>OX451741.1:755386908-756774484 GCA_948472305.1 Vicia faba | reverse complement strand
ACAACCATTAAGTTGTTGTTTTAAGGCCATGAATGATGTTTTGTAACTTTTCCAAAGTCATGGAAACTTGTCCCTTTTGAATTTGAATGAACCTGGACACATTTGGATTTCAAATACCTTTAATCCCTGCCATTCGATTGGCCTCAGGTTGCCTCCTTCGACTGGCTTTAGTTTCACCCTTATAGTTCCTTTGATTGAGTCTGTCCACCTCAATTCGAATTGCTCTGGTCTTGATTAAAATTGTATAAGACCTCAACATCCTAGCTTCTCCGATCAGCCCCTAAGTTCGCTCTCTTCGATTGCCCTGACCTTGCTCAACTAGCCCAATCGAAAGACTTTACTCTGGCTAGTCGAAGCTACCTTTGGCAGGAATGTACCTGTACAGGGGCTTAGGCTTGGCAATATGCAGGATTTTGGCTAGCAAGCATCTTGGACCAGAACCCACCACAAAGCCAACTTGTCTTCAATAATCATGTGTCATTCGAATGGACTTCTTGAATGTATTTCATATGTATGCTTTATGCCCTCTTCGAATGTGCCTTTGAATGCTTCTTCGAATGGATCCTTTACATGTCCTTCGAATGGTTCCTTCGTTGGACCCATCTATTTGCCTTAGCTGCTTGATTCCAATAGCCCAAGTGAGGACTTCATTCTGGCCAATTGTATCCTCCTTTGTCATGAATGTAATGGTGCATGAAGCTTGGGTTGGGCAGCATATAATCTCTTTCCCAGCAAGCAGCTTGAACCAAACCTCATCAAAAGGCAAAACAATTTTGTCTCCAACAAATGTGTGTCTTTCGAGCAGACCAAATGTATGTCCTTCGAAGGCACTATTTGTGTGTTCATAATGTGGAAATCTTGTGCTTGTGAAACGAAAGCAGGCATGAAGAGGGAACATTTTGCCTTATGAATTGAAGGCAAGTCTGGAGAAGCCTTTTTCCTTGTGAATTGAAGGCAAGTCGAAAAGGGCCTTTGCCTTGAATGAAGCTGGCATGCAGGAACCCACTGTTTGTGGATCGAAGGGAATTTGTAAGGGATTCTTGCTTTGTGCGCTGAAGACACGCACAGAGGGAGAATTTTCCTAGTCGAAGCAGGAATCAAGCTTGCTCTAAAGAAATCAAATGCCCAATCGAAGCAGGAATTAAGTTTTCATGCAGGTAGCCATTACATTGTGAATCAAGCCAGCATGTAAAGCCAATGGTGCAATCAAATGAGCACTAATAGGAGGCCTTTCTCTTTTGGATCGAAGGAGGATGTTTCAAAGGAAACACATGTCCAGTCGAAGCTTGTATACAGTAAACAAGCAAAAGGCCAAGTCTTCAATCGAAGCTTGGAAATTTGAGGCAAGCTTGGAGGAGGTTACTCGCTCAATCGAAGCTTATCAAAATACCAATCGAAAGACCCTTTGACATGCCAATCTAAAGACCTTGTTTATCTTCAAAAAAAATATTTTTTATTTGATCAAGTGTTTGGGGCCACCCATGTAAGATGAAACCTTGTAAAACATGAGAGAGCAAATTTTGGGGTACAACAACTGCCCCTGTTTAATCTTCTTAAACCTGAAGATGTAGATTGGCTTGTCTGCCTTTCGTGATTTGAAGGTGGAAGATGATTGTACACTAGAGTGCCCAGAAATTTGCACTCGCATGAGGTAACACTGATTTTTGATGATGGTGTAAATGGGCTTATAGATGCCATTTGGATAAAATGACAGAGAGTCATCGGAGATGGCTTAAAGATGCCATCCAAAGTAGATGCTGATTTCACAGATGATTCCTTTGGGGGTTCCTGTTCCTGCTGTTTGAGGAGGAGTCCGCTGGGGAATGTGGGTTTATGTTGTTCTCCTGCTTGAGGAAAACTCTGTGGGTAATAGAGTTTAGGAACTTCAGTTGTCAATTACTCAATTGGGAGTTATCTCTTGAATGAAAATGTATTAGGAAGAGTCTGCGTAGGGTTGTCTCAGGATGAGTCAATGTTGAACTGCCTCTGGAGGGTTATAATGAAGGAATCTTTGACGATTTCTACCTCAACAGATAATGAAGGAATCTTTGACGATTTCTTTCTTAACAGATAATGAAGGAATCTTTGACGATTGCTACCTCAATGGATAATGAAGGAATCTTTGATGATTGCTACCTCAATGGATAATGAGAAATTTGTTTGTGTATAGACTTTACCTGAAAAGATAAAGATTTAGTTGCATGCAATGTCATGATGCATGAAGTGCAAATGATGTTCTCAAAATGAATGATATTTGTAATATATGCATTCGTGTTGCCTATGTTATGACATCTATAAAATGATGTATGAATGCAATGCATGAACGTGTCAGTCATTCCATTGTTGTATTGTTGAACTAGGGAAAATGAATCCATGATTGTTGCTGAAGAGTACCGGGAAGCTGAATCTCGGGCGGCTGTTGGTGAGTGAAGAAAGTGATTCTTCAATTTCTGCTGGGGATAATGAATGGAGAGAGTTTTGCTGAGGATTCTTTTTTCTGTCGGGAATCTTCGACTTCTGCTTGAGAATGATTTTGCCGGGGGGAAGAGTTCTGTTTGAAGATTTCTCCAATTTGGAGCAATAAACTCCTCTGGGGGATGAACTTCCGTATCTAGAGAAATAAACTCTACTAGGGATAAGGCTTTATAAATTACTTGAGATTTATAAAACTCTATTGTAGAATACTTTGATTTCAACTCTTTGAGGGAACTTTGCTGAAGAGAGGGATTTGTCAGTGATTTATGGTTTAAAAAACACTCAAGTTGGGAAGTGTCAGAATAAATCCCTGCCTTGATTGTATCCAAAGATGTATAGAATGGGTAACAGAATAATATCCATATTTGGAGCATATTTGAATTGTATCTAAAAGAGAAATCTGGAATGAGTATCAGAATGGAATCTGTATCTAGAGCGTATCTGAATTGTATCTGACAGCTGTATTGAATGAGTATCAGAATGGAATCCATATCTGGAGCGTGTCTAAATTGTATCTGGTAGTTGTATTGAATGAGTATCAGAATGGCATCAGTATCTCGAGCGTATCTAAACTTTATCTGGAAGCTGTATTGAATGAGAATCAGAATGGCATTCGTATCTGGAGCGTATCTGAACTGTATCTGAAATAGAAATCTAGAATGAGTATCAGAATGACATCCATATCTGGAGTGTATCTGAACTATATCTGAAAGAGAAATCTGGAATGAGTATCAGAATGGCATTCGTATCTAGAGCGTATCTGAACTGTATATGATAGCTGTATTGAATGAGTATCAGAACGGAATCTATATCTAGAGCGTATCTAAACTGTATCTAGAAGCTGTATTGAATGAGTATCAGAATGGCATATGTATCTAGAGCGTATTTGAATTGTATCTGACAGCTGTATTGAATTATTATCATAATAGCATTCGTATCTGGAGCGTATTTGAACTGTATCTGAAAGAGAAATCTGGAATGAGTATCAGAATAGAATCCATATCTAGAGCGTATCTGAACTGTATCTGACAGTTGTGTTGAATGAGTATCATAATGGCATCCATAAATGGAGCTATCTGAACTGTATCTGGAAGCTGTATTGAATGAGTATCAGAATGGCATCCATATCTGGAGCGTTTCTGAACTATATCTGACAGCTATATTGAATGAATATCATAATGGCATCCGTATCTGAAGTGTATCTGGAAGCTGTATGTTTCTGTTGGGAATTCTTGTTTTGTTGTTTTTAGAAGAAATCTACTAGGGAACATGAAAAGCTTGTGAACCAGGATACAAAATTCTTTAAGATGTCGGAGCAGTGATTGGAGATTCTTTCTCTGTCGGGGATACAAGATCACTTGACATCATAAGGATGTAAGTTGAGGATGTGAAGAGTGACCTTCTAGTAGGATGCCCCTGCCTCTGTACCTGCTGGAGAAAGTAGCTGCGGATATTTTATGGATGGTTTGTGTGTCATCCCAACTTTTGGGATTTTGAGTAGATGTTGATCAGGGAGATAAATGATAAGATGACGGGACATAGTTGTACGCTTTAACCCCTAACATTTGCCTGGACCTCCCTTTCGGGTTTTCAGTCCACCCGCCTTTTCAGGTTTTCGACTTGCCGAGTGTACATTTTTTTAATATATATCCCTAATTTTTTCCCAAACTCTATTGGTTCGCCGGGATGCCCTTAATTTTTCCTAGGCCTGTCAACCTAGCAGGTCTTTTTCATGCATAGTATTTTCTGACTATGTTCGCATTCATAGGATGTGGAGAGTTGTCACCGTCTATGACAGCAAGTGTTGTAGAAATGTTAGAAAATGTTTATGTGATCGCATGTTCCCTTTCATATGTGGGAGCCTGTTTTCCTCTGGGGTTAGTCTGGTGCACCTGATGTTTGATCAAGTTTCTGATAGTCTTGAATTTCCTATGTATCTTTTCTAAGAATTGTCATGGAAGGATTCGAAGACATGATACTGACACCATCTGATACTACTGGCACAGACAAGCAATTTGATGGTACCAAAGGTTCAAATTTCACAGTGATTTTTGCCGGAATCCCCGATCAATGTAACAGGACCCGAGTGATTCAAATGGAGATCTGCCCCTGGCTAGTTGGAATTTTTGAGAGATTCCTTAAACCTTGATATGACTGCCCCAGATAAGCTGGACACCATGCTATGCCCCTTGATTATGAAAGGTCAATCACTGGAATGTCTTTCCATCTGAGGTGATTATGTCCATTGAGAGGATTTTCGTTCATTGAATATTTGTATGCGAATTTCTATGTTGTTTGAACAAATAGTCATATGCAAACAATGTCATTTAAAGAATGCAACGCTTATGTCTGTCTTGAAGTTTGAAAATTCATTTTTTAGTAAAACAAACAAATTTTGTAAGAGTATGATATCAACTCAAGATTTATAGCACAACTCACAGGAGTCAGGATACCTTTTATAACAGTATGCTTTCGAACTAACCTATGCTTCAGCTATGACTTTTAAGGGTTGTAGCGTGGCCTGGTTCACGGTTTAAGAAACAAAGGATAAAGGCTCAAAATTTATTTGTATCCAACCCGCTCTTCGTGATGTTATTCAGTCCTATGCTCGGTTAATTGTGCGTTTAAATCCTGATTGAGTCTGACATCTTTGTTCTGATACTTGGTGATGGTTCGGAAATTGAACGTTTGTTTAAGAAGGCAGTCATTTTTATAACCTTTTATTTTTGTTGAGGATTTGTAGCGACCTTTTTTTTTATTATCCCTGCTTTTGCCTGAACTGTTTCTTTTGTGATTACAGTTAGTGGGATGCCCCAGTTTTTCTTAAGTCTACTTCATAGGTTTTGAATTAGCGGGCATTTCTTTTGAGAGATGATGACTGCCTGCTTTGGTGATTATGTGGAACCATCGCCATCTTTTGGAAGGTATCTTCTACACTATTTTTCGTGCATGAAGGATGAGCTTGTGACTAAATGCACCTCTGAATTAACTGAGAAAGCTACCTTTCCCTAGGTTATGATTAAGGTTCTTAATTTGTGTGAAAAGGAAAACTCCTACTTCTTTGGCTCAAAGGGGTTGACTAGGGATTATCTTCCTTATAACTCCACCGTTTAGGATTTGAAACAACGCATGTACATCGTTAGCGGGGTCTGTTCAAAAGCATATTGTAGATATTATGGTATCATTTTCGTCATCCTCCCTCTAAAGGCTTAGAGCTTTTGATCGAGATTTGAATATCACAAAAAGTAAAGCATTTTAAATATAGTGAATAAGAATGAATTGATTCAAAATAGACATGTGCAATGCATTGATAAAGTAACAAAGTTTGACATGAAACAAATGTTCGAACAATCAAAATAAAATTACAAATTAAGAATTCAAATGAACAAAAAGCCTTTGTCTGAACTTGTCACTTCAGATGGTGTGTCTTGGAGGGACGCAAGAAGAATTCAGTTTGGCCATCTTGTGTGAACTCCAGCACTCCTTCGTTGATCAAGTCCTGAATCTTATTTTTCAATGCCCAACAGTCATTCGTATCATGTCCAGGACTATCAGAATGGTAGGCACATATTGCATCAGGATTGAAGTTAGGGGAAGAAGTTTTGGGGTTTGGATGGGCTCTTATCAACGTAACCAAATTCATCCTTAACATATGTTGCAATGCCTAAGACAATGGTATGTTGATTTTTGGTAAACTGCCTCTTGGGCTTATCTTGCCTTTGTTGATTACCTCATCGTTGTTGGAGAGGTTATGGTTGGGATTGTGACGTATCAGCAATTTGGAAAGCTCTACTCTCCAAGCCAAATTTTTGTCCCATCAAGGGTTGATGAATGACTTAATCCCCAGCCTCGACTATTTGCTTCCTACTATTGCATCTGTCTTGATGAAGTTTGTTGATAGTGCCTCTTAGCTCTTCTTGTCCCCGGGCTAGGCCTTGAATAAGAGCCATTTTCCCCAGCATCTGTATTCTCATTGCTTCTACCTCAGCTTGCAGTTGTTCCAACTGTTCATCCTTGTCGTTGTCAGCATGTTTCTTGGTCAGATTCCCGGCGAGGAATGTTTTCAATTCTTCTTGCCCCTTTGCTAGATTCAGGAAAATTTCTTAGAATTGAGCATCTTGAGTTTGGAAATCCTTTACTGTGTGTTTAAGATCCATTTCTTCTTGCTGAAATAAATAGCGAAGGGATAAGAAGCCTGTCCTAACTTGAGACTTGAGAGAAGGCCCCTAACTCCACTCCTTCTTTCCCAATTGGACTCAATGTCAGATGGCTTCAAATGCAAAGCTATGGCAACATCTTTAGCAGTTGGATCTTGTTCTAAACCGGTAAAGGGTATCTGCTCCAATATAGGCAAACTGAGTATTTTGGAGAATTCTTCCAACGTAGGCACCAACTGATAGTCTGGAAATGTGAAGCAGTGGTGCTTAGGGTCGAAGAACTGGAATAAGACACTCATCAAACCTTCGTCAAAATCTATAGAAACCAAACTGAGCAAGTAGCCATATCTCTTGTTGAATGAGGAAATCTCAGGAACCTTTGAAACCAATTCTTTGAGTTTGGGAGGGATCTCTACAAAATTGATTCGGATGGTTTTTCTGCTAGCTGAATCCATGACCTACAAAATAGATAAGAGATAAATCCACAGGCCCTTAAAATGGTTAGTGTACATGACATGTTATGAGTTTTATGATGTTATGATTATGCTTTGAAATCACAAGTATATCAAACACAAACAAGTCACACAAAGACCTTAGGTTTAAAGGCTTGCATGAGTTTTAAAGGTAAGTACCCTCTTGAAGTTTTAGTTGGATCAACCTGTCCTATTAATAGTAACTGAGTTCTAAGGAGTGTCATATCACTGACCTTTCTTTTAGGCATTGTTCTAGCTCAAGCACCGAATTATTGCGGCCAGAATATCCCAAAAGTCTAGTCTCAATGAGTGTAGTATCGAGTATCAACCAATCTTCGGTCGGAACCAAAGTCGGCTATCTCACTACTTTCTAATGTCTTAAGATGAGTCAATTAAAGGTTATAAAGGTCAGTTAGCGCTTAATGACATTAAGGAAGCCTAATGTTATCCTTGACTGACTTAAGGAACATTAGTACAAACTAAAGTGTCGAATTTCTCTGTTGTTCGAACAAATAGTCCTATGCAAACAATGTTATTTTAAGAATGCAAAGCTTATGTCTGTCTTGAAATTTTTGAAAATGCAGTTTTCAATAAAACAAGTGAATTTTTTTTTGTAAAATGTGATGTCAACTCAAGATTTTACAGCGAGCCCTACAGAAGTCAGGATACCTTTCGTAACAGTATGCTTTCGAACTAACCCGTGCTTCAGCTAGGACTTTTAAGGGTTATAACGTGGCCTGGTTCACAGTTTAAGAAACAAAGGATAAAGTCTCAAAGTATATTTGTACCCACCCGTTCTTCGTGATGTTCTTCAAACCTAAACTCAGCTAATCGTGCATTAGATCTTGTTGAGTCTTTGCTCTGATATTCCGGTGATGGTTCGGATACTGACAGTTTATTTTGAACAGGCAGTCATTTTTTTTGTTGTTGAGGGTTTCCAGGACCTCTTTCTTTTTTGATTTTGTTATCCCTATTTTTTTTTGCCTGAACTGTTTCTTTTATGATTACAGTCAGCGGGATTCCCCAGTTTGTAAGTCTCCTTCATAGGTTTTGACTTATTGGGCTTTTATTTTGAAAGACAATGACTGCCTGTCTTTATGATTATTCGGAACCATCACTGTCTTTTGTTTTGGAAGGACATCTTTGATACTGTTCATTGTGCACCTGGATCAACTGATAAAACTACCCTTCCCCAGGTTATGATTAAGGGTTTTAATTTTCGAAAAGAAAAACTCCAACTTCTTTGGCTCAGAGGGGTTGACTATGGATTATCTTCCTTATTACTCCACTGTTTAGGATTTGAAACAATGCTTGTACCTCATCAGCGGGGTCTGTTCAAAAGCATACTGTAATGATCGTGGTATCGTTTTCGTCATCCTCCCTCAAAAGGTTTAGAATTTTTTAATCGAGAGTTGAATCATCACAAAAATGAAAGCAATTTGAATATAGTGAATACGAATGGATTGATTCAAAACAGACATATGCGATGCATTAATGAAATAAAAAAGTTTGACATGATAATGATTGTTTGAACAAGCAAAGAAAATTACAAATTGAAAATTCCAATGAACCAAAAGTCTTCTCGTCTCAGGACTTGTCACTTCAAATGGTGAACTTTGGAGGGATAGTAGAAGAACTCAGCCTGACCGTCTTGTGCAAACTCCAATGCTCCTTCATCAATCAGGTTTTGGATTTTTTACCTCAACTTCCAACAGTCGTCAGTATCATGCCCCGGGCTGTTAGAATGGTATGCACACCTGGCATCAGGATTATAGTTGGGTGAAGAAGTCTTAGGATTCGGGTGAGGTCCTACCAACGTCACCAGATTCAAATTCAACAGGTGTTGCAAAGCTTGGGACAGCGGCATGTTGAGCTTGGTAAACGGCCTCGGAGTAGCCCGTTGCTTATGGTCAGGCTGTTGTTGGACCTGTGAGGTAGTGGCACCCTGGAGAGGTCCCTTCTTCATCAAACCAAACCTTTGACTTCTCGGAAGTTGATTAATGACTTGAACATCAGCCTTGACTATTTGCTTCATACTGTTGTATCTCTCTTGATGAAGCTGGTTGATCATGGTTCTCAACTCTTCTTGCTCCCGAGCTAAGCCTTGGATAAGAGCCATCTGCCCCAGCATCTGGGTTTTCATTGCATCTACCTCAGCTTGCAGATGTTTCAGCCGTTCGTCCCTACTGTCTTCAGGACTCTTCTTGACCAAATTCCCCATGAGGAGTGTTCTTAACTCTTCCTCCCCCTTGGATAGGCTTAGGAAGATTTCCCTGAACTGAGTCTCTTGAGCATGAGGTTCTAGGTTGTCTTGTTGGGAGGCCATTGCTGAAATAAACAGCGAGAATATGAGTGACCTGTAAAAAAGGGTACTTGTAATGCAATGATATGTACGATATGCATGCAATGTTTTCAAGGATCTCGCGGGGTAAACAAGAAAATTGTTAGAATTTGAATTTGGTAGCTTGATTGAAGGAACTTCATGTTGTTGAGAGTCCTTCTTCAAGGGTCAAGGTTCACCATATCGAGTGGGTCATAGACCCTGACTCAAGTTATCGTGCTTGGATTTCTGGACAACCTTGGTTAGAGGAAAATAAATCCCCTTTTGCCCCTTGTTTGACAGTTGGTTCATCCTGACCTGCATCACAAACCCTTGAGATCCTTAAAATGGTTAAGGAAATGCTATGGTATGATGTTATGATGCGTATGATGTTATGCTATGCGTGGAGTGATGTAAGTAAACCCTGTTATAAGCCCAGATTAAGGACTGTGAACAAAACCTGCAAGGAACTCATGTTGTCAGATAACAAGAATGCGCAAGTAGTTCAAGTTTGAAGGCACACAAGTCACACAAAAGAGCCCTTAGATTTCAGGCCGGCATGAAGTTTAGGTACTACCCTCTTTCAGTTTCAGTTGGTTAAGACCTGTCCTAGAAAATAGTAACCGGGTTCTAGAGGATCTCAATATCACTGACTACCCTCAATCGGTCATAACTCCAGCTTCGCAATCTTTTCTTGTGGCCAGAACCATCGCGAGAGTTTAGCCTCAATGAGTGTAGCATACTGCTACTGTTCTATGGCCAAGTTGGGTCAATTTAGGGTTCTAAGGTCGGTTGGTGCTTAATGACTTCTCAGAAGACCCATATTCTCCTCGTTCCAACACAAGGGATATCGGTACAGACCAAGGTGTCACACCAACGTAGCTACTGCTTTACCCGTGTCGGTCTACGCCAGACAGGTCCCTCACAGCTTATGCTACCTAAAGGGTATTCCCCAGATCCGGGTTAGGATCTATGAAACTCCGATGCAAGCCCACAATATAAAGCAAACAAAGCATACAATTGAAAACATAGAATGATCTAATCCTAAGGTACACCTCACTTTTATAGTAGTCCCCAACAGAGTCGCCAGTTCTGTGATCGGTGGAAATAGAACTGACTGTTTTGGAATGCTGGTTTGCGAAATGTCGCGGTAAGCAAGAGTCGCCACCGTCTTTTATTTTCTCCAACAAGGAAAGGACAAAAGCACAGCAGAATTCCTTTTCAAGATGTTTCTCGGGTTCATGAGGTAGATTATAGAAAGGGAAGATGTTAGCACCCTTTCTATCTGTGGTTATCCACGGGCTCTTAGGTACTTGCTCACTATGTTTTCAAAAATGTTTGCTTTTCTTGTGTTTGTGGGTTTTGAAAAAAAGTTTGTTTTGAAAACTTCTAGGTAACTCTTGTATCAGTCCTCAAGAGTGTATGAAGTGTTTGTTTGAAAACTTTTTGAAAGTGTAGGTGCGAAAAGTTGTTTTTTGTTTTGAAAGAGAAAGTACCCAGGAGAAATCTACCTACTCTAAGGAATTAAGCTGTATAAATGTCCTTTAGACAGTACTATCCCACTATTGAGAAGTAGGTAGCACCGTCGTTGGAGTTATTCGGGTCAATTCGATTATAGGGACATGTGGTCACCAAAGCAATAGTAGGACGCCTTAGCGGTAACCCTAATGTCCTAGATCCTTTTTACCCGAGGCAACCGTTTCGAGGCAACTGGATCTTTAGACAGGAGGGCGACCTCTAAAACACCCTATACTTAATGACCACCTCGAGGCAACCAAGTGAGGCGTACCCTAGGAGTGGCATGTGCGAGTGTGTCAGGTTCATGTTAAATTATCTTGTACATGTTATTGGTGAGCTACGTTTTGATTTTTATTTCATACAAGTCTTGTCATGCATCGTTAACAGTTAATAATTGTGCAGAAAATAAATTGCGGAAAGTAAATCTACGCTATTACAAGGCGTCGGGTATTTACATCGCCAAAAACATAACCCTTTAAAATAAATGCGATAAAAGTCCTAATTAACTATTACATTCTCGGAGCAGTTACATAAATATAATCAAAATAGGAATCAAGAATAAACATGCGCGAGAAAAATTAAATCGGGGACGTCCTTAGGGTTTTGACCCTTTTTGAGAAAAGAATGAAATTTGGTCTCTTTTTTTAATTAAACCTAATTTACTAATTAACTAAATAAAAAGAAAAAAAGTATTTTTGTGTTTTTAATGTTTTAATGAAAATAAAATAAAAATAATTAAAAGTTGTCAAAAACCTAATTCTATGTTAATTTTATTAAAAAAAAGAGTCAAAGTTAACCTAATTAACTAAATTAATTTGTTAGCATTTTATTTACAAAAATAATTAAATTAAGGTGAAATTAATAAATAATAATAATAATAATAAAAATATTAGTCTCCTGATTTTATTATGAAAATAATAATTTATGAGTTAATTAAATAATAATAATAATAATAGCTATAATTAATAAAATAAATGAATAGAAATAAAAATAGAAAAGAATAAAGAATAAAGAAACCAGGGGTGCTGGGCCAGCAAGGAGGTGTTCTAGCAATTTATGGCCCATCAAGTTGCAAGCCACGTTGGACTTTCTGGAAATTGCCCACGCATGCTTTGACTGGGAAACATGGTGTTCATCATCTTTTGGCCACTGGATTGGAAGGTGAAGACACATGGCAGGCTGAGGTGTGAGGTTCATGATGTTCATCCTTTGGAAGCCTGCATAGGATCTTGTTAAGAAAAATAAAAAACAATTATTTTGGGGGACCTGGGAATCGAACCCAGGTCCCAACGCCTACTGAACACCTGGCCAACCACTCCACCAACTTGCACGCTTTGTTATAAGAATAAGAAGAAAATATAATATATAAAAATTAAGGAATATGCTGAAACACAAAACAAGCACGCCTTTTTATTTGAATGGACCAATGGTATATCAACAGCACATCATCGTCTTCGCTAAACCTGCAACATATATGTTAGATAGCGGGGTTTTTTAACCCCCACAACCTGCATCCACGAATAATAGCGATTAGCTATACGCTAAATATAAATATGGCGTGATGGTGTCAATATGTTTATCTTGTCTCAACGAATTCAACCATGTGCATTAGGGGTTCTAATTTTTCCTATATAGCAAAGCCCCAAATTCAAAGCTTGGAAACCCTAGATTTCTTTAATGGCAACTTTCGATTCTGGGTGTTTCAATGCAATTAAACTATGCCATTAGTTTCCTGTGAGTTCAAGCAATGCAAAACAAACACAAAAGCATGTTAATGATGCATGAAATAAGCAATTCGATTCTTGAAAAAAAAACGCAAACCGTTAAACTGTTCTTGATGATTCTTTTAGTTTTAAGGCTTGGTTTTGATTGCAAATCGTTTCTCACACCTCCAGCAATGTGTTTGAATCACTATAATGCTTTGAATTGGCCTGGAAGATTGAAAACAGTTTTCAAGTTTCTTTGAATTTTCTTGAACGGCTATGGCTTTTTTCAGCAGCAAATTCTCGTCCATGGCATTAGGTTTAGGTTGTGTACTTATAGTAGAATGGAATTAGGTTAAATCTTGGCCAAGAAATCCATTGCATTGATGTTTCAATATTTGATTGAAAATCAAATATTTTTCAATCTTTTTGATTGGAAAAACTTGCCAAACATGGAGATTCTTGTCTCCTTGATGTGCACACGAATTTGTCAGCTTGTCTTGAGCTTGTTTGCTTCACAAAAGATTGAAAAAAACATATCTTTGAATTTCCTACATTTTAAATTAATTAAATGAATTAAAATCAATTAAAAACCAAATTAATTAATAAAAATAAGAAAATAAATCAATTTAAGCTTGATGGGTCGTGCATATGCTTTGAATAAAGTTTCAAGAATAAATTTGAGGCCCATTAGCAAAAATAAGGTATTTTGAGCAAAGTTGACTTTTGCAAATTCACAAAAATTTCCCAACTTCTCCAATGCATATCTTTCTCAATTTTGATCATATGAACATGTTCTTGGACATTTTGGAAAGGTCTTGAAGTCCTCTAACCAATGACTTTTGTCCCATGTCATTTGGATTTACCAATCTCAAGTTATGGTCTTTGACTTAAAGTGCATTTTTGTTGACTTTTGAAATTGACCTATAATGTAGAAATTGATAACTTTTTATGAGAGCATTTCTTGGACTTGGAATGTGAAGATGAGTTGTAGGAAATGTCATCCCCTTCAAAATGAGCATTGGATGGGATTTTTCTGATGAACCATGAAAAAGTTATGCCCTGGTCAAGATACAGTTGACTTTTCTACTGTCCAAAAATAGTAACTTTTTGCATCTTGATGATTTTTGAGCCATGCTTGTGGAATCATGATCAAGACTTGATCAAATGATGTTTGTGAGCTCAAAATAAGATGTTGACCAAAAATTCTGACTTTTGACTGTAAAATGACCATTTTACCCCTGCAGTTGATTGTGAAGCAAATGGAGCTTTTGACTGTGCAATTTGACATTGTGAGTCTTGAGACTTGACATATAGATGCTTGACAATGTATATGAGCCTATGAGACTTGATTGAGCCATTGAAAATCCCAAATTCATTGAAGGATCCAAAACCCTAATTTTGAATGGCTTAGGAGGTGGTTTGGACTGTGCAATCCTTGAGTAGTCTTGAACCATTTGAAGATGATTCTTGACAAACCTTGAAGAATATGGGAGGGAAAATTTTGGGGTACAACAGTTTCCCCTGTTCAATATTCTTAAACCTGAGGATGTAGATTGGCTTGCGTGCCTTTCGTGATCCGAAGGTGGAAGATGATTGAACACTAGAGTGCCCAGAAATTTGCACTCGCATAGTGTGGTATCTGCAATGTGATGTCGGGAATGGGCTTACAGATGCCATTTGGAAAGATGATGGATGGGAGGATGGGATTATAGATGCCATCTGGATATGTAATGGATAGTTGTGGAGATGGGCTTAAAGATGCCATCCAGGGGTGTCGTTCGCGTAAGAGATTCCTTAGCGAGAACTTACATACTTGAGAAAGAAAGATGGTTTCCTGGCTTGCTACAGGTATTGATCTTCAAAATCTTCATGCAGATGCTTTCCTGGCTAGTTACAGGTATAGATCTACAATTAATCGCTCACAGATATGCCCTGGCTAGATACAGGTATCGAATCTGGAATTAGTCGTCTACAGATATGCCCTGGCTAGATACAGGTATCGAATCTGGAATTAGTCGTCCACAGATATGCCCTGGCTAGATACAGGTATCGAATATGGAACTTCAAAAGGTTGATCGAGATAGCTTTCCTGGCTGGATACAGGCGTAGACCTCTAATCAGTCGCTCGCAGATATGCCCTGGCTAGATACAGGTATCGAATCTGGAATTAGTCGTCTACAGATATGCCCTGGCTAGATACAGGTATCGAATCTGGAATTTCAAAAGGTTGATCGAGATAGCTTTCCTGGCTGGATACAGGCGTAGACCTCTAATCAGTCGCTCACAGATATGCCCTGGCTAGATACAGGTATCGAATCTGGAACTTCAAAAGGTTGGTCGAGATAGCTTTCCTGGCTGGATACAGGCGTAGACCTCTAATCAGTCGCTCACAGATATGCCCTGGCTAGATACAGGTATCGAATCTAGAACTTCAAAAGGTTGATCGAGATAGTTTTCCTGGCTGGATACAGGCGTAGACCTCTAATCAGTCGCTCACAGATATGCCCTGGCTAGATACAGGTATCGAATCTGGAACTTCAAAAGGTTGATCGAGATAGCTTTCCTGGCTGGATACAGGCGTAGACCTCTAATCAGTCGCTCACAGATATGCCCTGGCTAGATACAGGTATCGAATCTGGAATTAGTCGTCTACAGATATGCCCTGGCTAGATACAGGTATCGAATCTGGAATTAGTCGCCCACAGATATGCCCTGGCTAGATACAGGTATCGAATCTGGAATTTCAAAAAGGTTGATGGTAATCATCTTTGGATTGACCTTTTTCCTGAAAAGGCAAAACATTAGTTGTATGCAATGTCATGATGTATGAAATGCATGATGTCGTGATGTTCTCGAAATAAATGAGATTGTGTCGTATGCACTTTATCATGTATGTAAGCAGGAGGTATGAAATGTGAAATGTTTATGAACGTATTTTCGTCTAGGTAAATAAATCCTTGACGCATGCCGGGAAGTTGAATCCTGGGCTGATGTTGAAGAGTAGAGTCCTTCGTTTCCGTTGGGGATAATGAAAGAAGATGATTGCAAGAATAAACATGTAGGAGATGACTCCGTTGGGGAATAAACTTGTTGGAGAGATTACTCTGCAGGGAATTACTCTGTGGGAAGAGATACTTCGCTGAGATTTTGATGATAACTCCGCTGGGGATACCGCTGATAAGCTATGTTGAGGGATTTGATGAACTCCGCTGGGGATGGGAAGAACTTCGCCGAGGACGATCTTTCCGTTGTAATTTGCTGAGGATAACCCAGTTAGACTCTGGTGGGGGAAAACCTTTGAATATGGTCGAGGAGAGATATTTGTACTCTGCGGGAGACAAGCTTCCGGGATCTACTGGGGAGGATGATTCAACTCTCCTGGGGAAACTTTTGGACTATACTGGGGAATGGCTCCACTGGGTGTGTCTGTATTCCGCCGGGGAACATTCTTATATTTCCGTCGAGGAATATTAAGACTGCTGGGGATGCTTGCTTAGGGAATAACTGTACACTCTGCTGGAGAATATTGAGATCTTCTGGGGATACCTAACTTTTTCAGGACTGATGGTAGACCAACTCTGCTTGGGGGAGAGTATTGCTGACTTGCTGGGGATACTGTGCCCTTTGATGGGAGACCAACTCTTCTTGGGAGAGGGTATGGTTGATTCTTGTCTTGCTCTGCGGGGAGTGGAGGTATCTTGGTCACATTCTTCAGCTGAATTTACCTTGGTACCTCGGTGGACAGAGCATGTTGTACAGTTCAGACCATTCTTATTGCCCCAGCTTCAGTGGGAGAAGGTACCCGTGGAGGTGCTTGACAACTGCCGATTGACAAATCTTCTTCTGGTAGGCCAGTGACGAGATGACGGGACATAGTCGTACGCTTTTGATCCCTAACTTTTGCCTGGACCGCCCTTTCGGGTTTTCAGTCCATCGGGATACCCATTTTTTCCCAAGCCGCCTTTTCAAGTTTTCGACTTGCCGGGTGTACAGATTTTTTCATTTTCATCCCTTATTTTGCCCGAACCCTTTTGGTTCGCCGGGAAGCCCTTATTTTGCCTAGGCCAGTCGACCTAGCGGGTCTTTGATTATGCGTAGTATTTTTTCGACTATGTCCATGCCCTTAAGATGTAGGGAGTTGTCACTGTCAGTAGTGTAGTGTTGCCATGCTACCAGAAGATCTTCGTTTGATCATGCAAGATTCGTAGCTGGAATTCATGCCCAATGCCCCAAGTGACTCAGGCGGAGATTTGCCCCTGACTATTTGGTATTTTTGAGAGATTCTCTGAATCTTGACTTAACTGCCCCAGATGATGGACAATGATCACGTCTGCCCCTTGGTTGGAGGTGTTTCTTCCACTTGAGATGACCCTTTTGTCGAGAAGATTTTTGTTCACTGGATATTCATCGTGCGAATTTCTCTACTGTTCGAACAAATAGTCCTATGCAAACAATGTTATTTTAAGAATGCAAAGCTTATGTTTGTCTTGAAAATTTTGAAAACGCAGTTTTCAATAAAACAAGTGAATTTTTTTTTGTAAAATGTGATGTCAACTCAAGATTTTACAGCGAGCCCTACAGGAGTCAGGATACCTTTCGTAACAGTATGCTTTCGAACTAACCCGTGCTTCAGCTAGGACTTTTAAGGGTTATAATGTGGCCTGGTTCATGGTTTAAGAAACAAAGGATAAAGGCTCAAAGTATATTTGTACCAACCCGTTCTTCGTGATGTTCTTCAAACCTAAACTCAGCTAATCGTGCATTAGATCTTGTTAAGTCTTTGCTCTGATATTCCGGTGATGGTTCGGATACTGACAGTTTATTTTGAATAGGCAGTCATTTTTTTTGTTGTTGAGGGTTTACATGACCTCTTTCTTTTTTCATTTCGTTATCCCTGTTGTTTTTTTTTTCCTAAACTGTTTCTTTTATGATTACAGTCAGCGGGATGCCCCAGTTTGTAAGTCTCCTTCATAGGTTTTGACTTATTGGGCTTTTATTTTGAAAGACAATGACTGCCTGTCTTTATGATTATTCGGAACCATCATTGTCTTTTGTTTTGGAAGGACGTCTTTGATACTGTTCATTGTGCACCTGGATCAACTGAGAAAACTACCCTGCCCCAGGTTATGATTAAGGGTTTTAATTTTCGAAAAGAAAAACTCTAACTTCTTTGGCTCAGAGGGGTTGACTATGGATTATCTTCCTTATTACTCCACTGTTTAAGATTTGAAACAATGCCTGTACCTCATCAGCGGGGTCTATTCAAAAGCATACTGTAAAGATCGTGGTATCATTTTCGTCATCCTCCCTCAAAAGGTTTAGAATTTTTTAATCGAGAGTTGAATCATCAGAAAAATGAAAGCAATTTGAATATAGTGAATACGAATGGATTGATTCAAAATAGACATATGCGATGCATTAATGAAATAAAAAAGTTTGACATGATAATGATTGTTTGAACAAGCAAAGAAAATTACAAATTGAAAATTCCAATGAACCAAAAGTCTTCTCGTCTCAGGACTTGTCACTTCAAATGGTGAACTTTGGAGGGATAGTAGAAGAACTCAGCCTGACCGTCTTGTGCAAACTCCAATGCTCCTTCATCAATCAGGTTTTGGATTTTGTACCTCAACTTCCAACAGTCATCAGTATCATGCCCCGGGCTGTTAGAATGGTATGCACACCTGGCATCAGGATTATAGTTGGGTGAAGAAGTCTTAGGATTCGGGTGAGGTCCTACCAACGTCACCAGATTCAAATTCAACAGGTGTTGCAAAGCTTGGGACAGCGGCATGTTGAGCTTGGTAAACGGCCTCGGAGTAGCCCGTTGCTTATGGTCAGGCTGTTGTTGGACCTGTGAGGTGGTGGCACCCTGGAGAGGTCCCTTCTTCATCAAACCAAACCTTTGACTTCTCGGAAGTTGATTAATGACTTGATCATCAGCCTTGACTATTTGCTTCATACTGTTGTATCTCTCTTGATGAAGCTGGTTGATCACGGTTCTCAACTCTTCTTGCTCCCGAGCTAAGCCTTGGATAAGAGCCACCTGCCCCAGCATCTGGGTTTTCATTGCATCTACCTCAGCTTGCAGATGTTTCAGTCGTTCGTCCCTACTGTCTTCATGACTCTTCTTGACCAAATTCCCCATGAGGAGTGTTCTCAACTCTTCCTCCCCCTTTGATAGGCTTGGGAAGATTTCCCTGAACTGAGTATCTTGAGCATGAGGTTCCCGGTTGTCTTGTTGGGAGGCCATTGCTGAAATAAACAGCGAGAATATGAGTGACCTGTAAAAAAGGGTACTTGTAATGCAATGATATGTACGATATGCATGCAATGTTTTCAAGGATCTCGCGGGGTAAACAAGAAAATTGTTAGAATTTGAATTTGGTAGCTTGATTGAAGGAACTTCATGTTGTTGAGAGTCCTTCTTCAAGGGTCAAGGCTCACCATATCGAGTGGGTCATAGCCCCTGACTCAAGTTATCGTGCTTGTATTTTTGGACAACCTTGGTTAGAGGAAAATAAATCCCCTTTTGCCCCTTGTTTGACAGTTGGTTCATCCTGACCTGCATCACAAACCATTGTGATCCTTGAAATGGTTAAGGAAATGCTATGGTATGATGTTATGATGCGTATGATGTTATGTTATGCGTGGAGTGATGTAAGTAAACCCTGTTATAAGCCCAAATTAAGGACTGTAAACAAAACCTGCAAGGAACTCATGTTGTCAGATAACAAGAATGTGCAAGTAGTTCAAGTTTGAAGGCACACAAGTCACACAAAAGAGCCCTTAGATTTCAGGCCGGCATGAAGTTTAGGTACTACCCTCTTTCAGTTTCAGTTGGTTAAGACCTGTCCTAGAAAATAGTAATCGGGTTCTAGAGGATCTCAATATCACTGACTACCCTCAATCGGTCATAACTCCAGCTTCGTAATCTTTTCTTGCGGCCAGAACCATCGCGAGAGTTTAGCCTCAATGAGTGTAGCATACTGCTACTGTTCTATGGCCAAGTTGGGTCAATTTAGGGTTCTAAGGTCGGTTGGTGCTTAATGACTTCTCAGAAGACCCATATTCTCCTCGTTCCAACACAAGGGATATCGGTACAGACCAAGGTATCACACCAACGTAGCTACTACTTCACCTGTGTCAGTCTATGCCGGACAGGTCCCTCACAGCTTATGCTACCTAAAGGGTATTCCCCAGATCCGGGTTAGGATCTATGAAACTCCGATGCAAGCCCACAATATAAAGCAAACAAAGCATACAATTGAAAACATAGAATGATCTAATCCTAAGGTACACCTCACTTTTATAGTAGTCCCCAACAGAGTCGCCAGTTCTGTGATCGGTGGAAATAGAACTGACTGTTTTGGAATGCTGGTTCGCAAAATGTCGCGGTAAGCAAGAGTTGCCACCGTCTTTTATTTTCTCCAACAAGGAAAGGACAAAAGCACAGCAAAATTCCTTTTCGAGATGTTTCTCGGGTTCGGGAGGTAGATTATAGAAAGGGAAGGTGTTAGCACCCTTTCTATCCGTGGTTATCCACGGGCTCTTAGGTACTTGCTCACTATGTTTTCAAAAATGTTTGCTTTTCTTGTGTTTGTGGGTTTTGAAAAAAAGTTTGTTTTGAAAACTTCTAGGTAACTCTTGTATCAGTCCTCAAGAGTGTATGAAGTGTTTGTTTGAAAACTTTTTGAAAGTGTAGGTGCGAAAAGTTGTTTTTTGTTTTGAAAGAGCAAGTACCCAGGAGAAATCTACCTACTCTAAGGAATTAAGATGTATAAATGTCCTTTAGACAGTACTATCCCACTATTGAGAAGTAGGTAGCACCGTCGTTGGAGTTATTCGGGTCAATTCGATTATAGGGACATGTGGTCACCAAAGCAATAGTAGGACGCCTTAGCGGTAACCCTAATGTCCTAGATCCTTTTTACCTGAGGCAACCGTTTCGAGGCAACTGGATCTTTAGACAGGAGGGCGACCTCTAAAACACCCTATACTTAATGACCACCTCGAGGCAACCAAGTGAGGCGTACCCTAGGAGTGGCATGTGCGAGTGTGTCAGGTTCATGTTAAATTATCTTGTACATGTTATTGGTGAGCTAAGTTTTGATTTTAATTTCATACAAGTCTTGTCATGCATCATTAACAGTTAATAATTGTGCGGAAAATAAATTGCGGAAAGTAAATCTACGCTATTACAAGGCGTCGGGTATTTAAATCGCCAAAAACATAACCCTTTAAAATAAATGCGAGAAAATAAAAGAAAGCGATAAAAGTCCTAATTAACTATTACATTCTCGGAGCAGTTACATAAATATAATCAAAATAGGAATCAAGAATAAACATGCGCGAGAAAAATTAAATCGGGGACGTCCTTAGGGTTTTGACCCTTTTTGAGAAAAGAATGAAATTTGGTCTCTTTTTTTAATTAAACCTAATTTACTAATTAACTAAATAAAAATAAAAAAAGTATTTTTGTGTTTTTAATGTTTTAATGAAAATAAAATAAAAATAATTAAAAGTTGTCAAAAACCTAATTCTATGTTAATTCTATTATAAAAAAAAGTCAAAGTTAACCTAATTAACTAAATTAATTTGTTAGCATTTTATTTACAAAAATAATTAAATTAAGGTGAAATTAATAAATAATAATAATAATAAAAATATTAGTCTCCTGATTTTATTATGAAAATAATAATTTATGAGTTAATTAAATAATAATAATAATAATAGCTATAATTAATAAAATAAATGAATAGAAATTAAAATAGAAAAGAATAAAGAATAAAGAAACCAGGGGTGTTGGGCCAGCAGGGAGGTGTTCTAGTAATTTATGGCCCATCAAGTTGCAAGCCACGTTTGACTTTCTGGAAATTGCCCACGCATGCTTTGACTGGGAAACATGGTGTTCATCATCTTTTGGCCACTGGGTTGGAAGGTGAAGACACATGGCAGGCTGAGGCGTGAGGTTCATGATGTTCATCCTTTGGAAGCCTGCATAGGATCTTGTTAAGAAAAATAAAAAACAATTATTTTGGGGGACCTGGGAATTGAACCCAGGTCCCAACGCCTACTGAACACCTGGCCAACCACTCCACTAACTTGCACGCTTTGTTATAAGAATAAGAAGAAAATATAATATATAAAAATTAAGGAATATGCTGAAACACAAAACAAGTGCGCCTTTTTATTTGAATGGTCCAATGGTATATCAATAGCACATCATCGTCTTCGCTAAACCTGCAACATATATGTTAGATAGCGGGGTTTTTTAACCCCCACAACCTGCATCCACGAATAATAGCGATTAGCTATACGCTAAATATAAATATGGCGCGATGGTGTCAATATGTTTATCTTGTCTCAACGAATTCAACCATGTGCATTAGGGGTTCCAATTTTTCCTATATAGCAAAGCCCCAAATTCAAAGCTTGGAAACCCTAGATTTCTTTAATGGCAACTTTCGATTCTGGGTGTTTCAATGCAATTAAACTATGCCATTAGTTTCCTGTGAGTTCAAGCAATGCAAAACAAACACAAAAGCATGTTAATGATGCAGAAATAAGCAATTCGATTCTTGGAAAAAAAACACAAACCGTTAAACTGTTCTTGATGATTCTTGTAGTTTTAAGGCTTGGTTTTGATTGCAAATCGTTTCTCACACCTCCAGCAATGTGTTTGAATCACTATAATGCTTTGAATTGGCCTGGAAGATTGAAAACAGTTTTCAAGTTTCTTTGAATTTTCTTGAACGGCTATGGCTTTTTTCAGCAGCAAATTCTCGTCCATGGCATTAGGTTTAGGTTGTGTACTTATAGTAGAATGGAATTAGGTTAAATCTTGGCCAAGAAATCCATTGCATTGATGTTTCAATATTTGATTGAAAATCAAATATTTTTCAATCTTTTTGATTGGAAAAACTTGCCAAACATGGAGATTCTTGTCTCCTTGATGTGCACACAAATTTTCCAGCTTGTCTTGAGCTTGTTTGCTTCACAAAAGATTGAAAAAAACATATCTTTGAATTTCCTACATTTTAAATTAATTAAATGAATTAAAATCAATTAAAAATCCAATTAATTAATAAAAATAAGAAAATAAATCAATTCAAGCTTGATGGGTCGTGCATATGCTTTGAATAAAGTTTCAAGAATAAATTTGAGGCCCATTAGCAAAAATAAGGTATTTTGAGCAAAGTTGACTTTTGCAAATTCACAAAAATTTCCCAACTTCTCCAATGCATATCTTTCTCAATTTTGATCATATGAACATGTTCTTGGACATTTTGGAAAGGTCTTGAAGTCCTCTAACCAATGACTTTTGTCCCATGTCATTTGGATTTACCAATCTCAAGTTATGGTCTTTGACTTAAAGTGCATTTTTGTTGACTTTTGAAATTGACCTATAATGTAGAAATTGATAACTTTTTATGAGAGCATTTCTTGGACTTGGAATGTGAAGATGAGTTGTAGGAAATGTCATCCCCTTCAAAATGAGCATTGGATGGGATTTTTCTGATGAACCATGAAAAAGTTATGCCCTGGTCAAGATACAGTTGACTTTTCTACTGTCCAAAAATAGTAACTTTTTGCATCTTGATGATTTTTGAGCCATGCTTGTGGAATCATGATCAAGACTTGATCAAATGATGTTTGTGAGCTCAAAATAAGATGTTGACCAAAAATTCTGACTTTTGACTATAAAATGACCATTTTACCCCTGTAGTTGATTGTGAAGCAAATGGAGCTTTTGACTGTGCAATTTGACATTGTGAGTCTTGAGACTTGACATATAGATGCTTGACAATGTATATGAGCCTATGAGACTTGATTGAGCCATTGAAAATCCCAAATTCATTGAAGGATCCAAAACCCTAATTTTGACTGGCTTAGGAGGTGGTTTGGACTGTGCAATCCTTGAGTAGTCTTGAACCATTTGAAGATGATTCTTGACAAACCTTGAAGAATATGGGAGGGCAAATTTTGGGGTACAACAGCCACGAATGATCATTTATTCTAATCGGGACAAAATTTAGCGCTATGTTAAGCAATCGTAAGTGGAATTATGTAGAAGTCGCGCCTATTTTGTGGCCGGTCAATAGCAATCTATGTACTTCATGTTTGGATAAATGATATAGATATCATCATCCCTTAACATGTAGCACAATAAAAAAGAGAGGGATAAGATGAAGAGGGAGGGGAATGATAAGCTAATTTGGATCAACATTTCAAATTTCTTTCATCTTTAAATTCAACCACTCCTCTAGATGGATTAAAGCACTAAACATATCATTAATCCAAAGCACCAAAAATGAATTAAATAATTCACTCTTAGGTAGATTTGAATTTATGAAAGTTTATCCAACTTCATCTACATCACAAAGTCCATTGAGTTTAAAGGCAAATTGTACATTGAAAATTGCAATCTAAACCAAAAATCAAAAGGAGTGAGCAGAAAAATATTTGAGTCACAACAGCCCCAAAATAGGGCAGCAAGAGTATTTTTGGAACTGTTACAATCAATTGTGCTTAGACAACAACCTATTGCATCAGTGCAGTTTTTTATCAAATCAATTTTCTGTGACAATCAATTGCAATGTTACAACAATTGATTGCAACCTGTTAAAAAATCAGTAGAAAACAACATTTTAAAGATCAAATTCTTGTTCCAACTTTTCATCAAACACCTTATGATCATGGATCCAATTGAGCATGAAAGTTCCATCAAATTATGAGAAAATAGTACTAATGGAATCATAAAACAGTGCTCAATAAATCAAAACCAGAAATCCACAAGAGATCACATTGTGAAAGATGATGATCCAACTTACCAAAGGTAAAATTAGAGAATTATCAAACAACTTCCAGAATTTGCTTCAATTCAACCACAAGAATCAATTACCAAAGCTTGGATGTATAGAATTGATGAAGAAAAAGTGTTTGGATGAAGGTTTAGCTCAAAGATTAGTAAGCTTCAATGCAAAGCTTACTAACTTTTTGAAAATGGAGCTTTGAGTGAATTTGGTAGATGGAGGGAATTGAGAGATTTTTTAGCAAGATGATTTTGGCTATCAAAAGCTTCTCATTTGAATGAAATGAGGTCTCTATTTATAGAGTTTTAGGATTTGGATTAGTGGTAATTTGGTAATTGATTCTTGGAGCCAAAATTGAATTAATGATATAATTTTCAAATTATGCAGAAAAATTGGAGCCAAAAAGATAACAGTTTGAAATTGCTGGCTTTTTTTTCAAAAAACATGTGCATTTTGATGTTATGAGTCGATACATGGGTGGTATGCATCGATACATCCTAGTTGTATAACACAGCATGTTTCGATACATGCCTCTATGTGTCGATACATATTGTTTCTTCAACTCATTGCAGAATCAAGTAAACTGCATGAGTCGATATATTACACGTATGTGTCAACACATGCTAGTTATACAAATAGGATGAGTCGATACATACATGCATGTGTCGACACATGCTAGTTAAACACAACTATATGAGTCGATACATACCTGCATGTGTCGACACATGCTAGTTAAACACAACTGGATGAGTCGATACATACCTTTATGGGTCGATGCATGCTGTCTTTCGCCATAATACAGAATCAACTCAACTTGCATGAGTCGATACAACATGTATGTGTCGACACATACTAAATTTTTTTTATTTTTAAAGGCAGAAATCCTTATTTGTCAGATGCTTCGACTCGGTACCTGCAAAACATAATTTTGAAAATACAAAGACCAATATTTTTTTGTATTTTAATTAGAAGTTAATCAATAACACAAGAGCAAACTTTAAAGACGGGATGCAAATGTAATGAATGATGCTACTTATTAATGATTGTGACTGAATGACAAAATATGGTATGAAAGTGTGACTGAAAAAGTTAGGGGGAAAATTTAGGGTACAACAGCTGCCCCTATTTAATTATCTTTTAGCCAGATAGGCGAAAAGTAATTAAATACAAACAGACCTGAATTTTGTCCCTGATGCGATGAGATGATAGCATATGTTATGAATGAATGCATGGATTATTTTTTGACATATATTTTTTTTGAATGATGTATGAGATGAGACAGACTCTGGGAATATGGAAAGACTTGAAACTGGAAACTTGTGGTAGTTCAGATGGAATGACGTGGAAAGACACGTCAGGGAACAATAATATACTTCTGGATATCTATCAGGGTGACAAGGAGTAACCAGCAATACTTGGAAAAAAGATAAAAACTTGAGAAGGTAAGCAGCGACATCCAAGAATGGAATTGAATGAGGAGAACAACTCTCTGGAAAAGGCAATCAGGAGCATCTAGAAGAACATTAGATGTGGGATGAGACCAAATTTGAAGCTACATCAGAGTCATCCAGGAAAGACGCTAGACGGAAGAGAAACACGACATCCAATATTGGCTTTGAATGACAACAAAAGATTCTGACATTCAATAATGGCTTTGAATGAAGGGAAAACTCAACGTCTAATAATGGCTTTAGATGAGAGAAAAAGTAACAACATCCAATAATGGCTTTGGATGGAAACAAAAGATCCTGACATTCAATACTGGCTTTGAATGAAAGAAAAGCTCAAGGCGTCCAATACTGGTTTTGGATGGCATAAAAGGTAACAACATCCAATACTGGCTTCGGATGAATGGAAAAGCTCAACGTCTAATACTGGCTTTAGACGAGAGAAAAGATCACAACATCCAATACTGGCTTTGAATGGGTGGAAAAGCTCAACGTCTAATAATGGCTTTAGACGAGAGAAAAGGTAACAACATCCAATACTGGCTTTGGATGGAAAAAGAGATCTTGACATTCAATATTGTCTTTGAATGAAGGAGAAGGTAACAACACCCAATACTGGCTTTGGATGGAAACAAAAGAGACCACATATCCAAGATTAGCATTGGACCAAAGAGAGAAACATCTCATCCAAGATTAGCATTGGAAGAAAGAGAGAAACAACTGAACTGACATATGCTTTGGTAGGTGCCAAGTAAGTTGGACTTTGATCTCAAGGTGACATGTCAACTGCAACAAGACCTTAGGAAATGCAAATGAGGATGAAACACTCTTGTTTTTACATTATGTATGAATTTTGTTATGCATGATATGTGAATGACCTATGCATGTAATGCAGATGTTTACGACAACGGAGTTTGACTCTTTTGTGGATGATAGTTTGGAAGTTTGATTCCTCAACACAGAGAACTCTGCCAAATTTGATTGGAAAGAAAATGTCTTGAACCCAAATTTGTCACACTTGTAAACTGTATTGAACTGATGATCTTCTGAATAAAGACATGGAGAGATGCTTGGGGATTTGTCCCAGATTAGCTGACTGTTGAAGATAAATTGATCATGGCTTCATTAGAAAGTTGTTGGAAATGAGCTAATCATAGCTTCAGCTCTGAAATGACTATTGGAAATAAACTGATCATGGCTTCAGCTTTGAGATGATTGTTGGAAATAAACTGATCATGGCTTCAGTTCTGAAATGTCTGTTGGAGATGAATGCCCCTGTATGAGTCTTGAAAATGATTTTCTGGCTAACCAAATCTGAGAAAACTTGCACTGAGCAGCAAATCTTGAACTGATTCACAAATGGGTCTGGAAGATACTTGCCCCTGATAGGGTCACTGACCAAGTTTCTCAGCTGTTTGAAATTCCTTGATGAGGAAAGCTTGTTTGCAAGCAAAATTGTTTATTCAAACATGGTAATTTTAATGCAAAAATCATGCAAAAGTTTTGAATTCAAAATCAAATGATATTACTGGTGTATGGATAATGCATCACTGGTTAAAACACAGTGGTTTATACTTTTAAAGTGAAAACAAAGGTATGAAACCAAAACAAATCATTTGCAAAAGATCATAGGAGTCAGTTTACGCAACCTTGCTGTAGTATGATTTCAAAAGAAACCTGGCTTCAATTAGGTCTTTTGAGGGTTGTAACGTGGTCGGGTTCACGGTTTAAGAAATAAAGGATAAAGGCTCAAAGTTTATTTGTACCCAACCCAATCTTCATGATGTTCTTCAGCCCTACGTTTAGTTAATTTATAATACGCATTCAGGTTCTAAGAGATTTTGGAGTTGCACTGATGGTAGCAGTGACAATGGCTCAGAAGCTAAAGGATTCTTGAGAATGACAGTCATTTCTTCTTACATATTTTTGTTGTTTTGAGGACTTTTGTCAACTCTGATGGAGAATTTTGAGGATTTGAAGACCTCTTCTAATTGAATTTATTATTCCCAACTTTTGCCTGAACTCTTTCATTTTAGATTACAGTCAGTGGGATGCCCCAGTTTTTGCCTGAGCTGTTTCATTTGAGATTACAGTCAGCGGGATGCCCCAGTTTTTTTTTTTGTTTTTTTTTTTTGCCTAAGTCTCCTTCATAGGTTTTGACTTAGCGGGATTTTTCTTTTGATTTTTCTTTTCTTTTCATTTTTATTTTTGGAAAGATAATGACTGCCTTGCTCAATGATTACGGGGAACCATATTTGTCATTTTTTGTTTGGGAGCATCATTGACACTTCTTGCTGTGTGCAAAGGAAAGTTTGATCGCGGCCTTTATTGAAAGGTGTCTCGCACGATTTCTCTTGTAATTGAATGCACAATCAAATTAACTGAGAACTACCCATCCCCGGGTTAAGATTATGGGTTTTTTCGTATAGAAAGAAACTCTAACTTCTAGGCTCAAAGGGGTGAACGAGAGATTAACTTCCTTATTACTCCAGTGTTTGGGAGTTGAAACAATGCTTGTATATCCTCAACAAAGTTTTATTCGAAAGCATACCAGCAACAATTATGGGTATTTCGTTTTCATTATCCTCCCTCATATCTTTGCATAAACAAAAGCTTGATAAAGGGAGTAAACAAGAGAAATATATTTGCAAGCAGTAAGTGAAAATGACTTGAATCAAAACATTGCAATGCTCATTTCATTAAACTTAACATGAAAGTACAAACAGAATTTGAAAGCAACAATTTTAACATAAACAAGGGGAAAATGAAAACATAAAGAAACATGGCTTAGCGACTAATCAGTAACAAGGATGAGTTGTCCTGTCTGAAACACTAGCTTTAGGAGATGACTTGAGGGTACCCCGACTCATTCTTCAGCCACTTTGTTTTGGCAAAGGATTATTGATAACATTAGGACCTTCCTCTTTGAAAGTGAGGATATTGGCTTTCACCAATTATTGCACTCTGTTTTTCAATGCATAACAGCTTTCTAAATCATGGCCGCCAGCTCCCTGATGAAACTCACAGTGAAGGTCAGATCTGAACCCTGCTGGAGGAGGATTTCGAGGAATCAGAGGCCTAGTTGTAATCAAGCCCTTCTGCATCATTGCAGGGTATAATTCAGTGTATGTCATAGGGATGGGATCAAATTGAGCCCTATTCCGATTCTGATTATGCGCCACATTCTGTTGTTGAGGGACATGAACTGTTGAGCATTGACCGTAAGAGTAACATCCGCTACTTGTGGTTGATCAGTGTATTGAGGCCTACGGCAAGGTCCTCTACTCTTAGTCGAGACAACATTGGCTTCTACCTCTTTCTTCTTCTGAAAGTTCCCAAGGTATTTCTTTGCACCATTAGAAGATTCAGCAGCTTTAGACACTTTACCATTCTTAATTCCTTCTTCTAATCTTTGGCCGATAGTCACCGGGTCTGTGAAGCTGGACGACGCACTACCAATCATCTTCTCCCAAAAGAAAAGGGATAAAGTATCCATGAACAAACCAGTTAACTCTTTCTCTTCCAGAGGCGGTTCAACTTGAGATGCCAATTCTCTCCATCGTTGAGCATACTCCTTGAAAGATTCTTTCTCGTCCTGAGACATATTTTTTAGTTGGCAACGATCAGGTGTCATGTCAAGGTTGTATTTGTATTGATTTATGAGAGCATCAAAAAGATCTTGGAAGCATTGGATACGACCTTTCTCAAGCCCCATATACCATTTCAATGAAGCTCCACTCTGACTATCTTGGAAACAATGGATAAGCAACTTGTCATTCTTGGTGTAAGCAGACATCTTTCGAAAGTACATCACCAAATGACTTCTTGGACAAGTATGCCCCTTATATTTCTCAAATTCGAGAGTCTTGAACTTTCCAGGCATAACCAGATCAGAAACCAAGCACATGTTGTTAGCATCAACACTGAAGAACTCATTTCCTTCCATAGCTCTGAGTCTCTTCTCCAAAGTATGATATTGTTCTTTGAACTCTTCAAACTCACCAAAGTCTCCTTGGCTCACACTTAGAGGACTAGCAGTATGGTACTCAAAGAGAGGGTTCCCAAAAGCAGCTTGTGCAGCTGGTTGACAAGAAGTTGTGTGAACAATTGGCTGAGGTTCAGTGAAAACTGGAGCTTGGAAAACTGGTCGGGAAGACTGGCCAACCATTAAAGTAATGGCAACAGGCGGAGAGTAGTTCTAAGGTAACCCAAACTCTGGCCATGCAGTATGCTGGATAGGTTGAGTGTCAACAGCAGCAGTTGGGATTTCAGATATCACAGTCCTTTGAGGTGGCTCTCCTCTGGAAATCAAGACTTGCATCATCTCAGTAAGTTTGACCATGCCTGACTTCAACTCAGCAATTTCCATTTGGACTTCCATGTTGTGTTGTTCTTGGTTTTCCATTCTCAATCTGACAGCAGCTCTAGTCACGTAGTTGTATTGAGGAATCAGCTTGACAATAGACGACTAACTGGAAGAAAGAAGCAACTGGGAATAAGATCCTGAACAACTTGGGTGTATGTAGAATGATGCAGGGGATGCAAATGATATGCAATGTTATTTAATGCACTGCACAGTAACAGGATCACATGGTTCAGAGTCACGAGCCTGGAGTCAAAGGTACAACCCATAAGGTATGGACTAATGGTTATCACCTGCCGAACAAGGTTCTAAGAGGTTCCCAGAGTCTACATCCTTCCTTCGGATATTACCAACGTCCCGATTAACTCGGTAATTAGCAATATTCTCAGGAAAGACTCGTCCGGGCGTAGTATTGCGTGACAACTATTTCCGGATTACTCCATCATAGCTTCGGCACTACACCTAAAAGGCCAATTTGGGTTAGGTAATCTACGGTCCTCAGCTTCAGTAGGCTCCCAGGTCAGAAGCAGTACGTCTTCCCAATTACTCGGTAAACGACACTACAGTCAAAGGGGCCTCCACTGAGTGGGGGATCTCATGTCTCCTTTTTTGGGATTACTCCCTCAAAGTTAACATGACTATACCGCCCGTCCTTTCTTAAAGTTTTCCCAAGTCCGGGTATAGGACTTATGAGTAATCACCAAGCACCTTGTAAACCAGGAAAATCCAGACAAACATATATACAGAATATAACACATAAACACAATAACACATATACAGATATAAACAAAGATAGGCTCAACCCACTTAAGGATGGACCAGCAAGAGGTCAATCTTTCCCCACTGAAGTCGCCACTTTCCTATCGCACACTTTTCTGGCGCTCTCAATTGCGACAGTTATGATATGAAATAGAAAATGTAGCGGTAAATATTTGATATTAAGCCATCAATTGACTTATCTCAACACAATGAAGTCGCCACCGCACTTTATTGTTTCCAAAGGGAAATGGGAAAAAAGCGAACAAAACCCAAAAAGATCAGAGATCGAGGTACGGGGGTCGATTATGCAAAGGGAAGGTATTAGCACCCTAAGCATCTACGGTACTCCGTAGGATCCACTTTGATTGGTTTCTTTTAAAAAGAGTGTTATGTAGAGGTTTACTTGCTAAAGGAAAGAATGAATGTTTATTTGCAAACAAAAGAAAATGAAATGTTTTTTATTATTTTTGTTGCTCGCTTTGGGTCGTAAGACTTAATGCCTACGTACTCCCTCGTGCAATGGGAAAGTCAGAGCACCTTAGTTCGGCTAGAAAAGACTTGTCTATTGGTTGATTTTAAACAAGGAGACAAGTCGTCATTGTTAGGAGAGAAATATCGACTAACGCCCACAAGGTGTGAGAAATATGGACCCTGCATCAACAAGAGTGAGGGTTTGAGAACGCCTCTAGTACTCAAGTGGAAAAGACGACACCTTTATAACCATGGGGATAGGAGAATGTTGCTCGACTATCAATGAATCATGTCTCAACTCGAAAAAAGTTTTGAAGGGTAAAGGTGCTCGAGCGCACAAAAAGGTTTGAATGAGTTGAAGTGTTTTTGTTAATTTTGAAAGATGTAAAAGTATGATTAAATATATTGAAGTTTGTTTAAAGAAAAGAAGTTTTAAAAGAAAAGGCACTCGACAAAGTCGAGGTTTATTATGAAAGTGGTTTGATTTAAAAAAACAAAGAAGATTTTGAAAGAAGATGAGAAGTTTTTGAAAATTAAAGAAGATGGGAGGAGATGAAGGGACTATCCTAAAGCATAAGGTAAAAGCTAAGGAAGAGAACCGTCTAACCAACAAGAAGCCAATACTTGACATTACGAGTCAATATAGAATTCCCCTTCTTCGGATTGAAACCAAGCAAGCAAAAATACTAGACCTCTTGAGATAACCAAACTTCAAGTGTATTAAGTCTTCGCAAAAATTGGGCAGAGTAACGGCTGTATACGGGTGAATTCCAGATTACAAACAAAGTATGTAATCATAATAACCTACACACAAAACAAACAAACAACCCAATGTCTTGAGGTAAACCCCAAGAGCTCCAGACAAAATATCCATTGAGGTCAAAAGGTCTCCAATATAAGCCAAGGTTTCTATTCCTAAGTCCAAGAAGTCCATCACTCCATAATGCAAAGGATAGTAACCAAGTAGTCCAAGTATCATTAATGACTTTTATGGTTCATGTTGATTATTAAGTGTCTTTAAAAGGAAAAGAAAAGCTCAAGTGAGCAAAATAAAAATGACATAAAAGTAAATGCTCAAGTGAGCAAAGATGAAAATAGCATGAAATATAAATGCAAAAAGTAAATGGTACATAAAGCATAAAAAATAAAAGCATAAAGTAAAGTCAATTGTTAGAAATTAGTGGTTAGTTAGATGACCATCTTGAAACTTGCATTTGGAACTCATTAGAGGATTGGTAGAACCAAAGCCTCCACACAACAAGTTGCATTTTCTTTTTGTCAAGTATATCATCCATTTTGGAGTCCTCAAAAGTAACATTTAATGATCAACGATGCTTAAGTGATCCGCGTTGACCAAATGTGTTGTAGATCCATTAGAGGATTGGTAGAACCAAAGTCTCCACACAATGAATCTCAAGGTTATTGGATCAAAGAGATCAAATTAACATACTTGGGCTTGCAATCATAAGTTTGGGCCACGAATGATCATCTATTCGAATCGGGACAAAATTTAGCGCTATGTTAAGCAATCGTAAGTGGAATTATGTAGAAGTCGCACCTATTTTGAGGCCGGTCAATAGCAATTTATGTACTTCATGTTTGGATAAATGATATAGAGATAATCATCCCTTAACATGTAGCACAATAAAAAATAAAGGGATAAGATGAAGAGGGAGGGGAATGATAAGCTAATTTGGATCACCATTTCAAAATTCTTTCATCTTTAAATTCAACCACTCCTCTAGATGGATTAAAGCACTAAACATATCATTAATCCAAAGCACCAAAAATGAATTAAATAATTCACTCTTAGGTAGATTTGAATTGATGAAAATTTATCCAACTTCATCTACATCACAAAGTCCATTGAGTTTAAAGGCAAATTGGACATTGAAAATTGTAATCCAAACCAACAATCAAAAGGAGTGAGCAGAAAAATATTTGAGTCACAACAGCCCCAAAATAGGGCAGCAAGAGTATTTTTGGAACTGTTACAATCAATTGTGCTTAGACAGCAACCTATTGCATCAGTGCAGTTTTTTATCAAATCAATTTTCTGTGGCAATCAATTGCAATGTTACAACAATTGATTGCAACCTGTTAAAAAATCAGTAGAAAACAGCATTTTAAAGATCAAATTCTTGTTCCAACTTTTCATCAAACACCTTATGATCATGGATCCAATTGAGCATGAAAGTTCCATCAAATTATGAGAAAATAGTACTAATGGAATCATAAAACAATGCTCAATGAATCAAAACCAGAAATCCACAAGAGATCACATTGTGAAAGATGATGATCCAACTTACCAAAGGTAAAATTAGAGAATTATCAAACAACTTCCAGAATTTGCTTCAATTCAACCACAAGAATCAATTACCAAAGCTTGGATGTAGAGAATTGATGAAGAAAAAGTGTTTGGATGAAGGTTTAGCTCAAAGATTAGTAAGCTTCAATGCAAAGCTTACTAACTTTTTGAAAATGGAGCTTTGAGTGAATTTGGCAGATGGAGGGAATTGAGAGATTTTTTAGCAAGATGATTTTGGCTATCAAAAGCTTCTCATTTGAATGAAATGAGGTCTCTATTTATAGAGTTTTAGGATTGGGATTAGTGGTAATTTGGTAATTGATTCTTGGAGCCAAAATTGAATTAATGATATAATTTTCAAATTATGCAGAAAAATTGGAGCCAAAAAGATAACAGTTTGAAATTGTTGGCTTTTTTTCAAAAAACACGTGCATTTTGATGTTATGAGTCGATACATCCTAGCTGTATAACACAACATGTATCGATACATGCCTCTATGTGTCGATACATACCGTTTCTTCAACTCATTACAGAATCAAGTAAACTGCATGAGTCGATACATAACACGTATGTGTCGACACATGCTAGTTATACAAAAAGGATGAGTTGATACATACATGCATGTGTCGACACGTGCTAGTTAAACACAACTGGATGAGTCGATACATACCTGCATGTGTCGACACATGCTAGTTAAACACAACTAGATGAGTCGATACATACCTTTATGGGTCGATGCATGATGTCTTTCGCCACAATACAGAATCGACTCAACTTGCATGAGTCGATACATAACATGTATGTGTCGACACATACTAAATTTTTTTTTTAAAGGCAGAAATCCTTATTTGTCAAATGCTTCAGCTCGGTACCTGCAAAACATAATTTTGAAAAGACAAAGACCAATATTTTTTTGTATTTTAATTAGAAGTTAATTAATAACACAAGAGAAAACTTTAAAGACAGGATGCAAATGCGATGAATGATGCCACTTATTAATGATTGTGACTGAATGACAAAATATGGTATGAAAGTGTGACTGAAAAAGTTAGGGGCAATATTTAGGGTACAACACAAAGTATCATGCTAACATAGTTATCACTTTGTCCATATTGGTCTACACCGTACAACTTCCATGATTTATTGCTACTTACCTAGTAAGGCACCCCAGATCCGGGTGTAGGATCTATAGTAACAACCCAAACAAGCCCTCAAAAGTAAAGCATAAAAACACACAATGAAAGCAATTTTAAAATGAACTAAACTCTAAGGTAACCCCACTTTTTTATTGTTCCCCAGCAGAGTCGCCAGTTCTGTGATACGGTGGAAGAACTGACTGTTTAATACTGGTTTTGCATTTTGTATTTGCAAATGTTACGGTAAGCAAGATTCGCCACCGGCTTTTCTTTTATCCAAATTAAGGAAAGGGTGAAAAGAACAGAAAAAGACCTTTTTTGAGAGTTTTCTGAGTAAGGGGGTAGATTATGGAAAGGGAAGGTGTTAGCACCCTTTCCATCCGTAGTTATCTACGGGCTCTTAGTTGCTTGCTAGTTCACTTTGTTTTTGTTTGAAAATGTGCTTTGTGGTTTGGGTTTGAGAATATTTTGAAAACGTCTTTGTAATGGTTCTCGTCTCTATAAGAACGCGTACAAAGTGTTGGTTTTTAAAAATAGTTCAAGAAGTGTTTGTGGAATGTGTTTTTTTGAAAGTGATTTTGAAAATTGCCTTTGTAATGATTCTCTTCTCTATAAGAATGCGTACAAAGGACTTTGACTTTTGAAAATGTTTCAATTGAAAGTGTATGGGTGAAAATAATTTTTTGTTGTGAGCAAGCAAGCAACTACGAGTGTCCTACCTACTCAAAAGGTCTAACGTTCTTTTCCTCCTCCTTTAGATGTTTCTATCTTATCATTGATTTGGTAAGAATCCCCATCATTAGATGTATGAGGGACATTCTAAGGCACGTACAGTCATAAAGGCAACAATGTAGAGACGCTTTAGCAATTTCTGTTTAGGGACTAGATCATTTACCGAAAGGCAACTGTAGGGTCATCGAGGGACTATGATCTTTTGAATTATGGGTCTTTGCTAAAGCGTCCTTGTCTCGAGGGACATGACTGTTTTATTTCTGAAGGCGAGCAAAGTGGACGTACCTTAGAGGTGCATATGTGCATGTGTGTTATGTTTCAGTTATTTTTTGTCTTATTTTTAGGTTTGCTAGCGTTTTGTTATTAGTCTTGTCGTACAAGCCTAGTTACTAGAAGTTAATATATATATACAAGAATTCAAATGCGGAAATTAAATCTACGCTATTACATGGCTTTATGAGAGGTACATTAGAGAAATGCGGAAAGTAAAGTCCTAGTTACTATTACAGACTGGGAAATAGTTACATTAAGATGAAAAATACAATAATACATAAATGCGCAAACAAATTAAAATGGACGTCTAAATCCTAAGGAAAAGAAATCTTTTTGTTTGTTTTTATTTATAAAAGAAAATAAAACTTAAGTCTATTTAATTTTAAATTAAGGAAAAGGTTAAAATAATTAATTTACTTATTTACAGATTAATTTGATTAATAAAAACTATCCTAATATTTTTTTGTGATTTTTTCATTATTTAAAGTTAAAATAAAAAAAATGAAGTCAATAAAGAAAAATAAATAAAAATACAAGGGGGTATCCTTTGATCCAGGGAGGAAAAAAAGCTTTTCGATCTAGAGGGGAAGCTGTCTTTCGATTTTGTGAAGGGTGTTACCCTTCGATCCAGTGATAGGATGTGGCTTTCGATCCAGAGGATGTTGCTGGAAAGGCCTGATGGATCACCTGTGAGGGCACTTAATCTGCAAAGATGTGTTAGCAAAACAAAACGTAGGACCTAGGTGTCTAACCTAGGTCCTTTGATCCTGCACGCATTGGGTCTATTCAGGCTATATCTGCAGCAAGTGTTAGAAACAAAATAAAACAAGTACAAGCCTGGGTACCACACCCAGGCCCTTCGATCATGAATGAAAATCGAATGACTATTACTTGCAAAGAAAAAAATAGAATTTGATTCCTTACCAACAGTGGTGTATGGATATGTGGTATTGGGGATGCCTAGTGCTTGGGCACGTTCTCTGCAAACTTCAAGGAGTGAGTGGAGTGTTGTTGAAGATTCCTTCAATTTGGATTACTCAGGAGATTTTTGAAAATTGTGGTGGCTTATGAGGTAGCGTGTGCGTATAGTGTGTATGGTTCCCTTGGGCTTCTGTCTCCACCTTGTGCATATGTATGTGGTCTCCTTATATAGAGGGGATGGAGGGGACAAGAAGGCAAAAGAGTAAACAACCATTAAGTTGGTGTTTTAAGACCATGAATGATGTTTTGTAACTTTGCCAAAGTCATGGAAACTTGTCCCTTTTTGAATTTGAATGAACCTGGACACATTTGGCTTTCGAATACCTTCAATCCTTGCCCTTCGATTGGCCTTAAGTTGCCTCCTTCGACTGGATTTGGTTTCACCTTATAGTTCCTTCGGTTGAGTTTGTCCACCTCAATTTGAATTTCTCAGGTCTTAATTCAAATTGTATAAGACCTTAACATCCTGGCTTCTTTGATCAGCCCCTAAGCTTGCTTTCTTTGATTGCCCTGGCCTTGCTCAACTAGCCTAATCAAAAGACTTTACTCTGGCTAGTCGAAGCTACCTTTGGCAAGAATGTACCTGTACAGGGGCTTGGGCTTGGCAATATGCAGGATTTTAGCCAGCAAGCATCTTGGACCAGAACCCACCACAAAGCCAACTTGTCTTCAATAATCATGTGTCCTTCGAATGGACTTATTGAGTGTCTTTCATATGTATTCTTTGTGCTCTCTTTGAATGGGCCTTTGAATGCTTCTTCGAATTGATCCTTTACATGTCCTTCGAATGGTTCCTTCGTTGGACCCATTTATTTGCCTTAGCTACTTGATTCCAATAGCCCAAGTGAGGACTTCATTCTGGCCAATCGAATCCTCCTTTGTCATGAATGTAATGGTGCATGAGGCTTGGGCTGGGCAGGATATAATCTCTTGCCCAGCAAGCAGCTTAAACCAAACCTCATCAAAAGGAAAACAAGTTTCTGTCAAACAAATATGTGTCTTTCAAGCAAACCAAATGTATGTCCTTGAAGGAACCATTTGTGTGTTCATAATGTGGCAATCTTGTGCTTGTGAAACGAAATCAGGCATGAAGAGGGAACCTTTTTCCTTGTGAATTGAAGGCGAGTCTGGAGAAGCCTTTTTCCTTGTGAATTGAAAGCAAGTCGAAATGGGCCTTTGCCTTGAACGAAGCTGGCATGTAGGAACCCACTATTTGTGGATCGAAGGGCATTTGTAAGGGATTCTTTCTTTGTGCATTGAAGGCACGCACAGAGGGATAATTTGCCTAGTCGAAGTAGGAATCAAGCTTGATCTAAAGAAACCAAATGCCCAATCGAATTAGGAATTAAGATTGCATGCAGGTAGCCATTGCATTGTGAATCAAGCCAGCATGTAAAGCCAATGGTGCAATCGAAGGAGCACTAACAGGAGGCCTTTCTCTTTTGGATCTAAGGAGGCTGTTTCAAAGGAAACACATGCCTAATCGAAGCTTGTATACAACAAAAAAGAAAAAGGCTAAGTCTTTAATCAAACCTTGGAAATTTGAGGCAAGCTTGGAGAAGGTTAGGTGCTCAATCGAAGCCTGTCAAAATGCCAATTGAAAGACCCTTTGACATGCCAATCGAAATACCTTGTTTATCTTCAAAAAAAATTATTTTTCCTTTGAACAAGTGTTTGTGGCCACCCATGTAAGAGAAAACCTTGGAAAACATGAGAGAGAAAATTTTGGGGTAGAACACAAAGGATAAAGGCTCAAACTTTATTTGTATCCAACTCGTTCTTCGTGATGTTCTTCAGTACTATACTCAGTTATTTATGCTTAGATCCCAATTGAGTCTGGAATCTTTTCCATGATATTTCGATGATGGTTCAGATACTAAAAGTTTATTTAAGGAGGCAATCATTTTTTTGTAATATTATTTGTTAAGGATTTGTAACTACCGCTTATTGTCCCTATTATTTGCCTAAACTGTTTCTTTTGTGGTTACAGTCAGCGGGATGCCCCCGTTTTTTCTTAAGTCTCCTTCATAGGTTTTGACTTAGCGGGATTTTCTTTTGAGAGATAATGACTGTCTGTTTTAATGATTATGCGGAACCATCACCATATTTTGTTTTGGAATGATACCTCCGACACAACTCGTCGTGTACGAAGGGAAAGCTTGCAATTGAATGCACCATTGAATTAACTGAGAAACTACCCCACCTCAGGTTATGATTAAAGGCTTCAATTTGTATGAAAAAGAAAACTCCTACTTCTTAGGCTCAAAGGGGTTGACTAGGGATTATCTTCCTTATAACTCCACTGTTTAGGATTTGAAACAACGTCTGTACATCGTCAGCCAGGTATGTTCAAAAGCATAGTGTAGAGATTATGGTATATTTTTTGTCATCCTCCCTCTAAAGGCTTATAGCTTTTAATCGAGAGTTGAATATCACAAAAAGGAAGTAAAAGCACAATTTAAGTATAGTGAAAACGAATGGATTAATTCAAGACCAACAATTGCAATGCATTAATGGAATAACAAAGTTTGACATGAAATAAGTGTTCGACCAATCAAAAGAAGTTACAATTTGAAAATTCTAATGAACAAAAAGCCACTTTGTCTAAATTTGTCACTTCAGATGGTGTGCCTTTGAGGGATGACAGAAGAATTCAGTCTGACCATCTTGTGTGAACTCCAATACCCCTTCGTCGATCAAGTCTTGAATCTTATTTTTTAATGCCCAACAGCTATTAGTGTCATGCCCAGACTATTGGAATGATAAGTGCATCTCACATTAGGGTTGTACCGAGGAGAGGCGACGTTGGGATTCTGAGGAGGATCCTTCAATGTTATCAATTCCATCTTCAACATGGGTTACAATACTTGAGCCGAGGACATGTTGATTTTTGTGAATTGACTTTTGGGTGCGTCCTGCTTACACCGATTGCCTTGTCATTATTGTTACATTGATGCTAGATTAGAGATCTGTATTTCCCCCACATATTGGTTGAGATCACTCTTATTATGACCCTTCTGGTCGTACACGGTACTGGACTCCTTCTTTCTATTGTATGATCTCTTTTGAGTACTTGAAGATGCAGTCCCCTAAATTTCGCCTCTCTTGAGTTTATTTTCAAAATGTTCCCGTATGAACATGTCACTTGATTCCCTGTCTGTCAAGAGAAATTAATCGTTGATTAGGCCCTAAGCTCTAGCAGTTTTCCCCAGGCAATCGTATTTGTCTTGGTGAAGCTTACTGAAGTGAATCCTCAACTCTTCTTGTCCCCAATTTAAATTTTGGATATGAGCCATCTGACTATTCATTTGGATTCTCATCCTTTCCATCTCATCTTGCAGTTGTTCCAACTGGTCATCTTTGTTGTCGTCAGGATTTTTCTTGGTCAAGTTCCCAACGAGAAGTGTTTTCAATTCTTCTTGCCCCTTGGATAGATTCAGAAACAATTCCTTGAACTGAGCATCTTGAGTTTGAAGATCTATGTCATTCTATTCGAGGGCCATCTTCCCTGCTGAAATAAAAAGTGAGAAAATGAGAAACATGTCTCAAGAATACCTATTATGTAATGACATGCATGCAATGTTTTCAAGGATCTCGCGGGGTAAACACAATAAGATGTTTGAATTTTGATTGCAGCTTTGATGGAAGAACTTTGTATCATTGAATTTCCTTCTACAAGAATCGAGCTTACCATGTCGAGTGGGTCATAGCCTCTTACTCTAGTTATCATGCTTTAGTCTTTTGACGGAATTGGTTAGAGGAAAATAAATCCCCTTGCCCCTTTCTAGACGTCTGGTTCATCATAACCGGCATTAAAGGCCCTTGAGATCCTTGAAATTGTTAAGAAAATGTTATGGCATGATATTATGATGTGTGTGATATGCACCAAGCAAAAGTGTAAGTTGACGTAAACAAGTAAATCTTGCAAGAAATCTAGGTCATTGGATAATGGATACAAATAGGTCCTGGAAGGAACTCACATCATTAGGTGATGAAATCAAACAAGTCACACAAGCAGCCTTAGGTTCAGGCTCGCATGGAGTTTGTAGGTAAGTACCCTCTTGAAGTTTTAGTTGGCTCAACCTGTCCTAGTAAAAGTAACCAGGTTCTAAGGAGTCTCATATCATTGACCTTTCTCTCAGGCATTGTTTCAGCTCAAGCATCGAAACATTACGGTCGAAATATCCCGAAAGTCCAATCTTAATGAGTGTAGCATCGAGTATCAACCAATCTTCGGTCAGAAACAAAGTCGGCTATCTCACTACTTTCTAATGGCTAGGATGAGTCAATTAAAGATTCTAAAGGTCAGTTAGTGCTTAATGACACTATGAGGAAGCCTAATGTTATCCTTGACTGACTCAAGGAACATTAGTACAAGCCAGAGTATCACGCTAACGTAGACATCACTTCATGCATATCGGTATACACCGTACAACCTCCATGATTTATTGTTACTTACCTAAAAAGGTGCCCCAGATCCGAGTATAGGATCTTTAACAATAACCCCAGCAAACCCTTTAAAAATAAAGCAGACAAAAGCAAAACAAGGAAAGAAATTTAAAATGATATAACTTTAAGGTAACCCCACTTTTATAGTTCCCCGACAGAGTCACCAGTTTTGTAATACGGTGGGAGAACTGACTGTTATACTGGTTTTGCATTTGTATTCACAAATGTTGCGGTAAGCAAGAGTCGTCACCAACTTTTCTTTTATCCAACAAAGAAAGGGTGAAAAGAACAGAGAAAGACATTTTGAGATTATTTCTGAGTAATGGGGGGTAGATTATGGAAAGGGAAGGTGTTAGTACCCTTTTGTTATACGGTGGGAAGAACTGACTATTTTTTGGAATGCTGGTTTGCGTTTTGTATTTGCAAAATGTCGCGGTAAGCAAGAGTCGTCACCATCTTTTATTTTATCCAACAAGGAAAGGAAAAAAGCACAGAAAAATTCCTTTTTCGAGATATTTCTCAGGTTCGGGGGGTAGATTATAGAAAGGGAAGGTATTAGCACCCTTTCTATCCGTAGTTATCCACGGGCTCTTAGGTACTTGCTCAATTATTTTCAAAATTGTTTTATTTGTGCTTGTGGGTTTTGAAAAAAGGTTTTGGTTGAAACTCCGAAATAACTCTTGCTTCTGTCCTCAAGAGTGTAATGAAGTGTTTTGAAAACTTTGTTCGAAAAGGAATGTAAGTGTGAAAAATTTGTTTTGTTTTGAATGAGCAAGTATCTAAGAACCATCTACCTACTCGAAAAAAGAATCATTCTATGCTAATTTCCTTTAGACAATGATATCCCATTATTAGTGAGTAGGTAGCACCGTCGTTGGAGTTTAAGGGTCAATTCGAATTAGGGACTTACGGTCACTAAAGCAATGTTAGGACGCCTTAGCGGTAACCCTAATGTCTTTGATCATTTGTTTGAGGCAACAATATCCGAGGCAACCGTTTCGAGGCAACTATGATCTTTTAGACAAGAGGACGGCCTCTAAAACGACCTATACTCTATGACCGTGTATGAAAGCAACCAAGTGGGGTATACCTTAAGAGTGCGTATGTGCGAGTGTGTCGTTTTCAGTTATTTTTATCTTTGTACATGTTAAGGGTGATCTAATTTGATTTTAAGATTTAAACATTCAGTCTTGTCATGCAAACCCTATTATCAAACATCTAGCAATTATAATTTGCGGAATAAAAATGCGGAAATTAAATTACAAGGCGTCGGGTATTTACATCGCCAAAAGCAACCCTTTGAAAATAAAATAAAGCGGTAAAATAAATAAATGTCCTATTTAACTATTACAATTCGTAAGCAGATACATAATTGGATAAAAATAAATAAAGTGTGCGGGAAATTAAATCGAGTGCGAAATTTAGGGTTTTGACCCTTTTGAAAGAAAATTTCTTTTTTGTTGTTTTTTATTTAAGAAAAGAAATTAATCCTAAGTTAAAAAACTAAATTAAATTAATTAAATGAAAAATAAATTATTTTTTTGGAGTTTTTGATTATTTAAGAAAGAAATTAAAAATAATTAAATTAGTAGTTAAGACCTAATTAAGTCTAATTAATTTTATTTATTTACAAAATAGGTTAAAATTTACTAGAATTAAAAACCTAATTAAATAATTAGTGTTTATTAAAAAAATGAATTCTAAAATTTTATTGGATAAAAGAATATTTTTTGATGATTTTTGATAAAAAGGAAAAAAAATGATTGGTTAGTAATTAATTAAAATAAAATAAAATAACTAAATAAAAAAGAATAGAAAATATGATAAAAGAGAAGAAATGGGCCTTATTTTGAAGGGTGTGGAAAGCAATTCCTTGGCCCATTAACAGCTGGCCCTTTTGACTTTTTGGATCTGGTACACACGCGTTGACTGGCATCTTGGTGGACCTCCAATCACTGACCATCAAATCTGGCCATTGGCCATCTGGCGCTTGGATGGGTGAGGGCATATGGTGGATTGCAGATGGGCGTATGCATGCAATTACCTGAAAAATATGAAGAAAACACAAATTGCTGAAGGCAGGGATCGAACCCCTGACCTCCAGCCTTTGGATGCCTTAATGCCAACGTGGTGTCCGCTGGGCTGTGTTGCTTCATTTGTAATAATAATACAAAGAAATAATAATATATGAAAACAACTCAAATGCCAGAAAAAACAAAAAAAAGGCGCGCTTCGTTTGAATCAACCAATGGACGGATGACACGAGTTCATCCTTGTCCTCCAAAACCTGTAAAAATTACCTGCGGATTTCTATCCGCGGCTAAAAACGTAGGTTCCTTCAAAAATCTCCCTCAGGCCATATAAATACATTTCAAGAACATGGTTGAACTCGTCATGACCTCCTGATCAAAACCATGTTTTTCTTATGGGCCAATTGTACCTTAAACAGAAAACCCCCAAAAAAAACTCCAAGAACCCTAACTATGGTGATTCTTGTTACAGATTAAATAAATGCAATTCGTTAATACCAAAAGCTTGCAAATGTTCTTGTGATCACAAATATGTTATTAGTTTGTTCAACAGATGCCAGAATAACGCGAATCAAAATCAAGAACAGAGTTTTATTACGAAGGACTTACCATGCACTAGGGGGTCTGGAAACGCGTTGTCTAGATCGGGTTAGCTTGTGAGAATTGCTGGGAATCGATTGGGATATGTCTCCAGCCTTGAAAATGCCTCCAACCTTGATTTTGATCTCCCACTTTTTTGTGATCTTTTGCAAAGTTGTTCTGCCTCTACAAGTGATTGCCAACCCTGATTTTCGTGTCCTTGACTTGCTTATGTATTACTCAGTGCATTAGGTCTCAATTGGCTGTCCAAATCTTCCTCTATTAAGGCTTGGATATTTGATTTGATCTCCATTTACAACCTTTCCAAACTTGGCCTAAATCATATCGTTTTGCACATGATTTACTTGATACGAATTTGATTGCAAGGATAGCTATATTTGGAGTCTGAAATAGCCAAAAAAATCATGTGTTATCAATACTTTAGATTTTATATGGTTTTATTTGATTTAAAATGAATTAATTTAAATAAAAATCAAATTAAATAATAAAAATGTGATATGGACACATGGATGGAGCTAAGGCACGTGGGAAATAATGCAAACTCAAATCAAGTGAAAAAGGATGAGCCCATTTGGCAAAATTTGAAGTTTTTGGGGATAGTTGACTTTTAGCAATTTTGCAAAAAAATACAACTTCAACAATACACAACTTCTTCAATTTTGAACTTTTGAAGGTGTTCTTGGACTTTTTAGAAAGCTTGAGATGTCCTCTAATCAACCCTTTTGGTATCATCTCATTTTGATATTCCATGCTCAAGTTATAAGCTTTGGGAAAAAAGGTGTTTTTGTTGACTTTTCAAAATGACCTATAATGTCCAAATTCATAACTTCTTGTGAGTGCCTTTTTTGAACTTGGGGTATGAATTGGATTGTATGTAATTTCATCCTCTTAAAAATGAGCTTTGGATGGGTCATTTATCATAAAGTATGAAAAAGTTATGCTTGGTCAAAGTTGGGTTGACTTTTCCTATAAAACCCTAATTTAGCAACTTTTGAATCTTGATGAATTTTGAGCAACCCTTGATAAATCATGATCAACCCTTTAAAAAATGATGAAATATCCTTCAAAATGAGAATGTTGACAAAAAATCTTGAAGTTTGACTATTTGTAGGTCACAGTTGACTTTTGCCCTATCATAGTCGATTTTTGGACCTTTGGGCAATTTACTGAGCAAACTTCCTCTGCAAGGCTTGAAACTTGACATGGATGATCTTGAGAACATATTAGGACAATGTTGAGCATTTGGGGTCCCTTGGACTCAAGTATCATGATGCAACATGAAACCCTAATTTGAGGTGGACTGTCTTAGGAGAGAGCTTGTCTGGCCAACCCTTGGACTACCTTGAGCAACTTGGGGATCTTTCTTGAAATGTTTTGAGAAATATGAGAGGGAAAATTTTGGGGTACAACACCTTTCATCCGTATTTATCTACGGGCTCTTAGTTGCTAGCTCATTTTGAAAATTGCTTTGTGTTTGTGTGTTTGAAAATATTTTGAAAAGACGCCTTAGTGCGGTGAACTTTGTAATGTTTCTCGTATTGTTGAGAACGTATACAAAGGTTTTCATCTTTGGGAATATTTTAGAAAAGGAGGTGTATGTGCGGAAAAAAATTTTGTTTGAGCAAGCGACTAAGAACTATCTACCTACTCGAAAAGTTTGTTCTTTTTCTCTTTTCCTTTAGACAGTGTTATCCTACTATTAGTGAGTAGGTAGCTCTATCGTTGGATATTTAAGGGACAATCGAGGGTCATCGTACGGTCCTAAAGGCAACTAGTAAGATATCTTAGTAATTACCCTAAAGTTTTAAGATCATTTTATTGAGGCAATGTCGAAAGGTTCATCGAGGGACTTATGATCTTTTTAAACCAAATGGTAGCCACTAAAATCTCTTACAGTCGAGAATCATGACCGTTTTATTCCAAAGGCAACCGAAATGGGAGTACCCTAGAGGTACACATGTGCGAGTGTGTTGTATTCAGTTATTTTTCTTTGATATTAGGTTTGCTAACGTTTTTGTTTTTAATTCTTGTCATGCAATCCTATTAGGCATACATCTAACAGTTAATATTTGTACAAGAAATTAAAGTGCGGAAATTAAATCTAACTATTACATGGCTTCGGGGAGGGGGAAAATTACAAGTCCAAAAATTGGGGATAAAAGCGGTAAATAAAATCCTAATTTTTAATTGTTACAAACCATAAGCATATCCAATAATAAGGAAATAATCATGCGGGAAGTAAAATGAGAGCGTGAGGGTTAAAAGAATGTTCGAAACCAGAAGAAAGGTCTAAGTAATTTAAGAAATTTTTGTATTATTTTTGTTTTATTTTAAGAAAAATGTTTAAATAATAAAAAAAAATTAACTAAATTAGATCTAATCTTAAAGAAATATATGAATTATTAATGAAAATTAAAATTAATAAAAAGAAAACTAATTCTATATTTTTTTGTATTTTTTTAAAAAAGAATTGAAATTAATTAAATCCTAAATTCTAATTGATTTTATAATTATGGAAATAAGTCAAAGTAACTAACTAATTAATTCATGAAAATTAAATTTAATAAAAAAATTAAATCTAAGTTTTTGGTGATTTTCTGATTTTACAATTTTTTAATGATTTTTTTGTTATAAAAAGAAAAAGGAATTGATTTAAAAAAAAGAAAATAAATAAGACAAAGGATAATATGGGCCATGTTGCAACAAGAAAATAGGGGGTGAGAATCTGAAAACGTCCCAAGCCCGATAAATTAGAGCCCAGGTATTTGCACAGGATCCTGTACGTATGGCCCTTAAAGGATGTATGGTGGGAACGCGCCTTTGAGTCTTTAGATCTGGCTATAGTTTGGCTTGAAAGTCCCTGCATTTTGAATTACGAAGCTCAAAAGTTCTTGAGCCCTAACAATGGCATCCTGTGATTTAATCATTTAAAGTCATATGTGACGTTAAACCTGCTCTAATCATTGCCATAAACATATATGCATGAATTAGATTAGTTAATAATATATATATTAACAGATTGAATCCAAGGAAACTATACCAAACCGGTGATTATCGTAGTGATCGTCCTGAGCATGAAGGGACTCGGTTATGATTTGGATTCGATTCCTGGATTCCTTAGAGAGGTGATTCGATCACTTGTTTGGATTGTTGGGGCTTTGAAATGCACATACGACTTTGCACTAGTTTGAGATTTTTTTTGAAAATTTTGTAGAGCTTTTGTTAGGCAATTGGAGAGATTTTTGAAGAGGGATTTTGTGCTCCTTTAGGCTTTCAATGTTGTGTATTTATAGAGGGAAGAGAGGAGTAAACAAACATGGTAAATAATCAAGCTTTGATGGCCTTAACAAAACAAGATAAAATAAATTCAAAACTTGCCAAAAATGAGATATCTCTTGCCATTTTTGAGTGATTCTTGTCCTTTTTGAATATGCAATGAACCTGGACCATTTGTGGGTGGGTTCCACGAATTATTGCGCTTCAAGGCTGGCCAAACCAAGCCCATATAAAGCCCATGATTTTTGTGATTTTATTTAATTTATTTGATTTAATTCATCTTTAAATAAATAAAAATTCAAATAAATAGAAATAAAAATCAAAATAGTGCATGGTTAGGTTTAGAGGTCCTTGAGTATGTCATAAACATGTTTGAACCCTACAAGTTATGTCCATTAACCTAAAAATGCAATTTTTCTCAAAGTTAACTTCATGCATTTTTCACAAATTTGCCCAACTTGTGCAAACCATAACATGCTCAATTTTCATCTTTTGGAGATGATCTTGGACATTTTGGAAAGACCAATATGTCCTCTACAATCTCTATGTTGATCATTTTTTGCATTTGGAGATATTATCTTGATGTTGCCTTGACAAAAAGTGTCTTTTGTTGACTTTCTGAAAATGACCTGTAATATATGAGATCATATCTTTCAAATGATGCATCTTTTGGACTTGTGAATAAAAGAAAAGTTGTAGGTAATTAAATTTTATTCAAAATGGGCTTTGTTTATGGAAAATTTGATGAAGCGTGTGAAAGTTATGTCTGGTCAAAGTTCAGTTGACTTCTCCTAAGGAAACCCTAATTTGGCAATTCTTGACTTTTGATGATCTGAGGACTTTTCTTGAGGAATCATGATCAACCCTTGATAAAATGATGAATATCACTTAAAAATGTTGAGGTTGACCAAAAATATTGAATTTTGATTGTATATTGACCACAGTTGATTTTTTGACAGATATAATTGATTTTCAAACATTTGAGCCACTGATTGAGCAAACTTTTGATGCAAGGCATGAAACATGGCATGGATATTCTTGAGGACATATTAGGAACCATGGAAATCACTTGAGGCCTTTGAAACCCAAAATTCTTTATGAAAAGTGAAACCCTAGTTGGAAGTCCATTGCTTAGGAGGAGAATTTGTCTGGTCAATTCTTAGTCAACCTTGAGCATTTGGGAACCTCTATGAGTATGTATTGAATAAAATGAGAGGGGAAATTTTGGGGTAAAACAAATCCATAAACAAATACATGACTCCCCCTGTCATGGATAAATAATGCTCCAGTTGAAGATGAAAACTTGAGCACTTATTGAAAGACTTCAGCACTTCCTACATATGCTGAACCTTGACTCCCTCAGTAGAGTCAAACCAGAGTTAGATATACTCACTCTTAGAGAATACTTCTAGGAACTATGACTTTTTCAAGGACACATGTGGATAATGTCCTTTCACATCCATACTTTGTATCATGACCTTTTGAATAGGCAGGATGTCATGCATACTAGGTGTAAAGTCACTCAAAACTCAAACAATTCTTAGTTTAGTTAAAAGCTTTACTAAGATCCAGATCACCAAACCTTTCTGGAGTGACTTGTAGCAGAAGAAACCTTACCCTGCTCATACCTTAGTATTTGTCAGCAGTCTTTTGTCCTGACATCCACTAGTAGTTGATGATACTAGTGGAGTCTTCAACAAAGTAGCCATGCATTCACCAAGCATACTACTGCATATAGGATTGGATTCTCCATACTCTAATCCACATAGTCAGAAAATAAACTACTGACAATAATGCTTGAGCATCCAACTTCACATGCACAATCCCAAGTAAATAAAAAAAAACATTAACAATCATGATGTTAAGACATCATGTGAAACATCAGCTCCATAATACATAACCCAATCACTGTTGTTCTGAAATAAATTCAAAGGACTCATTGTTCATAGAAATCCTTTTAAGAAGCTCCCAATAAAATATACAGCTGGTGCAGCTTACTCAGGTTTTTCCAAACACCTGAATGCCATGGAGAGAAATAAACTCTCACATATTTTGTGAACCAGAATGTTCATAATGAATATTTGAATAATTTCTTCAAAAAAATACTTAGTCTCCCGTAAAAGTATTCACCATCAGTCTTTATGCACGACCTTCTTAGAGGACAGCAAAATACTCAACATCCATCAAAGTATGTATCAAAAGTCAGATAATATTATCTTCTCACACAAGGTAGGACATTTGGTCTAACATCCTTCTTCTGCATATGTCTAGCACCACCGGATGACATTTAATCATGTCATAACAATGTTCTAGATTAGGTCAGTGGCTTGACCTTAGCTCCACTATGGACAATAACAACTTCCTTTGCTGAAGGAATAACACAACCTTTGAGATGATGTTACAACATTGGATCTGACATCAGCCTCAAACACATGGATTTCACCATTAACTATGGTATGGAGACACCATAGTAATCCATAACTCTTGCAAGGGATACAAGAGGATTACCCATCAGTAGCTGATCAGCTTTCCACACTGAATCATATATACATGCACAAACCTGCATATCACACATCTCAAGAATCTTCTTTTTAAACCTCTAAACTTCAGACCTCCTGTCTGACTTTGAGATGTTGGATTCCATTCTTCTGCACCTAAAGAGGAGATTCCCTCTAACAGGTATCTGGAGAAAACTTCAATAACCATGGCAATGTATGATCATGTCTCACCATAAGCAGACTGCTCGTACTAGGCCTGCTTCTCCTAATACGCAAGGATTCCCTCCAGTCCTTACATACACATTTGTTCCGTTATATGAGGACACCATATAATTGAACCCTAGAAGAGAGAGGAACTTCCCATAACTCATCCTTGCTTCAGACAATTGAGATGCTCATCCTAGGTGATTTGGATGACTCTCTATAGTGCAGACACCAATCAACCACGGAATTCCAGTTGACATACCTCCAAATGCTCACCATCCCTTGGATGAATTTTCCATCAGTACAAGAGTTCCATGTTCTCATAGACTTGATAGTATTACTAAGTTAGAGTAAACAACCTCCATCCTATGAAAAGTACCACCATGCATATTGAGAAAAATAAATCCTCAATACAAAGATGTCAAGACATTATGTCTGACACTTCTTCAAGTTTTTCTAGTTTCAGATTAAGGACTCCCCCTTATTAACCGCTAAGAATTCCTTGAGAACCATACAGTAGTTGCACTTCCTATGGTTAGTACATAGTTTCCCTCAACTAGAATCTGTTTCATGTTCATAAACATGATTCCATTGACCTGTCTCCTTTGATCAAAAGGATCTTCCAGATGTAAGAGAGAAAGTTCTTGATATTATAGCTTGTTCTCCACACATAAAGTATTTGGATGTAATACCTTTATCAAGCCTCCATAACAAAGCACAATCACTGCTCACCAACTCAGTTAGATCAAAAATAAACTAATCTACAGAAAGCCAAATATGTTCATCATGTCCTGACCAACATACTTATACAGATGCCTCCTCTTCTAGATCAAAAGTAGGTTCCAAACATATGTGATTTGAGACACATTTGTTTATCCCCTAAGCATTTGCTATGTCCTACCTTTGTCCAACCAGATACTGCACAACCTGATGGCTTGATGTTTCAACATCTGGTAGGACACCGGTTCCCTTTACAAGGAACACATCAAGATATCATTTATCAAAGCTTGGAGATTGGCCTTTTAAGGTTGAAAGCAAAAATATATTGCCTCTACCAAATCTTTTTTCAACAAACTCACATAAGAGTGCCTTAATGAGGGGATTTGGGACAAACCTCGAGTATCTTTGGCTGCTCTAGCAAGATCGTCGAACCTCTCCTCAAGTATCACTACACCGTGGGATACGTCTTCAGAGGAGAACATTGTGTTGCATCCCCAACACGCAAAACTACTAGCAATTTTCCGTCAGATGTATATGCAGCAGAACACAAACCAGAAAACTCCTAGACCACCTTCAGGCAAAAATAGTAACCTTTGCACAACACCATCCTTCAAGTGCAACAGATTATCCTGGATTTGAAAATAAATCAAACCCTCAAATACACACATTGTCATCAACAATCCATCCTCCACTTATAGGCACCGTTCAAACAACAATATGAACTCTCCAAGTTCATACATATTTTTTATAGAACTAATCTACCTTGCACATAACTAGAAAGTATCCCTCTTGGATCTCATCTAGAAACAGACAAGATTCCTGCTCTGATACTAATTGAAATTCTGGTATGACATAACTCACATGTCCTATAGGATGTCGAGACATCTGATTTGACATAAACTAACATGCAATGTCTTAACAATGCAAACAATATTGAAAAGCATAAAAAACATACATAATTTGGAACAACCTTCCTACTTTAGGGGCATACCAAGCCAATGAAAAATCCACTATGATAGTATCAATTCATAGACCCTACAACAAACCTCCAGTTTACGGCCTAATCACTTAATCACTATCCTTCCTAGATTTCTATATAAGACTCACTAAGATATGAGTCCCTCCTCAATCCCTCTTCAATCACAAATAACAATTAGATAAACACAATTCTGAACAAACAGAAAGACACACTTCCATGACAATCACTAGCCAAGACTCTTGACTAAGACCACGACTTAGAGTTTCAAAGCTTCCTTCAAGAACAATACTCAACTCATTACTTCACAGCTTTTGAGTGAGAACAACAGTGACCATCTCATAACCTAAGTGTTTCACTTACACCAACTCTCCTAGAGAGTGGCAAAAAGATAAAGCCTTAGAATTCTACATATTAAACTCCCTCCTTTACTAGGTTACAAACACTTTTACTTATAACTTATATCCAACTGGATTTGGGCCTTCAAAGTACAACATATCAGCTGTAACAAATAACAGTAACTTCTACTACAATCAAGGTCTTCAATCAAGTCTTCCTAAATTATCTCCAAATTTAGAAACTGTATATTATTCAATATTCTAATTAGATTCTTCTTGACCTTTAAATCAGCAACATATAATATTTCATAATATTTCCCAAAATGTTTTCCATCAGTTAAATTATAATAGAATGTAATTGTCCACTTCAGCTCAGGCATGATGTCGTATGCTCCTTCATAGGTCATCTCATCCGACACATTGTTCTAGATGTTGAAACTCTTCAACTCAACATGTCCTAACATAAGATAGGACTTCTTGCTCAACCTGTTTCTGTTAGCAAGTTAATACATCCTATCTAACATATTGCTGCTATATTTGTTTTACAAAAATTAATGTCAATCCTTAAAACTAAGGAACTTACAAGGAATGTCCAAGATAGTAGAGTACTCTTCCAAAGTCGGTGCAAACAGATAATCAGGGAACATGAAGTATCTCAGTATGCAATCATAAAATTGAAACAGAGCTTGGAGGGCATCTTTTTTATACTCTCTGAGTGAATACTTTCGACACATCATGATTCTTCCATAATCTTCCGTAAAGGTAGAAACATTCTCGGGATGAGACATCTTGGCTAGCAGAAGGAGATTATCAAGAACTGGCATATGGAACTTAGAGACGACGTGATATTAGTGGTTGTCTTTCTTCTCGATATCCATATTCAAAGGTGGCCTAACAACAAGACTCAAAGACTAGAATACTTGGAAATAAGAAAACATATATGTCAAAATGTGCTTAATACAATATTTCATGAATGCAATGGGATCATAGCTTCCATAAACTGAACCACTGTTATGCTGATAACAAAATCCCGCACGCGTCGCCCAACGACATAAAAGCCTCGCTCGATGATGGTTTCTAAATACAAGGCCCAGATTGCACCACATACACAACTGGTCAAAAATATCTACCCTCGTCCGGTGAAGGGAAGCTTTGCCCGGAGATACGGTGCTTCCTTGCCCAGTGAGCTGCTGGCGAGCCCAAGTCAGTGGCTACTAGAAAATTCATCATTTCCTCTCGCCCCTCCATCACCCGGTGAGGCCAGCGCGAAGGCTTCTCCCAGCGAGGCACACCAGAACATCAACTTTTGTTTCTCTTCCATCATAACTCCAATGGCTTTTTTTTTCTTTTTCCTTATTCCTTTATTGATCCAACAATGCATCTTGGAGCTTTTATTCCTCTTATTCCAACAATTCTCAAATACCTGCAAAAAGAATGGAAAAATATTAAATGGTATACTATGTACACAAAAACACAAATAAACACAAGCTAAACGAATTTATACACAAAGTTTGGTTATTCAACTGATATTAACAACAAATAGTCGATAAGTGCAACAAAAAGTATATACAAAAATAACTAAAATTTGAACTTATCAAACTCTCCCCAACTTGAACTTGTTTTTCCTCAAACAATAAACAATCAACTTGAAGAAACAAAAGCGATCAACCAAAGAATAACGAATCGACAAGTTTTGAAAATGGAAAACAAATGCAATGGTTCAAATGAAAAACAATACACATAAAGTAAACACTTACCACTAAACTACGACTAAAACATACACATGAAACAAATGCTAAATACAAAAATCATGCAAAACATTCTAAAATAACACTAGTTCACAAATGAATCACACCTAGCAAAATCAATCATCGGTAGATGACAAACATACAAAAATGAGGTATTTTCACTCATCCACAATCTTACAAATAATAGACTAAATTATGCACTCATCTAAAAATTCATGTTGAAAATACAAAGGCAAGAATCACAAGGGCTTCTCAAGGTTGTAATGTGGCTTTGTTAATAAACAAGGGATAAGTACTAAAGCTAATCAAAATAAAAACTTTCCTTAACCTAAGGGAGTGATCAAATCACAAAAGACTCAAGCACATAATTTCAATCAAACTTCTTCTTCATTCCAAATTTCAAACCAACACAAGTCACTTATTATCACATTATTCTATACTCTTTTTGTTTTTATTTTTCAAAGCTTTTTCAATTTTTTTCTTTCTTTCTTTTTTTTTCTTTTTCTTTTACAACCTCATAGCAATTACAACATAAGCACATAAGACATTCTTCTCCCCAACTTGAATTCAACCATCATCATAATATGAATACTCCATACTTTCTAAGGCAAGGCAAAAATTCAAACTAAAAATAATAGTTAAGGGTTCAAGAAAACAAAGAATCAATGTCCATACAAAAATGAGAACCAAACACTCATAGACAAGCATTTAGCAAAAACAACATGGACATCAACAAAAAGATTAAAAGGCATACTAATGATCACACACTCACAAGGTGAATTGACTATTTGGTTAGGTAGTTGTGCTCAAAATAGAACAAAATGTCTTGATCACTTTCATGCATTCTTACAATCAACAAAAAAAAAAGATTAAGCATAATAAAATTCAGTTAAAACAAGAATTGTGGTCTCCAACATATGTGAACAATGAAAAGCTACCTCACAAAAAGGGTAGGAACTAAAGTAATTCACAAATGAACAAGTATACAAAAGAATGAATGACATAAAAATTGTAAAAAGTCTAAGTATCATAAATATGCTAAAATATAGAAAGCGGAAAACACATACCTCAAACGTGTACAAAACCTTAACAAAATGATTACCATGCATTCGCAAGTCGAAATGATCAAACTTGACAAATCACCTAAATATCCTCAAGCTATTCACAACAAGCTCAAAGACAAACACAAAAATTAATAAAAATGATATACACATACTGAAAGACCGAATGAAATTGTCTAAAAAAATTATAAGTGAAGACATGAAATTTAAGAACTAGTGCGAGTTAAATTTGTTTAGACAATTGCATTCAGCTACCTAAACTAACAAAATGAAAAACAATAAAACATGATTGTTTTACGTCGTAAGCTCGACGCCTATTATTTAAGAACGTTTCTCCAAGTTGCTTCCACCCGGTTATTCCTAACCTACACACAAGCAAACATGAAAGGAAACAAACAATAATATAACAAACTTATAAGTATAGAAAACATGTACATGTGTGGTAAACATAAACAAATAAATTCACAAGTAAACATAAACAAGTTCGTGCATAATTTCTATACGACATATACATTAATTACAAAACTCAAAAATAAAGGAATTATCGCGATGCAAAACAATAAACCAATCCTCGACAACGGCGCCGTTTTGCTGAAGCAGTAAAAAGGTAAGTAAAAAGTAAAGTATTATTTTTACTGGGTGATATTTAGGTTATATTGTATTGTGTCCACATAGATTGGTTATCGATTCACTGTTTTACAAATCATTCGTTAATGAGTTTGGGGGGAAAATGGATGGTTATAAAGAAAGGGTAAAAGTTATCAACATAAAATAAATTCATTCTTCCAAGGAACAACTTATCAAGCATGCATATAATCCACTCCTCATAAACTTAAGCCTATCGACCAGTTATACTCAACATACAATACTCATCAATGTCATCATGTGTCAAACACAACACTCACAGTATCACCTTGGTGGCGATCTCTCAACCAACCTCAACAACATAGAAGTCAACTGTGCTACTTGCATTAACTATCTCTCAGTCAACATAACCAACACAGAGGCATTAGTCACAGACACCCAAGTGAATGTCAGCTATAAATCTATCTCTAGAATCCATAAACTAACAGAGTATCATCCTAGATAAGAATTCAAGCAGTATATGTCTATAACAACCCAGATCCCTAGCACAAAGAAAAAAAATCAAGGATAACAATCCATAAATATTTGTAAAGCAAATTAAATATAACACCATGGGCGACAGATATACATAAGGTCAAAGTAAATACATATACACAACCCAACTAAAAGAGAATACACAAAGAAAAAGATAAATGAACCACAAATCTCTCGGTTTTCCAGTATCCATCGAAGAGAAATCCACCACAGAGTATCTATATGCAAGCTACATAGTTGTTATCTAAGCTAATTCTAGAGAAAAATGAGGGTTGATGGAGTTGCGAGCAAAAACTATCCCCAAAACCATAACCAAACAAAATAAAATAAAAAAAGAAATATAAAGAATTTTTTTCCCGCACGCGTCGCCCGACGACTGTTCCTAAATACAAGTCCCAGGTGGCGCCATGTACGCAATTGGCCAAAAATATCTACCCTCGCTCGACGAAGGGAAGCTTTTCCTGATGACACAACGCTTCCTCGCCCAGCAAGCTCCTGGCGAGCCCAAGTCAGTGGTTATTGGAAATTCTATCCTTTCCTCTCGTCCCTCCATCATCGGCGAGGCCGACACGAAGGCTCCTCGCTCAGGCTTTGTGACACCCCAAATAATCCGATTATTAAATAATTAGAATTTTTAATTATTAATTTAATTGGAAATTTAATTATTGGTATTTTTGGATTATTGGAATTAATTTAATTAATTAAAGGAAAGAAGTATTGGTGGTGTGAAGAGTGATTAGAGGGTGTGAGGGGTAAAATACTCTACTCTTACTAATTACTAATTTAATTATTTTATTGGAATAATAAAAGGAGTATTAAAACGAAAAAGAAGAGAAAGAGAGTTATTTTGGAATATTCATCATACGTGCATTTGAGAAGAGGAAAAAGAAGGAGAAAACCGGAAGCGTCAGAATTCGAAGAACCCACAAGGTAAGGGGTGATTTCGATTAGTTAATTCGTATTATCGGTTTAGATATTCAATAGTATGGATCATAGTATGTTAGGGAATCCCGGTTTGGAATTCTAGGGTTCCGTAGAATTGTCCCTATTGCGTCGAATTGTAGGTTGAAAACCATTAGGGTGTCAGATGATAAAAAGGAATGATGAAATAATGTTGTTTGGTGTTATAATTGTGCAAAATGGATGTGTTTTGGTGTTTCTCATGTTGCAATTCGTATGGGTATGTTTGGAATTGGTTTAGAATGAATAAATGCTGTCAAAAGTGCAGAATTTGACTCTGCAGGTCGTGGGAACCGGTTCCCAGTGGGGAGGAACCGGGTTCCACTGTGTGAATTTATAAAAACTGGCAAAAATGCACGTAGGAACCGGTTCCTGTATAGGTAGAAATCGGGTTCCCATACATTTTCCAGAAGCGTGATTTTTGAACTTCGCAGGAACCGGTTCCTGCATATGTAGGAACTGGGTTCTGCTGTAACTTTTTGAAAAATATTAAACTTTGAAAATTCATAACTTTCAAACCGTAAGTCCGTTTTGAGTGTCGTTTTGGACGTTATTTCTTAAATTTAACGCTCTATTTTATAAAATGAAAAGATTTCCTAAAACCTGAAATTATTTTGAAAATGAGTCAAATCCCGGAATAAGTGATTATTGGCAAACGCACATGGGTGTGTATGTAGCAGTGAACCTGTGATGGATAGATGTATTAGTATTGTGTGAATGAAAGGCATGTTTATGTTGCTAATGATGGTGTGCATGATCGTTGAGATATCATGTTTTTGGTTTTGGTTCAGTTATGATAAATTGATGTATTTCATAGACTGATTTGATGTTGCATGCTAGTGATGTGCGTGCATATGCATTGTTTTGGTGAAGTTAATTCCCATTGTGTGGAATTTGACTTGTATTGCCGTTAACCGATACCCAGGTGATGATGGGTGGTTAGGCTGGATTCGTGTCCGGGTGTTTATGGACGAATCGATGGTTGTTGTATCCGGTTGATGATGGATCAGTGTTGGGTGACTTGGTCACGTGTTGGTACCACATGCATTGTGTCTGCATTTGTGTTTGCATGGAATTGTAACATGTTAGGATGTCTTCCAGTGTTACAATTCTTTGGTTGATTATTGATTTGTGCATAATGACTTGTATGATTGGAACTGCGTGTTGAATCTGAATTTATGCTAAAATGGGTGAAATAATATGCTTGTGATATAATGTTGATTGAGAAGCTTATAATGCATGTTAATTATGAGAAATCTCACCCTTACTTTAACAATTTCAGATTAAAGTTAGCAGCTCAGGAGTTGGTGAGGATGGCTCTAGAGCTATGTTACTTTAAGTCCGCGTGTCAGTGTCGTGCTCTTATAGGTTGTAACACTGGGGAATGTTTAGTTGAGGAATTAGTTATTATTTAATTGTTTCTTTGAATTTCATTGGGAATAATTATGTTTTGGTTTATTCCGTTTTGGTTATGGTATTTTTCTGCTGTGTAAGACATGGTCTTAATTTGATTGAAATATTTGAATAATGACCCTCAGTGTAGCATGACTACTGTTTTGTTGGAAGTTTTATTTATTTCATAATTGTGACATCCCTTGTTCTGTGTTAACTCTGATGGAATATGTCTTTAATCATTGATATAATTAATATTATTCGGGGTATTTTAGAAGGGGTGTTACAATAGTGGTATCAGAGCATAGTCGGTCTTGTCTTGTGTCGTTATCCCTTTTGTATGCGACTAGTGTAAGATGACACTGTCGATACTTGTGTGATGATGAGGTTGTTTTGTAATGTTACCGAACAATGGCCGGAAGAGGTAACGGAAGAAACGACGATGCTATGGCTGAAGCATTGGGAATGTTGGCTGGAGTACTCGAAGGGAACCAGCAGGGAGCTGTGATTGGTGATGACCGACAATTGGGGAATTTTCAGAGGAATAATCCTCCGTTGTTCAAGGGTGCACATGATCCCGAAGGTGCTCAGAAGTGGTTGAAGGAGATCGAGAGTATCTTCAGAGTAATTGACTGTGCTGAAGGGCTGAAGGTGAGATACGGAACTCACATGTTAGCAGAGGAAGCTGATGACTGGTGGGTTGCTACCAGAACTGAAATGGAAGAAGATGGTATTGCGTTGACTTGGGCTGTGTTCAGGAGGGCTTTTCTGAGGAGGTACTTTCCTGAGGACATCAGAGGCAAGAAGGAGATTGAGTTTCTGGAACTCAAGCAGGGTAATAAGACTGTCAGTGAGTATGCTTCGAATTTTACTGAGTTAGCGAAGTATTATGCTCATTATACTAACTATGCAGATGGAGAATTTTCCAAATGTATCAAGTTTGAGAATGGTCTTCGTGATGAGATTAAGCAGGGTATTCGGTATCAGCGTATCCGAAGATTTCCTGATCTGGTTAACTGTAGTAGGATTTTAGAGGAGGATCTTGCTAGCACTAAGTCGAATGCTCGAGGGTATGTTGATAGGAAGGGTAAGCAACAGATGGATCATGGTAAGCCTTATGATAGAAGTAATCAGAGACCCGGTGGTTGGAAGAAGTTTGGTGGAGGAGATTCTAGTTCTTCCATTAAGTGCTACAAGTGTGGTGAGACAGGACATCGTATGGTGGATTGCAAAAGTAATGATAAGAAGTGTTTCAAGTGTGGGAAACTCGGCCATGTGGCCAATGATTGCAGAGTAAGAGTGGTGACTTGTTACAATTGTGGTGAAGAAGGTCATACTCGTCCTCAGTGTACAAAACCCAAGAAGGAGCAAGCTGGTGGTAAAGTGTTTGCATTGTCTGGGTCAGAGACTAAGCCAGATGATCGGCTGATTAAAGGTACATGTTTTATTAATGACATACCTTTGATTGCGATTATTGATACTGGAGCTACGCATTCTTTTATTGCTTTGGATTATGCTAAAAGATTTAATTTGGAAATTTCTAATATGGATGGAAGTATGGTTATTGATACTCCTGCGTCGGGTTCAGTCACTACTTCGTATGTTTGTAGAAATTATCCTATTGTGATTTTTGGTAGGGGTTTCGGTATGGATTTAGTGTGCCTACCGTTAGAACAACTTGATATCATCCTTGGAATGAACTGGTTGGAATTCAACCAGGTTCATATCAACTGTTTTGTGAAGACGGTTATTTTTCCTGAAGAGGTTGGTGTCAAAGATGTGACTATGTCGGTTAAACAGATGAACCTAGCTGTGAAAGATGGTGCTGTGGTATTTATGTTGTATTCTGCAATAGAAGCGGAGGAAAAAGCAAAGAGTGATGGATTGCCAGTGGTGAATGAATTTCCAGAGGTGTTTCCGGAAGACGTTAGTAAATTGCCACCTGAGAGGGAGGTAGAATTTACTATAGATTTGATTCCTAGAACTAGTCTGGTGTCGATGGCGCCTTACCATATGTCGGAATCTGAATTAGAGGAGTTAAAGAAACAGTTGGAGGAGTTACTTGAGAAGAAGTTTATTCATCAGAGTGTTTCGCCGTGGGGTGCTCCGGTGTTGTTGGTTAAGAAGAAAGAAGGTTCAATGAGATTATGTGTTGATTACAGACAGCTGAATAAAGTTACAATCAAGAATCGGTATCCTTTGTCGAGGATCGATGATTTGATGGATCAACTAGTTGGAGCTTGTGTATTTAGTAAGATTGATCTGAGATCTGGATATCATCAGATTCGTGTGAAGTCGGAAGATATTCAGAAAACTGCATTTAGAACGAGGTATGGACATTACGAGTATTCTGTTATGCCGTTTGGAGTTACTAATGCACCTGGTGTTTTCATGGAGTATATGAACAGGATATTTCATCCGTATCTTGATAAGTTTGTGGTGGTGTTCATTGATGATATTCTAATTTATTCGAAGAGCGACGAAGAGCATGCAGAACATCTCAGAGTTGTGTTGGAATTGTTGAAAGAGAAGAAGCTTTATGCGAAGTTGTCCAAGTGTGAATTCTGGTTAAGTGAAGTAAGTTTTCTTGGCCATGTAATTTCCAAGAATGGAATTGTTGTGGATCCTACGAAGGTAGAAGCAGTATCTCAGTGGGAAGCGCCGAAGAATGCTTCTGAGATCCGTAGTTTTCTGGGTCTTGCAGGTTATTACAGGAAGTTTATAGAAGGATTTTCAATATTAGCGTTACCGTTGACTAAGTTGACCAGGAAGGGTCAGATGTTTGTTTGGGATGTTGAATGTGAGAAAGGATTTCAAGAGCTGAAGAGGAGGTTGACAAGTGCTCCGATCTTGATTTTGCCAAATCCGACTAAGTCTTTTGTTGTGTATTGTGACGCATCATTAATGGGATTAGGTGGTGTGTTGATGCAAGATAAGCAGGTGGTGGCTTATGCTTCGAGACAATTGAAAGTACATGAAAGGAATTATCCGACTCATGATTTGGAGTTGGCAGCTGTTGTGTTTGTTTTGAAGTTGTGGAGGCATTATTTATATGGTTCTCGGTTTGAGGTGTTCAGTGATCACAAAAGTCTGAGGTATCTCTTTGATCAGAAAGAGTTGAATATGAGGCAGAGGAGATGGTTAGAATTTCTAAAGGATTATGATTTCGGTTTGAATTACCATCCTGGTAAGGCAAACGTTGTTGCGGATGCCTTGAGTAGGAAGTCCTTGCATATGTCGATGTTAATGGTCTGTGAGTTAGATTTGGTTGAGCAGTTCAGAGATTTAAGTTTGGTATGTGAAACTACTCCGAATAGTGTGAAATTGGGTATGTTGAAACTGACTAGTGGTATTCTGGAAGAAATTCGGAATGGACAGAAGTCCGATGTTGGGTTAGTTGATAAATTGACATTGATCAACCAAGGTCAAGGAGGCGAGTTCCGGATTGATGAGAATGGTGTTATGAGATTTGGTAATAGGGCGTGTGTTGTGTTGGTATGAATCTGGAGAGAGTGTTGTGATTGGACCGGAAATTGTCCAACAGACTTCGGAAAAGATTAAGATGATTCAGGAGAAGATGAGGACTTCTCAAAGTCGTCAGAAAAGTTATCACGATAAGAGGAGGAAAGATCTTGAGTTTAGCGAAGGAGAACATGTTTTTATGCGAGTTACTCCGATGACCGGTATTGGTCGAGCTTTGAAGTCAAAGAAGTTGACTCCACGTTTTATTGGTCCATTTCAGATTACCAAGAGAGTTGGGAAAGTTTCTTATCAGATTGCTTTGTCGCCGTCACTTGCAAATTTGCATGATGTTTTTCATGTATCTCAGCTAAGGAAGTACATTGTTGATCCGTCTCATGAGATGCGGGTAGATGATATACAGGTACGAGAGAATTTGACTGTGGAAGCGGTACCTGCGAGAATTGAGGATCGGAAGTTGAAACAGTTGCGAGGCAAGGAGATCGCGTTGGTAAGAGTGGCTTGGGGAGGACCAGCAGATGGAAATGTCACTTGGGAGCTGGAGAGTCAGATGAAGGACTCGTATCCCGAACTGTTCGTCTAAGGTATGTTTTCGAGGACGAAAACTCTTTTAGTTGGGGAGAGTTGTGACACCCAAAATAATCCGATTATTAAATAATTATAATTTTTAATTATTAATTTAATTGGAAATTTAATTATTGGTATTTTTGGATTATTGGAATTAATTTAATTAATTAAAGGAAAGAAGTATTGGTGGTGTGAAGAGTGATTAGAGGGTGCGAGGGGTAAAATACTCTACTCTTACTAATTACTAATTTAATTATTTTATTGGAATAATAAAAGGAATATTAAAAGGAAAAAGAAGGGAAAGAGAGTTATTTTGGAATATTCATCATACGTGCATTTGAGAAGAGGAAAAAGAAGGAGAAAACCGGAAGCGTCAGAATTCGAAGAACCCACAAGGTAAGGGGTGATTTCGATTATTTAATTTGTATTATCGGTTTAGATATTCAATAGTATGGATCATAGTATGTTAGGGAATCCCGGTTTGGAATTCTAGGATTCCGTAGAATTGTCCCTATTGCGTCGAATTGTAGGTTGAAAACCATTAGGGTGTCAGATGATAAAAAGGAATGATGAAATAATGTTGTTTGATGTTATAATGGTACAAAATGGATGTGTTTTGGTGTTTCTCATGTTGCAATTCGTATGGGTATGTTTGGAATTGGTTTAGAATGAATAAATGCTGTCAAAAGTGCAGAATTTGACTCTACAGGTCGTGGGAACCGGTTCCCAGTGGGGAGGAACCGGGTTCCACTGTGTGAATTTATAAAAACTGGCAAAAATACATGTAGGAATCGGTTCCTGTATAGGTAGGAACCGGGTTCCCATACATTTTCCAGAAGCATGATTTTTGAACTTCGCAGGAACCGGTTCCTGCATATGTAGGAACTGGGTTCTGCTGTAACTTTTTGAAAAATATTAAACTTTGAAAATTCATAACTTTCAAACCGTAAGTCCATTTTGAGTGCCGTTTTGGACGTTATTTCTTAAATTTAATGCTCTATTTTATAAAATGAAAAGATTTCCTAAAAACTGAAATTATTTTGAAAATGAGTCAAATCCCGGAATAAGTGATTATTGGCGAACGCACATGGGTGTGTATGTAGCAGTGAACCTGTGATGGATGGATGTATTAGTATTGTGTGAATGAAAGGCATGTTTATGTTGCTAATGATGGTGTGCATGATCGTTTAGATATCATGTTTTTGGTTTTGGTTCAGTTATGATAAATTGATGTATTTCATAGACTGATTTGATGTTGCATGCTAGTGATGTTCGTGCATATGCATTGTTTTGGTGAAGTTAATTCCCATTGTGTGGAATTTGACTTGTATTGTCGTTAACCGATACCCGGGTGATAATGGGTGGTTTGGCTGGATTCGTGTCCGGGTGTTTATGGACGAATCGATGGTTGTTGTATCCGGTTGATGATGGATCAGTGTTGGGTGACTTGGTCACGTGTTGGTACCACATACATTGTGTCTGCATTTGTGTTTGCATGGAATTGTAACATGTTAGGATGTCTTCCAGTGTTACAATTCTTTGGTTGATTATTGATTTGTGCATAATGACTTGTATGATTGGAACTGTGTGTTGAATCTGAATTTATGCTAAAATGAGTGAAATAATATGCTTGTGATATAATGTTGATTAAGAAGCTTATAATGCATGTTAATTATGAGAAATCCCACCCTTACTTTAACAATTTCAGATTAAAGTTAGCAGCTCAGGAGTTGGTGAGGATGGCTCTAGAGATATGTTACTTTAAGTCCGCGTGTCAGTGTCGTGCTCTGATAGGTTGTAACACTGGGGAACGTTTAGTTGAGGAATTAGTTATTATTCAATTGTTTCTTTGAATTTCATTGGGAATAATTATGTTTTGGTTTATTCCGTTTTGGTTATGGTATTTTTCCGCTGTGTAAGACATGGTCTTAATTTGATTGAAATATTTGAATAATGACCCTCAGTGTAGCATGACTACTGTTTTATTGGAAGTTTTATTTATTTCATAATTGTGACATCGCTTGTTCCGTGTTAACTCTGATGGAATATGTCTTTAATCATTGATATAATTAATATTATTTGGGGTATTTTAGAAGGGGTGTTACAGGCTTTTCCCGGCTAGGCACACTTGAACAACAAATTTTGTTGCTCTTCCTGCATAACTCCAATGGCTTTTCTTCTTTTTCCTTATTCCTTTATTGATCCAACAATGCATCTTGGAGCTTTTATTCTTCTTGCTCCAATAATACTCAAATACCTACAAAAAGAATGGAAAAACATCAAATGGTACACTATGTACATAAAAACACAAATAAACACAAATTAAACGAATTTATACACAAAGTTATGTTATTCAACTAATATTAACAACAAAGAGTCGATAAGTGCAACAAAAAGTATATACAAAAATAACTACAATTTATACTTATTAGTGCTCCAACTATAATCTTCTGCTTTTTCATTGGGGTCAACTTCTTCTTGGGTGACTTAGTGACACACATTTTATACCTATAGGACTTCCCAACAAATTCAATTCTAGGTGAAGAAAAAATGAGATTCTCTAATTCAAAATATTCAAAACCATAATCCACTACATTTGTTCTCTCATCCTGTATCATCAAACCTAACATTTGTTGCATCATCAACATGTTCTGCATCACTTGAATCGGTTCCTACACTCATATTAATACATTTAGGCTCAACAAACTTGACTTTTATGCCATTCACATTATGCTCAACACAAAAATGGCCTTCTGCGTTGTTACCTAAAGCAAAATTAGTAACATCTGATGCATGGTGATCATTGTTAACTTCAACATAGCATTCAACTACAACTTTGCTCCAAACCGTAAACTCATTTCTAATGTATTCTCACCCAAGTACCAGTTTCATCACTTCAAAGATACCCCACTCTTCGATATCTTGATCCTACTAAGTAGGTTGAATCCCACCTATATAAAACATAGTCTTCTCCCTAACAAACTCTCTCCATGATGAATAACAACACTAAACTTACTCATAATTTGTAAGACAAACTCTATCATCAAACTCGACTTCTAAACCTAAAGAACAAAATCAAGAAAATGAAAAGAAGAAAAAAAGGATGAAATGGTCATATATACCTCAGGACGCGAATATTCGTCGAATTTGTGGATGACTTAAACTTCGGCTAATTCTTTGAACAATTCCAGAGCAGATAGGCTTCAATGAGGTTGCATGCAACTCTTCAATGGTAATTCTCAATTAGGGCAAAATGAGAAGGACTAGAATTGACATTCCAAATGTAATTTTATAATCCTCAAATAATGATGTGGTGAGGGTATGCAAAGGTGTCATTAAAAAAAATAAACAAAAAAATAACACTCAGCTTGACACATATGCATTTGACATGTATCATATCTTTTAAAAGTCTAAAATAATGAAATTTTAAAATAAATAAAAAATGTTTTTAAAAAAAATTACAGGAGAATAAACTAAAAATCATCTATATAACAGAGGATAAAATGATAACTAAAAAAAATCTGATGCTCTTTTATCTAAATTAAATAACTTGAAAAATAAACCCTTTCGATTGTTCTAACATATTGTCACTCTTAACTCTAGCTCATTTGTTCCATGCTCTGATAACCTATTTTGTTGTATTTAAAAGTAATATTAAACACATTATACAAAATATCATTAAATAAACATTATCATATAATATTAATATCTATTTCATTACAACTCTACCCTTAAATTTATTTTTTGAATGCGACTTTTAAATTAATATTATGCACATCATTCTCAATCTTTTAATATTCTACAATGGATTCATTTTATAGAAATTAACACAATAATTAATAAAAATCATTTGATAAAACTATTAGACTTTTATCTTTTTTCAATTTTTTAAATCTTAAAAAAACTTAAAGTGACATTTAATATATTAATGATGGAGTCACTGTTGATGATGTAGTAGACTTTATTTTTGGAGAGATTAGTAGACCAAGACTTATGAAGATAATGGGAGAATATTTACAAATATAAAAGTTATTATATACATGAAAGAGAGAAGAGAAAATGGCAGGCAGAGGAGAGAAGGTTTATTATCTTTCTTTCTGATATTTGAGGCGTGGACTTTTTTTCTTTCTGTTTGTTTAGTTCATTCAATAACCAATAAAGTGAATGGTTGGGGGCGGAAATGGAGAGTGGCCTGGTGGTGGTGGGTTTAGTCCGGGTCCGATGACTCTGATTTCGAGCATGTTTGGAGACAACGATGACAGCAAGACATTCTCAGAGCTTCTCGCCGGTGCTATGTTGGATGTGGAGCATGGAGGAGGAAGAGGCGGTGGCTTATCACCGCTGGCCATGTTTAGTTCTCCACCTGAGGTAATAAACCTCAACAGCTCAATTATTGTTGTAGCAGTGTGTCTTTGTTTCATTTGATGGTTAAGTCAAGAATTCATGGCCCCTTAAGCCTGTGAAACGATGTTGTACTAATATGAATTTATGGCTTTGTCTAGTATGTGTTTTTCACAATTTGTTCAACAATGAAATACTTAATTCAAGTATTATCACCATGTTGAATGATTGGGTCGTTAAATCAATTTAGTTAATAGTTTCTTCATAAATTTTCAAATTTATTTACTATTATTTATTTATTTATTATTTTATTAATGATTTTTTAAATTATTTTTGTAGAAATAAAATAAATGAAATGAGATAATAAATAATTAAATGGATAAAAATAGACAATTATATAAAAATAATCAAATTTATTAATTATATTAGTATTGTGTAATAGATGCAAATTTGAGAGGAGTATAATCATCACAAGAGTTAATTAAGAATGAGGAATGTTAATTTTTACTCTCTCCTTCCTACTCATATTAAGTGTCATGTTTCTTAATATTTATTTATTTATTATTATTATTACTATTATTATTATTATTATTATTACTATTATTATTATTATTATTATTATTATTATTATTATTATTTTAGTTAACAATATATTAATTTTGTTTTCACTAATATAGTTTTATTTAGTGTAATTCAATCTACTAACTACTTTATTAGTTACAACTATTTTAGTAAAGATGTTTTGGTAAGTAAAGTTATTTTCTTATAACAAACAAAAAGGTAAATAATACTGATTTTATTATAAATAAATAGAATAATGCTAATTTATGCCCTAAAATCATATGTTAAGAAATTTATAAATAAAAGGTTTGTATGAGAAAATTAATTATAAAGTTTTAATAAAATCAGACACAATTTTTAAGAAACTATTTTTAAATTTAATTTTTAATTTTGTCCTTGGAGCTGCCTTACCCAAATAAATATACTTACTTATTTCTTAAAAAATATGCGCGACATTAGTTTAATATGAAATGGAGTGAATAATATTGTTTCTCTAAATGTACGTTTCATTTTGGAGTTTAGATGAAGTGCTTGTGGTTAACATATAATCACTCTGAAATTGAACTGAATTGTTTCTTTTTCCTTATTCTCCTAACAGCAATCACTAGCACAAGCCTATTCAAATGTTCAAATCCAATCTGAACATCCATTTTCTGCATCAGTAGTGCCTACAAACACCTCATTGACACAACTTCAATCCGTTACATTCAACAACATTGCACAACAACACATACCAAACTCTAAGGAACCAATAGCAAAATCTCTTGATTATTCTTCCAACTCAGAACAATCATTACAACAGTCTTGTTCTGTGAATGTGGATAAAGCCAACGACGATGGCTACAACTGGAGGAAGTATGGACAGAAACAAGTGAAAGGTTGCGAGTTTCCTCGAAGTTATTACAAGTGTACACATCCAAGTTGTCCTGTGAAGAAAAAAGTCGAATGCGATATCGTTGATGGACATGTAACTCAAATTATTTACAAAGGAGAGCACATTCACGAACGCCCTCGTCCAAGCAAGCTCACAGAAGATAATTCTAACATGCAACAAGAGTTGTTGGAAACAAGTGACAGTGACGAAGAAAAGGATCATGAAACTGAGAAAAATTATGAACCTGATCTCAAAAGAAGGTAAGGGTTAAGTTTGTATAATCATATTCTTGTTGAGATAAAATATTTATACTTTTAACTAATCAAAAACCATTTTTTATCACATAGGAATGTTGTCTCGAAGCCTAGAATCATTGTGCAAACAACAAGTGATGTAGATCTATTAGAGGATGGATATAAATGGCGCAAATACGGGCAGAAAGTTGTCAAAGGAAATCCTCATCCAAGGTGATTACATAATTACATGTACTTAATTATAGATCAAGCGATTTAGTATCTGAAACTTTGTACCAACTTATATCATTTCAGCCATTAATCACGCTTTGACCGGACAATCATTACTCATCATTCAGACTTTAGTTCATGTCTTCTTAGAAACCAAGAATATAGTAGTATGATCTTACTTGAACATGATTTATTCTATAGGCTCGTACTACATTGTCCTTGATTTCTAAGGAGATAGGAACTAAAGTCAGAATAATGACTAATGGCCGTACGATCAGAACGTGATTAATAGTTGACAATGACGTTTCACGATTTTTATATTTAAAATTGTAAGTATCAAGAAATATAATTTAGTCTTGAAATTAACGAAACCTGGAAACGATTTATTAAATTAAAAAGATGATAATGTGCTTTCTTGTATGATATGTAGGAGCTATTACAAATGCACAAGCCCGGATTGCAATGTTAGAAAGCATATAGAGAGGGTTTCAACAGATCCTAAAGCTGTAATGACAACATATGAAGGAAAACATAATCATGATGTGCCAGCAGCTAAGACTAATAGCCACACCTTTGCCAACAATAAAAATGCATCACAGCTAAAATCACAAAATGCTATAGCTGAGATGCATAATGTGGACAGAAGGGGACAACAGCAGACTTCAGCAGTGGCAAGGCTAAGGTTGAAGGAAGAACATATACTATAGTGTTCATGTTTTATATAAGACTGGATGCATGTGTCTGCAACTTACAAGTCATTTTTTAAGGTTTGATGTTTTCTTTTTGGTATGAGGCTAAAGTTTTGACAAGGGCTGTAATTCAAATTCATGGTACGTAGAAAGTAGCATTGGAAATGTGTGTGATTGGTTAATGTATGTAGAAAGAAGCATTAAATGATGATAAATGATTTGACTTTCTCCTCTAACTTTTTTTTTTGGTATGCGCCAAAACAATTATAATTTGTGAGTGTGCCTAAAGACCCACTCGCCTTCAGAATATGATAGTTGTATAATATAATCTTTTTTTTTTGAAATATTTTTTAATATAGTTGTTCATAGTTGAACAATTTAATTCTTGCAAAATTATGCTTGTCGTGGTATACTAGTATGATTACTCTATCAATGAGTCGTAATGTTTTGAATAAGTGTGAATGTAATCATTAGTTTTCTCAAATGTATAGTGTTGTACTCTAAAATTTATCTTTCTATTTTCTTCAAAAAATATGTTTACAAAAGTCTCAAATATTCAAAGCTACTCAAGAATTGATTAGTCAAATCTCTTCCTAAGCAAGAGTCAACAACTAAGATTTTTGTGCTTTTCAAGAAAGATTCACTATTAAAAAAATGATATTTGAGAAAAAGTTTTTACATCAGGTATCAAAATATATGATGTAAAAAATAAAATTAAAAATATTTTACATCAGATATTTATTTGCAATGATATAAATAATATGAAAAAAAATATTTTTCGCTATCTATTACATCGGGCCATGTAATCCACCGATGTAAAATGTTTCGTAAAAAAAACACGGTGGTATTTTTGTAAATAAGAAATAAGGTGGCAGAATTGTAAATAACAAACTGGCAAGATATTACATTGGGGCTTACTAAAAACCGATGTAAAAAGTCCACAGGCAGATTGGTAATATAAAAAATATATTAAAAACCTTACATCGGGGCATACTGAAAACCGATGTAAAAACATCAAACGCCCAAACCCTTACATCGGGGCATACTTTTAACCGATGTAAAAAACTCCCTTACATCGGGCCTTCTGTAAACCGATGTAAAAAACATCAGCCCAGAACCTTGCATCGGGTCAATCTAAAAATCGATGTAAAAACATCAAACGCTCAAACCCTTACATCGGGCCGAGGGTTGCACCGATGTAAAAACATATATATATATATATATATATATATATATATATATATATATATATATATATATATATATATATATATATATATATATATATATATATATATATATATATATATATATATATATATATATAGAGAGAGAGAGAGAGAGAGAGATTATTTCCTAAATGCAGATCATTTCCTCACTGTTCAACTTCTCTCACGCCTACGCCGTCGTTCTGCCCCTGTATCACCCACGTCGGTCCGTCGTTCCACGTCTCCTCGCTGTCGTTTCACGCCCCCGTTTCACGTCTCCTCGCCGCCGGCTACACGAAGACATCCTTCGTCGGCCGTTTCGTCGTCTTCGAAACATCCTCCGCCGTCCAACTACGATTCCGGTATGAAACTTTCTATTTTGTTCAACTTCATTGTATATCTAGGAATTGGTTGAAAGTTTATATAGAATTATTTCCAAGATGTTGGCTTCTAGGTTGAAGAGGGTCATGGGAAAGTTGATATCTCAATGTCAAGCAACTTTTGTGTTCCAAAGACAGACATTGGTGTTTTAGTTTCTAAAAGTTTTTAAGATATTCTTGTTTCTTTGTTTGTTACTGAGATTCATTATAAAAAATTCACTATACCAAATTTGGCTTTTAGCAGCACCCCTACGAAAGCGCTTTTAGGAAAAGCGCTGGCATAGGCTTCGCTAAAGACAAAATTAAAAAACACGCTAAAAAAGCGCTCTTATAGTGGGGGGGGTATGAAAGCGCTTTTAAAAAGCGCTCTGGTAAGGGGGGGTATGAGAGCGCTTTTGAAAAGCGCTTTGGTAAGGGGGGGTATGAGAGCGCTTTTGAAAAGCGCTTTGGTAAGGGGGGGTATGAGAGCGCTTTTAAAAAGCGCTCTGGTAGGGGGTGGGGTACAAGAGCGCTTTACCCTTAAAAGCGCTGGTATAGCTACATCTACTAAGGCGCTTTTCAAAAGCGCTTTCATAGCCTTTTTAAAATTAAAATTTTTAAAAACAAAATTATACAAACCCCATCCGTCTTCTCACATCAACCTTCACACTCCAAAGTCCAAACCTCAGTACTGTTACGAACTTCCATAACCTTCACTTCTGCCTCATCTCCATCCGTAAAACCCCATCCGCGACCGTTACTTCACTGCTGCCGCCATTCTTCTTCTATTTCCATTTGTTCCTCACCGTCACTTGCCGTCACTTCCTCAGCCATCTCCGTCGCTCCTACTTCAAAGCTCTTTGTCAAGTCCAAACGTGGTTCCCTGTTATCATCATCAACAACATCCAACTTCCAATTTTCTACAAATTATCTTAGGTAACATTACTTGATTTTCATAGTTTTGTTGAATACTTGAGTAATTTGATTTTGTTTATGTGAATTGTGCATGCATGAATTGATGAAGTAAATTAGTTTAGATCTAGAATTCTTGACATAGAATTTGTAATATTCTAGTACATATTATGTGTTTGTGATAATGTTTATGTGAATTTGTGATGTAGATTTTAACATAGATTTGTAGACATAACATTTGCACATTAGGTGTACGTAGAAATTCCTCATAGAATTGAATTGCTAATTCTTGACATAAGAACTAATTCTTGATATTGTGCTAATCTATTGACATAGAATCAATTGCAATTCTTTGTGTTGATGTTAGATTCTTGATATTGTGAATAAATATAGATAGATTCGGAATTGGATGAATCTTGAGCTTAATTGTGTTGTGCCTAAATGCTAATTTTCCAGAATCGTGATTACTAACTACTGTTGTGTTTGTTCTATGCTATTCACCTCAATGTGCACAATCATGTTTACTAATTTCTAGTAATGAAAATGATCTTTACAGTGTTCTTCACTATCCATTTCAATTGTTTTCAACAACAAACAAGCTAAAGCGCTCAAGATTTAAGGTATCACTATCTTTTGATGCTTCACTAAGTAAGTCATTTGTGATGGATGTCAAGGAAACTTGTGTATTTTTATACTCTTCATTCAACAGTTTCTTCAAACTAATGTCAAAGAAACTAATGTCATTGTTCTTGTTTACCCTAACCAATTGATATTTTCGCATTCCAGGAGAACAATTTCTTTCTCTCGTTCAATTGCTTAAGTAATCTCTCTCATTCAAGTAATCTCAATCCTCCAGAGGCCTTCACGAACTGGTTTTTAGAAGTCCATCTTCTTCATCTAACTTGCTTCCTTCCTCTTAAATCTTAAGTAAGATTTAACATTGTTTTTAAAAATTAATCTTGAAGTAATCTTGTGTTGTTGTAGGTTGGTGTTTTAGTTTGAAGTATAATATTGTGATAATGTGATAATGTGTTTTTGGTTTGTTTTATTAAGTTGATGTTCTGGTTTGAAGTATTGTGTTTGTATTGTGATAATGTGATAATTTTTTTTAGTTTGGTGCCTTAGAAGTTGAAATTTTGTAAACTTTAATTATTAGTTACATAAGACATTAATAGAAAAATGGTAGTGTTTATTTTTTAATTTGTTAGGAGTAGAAGGAATTTGTTTATATTAGAGGTGGTTATATTTTTAATGCGCTATAATGTAGTGGAATTGGAATTTAGAGAATTGGTACTTACTAATATGTGTAAGATTGGAACTTAGATAATTTTGAGATTTTGTTGTGTTGTGTTAATTTATTTAATTGATTATGCATCACAAAAGTGATAATGAAGAGTAGAAAAAATGATTCTTTTTTCAATAGGAAAGAAATAGATGAAGAGAACTTAACCCCTATTAGTAGTGGAAGTAATAGGATGGCCTTGAATCTGTGCAATTTAGGAATTCCAGTTATGAAAGTCATGGACATGCCTTCCAAAACAACATCAAGAATGGGGAGGGAATGTATTTGCTGTAGTAATGAAACTGTTATTTCCCACCCATAACAAACAATGTAGACTAAGGTTTATATATTTAAAGTTCCTTAAATAAGCTTATTGTTCTAATCTAAGGTTTATATTATTGTGTTTATGAAGTCTGTTTTGAACTTTGTGTGAGTTTTAATAGTTTTGTTCTTTGTGTGAAACTCGTCTCATTGGTTGAAGAATGTCGATGTTTATAAATTATCTTTAGTCCTGATTCTTAAGCAACATAATTTTTTGATTCAAGTGTTAGCATATGTTCGGCCTTTATGTATCATGTTCTTAATAGAATTTAAATAATTAAGATGATGACAAATAGGTGAAAGAAATACTCTATAAATTTGAAGTGAAAGTTAGGTTAGTGTGAAACATGTTGTTAGATTATGATGACAAATAGGTGAAATAAATACTAAATTTGAAGTGAAAGTTAGGTTAGAGTGAATCATATATCTTATATATTAAAGTTGTGAAGTCTATTAAATTATTTTGGAGTTAAAATTAAGGTTTTTTTTTAGTAATTTTATATATTTATTTTATTTTATTTTATTAGTTATTTATTAAAATTAATTTCCTCTCAGTAAGTCTTTAATTTCGTTTATCGTTAAGTGAGGTACTTACTAACTTTGTGAATTGAATTCGCCATAGGGGTTACTTGTGAAGAGTGAAAGTTTGACCGTTTTTGTTTAGCTTAATTAAGACATGGATAAGACATGGATGAATTCAAACCGATTGTTGAAAGAGTACGAGAAAGGGGTATGGGAATTTGTTGAGTTTGCGGTTGCGCACTCCAAAGACCCGCTTCGAATGCCGTGTCCTTGCTTGGGTTGCTGTTATGCCGGGGGTAAGGTTGACGGGAATCAGTTGGGATCTCATTTACTACGGTTTGGAATTGATAGAAGTTATACATGTTGGACAATGCATGGTGAGAAAAGTACCGGGAATGCTGAGTCGAGTTGTAATAGGAAGTATGCTTCAAACGACGATTGCACAGACACATACGATTGTGATCGAGTCGAAGAGATTGCAGAAGCGCTTGAAGAAGATCTTGCGGATTGTCCCAAAATGTTTGAGAGGTTGGTAAGCGATGCAGAGAAACCGTTGTATGTTGGTTGTTCAAAATTCACAAGATTGTTTGCGGTGTTAAAGTTGTACAACTTAAAGGCGGACAATGGATGGTCGGATAAAAGTTTCACAGAGTTATTAGCCCTTATGAAAGATATGCTACCAGAGGATAATGTTCTTCCCAATCGAACGTATGAAGCCAAAAAGATGTTGTCTTCTATTGGAATGAGCTATGATAAGATACATGCATGTCCAAACGATTGCGTTTTGTTTCGAAACGAGTATGCAGCGTTGAATGAGTGTCCTAAATGTGGTGCCCCTCGATATAAGAAAAAGTTGTCTCCTGCTAAAGTCTTATGGTATTTTCCTATAATTCCGAGATTTAGACGCATGTATCATAGTGAGACCGATTCAAGACACTTGACTTGGCATGCAGATGAAAGAATTATTGATGGAAAGTTGCGACATCCGGCAGACTCACCACAATGGAGTAAAGTTGATACTGAATATCCTGAATTTGGAAAAGAAGCAAGAAACCTTCGGTTGTCATTGTCTACTGATGGAATGAACCCGCATGGTATTCAAAGTATCTCGCATAGCACATGGCCTGTGATTCTTATGATTTATAACTTACCTCCGTGGCTATGTATGAAGCGTAAGTACATGATGTTATCTATGCTAATTTCTGGGCCTAAACAACCAGGGAATGACATAGACGTATACTTGGCACCCTTAATCGAAGATTTAAAGTTTTTGTGGGAGAGAGGTGTGGAGGTTTACGATGGGTATAGGAAAGAAAGTTTCAACTTGAGGGCGATGTTGTTTGGAACAATTAATGATTTTCCAGCATACGGAAATCTATCCGGGTACAGCAACAAGGGTCAAAAGGCGTGTCCTGTTTGTGAAGATGAAACCGATACGACACGATTGGCGCTTTGTCAGAAGAATGTCTTTCTCGGCCATCGTAGATTCTTAAATTCTAATCATCACTACCGTGGGTGGAGAAAAGCATTCAATGGAGAGGCCGAACATCGTACAGCCCCGCCTTTTTTGTCAGGTGATCAAATTTTTGAAAAGGTGAAAGATGTGAGCACTCAGTTTGGCAAGCCTTTTGCACATTCAATTGTCAAGGGTGGGTGGAAGAAGAAGTCAATTTTCTTTGAACTTCCATATTGGAAGTCGTTGTACGTAAGACATTTCCTGGATGTTATGCATATTGAAAAAAATGTATTTGACAGCGTTATAGGTACGCTACTCAATATACAAGGAAAGTCTAAGGATGGCGTTAACATAAGGAATGACATGGTAAACATGGGGATGAGAACTGAATTGGGGCCCGTGACGAAAGGAAGACGAACATATCTGCCACCTGCTGTTTACACTCTATCTAGAAAGGAGAAGAAAACATTGTGTAAGTTCCTCAGTGAAGTAAAAGTTCCAGAAGGCTACTCTTCAGATATTAGAAGACTTGTGTCCATGAAAGACCTCAAGTTAAAGAGTTTGAAGACGCATGATTGCCATGTTATAATGGAACATTTTTTACCAATAGGTATACGTTCTATTCTGCCAGAAAAAGTAAGAAGCGCAATAACTAAGCTGTGTTTCTTCTTCAGGTCTATTTGCAGTAAGGTGGTCGATCCCGCGATCTTACCAACATTGCAAAATGAGATAGTTGTTACTTTATGTGATCTTGAAATGTATTTTCCTCCCTCGTTTTTTGACATAATGGTTCATCTAGTCGTTCATCTTGTGAAAGAGACACAACTGTGCGGACCAGCTTATATGAGATGGATGTACCCTGCTGAACGTTATATGAAAATATTAAAAGGGTACGTGAAAAACAGAAGTCGACCAGAGGGTTGTATTGCCGAGCGATACGTTGCTGAAGAAGCGGTTGAGTTTTGTACTGAATATCTGTCAAATGTTCAATCAATTGGACTCCCCAAATCTCATATTGTCGAAAAAAAAGAAGGAAAAAGGCTAATTGGAAATAAAGTTGTGACAGTATCAATGGTCGAACGGGATCAAGTGCACTTGTATGTTCTGCACAATGAGATTGAGGTTGAGCCGTTTGTTGAAATGCACAAAGTTGTTCTCCGAGATTTAAATCCAAATAGAAATGAGAACTGGATAGTACGAGAGCACAATCGAAGTTTCATACCGTGGTTTAGAGATCATATTTATTCAAAGTATCGTTCAGATCCTGCTTCAGTAACAGAAAGGTTGAGATGTTTAGCCTATGGTCCATCTGTAATTGTGCTTTCTTATAGCGCATACGCAATTAATGGATACACATTTTATACCAAAGAACAGGATGATAAAAGTACTATGCAAAATAGTGGTGTTACCTTGGTAGCTGAAGCTATGCACATATCAAGTGCGAATGACTTAAATCCGAAATTTGCAAATTTGTCATATTTTGGGGTTATCGAGCGCATTTTGGTGTTTGATTACGCGAAGTTTCAGATTCCTGTATTTGGTTGCAAGTGGGTTGAAAATAATAGTGGCGTACGAATGGATAAGTCAGGATTTTTGCAAGTGGATCTCAATAGGGTAGGGTACAAAGATGAGCCTTTCATTCTAGCCTCTCAAGCTAAACAAGTGTTCTATGTCAATGATCCGACAAGTACGAAATGGTCTATAGTGCTTTTATCTAACAAAATAGTTGATGAAAAAATTGAAGATCAAGGTGATATTGGTGTTGGCATTGAATCTTGTACAAGAAACGATCAAAATGAGAATGAATCTTGTATTAGAAATGATCATAATGAGGGTATTTGGATCAATCCAACCGTCCGCATTGTTAAGAGACGCGTAGTACACAATCCTACCAAGAAAAGAAAGAGACGTTAGTGATAAAGTTAGTGTTAATAGTGTCAATGTTTTAGTTTGTTTGATACAGGTTCAAAATTTGAAGCATTTTTGTATGCTATGATGACTTGTTGCAATGATGAAACTTGATTGTTGTACATGTTCAAATATATACATGTTCTCTCTATTTCAATCTTGATTGTTGGTACTGTAATGTTAGTTTAATGGTGTACATGTTCAAATATATACATGTTCTCTCTATTTCAATCTTAATATGAGTATCATCTAATATTATTTTTGTCATTTTTGTCTCCTTCATTTTCCTTCATTTTTGTCTTACTGGTTCATATACCATCTACATATTATCTAGTTGTTCAAGAGTTAAGGGGTAATTCGAATTAAAGGTATTATCTTTTTATTTTGTTTTAAAGTTTTCATTTTTGTTTTTAGTATATCCTCCAACAGTGTTTTGTTTTTATTTTAATATTAAGATGTTTTTTCTAACATTTTTTTTATGTTTTAGGTATCTCTTCAAAGCAAGAAAAATATTACTGGACTGCTTATTTATTATCTATGGGTTTAGTTTCTTTTGTTGTTAAATACTTTATTATTTTTAGTAAAAGGGGTTGAGTTTTGAGGACATCTTTATTATTTTTATGTAATTTTTTGAAATGTTTCTCATATAAAGTTAGTGTTAATAGTGTACTAATGTGCTTTAGTTTGTTTGATACAGGTTCAATGGCTCCAGATAGAGATGCTCCACCTCAAAACCCACCTGAAAACGCACAAGAAAACTCACAAGAAAGAGTTGCTTCGGATACAAATGCTCCACCTGATACTGAAGCAAAAGAGGTGGCACGAGGCATCACTATTATGAAGGGAATCATTCGACATAGAGACCAAGGATTAGTATACCGATTGGAATGGAATTCTGATAAACAACCAATTGGTCCTAATTCTGCAAAGTTGACAAGTTATATTGGTACACTTGTCCGTATGCATATTCCGGTCTCCGTAGCTACCTGGAAATCGAAAACGAAAAATTCAGAATTGGAGGAGAAAAAACAAGCGATTTGGGAAGAGCTTCAGGTATATATCATATATGGTTAATTGTTGTTATTATCTTGACGATAAATTGTTTAAATTACTTATACTAACACTTCAGGTATATATCATATATGGTTAATTGTTGTTATTTTTGCAGAGGACTTTTGAGATACCAGATGAACGTAAAAGCTACATACTTAGTTTGGCCGGCAAAAGATATAGAGGGTGGAAAAGTTTTTTGACAAACACCTATCTTAAGGATAAAGATGGAAAATTTCTTGAAGAGGCACCGGGACGGCCAACAAAGTATGCGACATTCATTGATGAAGCAGATTGGGCTGAGTTTTTAAAGCAAAGAGATGAAGCATTTCAGAAAAAGAGTGCCACGAATAGTAAGAGAGCATCCAAACCCGCGTATCCATACAAGAAAGGGCGTTTGGGATATGCACGCTTAGAGGATAAAATTGTAAGTAAATAGAAATGCGTTTTAATTAATTGTCTACATGTGCATGTTTTAATTGACGATTTTATCGTTTGTGTCAATGCATAGTTAGAGGAGACTAAAAGTGAGGAAGCTTCACTTCCTGTACATGTGTTGTGGAAGGAAGCTCGTGTGGGCAAAAATCAAGCTGTCGATCCCGATGTTCAGAGAGTTTATACTGAATGTGTAAGTATAATACTGTGTCTTTAATTAAATCAAATGTTTTTTAATATATAAATGATTTTTTATCTCCACTAATAATTATTTAAATGTAAATGAATTACAGGAGACCTTGTCGCAATCGGCATCCACCGGTGAGGAGAGCGTACTTAGTAGAGTACTAGATGCTCCCGAGTATCCCGGTCGGGTGAGGGGTAAGGGTCATGGTGTGACTCCAACCTCTTTTTATAAGAGTTCTAGGAGAAGATCAAATCTTACCAATGAAGAAGTGTTGCAAAAGTTGCAGGAATTGCAAGCACAGGTCTCTGAATTGCAAAGAGATAAAGATATGTATATGAGAGAAAAATGCAACACTTCATCGGTGAGAGATACTAGTGATAAGGCTAGTATCAACTATCAAAAGAAATTTCCCGAGGTAATTATAAGTTTTTTTCCTTACAAACTGTTCTATTTTATTAATGATAATGACTTTATATTTTCTATTTGTTTAGGGCATTTCATCTTGCCAACTATACTTATCGTCACCGAATTATCGACTAGTTGGCAAGGGAAAAGTGCACAACACTTCGGGAGATTTACTTCACCACAGACCCCTCCCTGATGGACACCTGAAAGTATCGGTGGATGTTGTATTAGATCGTGATGCGATTCTACCGGTACCCGACATGGTCTCAGAGACGACATTGCTGCGAGATGCAATAGGATCATTTGTTGCATGGCCCTCGGAGCTCATTACCATTAGTGATGAGGTATACTGAAAACGATTATGAATCATTTAGTTTTCGAATGTCAATTCTAAACCGTTTATTAATTATTTTTTACATTTTAATTTTAGACTGCTCCTATAAAACCCGCAATTAAGGGTAAAGGGATTTTACAGGAGGAGGAGTCTGTTGCATCACTAAAAGAGGTACATTTAAAGTGTTAATATATAGTCTGAATCTAAATCTGCATGATTTTATATTTTACCTAACTTATATGATTTTTAGGCATCCGCTCGGGAGTCACAACAAGTGACGCAGCAGGTTCGTAGCTTACCACCCACTAGTCCTCCGAAGCAAGCGGCAAAAAAAGGCGGTGCTTTTGTGCCTCGATACCGTTCGACACTCGCAACAATGGTTGATATGTCCGATTTGAAGGATGGTGGTTTACGTGAAATCAACATGGATGAAAGTGTCTTCGGTATTGAATTCCAGTCACATATTACATTTGATGACTTGGAAGAGATTTTTACCCATGATCAACTAGGCGTCAGTAATATGCACTCATACATCCGGTAATATTCACTCATCCGATATATTATTTAATTAGTCCCACAATATAATTTATTTACACATTTCAATGAAAATAATCTAATGTTTATTATGTTTTTATTTAAGGTTGTTGTATGACAGAGTGTTGCGCGGGACTGCATTGTCTAACAGATTCCGTTTCGTGTCTTCCGCCCATTGCAGCGGAATGACAATTGCTTCGGAACCGGAATCAGTTAGACAGCGCTTAGTAGATAGATTCATGTCCACCGGCAATACAGAAAGTCTGCATCTTTGGGCGTATAATACCCGACCAGTAGGGTTAGTTTCTCATTCTTGGTTCATCTAATCTCTGTTTCTTTTGTGTATAGCAAAATTTTCATATAACCTATTGTTTTAATTTATAGAGCACACTGGTTGCTGCTTGCTATCAACCCGATAAGAGAAGTCGTGTATTATCTGAATTCGGTAAATGGTGAATGGACCAATTATCCGGCTATGAAGGAAATCGTTGATTTGTAAGTGGGATCGTTCTAAATATATATTCGTGTATATTTATATATTTTCTTATTTGTGGGATTGATTTAAACATATGCTTTTATATATTTAATAATTAGATCAATACAAGTGTTCCGTAGTCAACGGGACGCACAGGTATCCCGAACTAAATCGAACAACATCACTTGGATCCAAGTGCAGGTACATTACTTTTCACAATTTTGCTTATAATATTTATGCTACTTGGTAAAACAAGACAACTATAGAATCTTATTTGTTTTATTATGTAGTGTCTGCAACAGCGAAACAGTCATGATTGCGGATACTTTGTTTTGAGGTTCATGAAAGAAATCCTTCAGGCGAATCAATTAGAGATTCCGCTCACGGTATGAATTTATAACTTAAGATAATTTCATATAATTTATTACATTTAACTAAATATATCATTTATATTATGTTTTTGTTTTGTAGTACCTTGACGAATTCCGTGCTGCTGCGTACCCGAAGCTTAAGTTGGAAGAAATTAAAGAAGATTTGTGTCAATATTATATTAGGCAATTTTTCATGTAGGATTTGTGTCGATTTGAACTATAATATTATTGATGTAATGATGTATATATATAATTTTGGATATTATAATGGTATTATATTAGTACATATATTGTCTTACTGATGGCTGAAATAATAGCGTCGAAAATATATTACAGGTCAAAAATATATTACAGGTCGAAAATATTACAGGTCGAAAACATTACAGGTCGACTGGGAGGATTAAATTATAGGCTGCACATAAAAATACCTCATTTAGAAACGACAGCGCTTTTAAAAAGCGCTCTTAAAGGTCCACCTACTAAAGCGCTTCTTAGTAAAAGCGCTGCCAAAGACCAGTAAAAAAGCAAAAAAAATTAAAAAAAAACGCAGCCTACAAAACCGCTTTTGTAAAAGCGCTCTGGTAGGCCCCCCTATAAGAGCGCTTTTTCTGGAAAAAGCGCTCTTATAGGGGGGCCTACCAGAGCGCTTTTACAAAAGCGCTTTTGTAGGCTGCGTTTTTTTTTAATTTTTTTTGCTTTTTTACTGGTCTTTGGCAGCGCTTTTAAAAAGCGCTCTTAAAGGGGGGTCTACCAGAGCGCTTTTTCCAGGAAAGCGCTCTTATAGGGGGTCCTACCAGAGCGCTTTTTCCAGGAAGCGCTCTTAAAGGGGGGGTCTACCAGAGCGCTTTTAGAAGCGCTTTTGTTACCTACGCCAGCGCAAGCTTTTAAAGCGCTTTTAAGCGCTTTTAAAGGCCAAAATAAGCGCTTTTAAAGCCCTTATATGGCGTAGTGATTAGAAGTACATAGAATAATAATTAGAAGATTATACTATGAATCCATTACTTTGTTCATATATGTTTTTTAATTACTAAACAGTTTATTATTATTAGAGAGGTTAATTAAGTCTAATTAGTTATAAATAGTATATATTTTGTATAAAGTTAAGAATATAGTACATGTTGTGTATAATTAGTCATTCTTTTTCATTAGAGAAATTGTCTATTTAGAAACCTCCGAAAAAAGCGTTAATGGTCCTCTCAGAAACACACGGTTTATCTTTAGCCTATCAAACTTAATAGAGTTATCACCTTGCCATTGAAATTTGATTCTATTTTTCTTTCTCCGCGAAGCAACGCAACTTGCAATCTCGGAATCTCCGTGAAGTAGCGCAGCCGCGGGCACACCGTTCGTCAGACCTTCCTCCGTGTGAACATAGTTATGGATCGTAGTTGGATGAGAGCTAATCAATTAAGTGACGAGTACGAACATGGAGCGATGGAATTTCTACAGTTTGCTGAAAGTAATGCTAAAAAAAGTCTTCCTACGCTTTTTCTCTGTCCATGTGTTCGTTGTGCAAATAAAGAACCAAAACGTAGTAAGAAATAAATCATGGATCATCTAATTTGTGTAGGGATTTTTCAAAGTTATACAGAACGGATATGGCACGGTGAAGTAGTAGTAAAGATAAATGTGTCTCAAAGAGATGATGTTAGTGTAGAAATGGATGATCGTCTAGAAGACATGATGCGTGATAAGGGACTTTTTACATCGGTCCACATGTTTAACCGATGTAAAAAGTTACGTCAATTTTTTTAAAATATTGTTATAATTGTTTTTTACATCAGTCTTAGATCACAACTGATGTAAAAAGGGACTTTTTACATCGGTCCACATGTTTAACCGATGTAAAAAGTTGCGTCAACTTTTTTAAAATATTGTTATAATTGTTTTTTACATCAGTCTTAGATCACAGCCGATGTAAAAAAAGGGACTTTTTACATCGGACCCAAAACCGATGTAAAAAGTACCTGATTTACTATATCGCCTGACTTTACATCGGACTCAGAACCGATGTAAAAAATCAATTTCACCCGATGTAAAAAGTCATTTCTGCACTAGTGATTGGGTTGCAAGGGTCTCAGATGACTTTTATAGTTTATCATGGGTCCTCAATAATGCTTATGTCAAGCTTCAAGTCTTGCATCACATGTTTGCTCAGTCAATGACTTAGAAGATTGAAAGTCAACTATGGTCAACATATCAAACTTCAAGATTTTTTGTTAACATCAATATTTTGAGGTGATATTCATCATTTGATCAAGGGTTGATCATGATCCCTCAAGGAAAGCCCTCAAATCATCAAAGGTTAAAAATTGCCAAATTAGGGTTTTGATTGAAGATGACTGATCATTACTTTTGGCCTAGTACATGACTTAATGGCTTAAAGCATGATCTCAAGAGCTCAAATACAACATATTAACCTAATTACATGGCTCAAGACATTTCCAAATATACAAGTGATTGATAATTGAAAAATTGAATCAATTGACAAAAAGTCAGCAGTCATACAAAAGTTAAACTTTGACTTTTTGGACAACATTAGAATTCAAAAATCAAGAATCATCAAAACATTCAAAATTATCAAGTTTGGTCATCAAGAATCAACAAAGTCAAGAAAATCAAGAAAAAAGTCAACAAAAGTCAAAAGTTGGAAAATTTTCCAACACTTAGAAAAATTTCTAAGTGTTTTGTTCTTAACAAAGTCAGTACTTTATGACCATTTTTCACTAAGATCCAAATTGATTCAGCAAAAACTTTCAGCATGAATGTTGTAGGGAATGAAAAGTTCTACAACTTTATTAATGAGAGTTGATCTCCAAAAAGTGCTCAAATCAAGAGATATAAGCATGTGAATTCTGCCAACACTTAGAGAAATTTATCAAACAGTTTTGACATCAAAAAGTTACCAATTTCATGGCCTTTTTCACCAAGATCCCAATTGATTCAACAAAAGTGTTCAACATGAAAGTTGTATACAATGTTTCAAGCTTTCCAAAATGTCCAAAAGCATAAATTTCTCATACTTGAGCTAGGAGATTCGAAGAGAAGAAGTTGGTCATTCAAACTTGAATCATAAGTCATTTTTTGATGACCTTATGGCCAAAACTCCAACCAAAGCTACAAGATCTTCTTTTCAGGCTATGCTATCTCTAAATCTATCCATAATTAAGTAATTACACATGTCCTAAGTGTATTACACAAGGATTTAAAGCTTTGTCCAAGTCTTGATGCCATTTTTGGATGAATTTGCATAAAGTTGTTTTACCTCTTTGATAAAGCAAGCTTTATGTCAATAACTCCTCACTTAAGCTTGTAAATTGCTCCTAATCAGATCACACAAAATCTCAATATCAGAATCAACTTGTAGGGGTGAGCAAAAGCATGGCAAATCCCTTGGATCACTCCATTTCTTCATCATGAAGCAACATGCTTTTTTGTGCATTTTCAAACTAAATGACCAAACCATACTCCCATATGAACTGAGCTTGATTTCTGCAAGTTAGAGGGACCAAATGCAACCTCTATAAATATCTCTCCATGACCCAGAACTCAAGACACGAAAATTTGCTCAAAACCACCATTGTTGCACATTTGAAGCTTCCAACACTCAACTTCAAATCCACTCGTGTTTTTTCCTCTTTTATCATTCAAACACCTTACGTACATCATATAGAAGTTGTCAAAATACCTGAACAACTTCTAGAACATCTCCATCATCATCTTCCATTCTCAAAACTGAGCTTTGCACATTGAGTTGGGGAGGATGATTCATTGAGTCTCAAGGAAATATAAGCATTGGAACACATTCAGGAAGGTCCAAGGAAGCTTTTGGAATCATTTATTTATACCTGGAAGCATCCATACGCGTTCTGAGTTTTCACTTCAAGGGGTAAGTTTTCCAAACTGTATACCTTCATACAAACATCATTGGCATAAATTCCCTAGAGAGAAATGTAGATATCATCATTCTAAAGCTAACCATGTCCTTAAATTGCATTTTAATTAACTATGTGATAAGAATTTTGGAACTGGAGTTTTTGAACCGTTAGGGTTTCAATTTGGCACTGAACAAAATTTGTTTCAATATTTAATCTATAGCTTTTGAAAATTATATGGTTTAATTCCTTGTCAAAAATTAAGCAAGTTCGGTTTTTACAATTTTCAAATTAATTGAGAAATGAGGAAGTTACATGTTTGATGGTGGAATGATGATCGTGAGGAAGAAGACGATGGCCATGGCGCCATTGTTCTGTTTAAAAAAAATAAGTTTACTATATATTTGTTAGTTGTTGTGTTAATACCGGATGAAACAGTCATCCCAACGGTAGGAGCAAGCGTGCAAAGGCTTTGGTGTTACAGGGCAGGGGTTCGATCCCTGCCTCTAGCATTTTATTTTCTAACATTTCCCTTGCAGATCCCATGCCATACAATCCAATACGCGCACCATGCATCCCCAACCTTTGACCATCAGATCTCTTCAAAGTCATATCCATTGCATCAAACGCACACCCAATCGTGCACCTTCAGGGAGCATGCCTCATCAGATCCAGCGCAATAGCCTAGGCCTCCTTGGAATGGGCCTAGGGATTTCTGATTCACCCCCCCTCCCCCATTTTTTTATTCTTGCAGGCCCATTTGTTCTTTTTTGTTTTAGTTCACCATTTTCCTTTTTTAATTAATTTCATTTAATCATCAAAAATCACAAAAAATCATAAAAGTTAGATTTTAGGTTTTGAACTAATTAAGTTAATTTTTATTAAATAAATAAATTAATTTAATCACACTTTGTTTTATTTTAAGAAATTAATTAGTAACTTAATTAGAATTAGGTTTAATTTTTTATTTCACATTAAAAAATATTTTTCTAAACAAAAACAACAAAAATATTTTCTTAAACACTTAGAAATATTTTAGGATTTTTAAACATCTTTCCCCTTTTCAATTTTCGCGCACTCATTTACTTGTTCGTATTATTTTTCAACATTTTAAGCTGTCAATGGTTTGTAATAGATAATTAGGGTTTATTGCTTTCCTCCCCATTTTTTGAGGTTTGTAATTCCCCATCCCTGAAGCATTGTAATAATGTAGATTATTTCTCACATTTTTACTTTCTGCAATTATGTATGAGTGCATGTATATATTTAACTGTATAGTAATTAGGTGTGCATGGAAAGACATAAAAAACAAATGTTAAAAAACCTAATCTCAAGACAAATACTTGAAATCAAAACACTTCGCACACGCACACTTCTAAGGTTACCTTCACTTGTTGCCTTAGATTTAAACAGTCATGTCCCTCGAGTGTGAGAAGCTTTAGCAAAGACCCTCGGTTAAAAGATTGTCGTCCCTCAAAGACCCTTTGGTGCTGCCTTCAGTAAACAATCTTAGTCCCTTACGAAAATTGCTAAAGCGTCCTACAAGTTGCCTTCTATGACTGTACGATGACCCGTCTGTCCCTCACATTCAACGATAGGGCTTCCTACTAACTAATGGTAGGGTAGCACCATCTAAAGGAAGAGGAAAAGAACAAAGACTTCTTTGAGTAGGTAGAACGCTCGTAGTCACTTGCTCACAAAATTTTCAAAATAAAACATCTTTTCACAAAAAACAACACTTTTTTTCAATAAATATTTTCAAAAACAAAATTTTTGTATACATTCTCAACGATACGAGAATCATTACAAAATTGCCGCACTTAGGCATTTTCAAAATATTTTTAAACATACACAAGCACAAAGCATTTCCAAAAAGTGAGCTAGCGATTAAGAGCCCGTAGATAACTACAGATGAAAAGGGTGCTAACACATTCCCTTTTCATAACCTATCCCCCTTACTCAGAAAATTCTCAAAAGGTATTTCCTGTTATTTTCACCCTTTCCTTTATTGGATAAAATAAAAGTCGGTGGCGACTCTTGATATCCTCAACATTTGTGATAAAATGCAAAACCCAAAAGTCAGTTCTCCCACCGTATTACAAAACTGGGGATTCTGCTGGGGAAATAACTAAAAGTGGGGTTACCTTTAGAGCTAGATCACCTTTATTGCTTTACTTATTTGCCTTGTATGCTCTATATTTTGGGATATGCTTGGGTTTATTTCCTGTAGAGATCCTATACCTGGATCTGGGGTATTTTAGGTAAGTATCAATAGATTGTGAAGAATGTATGGCGTATACCTATACGGTTAAAACTATGGCTACGTTAGTGTGACACGTTGGTTGGTGTCGGTGTCCTTTGAGTCAGACAAGGAGAATGCTGGGCTACCATGTGATGTCATAAAGCACTAACTGACCGTAGAACTTTAGTTGACACAACTTAGCCATTAGAAAGTAGTGAGATAGCCAGCTTTGGTGCAGACTGAAGTTAGTGGATAATTGATACTACACTCATTGAGACTGGATTCTCGGGATATTTCGGTCGCAAATCAGATGCTTGTGCTGAAATAATGCCTGAGAGAAAGATAAGTGATATTGAGGCTCCTAGAAACCGGTTACTTCTTTTAGGACAGGTTGAGCCAACTAAAACTTCAAGAGGGTACTTACCAAGAAACTCCATGCAAACTTAAACCTAAGGCCTTGTGTGTTTTTTTTGTGTATGATTAATTGTTCGAACATGATATCATAACATTATGACATCATACCATATCATTTTCACTAACCATTTCAAGGACCAAGAGATTTATCTTTGTTCTATTTTATAGTTTATGGCCTTCGCTCGCAGAAACACTATCTGGATCAGCTTTGTAAGGGTTCCTCCTCAACTTAAAGAGTTAGTTTCAAGGGATCCCGAAAGTTCTCCATTCATCAAAAGGCATGGTCGACTACTCAGTTTGGTTACCCCGGGTTTTGACGAAGACATGATGTATGTTTTATTCCAGTTCTTTGATCATGCACATCACTGATTCACCTTTCCAGATTATCAGCTGGTACCCACAATGGAAGAATTCTCTAAGCTACTGGTGTTGTACCCTAATTTTCCCCCTAAGATCCCTTTATCATATCATATCAATTCAATCACAACAAGATCACATTAGGGTTTGGTTATTCTACCTATCTTTAGCTTTTGCTCTAGGAGGAATCACCAAGCACCTTGACTTGTATTTTATGATCATATATGTTTTATATTGATTATCCTTTAACTAATAAATACAATGAGTGTTTGCCCTAATTATTGATGTTGTAGGTAAAATCATAATACATTCCATCAAGATGGATCTAGGGATTCATGAGTTCATTTACGCGCCTTCCTCAACAAAGCTTCATTGAGATTCAAATCTCATCATTAAAGATGTTTTGAAGTAATATCATGAAAAAGTCTTTTATGATTCATCATGCCTCAAGTTTTTAAATTTAGTTCAAAAGTACAAGGGTTGATTGAAGAAGTTAGACCCAATTGGAAAAATCTTTGATTCATTGATCACAAGTGCCTATCTCCTTCAATTTTCAAGATTTGAAAGTGGTTTTGGTTGCTATTATTTCTCCTTATCACCCTTAACAACTTATATTCACATGACAAATGTATTTGTGCAAGAAGGTTGGTCAAAATGGCAAAGGTTTCCCAAGGCCTTTTCTTGCTCTAGGAGCTAGGGTTTTGAACTTCAAAGGGGTACATCTTGCTCATTTTTTGGTATTTTTGAGTGATTCCAAAGACATCATTCTCTTCAAAGGGTTATTAACAACTCACTTCAAAAGTTTCAAATAAATGTTGTGTGGAAGAAACTTGATGGTGAAGAAATATTACAAGTCCTCCAAATGACCCTTCAAATTCCATTTATATGACTTCAAATGATCATAAATTGACCAATTTTTATCATCTTGAGCCCATTCTTTTTCCACAATTATCTTGAAGATGTTAACTTCAACCTTTCTTTCATGTTCAAAGTGTGAAAATGGATGGAAGATGCCCTAAGGATGCAAACGATTATAGGTCATTTCATGAATTTTTTCCAACTTCAACGAGTCATAAATCTCTCAATTTTTGGATATTTTGAATGGTTCAAGTTTCAAAATGTCATTCAAGAGATCTACTTCATACCATCTTTTTTAGTCATGAACAAATTTCAAGCGGAAGGCCATGTTTGGATGCAGGACATTATAAGTCATTTTTGAAGAAAAACTTAAAAAATTTCTAAGTATGGAAAGTCAACCTCTTTCTCTCAACTTTGACTCATTACAACTTTCAGCTCAAACATCCATTTGATCCCATTCTTTACACATTGTAAAGCTTGTAATCTCCTCTTTCTAAAGCTTCAAGAATCATGTCCTAAGACCCCTTGAGTTGAGAATGCCATTGGTTTGAATTTGGCAATATGAAACTGAATTTTTATGAACCGAGTTTACTCTCTTATCAAATCCTTCTATTGTCACTTATAAAAGGGTGCTTCAAGCGTTAAAGCGGCAAACCTATTTTTAAGAAATTAGTTTCTTAGCTTAGTGTTGTACCCCAAATTTTGACCTAAGATATCGTCTCCTACCTGCATTTCTACATTACAGTTGTGTGATCCATCGATTTTAAAATTCATGACTTTTTCCGGACAAGAGCTATTTATGCTGAACATTAAATCATTTAATCGATTCGTGCTAAAAAATGATGTTTATTAATTATTTATTATCTAAAATTTAAATAATTGAAATTCATTTTTTGATTATTATTTAGTTTAAAGATGTATGGATAATAAAATAAACATCAGAGAAGAGGCGCATTAATTGTGTGGACAGTATTTATTTATTACTCATTATTTTAAATTTAAGTAACTAGAATTTATTCTTAGTTATTACATAATTTAAAGGTTATGAATAATATAATAAGCATTCGAAAAAAGTTCATTGGTCAATAACGATTGTTTAACCATTCGTCGTTCTAAGTTAAATAATTGAAACCCTGTTTTAATTATTATAATTTAGTTGGGAGTGATGAATTAAATAACCGAAGATATTAGTTGATCAATGATAATTATTATTTATCTGTTTATTATTTTGAATGTAGGTAATTGAAAATTTGTTTTCAATTATTATTCATTTGGGAAATAAACGATAAATAAATAAAGAAGAAGAATTTAATGGGACAAATAGTTTTCTTTTATTCATTTTCTTATTGTACAAGTTATTATGTAAATATTGTATATATTACAGTAAATTACAATAATGAATTGACAAAAACTAAAATGAAATAAAAAACTAATCTATCCTAATTCTAAAGCTTCCGATCCAATGCGTTTTGTCCGCTCATTTAATGTTACCTGCACAATTAAAAGAAAGAAATTAGAATTCAAATAAATAATTAAAATGCAGAAAATAAATTTAATGTTCATCATTAAATGTAATTGCCGGAATCAGTTACTATTTTTTTTTGCAAATCACGGGATTGCTCCCGGTTCACAAAAAAAAAGAAAAGAATTTTAAAGCATATGCACAAGTTATGTTTTCCAAAAAACTGCATATTTAAATTAATTACATTTGTTTAAAATCCCAAATGTAATTTCAAAAAGCATACAGCATAAGCATACAAAACCATGCAGTAACTACATATGCAAGCATGCCTACATGAACCATTGCCTACACAGCAGAAAACAAAACAAGTTTGTACTAAAAGGAAAACATGCAGTTTGACTATTTTTGCAAGCAATACAAAAATTCCTTTTTCATCATTTTCTGGCCATTACAGTTTCAGAAAAATGTACAGCTTATCACTCTTTTATCAAAGCCATACTGAGAGAAAAAAAGAGAGGGAGAAGTGTGGGATTTGCAGGCTTAGCATAGGCAGAAAGAGGTATACAAGACAAACAAAAATATAGCCAGTAGAATTAATAACACAGAATAAGAATAGAGACAAATTGGAGGGACAGCATAGTGCAGAATGCTCAGGGAGATCCCAAAGCATTTTTTTTCAAATTCCTGGCCTGTAGCGAAAAGAAGAGAGGATGAGTTGTTATATTACATAACAAAAAGAAAACCAATAACACAGCAGAACAGATATCAAAGCCTCCAAGAAAACTTAGAGATTTAAAAAAAAACCTGCATAATCACCTACTGTAAAAAAAAAACCATTTTTCAAACCATACACAAAAACCTTGCAAACTGATTGAGCCATTCAAACCAACATCATCATCCTGTCATCAAAGGAAAAACATCCAAAATCATCTTACAGAAAACCAGTTCAAATCACCACCAATATGGCATAGCGAATTCCTGCCCCAATTTCCATCCATCTGCCCAAACCACAAGAAATCCTTACAGTCATCACCATGTCCCACTATTATTCCAGCTTGAACATCCCCAATCCAACAACCTGAAAATTCTAAGGCAACCGACTAGGCCTCAGTATCAACATCATTGGCCCCTTTTCAAAAATTATTCAAGCCAATAAAATCATTATACAGTATAGTTTCAACAAAACCCAGTACAGTGACATCGTTCAAAGAAGAAGAGAGGAAAGACTAAATACAGTGTCACGTTCAAGCAAGAAGAAGAAGAATCAAAGTACAGTCCCAACCAGTTTCAACAAAGAACAAGTGTAGTATCACATTCAAGAGGAAGAAAACCGAAGCACAGTACCAAGGCTCAAAGACAAAATAGAAGTACAGTATCAACAACCAAGAATAGGAAAACCGCAAATACCGTTCACCACTGTGCACGCTTGCCATCTCCCTGCCGTCCGGCCTCCGTCACCCCTAGCTCTTCCTCCGTCTCCACCTAGGTAACAATCTCTCCTTTCTCTTATTTCTTCGAATGCCTCTCAATCAAACATCAACAATCAAGTATAAGGGTTAATAATAAGGATCAACTTAACAGAAATCACATAATCGAATCAACATGCAAGATGAATTAAGTATAACAATCGATTGCGTGCTTACCGTCTCCGCCTAAGCCGTCTCGTTTCGTGTTCAATGGAGGGAAGAAGAGCCAAGCGTGGGTGGCCGGAACGAAGAGGAAACATCAAGTCCGGCGGCGAGGATGAAGAAGCATAGCGAAGGAGATGAAGATCGTGAGAAGAGAGAGAGCGCCGTTTCTGCCTTATGCAACCCTAATCCCAATTGTACAACATAACACAACCCTAATGCTGCATTAATCTCTTGGGCCCCCCTTTACTCTCAGCTTAAGCCCACGAATCCTTGTACACCCCCCCCTGTCTCCATTTCGCCTTGGGCCTTATCCCAACTCTCTAGCCCATTCTGATTTATTTAATCACCTCCCCTTAATTTTTATTTTGACTACCTCTTAGAATTTTATAGTTTTTATTTGTAACTTAGTTAACCAAAAAAATAAAAGAAATAATCTAAAGTTTTTATAATAGGCCATTTTATTAATTCAACTTTCAAGATTTAATAATCTTAATATCTTTTAAAAAAATTAGGTTTTTAGTTAGTAATATTGAGTTTTAATTTAATCTAAAAAATTCCTAAAGTAATACTTTTTTAATAAAAGACATAAGAATAGAAAACTAAAAATATTTTTATTATCTTAATATTAATATCAAAAAATATAAACAAACTTAATAACTTAAAAAAACTAAAAAAATGCCACGTCCTCATTAAATAATTTTTTTGATTTATCCTTATCAAAAATGCGTAAAAAATTTAAAATACTTTCTTCCCGTTAATATTAAACAAAAATCATAAAAACGCATTGTTCGCATCTTTTGTTCCATCATTTAGATTATTGCTATTAATTGTTAATTCGCATAATTTTGTTCGTGTACTTTTGTTTATTCGGTTTATGTTTAAATCCAAAGGAAAAAACAGTAAATTTGTTGACTTCATGTCTCCAAATCTAACTGCGCAAATTTTCGCATTTCATTAAAACTTAGGATAATTTTTCCTCAAACATTCACCTTACTTCAAAATTTCAACCTTTTCAAGACTTATACCTTTTAAGCAAAAAACTTCGACATTAGGTCATCGTACCTTCAAAAAACCCGTCCGTATCCCTTTTCGGCCAAAACAATTTATTTTCAATCAAGCAATCAATTTTAAATAAAACAGATATTTCAAAAGGTTCCTATAGAGTACTATAGATACAGTGGGTGCTAGTACCTTCCCATTGTATAACCAACCCCCGAACCATAAGATCTCTTTTCAAAACGCCTTGTATTTTCATTACTTTCAAAAGTATTGTTTACATTGCATATTTAGGGTTTTATTTCGCTCTTTTCCCTTTTCCTTTGGAAACAATAAAGCGCGGTGGCGACTCTTGCTTTTGTGAGACGAATTAATCAATAATTCGATCTCCGATTTACCCCGCTACATTTTTTATCGCTACAGAATTGGCGACTCTGCTGGGGAAAGATTGACCTCTTGCTGGTCCATCCCTAAGTGGGTTAAGCCTAATTTGTTTTATCTGTTTACTATTATTTGATTTGCTTGATTATATGTTTAAATTGGGGTGTTTGGGTTTTTTGCAAAGGACGAATCCTATACCCGGATTAAGTAACACTTAAGGAATAGGACGGGCGGTATAGTCATGTTAACTTTGAGGGAGTAATCCCGAAGAAGGAGGCATGAGATCCCCCACTCAATGGAAGGCCCTCTTGAACTTAATATTTGTTTACCGAGTAATCGGGAAGACATTATTATTTTCGACCTAGGAGCCCGAGAAGTTGAGGACCGTAGAACCCTAACCCATCTTGGCCTTTTTAGGTGTAGCGCGGAGACTATAACGGAGTAATTCGGAAATAGTTGTCACGCGATGCTACGCTCGGACGAGTTTCTCTTGAGAATATTGCTAATTATTGAGTAATCAAGATGTTGGTAATATCCGAAAGAGGGATGTAGACTCTGGGAACTCTTAGAACCTTGTCTTACAGGTGTGATAGAAACATTAGTACATACCTTTGGGTGGGCTTTACCCTCGACTCCATGCTGAACGTTGAACCTTTAAACCCCATGTTTGCAAATTTATGTGTGACTGTTGCACTATCATTCATTCATGCATTCATCAACATCTTTGTAAAAAACTCGTTTTTCAAGGAACTTTGGAATGATTTTTGCAAACGTCTCAGGGTATTATGGAACTTGGAAGGAGAAATACTCGAAGCTTTAGCTTCAAGGAGCCCGAAATTGAAGAACTGAAGAGTTTGATTCCGAAGATAGAGAGTCCGACAGATTTTCAGAAGAAATATGGGTCCATCGTACCGCTCATGAAGCGCAAGATGAAGAAAGGCATCCTCAACACGTTGGTTCAGTTCTATGATCCCCTGTACCGATGTTTCACCTTCCCGGATTATCAGTTGATGCCTACTTTAGAGGAGTACTCCTATATTCTTGGTTTGCCGATCGTCGACCGTGTTCCTTTTTCTGGGTTGGAAGAGGAGCCTAAATCCCATGAGATAGCAACCATCACCCACCTGAAGAAGTCAGAGATAGAGGAGAATATGACTACGAAAGGAGGAATCCGGGGTTTGCCGGCACAGTTTCTGTTGAAGAAAGCTCGTTACTTTGCTGATACGAAGGATACCGTTGCCTTCGAGGACGTGTTTGCTCTACTCGCGTATGGTCTTTTCTTATTCCCTAACGTTGATAAATTTGTGGATGTCAACGCTATCAGAGTTTTCCTGATTGGAAATCCGGCCCCTACGCTGCTAGGGGACACGTATTACTCTATCCATCTTCGAAACTCTTATCAAGGAGGGATGATTGTCTGTTGTGTGCCGTTGCTGTATCAGTGGTACGTCTCGCATTTACCTGGGTCCGATGCTTTCTGGGATCTTGAGAGGGAACCGCGTTGGGCGCCAAAGATTATGGCTCTCACTCATTTCGATATTGACTGGTACAATCGAGTTTACCATGACGTGGAGATCATCGACAGCTGTGGTACTTTTCCCAACGTACCTCTTCTTGGTACGAGGGGTGGAATCAACTACAACCCTGTTCTAGCGCGCCGTCAGTTCGGGTACCCGATGAGAGATAAGCCGAACAACATCCATGTGAGTGGTTTCTTTCTTCAGGAAGGACAAGATCATCAGGCTGCTAAGAGGGAGATTGAAGGAGCTTGGCGCCATATTCACAAGAAAGGGAGAGATATGCTGGGACATAGAGGTGCCGTCTCTTTGGAACCTTACCTGCAGTGGGTCCGTGCTAGGGCTTGTGCTCTCAAGATGCCGTATAAACTTGAGAAACCTTTATTCCCTGCCATTGCACCATCATCAGTTGCTATCCCAATCGCAGATGTAGGAGAATATCAAGGGAACCTAGCTAGGATGAAATCCGAAAGGGATGCTTGGAAGGAAAAGTACCATATGTCCGAATACGAGAATCGAGTCCTGACTCGACAGCTGAAAGAAAAGAAGGAGTTGTTGCTTATTCAAGACGGCCGGTTCGTCGACCACGATGAGAAGCTTCGTCAGAAGGATGCCTTGCTGAAGAAGTATGCGAGTGAGAGGAAGAGAAAAAGGGAATGTTCAGTAAGCGTGGCTCTCGTTCCTAATCCACAAGAAGAAATCATCGATCGACTGATAGCGGAAAAGAAAGATATGGAAGACTTTTACGAAGAAAAGATCAAGAAGCTCCGGTTACAGCTGGTATTTGGTCCGTCATCTGAGGATTCCGAGTAAGCTTTAGCTTTAGTTTATTTTATTGATGTCATTTTGTAAAACTATGTAAAAGGGCTTCATGCTCCAAAATTGTAATTTATTGTATTATTTTGGGCTTCATGCTCTAAGTTGTAATTTACTGCTTTCTTACTTCGAAAATGTAATTTATCACTTTATTATGGTTTTCATGTTGCAAGTTGTAATTTATTGCTTTCATTAGTGGGTTTGTTATCTCAAAGTTGTAATTTACTTTTCCAAATTGTAAGCTGTAATTTATCGCTTTCGATTAACGGATTGAGTTTTTGTTGTTCTAAATTCCTTTACCATTGATGTATGCAAAATTACTAAAGTTCCTTGAAAAACTTTAAAAAATGAGTCATCATTTGCATTGCAATCATGCATCATTTCACATTCCACATCACATGTTTTCTAGAGTCTCATTCTTGTTCTTTTTCCACCGAAGGTTGTCAAGCTGTCTCACCGATACGACACTCGGGCCAATCGTCAAAAGAAAATGGAAGATTTGGAACAGGAAAATCATGAGCTTCGTGGGGAAGTTGCTACACTTCGTACCGAGATGGAAAAGTTAACGGCGTTGGTGGAAAGTTTGGTGGCTGTTCAGAATCAGCCATCGACTACGGCTGCCGAGATTCAGACTTCAACTCCCGTGGTTTCCGAAAATGTTACATTTCCTGCATCCGCAACTCAAATCAACTCTCCGCTTCAACATCAGATGCCGAAAGGTTTTCCGTGGGGAATGCCTTACAACTTTGTGCCAGAGGGGTATCAGCCTACCGTACAACCTATATTTCAGTCTGCATTGTCTCTTCCTCAACCAGAGACAACTGCCGTGCCGCCAGTAATTCCGTCTGTAACACCTTTTCCGCAACCAGTTATGACGACCGTTGCTCCCGTGGTCCATTCAGTACCATATTTGAATGAACCAGTTTATCCTGCCGAGCCCGTTGAAAGTTTGGGTCTTTTTGACAGAATGGAGGAATTTCAGGATCAGTTCCAGGAAATGCAGAAGGAGCTTAGAGCATTGAAAGGGAAGGATTTGTTTGGGAAGAGTACGCACGACCTTTGTTTAGTTCCGAATGTCAAGATTCCAGCGAAATTCAAAGTACCAGACTTTGAGAGATATAAGGGTGATTCGTGTCCTAGAAGCCATTTGACAATGTACGTGAGGAAGATGTCCACGTACTCCGATGATCATGATTTGTTGATTCATTATTTTCAAGACAGCTTGACGGGTGCTGCTCTAAAGTGGTATATGGGTTTAGACAGCATTCGGATCCGCAACTTTAACGATCTTAGTGAAGCCTTTGTCCATCAGTACAAGTACAACATTGACATGGCACCGGACAGGGATCAACTCCGGGCAATGTCGCAGAGAGACCGAGAATCTTTTAAGGAGTACGCCCAGAGGTGGCGTGAAATTGCTGCTCAAATCTATCCACCTCTTGAGGAGAAAGAGATGACTAAGATATTTTTGAAGACTTTGGGGTCCTTTTACTATGAGAGAATGATAGCCAGCGCACCCAGTGACTTTACCGAAATGGTGAGCATGGGCATGCGATTAGAGGAAGGAATTCGCGAAGGGCGTCTGGTTAAAGAAGGGAGTCCGTCTAGCAGTGCGAAGAAGTTCGGAGGTGTTTTCCCGAAGAGAAAAGAGCAAGATGCCAGTGCTTTGTTTCCAGGTAGGCCTAGGAGAGGTTACTCTCACGTCGCGGCAGTCACTCCGGCTGTCCGCCCAGCTTTGGTAGCCCCATCTCATCAGATTCCACCAACTCAACCACGGCCTTTTCAGTAGCAGCCTCGACAACAGGCTTATCCGTTCAACAATCAGAACCGTTCGCCCAGGAAGCCGCAGTTCGATGCCATTCCTATGACGTATACTGAATTGTTCCCTGCTCTCATTAGAAAGAATCTCATCACAACAAAGCCACCTCCTGTCGCACCGAACAGTGCTTCCCCGTGGTACAAGGCGGATCAATTCTGTGAATATCATCAAGGGTCGCCGGGGCACAATCTTGAGAATTGCTTTGCTTTGAAGGCGGACGTGCAGAGGTTAATTAAGAATGGCATCTTGTCTTTTAAGGATGTTAATCCAAACGTCAGAGATAACCCTTTGCCCCGACATGGGGCAGCTTCTGTGAATATGGTGGAAGGCTGTCCGGGGAAGTTCCGAGTTTTCCAAGTCGAGCACATCAGAGAATCATTGATCAGGTTACATCAGAGTTTGAGAAGACTTGCCTTTGTTAGGCACCAACATGATTATGACGTTTGTGAGTTTTGTTCAAGAGAAGATGATTGTCCTATTGTGAAGGAGGACATTCAGAAGTTGCTAGATCAGAGAATTATCACTATTACCTATGACCGAAATCCTGAAGATGAAGTGAATGTTATCACCCCACAATTTAATTTGCCAGAATCCGTAGAGATTGTTTACAACAGCCAGACCGCGTCTGTTGACCCTTTGATTATTTACCCACCTGGCCCTGTGCCTTACAGCTCAGACCAAGCCGTGCCGTACAAGTATAACGCCACCATGATCGAGAATGGGGTAGAGGTTCCCATACCAACTAGACCGTCTTTTGTTAATATTGCCGATGTAAGTAGAGTGACAAGAAGTGGGCGTGTTTTTGCCGCAGTACCGTCGAGAAGACCAGAAGTTCAAGTAAGGAGGCCCATGCCGGCGGAGATCCCTGTAAGAAATGAACCAAGGGTTGAGATAGGTCGATCCAGTGAACCTATCCCTCACCCTGAAGAAGATGAAATCTTAAAGCTTATCAAAAGAAGCGAGTATAAGATTGTGGACCAGCTCCTGCAAACACCTTCCAAGATTTCCTTGCTTGCCTTATTGAGAGATTCCGGTGCACATAGAGAGGCCTTGATGAAGGTCTTGGACCAGGCGTTCGTAGACCATGATGTGACAGTTGATCAGTTTGATGGGATTGTGGGAAATATAACCTCGTGTAACAACTTGGGTTTCAGTGATGAAGAACTCCCGGAGGAGGGGAGAAACCATAATATGGCTCTGCACATTTCAGTAAGTTGTGGAAACGATACCTTATCAAGTGTGTTGGTGGATACGGGCTCGTCGTTGAATGTGATGCCCAAGACCATGTTGTCTCGACTTTCATATCCAGGTGCTCCTATGAGGCCTAGTGGAGTAATTGTTAAAGCATTTGATGGTTCCAGGAAGACAGTTATTGGTGAAGTGGATCTTCCCAAAGTGATTGGTCCCCATACTTTTCAAATCACTTTCCAAGTGATGGACATCCGTGCTGCTTACAGTTGTTTATTGGGTCGTCCCTGGATCCATGATGCCGGGGAAGTCACCTCCACGCTCCATCAGAGATTAAATTTTGTGAGACATGGGAAGCTAGTGATGATTGGGGGAGAGCAGGCCATGGTGGTAAGTCATTTATCATCATTTTCTTTTATTGATGCTGACGAGGATGTCGGGACCCAGTTCCAGGGCCTATCTGTTGCTAAGAATACAGTGAAGAAGCAAGGGGCATCCATCTCTTCTTTTGAGGATGCACGGCGAGTGGTGGAAAGTGGTTCGGCCGAAGGATGGGGCCAAGTGTTGACGTTACCCGAGAACAAGTCTGGGGAAGGTTTGGGTTTTCATCCATTATCTGCAAGGGTTAAGAAAGAAGTGGTTGTTCGTCCAATTCAAGAGGTCTTTCGGAGTGCAGGGTTTGTGCATCCTGAGGTTGATGCTGTCATAGATGATGATTCCGAGGAGGATTTGCCCGTGCTTGTGACGCCTGGATTGGCTTGCCAAAACTGGATAGCTGTTGATATTCCTGTGGTTATGCATATTTCCGAGTAATGTTTTGTTTATTTTCCTTTTTGAAAAAATCGCTCTGCCCAAGGCGAAACGTATTTTATGTCGGGCTATGAAAATAACTCCTTTTGCTCTGCCCAAGGCAAAAGAGAAATGTCTGGGCTGTCTGTTTCAAGTATTTCCTCTTTAATGAATAAAAATGTTATTTTGTCCACTGCTGTTTTATTTTTCACTTTTTGGGGAAATAATACTGAAAATTAATTAAGAACGTTTTGTTTTATTTGCACAAATCGATTTCTAAAATAAAGCATAATCATGTGTGCAGATTACTTCATGACTTAACCATCGAAAACAATGATCCTATGCCCTCTCCCAACTTTGAATTCCCTGTGTTCAGAGCCGAAGAAGGGGATGATGAAGAGGTCCCTGTTGAGATTTCCCGTTTGCTTGAGCAGGATGAGAAGATCATTCAACCATTTGAAGAACCTGTAGAGTTGGTCAACTTAGGTGATGAAGAGGATAGAAAGGAAGTCAAAGTCGGAGCACTGCTTATCCCGGAAGTTAAGGAGAAGATGTTGGAGCTTCTCAGAGAGTATGTTGATGTGTTTGCCTGGTCTTACCAAGATATGCCAGGGTTGGACAACGACATTGTGGAGCATCGTTTACCGTTGAGACCTGAGTGTCCACCGATCAAGCAGAAGTTAAGACGGACTCGTCCCGACATGGCTGACAAGATTAAAGAGGAGGTTCAGAAACAGATCAACGCAGGTTTCCTTGTTACGTCGGTCTATCCTCAGTGGTTAGCCAATATAGTGCCTGTTGCAAAGAAGGACGGCAAAGTTCGGATGTGTGTAGACTACAGAGATCTGAATAGAGCTAGTCCGAAAGATGATTTCCCATTACCTCATATTGACGTATTGGTCGACAGTACCGCCAAGTTCAAAGTCTTTTCTTTCATGGATGGTTTCTCCGGTTACAATCAAATCAAGATGGCGCCGGAAGATATGGAAAAGACCGCTTTCATTACACCGTGGGGAACTTTCTGTTATCGAGTTATGCCGTTTGGTTTGAGGAATGCTGGCGCAACGTACCAAAGGGCCATGACTGCTTTGTTCCATGACATGATGCATAAGGAGATCGAAGTGTATGTGGATGACATGATTGCCAAATCACAGACTGAGGAAGATCACTTGGAACATTTGTTGAAGTTATTCCAGCGTTTGAGAAAGTACAAACTCCGTCTGAATCCCAACAAGTGTACTTTTGGTGTTCGTTCTGGAAGACTTCTAGGTTTCATTGTCAGTCAGAAAGGTATTGAAGTAGATCCTGATAAAGTCAAAGCTATTCGAGAAATGCCTGCACCCAAGACGGAGAAACAAGTAAGAGGATTCCTTGGGAGACTGAATTACATTTCTAGGTTTATATCTCATATGACTGCTACTTGTGGGCCGATTTTCAAGCTTCTCCGAAAGAACCAAAGATGTGTGTGGACAGAAGATTGTCAGAAAGCTTTTGATAGTATCAAAGAATATTTGCTCGAACCTCCCATTTTGATTCCTCCGGTGGAAGGAAGACCTTTGATTATGTACCTGACTATATTGGAAGACTCCATGGGATGTGTGCTTGGTCAGCAAGACGAGACTGGAAGAAAGGAACATGCTGTATATTATCTGAGTAAGAAATTCACAGACTGTGAGTCTCGGTACTCGTTGCTTGAGAAAACCTGTTGTGCTTTAGCCTGGGCTGCTCGCCGTCTGCGCCAGTATATGATTAACCACACTACTTGGTTGATCTCCAAAATGGACCCAATCAAGTATATCTTTGAGAAGCCCGCTTTATCTGGAAGAATAGCCCGTTGGCAGATGTTGTTATCTGAATATGACATTGAGTATCACACTCAGAAAGCGATCAAAGGGAGTATTTTAGCTGATCATTTGGCTCACCAACCAATTGAAGACTATCAATCCATCAAGTTTGATTTCCCAGATGAAGATGTTATGTACTTGAAAGCTAAAGATTGTGAAGAGCCGTTACCTGAAGAAGGACCTGATCCTGAATCCCGTTGGGGTTTGATATTTGACGGAGCTGTGAATTCCTATGGAAATGGAATTGGGGCAATCATCGTTACTCCCCGAGGTACTCATATCCCGTTCACGGCAAGACTGAAGTTTGACTGTACGAACAACATGGCGGAATATGAGGCATGTATTATGGGTCTCGAAGAAGCAGTGGACCTTAGGATTAAAATTCTTGATATTTATGGAGATTCGGCATTGGTGATTAATCAAATCAAAGGAGAATGGGAGACTCGTCATCCTGGTTTGATCCCGTACAGAGACTATGCTAGAAGGTTGTTAACCTTCTTCAACAAGGTGGAATTACATCATATCCCTAGGGATGAGAATCAAATGGTTGATGCTTTGGCTACTTTGTCTTCTATGTTTCAAGTGAATGATTGGAATGATGTGCCTACGATCCGGGTTATGCGCCTCGACAGACCTGCTCATGTGTTCTCAGTGGAAGAGGTTACCGACGACAAACCTTGGTTCTATGACATCAAACGTATTCTTCAAACTCATGAGTACCCTCCCGGGGCATCCAGTAAAGATAGGAAGACGTTGAGAAGATTAGCAAGCAGTTTCTTTCTCAATGAAGAAGTTTTGTATAAAAGGAATTACGACATGGTCTTGCTCAGATGTGTAGACAGACGTGAAGCAGACATGCTGATGCAAGAAGTGCACGAAGGATCCTTTGGCACTCATGCCAATGGACATGCAATGGCTAGAAAGATGTTGAGAGCTGGTTATTATTGGATGACAATGGAATCCGACTGCTGCAAATATGTGAAGAAATGTCATAAATGCCAGATTTACGCGGACAAGATGCACGTGCCGCCGACTCTCCTCAATGTTATATCTTCACCTTGGCCTTTCTCTATGTGGGGCATTGATATGATTGGGATGATTGAACCCAAAGCTTCAAATGGTCATCGTTTCATCTTGGTAGCGATTGATTATTTTACTAAGTGGGTGGAAGCAGCATCTTATGCTAATGTAACCAGACAGGTGGTAGTCAGATTTATTAAGAATCAGATCATTTGTCGGTACGGTATCCCGAGCAAGATCATCACCGATAATGGTTCGAATTTGAATAACAAGATGATGAAGGAGCTTTGTGAAGAGTTCAAGATCGAACATCATAATTCCTCACCCTACAGACCGAAGATGAATGGAGCTGTTGAAGCTGCTAACAAGAATATCAAGAAAATTGTCCAGAAGATGGTGGTAACTTATAAGGACTGGCGTGAAATGCTTCCGTTTGCTTTACACGGGTACCGTACTTCGGTTCGAACTTCAACGGGCGTGACCCCTTTCTCCCTAGTTTACGGTATGGAAGCAGTACTCCCCGTGGAGGTTGAGATTCCGTCTCTGAGAGTGTTGATGGAAGCTAAGCTTTCTGAGGCTGAATGGTGTCAAAGTAGATACGATCAGTTGAATTTAATCGAAGAAAAGAGATTGACAGCGTTGTGTCACGGTCAGTTGTATCAACAAAGAATGAAGAAGGCTTTTGATAAGAAGGTTCGACCGCGCGAGTTCAGAGAAGGTGACCTTGTGCTCAAGAAAATATTATCTTTCCAACCTGATTCTAGGGGCAAATGGGCTCCGAATTATGAAGGACCGTATGTTGTTAAGAAAGTTTTCTCTGGAGGTGCCATGATTCTCACCAATATGGATGGTGAAGACCTCCTGCGTCCCTTGAACGCCGATGCAGTCAAGAAGTATTTCGCTTAGGCAGATTTCTGGTCAAATCAGTCTCGGCATCTGAACACATTCTGGAATTCAAAATTGTTAGGGAGAATAGTGATCATTGTTTTGTATGACCTTTTATTTCATGTACTATTTCCCCAAGCTTTTGTAAACCGTTGGAGTCGCATTGTTAGCGAACAACCTCTTATTAATGAAGTTTGAGCACTTATCTTTTGTGGGCAAAATTTTAATTTTTATGGGAATACTTGAAACAAATTTACTTAAAATATCCTTATTTTAAATTTGTGTCGTGAATAACTAAAGGAATATTGACAGTTTGTTCCAAAGATGGTCAAGCCATGAAATGCAAAGCAGTGCAGTAGTTTATTCGTGCATGATGAGCATGTTTTATTTCAAATCATCGTCATGAGGGGTTGGTTGTGTTAAACTTGTGTTTTTTCGGGGTACTAAGTTTGGTGACTCCCCAGCTGTTCCAGTTGAGCTTTGTTCTGGCTGTCTCAATCTGGGCGATTTCCGATGTGGTGCATTTTGTCTCATACCCTGATCTATTGATGTTAGAAGTTTGGATTTGGATGTTCTTCTCCTCAGAGGATTTGGACCTTATAGCGTGATACCCTCCGACGTTGCTGTGTGTTTCCAGTTCCGTTTATATTCCGTCTTTTCAAGATTGGCCGAGTATCTATTTCGCTGTGACATCTCATTATCTCCAAGATATTTCATCTGTCTGTTTTGTCAGCATAACATTCACTTATTCATCTACACTCATATCAGCATGCATATCCACATTTGCCGTTGATTTTTGAGTCTTACTTTGTTTGTTCGAACAACGTACATATGTTCTTTCCAAGTAGGAAGTCGGCTTAGGTAGAAAATGTGCTTCCTTTCTAAATTTCCCCAACTGAGCTAATCCTCATGGATGATTTTGGTTTAGCCTACCTCGCCCATTCCCGAATACGACGAATTCCCCAATTGAGTTACTTTCTCACCGGGTAGAGTCTTGTTTGACGGTTTCCTTTCTAGGTTACTCCTGGATGAAGTTGCTGCCTCTTGCATAGGCTATTTTCCTTGATTCTCCCCAGTGAATTTGCGACCTAGACGGTTGGTGCATTTATTTTGCACATTTAAGTATTTGATCTCCTCGGGAAGGACTGATTCAGGGTTCTCTTTGACGACGATTTTATTCTCTGCCAGTATCATCGCAATTTTCCTCCTGTTTGTTTTTGAAAAACGACAAGCGGCAGCTCTTCATGAGCAACTTGTGCGTTATAGATACCGTTGGAAAACGACAAGCGGTAGCTCTTCATGAGCAACTTGTACGTTACTTTCTGAAAACGACAAGCGATAACTCTTCATGAGCAACTTGTACGTTTATTTGTTGAAAGCGCCGAGCAGCAGTTCTTCACGAACTACTAGTGCGTCAATTTACTTGTTGAAAGCGCCAAGCAGCAGTTCTTCACGAGCTACTAGTGCGTCATTTTATTTTTCCGAAAGCGCCGAGCAGCAGTTCTTCACGAACTACTAGTGCGTCAGTTTACTTGTTGAAAGCGCCAAGCAGCAGTTCTTCACGAGCTACTAGTGCGTCATTTTATTTTTCCGAAAGCGCCAAGCAGCAGTTCTTCACGAGCTACTAGTGCGTCATTTTATTTTTCTGAAAGCGACAAGCAGCAAACTCTTCATGAGTTACCAGTACGTTACTACTTTTCTGGAATACAGCAAGCGGCAGCTTCTTTATTTGAGCAACTTGCGTGTTATCGGTATTTTCTGGAACACAGCAAGCGGCAGCTTCTTTATTTGAGCAGCTTGTATGTTATCGGTATTTTCTTTGGACGACAGCAAGCGGCAGCTTCTTTATTTGAGCAACTTGCATGTTATCGGTATTTTCTGGAACAAAGCAAGCGGTAGCTTCTTTATTTGAGCAACTTGTTTGTTATCGGTACTTTCTCTGGACAACAACAAATGGCAGTTTTCTTTATTTGAACAACCTTCGTATCTACAGTCTTATCACCTCAGCATTAATGAGTATATCTCTGAAAATCTAGCAGAAAAGTCTGTTACGAATCGATACCTCCAGAAGTCGGTAATCCGTTATCAACAATTTGATACTCTCTGTCTACCGTCGACCTTGAGTTGCGAACTCACTGTGTTGGATCAATGATTTGTTACGGCCTATGCAAGATGCTCTCTTTGTTAGGGTTAGAGGTCGTATTCCCTCAATTTTATTCGCTGTCAGGAGTCTGTCGTTTGAAGCCGATAGCTCGTTTTCCCCAGTAGCGTATAATTCATGTCTTTGTGTTTTGTTGGTGTTCGATTCCTCCAACATTTGTCTTGTTTCATACAATATCTTTCTCTGTGAATTCAAGCACTACATTCATATCACCGCATGATGACGGCATCTTAGGACAAAATTTGCGTAATCATGTATTTAAGTACCTTCAATCACGTCGAAACGAAGATTTTAATCTTCATATCTCCGGATAGAAGAAACTTAAATAGGGGCAGCTGTTGTACCCCAAATTTTGACCTAAGATATCGTCTCCTACCTGCATTTCTACATTACAGTTGTGTGATCCATCGATTTTAAAATTCATGACTTTTTCCGGACAAGAGCTATTTATGCTGAACATTAAATCATTTAATCGATTCGTGCTAAAAAATGATGTTTATTAATTATTTATTATCTAAAATTTAAATAATTGAAATTCATTTTTTGATTATTATTTAGTTTAAAGATGTATGGATAATAAAATAAACATCAGAGAAGAGGCGCATTAATTGTGTGGACAGTATTTATTTATTACTCATTATTTTAAATTTAAGTAACTAGAATTTATTCTTAGTTATTACATAATTTAAAGGTTATGAATAATATAATAAGCATTCGAAAAAAGTTCATTGGTCAATAACGATTGTTTAACCATTCGTCGTTCTAAGTTAAATAATTGAAACCCTGTTTTAATTATTATAATTTAGTTGGGAGTGATGAATTAAATAACCGAAGATATTAGTTGATCAATGATAATTATTATTTATCTGTTTATTATTTTGAATGTAGGTAATTGAAAATTTGTTTTCAATTATTATTCATTTGGGAAATAAACGATAAATAAATAAAGAAGAAGAATTTAATGGGACAAATAGTTTTCTTTTATTCATTTTCTTATTGTACAAGTTATTATGTAAATATTGTATATATTACAGTAAATTACAATAATGAATTGACAAAAACTAAAATGAAATAAAAAACTAATCTATCCTAATTCTAAAGCTTCCGATCCAATGCGTTTTGTCCGCTCATTTAATGTTACCTGCACAATTAAAAGAAAGAAATTAGAATTCAAATAAATAATTAAAATGCAGAAAATAAATTTAATGTTCATCATTAAATGTAATGGCCGGAATCAGTTACTATTTTTTTTTGCAAATCACGGGATTGCTCCCGGTTCACAAAAAAAAAGAAAAGAATTTTAAAGCATATGCACAAGTTATGTTTTCCAAAAAACTGCATATTTAAATTAATTACATTTGTTTAAAATCCCAAATGTAATTTCAAAAAGCATACAGCATAAGCATACAAAACCATGCAGTAACTACATATGCAAGCATGCCTACATGAACCATTGCCTACACAGCAGAAAACAAAACAAGTTTGTACTAAAAGGAAAACATGCAGTTTGACTATTTTTGCAAGCAATACAAAAATTCCTTTTTCATCATTTTCTGGCCATTACAGTTTCAGAAAAATGTACAGCTTATCACTCTTTTATCAAAGCCATACTGAGAGAAAAAAAGAGAGGGAGAAGTGTGGGATTTGCAGGCTTAGCATAGGCAGAAAGAGGTATACAAGACAAACAAAAATATAGCCAGTAGAATTAATAACACAGAATAAGAATAGAGACAAATTGGAGGGACAGCATAGTGCAGAATGCTCAGGGAGATCCCAAAGCATTTTTTTTCAAATTCCTGGCCTGTAGCGAAAAGAAGAGAGGAGGAGTTGTTATATTACATAACAAAAAGAAAACCAATAACACAGCAGAACAGATATCAAAGCCTCCAAGAAAACTTAGAGATTTAAAAAAAAACCTGCATAATCACCTACTGTAAAAAAAAAACCATTTTTCAAACCATACACAAAAACCTTGCAAACTGATTGAGCCATTCAAACCAACATCATCATCCTGTCATCAAAGGAAAAACATCCAAAATCATCTTACAGAAAACCAGTTCAAATCACCACCAATATGGCATAGCGAATTCCTGCCACAATTTCCATCCATCTGCCCAAACCACAAGAAATCCTTACAGTCATCACCATGTCCCACTATTATTCCAGCTTGAACATCCCCAATCCAACAACCTGAAAATTCTAAGGCAACCGACTAGGCCTCAGTATCAACATCATTGGCCCCTTTTCAAAAATTATTCAAGCCAATAAAATCATTATACAGTATAGTTTCAACAAAACCCAGTACAGTGACATCGTTCAAAGAAGAAGAGAGGAAAGACCAAATACAGTGTCACGTTCAAGCAAGAAGAAGAAGAATCAAAGTACAGTCCCAACCAGTTTCAACAAAGAACAAGTGTAGTATCACATTCAAGAGGAAGAAAACCGAAGCATAGTACCAAGGCTCAAAGACAAAATAGAAGTACAGTATCAACAACCAAGAAGAGGAAAACCGCAAATACCGTTCACCACTGTGCACGCTTGCCATCTCCCTGCCGTCCGGCCTCCGTCACCCCTAGCTCTTCCTCCGTCTCCACCTAGGTAACAATCTCTCCTTTCTCTTATTTCTTCGAATGCCTCTCAATCAAACATCAACAATCAAGTATAAGGGTTAATAATAAGGATCAACTTAACAAAAATCACATAATCGAATCAACATGCAAGATGAATTAAGTATAACAATCGATTGCGTGCTTACCGTCTCCGCCTAAGCCGTCTCGTTTCGTGTTCAATGGAGGGAAGAAGAGCCAAGCGTGGGTGGCCGGAACGAAGAGGAAACATCAAGTCCGGCGGCGAGGATGAAGAAGCATAGCGAAGGAGATGAAGATCGTGAGAAGAGAGAGAGCGCCGTTTCTGCCTTATGCAACCCTAATCCCAATTGTACAACATAACACAACCCTAATGCCGCATTAATCTCTTGGGCCCCCCTTTACTCTCAGCTTAAGCCCATGAATCCTTGTACACCCCCCCCCTGTCTCCATTTCGCCTTGGGCCTTATCCCAACTCTCTAGCCCATTCTGATTTATTTAATCACCTCCCCTTAATTTTTATTTTTACTACCTCTTAGAATTTTATAGTTTTTATTTGTAACTTAGTTAACCAAAAAAATAAAAGAAATAATCTAAAGTTTTTATAATAGGCCATTTTATTAATTCAACTTTCAAGATTTAATAATCTTAATATATTTTAAAAAAATTAGGTTTTTAGTTAGTAATATTGAGTTTTAATTTAATCTAAAAAATTCCTAAAGTAATACTTTTTTAATAAAAGGCATAAGAATAGAAAACTAAAAATATTTTTATTATCTTAATATTAATATCAAAAAATATAAACAAACTTAATAACTTAAAAAAACTAAAAAAATGCCACGTCCTCATTAAATAATTTTTTTGATTTATCCTTATCAAAAATGCGTAAAAAATTTAAAATACTTTCTTCCCGTTAATATTAAACAAAAATCATAAAAACGCATTGTTCGCATCTTTTGTTCCATCATTTAGATTATTGCTATTAATTGTTAATTCGCATAATTTTGTTCGTGTACTTTTGTTTATTCGGTTTATGTTTAAATCCAAAGGAAAAAACAGTAAATTTGTTGACTTCATGTCTCCAAATCTAACTGCGCAAATTTTCGCATTTCATTAAAACTTAGGATAATTTTTCCTCAAACATTCACCTTACTTCAAAATTTCAACCTTTTCAAGACTTATACCTTTTAAGCAAAAAACTTCGACATTAGGTCGTCGTACCTTCAAAAAACCCGTCCGTATCCCTTTTCGGCCAAAACAATTTATTTTCAATCAAGCAATCAATTTTAAATAAAACAGATATTTCAAAAGGTTCCTATAGAGTACTATAGATACAGTGGGTGCTAGTACCTTCCCATTGTATAACCAACCCCCGAACCATAAGATCTCTTTTCAAAACGCCTTGTATTTTCATTACTTTCAAAAGTATTGTTTACATTGCATATTTAGGGTTTTATTTCGCTCTTTTCCCTTTTCCTTTGGAAACAATAAAGCGCGGTGGCGACTCTTGCTTTTGTGAGACGAATTAATCAATAATTCGATCTCCGATTTACCCCGCTACATTTTTTATCGCTACACTTAGTAAAAAAATGGTTTCAACTCGGAATGATTGACATAAAGAGATTCTTGGCTTTCGCTCGAGAATCGGATTGTAAACTTATAAACGCGTCCGAAAATAGTTTCAAAATCATTTTATAAAAGTGTCAAAGATCCCTAATTAATCAGTCAAAACTCTTTTGCCCTTTTTGAACGATTAAAAACTAACCAAGTTTGCTCTTTGAAATGGACGACTTTCGATCTTATCCAAAAATATTAAGTACAGAAAACTTATGTTAAAAGTTAAAATATCCCCTAAAGTGTTTCTACTGATACGATGTTGAAATGCTATCATGACAATGATCCTTACATTCCAACCTTAAAATATTTAGCCAGACATGGAAATAAAAACAAGCATATTAAAGTTGGTCGAAATAAACATAATAATAAAGGCAAGGCAAGGTAATAAAATAAGTAATGCAAGTGCAAGACAAAGCTATTGAATAAAATAAAAACTTAAATAGAAACCTGCTCCAAATCGGAGTCTTGGTACAACTGGAAAGTAAATTCTTGAAGTAAAATGGCGGAAAGATTGTAAATAAAAGAGATGCTCCAACCTAATCAAGACTATGGTGCAATAATCCTGCGATGTGGCGAATCATTGCTTTTACATAAGTGAGTATAGGCTTAGAGTTGCAAGACTAAGTTGGATGATGGAAAATGAAATGAAAACTATTATTTATAGAAGTTCTCCAGACTATACTTTGATAGAAATTCCCCCTAACTCCTTTTGTACGAGAAGAAACTTAACAAAGACAGCGGCCGCCGAGGCCCCTCCACTGGCGCTGAGTGTGCATATAGAGAGATCGTGGGGGACGTGGAACTTATCCCCTGGGTGGAGTGGGACACATCACGACGCCCCCTATAGCGGCCACTGAGCTGAACGCCATGTGTAGGATTTCACTAAAAATCTCAATTTCTTGGCCTTTTCGCTTGGTTTCTTCAAGAAGAGCTCCAAATAGGCATGTTTCCTGAAAACAAGAAAAATACAAGCATAACGCAAGAAAAAAGTACTAAAAATTATGAAAAACATGTGTTATTTGAGTCAAATATGCAGTGCGATCAGGTGTTATCACGCATGTCCCTCACATCCAACGATATGACTTCCTACTAACTAATGGTAGGGTAGCACGATCTAAAGGAAGAGGAAAAGAACAAAGACTTCTTTGAGTAGGTAGAGCGCTCGTAGTCACTTGCTCAGAAACTTTTCAAAACAAAACATCTTTTCACAAAAAACAACACTTTTTTAAATATATTTTCAAAAACAAACATTTTGTATACATTCTCAACGATACAAGAATCATTACGAAATTTCTGCACTTAGGCATTTTCAAAATATTTTCAAACATATACAAACACAATGCATTTCCAAAAAGTGAGCTAGCGATTAAGAGCCCGTAGATAACTACGGATGAAAATGGTGCTAACACCTTCCTTTTTTTATAACATACCCCCCTTACTCAAAAAATTCTCAAAAGGTCTTTTCTGTTCTTTTCACCCTTTCTTTTATTGTATAAAAGGAAAGTCGGTGGCGACTCTTACTATCCGCAATATTTACGATAAAACACAAAACCCAAAAGTCAGTTCTCCCACCGTATTATATCTAGCAATTATTGGCTTATATAAAGTATTATGGACTTTGATTCCTTTGTGATCAATTCATTTCTCAGTAAGGTGTTTGTCTTACTGTTTCGTTAGGGACAATGATGAACATCAAGTCTCTGACTTAGATGGGTCAATTATGATTATTAATGTGCTCTTAAAGGCATGTCAATGTATTGAAGTATATCCGTATCAAAATGGATGATTTTGTCTTGAACTAGTATGTTTGACTTGAATCATTTATGCCAATGTCAACCTATGTTCGGGTTCATACCCGACCCAATCACTCTGTGTACGAGTTTGTACTCGGCCTAGAAAGAGATCAGAATGTACATATTTCCTCAAGTATGATGCCCATAGGGACCAAGTGCTTTACGGGAAGAGACTGAAATACACATAGCCCCTCAAGCACGATATCCAAAAGAACCAAGTGTTTTAGGGGGGAGATTAAAATATACATAGTTCCTCAAGCACAACACCTAAAAAGGCAAAGTACTTTGAATAGAGACCGAAATGCACACACGAGAGTATCAACAACAGGACCATCCTTGTCACAAAGAGCGGAAAATATACTATAGGTTATTAAATTATTCTCAAGTCCCTAAGGAATTCTAAAGGTGAACCTGATTATCATTCTAACAATTAGTTTTATAGCCTAATCGAGTAGATGTGCATAATCAAGTCTTTAATGGATTATGTAACACCCTGATTTATTTAATGAATTTTCATAAATAAATTACATGATTGCGTGTGTTTGCTTATGATCTGATGTGTTAAAAGAACCCTTAGGTGTATGGTGGTAGCCTTAAAAATGTAGGATTTAAGGTGTTTAGGATGTTTGAGTAAAAATATAGCGATTTAGGGGTGGTAGAAGTGAAACTAATTACTATTAGTCGATTAGAATTATTTTATTTATTTAAATAATATTAGGAAAATATTATTTAAAATAAATATTGATTTAATTTATTTTATTTAGTTGGAATAAAGTTTTAATCAAGAGTTATAATATAATAAAATAAGAAAAGAAGGGAATAGGAAGAGAGAACTGTCAGAACGTGGAATTGAGGAGAAAAGAACAGAAAGAGAAAAGAGAGCTAGAAAATTGGAGAAGAAGAACCCCCATTAGAGAAACTTCAGATTTATCATCTAAGGTAAGAGTGAGATTTCCTCTTGTATAAGGGATTGTATGATAACATGTCAGTGGGTGTTTTAGTCTCTTTGTGATTGCCCTTCTCTTCTTTATGTTCTAAATAATTTAATGTGTAATGATGTTATTGTGTTGTATGATTGGATGAAGTGTGTGTTGGGTGAATGATTGGGATGTTGTGTGTTGTTGGGAATCAGAGTGTGGAATTTGGGTAAATGATTTTTTCATGAAAATTGGGGTTTTGAGGATGTTTTGGAATTGGTTTTTGTAAAACAAAATTTGCAGAAAATTGCCATTGTCTCAGTGGTAACCGGTGACATGCTTTGAGGTAACTAGTTACACCTGAGTCACTTTTCAGAAAACTTAAATTTTCGTGTATGTAACCAGGTACATATTTTGATGTGACTGGTTACATTGTCAAAAGAATGTAAAAACTCGGCATTTTTGGGGGGATGTAACTGGTTATCAGTTTTATTGTAAATGGTTACCACTGGGAAAATTGTATACTCTCTATTTCTAGAATTGATGTAACTGGTTACTTGGATTGATCTAACTGATTACCACTGCTATGCCAAAAACTAAATAAATTTATAACTTGAGTTTTGGGTATTCAAATGAGGTGCCATTCAAAGCGTTAGGAAGTTGAAGTACTGTACTTTGATTTAATAATAGTCTCGAGTCTTGGAAATGATTAAATGTTGCATAATGGTGTTGTATGGTATGTGGTTTGTATGTTATGGTGTGATAAATGTGTATGGACGGTGTTGTTACCTGATGTGTTGCTATAATGCTAATGTTAAATGCTTGTAGTATATATATGGTGTTTGGTGGCTGGTATTAGTGTAGTACATTAGTTAAGGTGAATATCATTGTACATGTTTGTTTTTGTAGCATGTCACTTATGAATCATGCATCATGGTGTTTGGACGATGATTTGATTTTGGTGAGCCTCAATCCTATGGTGGGAATTGGGTGTGAGTAGGTGGTTCTAGGTAGAAATCAGTGAAGTGTTACTTATGGTGATGGTAACAATTTTTGGTCTACTCTGATACTATAGTGGGGATCAATAACAGAAACTCATCCATCTCATGAAGGGTTATAGTGAAATCATAACTAATAAGATGATAATATAGAAGGTAATGTGTATGTTGACCTCTCACTTTGATTATATTATCGTGGCTATTCAATAATCCAACAATCTTGAAACCCTAAAATTGGAAGATTTGGTTGGTTTGTTTGAGGCATATGGGATTAGGATTGTCGAAAGAAAAGAAGTTCGAGACTCGATACAAGCACTGCAAGCTCAATCATGGGAAAATAATGGTGGTTCCAACAAATTCAAAGGAAAAATAGACAAGGCTCATGAAAATAAGTCTTGGTAGAGTCCTCACAAGAATAATGTTAACGACAGGGTTTCTGAATCCTCAAAAAGAGGAGAAGGAAATTTCTATCTGAAAGACAAGAGAAGAGAAAAAATGTGTGCAGTGTTATAACTGTGAAAAGTGAGGTCATTTGGCCAAGCATTGTTGATATAGGAAAAACAAGGGATCGACAAAAGGAAAGGACGGAGGAGGGAACCTTGCATGTCAAGATTCAAATGATTATGATGATATGGTGGTTATGGTTGTAGTTGCAGATAACCATGTTGAATCCAAGATATGGTTCCCCGACTCAGGCTGCTAGAATCACATGACTGGTTAAAAATGTGGTTAGCATATTTTGACGAGTAGAAGAAGAGCAAGGTTAAACTTGCAGATAATAGGTCGTTGCAAGCAGAAGGTAATGGCAACATAGTTTTTCAAAGGAGTAATGGAGTGAGAGCTATGATCAAAGATGTACTCTATGTACTTGGAATAAAGTGCAATCTGCTATGTGTTGGACAACAGATAAAAAAGGTTTCTTAGTGGTTATGATAGATGGAGCTTTAGAACTGTTCGACACTCAAAATAAATTGGTCTTGAAATATCCTCTATCTAAGAACATGACATTTCATACCTTGATCAGTTCGACCGAGGTACAATGTCTGAAAATAGTTGTCGACCATAAGAATAGCTGGTTGTGGCATTTGTGGTTTGATCACTTAAACTTTCAATCACCCAATCAACTTATTACTCAAGATATGACAATTGGCATACCAAGACCTGAGATGCCCGACAAACTCTTTGAAGGTTAACTATCCGGAAAGCAATCCAGAAAGTATTTCGTTTCAACTATGCCAATGAGATCCTTCTGCATACTTGAAGTTGTACATTCAGATGTATGTGGCTCGTTCGAAGAATATACTATTGGTGGAAACATGTATAGTCAAAGACTCTGGATATATGTGATCAAGTGAAAGGAAGAAGTATTTGAAATCTTTAATAGATTCAAGATACTTTTCAAAAACCAGAGTGAAAAGAAGATCAAAGTTATGCGAACGGATGGAGGTGGCGAATACATGTCCAATATGTTTGAAGAGTTATATGCATAACACGGTGTCGATTATGAGGTAATTGTTCCTCATACGCCTCAACATAATGGAATTGCAGAAAGATGAAACATAACCATATTAGATATGGCAAGATGCATGTTGAAATAAAATAATTTACCAAAGTCCTTATGGGGTGAAGTTGTTTCAAATGTAGTTTATATTTTGAATAAGATCCCTACCAAGAAATTAAAGAACAAGGTTTCTGAAGAAGTGTGAAGCGGAAAACGACCACCAGTGAGTCATCATAAGTTGTTTGGCTCTATGTGTTACACGTATGTTCCTGATGCAAGAAGAAGGAAGCTTGATGACAAGAGTGAACCCATGATTCTAGTAGGATATCATAAAACTTCTCCATACAAGCTGTTCAATCCAATCAATAAGAAGATTATGATAAGTCGAGACACTTTCATTGATGAAAATTCTGCCTAGGATTGGAATTTTGATGATGCAATTAACAAGCCATTGATGAGCTATGGATTCGACGAAAAAAATAATGAATTCAAAGTCGAAGAAATTGACGATATTCCAATCAAAGTCGAAGCAGTTACTGATAATATTAACACTGTCGAATTCGAAGAGGGTGTCGCTAGCATAAGCCAAAGACCTCAAAGAACTAGAGTTCTCCCAATAAGCTTCAAGACTATGAAGTGACTGGTGATGATGAAGTCACACCAGATGGAGAATTAGTTCATTTTACTTTACTTGAAGGTGTTGAACCAATCAACTATAACGAGGATTTAAAGAATAAGTAATGAAAGTTAGCAATGGTCGAAGAGTTACATGCAATCAAAAGAAACAACACGTGAGATTTAGTCGAATTGCCAACACACACAAAAGCTATCAAAGTAAAGTGGGTGTTCAAGTTGAAACACAATGTTGATGGGCCGATAGCAAGACATAAGGAAAAATTGGTATCTCGAGGATTTCTTTAGAGAGCATGACTCGACTACTCTGAAGTATTTGCTCTAGTAGAAAGATTGGAGACTATTCGACTAGGGGTAATCTTGGCATGTAAGCAAGGAAAGTAGGCATTTCACTTAGATGTGAAGTCAATATTTTTGAGTGGACCCTTAGACGAATAGGTCTATGTCACACAATCTCCTGGGTTTATGATTCAGAAGAAAGCGAGTAAGGTGTATAAGTTACACAAAATACTTTATGGCCTCAAACAGACACCTAAGGCATGGAACAAGAAGATCGACTCGTACTTAGTTGAATTGGGATTCGTCAAATGCAAATATGAGTATGGTGTCTATGTTTAGGTTGTAGCACAAAATATAATAATCATATGCTTATATGTCGTTAACTTGTTGGTAATTGGAAATAGCTTGGAGAACTTGTCGAAGTTCAAAGAGTTGATGATGAGGGAATTTGAAATGTCAGATCTGGGAAAATTGTCTTATATTCTAGGCATGGAATTTCAAATGTTGAAGCAAGGAATGATGTTACATCAAAGGAAGTATGACAAAGAGATACTCAAGAGATTCAAAATGGACGATTTAACTTTTGCATCTTTGCCCGTCGAACCAAATTTGAAGTTGGAGAAGCATTGGGAGGAAGACAAACTCGATGTAACTTTGTTTAAACAAATTGTTGGATCTCTGAGGTATATATACAACAGTCGACTTCATATAAGTTTTGCAGTCAGATTAGTGAGCAGATACATGAGTGAACCAAGAGTGTCATACATGATGGCTGCAAGAAGAATTCTTAGATACTTAAAAAGATCGATAAAACTATGGAATTCTATTTCGATAAGATTCTGAAAACAAAGAAGCTACAGTTACATGCTATTTAGATGTTAATTGGTGTGGAGATGAAGAAGATCGAAGAAGCATAATTGGTTATTTCTTTCAAGTCTTTGATGCCCTAATCGCACGGTGCTCGAAAAAGAAACATGTGGTGGCATCGTCATCGTGTGAGGTTGAATATATAGCAGGACCCTATGATGCATGTCAAGCAATTTGGATCAGATATGTGCTTGAAGAAATAGAATTCGAGGTGAAGAAACCCCTGGTGCTACAGATCGACAACAAGTCAACCATAAAACTTGTAAAGAATTCAGTTTTGCATGAAATGAGTAAGCACATCGAAGCTATATTTCACTTCTTAAGGAAGAAGGTAAATCGAAGTAAATTTGAAGTAAGTTATTTCTCAAGTGAAGCACAGTTGACCGACATTATCAAAAAAGGATTGAAGATCGATCGATTCATGAATTTGAAAAAGAAATTAGGAATAGTTCAGATCGACTATGATTAACGTATGTTCGACAACTTAGATTATATGGGATATATTGAGATATTAGATATAATCCCAATTGAGTAATCAAAGCTCAAGCCCAATTAGGGTTTGTTAGCGTACTTAATATACAAGTTAGTTGTATATAAATAGACATAGTTTATGATTCAGTTTGTACAATTCAAATTCAATAATAGAATGCTTATTTCTCCCTCACTAAAAATGTCTTACGCACTAACAATTACGTGTTTGATGTTGCGTTAAAGAAAATTAAATTTTCAATTAATTGATTCGATTAATTGTATTCTTGTTAAAACTAAACTAAAAACAAATTGATTTCTATTTAGATATATTTATAGAAAAATGAACTAAACAGTAAATTTTAATATAAAAATTAATTTAAAATTAAAAACTATAAATTTTATCTTCAAATAAAATCAATTATAAAATCATAATCAATTAAAAATAATTCTTACTCTAACAAAAATACAAAAATGAAACGAAATACAGCTACAATACCTTATTTGTAGCCGGAGATGATAGTAAATGATCATAGAAGAGTAGATACTATTAGTATTAATTAAACATAAAGAAATCCATGGGGTGGTTGTTGGGTTGACATTCATTCACTAACAAAAGTAAAAGGCAACTAGAAGCAAACAACCACCAGTTACAGTGGTCTCTTGCACATGATTTGCCCATTGAAAGACAAAAAAAAAGTAAACAAACATTGCTTCAATCTTATAGGCAACACTGCACATCATAAATAACATAGAAAGTAGTACACCTAAACAAAGGATGTCTCATAAATAAATAATGAAAGATAATTATAGTTAACAGTCACGGAAAAAGAAACATCTACTCACACTCACATACACTAAAAAGCTTTGCACCCAACCCAACAAAACAAAAATCCAGAATCAGACAAAGATTTTCTTCCCTTCATCACACTCCACAACCACCACCACCACCACCATCACATCTCATCTAACTTCAAACCTGTTTGAAAAGAGAGAAAATGTTAGAGGAAACAAACAAAACTTAACATTTCACTCTCTCTATTCTTTGCATTGTATTGTGCTTTTTTGTACGGTTTTTTCAGAAGTGGAACTATGAGGAAGCATGGATGGCAGCTACCTTACCATCCTCTTCAGGTTGTGGCTGTTGCTGTGTTTTTAGCTCTGGGCTTCGCTTTCTACGTTTTCTTTGCTCCTTTTGTTGGAAACAAGATGTATCAGTATATTGCCGTTGCTCTCTACACACCTCTGGTAGTTTTTTATTATTCCTTTTTTTTGTTTTGTTTAGTTTTTGTGATGCTTTCCATTCTAAGTTGGTTGGTGTATGACATGAGATCTGTGATGCTTTTTGTTTGCTTTCTGCTTCATGTGTTTGATTTCTTAATTCTGCCTCTTTTTTCTTGTTCCTTTTCATTGTGCTACAACAATGTTCTAGGTGTAATAGTTAATACCTACATTGCTGCTTCATTTTGTTAACACATTTGTTAGAACTAAGTCATCCTTATCTTGATTTATTTATAGAGTAAACTAAACATATTATGTGGAACGAGTAAAACTCCGTACACTGCTCAATATTTTAGTATGTTTTAATGGAGGTGTTTGGAGAGAAAGGGATAGGAAGGTAACTTTTGTTTCAAATAAATAATTTATAATTAACATGTATTTAGGATGAAAGGACTAAAATTCATAGCTTAATATAAACTTAATGTCTCTTAATCCCTTGTTTTTTTTATAAATATTACATAATCAAATTAAATTTTTTTTACTGTCCATTCAGAGCCGTCTCTAACTTTTAGGAGTCTCTGTAAGAAGTAGAAGTTAGCTTGTCGAGTTGTGAATTTTTTTAAAGGACCCTATTCAACCTTAAATTACTCATGGAATATGTGTATGGAGGTCCTTTTTACTATAGCTTAATCATGAAAAAGTGTGAGGCCCTGTGTTGTAGGTAGTCTTGCACACCCTCAAAGACGGTCTTGTGTTCATCTAAACATAACCTGAATGATGAGCATCATCTTGAATTATTGAATGCCACAGTGTGAATTGGAGTAATGCAAAAACATGTTTTTCTTTGTTGCAGAAATCCACTGCAATTAGAGTTTTTGCCATTATCCCTCTGGCCAGAAGCTTATGATGTTTGTATCCGTTACATTACAAGACTAATCTCTGCTAAAGCGCTTAGGTCACAGTTTAAGACTATCTGTTGTTCCCTAGGTGTGTGCTTTGTGGATATTGAACAGAACTTCTCCTCCACAGCTCAACACTCCTTTTATTAGGAAGACTTGAATCTATAACTTCCTTATCACTTCTTCATGGAACACATTTGAGCTTTATTGTACTGAAATCTAGGAGGATAGAAGTCTCTAATTAGTAGTACATTAATATTATCCAAGCAGAGTGGACGGTGTTAAAACTTTTTGAAAAATTTATTCAACAGCTTATGAAACTTAGCTCTGACAGTTACAGACGATTGCTTGGAAAATTTCTAGAGTCATTCAAATGCTTTAGTGTCCGTTTGAGATTTTCTTCCAATGTAGTTACCCTGTGTATTACATGGGTTGAAGACAGCATAATATATGGTGTTTGACAAGAATTTTATTGGTGAAAAACAGGTTTCAAAGTTGTATTTTTATAGCTTCTTGGTATAATGATTTTAGCCTTTGCAAAAAACCATAAAGTGCAAGAAAATGATTGAGAATTGGATTAAAAACAATATGTATTAGGGCACTGGTAGGAGATAGACTCTTCTTCCCATAATAGGAATGTGTTAGGAAATAACTCATCGTTAAGATCTATTCCAAAAAATAACCCTTACAAATTTGTAAAACATGGAATAAATGTGTGGGTAGCAGTAGTGTTATGAACCCACTATCCTCTGGAGCACAATAATCTTGAATAACTAAGTATGAAACATATTAGTCTATGCTGATATGCAATTTCTATCCTCTGATGTTTCTTCCTTGTTATGGTTTTTTTGTTGGTTTCTCTTGCTAAATATGAACGCCCTTGGGCTGTTATTGCCCGACATTATTTAATGTGTTTGCGACAGAATGATTGGATAAAGACAGTTTCGTTTTAATAATTGCACTTTTTATAGAAGAAAAAAAATCCCAAGAAGGGCATTGTGATCTTTTAGTGATATCTCACTTCTTGCCAGATTACTCTTGTTTTTGGACTCTACATTTGGTGTGCTGCAGCAGATCCAGCAGATCCTGGGGTTTTCAAGTCCAAAAAGTATCTTAAAATTCCAAACATTAAAAAAGTTGTTGGGCTAAAGAGTTCTAAATTAGGTGAAGAGTCAACTCCATCAATGCATGATGCAACTGCTTCAACAGTTGGAGGGAATTCCATTGACAGTGAAGCATTTGGAACTGAAGGAAATATGAAAGATGCTTATAATTCAGTAGAGAAGGAAAATTCATCTTCTTGTTTGTCATGTTTCCTTGTGGTTTGCTCTCCTTGTGCTTATATACGCCGCTGCTCTGGTTCAAGTGAGGAATTTTCTGATAAGCAAACCAGTGAAGATGGCATGTTCTATTGCAGTTTGTGTGAAGTTGAGGTGCGTCGAAGCTTTTTAACTAGAAACCTATTTTTCCTCTATTAGCTGTAAAAACTGAAATGATTTTACCTCAAACTTAGTGCACGCTGAATTTTACAATCACTTTCAGTGTCATGTTCATACTTGCTCTGAAAGACTAGACGATAAAAGTTTATATCGTTGAAGAATAACATTGTTTCAGGTCTTCAAATACAGCAAACACTGCAGAGTTTGCGACAAGTGTGTTAATCACTTTGATCATCATTGCCGGGTATGATTTTCTGATTTACCATTTCTATACTCATTGTTTAGCATATGTTCTGAATGATTGGTGTATTTTGAGTTTTGCAGTGGCTCAACAACTGTATTGGGAAAAAGAACTATAGCCAATTTTTCAGCTTGATGGTTGCTGCTATGCTCTTGGTAAGCACTTATATCTTGCTTATCATTCACATGGCTAAACCTACTCCAAGTTATTATAATTTTGATTTACTTTTGTGAACCTTGGGCTTTGAGGATTGCAGTTTATTCTTCAATGGTGCACCGGGCTCCTTGTGCTGGTTTGCTGTTTTGTTGAGAGGAAGCAATTTTCTAAAGAAATATCCTCTAAGTTGGGAAGCAGTTTCTCTATGGCTCCCTTTGTTATTGTTGTGGTGAGCATTCCTCTCTCCCCCGTGGTTGTGTATAATGACATTACTATACTGCTTTAGTTGTTACTGTATTTATTATGAATTTAACTTTTACTCTTTCTGTTCCTCTAAACTTTTCAGTCTGCATGTACAATTCTGGCTATGATTGCTACTTTACCTGTTGTTCAGCTTTTCTTCTTTCATATCCTCCTCATTAAAAAGGTGAGATAGTGTGCTTTCCTGTTGAAAAATATAAGTTTAAATCATAATTCCCATTTAACAATACTAACATTATTAGTGCTCAATGTTATGGTTTTTGCGATTGACTCAGGGACTCAGCACATATGATTACATTGTAGCTATGAGGGAGCTGGAGCAAGAGCAGGAACAGTTAGGAGTTGGAGGCCAGCAAAGTCCCCAAATGTCAACTGTTAGCTCATTTACTGGGTTGAGCAGTGTAAGCTCCTTCAATGCTTTACATCGTGGCGCATGGTGCACACCTCCACGCATGTTCCTTGAGGATCAGGTGACATTTTCAATCCAGACATGCTTTTTTCTTCCTAAAATCCCTTTCTTTAGATGAATATCCGACAATCACACTGCTGCATTTGGATTGTCGTCATGCAAACTTCTTGAGCATTTGAGTGCTCATAGAATTGTTTGTTATTAAGATTTGCATAGAGGAATTCAATTCTTACTGTAGTTGGTTACGTTATCATTTTCTGTTTTCACCTTAGAGGTTGGGCAATGAGAGAATTGTTTTAGTAATAGCTCTGGAATTACTTTTTGTTTTCATATCCATTAATACAATAATTTTCTTCATCTTATTTTGTATTACATCTGTTCTATCAAAGTATGTCAAATGAAAAGGCTTGGTAGAGAATAATTTTAGTTTTCCCTCTTCAGCGACAATTCCTTCTTCCCATGTAGCATCTCCAACATCCATCCCTTCCCAGTGAATCAATTATTCTCTCTTATGCTGTCCACCATCAAACTTGTCACTCCATGACAAAACCTTAGCTAGAGTAATGTCCCCCTTTCCTAACTCGAAACAGATGGGTATCTAAGGTGTAGTAGTATAAGTTACCCACAACCTTCTTCAATTGCGACACATAAAAGGTAGGATGTATTTTAGATGTTGCTGGTAACTTTAACTTGTAAGCAACCTGCCCTATCTTCTTCATGATTTGATACGGCCCAAAAAATTTGGGGGTCAGTTTTGATGGATCCTTTGTACAACTGATTGCTGCCGATGAGGACGTAGTTTGTGGAAAACCAAATCACCAACCTCAAACTGCACTGCCTTGCATTTCTTGTCAGCTTGGTGTTTCGTGTAATCTTGGGCTTTGAGTAAATTAGTTTTCAATTGTCGCAATGCCTCATCTCTATCCCTTAACACCTGCACTACATCTTCTACTGTGGTTTCTCCCTCCAAAAAATGCATCAACACTGGAGACACTAGAGAGGCTTTCTGCCATACACCACCTCAAAAAGGGTGAACCATGTAGGCACATGGAATGTGTATTGTATGATAAGAATGGACCGGGTTCCACAAGTGATGAAGGGATGTGTTAAGTTAACAAAGATGAGGTTAGGCCTAGTTTAGTGGAGAATATATGGGACAAAAAAAAAAGAAAGGGAGTGCAGGAAATGAAGGTGGGGTAGTTCTGAATTACTTTCTGTTTTCATATCCATTAATACAATAATTTTCTTCATCTTATTCTACCTTACCTTTGTAAGGTCAAATGATCCGACCTACCTTTGTTGATACCTAGAGCTCCTAAGATGGCTGATCGTGTTTCTGCAGTGGAAAAACGTTTAGAAGGTGGTGAGGCTAGCATTGTTGCTTTATGAGAGTTCATTGGTGCTGAGATTCAAAGTGCACTGGCTAATCGTGAATCGCCTCATCCAAGCGATGCTATAATTACATCATCGTTGGATGAGTTTCGTTTATTTGCAAAGAAGGTGGAGTTGTCGGCGTTTACCCGTGATGATCCGGTCGCGTGAATCACTCGTACAGAGATGTACCATTGGTGTGTGACCTATAGATATTCTCATTTACATGGTGCTGGTCCCTTAAGTGTGCGGCCTATAGATATCCTCACCACGGATGAAATTGAAAAATAAATTCAGAGTCTTTTGCAACAAGGAGTGGCTAGAAACAGACAATGCATTCTCTAGTACAGGTATTTTGATCAAGAAGAAGGATCAATTTTAGTTCATGAGTGTAAATTATCATGCACTTAACATGTAACACTTTGTCCTGTTATAAATGAATTGTTAGATGAGTTACATGACTCTGGTTATTTTTATTTTTCTATGCTCCGTAGATGAATTGTTAGATGAGTTACATGACTCTAGTTATTTTTTTAAGCTTGATTCTAAATATCATTAAGTTCGTACGAAGAAAGAAGATATTCATAAAATTGCATTTCGAGCGAAATGCAGAGTTTTAGAACGAAATGCTATATCTTCTTTCTTCATACGAATTTGATGATAATCATATTGAAGATCAAGCTTAGAGAAATAATCAAGTCATGTATCTTATCTAACAATTCATCTACAAATTTAGAGAAATAGAAATAACCAGATGTAACTCATCTAACCATTCATCTAGGACAAATTGTTACTTGTGGAGTGCACGGCAATCTACAATCACGGCGCCAAGGTTAATCTTTCTTCTTGACCAAAATAACTGTACTAGATAATACAGTGTTGTTTTTAAGCACTCTTTGATGAAAAAGACTCTGAATGTGTTTTTCAATTTCATGTTTGTGTAAATGAGGATATGTTGCACACTTACATGACCCGTAAACATCCCTTCAATTTAATTACTCGTGCCCTTGGACTAGTGGATACACCAAACAATCTCATAGTTTTAAAGACTAAGAGGAACATAGTTGATGGACTCACACTTGAGAAAGAGATTGTTGAGAAACAAGTGTAAGTTTTAAATCTCACATGGTTAAGTAGAGGTTGAACACTTTATATGTGAGAGGACCCATACACATACCATCTTAAAGTTTTAGGTGAATATGTGATGTCTCTCATTTGTTTGGGTAACTGTTTTATCCAATATGAATGCTTCTCTATCATAATGACCCAACATGTAGGGCCTTCTATTCTCAATTTTGTCAATTGAATTCATACTCTAATTCAAAGTAGGAATAGCCTCTGCACGCTGAATCTCAACACCAATGAACTCGTATAACGCGCACTCTAATTAAAAGTAGGTATAGCCATCGCGCATTGAATCTCAGCGCCAATGAACTCCTATAACACAACAATGTTAGGTCGGACAATAAGATAGAATAAGATGAAGAAAATTATTATATAAGTAATTCCAGAGCTATTGATCCTTAGTGAGAAAAAACAATTCTTTCTCTCAGTGCCCAACCTCAGGTGAAAACAAAAATGATAACCTAACCAACTACTTTCCCAAACATTCCATTTATTAGGGGAATATTAACCAACGGTTAGCTAGACAATCACTCTTTTCTTGTGTTCCCTTATTCTTTATCGCATATACTCTCCTCCATGGTTTATCCCATGTCTTAATTTAGTTGTTTTTGGACTATTTTAGTACTATCATGTATTCAAGGGATAAGGTTCTAAGCTACAAAGCGAATTTTGTCATTGCATAGCATATTATTTATTTTCCCCTTACTTCCTATTTTTTTTCTTGAACTTACTTACTGATCACCACCTGTTGTTTTTTTCTGTTCTTTTTTTGGGGGTGGGACATTGCTCTAGTTTGATGTAGTGCCCCTGGAAACAGGTTCTGTCAGTTCACTTGGAAAGAAGTCAATGAGAGAAGAGCCATTGAAGAAAAAGAATCCTGGAGCAATCAAAATTAGTCCATGGACATTGGCACGATTAAATGCGGAAGAGGTTGCTAAGGCTGCTGCTGAAACACGGAAAAAGTCCAAAATTCTGCAGCCTGTGATAAGACAGGATCATGCTTCCGGGCTAGAACCAGACACCAGTTTCGATAGCACTAGTGGCCGAAGAATGGTTTCCACGATCGAGAACAATAGAAAGTGTGATAATAAGCGCATTTACCTTCCTCCCGACATATCTATGGAATCCATGACAAAAGTTTCTTCCAATAATACCGATATGGGATTCAACGGAAGGTCTGGCTTTGCCCCTCCTCATTTACGTAGGGCATCATCGCCTGAAAGTAGTTTCACTTCTCCTGATATTCACCCTGTTGACGCTTTGGGAGCTGACGAAATAAGAAATAATGCAAGAATTTCATCTCCTGGTGCTGCAACTCTGAACGAAAATCCACTGTCAAGGTCAACAAGCGACGGGTATGAGGCCTCCGGCGGAGAAGACAGCGACCAGATTCCTAGTAGGGTTGTTCAGAGAATTGCAGATTGGAGTAATGTTCTTTTCAGAGGTGATCAAGATGAAAGGCGTTTTAGGCCTCCATTATCATCCAACATAAGTCACAGTAGAAACTAGTAACTTTTAACTAACATAGGTGTGAATTAGACAACTATCATTCTGACTATTTAGTTGTAATTGTTCATTAATTTTTGAGCTTGAGGTACTTCAGCATCATGTGACCATCATCTTCTTTTACTAGTTAGTGTTATTGAATTCACTTCTTTAATAACTTGTGTTCGTATTCTACTATAGTTGAGATGAGTTATAATCAATAACCAATACTATCAACATATTACACATTTGATATGTCACAAATATTTGCACAATATTAACCATAACATGTGTTTTTTTTCCCATCAAAACATGATTTTATACGATGATCAAAACGACCAAACATTAACATTTTACACACTTACGACAGACACAACATAAGGGACTTTGTCTTCATCAAAAGGCAAACTAACATACTGCCACGCAAAGTCTTCCGCAATCTCCGCCGCGAGTTCGCCATGAACCGCCTTACAATACATGTACAAGACGGTGTTTGCAGCGGCGTTGTAAAGCATAAGTATAGTCAAGACTGCGGAAGTCAGCACAATCTGAAGCACAAAAGCCCAATCCTTCCAGGAACCGCTATCAGAAGCCACTGCAGCGAGAAGTGAACCGCTCCATAGCATGATTCCTTCTAAAGAAGCGAAGAACAGAAAGCAGGAAGCTCCGGTGGATCTCATTCCGCTCATGAGGGATGCGCTGCGGCGGAGAGGTTGGATTCCGTAGGTGTTTTCGATGATTGTGATGACTGAGGCGAGAGTCCATGAGATGCGGAGGTAGAAGAGGAGGAAGATGAGTGCGAGGAGGAGGATAGCGGAAGCGGTGAGGGTGATTGGGGAGAAGGAGAGGTTGGGGTCGAGGAGGAGGGGGATAGGGAGGGAGAGTGAGAGGAGGATGAGGTGGGAGAGGATGGAGGTGAGGAGGAGAGGGAGGAAGGAGGATGAGAGAGAGGTGACGGTGGAGAGGAGTTTGACGGGACGGCCGAAGAAGCCGTGGAAGACGCTGTGGGTGATGGTGGCGAGGGCGGAGAGAGAGAATACCAAGAGGAGGAAGAGAGAGAGTAAGAGAAGTGGGAAGGGGGAGGGTAAATTGAAAGTGGTTTGAGTTTGAGTTTGGGTTTGGGGTTGGTTGTGGGCTAGGCGGAGGAGGATGTGGATGGTTGGGGAGTTGGAAGAGGTGGTGATGAGGTGGAAGATGGTGGGAGAGACGATGAGGGAGAAGGAGAGAGGGAGGAGGAAGATGACGGAGAGAGCGAGGAAGTGACGGGAGTGGGCGTTGATGATTCGTTTGGATTCGGAGAGGATGGACCATAGGTTGAGGCTTGACATGGTGTCTGCTGCTGTGTATGAAGTCAAGTGAAGGAATCAGAAGGTGATAATGGCGTGTGGATTACCAAAAAAACTTGATAGTTATCTATGGTTGAATTATATACTACTCCTACATTTCCAATTCCCACACTTCTTCTCCCTAATTATAACACTGACACGTCTAACAATATTTTTTTTTGGGATTGTAGACGTCCCCATCTTAAAGAAAAGAAGAGTGAAATTGTTGAATTCAATACAAATAATACAAGTATATAGTTTTAATACTTTACTTTTTATTATTGCCACAGTCCTTTAAAGATTTTTATTTTATTCCTTTATATTATAGTCCCTTAAAAATAAAGGTTAATATACTTTTTAACTCCGGTTATTCGATGGGACTTTGAAAGAGATTAATTAATATACACGGTTATTGTAAACAGTTTTATATAGTCAATAAATTACAACTATTCACGAGTAGTATTTTATATATAGTTAAAGTAAAAGTTAAACACTAATAAAAATCAAACGGTTATAAATAATTGACAGTGTATAATTTCTTTACACTGTCGGTGTATTTTAATTAAATTCTTTGAAAAATGACTCTGTAAAAAAGAAACTCTGATTTCATCTTTACATTTTGAAGATTCTTCTTTTTTAGGCCTTAAATAGATTTGATCAAATAAGAGGTTAATGTGACATTGAGAGCGTGATTTTGATTTTTTTAACTATTAATTTAAGTAACAGTGCATGTGTCACTTAATTATTTATTAATATCAAATTTAAATTATTAATTCCTTTTTTAATTAATAAAACAAAATAAAATATTTAGTATTTGAAATTAAGTAATTAGATGGCATCGTAACATTTTGTTTACCTCTCAAAACATAGAATAGAATACGACATATCTTCATCGTCTTCTCCAGCTTTTTTCCGCCTCTATTGCTAAGTTGTGAAAGTAAGAGGTACGTTTCAAATTTGTAGTCAGTTAATCGTATATTTTTGTCACATATGGTTGATTGTTGCATGCCCATTTTACTATATTAGGCATGTTACTATTCAACTTTATCTTTCACCACGATGGAGAGTTTGTTCGTGAAAGCTTCGTTTTCTATGGAGGTGGAGTTGAAACTATCGTTAGTGGCCAGGTTTCAGACACATAGTCGTACTTAGAAGCTCTGAGCTTAGTAAAAGAGTGTGGTTTTGACAGTAATGGTGTCCAAATGTGGAGGAAGATTGAAGGGATTGATGAAGGTTTCTTCCATCTGACTGATGATACCACATTACAGAAATTGCAAAGTATTCTATTTCTCACAATGTTGATGGACATATACGGATGGAGCACAATGTTGCAGACAATTCAAAGAGGGTGCTCATTCCAAATTATGTAGATGTTGGTGAAGATAATGAGGATAACAATGATGAGGATTCTTTAGGGCCCAGGTAGACCTAGAAAACTTAGGTTTAGGGAACATGATGAAAATGGTTCCACAATGAGAAGGCATGGTGTTAGTTAAAGGTGCATTAAGTGTGACAAGATTGTTCATAACTCAAAAAAATGTCACAGTAAAGAACAAAGTTAGTGTATTATTTCTTTCTGGGTTTTGTTGAATGTTTTTTTAGTACCGAATGATGTTTATGTTTTGGTGTCTTAGAGAAAAACACCTAAGACCAAACCTGCTAATGCAAATGAAGAAGTGACTAAGCCTGCATAAAGACACATGTCTGGACCTGAAAATGAAGAAGTGTCATGACTTGCAAATGAAGAAGTGCATATTATAGTGCAATTTTGGCACTAAGGTACATTTTGGTTACATTTACGGCATATTATAGTACAATTTTGGCACTGATATTATAGTATCTTATAGCATATTGATACTGGTACTGATACATTAGTGAATTATAGTACATTAGTGATAACATTAGCATTATAGTGCATTCAAAAATTGCTTATAATGCAGACAAATTATATTGTATTTCCAGTTAACCAAACATGTATATCAAATAACTGCTCATTTCATTCATATCAGACATTACAAAGCATATTCCTTTGATCTCATTTCATACATAACATTATAGCAAAAAAAAATCCACAATGCAACTAGAATGTAAGTAAGTGCATTAATGGTCTTCTGATCATTTGCAGCCTTCACCTTTAGTTTCTCAATATTTTTATTGTCAATTTCCTTCCCAAACTCATGACATAACTCTTTCCCAAATTCAACTCCATACTTCCTCATATCAACTTTCATGTTTTCACATTCGTAGCAACCACCATCGAACCTAGATTCAACTTGTTTTCCATTAAACAGTTCATCATCCTAGTGAAATAGATGACAATCATCGTTGTTCTAGAAATATAATGAAGGAGATTGTTAATTCTCTATTTTTATGATTGGCATTAATTTTGGTAAAACTAACTTGGCAACAATATGTTTAACAAGATGTCTTATCATGAAGTCTCGGTATCTTGTCTGTTACAGTTTTGCGGATTGGATTTATTTGGTCTAATTAATGATTATAAAATATTCTGAGAATATTAAGTAATCATATGTGTGGTATCCAAGATTGAGGAATCGGATATTATGTTTAAGTTTAATATTATTTTGTTTCTCTAAATGTTGAGACATTTTAGGAAACACTTTATTGAAGACCTATTATTATGTAGAAGATTCTGCAGAATTTTAGCAGCCGTCCTGCTGCGTTTTTGAAGCTCAAATCCAGCCAGGCCAGGCAATGTTTATAAAAAGAAGACCACAAACCTAATTCCAGTGTGGAACGTATTGTGTTGTGAAGTGATCTTTTAGAGTTTGTGTGTTCATGTTATTTTTTGAGCCTCTCTAATATCATCTTGGTATAAGAGAAGGACTGTCTCTATTGAGTTGTAAGTTCTGTTAATCATTCTTAAGCTTTTAAGCATTGAATGATTGTGTGTCTTTGAAGTGTGACTTCTGATAAGTCTTAAAGTATTATTTTTTCATCACTGTTGTGATTGAAAGGGAAGTGAGAAGGGTCTCATTCCTAGGTGAGTCTTAGGTAAAAGTTAAGCACGAGTAGTGATTAAGTGCATAGATTTTAAACTGGAGATAACTTGCTGAAGGTCTACAAACTGATATTATTTAGTGGATTTCCTCCCTGGATTAGTAGCCCCAGACGTAGATGTTGTTGTACACCAAATTGGGTAAACAACTTTGTGTGTTTGTTTACTTTTAGTACTTTTAACTGTGTTTATATTGTCATTATGTTTTAATCATATATTAGTGTTTCAACATATTTCAGGACATCTGATATCTGCATACCAAAATGTCAATTGGTATCAGAGCAGGCATCATACTTTGTATTTGGGTGAGATTCAAGAAAGATACTTTCTGGTACAATGGACAAGGAAGGGGGATTTGTGATTAGACCACCCATTCTTGATGGAACCAACTATGATTATTGGAAAGCTCGAATGGTGGTTTTATTAAATCCATGGATAGCAAGGCTTGGAAATCTATGGTCAAGGGATGAGATCCACCAATGGCTAGAGATAAGGATGGAAAGATTACACATGTACTGAAGGCTAAGGAAGACTGGGATGATGAAGATGATAAATTAGCTCAGGGAAACTCCAAATCATTGAATGCCATGTTCAATAAGTGAACAAGAATATAGTCATACTAAAAAGTAGTTGCATTATTGCTAAAGAAGCTTGGGAGATCTTGGAAACTTCTCATGAAGGAACCTCTAAGGTGAAGATGTCAAGACTTCAACTTCTCACCACCAAGTTTGAGAACCTAAGAATGAAGGAGGATGAAAGCATTCATGACTTTCACATGAATATTATTGAGATATTCAATGCCTCAAGTGCTCTAGGGGAGAAAATGTCAGAAGTTATGTTGGTCAGAAAAATTCTCAGATCTCTTCCAAAGAGATTTGACATGAAGGTGACTGACATTGAAGAAGCCCAAGATATAAACAACATAAAGGTTGATGAACTTATGGGATCTCTACAGACCTTTGAATTAAGGATCAGTGGGAAGTCAGAAAAGAAGAAAAGCATTGCCTTTGTCTCTAATGTTAAAGACTTAGAAGATGAATGTGATATGGATACAGATGAAGGGATATATAATTACATTGTGTTACTTGGAAGACAACTTTAAAAAGTGATGAAGAAGATGGCATGGAAGTCAAGATCAAATGTCAAGAACAAGTCACTCGATATCAACAAAAATTAGGATTTTGGGAGAAGGCCCAGATCTAAAGAAAATACTAACCAAGGAAAAGGAATCTAATGTCATGGATGTGAAGGGATTGGACATATAAGAGCTGATTGTCTCACTTATCTAAAGAAATAGAAGAAGGCTTTATATGCATCATGGTCTGAGGATGATTATGAAATTGATCCTGAAGAGGTATCTGCCAAACAGGTTACTTCCTTGACTGGAATTTGTGATTCTGATGAAGAATCAGATTATAAAGAACTCACCTTTGAGGAACTTGTTGCTTCATACAAGGAGTTGTGCCTCAGAAGTGAAGAATTTTGTCAATTGGGAGAATATCAAAAGAAAGCCATTGCTCAATTACAGACTGAAAAGGTGGAGCATTTGTCTAGCATCTCTAATATGAAGGATGAAGTTTTATTGCTCAACTTTAAACTTGACAATATGACTAACTCTCTTAAAATGCTTAACATCAGGTCTGATGTGCTGGATGAGATTCTTCAAACTAGAAAGAATGATGAAAATGTAAAAGGTCTTGGTTATGATAATCAAGTTGTAAGGAATAAAGGAAAAGGACCTGAAGTGAAGTTTGTTTACCCAAAACAAAGACAGGAACAAAAAATTTCAAATCAAATATCCCAACATCATCAAGGACATTATAGTTACTTAGGAATTAAACCTCAACGATGGAGATGTCATTATTATGGAAGGTTTGGTCACATAAAACCCTATTGTTACAAATTATATGGCTATCCCAAACCTTTTACTCAATCCAGAAGAGAACAGACTTCTGTTAAAACAAAAACAAAAGTGGATTCCTAGAAATGGCACTTCTGGACTCATAGCTCATGCTTCTTTCAGAGCTTCTGTCATAGAGGATTGATATTTTAATAGTGGTTGTTCTAGACATATGACTGGTGTCAAGAAATTCTTTGTGGATATTAAATCACATTCCACTAGCTATATCACTTTTGGAGATGGATCAAAAGCTGAAATAAAGGGTATTGAAAAGTTGGATTGTACATGACTGCCTAGTCTTGATGATGTATTGTTTGTTAAAGGGAAAACTTAATTTGATAAGTATTAGTCAGATATATGACCAAGGTCTCAAAGTTAACTTTACTAAATCTAAATTCCTGGTAATAAATGAGAATAATGAAGTTATCATGAAGGGAACCAGATCAAAAGATAAATGTTATCTATGGACTCCTCAAGAAACATATTATATCTCCACATGCTTGATGTTAAAAGAAGATGATGTTAAGTTATGGCATCAAAAGCTTGGCAACTTACACCTAAAAGGTATGAAGAAAGTTTTTTCAAAGGAAGCAGTTAGAGGTATTCCCAAACTGAAAATTGATGAAGGAAGAATTTATGGTGAATGTCAAATTGGAAATCAAACAAAGATCTCACATAAGAAGCTCTAACATCTTACCACTTCAAAAGTTCTGGAGCTACTTCATATGGACTTGATGGGACCTATGCAGGTTAAAAGTCTTGGAGGAAAGAGACATGCCTATATTATTGTTGATGACTTCTCAAGGTTCACCTGGGTGAATTTCATCAAAGAGAAGTTTGAAGTGATTGAATTATTTAAAGAACTATTTTAAAGGATTCCAAGAGAGAAGGATTACACTTTGGTTACATTTACTGCATATTATAGTACAATTTTGGCACTGATATTATAATATCTTATAACAGACTGATATTGATACTGATATTGGTACATTAGTGAATTATAGTACATTAGTGATAACATTAGCATTATATTGCATTATAGTGCATTCAAAAACTATTTATAATGTAGAAAAATCATAGTGAATTTCCAATTAACCAAACATGTATATCAAATAACTGCTCATTTCATTCATAATCATATATTACAAAGCATATTCCTTTGATCTCATTTCATACATAAAATTATAGCAAAAAAAAATCCATGATGCAACTAGAATGTAAGTAAGTGCTAATGGTCTTCTGATCATTTACAGTATTAAACTTTAGTTTCTTAATCTTATTATTAATTGCCTTCCCAAACTCACGATAGAACTCTTTCCCATATTCAACTTCATACTTTCTCATATCAACTTTCATGTTTTCATATTCGTCTACAAGAAAATTGGCAGATTGCGACAGGTATTTTTATAGATTACGACGGTTAAAACCGTCGCAATTTGCTTTCCACGACGGTTGCTTTACCGTCGCAGAAGTGTGTGTCCCCAACCTATTTCGCGACGGTTACAAAAACTATCGTTCAAGTTTACGACGGGTTTGGAGCTGACATAATCAAGTATTAGTGACTGTTTGATACCGTCGTGACTATCTTTTGAGTTTCTTTTAATTATTGATGGCGACAGTTCGATACTGTCGTGAATATCTTTTGAAATTGATTAAATTGTTTATGGCGACGGTTCGATACCGTCATGACTTTTGTTGATTATTTTTAATTGTTGATTACGACGGTTCGATACTGTCGCCATGACTTTTGTTTATGTCTTAATTTTTTTTTTATTTTTCTATTATATATATTTTTTATTTAAATTATTATCTATGTAAAAAATTTTAAATATAGTTTTTTTTGTGTTATTTTTTTCTTTAAATTATTTCTTCTTTAATATATTTATTTATAGTATTATTTTTTGTTTTATTTTCTATCACTTTGTAATATAGTAAAAATAATTTCAATAAAAAATATTTAACATCAAATAAGCATTATAATATCCAAAAAAATGTGTGTTCCATAATCATGTAAAATGCGAGTTCCATAATCATGTCAAGTAGTACAAAAAACCCAAAATATATCAATTCCTAATCTTATAATAATAAGTATCATTATGCCAAAAATACATGAGAAAGTTCACAATCTAATTATCTCGATCATAGCAAAGTCTAATTTGTCCCCCCTGAAGTTCCATTATCTCCAATACGGTAGCTAGACTCAGATGAACGTCTACCATCAGCGGGTGATTCCAATCCCTAAAAAAAGGTATTAAAATAATAATCTTTAAAATAATACTCATAAAATTTAACTTTAAATGCGTCAAAATAATATACCTGTCTTATTGAAATCACAGATACAGTAATATCATAGCATACCGAGTTGCTAAATTAAGATTCTCTCCTATTTTAATTAAGATTCCACTTGACAAGATCACCAAAAAAGCCCCCGGAACTTGATTTCAGAAACTGGTATACTGGAGCAGTAAATGGTCCATTTACATCAACCTGTTTTACAAAACTTCATTACCTTGTCTCTTACTCGCATGTAATCTGTTTTGAAATACTGGATATAGAAACATTGTATCAAACCTTATCAAAAATTGGAAATTCTGCTTTGAACTTAGTGCAAGCAAATTGCTTAATTTCTTCATTTGATCCAGGCTCCTGCATGCCAAATTGATTGCAAGGGAAAGCTAGAACCTCCAAACCTGGAAAGAAAATGCATAAGGACACTAAAAATGTGAGGCTGATAAAAACATTACTTTAGAACTAAAAATCTGAGAGCTGTTCAGAGAGAAACAACAAAGTAGAAAATTGAATTTCAGTCACTTTGAAATAAATCCTTTGGAATATTTTAAATTTTCCTACAACGAAAAGTATCTAAGGCCTAGAGCTCACTTTCATGTTCCACAATAATGACCTTGACACGCTGCTTGCATTAATTACCAACTTGGAACGAAATTTGGATTGCTATAATAGCTATTCCATCCTATTGCACATTCTTCCACACCCCAAAATCGTAATTGTAATCAAAATGAAACAATCCACACTTTTTTCAGCTACTTTTATGAGACTATGTATTGATACAATCCTATAAGGTTGAAGAAATTACTATTTTCAAAACTTACAAGGACAGTAGAGAATAATTTAAAATACTATTTTCCAATAATAAGAAATTAATGAGAATGTGAAGGATAATTGTCATTTGTCACAAGATTGAGAAATATATATCCAACAAAAAAGTTGTTATTGATTCCAATATTGAACTTCATTTACACCAGTATCTACAAATAGCCCATATGAATGATATTTATCTTATATGTATAACACAACCCCTCATAAAATAGATCTTTGGACTTTAAGCAAGAACATGCAGAAACACACCTATATTTTACTTAAATTCAACTTTTTATTTAAAGAATGGGACAACAAGGTAACTCCAGACCTCTTGGTCATAGATGTTTTGTTACTATAGTATGAAACAGCTACTCAAAAAGGTGAAGTTATTACGTGAAAATATACGATTTACAAACGGCTTAACTCTATATATCATCTCTAACAATATATTAGAGTCAGTCCAATATATGAACATGTAATGTGATCCAAGAACAACAAATAATTTGACAAGGTTGATTATTTGTAAGTAAGATACATGTTGAATAAATTAGAAAGTAAAATAACTGCTGAATTCGAACTCATTTCTGAACGATGTAATCTTCATGAACATCGACTAATTGGATAAAGTATTTCACTATATCTAAGAAAACCTGATAGGCATAAAGATAATAATAAAATACATTATCTAAATAAACTAAAGTAAAATACATTATATAAATAAACTTGCAAGAAATAACTATTCATAGATTATAATTATTATGGGCCTTGAACAGTTTGGTTTCTGTCAACCCTAAACTAAATAACTATGACAGGCGTATTTGGAAATCAAGGTACTAAGTTTATTTACTTCGACGCAAAATAGAATCCACAATTAATTTTTAAGCTAAAACCTTTGATTTATGGTATGAGCTACAAATGGTTCTAAATTACAGTGTGGTCACATTTTCGGTTACTCTTTAAACCTTAATATCGTGGAAAAATGCATATGCAAAGACCTTAAAATAAAAACATTTATGTTTCAATTTCACTAACATGAAACATTTTACGTTTGTGAAAGAAGAAATAAAAATCAAATTACAAGCAATAGAAAGTAGGAACAGTGAACAAAGCAAGCTGGTAACAATATTGTAAAATATAAAGCTAATTTTATAAGACATAACTAAACCCAAAAGAAAAAAAAAAGAGAGGCATAATTCTTTATTTTCACAATGAATCTACCAATTAATTCGATTTCTCTATTTAGATAATACTAGCATTGGTACAAATCTTTACAATGACATCAACTTCGAGCAATTTTAGAGGGTAATGTACCGGTACAACTAACACACCTACAAAACTGACAGAACTAAGACGATTGTAAGCAACAACTTCTATGGAAAATCTAAAGTTCCATACCAAACAAAACCATGTATATGTCAAAAGAAAAATAGAGTTTCTCAGGTGGTAATTGAAGCATATGCAGCAGCAGTACGAGAATTATTTTTGTTGCATTGATCTAGCTAGATATATGAACCACATTGAGGAAACTTCATTTCGTATTTAACTAGTCCACTTCATGCAAATCAAAACAAGGAACAAAGTAGGGACATGCTGAGTAAATCTTAATAGGAAGCAAGCAATAATTTCTAAAAATGATAGTTTTATTAACACACAAGTAAAACAATGTCAATAAATTTCACATCTAGTTTTTAAGGGATGTGGAATGAAATAATCTCAAACAAACAATGTCATTAAAACTAAAAGATCTAGAGTGCATAGTCATACTTCTTTGTTGTATATATTTTCCTACTAAATGTATATTGGGAATGAGACAAGTTGGGAGTAGTTTATTACTGGCTTCTCAATCAGCTTTGGAAGAGCAAAATATGTGTCATCCCTCTAAAAACCAGCATAGGGTAAAATGCAAAAATAACCATAAGCTTCAGAATAACCTTTGCAGTTACATGATAACATGAAATAATTAAAATCTCTAGTCTTGAATGTTACTCAACTGTAAAGTGATCTTTTTAATAGTGAAAACATTCAGTGGGATGTACAAGTTCCAATAATTACCTTAGAAACAGATGCAAAAAATACATATCACATTGGAATTCTTCAACTCCAAAAGCCCAAGTTTTATGAAGGGTCACTCTTGACAAAAATCAAAAACCAAAAATTCAAAAATATGGTTGTAAACTAATGACAATATCCAATTATCCAAAAACATACAAGGTTCAATGACCAAATTTATATAAGCAACTAAGCATATAACCTGTTCAAAACCACTCTTTTTCAATAATATATGAAATAGTTATCCCCTGCAAGAGATTAGGAAGAAGTCAAACAAAAGTTTACAATTTTTTTTGCTTTTTTCAGTACGCTTCATCCAAAACCTGACATCCAGAGATTTCAAAATAAGATTACAAAACTTATTCCTTGAGAAGATAAAAAAGTGGGTTGATTTAAAGTAGCAGAAACAAGTTCAACAACAATTAAGTTCAACTACCTCAATCTTCTGTGCTTTCACAATAAGAATATCCATATTTTCCTGCAAAAACTCAGTTTAGACTTTGGATTAGAAAAGAAGAATAAAAGTTACAAATTGTTTTAGACATAGAACTTAAGTTTCACATAACAAACCCTAAAATAAGTCGAAATAAATACAATACCGATTGTGCAGAGGGAAAGAATACAACAAATGTTGAAGATGTTGTATGTTGTAGGGTTTTAAATCGTTATTCCCTTCTGTCTATTTTCTTTGTGTTATTACTCGATACCCTTTCCCCTTGTGATTATGAACGCTATAACTTGTATTGCTCATTGAATCGTGAATAAATTGGGGTTTTAGGGTTTATTGTTGGTGATTGGGTTTAATGTCGATATGAATGCTTGTTGTGATGTTTGAATCACAAAGAGCTCAACCCTAAGATTCATGTGAATCTCCAATGGTGATATCAATGTTAAAGAATGAGAGAGATATGTGAATATGAGAACAAAGAAAAAGTGTTATAGAAAACTTACCGGTTGGAAGATGAGAGATGTTCGAAGAATAGTGACGCAGGAGGACATTAGAATGTATCAACTTCATAGAATATATAATAATGCATAAACTTAACCTTAACAAGAGAGAACTTAAATATACATAACAATTATAATTAGATAAAATATATAAGTTAGCAAGAGATTTTTAAAGGTTTTGGGTGCGACGGTTGTTTTACCGTCGTGAAATGAATTTTAGGACGGATAATTTTACCGTCGTGAAAGGTTTAAGGGTGCGACGGGTGCTTTACCGTCGTGATATGCCTTTTAGGACGGTTAATTTTACCGTCGTGACTAGTTGTTGGTGAAAAATCAATGTTAAAAGTGTTAAATGGGGGCCGACGGTTGTTTTACCGTCGTAATAATAATATTATGATGGTTAAATATACCGTCGCAAAATAAATTTTAGGGACGGTTGGTGTCAACTGTCGTAAACACTGTCTCTATATGTCAATTACGACAGTTATCACATAACTGTCGCAATTTTTGTGTCGTTAAACACTAATTTTCTTGTAGTGGTAGTGTGATACGGTGGGAGAACTGACTTGAAGGTTTTGCGTTTGATCGCGAATGTTGCGGTTAGCAAGAGTCGCCACTGACTTTTCTTTTATCCAAAAGGAAAGGTGAAAAAGCACAGGAAAGACCTTTAAGATTATTTCTTGAGTTCGGGGGGTAGATTATGAAAAGGGAAGGTATTAGCACCCTTTTCATCCATGGTTTTCCATGGGCTCTTAGTTACTTGCAAGATCACTTGCTTTTGTTTGAAATTGTACTTTGTGTGATTTTTGAAAGTATTTTATAAAAGAAGCCATTGTTTAGGAAATCTTTGTAATAATTCTTGTTCATAAGAATGTATACAAAGATGTTGATCTTTTGAAAAATGTTTTCAAGTTTTGTAAGATGTTTTTGAAAGTATAGGTGTTTGTTTTAAAAATAGCAAGGATGTTTGTTTTGAAATGGGGCAAGTAATTAGGAGCAATCTACCTACTCAAATGTCTTTCTTATTCACTTTCTTTTCTTTTGACATTGTTATCTTACCATTGATTTGGTAAGCAACCCTATCTTTGGATGTAAACGGGACGGGCGTGGGTCATCGTATAACCATGATTAGCAATTTTTCAAGATATCTTAGCATTATTTTGGAGGGACTAAGATCATTTGTAAGGCAACTTAGATAGCGTCATCGAGAGACTATGATCTTGTATTTGCTTGTTTTTTCTAAGATACCTTACATGCGTAATATGGCCATTTTGTATAAGGCAACCAAATGGGATAACCCTAGGGGTGCTTGTGTGCAAGTGTATCATCTTCATGCTTATTTTTGTCTTGAATTAAGGTTTTTTAGGTATTGGTTTTAGTCTTTTCATACAAACCCTAATTACTAGCATGCTACATAAAAGCGATAAATTGCGAAATTTAAAGTTACTACGTTATTACAACATTTGTGGGGTTGCAAGAATTTAAACCTAAATAGTCTATTACAACCATATTGAATTGGCATGAATATACAAGGAATTAAAATAAATACAAAGTATAAAAATGAATAAATGTACAAGGATGCAAAAATATAAAGAAAATGAATTTGGTTTGGTTTTCATGAAAAAAGATTTTGTCTTAACCTAATTAAGTAAAGAAAAATAATTAATTAAGTATGAATTTATTAAGAAAAGATTTTAAATGAAAACCTAGTTCTATTAATTAATCAAAAGAAAATAAGTTTAAGAAAAGTATTTTTAGTATTTTCATCTTTAAAAATATTTATTGTATTATAAAATATTTTTAGTCTTTTTTATATAAAAAATAATGTACTTAAATTAATATGAAAGAAAATAACTAATAACCTAATTTTATTTATTTACAAGATAATAAGTAAAAAAATAAATAAAGTATAATAAATAAAAATATTTTTTTATTAGAAAAATAAAATAAAATAATTCAAAATATAAATATATCTTTTTTTGTATTTTATGATTTTTTTTAATATTAGAAATAATTAAGAAAATAAATAAAATGAAAATAAGAAAAAGAAAATAAAATTGGGCTAGGGGTGTTAAAAACAGTCAGGAGGGTGGAAGGTCAGCAAAAATAACAAGGCCCAACTGTTGAGGCCCAACGCATCTGTTGTGTGACAAAAACAAGAAAAATATGAAAAAATGAGGAAAAATGGCAGCTCTGGGACTTGAACCCACGCCCTTAGCATGAAACGCGCACTACCTTACCACTCGGGTGGCTATACATCTGTTAATACAAGTAAAACAATAAATATTTAAGGCAAAACAAGTTCCAGAAATGAACTTCATCTTCAACCTCCAGTCATGGTTCCTGTAACTCACTCATCTCTCATCCATTCACAAAACTTCCAACATCAAACTTGTTAGAAATTTCCTCACGATTCTGAATATGTAAATAACTTAAGCTAACTCTAAAAAATGAACATGAATTTTTAAAAGTACCAAATTCTGACCTAAATATTTCTGCAAGTTCAAACTCAAAATTCTCACTACTCAAGCAATATAAATGAAATCTAAGGACATGTATAGTTTCAGGGCAATGTGAAACTACGCGGCCGGAACCTATCATCTGGATGTTAATGGAACATCAATGAAGTCGCCACCGAACGTCTTTTATTCTGCTGAGAGGGAAAGGTAAACATCGAGAAAACCTGAAAAGGGAGAAATCATGGTCTTTCGACCGAGAGATCGGGTAAGGGAGTCTGTTACGCGAGGGGAAGGTGTTAGCACCCCACACGCCTGTAGTACTCTACGGTATCCACTCTTGTTGTCTAATCTAATGGGTGTGGTCAAATCCTATGTCTATGGCTTAAAACTGAAAAGGGAATGCATGCGAAAGAAAAAGAAAATAATGTAGGGAAATAAAAGTTGTGCTCGGTTGGGCCCTACCCCAATGCCTACGTATCCCTTTTAAGGAATCAGAGCAGCCGTAGTTCGACTTACATGTTTTGGTTGGTTTGTGTTTTTTAGTTAAGACAACAAAAACAGTCAAGATGGCAAAACATCAAATAAAATAACAAACGCATGAGATGGTCAAACATCGACTAAATAATAACAAGGTAACGTGTTAAATATGGCGAAACATTAAATAAAAAAAACGAATGACAAAACATCACACCTAGCAATGATATTGAGAATCAAGGCAGGATAACAAACAGATGCGATGGTGAAAAATCGGCTTCAAACAAATGTGTGATGGCGAAACATCGGCTAAGAGATAACAAGGTATCATGGCAAAGATGGTGAAACATCGATAAAACAGATGATAAAACATCACACCTAACAATGATATTGAGAATCAAAGTAGGATAACAAACATGTGCGATGGCGAAACATCGGCTTCAAACAAATGCGTGATGGCGAAACATCGGCTAAAAGATAACAAAGTCATGGCAAAGATGGTGAAACATCAATAAGATAGATGATAAAACATCATGCCTAACAATGATATTGAGAATCAAAGTAGGATAACAAACATGTGCGATGGCGAAACATCGGCTTCAAACAAATGCGCGATGGCGAAACATCGGCTAAAAGATGACAAAGTCATGGCAAAGATGGCGAAACATCAATAAGATAGATGATAAAACATCACGCCTAACAATGATATTGAGAATCAAAGTAGGATAACAAACATGTGCGATGGCGAAACATCGGCTTCAAACAAATGTGAGATGGCGAAACATCGGATAAAAGATAACAAAGTCATGGCAAAGATGGCAAAACATCAATAAGATAGATGATAAAACATCACGCCTAACAATGATATTGAGAATCAAAGTAGGATAACAAACATGTGCAATGGCGAAACATCGGCTTCAAACAAATGTGTGATGGCGAAACACCGACTAAGAGATAACAAGATATCATGGCAAAGATGGCGAAACATCAATAATATAGATGATAAAACATCACGCCTAACAATGATATTGAGAATCAAAGTAAGATAACAAACATGTGCGATGGCGAAACATCGGCTTCAAACAAATGTGCGATGGCGAAATATCGGCTAAAAGATAACACAGACAAAGTAAGATTGGTTTATATATTTTACTTTGAAGAAGAGTTTGGGTTCATTAGAAATTTCTTATGATTTTCCAAGAAACAAATTTTGTTTTAAGATGCAAAATGCAAAGAAAGGGAAAACAACTAAGGGAAACTAACCTAGTGCTATCCCTAGTGTTATCATACAATAGTTGACCCTAAGGTTGAGGATAAAGGGAAACTCCTACCCTATGTTAGCATACATGGATTCCTACCTTAATCAGCATGTCAAAGAAAGCTTAACAAAACTATCCTATAGGGAACATGCAATGAGAGCGAAGTCGTGATCTCAATTTCTAAATTGAGTGACTCATCGATCAACAATTAAAGAGGAAAAGCAATAAACATCCTATAGGGAACATACACTGAGAGCGAAGTCGTGATCTCAATTTATAAATTGAGTGTCTCCTCGATAAACAATTAAAGAAGAAAAGCAATAAACATCCTATAGGGAACATGCAATGAGAGCGAAGTCGTGATCTCAATTTCTAAATTGAGTGACTCATCGATCAACAATATAATACATGAATCAGATAAAAAACCAGAGGGCCTCCTGACATATATCAGCAACATAGATCCCATCATACAATCAGAGAATTATGCAAAATGAAAATGGGAGAAAGGAAGTAGGATAATATCAAACAGATAACTATCTGTAGCAATCAAGCAAGAATAAAAGAAACCCAGGGAAACTTCAAGCAAGCTGGCATCAGTAAACAAATTGAGTCAGGAATCTATCATATATGAACAAGTCCCATGGGCAATGTATGGCATTCACAATCATATGTATATATATCCTGCATAAACCATCAAACATGCAAAGCACAAAAACAATTCCAGTTTAATAGATTGTGTTTCACAAATAAAGTGAAACACAAAAAAGCCTCAAGCCAAAAGTGGCAACTTTCTCAGAGTACCTCGCACATTCAACAACCAATTTAGTATTCCATAAGGTGAAAAAGTGAGAACAAACATGATGGCTTTAGACATGATAAACAAGAAGAAACAAGCATATGCACATATTAGGTCAAGAAAAGCAGGGGAATGTTGCTCCTTTCTTTCACCATGTTGAATTGACAATTGAATGTCAATCAAGGATCATAAGAGCTTGAGAATAATATGAACAAAGACCATGAAAGTCAGTAGCAAACACATCTCAATCATGCACAATTGATTCAAACACAACTTCATGAATACAAAAGAAGATGAAACCTACATAATGCACTAGGAGGTTCAAAACATTCAAGTATGGGACATTGAGTCAAAATGGTTTGATGCTAAAATGGATAATCAGAACCTACATGATCATTAGGTTCCCAATTATAGGCCTCACTCAAGTTCATTGGCCATCAAACAAATTGCAACAAGTCATGCAAACATAATTGGGTACCTTCACTTCAAAATTACATCAAAAATAGAAATAAAGATCCATAATTCAAACCAAAAAAAATCTTAACATCTTGGAAGTGTTTAGAAATCATAATGCAAGCTCTAAGTTCATGAATGATTGATGAGGAGACCAAATGAAATTCAAAGTTCAAGACTAGTTGGCAAAACCACCAAACTAGACAAGTTTTCAAAATTATTTGTGGAAAAATGTCAAACCAAGTCAAATAATTCAAGAAAAATGGTTTTTAAATTCCCAACACATCCATGAACCATAAACAAGACCTGAATTCCCAGTAAAGTCCAAGGCACAAAGATTTTGAACATGAAACTTGCACCCTAAGCAACAAAACCCTAGATTTTGACTTTTAATCCCAAATATTAATTAAATAGGATCAAAACTCAACCAAGGTCATGCAAAATATCAAGGAACCCTAAATGTCAGAAAATATATTTTTTCATATTTTTTTGAATTAGGAAAAGTCAAGAAAGAAATTAATATCCAAACAATTATGTAATTAACAAATATTCACATATCAAAATAATATTTAAATCAAAAATCAGAAAAATGGCCAACCAAAATTATATTCAAATATTATGGCTAAAAACAAACATCCCTGAATTTTTGTAATTTTTTTTTATAAAAGGAAAATATTAAAAAACAAAAAAACAAACAATTAATAATAAAATTATTATTTAAAGGCAAGAAAATGCAAACCACAACCAAAAATCATGAAATGGTCAAAGTAAAAATATATTCTGATTCTATGATTAAAAACAAGATTACATGATTTTTTTTGAGATTTTTTTGATTAAGGGAAATATTAAAATAAAAATCAAACAAACAAATATTATAAATAACCTTTGCAATTAAAATTTAAATAAAAAATAAAGAAAATGATAAACCAAAGTCAGAATCAATTTTTATATTATTTTAGGAGTCTAGAATATTTTTTGTGGATTTTTTAGGTCAAAGGAAATATTAAAATAAAAATTATCTTCAAATAAATAATTAAATAAGCCTATGAATTTTTTAAACCAATCAAATCATTTTAAAAAAATCCAAAACAAATATGTCAAATACTAGAAAATAAAATTGACCGATGGTAAATTTTTTGTGATTTTTGAATGTGTTTTGATCAGAAAACAAAATTAAACAAAATGTCAAATAAAATAAAAATTCAAATAAACCAAAAAATTCAAACAGACCAATCATGATGTGCCACCACATCATCTTCAACCTCTGGATGGTTCAAAAACGCGCGCATCTTCTCAGACTTAGGGCTCACTTTTAGATCAACATAACATGCTCAATTTTGCATCATTTTTTATGAAATCAAAGGCAAATCAAAGCTAGCATGGCAAGGAATCCATAGCAATTCGAATCAAATCAAATCATCAATCACATTGTCCACAATCAAGTCATAAATATGAATAAAAACATTCTGAATTGCGAGTTTCAGAGCATCCAATCATGCATAATTCATCAAATTAAACGCTGTAAAGCTTCAGAAACATTCTATTAACATCACTGAACATGAATCCAAGCTCAAACATCTCAATAAACAAGTGCATCGAAGTTTGGAATCATTACCTCAAGGCGAAAATTGATCTACTGTCTCCTTCACTCCAGATGCAAACAAATGGTGCTAGCTTTATCTACTTGCTTTGCTGAAGCAGAATCCACAAGAATTTTGAAGAAAACACCAAGGAATTGAGAGATTTGAATCAAGTTGCAGAGGAAGGAGGAAAATATCAGATTTGGAATTCTTGCAGATGGCGCGTTCTTCCTCTCTCTCTTTGCTTTCTTTCACTTATATAGAGTTTGTAGAGAAGGATAGAAGTGGAAGTTTGTCCTTAAAGCCGTTGGAGGGCAGGATTGGGAATTTTGGCCAAAAATGAAGTGCATATTGAATCATGTGTTTTGCTCGTGCATTCTTCTGCATTTTATGCATTTTGTGAGCCAAATGAAGTCAGAAATGTATGCTCAAAATGCCAGCCCACGATTACTTGAAATGAGAGAGTGTTGGTGAATTGGCAATTTTGAGCAAGTTTTGTATTTTTTGATTCAAGCAAGTTCATGAAGCACATGGGCACGAAATGGTGAGTGTAATGGGCTCAGAATGTCACAAATTACCAATGGGCTTGATTAAAAGCAAGAGGAATGGCTAAAACTTGAGTTTGCAAGAAATGGCCATTTTGCACATTTGCCAAATTTCAATAAGAAACTTCAAAATTCCAAAGTTCATAACTTACTCATACTTTTGAGTTTTGACACAAATGAGTACAATTTGGAAAGGTATTGGAAATATCTACAATCCCTTAGTTTAGAGTTTTTGAAAATTAATCCATTAAGGTTCTCAAAGTTTGGCTTGAAATTCAATAATTTTGGAAAATGACCTATAATCTTGTAACTTCAAAAGACCATAACTCTTGATTCCTTGACAATTTGAATATGAGACCAAAAGGAGATGAAATATCATTATCTTAGCTTTCCAAGCATATTTCATTTGCATTTTCTTGATTAAGGGTGAATAAGATATGAATTTTTGAACTTAAGCCCTTATTTTCCAAAATTAGAAACTTTTAGGGTTTCTTCAAGAACAAGTTTCATCCCAAACTCCAATATCTTTGATCCAATGACCAAAATGGGCTTGAAATATGAAAAGTACATCTTTGAATTGATGGCTGGCCAAAAATTCCCTTGGTCAATCTTGACATTGACTAATCTTGACCAAAATGACCATTTTGCCCCTCTAAATCAATTGATCCACTTCCCTTCAAAAATGATGATTAAAACTTCAAACAGATGATATTCCAAATATATAGAAGTCATGTGCAAAGTTTCACTTCAAAATTCTCAAGAAATCTTGATGAAATCCCAAACCCTAGTTTTGTTCAACACATTGGGAGACTGATGAATCATCCTCAAAACTTCAAATCCTCTAATGATCCAAAGAGATGGATGAAGCATCTTGAGATATGCAATAAATTTTGAGCTTGAAAGATCCAGAGGTTTAGATAATAAGATTCTTTCTTGAGCAACTTGTCAATGCAAATAACCTTCAAGGCTTGAGGAAGACTTGATAACCAAAGTGCTTTGATCCCATCATAATGTATGAATGCAATACAATATGATATTCATGATGAAACATAATCCTAAATTAAGAGGGTAAATTTTCGAGTGCAACAGCTGCCCCTATTCAAATATCTTCAACATGATAGGTGAGAAAAGTGACAACTTTCGAGCGTTCAGGGTTGACGATGTTTGAATACGAAAGAACCCGAAAATTTATACTCTTGAAAGAAACGGAAACAGAAAACTCCCAAGACATGCGTCTGAATGAAGCTGCAACGCAGGTTGAGACTGAATGAAAACATTAGAAGAGTAGGCACAACTAAACTTCCAGACAAACGTGCCATGGAAAAACTGGGCTTCAAAAGGAAGGGGTGAGACAAATCTCAACCAACAGAGTATAGGCGAAACTAGGCTCTGTAACAGGAAACATACGCGGGTGAGGAGACGAAACTCCGAGCTTGACCCAAAGAAAAGTGGCTAGAGTGCGTGATTCTAGGAACACTTGCCAATCTCAACTAGGATGGAAAGTATGAAGGAACTGAGAGAATCCCAGAAATGAGGAACAAAAGTGAGATGAAACTCGACTCAACGACTAGTCAGACGAAACAAGACTAGATGAGTACCAGGACGAAACTGGATTTCACGCATGGGTAACGAGGCGAAACTCGACCCGAAGCGAGGTGATGAGAGTGCATGTTTCTCAGAGCACCTGCTGGTCTCAAATCAATGGATAAACAGCGACAAAAACTGATAGGAGAATCCAAGGAACAAAGGAGACTGATTTCAAACCAGGGACGCAGCACGGACACTGTACTCGGTAAACGAACACCGTCAAAGAGTGTAGGGTAGGAAAGCAAAAACGAGACGAAACTCGACTCAATAACTAGTTAGGCGAAACTAAACTAGATGAGTACCAGGATGAAACTGGATTTCATGCACAAGGTGAGGAGACGAAACTCTGAGCTCAACCCAAAGCAAGGAGATTAGGGCGTACACCTAAAAACCTCCTGAAAGCAAAAATCAGGACGAAACTGGTATTCGAAAGGTGCATCAATAAACATTGGAATGAACCGGAGAGGGTAGTGAAGACTAAACCCGAGAAGACCGCACCAGGGCGAAACTGAACTATAATCAACAGTAGACGCTCAAACAAAAGATGATTGACGTCAAAAGGATATTGGTATGGGGATGAAACCAAGATAACGAGGGCGAGGACCTCGCTGGGGATTTAATTCGAGGTATTAGCAAAACACTAGGATGACGGAAATAATAATGGCTTATGTTCCGATGCATGTTTGAATTCTTTTTTATATAGCGCAATGCTTCTTATTATGGAAATGTTGTGCGTTTAGGCAGATGCAATGTAATGATGCATGTTTAAGAGTTCCATTAGGGAATGGCCAATCGAGAAGTTGATAACCAAAGAGTCAAGATCTGACATGACTTGCAAAAATAAATTGCAAAATCCAAAGGAGAGGAGAAAATACGGGAAACCACTAGAGAGGGAACCTTGAAGAGTTGAAGTTTTGCGGAGAACAAAATAAGGGCAACCAGTAGAAACGGGCCACAAACACTTGAGAGGAACTACAAAAAATACATTGCAAATTCCTAGAGAAGATCAGGTCGACACTGCAGCTTCCGGAAAGGGACGAAAACCTTTGCTGGGGGAACAAAGCCCTGCCGAAGAGATGGGACCTCACCGGGGAGATAGAACTTTGTTGAGGATTATCTTGCTTGAGATATATTCTCTTGGAACGCAACCAAAGGATGAATCCTGCAGATAGTCACACGGTATCAAAACTTTACTGGGGAATAAGAGAAGATCCTTAATATAAAGATGCCCCAGTCAACAGATCGGCTGGGAAATGAGAGGTCAAAGCGAGGGATCTCTATTGGCAATCTCAAAGGGGAGTTGAAACTTCTTTAGAATGTAGGTTCCTTCTTAATGACTCCATTGGGGATAGGCGACATATCCAAACTTGAAGTCTTGGAACGAGGCTTTTGAAAGAAAATCCCTGGAGTAACAAAACTTTGCTGCGGAAACGAAACTTCACCGGGGGAAGGAAACTTCACTGGGGAAACGAAACTTCACAGGGGATCAGCAGAGTCCTAATCAAACACGGGCTCTGTCAAAATAGAAGAAAGCTGAACATTCCTTTCTTGACCATCATTAAGCTCTTTACAAGTGTTCAACGTGTAAACTCTTTTGATGTCAAACAACTGTTTTGCATACAGAAAAATGTTTATTGAGAATGATAGACCTGATGCGATGATTATTTAAACCTTGAAGAACTTAACAAAGTGTTGCATCTCTGTTGTGAATGAATCACTGGCTAGAGTGCAAAAATGTTTTAAAAACTTTTCTTTCCCTTTTTGAAAAACAAGTCAAAACGCGGGTGATAAGATACCAACACGGCTATGCAACACATATTTGGGGAGTTTAGGAAACATTATCCCGTTGTAGTATGCTTTCGAGTTAAACCCCTGTTTCAGTTAGGACTTTTAGAGGTTGTAACGTGGCCTGGTTCGATTCGAGGTTCTTTTGAAAAAAAAGTTTTTCAAGGCTCAAATTTTTTGGTGCCCACCCCCTTCGTGATATTCTCCCGTCCTAAGTTCAGTTGACTTATCACAAGCATTCATTTTTCAAAAAGATTTATAATGGTTGAGTGATCACGACAAATCCTCCAACCTGGTCGTCACTTAACTTCTGCTGCTTCGGTCTTTTTTTTTGACATTATTGTTCTTCCTTTGATGAAAATTTATGGGATAATCTCTCCCCCCTTTTTTTCTTTCTTTTTAGGCTCTTCTTTTCCCTAACTTTTTCCTGGACAATATCTTTTGAATTTCCATTTTGGGAGTCCAGCGGGATGCCCTAACTTTTGCCTAAGCGACTTGTTTTCAAGTTTCGACTTAGCGGGGCTTTTTGTTTCTTTCTTATTCATGCTTTCCATTTCGAACAAGTCAATGTGACTTTAGGTCTTTGGAATTTTTCTTTCTTTCTCTCCTTTTTTGAAAACAAATTCCTCATTCCTTGGTCAGCGAGGGATAGCCATTATTATATCGATTCGATCTCGACCTTGGGATTTTGTGAGGAAAATGAAAATCATGGTTTAGAAATTTTTTATCTTATGATGTGGAAGATAAAATGCAGTGATCCTCAGAGGGGACACTCCTTCTGAAATTTGAATGCTTGGGCAAATCAACTGAACATCTACCCTGCCCCTGGTTTAAAAAGAAGGTTTATTTTTATTTTTTGAACATAAAGAAAACTCCTACTTCGAAGGCTCAGAGGGGTTAATGAGGGTCTAACTCCATTATATCTCCGGTGTTTAGGGATTGAAACAATGCATGTACATCGTCAACAGGGTTCTACCCAAAAGCATACCACTACGGTCACTGTTTTTTAGCTAAACTCCTTCCTCCCAATTCTTGGCCATGCGGAAGAATTAGCACGGCTGGTATCAAAATGCCCGAAAAACAATTGAAGAGTGACATTGTAAAAAAAAATTCCAGGCAAAAACATTCAACGCATCAAGACTGACATTCAACTATAAACAAAATCCTATGTGCAGACAATGCTAAAACAATCAATCAAGATAACACATGGAAGCGCAACAAAGAAACGTAATAAAAGCCATTATGAGGAAGCAGTATCTCCGACCAAGTTCACTGGTCCTGCCGACCTGCCGTAACCTTGACATTATCCTGACCTATGATCTCACCAACGGCCCAGAGCTGTGAAACAAAACCGCAAGGCAAAAAGCCTAAAAGAGTGAAAGAGAAGTCCACCAAACAGAGAAACAAACATGCCCCTTGCACAGCGGTGGTGATGCTTGTTATCCATATTTCAAATGATCAACTAACCATGACTTAGATTACCATATCCGTGTAAGGCCCACGAAGTTTATATGCACATGCTTATAAAAAATATTGGACGTTTTTGCAAACAAAATAGTAAAAAGAGAGAAAAGAAAAATATGCGTATACTTGAAAGAAGATATTTTATTGATTTTGAGAAATTAGCCTGTGAAAAAGGCATTTACATTTGGAAGTAAGTAATTACAAAATCAAAGCAAACAAGTGTTTACAAATGGCAATGTAAATGTGAATATCCATCGAGTCCCAACTCTGCTATGACTCTTATGACTCTCATCTTCCTGCTTTCAGACGAATCATCCTTGGGTTAACTTCGAGCTTATGCCAGGTGACGGAACGAGGGAAAGAAACAAAGGATCCCATGCTGAGCGTTGTCATTTGCTTTAAGTCCCTAACTTTTGCCTGAATCTCCCTTTCGGGTTTTCGATTCACCAGGACACCCTCTTTTTTCCTAAATCGCCCTTTCGGGTTTTCAGTTTAGCGGATTATTATTATTTTTATGCAAAGTATTTTTTAACTACGTCTGCATTCACCGGGAGAGGGAAGTACTCTCCATCCATAGTCGTGAGCATCATCGCTCCTCCAGAGAAAACTTTTCTGACCACGAAAGGACCTTCATAAGTCGGAACCCACTTGCCCCTGGGATCTCCATGGGGAAGAATTATCCTCTTGAGCACAAGGTCACCTAGTTTGTAACACTGAGGTCGTACCCTTTTATCAAAAGCTTTTCTCATCCTTTGCTGATATACCTGACCATGACATACGGCTGTCAATCTCTCTTCATCAATAAGTTCCAGCTGATCCAGCCGATTATGTACCCATTCACTTTCATCCAGCTCAACATCTCTCATGACCCTAAGAGAAGGAATCTCGACTTCTACCAGCAACACTGCTTCCATGCCGTAAACCAATGAAAATAGGGTTGCCCCAGTCGAAGTACGCACTGTGGTGCGATAACCAAGCAAAGCAAAAGGTAGCATCTCATGCCAATCTTTATAGGTTACCACCATCTTCTGCATAATTTTCTTGATATTCTTATTGGCCGATTCGACAGTGCCATTCATCTTTGGTCAGTATGGGGAAGAGTTATGATGCTTGATTTTGAAGGACTTACAAAGCTCCTTCATCATTTTGTTGTTCAAATTAGACCCATTATCTGTAATAATCTTTTCAGGCACTCTGTAGAGACAGATAATGTTGTGCTTAATGAACCGAGTTACCATCTGCTTGGTAACATTGGCATAGGATGCAGCTTCAACCCATTTTGTAAAATAATCGATAGAAACCAGAATGAAACTGTTCCCGTTGGACGCAGTCGGTTCAACTTTGCCGATCATATCAATTCCCCACATCGTAAACGACCAAGGGGAGGTCAAGGCATTCAAAGGTACTGGCGGCACATGTACCTTGTCAGCATAGACTTGACATTTGTGGCAAACCCGCGCATGATTGTAATAGTCAGTCTCCATGGTGGACCAATAATAACCTGCTCGCAAAATCTTTTTGGCCATAGTATGCCCATTGGAATGGGTCCCGAAGTCACCTTCATGTATCTCCTTGATGATTCTAGCTGCTTCTTTCTTGTCACCACATCTGAGCAGTAAACCGTCATGATGCCTTCTGTACAACACACCACCATTGAGAAAGAACTTGGCTAAAAATCTTCTCAAGAACTTCTTATCCGTGACGGATGCCTCTTCCGGGTACTCTTGTGTTTCCAAATACCGCTTAACGTCATAAAACCAAGGGTTACCATCTGTTTCCAAACTGGCCTCAAAACGGAAAGCTGGCTCGCTCAAACTTCTGATAGTAATGGAAGGTGCCTCATTAGCCCACTTAACCTTGAACATGGAGGACAAAGTTTCCATTGCATCAGCTAGATTGTTTTCTTCTCTGGGAATGTGTTCAAACGTGATCTCTTTGGAGTACGGAATTAGCTTCATAACATGCTCACGATACGGACTTAGGTTCTGATGGTGAGTCTCCTAATCTCCATTAATCTGGCTGATAACAAGATTGGAATCCCCGTAAACTTTCAAAACTTTGATGTGCAGGTCGATCGCCGCTTCAATACCATAAATGCAAGCTTCATATTCGGCCATGTTGTTAGTGCAATCAAAACAGATACGAGCCGTGAAAGGAAAGTGGTATCCCTCAGGAGAAGTGATAATAGCTCCAATGCCATTGCCCATGGAATTAGAGGCACCATCGAAAACAAGCGTCCAACGTGATTCTAGCTCGGGTCCTTCGTCTGGGTCTGGCATATTACAATCCCGAATATACACAATTTCCTCATTTGGAAAATCAAACTTCATCGGTTCATAATCGTTCATGGGCTGATGAGCAAGATGGTCGCCCAGTACACTACCCTTAATTTCTTTTTGAGTAGTGTATTGGATATCATATTCGGTGAGTATCATCTGCTAACGGGCTACCCTGCCTGTAAGAGCTGGTTTCTCAAAAATGTACTTGATTGGATCCGTTTTGGATATCAAGTAGGTGGTGTGAGTTAACATGTATTACCTCAAACGTTTGGCGGCCCAGGAAAGCGCGCAACAAGTCTTTTCCAACAATGAGTATCTCGACTCGCATTCCGTAAACTTCTTACTCAATTAGTAAATAGCATGTTCCTTCTTCCCTGTCTCGTCGTGCTGACCGAGGACACAACCCATTGAGGTCTCCAACACAGTTAAGTACATGATTAGTGGCCTTCCTTCCACTGGCGGCATGAGTATCAGAGGTTCTTGCAAATATTCTTTTATTTTGTCAAAGGCCTTCTGACAATCCTCATTCCATTTCACTGTCTGACTTTTCTTTAACAACTTAAACATAGGTTAACACGTGGTTGTGAGATGAGAAATAAATTTGGAAATATAGTTTAACCTTCCTAAGAAGCCACATATTTCCTTATCTGTTCTTGGCTCAGGCATTTCCTGTATCGCTTTGACCTTGGCCGGGTCCACCTTGATACCTTTTTCACTTACAATAAAACCCAACAGCTTGCCGGATCTCACCCCGAAGGTGCACTTATTCGGATTCAACCTTAGCAAGAACTGCCTCAGTCTCCCGAACAATTTTTCCAGATGAACAAGGTGTTCCTCTTTCGTGTCAGACTTAGCAATCATATCGTCTACATATACCTCAATCTCTTTGTGAATCAAGTCATGAAAGAGAGTGACCATGGCGCGCTGATATGTTGCCCCGACATTTTTCAAACCAAACGACATCACTTTATAGCAGAAGGTTCCCCAAGGCGTGATGAATGTCGTCTTCTCCATATCCTCCGGGGCCATCTTAATTTGATTGTAACCCAAAAAGCCATCCATGAATGAAAACACTTTGGAATGAGCAGTGTTATCGACTAACACATCAATATGCAGAAGAGGGAAATCATCTTTAGGGTTGTCCCTGTTCAAATCCCTATAATCCACGCACATCCTGACCTTACCATCTATCTTGGGCACAGGCACAATATTTGCAATCCATGGCGAATAATTGACAACCTTTAAGAAATTTGCGTCCAACTGCTTATGGACCTCCTCCTTGATCTTCTTGGACATCTCAAGATGAGTTATTCGGAGCTTTTGCTTGACAAGAGAACAACCTTCTTTGAGCGGTAGTCGATGCACCACTATGTCTGTATCCAACCCAGGCATATCCTCATAAGACCAAGCGAAGATATCAGAATACTCACGGAGTAGCTTGATCAATCTGACCTTTATACCTTCTTTGAGATCTGCCCCTATCTTGACTTCTCTTCTTACCTCTTCTGAGCCAATATTCATCACCTCAATTGAATCCTGATTCGGCTGGATAACCTTATCCTCTTGTTTCAACAGTCTTGCTAATTCCTCAAGAAGATCACAATCCTCATATGCTTCTTCTTCAGCTTGATAAATAGGAGTATCAAAGTCATAATGAGCACTAGCAGAGTCGTTATCGATAGAATCAGTGGTGGAAGTGCATCTGCATGAATGACATTTTTGCGTTTTTTTAGTGACAATGTGTGAAAAGAGAAACATTGCCATGAAAAGAAAAAGAAACAAAACTTTGAATGCAAAAACATCCTTTATTTCATGATAAACTTGAAAAATAAGCATGGTGGCCCTACACAAATGATCCACTACGCCTTGGGCAGAGCGTAAGAATTATGATATGACAAATAAAAGAAACAAGAAAATTACTCCTCAGCGCTTGAGACTTGGATAACATCCACAGAAGTCCAATTGTTGAGTGTCTGGCCTGGAATACTCGGACGAATCCAATCTTCAACATTGTAGCCATCAACACTATTGTCGCCAATTGCAATGACGTGCCTTTCTTGAGCACAAGGACGAGAAAATTTCACAGGGGTAGATAAACTAGATGCTCTGGGAGCTGCACTCTGCTGACCAGGGCTAAAACCAAGACCAAATTTGTCAAACTTCGGAGTAACGTCCAGCACCTGACCCCAACCTTTAGGGTTACCACCTTCCACTACAGCTTTTGCATCTTTAAGAAAAGACATAACAGTTTTCGATTACTTTTTTCTGCTCTTGAGGAGGAAAATTAACAGCATGAATTGTCTCGAACGCTTGAAATGGAGTCTCATGAATCTCCCCTTCAACTTCAACATAAATAAATAACGTCAAATGACTCACAATGTACTCTTCCTCTCTGCACACATTCATTACCTTTCCTTCTGCAGGATACTTGAGTTTCTGATGACGAGTAGAAGTGACCGCTCTTGCTTTATGAATCCACGGCCTCCCCAACAAGCAACAGTATACTGGCTGTATATCCATCACAAAAGATATATCCGTGAAGGTGCGAGGACCAACCTTGATTGGTAGCTCCACTTCCCCAAATACTGACCTTCGAGACCCATCAAATCGCTAGAGCGCAACTCTAGTCCAGAATAATCAATCTTCATCAATGCTGACTTGGGCAATACATTTAAGGACGATCCTGTGTCTACCAAAACCCGGGATAAACTAGTGCCTCTGCACTCCATTGAAATATGCAACGCTTTGTTATGGTCTGGTCCCTCTGGAGGAAGATCAAAATCGGTGAAGCCCAAACCATTCTCGGTAGATATATTAGCACAGACATTTTCAAACTAATTGACTATTATCTCATGTGGCACGAACGCATTCTTTAACAACTTCATCAAAGCATTTCTATGAGGTTCTAAATAAATCAACAGAGATAAGATAGACATCTTAGAAGGAGTATGGCTCAAATGATCAATTATGCTATAATCACTCTTTCTGATAATTTGCATAAACTCTTCAACCTTATCGGGAACTGAAGAAGCTTCTGGTATCGGAATTGGTTGAGTCATATTGGCTGGCATAACCCTTGGATTACCAATCATTACCTATTGTTTTCCTTTTTCTCTTGCGGAAGCATCAGCCGCACCTTGCACATTGGAAGGACCAAATACTCTCCCGCTTCTAGTCATTCGACCCACACCAGAAAAGTTATGGACTTCCTCTTCATCACCTTCAACACATTCTTTCTCAGACAAACGATCATTTACTTCCTACTTCACCCCATGGTAATAAACGTCGGCACCATAATGTCATGGGATGGCCTTCTCACTGGTATACGGCATGGGACCAGGTACTGTAATCATCAGAGGGATGCCCTTGATAGGGCAGGAATGCGTGCAGGGGTGTAAGGAATAGATATTACAGCAACATCTTCTTTAGTAACCTTACGGTAGCTCGGTTTTCTATCAAATTGCAGGGAACCCTCCTTTATCAACAACTGGATACCTGCTTTTAAATCATCACAACCCTTCGGTTTCTCTCTACACTTGGCACACTCTGAAGTACATCCCATGAAAATAGAATTGTCAAGCAAATACCTCTTAACAAATCTCAATGGAGTAGTTACTTGTTCCACATTCATGATTAAATTCAACATTTCACCATTATCATCAATCATGTTAACAACGCCCCCTCCATGGCTAGGCATTGGGTTCTGAGTAACATTTGGACCAATTACCTGTTGGCTCCTAAATTCGACACCTTTGTCTTGATTGATGGCAGCCATTAAAAGCTGAAAGATGCTTTCGACTGGCTAAGCCTGTCGAAGTGCCCGTCGAAAGATGGCAAATTACTTAGAAGATTTCTTCCAAGGAAGAAGGCTGATTGCCTTCGACGTCGAAGGAGTTTTCGTCGAAGACGTCTCTTGATGAAAGTGTTCGATGGTCCAGAGTGGAGCAGTTTGAAATTCAAAGCTTTGGAGGGAAAACGGTTTCCAGCAGTTACTACGTGCAAACGTGCAAGGATCTGGAGCGTCGAGCATGGAGAACGTGCCAAGTGGCTTAATCTCGAAGCAGTGTAACTGCCCGACGGTTACTTGGAATGTTTAGTATAAATAGGAGTAGACATGTAATTTCTCGTGTGTGTTCACAAATAGATACATAGTCACTCATTTAGATTCAAGTACCCAGTGTGAGCGAAAGAATTGTTGAGAAATGTATGTGTGAAACACCAATTTTATCAATTAAAGTCATTTACTTTTCCAGTATTTTACTTGCTTTTCTCCTTTAAATTCCTGTCGAACCTTTACTTTGAAACCTTGTTTATTTTACCAAGCCTTTCCTTTATGCAATTTACTTGAAACATTTTACTTAAAGCCTTATCCACCTTAATCAAACTTCAAAATCAACCTATGTCCATAGGATCAATCTGATCGATCCTGCGAGTAACCAAATAAGTAACCATTTGGAGGATCAGCGGTTGTTTACCAAAACCCAAGAGTCACATCGACACCTTTGTCTTGATTGATGGCAGCCATTAAAAGCTGAAAGATGCTTTCGACTGGCTAAGCCTGTCGAAGTGCCCGTCGAAAGATGGCAAATTACTTAGAAGATTTCTTCCAAGGAAGAAGGCTGATTGCCTTCGACGTCGAAGGAGTTTTCGTCGAAGACGTCTCTTGATGAAAGTGTTCGATGGTCCAGAGTGGAGCAGTTTGAAATTCAAAGCTTTGGAGGGAAAACGGTTTCCAGCAGTTACTACGTGCAAACGTGCAAGGATCTGGAGCGTCGAGCATGGAGAACGTGCCAAGTGGCTTAATCTCGAAGTAGTGTAACTGCCCGACGGTTACTTGGAATGTTTAGTATAAATAGGAGTAGACATGTAATTTCTCGTGTGTGTTCACAAATAGATACATAGTCACTCATTTAGATTCAAGTACCCAGTGTGAGCGAAAGAATTGTTGAGAAATGTATGTGTGAAACACCAATTTTATCAATTAAAGTCATTTACTTTTCCAGTATTTTACTTGCTTTTCTCCTTTAAATTCCTGTCGAACCTTTACTTTGAAACCTTGTTTATTTTACCAAGCCTTTCCTTTATGCAATTTACTTGAAACATTTTACTTAAAGCCTTATCCACCTTAATCAAACTTCAAAATCAACCTATGTCCATAGGATCAATCTGATCGATCCTGCGAGTAACCAAATAAGTAACCATTTGGAGGATCAGCGGTTGTTTACCAAAACCCAAGGTAAACAAATTGGCACACCCGGTGGGACTGTGTGTTGATTGTTGAAAAATAATCTCATCTTTTCGAGTTGTATGTTATTGAGGAGTGGTAGAATATACACTAACGATAACAATACTGCCAGAAGAAGGGAAGAGATGGCGAATCCGCCAAACAATAATGAAATCCCACAAACGAGTGTGGGAGCAACGGTTAATATGACCGTAAGTGAAGCGACGAATGTTGGTTCGACACCAGCAGTGTCAGTCACAACCACGGGGCCAATAACTTCGTTTTCAGGCCCTAGAATACCTTTGGGAACTCCCCCTCCAAGGGGAAATATAGGCACAAGGCCTGTGGTTCCCCCAGGATTTATTCCATTCTATGGTATGCCAACTTCTGAAGTGGCAAGCCTGACGAATGCTGCGTCCACTTATTCAGACCCTTTCGTGAGTGCCTCTTCGCCACTCCAAGGCTCTGGAGTAGGCATGGCGAATAGAAATAGGACCCAACTCTTAGGAGGAACGTCCCAAGTAGCCCATGGCCTTACAAATGCCTCGACAGCAGTCTTGAGGCAACAGATGGACGAAAGCAACCATGATATGGTGCAAATGTTGGCACAAACTTTGAGTACAGTGCTAAATCCTCTAATACAAAATACTACCCAATCGAATCAGCAAGTTACAGCGCAAATGACGCGTTTGGCTGACTTCTTTGGAGTACCCCCACCTATTCGACAGCCCCAAAGGGCGCAAACGAGAGGAAATCAGGGGATATTTGTAGAGGAAGAAACCACCATTAATCAGGCTCAACAGCCTGTAGAACAACCTGTCGAAGAACCTAGGGTAATAGCCCCAGAGGTAAGGTTAGTTAACAGAAACCAAAATGCTGACGAAGTGGTTCAGCATATCCAACACCAAAACATGGGTTTGGAAAATAATCTGGCAACCATGATCGAAAGGATCATGAATCAGAATGGGATGAACATGGGCTTTCGAAGGCCCAACTTTACATCTCCATTGTCAGAATACGTATTGCAAACGGATTTACCTCCTAGGAGCAAAGTCCCCAAATTTACTAAGTTCTCTGGGGACACGACAGAATCCACTGTCGAACATGTGGCGAGGTATTTGATCGAAGCAGGAGACATTTCAAATAATGAAAACCTAAGGATCAAATACTTCCCAAGTTCCTTAACCAAGAACGCTTTTACTTGGTTCACTACTCTACCCCCCAATTCGATCCACCATTGGACCCAGTTGGAAAGATTGTTCCATGAACAATTCTATATGGGGCAAACCAAGATAAGCCTGAAAGAACTGGCGAGTGTGAAGAGACGTTTCACTGAACCTATAGACGAATATCTGAATAGGTTTAGGTTACTTAAGGCGAGATGTTTTACACAAGTGCCAGAACATGAGTTGGTCGAAATGGTCGCAGGCGGTCTAGATTATTCCATTAGGAAGAAGCTAGATACCCAGTACCTAAGAGACATGGCCCAACTGGCCGATAGAGTTCGACAAGTCGAACGCCTCAAAGCTGAAAAAGCTAAGGCAACGAAAACTCACAAGAGAGAGAGAATAGCGTACGTTGAGATGGATGACGAAGATCTAGAATCCTTCGACGATACTTTAGCTGTCGAAGAAGGAGAAGTCGATTTAGCAGAACTAAAACAAGGGCCTCCATACTCTTGTAAACAGTTAGTCCCCTCAAACGGGAAAAATCCCATTGGTCCGGATAGGACCAACGATAGGTTCCCAAAAAAGACTTATAGTTTTGATATCACAAAATGTGATGAAATATTCGACTTGCTAGTTAAAGATGGCCAAATGATAGTACCCCCTGGGGTAAAAGTGCCTCCTCTTGATCAAAGAAAGAAGAGAGGTTTTTGCAAATATCATAATTTTTTGGGCCATAAAACTTCTCAATGTTTTCTTTTCAAGAATCTTGTGCAAGACGCTATTGAGGAAGGGAGATTAAAGTTTGTTGACAAATCCCCCATGGTTGTCGACTCCAATCCACTGAAGGCTGAAGCCCACTATGCAGAACCCTCTGAGGTGAACATGATAGAGGCAACCAGGATCCAGTCGAAGAAGCCAGGCATTACCATGGTCGAAGTCTCAAAGGACCACATCAACATGCCAATCTTTGGCAGTTTTTCTGGAAATTTATCCAGGAAGACAATTGAGGCTGTCCAGAAAGCGGTCGAAGACCCGAAGTCGAAGACTGCTGAAGCACAAAAAACTGGACCAAAGCCCAGTCCCCACTTGGCCACTGTACAAGGCCAGACGGAGAATCTGGAGACACAAATGAAGCAACTAACTCTTGCTACTAAGGATACCATGAATATCAACATGGTTGAACTTTCTGACCCTAAAGCTTCAGAAGAAGCCATAAGGCAAGAGCAGGCAAATAAAACGGCTTTCCCTAGGGAAAACGAAAACTTGGCAGATTTTTTACAAAGATGCCAGAAGAAGAAATCAGAGGTGATGCTATGTCCAAGATGTAGTTCTATCTTTGATAAAAAAGCTGCTGAGCACATACAAGGCGTAAGAGCAGCGAACAAGAGAAGGGAGAATGCTGACCTTCGACATGATCCCAGGAGGGGTTCTAATCAAGACAAGAGGCCTTTGACTTTTAGGCCTCCAACAAATGTACCAGTAGACACTTGGTACAAAACATCTGGCCGGAAAAGGCCAAGTGAAGAGAAATGGCATTCTTTCGATGTGCCAAGAGGTTCCTCTTTAATTCAGAAGAAAGAGCCTCAAGTTGCTGCACCCAAGGTTGCTCAAGTGTCCAGCAACTACAAGGGAAAAAATCCTATGTCGAGATCCCAATGGAGGAGATATCAAAGAAGGCGAAAAGCTGAAAGGGAGGCTGCCAACGAACCTAAGGCAGAAACTAGTTCGAATGTGCCTCAAAGGAAACAAAGAAAGCCTCTTGAGAGAGAACCAGTTACCAACAGGCTAGTTTGGCCTAACCAAAGTGAAGTCGAAGACGAAGATGATGCTGAGTCCGACGATACTCTGGATATAATGGTGAATATTGTTTCAGTACTGCCTAGGGAATTCAATCGACAGGTAGAAGTCGAAGCCAGTGACTGGGAGGTGGAACAAGAAATGGCCAAACATAGGCCAGTGTGCTATTTTGTCATGGACAATGGCACTACAGAGGAACAAAATGGCTTCTTCGAGCCACCTACAGAGGCGATGAAGAATCACCTCAAACCTTTGTTCATAAGGGCTAAGCTTGAAGAGACCACTGTGAACAAAATATTGGTCGATTGCGGGGCCACTATCAATATTATCCCTCATTCTGTGCTAAGGAAGATTGGCAAAAGGGATGAAGAAATCAAACCTCACAATATGGTCCTGTCCAACTATGAGGGAGGCATTGGGACCACCATGGGAGTGATCCAGCTAGACATAAAAGTTGGGTCGATCCTTCGACCAACAATGTTCATGGTCATATCGGCCAAACCTAACTACAACCTTTTGTTAGGCCGTGAGTGGATCCATGGTGTTGGCGTTGTGCCCTCATCGATGCATCAAAGACTGCTGCTATAGCGTCCAGATGGGATGGTCGAAAACATAGAGGCAGATCAAAGTTACTACCTTGGCGAAGTGAATCACTTGGGTGTAACAGATTTCGACAAAAACTTGGCTCACATAGGGCCATGTCCAACTCCTGACTTCGACATGGCGCCTGCGCCAAACACCTTTTGTTCCCTATACCTGCATCCTGAGCATGGTTTCCAATGGGACAGAGAAGACTTGTCCCACATAGACTTCAGTGGGCTAACTGATATCCAACCAACTGGTTGGGGAAGTGAATTCAGTGATAATGACTGAGTCACAATCTCTGAAGCGAATTTCGGCTTATGTGGCCGAAACCAAGATGATAACGGCTCTCGAAGCCGAAGTAAAGTACATGGCCACACAGGCCAATGATCAACAATTATCTGCTGTTGGCCCAGGAAAGGATTTCGATCCAAGACCTCCTGATATCATGCCAGATGAAATGCAGGAACAGAGGCTCGACGCCATCTATGACGATGAGCCTTTGGGCTTCGAAAAGGATCCCTTGGCGAACAACATTAAGATGTTAGCACAAGAACCTTTAGAAGAAATCAACTTAGGCGAAGGATCAGAGAATAGGCCAACTTACATCAGCGCCAAAATTGATCCAGAACTTAGGTTGGAAGTAATCCAATTGCTGAAAGAGTTTAAAGACTGTTTTGCATGGGATTATGACGAAATGCCCGGTCTCGACAGAGGATTGGTAGAACTTCAGTTGCCAATCAAACCTGGAAAGAAGCCAATCAAGCAAAATCCAAGACGCTTCGCTCCAGAAATATTGTCGAAGATCAAAACGGAGGTCGAAAGACTTCTGAAATGCAAATTCATCCGTGTTACAAGGTATGTCGAATGGATTGCAAATATTGTGCCAGTAATTAAGAAAAATGGCACATTAAGGGTGTGCATAGATTTCAGAGATTTGAATGCTGCCACCCCCAAAGATGAATATCCTATGCCTGTGGCGGAAATGCTAGTCGATTCTGCCGCTGGCTACGAATACCTGAGTATGCTCGATGGTTATTCAGGATATAATCAAATATTCATTGCTGAAGAGGATGTGTCGAAAACAGCTTTTCGATGCCCAGGGGCCTTAGGCACTTACGAATGGGTAGTGATGCCTTTTGGCCTAAAAAACGCTGGGGCAACGTACCAGCGAGCAATGAATACTATCTTCCATGATTTTATTAACACTTTTATGCAAGTTTATATTGATGATATTGTTATAAAATCTGTTTCCAGGAAGAGTCACATTGACCACCTTCGACAATCATTCGAAAGAATGAGAGAACATGGTCTGAAGATGAACCCTTTGAAGTGTGCGTTCTGTGTGAAAGCTGGAGATTTCTTAGGTTTCGTTGTCCACAAGAAAGGAATCGAAATAAATCAGAACAAGACGAAGGCAATTTTGGAAGCGAAAGCGCCAACGAATAAGAAGGAATTGCAATCTCTCTTAGGCAAGATAAATTTCTTGAGAAGGTTTATATCTAACCTAAGTGGGAAAGCTCAGGCCTTTTCACCCTTACTTCGACTGAATAAAGAGGGGTTCGAATGGGGGCAAGAGCAACAAGAAGCCTTCGACGAAATCAAAGGGTACCTCACTAAGCCACCTGTTTTGGTGCCTCCTTGTAGCAATAGGAGTATGAGATTGTACATAGCTGCATCTGACAAAACTCTGGGAAGTATGTTAGCCCAAGAGGATGAGAATGGAGTCGAAAGACCCATTTATTATCTCAGTCGAGTTTTGAATGATGCAGAAACTAGATATAGCGAAGTTGAAAAATTGTGTCTATGTCTGTATTTCTCTTGTACAAAACTCAAGCAATATATAAAACCAGTTGATGTTTATGTTTCGTCTCATTTTGATGTTTTCAAATATATGTTGTCGAAACCTATCTTGCATAGTCGAATTGGCAAGTGGGCATTAGCATTGACTGAATACTCCTTGACCTTTATGCCTCTTAAGGCAGTAAAAGGACAAGTGGTTGCAGACTTCATAGTCGACCACTCAATTCAAGTCGAGGATATTAATTATGTGGAGATAGAACCTTGGAAATTCTACTTCGATGGTTCCAGCCATAAAAATGGAACAGGAGTAGGAGTCTTGATTATTTCTCCAGATAAAATTCCAACAACATTCAAGTACCAAATAGAAGGTTCTTGTTCGAACAACGAGGCTGAGTATGAAGCTCTAATTACTGGCCTTGAAATATTGTTGGAATTGGGGGCAACTCGAGTCGAAATAATGGGAGACTCAGAGTTAGTCATCAAGCAAGTCACAAAGGAGTATAAATGCATAAGAGAGAATCTCATTATGTACTTTGTGATAGCAAATCGTTTATTGAAACAATTTGAAAGTGTCAATATTCGACACATACCCAGAGTCGAAAATCAAATAGCCAATGACTTGGCACAAATTGCATCAGGGTATAAGATTTCAAAAACGAGATTACAAAGAGCAATCGAAGTTCGAGAAAAGATAAAGGCAACTTGTCTATCACCATCAGACTTGGAATCGACGAGGCTAGGTTATGCTGATCACTCAAACTTCGAGATTTCGTTCATTGATAATTTGTCAGAGCAAGATTAGAGGAAACCCATTGTGGACTATCTTCAAAATCCAGGAGCTCCGACAGAACGAAAAACAAAATACAGGGCGTTGAGTTTTGTACTCATGGGTAATGAGTTATTCAAGAAGACGCCTGAAGGGGTGTTGCTGAAATGTTTAAGTGAAACTGAAGCATACATAGCCCTTTCGACTACGCATGCTGGGGCATGTGGGGCTCACCAAGCAGGCCACAAGATGAAATGGTTGTTGTTTCGACAAGGACTATATTGGCCCACTATGCTGAAAGATTGTGTTGAGTTCGCCAAAGGTTGCCAGGAGTGTCAAGTTCATACAGGCATCCAACATGTACCAGCAAGCGAACTTCACTCGATAGTGAAGCCTTGGCCCTTTCGAGGATGGGCGTTGGATCTTATTGGAGAGATTCGACCAGCATCATCAAAGAGTCAGAAATACATATTGGTAGGCATTGATTATTTTACTAAGTGGATTGAAGCTGTCCCTTTAGTCAATGTAGACCAAGAAAATGTCATTGAATTCATTCAAAAGAACATTATATTTAGGTATGGAATCCCTGAGACAATAACAACTGATCAAGGTTCAGTTTTCACTGGTCGAAAGATGCAGGAATTTGCTCAGGAAACAGGTTTCAAACTCCTAACATCCACGCCTTACTATGCACAGGCGAATGGTCAAGTCGAAGCAGCTAACAAAGTGGTGATTGGCTTGATAAAGAAACATGTTGGGAAGAAACCAAAGAATTGGCATAAGACGTTAGACCAGATTTTATGGGCTTGTCGAACGTCCCCAAAAGAAGCCACTGGTACAACACCATATAGGCTAACTTTTGGCCATGATGCAGTATTGCCAGCTGAAATTTGTCTTCAATCTGCAAGAGTTCAGAGACATTATGATATTCCTTCTGAGGTTTATTGGAATATGATGTTAGATGAATTGGTGGATTTAGACGAAGAGAGATTACACGCTCTCGACTTACTCAGGCTTCAGAAGAAAAGAGTAGAAGACTCTTATAATAGAAAGGTAAAATCTAAGGTATTTTTGCCTGAAGATTTAGTTTGGAATGTAATTCTTCCCATGGATCGACGGGATCGAAGCATGGGAAAATGGTCACCCAAATGGGAAGGACCCTTCAGAGTTATCCAAACTTTTTCTGGTGGAGCCTATGAGGTCGAAGAGATAAGTGGTGATAAAAGGCTCTTGAGAGTAAATGGTAAATATTTGAAAAAATATAAGCCTATACTTCAAGAGATAAAAATAAAATAATAAAAGAACAAACTAAATTAACCATAAAAATGCCAAAATGGAAATTTTTATTAATTTCAGCCAAGATGGCAATTGTTGTCGAAAACGATTACAGAAGATGGTTACAAAAGAGAATCAATCAAAAGGTAAGAGAATTCTTGAGTCGAAGATACTTGGCATACTGTAGCTCCAACCTCTTTTTGCACCAAGAGTTTTCTTGCACTAGTTTGGCAATTTGAGCGTCGAGGCTTTGAGCCTTCTCAGCGAATTCCAGGCCTTGCTTGATCTCAGTCTGGCTCTCAGTGTCTGGGATGGTCGAAAGAATTTCCTCCTGGAGTACAGTGTTGGCGTTTATCTTCGCCTCTATCTCTGCAATTTGTGCTCGGAAGGAGACATTCTCTCGCTCAATAGCATCGACCCTTTCCTGTGCAGACGTTTTCTGTTTCGACAACTCGGCAATTCGAGAAGTCGAATCTGAGACAGCAGTCCACGCAGATGAGCTTTTGCCATGCAGCACTTCGAGCTGACTGTTAAAACCTCGTTGGCGCCTGTAATCCGCTGAGACTTGATCAATCATAGAATGTAATTCCATGATTAAGTCTGAGATTTCTGGGGCTACAGCTTCGAAGTCAACAGCATTCAAAACCTCTTTTAAGCATGATGGAGCAGTGGGGTCCCCCTCTAAAGTCTTCATTAAATCTCTCTTGAAGAAATGGGCCTTAACCTTCGCCAACGCATCATCAAGAGGAGAAGTTTCAGTAGATTTCCCCGACAGGGTAGGAATTTCCTGACTAGTGTCAGAAGAACTCTTACTCTCGACGATTGCATTGAGGTAGCTGACAGGGTCAGTTCGTTTCAAGATTTCCAAGTCCTCTTTTGACCTGTGCTTTGAGGAGGTGACCCTTGCCACAGTATTATCTTGGGCTTGAGGCTGTTGAATGTTGAGTGCCTCGTTTGGTTGCTTTTCGACTTGGACTGAGGCGGTACTAGCGTCGACTTGTGGTTCTTCGTTAACATCACCTTGGGGTCCTTCGCCAGCGTCATTTTGTGGCTCTTCGCTAGCGTCACCCTGGTGTTCTTCGCCAGTACCACCTTGGTGCTCTTCGTCAACAGCATCTTGATTCTCTTCGCCATTGCCTTGGTCTCTTCCTTCAGGATTCTCTTCTGACGACAAGTCCACCACAGGAACCGTTTCTGGCTGTGTTTCCTCCACCATAGGTTCTTCTGTTGTCTTCTCCACTGTTTCAGCATTGGCCTCATTCTCAGTGTGGGCTTCGTCATTGCCCAAATCTTTTTCCTGAGGCCTGCTAAAGTCAGCAGATTCTAGAGTTTCTGAAGTCCTTGGTGGGGAACTCTCAGTAGTGTCCTGAAAAGGAGAAAGAAGACAAATCTTCAGATGTCGAAAGAGATACAATCGAATACTGGTATCTATGCCTAAAATAGATTACCTGTGGATTAACTTCAGCCCCAGGGCTGGAATTGTCACTTTCGACAGGCTTGGTAAGAAGAGCGTTCAGTTCCTCCTCAGTTGGCTCCTCGATGATCACTGCAGGTGGCCTAGGTTTTCTCACAGCGACCTTTATTCTGACGGTTCGACCTTCAGGGGCAGGAGTAGGAACAGAAGCGTCCTTCGTTAACTTTCGCCTCTTTAAGGGAGTAGGAGGGGAATCACTTTCGTCATCACTCCCCGATTCAACCACCAATGCTGTCCTTTTCTTGGGCGAAGGGGCCTAGAAAACCAATAGGAATTCGATCGAATAATTACATCGAAAATAAAAAGTCGAAAGCCAGAAGAAAAATGAAGAAAATCTGGTTACCGATGCAGGAGGCCTCCTCGAAGAGCCTTCCCCCTGTCGGTTGCTTGTTGTCTTCGCCGGCGCTATAGTCTTCGCCGGCGGTGGAGGTTTTGTCGAAGGGACTCCTCCTTGTGGGCCTTCTGTAGCCTTCTTGGCTAGGGGTTTTCGAACAACTGAAAGCGAAAAGGAAAGTTAATAGACTAACAGTCGAAGAGAAAGATAAAAAGTAATGTGAGAGTATAGACTTACATTTCTTTACTTTGTCCAACACAAGGACAAAAGACTTCTGCAACTCTGCCATGAAGTCCTTCTCGTCGAAGAAGTACTCAGCATAATAACTTCTCCACCACTCCTCAAAGGATGGTGAGCAAAGGAAATTAAGCTGGTAGTCAAACAGCGAGAGGATTGTTCGACCAGCATATCTTCCGATATGCTTGATGGCAGCTTCTTCTGTATAATCGTTGCAGAAGTACAACATTGACTTCTCTCTTTGAAAAATAGGAGAAGGCAGGGTTTGGATGATACCAAACTGGCGAGATACCAGATTTGGTTGATAGGCAAGCAGACTCAAATGAGTCTTAGAACTCTTAAATCGAAGAGGCATGATCCTGGGTGTCAGGAACGCCTCCCAAAGTACAGTGTGCTCATCGACATTGGGACCACTCGACTCCTTTGGATGTGGCCTTGTGAACCATGCTGGCCCCACCCTCCGTTGAGCAAATGGAGCCATAGTTGAAACAAATTCCTTCCTTCGAGCGAACATCAGAACGAAGTTAGTGAAGGTTTGTTGAAACTCTAGCCCATCTTCCACAGGTGTCAGTAGAGCCAGCCTAATTCCTTCGATACGTCTATTAGCTATCGCTGGGGCTTGTTCATTTATCTGAATCTTCTTGGGTAAGAAAGATTCGAAAGTGGCGTTGAGCCACAGTTGAAGTAGCCAGAAAGGACCAGCGAGTAGCAAACTGGCCCTATCTTCGATATGTTTCAAGAGAGTAACCCCATTGCTGATTGAGTCATAAAGACTGGCCAGAATTAGTTCTGCCAAACAGATGTTTTGGCGGTGATGTAGTTGGGTGGCAAGAGTGACCATCTTTTTGGTCACTTGTAGAGACTTCGAGCAAAACACAAAGCGAGTTAGCCATAAGGCTAGAAACGCTATGTGTTCGACATCCGACACTGTATCCGTCGACCTGTCGTGATAATGGTTGATAAAGGTGGTGTATGTTGGCTTGGTCTCAGAGAAGCCAATTTGGTCCTCCGACATTTCCTCCGGGTCGAAGTAATCTCCGGTTGGTCGAAGGCCAGTAATGGCCGCTACGTCGAAGAGTGTGGGGGTTAACATCCCACATGGAAGGTGAAAGGTGAAGTGAGAGTAATCCCAAAACAACAGCGAAGCTATAAGCATCTCTGGGGAGTAGTTTAAGCCTGTCTTCGACAGCATTACTAGGTCAAAGATTCCCATTTCCTTCCAGACTGGAGTTTGATGTTTCTCCAACTTTGTTAGCCAAGCAACATAGTCAGAGGTCAGATTAGGGCAAGACCTGAAGACCCTAACGCTTCTGTTGAAGAAACGGAGGTCGATTTTCTCGCGTGTAGGGTCTTCGTTGTCTTCTGCGTCCTTCTTGGCGCATGCTACTGGCTTGAGTTTCTCGACGATAGGGAAATAGCTCTTGATCTTCAGAGCTTCAGAGATGCTTGGGTTCATGGGGCCAGACATTGCGAAGATCTGGTTGGAGTATCCAACCGGGATCATCAAGTGACGCGAGTAAGCATCGCGAACGGAGATGTCAGAAGGTTCAGGAACCCTTCGTTTCCCTGTAGAGTTCACTACCGGAGCAGTAACAAAGACCTTGGGTTTAACAAGTTGTTCAGTTGTTGCGTTAGTCTTGGGGGCAGTAGAAGCAGAGGCCATTGTTGAGGATGAAGATGAAGTGAAAAAGGAAGAGTTTTTCTGCAAAGAGAGCAAGTTTGTACGAAAGCAAGGGAGTTTGAGGGCTAGTTTGCGTAAAAAGTCCCACAATGGGATATTCACTACTATTTATAGTAGTGGGAGAAATTCCCAATAACGAGGACATTAAATGTCATTTAATGCTGCAGGAATTAGTGGGACGCGTGGCAGCATCCTGTTGTTTTGGCCGTTTCTGCAGAAACAGAGAGACGCAGCGTGCGTCCTCGTTTTTGGGATTTGTCATAATGACAAATTCTGAAGTGACGTTTGGTACTGCACGCCGTACTGAAAGTGACATCCTAGGATCAAATCAATGATGGTTTCTTGGGATTGCCAATAGTTGGTAAAAAGCAACAAAAAGTGCATAAGTTAACTTGTGACTAAGCGTGGAAAAACAGGTGTCGAATGGCGTTTTCAAAGAATGCCTTTTTCTTTCAGAGTCGAAATAAGGCATTCTTGGGGGGCAATTTGTTGGCTCCTAAATTCGACACCTTTGTCTTGATTGATGGCAGCCATTAAAAGCTGAAAGATGCTTTCGACTGGCTAAGCCTGTCGAAGTGCCCGTCGAAAGATGGCAAATTACTTAGAAGATTTCTTCCAAGGAAGAAGGCTGATTGCCTTCGACGTCGAAGGAGTTTTCGTCGAAGACGTCTCTTGATGAAAGTGTTCGATGGTCCAGAGTGGAGCAGTTTGAAATTCAAAGCTTTGGAGGGAAAACGGTTTCCAGCAGTTACTACGTGCAAACGTGCAAGGATCTGGAGCGTCGAGCATGGAGAACGTGCCAAGTGGCTTAATCTCGAAGCAGTGTAACTGCCCGACGGTTACTTGGAATGTTTAGTATAAATAGGAGTAGACATGTAATTTCTCGTGTGTGTTCACAAATAGATACATAGTCACTCATTTAGATTCAAGTACCCAGTGTGAGCGAAAGAATTGTTGAGAAATGTATGTGTGAAACACCAATTTTATCAATTAAAGTCATTTACTTTTCCAGTATTTTACTTGCTTTTCTCCTTTAAATTCCTGTCGAACCTTTACTTTGAAACCTTGTTTATTTTACCAAGCCTTTCCTTTATGCAATTTACTTGAAACATTTTACTTAAAGCCTTATCCACCTTAATCAAACTTCAAAATCAACCTATGTCCATAGGATCAATCTGATCGATCCTGCGAGTAACCAAATAAGTAACCATTTGGAGGATCAGCGGTTGTTTACCAAAACCCAAGGTAAACATTACCGGAGTAAACTCAATTTCCTTAGCGTCCAATAAGTCTTGTACCATGCACTTCAACGCAAAACAATTGTCAGTGGAATGACCAACTCCGCCTGAATGGAATTCACATCTAGCGTTAGCATCATAGTTAGGAGGGAGCCTTGCGGGTGGAAGTGGCATATTTCTCAAACTGATCAACTTCAAATCAAGCAGGTGGTGGAGTGCTTCAGTAAGAGTCACTGGCAAGGGATAGAATTTTTTGAGCTGTCTCTGCTGTTGGTTATTATACTGACGAGGAACATCTTGCTGTCTTTGTTGCTGCGGCACTGCATTTGGTCTTTGCTGCGGAGGAGCATTAATAGGAATAGAAACAACATTGATTTGTTGGGGCTGACGATCCTCTCTTCTTCCTCTATTAGAGTAAACCGTGCTTGTGTCGCCTTCCCTTTTCTTAGGGTAAGTGTTGAATGGCTTCTTACTGCCCCCGGATGAGCCACTAGAACCTCCAATCTGAATTTTTCCCAATTTCAAACCCACTTCAATTCTTTCACCAGCCATAACCAAGTCTGCAAATCCTGCCAAAGTACTTCCTATCATGTGCTTATAGAATGGCCCTTGCAGGGTACTCATAAAAATATCAATGAGTTCTCTCTCCATGAGTGGAGGTTGGACCCTCGCAGCCAACTCACGCCACCTCTGAGTGTATTCCTTGAAATATTCTTTTGGTCCCTGTGACATATTCTGTAACTGGGTGCGATTAGGTGCCATATCCACATTGTACGATAATGTTTGATAAAAGCCCGAGCAAGATAATTTCAGCAACGAATATGAGTTTTTTCCAACTTCATGTACCACTCCAGGGATGCCCCAGATAGGCTATCCTGGAAAAAGTGAATCAAAAGCCCTTGATCCTCAGTATGTACTGACATCTTCCGGAAATAAGAAGTTGCATAAGTAATAGGACACGATGTTCCGTTGTACTTTTCAAATGTAGGAGGCTTGAACTTTGGAAGAACTTTCACCCCAGACACCAACCCAAGATCACTAGCATCCATAGCAAGGACTCTTTGACCTTCCACAGCCTTCAGACGCTCTTCCAACAAATGATACTTCATATCCTCAATCTGAACCCCCGGCTCTAAACGTTGCACAGAAAACTGATCTTCATCCTGATCAAAGTCAAAATCATGATCCTGATAATTCCTTACACTGCCCTAATTAGCTCTTCTGTTCCCCACAAGAAGAGGTCCAGGAGACGGGGGAAAATGCCCTACGTTGCGCACAAAAGGGTTTCCGGGAATCCCGTGAAAATTTCTAGCAGGCTGATCTTGCACATCCCCCAATCCTATAGAAACATCCTGATAAAGCCCTTGATTTCCACCATCCCCTGGATAGCGGCGCTGGTTGTTGACAATGGCAGCTAGTTCCTCCTGTCGGCAATTCACACTGGTGATGACCTCCATGAACTGAGTCATCTGAGTAACCATCTGGGCCCTCATTTCAGCGAGTTCAGCTTGAACCTGTTCCATCTGTCTTGGCAAGTTGTTTCTGGTGGAATACTGATGAGTAGTCGTCTTGAATTCTGAATAAGAAAAGCAGCAGAATAAGAAAACCGTCTTGAGATAACCTGTAATGTTATGAAATGCATGATGTGCATGATACGTTTGTCATTCCCAAGTATCCGAGAGTCTTTTTATTCATCAATCATGGCGTGCAACCATACAATCAAAAAAGAAAGGATAATAAGATGAACACTTCAATTATTTACAAGCAAAAGAAACGATGTCCAAGTGACTTCAGTCAATTAAGAGTAAAATGATAAACAACTAAATACATCTCTTAACAAATAAAGCAAAAAGAACTGAATAGTAACAACAAACAAATGGTCCCTTCCAACAATTCTGAGGGTGACTAAACATACTAAAAGTAAATAACAAAACTAAATCTCCGGAACTAAACATGCTTCAAGATGTAGACAGTACTCTTCAAGTCTGGCTTTCTCCTTCAAAATTTGAGATGCGACTATTTTACTTTCCTGGAACCGATCTTTTGCGACACGCTTCTGGGATACTTCCTTCTTAAGCTGAGCATCTTTGTCTTTGAGCTGTTTCTCTAAGTTCTGAATCTTCTTCCTGTAGCTGTTTTCAGACACCTGAAGCTTCCGACATTCTTGCTGAGTCTTACTCAACTCTTCTTCCATTTCAGCATGAGATCTCTTCCTAAAACCGGTTGCATCAGAAGTTTCCCCTTGAGTTTCCTTAAGTTTACGAGCTAAGTCAGCCCTTTCCTGATCTGCTCAATAAAGTTTCATCCCCGCCTCACGGTATTTTGCACGAAGCTGAATGTTCTCAACATGAATCTGGGTGAGCATCTTAGTAGGCACTGTGTTACTCAGAACAGCAGGAGGTTGTTCGTATAGAGGAGCCTACCTTGCAAAGGGTAACCGTAAGATATTAGTCCTAGCTTTAACCCAATCCAGGTAAGGAACCCTAGCAATAGGAACCTTCTTGCCCAAAGTAGTTCTATCCTTCTTATGAATTCCCTTCCAAGCACTTGTCACTCTTTTCAACATCTCAGGATCACTTCCTCTAGCGAAATACACTGATTCAGACACCTCATCAACCTTCAGCGGTCCATCCATTGCATATCCCAATTGTCGATAAGAAAGCTCCGGATTATAGTTGATACACCCCTTAGTTCCTATGAGGGGAACATTAAGGAAACCTCCGCAGCTAGTGACAATACTTCTCACTTCCCCCATGTCATAATTCCACCGGATATCAAATGAAGTAAGGTTAACAAGCCTTGATGACCATCGGAGAGAAAGCCTGGTGTTGTACCCCAAAATTTGCCCTCCCATTTTTCATAGAAGATACAACCCAAGGTTTTCTTGGATATTCAAGTTGGTTCAGAAATCAATCAGAAAGATTCTCTTCTAGGGCGGTAAATCAACAATTAGGTTTTTTTTTGCAATTCTCAAAAGAAAATGAGTTTTCAAAGATCCAATTGGCCTTCATAGGTCTTCATGCTTCCTCAAGTTTGTATTTATTATTTCTTCAAGCTACAAGATTTTGAGACGATTATATCTGTTCATGGTCACATGTGATGTCGCTCACGGGTTTATCTTCAAAGAATCGGAAGAAATTTGAGTTTGGAAGACTTTAAAATTATCAAATCATCACAAGGCATTTGATTGATTTTAAATTTTCTTAAACACAGTTTACTAAAAGGATAATGTTTGTTCTCAGAGCATGATTTGTTTGGGACAAGAGATGGAGGTTAAGACTGTCATTTAGGACAATCATGATTTTGGGATCCAATTTGACCAGATGATTTACATCTTTAAAACATCTATTTTGTTTAGGAAATGGAGTACAGAGTGCGTGTTTGTTTAAAATGTAGTTACAAAGTTAATGGGATTATTTGGAATTTAAGTTACCAGACTGGAGCATTTTATTTCAAATATCCTGATTGGGAATTTCAAAAAAAATCAATTAGGATGCGAAGAGAAATTACAAATTGTTGTTGATAAAGGATTTCAAGTTATAAAATGATACAAGAATACTTTATGCTACAATTCAAGATTTTTTCCAATTTCAAACACACCGTCCAAGATTGTTACAAAACTTCGAATTCTTTTAATACTTTATGTTTTACAACTTATTGTATTTAAAGATAAATTGGTACAACTATTGGATACAATACATCCAAATACAAGAAGATTTTTCTAAGTTACAAAGAAAATCAAAGTGAATGTTTGGCCTAAGAGAACTAATCTATGTTTAAGTTGTTTGAAGACTGAAGTCATATCAGATTCCTTTGCTTATCTCCAAGACTTTCATGTTTGCCATGGATTTCTTCCGTTCTTTGCTTCGTCATCTCCAATTTTGCTCACATGAAAACAAGAGAAACAAAGCATGATTAATACAAAATTATATGGGCATGAACAAGGAATTTTCCAAAAGTTATTTCATAAATTCATCATTAAGGTTTGCAACGTGGAATCAGAATGCTATTTATTTCATCACAACCTATTTCCCCCAGTTGTAAATCACAAGAAGGTTGCCCTCCTTGGTTCACAAAAAGAAGGAAAGAGAAATTCGCAAACATGATAGCCCAAGGCTGCACACAATAACAAAATGATACAATAGTCCAAACAAACAACATCATCACAAATTGAACAAACAGCAGCATCACAAACTGAGCAAACAGCAGCATCACAAACTGAACAAACAACATCATCACAAATTGAAACAAACAGCAGCATCACAAACTGGACAAGCAGCGTCATCACAAACAAGCAGCATCATCACAAACAAACAGCAGCATCACAAATTGGACAAACAACATCATCATAAGCTAAAACAAGGCAGCAGTGTGGCAAATAAAACAAATAGCTAGATGCTAAATCAAACAAAATAGCAAGTCAACTTGCTCAAGAAACAATGTCATCATTTTCCAAGTGCTGCAAACTTTTCAAAATGGTAAAATAAGCAAAAGAGAAATTTGCTTTTTTTATTGTCATTGAGAGAGAAGAGAGGAAAGAGGTCACCTAGGCTACAGAATTGCCCAAAATACATCCTGCATAAGCTCTGCTACAAAAAGAAGAGGTGCTGTAAAATACAAAAACAGTCCAAACAGCCTTGCTGCCCTGTCCACAATCTGTCCACAATTTGCATAGAAAATGAAAAAAAACTGCAACTGCAACCAAAAGGCCATTATAACAGCATACCGAAATGTTCAAATACATTTTGGTTTCCCACCATTTTCTCACTGATATAACAGAAGCGTTTGGGAGAATAAAATGGATCCAACAAACCAGCAAAAATAGAGAAAAGAGAGAGAATGATTATTCATTATTATACACAACAAAAACCAGTAACAAAGGGAGCAAACTCAAAAAACCTGTTAACCATCACCAAAAAATTCCAAAACCTGTGAACCATCACCAAAAATTCCAAAACCTGTGAACCATCACCAAAAATTCCAAAACCTGTGAACCATCACCAAAAATTCAAAAAAACTGTTAACCATCACCAAAAATTCCAAAACCTGTGAACCATCACCAAAAATTCAAAAACCTGTTAACCATCACCAAAAATTCCAAAACCTGTTAACCATCATCAAGAACTCAGAACAACATAACCATCACCAAAAATCCCAAAGCCTGATAGCCATCACCAAAAAACAAAAATAACATAATCATTATTCAACAAAGGAGACAGAAAAATTACCAACAAGCCAGAAAAGCCACGCTCCCATCCTCATCTCTTTCCCTCGTAAATCTTCTGCCACCACTGAATACCGTCCTCAGTCTCGCCTCTCCATTCCTAATTCGCAGAAAATCACAAGAATAACAAGGCAAGAGAGAAGTTGTAAAGCTCCAATAGGCATGAGTTCTTCCCCATTCCCATACTCCCATAGCATAATGTCTGCATTTGTAAAGAACTGATGGGTAGTTAGAGAAGAAAAATCAACGAAAATTTGTAAGCTAGAAAAAACAACGAAAAGATCTTACCTTTTTCAGAATCGCTAGAGTTTGATTAGGGAGACGAGAGAGTTGTATTCTGGTAACAGAGAGGTTGAGGGAGGTCAAGGATGAGACAATTTCGGGTCTCTCTGGTTTAAATATGAATTCAAAGAGAAGGATTTCAAAAAGATGTCAGCCACTGTGAGACAAATAGGTGTGGGTGGTTACTAAAGAGAGCGATTCATTCGCGAGGTGAGACAGGGACGGGATAGTGAGGAAGGGTAGAAGGTTTTAGCAAATTGAAAAGATGAACAAAGAAGGACAGCGCCGCATGAACGGGAAAATTCCAAACCCTAAATTTCTTGATTACCCCTTAATCCATGATTGGCATTTGGTTTAGAAACTTGGGTTTTGGTTTGTTTGATTTGTGTTGGGTGACCCTTTACCTTTGCTCCATAAGCCCAATCCGTTTTACTGGCCTCACCCCCATTTTGTTTGATTTTTGTTACAACAAGTAAATAATCAATTTCTTTGGGCCTCCGCCCCAAATCATCACCATAAGCTCATTTATGTTCATTGCATACACACCCCTTCATTTGTTTAATTCATAATGTTTGTTTGCATTATTTTATTTTGAATAATTTTTTTTTGTTCCTAATTTGTTTCTTGATTAGAACTTTTGCTATTAATTTTCCTTTGATTCTTTTTCATGATACAAATGTTACAAAAAATATAGAACATATTTCTATTATCTTTTTTTATTTTCTCATATTCAAAAAATATAAAATATAAATCTTTCATAGGATTAATTAATTCTTTTCATCATGAAAAATATTAAAAGATAGAAAAAAATATATGCACTTTGATTTAATTTCTTTAGTTAAACATTTTCTTTAAATAATATCTTATTTCTTCCTTTCTTCCTTACAAGTAAATATATAAAATTTTATTTCCATATTTCATTGGTTAATTTTATTTTCATAGATTATTGTAGCCTTAATTAGTCGCATAAAATTCGATTTGATTGTATTGATTGCTATTTGGACCTTTCTATCGCATTTGACTCATCCCCATTTGTAAAAATTGTACCCCCATTCCCGAACACTTTGTAATAGCGTAGAATTTCAATTCCGGCAATTTACTGTTTTCCTTATACTATATAGTAATTAGGCGTGTATGGAAAGATTCAAAAATCAATCGCTAGATAACCTAATCAAAGAATAAAATAACTTGAAATCAACACACTTTTTCACACGCGCACCTCTAGGGTAACCTCGCTCGTTGCCTCAGAAATACAGTCATGTCCCTCGAATATGGGACGCTTTAGCAATGACCCTTTGATAAAAAAGATCATAGTCCCTCGATGACCCTCGACGTTGCCTTCGATTAAACAATCTCGTCCCTTACAAAAAATTGCTAAAGCGTCTCATAAGTTGCTTTCGATGACTGTAAAATTGACCTGCGCCTGTCCCTTCACATCCAACGATGGGGCTTCTTACCAAATTAATGGTAAGATAGCACCATTAAAAGGAGGAAGAAAAGAATAATTTAAGACCTTTCAAGTAGATAGATTTGCTCCTAGTTACTCGCTTTCTCACGATAAAAACATTTTTACACCTACACTTTCATTTCAAAACATTTTCAAAAGACAAAATGTTTTATGTACGTTATTATAGAGACGAGAACCATTACAAAAAATCCTTTCAAAACACTTTCCGAAACACGATTCACAAACACATCTTTGAACCACTTTTTTCAAAACAAAACTTTGTACGCGTTCTTATAGAAACGAGAACCATTACAAAGAGATACTTTCAAAAGCCCACACCACAAGCACACTGTCAAATGAAAGCAAGTGATTTAAACGAGTAACTAAGAGCCCATGGAAAACCATGGATGAAAAGGGTGCTAATACCTTCCCTTTTCATAATCTACCCCCCGAACCCGAGAAATAATCTTAAAAGGTCTTTCCTGTGCATTTTTACCTTTCCTTTGGATAAAAGAAAAGTCGGTGGCGACTCTTGCTATCTGCACAAATGCGATCGAAACACAAAACATCAAGTTAGTTCTCCCACTGTATCACAGAACTGGCGACTCTGCTGGGGATTATAAAAAAAGTGGGGTTACCTTAGGGTTAGATCACCTTTACTCGCTTTCATTATTTGATTTGTGTGCTTTATATTTAGTTCTTTGTATTGGGCTTGCTTTGATCCTCCACCCGGATTTGGGGCACCTTTTTAGGTAAATAGCAATAGATTATGGAGACTGTATGGCATAGACCGATATGGTTGAGACAATGGCTATGTTAGTGTGACACATTTGTGGGTACCGGTATCCCTCGTGGTGAATTGAGGAGAATACGGGGCCGCTGAGTGGCGTCATGAAGCACTAATTAACCTTAGAATCCTAATTGAACAAACTTGGCCATTAGGACGTAGTGAGGTAGCCGAATTCGGTGTAGAGCTGAAAATTGGTTGATACTCGATATTACACTCATTGAGGCTAGACTTTTGGGATATCTCGGCCGCAAGAAAAGATTGTTATGCTGAGACAATGCCTAAGAGAAAGGTCGGTGATATTGAGATCCTTTAGAACCCGATCATTATTTCTAGGATAGGTTGAGCCAACTAAACTTCAAGAGGGTACTTACCTACAAACTCATGCAAGCCTAAAACATAGGGATCTGTTTGTTGTGTGTGTATATGTTTGCTTGTACATAAACATCATCAACATCATATGCATGCTCACTAACCATTTCAAGGATTTAGATATTTATCTTTGTTTTTGTTTTGTAGGATATAAATTCTCTCCGAAGAAACACCATCCGAATCAGCTTTGTAAAAGCACATCCTCAACTTCAAGAGCTAGCTTCAAGAGTGCCTGGGGATTCTCCTTTTACCAAGAAGTATGGTCGACTCCTCAGTTTAGCTACATCCAACTTCCAAGAAGAGATGATGTGTGTATTATTCCAATTCTTTGATCCCATACATCATTGTTTCACTTTCCCGGACTATCAGTTGGTACCTACACTAGAAGAGTTCTCTCTACTCTTAGGGGTGCCCGTGCTTAATCAGATACCATTCACCTGTCTAGAAGGGATTCCAAAACCTGAGGTCATCGTCAAAGCTTTACATGTGAAGAGGGCCGATGTCATAGCCAATTGGGAGACAAGAAGTGGGGTTAAAGGTTTTTTAGCTAAGTTTCTATTATAAAAAGCTCATTCATTCTGGGATGACATGGATTTCCAAGCTTTCAAAGACGTGCTAGCTCTCCTTATTTATGGTTTGGTTATGTTTCCTAATTCGGACCAATTCATAGACGTTAATGCCATCAAAGTCTTTCTCTCTCGCAATCCTATACCCACCTTGCTAGGAGACATCTTGCATTGCCTTCATACCCGTACCATGAAGAAAAGAGGTACCCTTTTGTGTTGTATACCCCTACTCGCTAAGTGGTTCACTTCACACCTGCCTCAGTCAGCATTGAAGAACGAGCAAAGATTGACTTGGTCTCAAAGGATGATGTCTCTCTCCCATGCTGATATCCGTTGGTGCTCGAGATCCTTGGAAGATATTTCTATCATTGACCGCTGTGGGGAGTTCCCTAATGTACCTCTACTAGGTATTATGGGAGGTATCACATACAACCCGTGTTTAGCTCTTCGGCAGTTTGGGTATGCCCGAAGAGATGGCCCTCATGAGATGCTCATCCAGGGTTTGGTCTTCGACTACGACAAAGAAGATCAAGGTTATCGCCAGAGGTTTGTACGTGCTTGGGGAATGGTGAACAAGGTGGACAGTAGGACTTTGGGACATAAAAACTCTATCCCTCTCGAGCCTTACCTTAAGTGGGTACGGGCTCGTGCTCAGAATCTCTTGATGCCTTACCCTTCCATCCTTCCTGTCATCATTGAGCCTGTTATTGAAGGAGACGTCCCATACACTGTTCTTCATCCTGACATGTCTACCTCTCTCGAAGACCTGCAGAAAGCTTGGGTTCAGTTGAAGGAAGAACGAGACACCTTTGAAACCCAGTATTACGCCAGTGAGAAGAAGGTTCTAGAGCTCACCAAACTGCTTCATGAAGAGAAAAATCTGAATACCTACATTACTCAAAAGAGGATGCGTTCGGTCTTTTCGTCTTAAGAATTTTTGCTGTATTTTGTTTCTTTCTTTGTAAGCCCAAGGAGGCATGATGTATTCAAACTTAGTTTTATTTAATATGACGCGTGTTATTTTTTGGTTTGGACAAGTTTAAATCTTCTAAATTTCCTTGAAATCATTTGCATATTGCATCTTCATCCATCATAACATCATACAGGTTTCTCATAACAGGTCGCCGTATCCTTCTACTGTTTATTTCAGTGAGATAGATGTTGAACAGACTGTGAAAGATCTTCAGGCGCATAATGCCCAGTTTCAACAAATTCTCATGGCTCTGACAAAAGGACAAGAGGAGTTGAAGACTCTGCTAGCCAAAGAGAAGAAGAAGAAAACGAAGAAACCAATCGGAGTTGTGATCATGGGAAGAAGGTTTAAAGGGTAGACCAGGCGAACCTTGGACTTTGCAACATCATCGGGTGAAGGAGATAATCAAAGAGCCGAGACCCGGGAAGTGAACGACGACCCAGCATCCGAAGGAGAGGAAGAGCCTGATTACTCTGAGGAGCAATATTCTTCTGCTAATGATAAATACAAACAACTAAAGGATCGTTTGAATGCCATGGAGATTCAGAGGGTACCCGGTTTGGACTTTGAAGAATTAGGACTCATCTCAAGGGTTGTCATCCCTCAAAAATTCAAGGTCCCAACTTTCGCCAAGTATGATGGTATCTCTTGCCCAAAACTACATCTGAGGTTATATGTCAGAAAGATTCAACCCCACACGACTGACAAGAATCCGTGGGTGCATTTCTTCCAGGAGAGCTTATCGAGGACTCAGTTAGATTGGTTCTACCAATTAGAAGGGTCCAATATCCGTAACTGGGAAGATTTGGCTGCCGCTTTCTACAAACAATATCAGTATAATGCTGATTTGGCCCCGACTAGGACACAGTTACAAAGTATGTCTATGGGAACATATGAGGGTTTCAAAACCTATGCTCAAAACGGAGGGATCTCGCAGGCAGAGCCCAACCCCCTTTATCCGACAGAGAATTAGTGGATATGTTCCTTGGAACCTTGTCAGGACCATTTTTCAATCACTTGATTGGGAGTTCTTCATCTGGGTTTACCGAATTAATCATGACTGGTGAGCGGGTCGAAGCCGGTATAAAAAGCGGCAAAATTCAAAGAGATGCATCCTTAAGTATGGTGAAGAAAACTTTTGTTGGAAATAAGGTGGTCAGTGTTGCGTATGACCATAGGAATCAAAACAAAACCGACCGTCGTTCGACACTAGGGGTTGTCATGATCTCTAATCCTGCGCCAAATCAGCAGCAAAATTATCAGCGCAAACCAGAAGCGCCCATGAGACGATTCACCCGGATTAACATGACCATGTCTCAAGTTTTGCCACACCTTCTAAGGACCAATCTGGAAACTTTAAAGGAAGCTCCCAAGAACCCCAATACTCCTTCTCCTCGCTACAACCCGAACACCCGATGTGCCTATCATTCTGAAAGCCCCGGGCACAATACAAATGACTATTGGGCCTTAAAGAATAAGGTGCAAGACCTTATCGATGCGAAGGAGGTTGAATTTGAGCCCCCAGAAACACATAATGTAATAACGGTACCAATGCCCAGACAAGGCCAAGGTATCAACGCCATTGATGATGATCGTTTTGTTTCCTCCGTGAATGACTTGGTTACTCCTCTGTTGACTATTAAACAAAATCTACTGCAAGCCGGATTGTTCCCAGGTTGCGATGAAAATTTCCACCTTTGCAAATCTCTGCCGAACGTTTGTTTGTTACTAAAGATAGGCTTCCAGCGCCTGATGACTAGTAAAGAAATCCTATTTGAAAAGCTACCTCTTATTAAAAGCTCTTATCAAGATGTTTCAATAATCACCATTTCCGACAATCCTCCCAGGGTCTCCACCAAAAGACTCGTCAGGATTACATTTGCTCCCAGATCTTCACCATTAATCATCACTATGCCAAGATCAATACCATACTCCTCAAATAAAGTTGTTCCCTGGAGTTATGAGGCTGACGTTTATTACTACGGCGTCAAGCAAGATCAGTTGGCTGTCACAAATGAAGTTGCGAGAGATATTGATCCTAATATCGGTAACATCACTGGAACCAGCAAAATAATAAGAAGTGGAAGAGTCTTCTCACCTAAGATTTCTCCAAAGACCGTTGCTACTCCTGTGACCATCACTACTGCCACTCCTACCGACACCGCCAGTGATACTCTTGTTGTTATCCCTACTGCCGATACCAGGGGCAAAAAGGCTTTGGTTGAGCCTGCCCAAGCAAGAGAATGTCCTGAAGTCATCGTTGAAGCTTCTAGAAAAGAAATAGAAGAAATCCTGAAGATAATCAATAAAAGTGACTACAACATTGTGGAACAATTGGGGCAGACCCCCTCGAAGATATCATTGTTGTCCTTACTTTTGTGCTCTGAAACTCACGCCAAAGCCTTGGTAAAGTTTCTTAAGACCTCTCACGTGCCCAAGAGACCTCCATCGACCAATTTGAAGACTGTGTGGCCAGTCTGACTGCTGATAACGGATTGGGCTTTTCCGATGCTGATTTAACCTCTAAGGGAAGGAAGCACAACGATGCCTTACATATTTTCATTGAATGCAGGGGCACCACACTTGCCCATGTTTTGGTGGATACCGGTTCATCATTGAATGTCTTGCCCAAAAATGCCCTTGACCGACTGGATTGCGAGGGACTCATCTTGAAACCTAGCAACATCATAGTAAGGGCCTTTGATGGTTCCAAGAGGATAGTGCACGAAGAAGTTAGTATCCCCATAAAAATTGGGACTCAGACCTTTGACTAAATTTTCTATGTGATGGACATCCTCCCTTCGTACTCTTGTCTGTTGGGTCGACCCTGGATCCATGGAGCTGGTGCAGTCACTTCCACCCTACACCAAATGCTAAAATACCCGATCAGAGGGAAGATTGTCACAGTTCACGGAGAAGAGGAATACATGGTTAGCCATTTGAACTCTTTCAGGTATGTTGAAATGGATGGTGAATTCATAGAGACTCCCTGTCAGAACTTTGAGGAGGTTCTAGCAACGGTCGTAGCAACCGAGTCTACTCCAAAGGTCTCGAAGATTACCAGACCTCCGTTAAAGATGGCTTCATTAAAAGATGCTTGAGCAGTAGTCGAAGAGGGAGGATGTACTATCTGGGGTCAGCTTCCGGATATTCCCTACAAGTCCGACAAGTTTGGGTTGGGGTTCACTTCAGAGGCTCAGAAAGTTGTCTAACGTTCTCGCGTAGGGGGGCCACCTCTGTGTATCAGCAATCAAGGAGTCAATGCAATAGAAGATAGTGATGGCAGTTGTGACATGGCTGAATGGATTTTTCCAACTATCGGCGGAGGGCTCAACAATTGAGAGGCGAAAGATTTCATTCCTATTACTTTTATTCAAGAATAATTGTCTTTTAATATTTTCAGGCTTGTAATATTCAGACAATTCAGACTTTTTAAAACTTGTGTCTTACCCGAGGCACAATGGTCCATCTGTAAGGGTTGTCACTTCATTCTCATATGTCATTAATGAATCATGGACGTTTTTGCATCAAATTTTGTTTTCTTTGTCTTTTCTTTCTTACATTTTTATTTCTTTCAAAGGTAGCTGTGCTCTTACACACACTCACATATTGAAAATGCAGATCTACATCCACTCAGGATCCCATGGGTAACAGTTCTGCTATGGCCAATTGTGACTTTGAAAATCCGATCTACCAAGCCGACGACGAAGGTGAGGAAGATTATGAAGTGCCAGGAGAGTTGGCCAGGTTGTTGCAACAAGAAGAAAGGACCATTCAGCTGCACGAAGAGCCGGTCGAAACAATTAACTTGGGAACTGAAGAAGATAAGAAAGAGGTCAAGGTGGGTGCCAACTTGAAACCCAATGTCAAGGAGCGTCTGATTCAGTTATTGCACGTTTATGTTGAGATCTTTGCCTGGTCGTACGAAGAGATGCCAGGACTGGATGTAGACATTGTGGTACATCGTCTGCCTACAAAGGAAGATTGCCCCCCAATAAAGTAAAAGGTTCGCCGTATGAGGCCTGATATGTCTGAAAAGATCAAAGCAGAAGTTATGAAGCAATTCAATGCTGGATTTTTGGCTGTCACCTCTTATCCCCAATGGGTAGCCAATGTTGTCCCTGTACCCAAGAAAGATGGTAAGGTGCGGATGTGTGTGGATTACAGAGACTTAAACAGGGCAAGCCCCAAAGATGATTTCCCACTTCCCCACATCGACATCTTAGTTGACAATACGGCGCAACACAAAGTGTTTTCCTTCATGGATGGCTTCTCGGGCTACAACCAAATCAAAATGGCGCCTGAAGATATGGAGAAAACGACGTCTATTACACAGTGGGGCACTTTCTGCTATAAGGTCATGCCGTTCGTACTGAAGAATGCTGGGGTAACCTATCAACACGCTATGGTAGCTTTATTTCATGACATGATACACCATGAGATAGAAGTCTACGTAGACGATATGATAGCCAGATCGCAGACGGAAGAAGAGCACCTTGATCACTTACAGAAGTTGTTTGAGAGGCTAAAGAATTACAAGTTGAGATTGAATCCAAACAAGTGCATATTCGGAGTGCAGTCTGGTAAACTCCTGGGTTTTGTCATCAGCAACAAGGGCATCGAAGTTGATCCTGCCAAGGTTAAAGCGATACAAGAAATTTCGTCTCCTTGTACTGAGAAAGAAGTCAGAGGGTTCTTGGGACGTCTGAATTACATAACTAGGTTTATTTCTCACCTGACAGCTACTTGTGAACCAATCTTCAAACTCTTGAAGAAAGATCAAGTAGTCAGATGGAACGACGAATGCCAAGTTGCTTTTGACAAAATCAAATAATACTTGCAAGAACCTCTTGTGTTGTTGCCACCTATCGAGGGAAGGCCATTGATCTTATATCTAACTGTTTTAGAAAACTCAATGGGGTGTGTGCTGGGGCAGCATGACGAGTCTGGCCGAAAAGAGCATGTTATTTATTACCTGAGCAAAAAGTTTACCGACTGTGAAACAAGATATTCACTGCTCGAGAAAACTTGCTGCGCTCTGGCATGGGCTGCTCGCCGGCTGAGACAGTATATGCTGACCCACACTACTTTGTTGATATCTAAAATGGATCTGATAAAGTACATCTTTGAGAAGCCCGCTATTTCTGGGAGAATAGAAAGATGGCAGATGATCCTGATAGAATATGACATACAGTATACTACCCAGAAAGCTATAAAGGGAAGTGTATTGGCTGATCATCTTGCTCACCAAGCTGTAGAAGACTATCAGTCCATGAAGTTTGAATTCCCAGACGAAGACATCATGACGTTAGACAACTGTGAAGAGATCAGGCCATATGACGAACCTGAACAAGGATCCTGATGGACCCCATTCTTTGATGGGGCATCCAACGCACTTGGCAATGGTATCGATGTCGTACTCATATCTCTTGAAGGATGTCATACTCCCTTTACTTCCAGACTTTGCTTCAACTATACAAACAACATGGCAGAATACGAAGCGTGCATCTTTGGTCTCAAGGCTGCCATAGACTTGGGGATCAAACACTTGGATGTATTTGGAGATTCAACCTTGGTCATCAGTCAAGTCAAAGGGGAATGAGATACCAAGCTTTGTACCCCAAAATTTTCCCTCTCATGTTTTCAAAGGTCTTCCCTTACATGGTTGGTCACAAACACTTGCCTAACAAAAATGAAGTTTTTTTGAAGATGAACAAAGTGTCTTTCGATTGGCATCTGGGAAAAGTCTTCGATTGGGTATCCAAAATCCTCCGATACAGGCTTGACTCACCAGTCTTCGATTGGGCATTTAGCACTCTTCGATCAGGCTTTGATTAGTAAGCTTCAATTAGATGTTTGGAACCCTTCGATCAAGCTTTGGTCTGCAAGTCTTCGATTGAGCGCTGGAACCCCTTCGATCAAGTCAATTTCACAATGCTTCGACTACGCATTAACTACTTTAGGCTTACCTTCGACTCAAGAGGCAAGAATCTCCTACAAGTTTATTTCGATTCACAAAGGAAAAGGCCTCTCAACTTTCCAGCACACCAGGCAAGAGGCTCATTCGAAGAACATGTAAATGACTCATTCGAAGAACATGTAAATGACTCATTCAAAGAACATGTAAAGGTCCATTTGAAGAAGCATTCAAAGGGTCAATTCGAAGAACATTCAAAAGGTCCATTTGAAGAAGCATTCAGAAGGCCCATTCGAAGGGCACATAAGAAGTCCATTCGAAGGAGGCAACTCAAGACCAATCGAAGAGCATGGCCTGGAGGCATTCGAAAATCAAAGGTGTCCAGGTTCATTCAAGATTCCAAAGAGACATGAATATTTCAAAAAAGGAAATCTTTTAATATGTCTGATTCTTGTCTCATGGCTTTAAAGGCCTGTTTAATTGGTTGTCTCTTGTCGTTACTAGACCATCATACTCCTATAAATACAAGGGCCGGCATACAGTGCCAAAGGAACAGGGGAACGAAAAAAGGGGAAACAAAGAACGAAAAAAGAAAAGAAAAAAACGGAGGATTTGGAGATACGCTGCCCACAAACCCACCAAAGGTTATCAACATTTTCATAAGTAATCCAAGCCAAAGCATCCATTCAGCAAACATCTCCACACCTAGAGCCACAAATCATACATCTTTAATTGGTAAGGGTTTGCAAAACCAAAATTGCACCTTCATGACATTTAAATACACATTGCATATGTATTCTTGTTATTACTGATTATGTTGCATGTAAGCGAAGCGCAAAGATGAGATCATGCCATTGCTGGGGCACAATCTAAGTTTCTCCTTCGAATCTCAGGATAAAACAAACCCAGACCCAGATTCAGCAGATTCAAATTGAGGAAGGACTCGAATTGGGAGGAGATTCGAATCAGGGGGGTAAAGTCCCCCCTGGATCTTTAACATTTGTCTCGTTTTGCAGGAAATATCTTCTCAGAATATTGTTCAGAGCTTCGAAGCTTAGCAGCTTAGCTTCAAACTGGATCCAGGGTTCCCAGATCGAAGGATGACATATCCAGATCGAACACCTCCAAAGTGCAGCCCCTCATGCACCTTCGATCAAGCCTCTTCACTGGATCGAAAGACAGCCCACGCCTCTTTCGATCCAGGCCTCCAGAATTATACCTTTTTTGATTTACTGCCCGTTCCTTCGATTTCATCTTTGTTTTGACTATTTTATTTCTTTTTTTTAATCAACATAAAATCAATTAAAAAAAAAAACACAAAAACATTTGGCTAGTTTTTTGTATTAAATTAACTTTGTTAATTAATCATTTAATTATCTTAACATTTTCTCAAAACTAAAATTAAGAAGATTTAGATCATTTTCCCGAAATAAAATAAAACACAAAAAGATTTTATTCTTAGGATTTTTAGAGGTTATGTTCAGATTCGCGCGCGTTTATTTTATTGTAACTGCCTACTGGTTTGTAATAGTTTAACTAAGACTTTTACACTTTACTGCTTTATTCCCCCAATTTTGGACATGTAAATAATCCCCCTCCCCGAAGCCTTGTAATAGCGTAGGATTTACAATTCCCGCACTTTAAATTCCTATACATATATTAACTATTTAGATGTATGCTAACTAGGATTGCATGACAAGATCTAAAAACAAATGGTAGAACACCTAAATATACAAAGATAATGTAACTGAAAAACAATACACTCGCACATGCCACTCTTAGGGTACACCTCACTTGGTTGCCTCGAACGTGGTCATTGAGTATAGGATGTTTTAGAGGTCGTCCTTTTGTCCAAAGATCATAAGTTGCCTCGAAACGGTTGCCTCGGAAAAATGATCTAAGACATTAGGGTTACCGCTAAGGCGTCCTAACATTGCTTTAGTAACCACACGTCCCTTAATCGAATTGACCCGAAAAGCTCCAACGACGGTGCTACCTACTCCTCAATAGTGGGATAGCACTATCTAAAGGACATTTGCACAGTTTAATTTCTTTTTGAGTAGGTAGAGGTTCTTAAGTACTTGCTCCTTTAAAAACAAAACAAAACTTTTCGCACTTACACCCCTTTTAAAAAACAAAAACTCTTTTCAAACCCACAAACACAAAGAAAAGCAAACTTTTGAAAACATAGTGAGCAAGTACCTAAGAGCCCGTGGATAACCACAGATAGAAAGGGTGCTAACACCTTCCATTTCTATGATCTACCTCCCGAACCCGAGAAACATCTCGAAAAGGAATTTTTCTGTGCTTTTGTCCTTTCCTTGTTGGATAAAATAAAAGACGGTGACGACTCTTGCTTACCGCGACATTTTGCAAAAACAAACGCAAACGCGAACCAGTATTCCAAAACAGTCAGTTCTATTCCCACCGATCACAAAACTGGCGACTCTGCTGGGGAGTGTTATAAGTGAGGTGTACCTTAGGATTAGATCACTATGTTTTCAATTGTATGCTTTGTATGCTTTAACTTTGTGGGATTGTATTGGAGTTCTATAGATCCTAACCCGGATCTGGGGATACCCTTTAGGTAAGTAGCAATAAACTGTGAGGGATCTGTCCGACGTAGACCGACACGGATGAAACAGTAGCTACATTGGTATGGCACCTTGGTCTGTACCGATATCCCTTGTGTTGAGATGAGGAGAATATGGGTCTTCTAAGGAGTCATTAAGCACCAACTGACCTTAGAACCTTAAATTGACCAACTTGCCCATAGAACAGTAGCAGTATGCTACACTCATTGAGACTAAACTCTCGCGATGATTCTGGCCGCAAGAAAAGGTTGCTAAACTGGAATTATGACCGATTGAGGGTAGTCAGTGATATTGAGATCCTCTAGAACCCGGTTACTATTTTTTAGGACAAGTCTTAACCAACTGAAACTGAAAGAGGGTAATACCTAAACTCCATGCCAGCCTAAACTTAAGGCTGTTTGTGTGACTTGTGTGCCTTCAAACTTGAACTACTTGCACATTCTTGTTATCTGACAACATGAGTTCCTTGCAGGTTTTGTTTACAGTCCTTATCCAATAATTTGGATTTATCGCAGGGTTTACTTACAGCACCTCACACTTTTGCTTAAAGCATAACATGCACATCATAACATCATGCCTTAACATTTCCTTAACCATTTCAAGGATCTCAAGGGTTTGTGATGCAGGTTATGGTAAATAAAATGTCTAGCAAGGGGCAAGGGGATTTATTTTCCTCTAGCCAATGCCGTCTAGAGATCAAAACATGATAACTTGAGTCAGGGGCTATGACCCACTCGATATGGTGAGCTTGACTCTTGAAGAAGGACTCTTAACAACACGAAGTTTCTTCTAACAAATTCTAACAAGTTTCTCGTTTACCCCGTGAGATCCTTGAAAACATTACATACATATATCATACATATCATTGCATAACAGGTCTCCCAATACATGTCTCTCATGTTCTCGCTGTTTATTTCAGCAATGGCTTTCCAACCAGACAATCAAGATCTTCAAACTCGAGAGACTCAGTTCAGGGAAATCTTCCTAAACCTATCCAAGGGGAAGGAAGAGTTGAAAACACTCCTCGTTGGGGACTTGGTCAAGAAAAGTCCTGAAGACAATAAGGACGAACGGTTGGAACAACTGCAAGCTGAGTTCAGTACCATGAAAACCCAGATGCTGGGGCAGATGGCTCTTATCCAAGGCTTAGCTCGGGAACAAGAAGAGTTGAGAACCATGATCAACCAGCTTCATCAAGACAGATACAACAACATGAAGCAAACAGTCAAGGTCGGGGACCAAGTCATTAATCAACTTCCGAGAAGTCAAAGGTTTGGTTTGACGAAGAATGGACCTCTCCAAGTTGCTACTACCTCAAGGGTCCAACAACAACCTTTCCATAAACAACGGGTTAATCAGAGGACGTTTACCAAGCTCAACATGCCGTTGTCCCAAGCTTTGCAACATCTGTTGAGATTGAATTTGGTGACATTGGTAGGACCTCATCCGAACCCTAAGACTTCTTCACACAACTACAATCCTGATGCAAGGTGTGCATATCACTCCAACAGCCCGGGGCACGATACTGACGACTGTTGGAAGTTGAAGTACAAAATTCAAAACCTGATTGAGGAAGGAGCATTGGAACTCACACAAGAAGGTCAGATTAAATTCTTTTTCCATCCCCCTAAGGTTCCCCATTTGAAGTGACAAGTACTGAGACGAGAAGACTTTTTGTTTATTAGAATTTTTGATGTGTAATTTTCTTTTGATTGTTCGAACATTTATTCATGTCAAACTTTATTACTTTATCAATGCATTGCATATGTCTGTTTTGAATCAATCCATTCGTATTTCACTATATTCAAATTGCTTTTATTTTTTGTGATGATCAACTCTCGATTAAAAAATTCTAAGACTTTAGAGGGAGGATGACGAAACAATGCCATAATCTCATACAGTATGCTTTTGGACAGACCTTGCTGACGATGTACAGGCGTTTCTTTCAAATCCTAAACACTGGAGTTATAAGGAAGATAATCCCTAGTCAACCCCTTCGAGCCAAAGAAGTAAGAGTTTTCTGTTTTAAACACAAATTGAAACCTTTAATTTAAACCTGGGGCAGGGTAGTATCTCAGTTAATTTAAAAGATGCGCATTGAAGTCGCAAAACTCTCAGTTCATAATACAACGAACGACATCAAAAGCATTCCTCTGGAATCAAAAGACAGTGGTGGTTCCTTATCTCATAGGCAGTCAATCTCTCAAAAGAAAAAAGCCCACTGAGCCAAAACCTATAAAGGAGGCTTAAGAAAGCTGGGGCATCCCACTGACTGTAAATACAAAAAGAAACAGTTCAGGCAAAAGACAGGGATAATAAAATCAAAAAGAGGTCCTAAAAACTCTCAACAAAAATGACTGCCTATTCAAAATAAATTGTCAGTATTCGAACCATCACTGGAATATCATAGCAAAGACTCAAACGGGATCTAATGCACGATTAGCTGAGTTTAGGATCGAAGAACATCACGAAGAATGGGTGGGTACAAATAAAATTTGAGCCTTTATCCTTTGTTTCTTAAACTGTGAACCAGGCCACGTTATAACCCTTAAAAAGTACTAGCTGAAGCATGGGTTAGTCCGAAAGCATACTGTTACAAAAGGTATCCTGACTCCTGTAGGGCTTGCTGTAAATCCTGAGTTGACGTCACATTTTACAAAATTTTCCTATCTTACTGAAAAAATGCATTTTCAAAAACTTCAAGACAGACATAAGCTTTGCATTCTTAAAATAACATTGTTTGCATATGACTATTTGTTCAAATAGCAGAGAAATTCGCACGACGAATATCTGGTGAACAAAAACCTTTTCAATAAAAAAGGATCACCTCAAGTGGAAAAACACTTCCAATCAAGGGGCACGGCATGATAATTGTCCATCATCTGGGGCAGTCAAGCCAAGATTCAAGGAATCTCTCAAAATGCCAAATAGCCAGGGGCAAATCTCCATCAGAATCAATTGGGGCATTGGACATGAATTCCAGCAACGAATCTTGTATGATCAAACGAACATCTTCTGGTAGTATGGCAACACAACACTACCGACAGTGAAACCTCTCTACATCCTGAGGGAATGGACATAGTCAAAAAATATCGCGCGTGAATCAAAGACCCGCTAGGTTGACTGGCCTAGGCAAAAATAAGGGCTTCTCGGCGAACCAAAAGGGTTCGGGCAAAAATAAGGGATGAAAATGAAAAATTTGTACACCCAGCAAGTCGAAAACCTGAAAAGGCAGCTTGGGCAAAAAAGGGTATCCCGGTGAACTGAAAACCCGAAAGGGCGATCCAGGCAAAAATTAGGGATCAAAGCGTACGACTATGTCTCGTCATCTCGTCATTGGCCTACCAGAAGAAGACTTATCAGTTTGATCGAAAGATACCAAGCACCTCATAGGTGGGGATAATACTCGATCCATAGGGCCTCCACAGGCACCTTCTCCCGCAAAAACAGGGGCAAATAAGAATTATCCGAACTGTATAAGTTACCTTGTCCACCAGGTACCAAGGTATATATTTAGCTGAAGAATATGGCTAAGATACTTTCATTCCCCGCAGAGTAAGACAATAATGGTAGCTCTCCCCACTGAGACTTGCAACTATGAACGAATCAGCAATACTCTCCCCAAGCAGAGTTGGTCTACCACCAGCCCCGAAAAGGCTTGGTATCCCCAAAAGATCTTAGTATTCCCCAGTGGAGTATAAAGATATTCTCCAGCAAGCGTAAGAGCATCTCTGGCAGTCTTAATATTCCTCAATGGAATATAAGAATGTTCCCCGGCAGAATGCAAGATACCCCCAGTGGAGCCATTCCCCCAGCGCAGTCTAAAAAAGTTCCCCAATGGAGTTGAATCATCTTCCCCAGTAGATTCTGGAAGCTTATCCCATGTGAAGCACAAATAAGTCTCCCCAGCCAAATTCAGAGATTATCCTCACAAGAGTCTAAATGGGTTATCCTCAGCAAGTTGCAACTGAAAGATTATCCCCAGCGAAGTTCTTTCTATCCCCAGCGGAGTTCATCATCAAAATCCCCAACAGAGCTTATCAACGGAATCCCCAGCAGAGTTTATCATTAAAATCTCAGTGAAGTATCTCTTCCCCACAGAGTAATTCCCCGCAGAGTAATCTCTTCACCATGTTTATTCCCCAACGAAGTTATTTTCTCCTACAGGTTTATTCTCACAACCATCTTCATTTGTCATCCCCATCAGAAACATTCTAAACAAAGTTTGAAGACACACATACTCTTCAATAGCAGTCCAGGATTTAACAAACTCCCCGACATTTGTCAAGGATTTATTTTCCCAGACGAAAATACATTCATAAACATTTCACATTTCATACCTCCTATTTACATACATGATAAAGTGCATACGACACGATCTCATTTATTTTTGAGAACATCATGACATCATGCATTTCATACATCATGACATTGCATACAGCTAACGTTTTACCTTTTTCAGGAAAAGGTCAATCAAAAGATGGCTACCATCAACCTTTTCAAGTCATAGTTTAATACATGTAGCAAGCCAGGAAAACTATCTGTGGACGACTGATTGTAGATTAATACCTGTAACAAGCCAGGAAAATTATCTACATGAAGAGATTGAAGATTAATACCTATAACAAGCCAGGAAGACCATCTTTCTTTCTCAGGTCAGAGATTAATACCTGAAACCAGCCAGGACAACTATCTCATCGGCCAACCTTTTTAAGTCCCAGTTGAATACCTGTAGCAAGCCAGGAAAACTATCTGTGGACGACTGATTGTAGATTAATACCTGTAACAAGCCAGGAAAATTATCTACATGAAGAGATTGAAGATTAATACTTGTAACAAGCCAGGAAGACCATCTTTCTTTCTCAGGTCAGAGATTAATACCTGAAACCAGCCAGGACAACTATCTCATCGGCCAACCTTTTTAAGTCCCAGTTGAATACCTGTAGCAAGCCAGGAAAACTATCTGTGGACGATTAATTGTAGATTAATACCTGTAACAAGCCAGGAAAATTATCTACATGAAGAGATTGAATATTAATACCTGTAACAAGCCAGGAAGACCATCTTTCTTTCTCAGGTCAGAGATTAATACCTGAAACCAGCCAGGACAGCCATCTCCTCGACCAACCCTTTTAAGTCCCAGTTGAATACCTGTAGCAAGCCAGGAAAACTATCTGTGGACGACTGATTGTAGATTAATACCTGTAACAAGCCAGGAAAATTGTCTACATGAAGATATTGAAGATTAATACCTGTAACAAGCCAGGAAGACCATCTTTCTTTCTTAGGTCAGAGATTAATACCTGAAACCAGCCAGGACAGCCATCTCCTCGACCAAACTTTTCAAGTCCCAGTTGAATACCTGTAGCAAGCCAGGAAAACTATATGTGGACGACTGATTGTAGATTAATACCTGTAACAAGCCAGGAAAATTGTCTACATGAAGAGATTGAAGATTAATACCTGTAGCAAGACAGGAAGACCATCTTTCTTTCTCAGGTCAGAGATTAATACCTGAAACCAGCCAGGACAACTATCTCCTCGACCAACCTTTTCAAGTCCCAGTTGAATACCTGTAGCAAGCTAGGAAAACTATCTGTAGACGACTGATTGTAGATTAATACCTGTAACAAGCCAGGAAAATTATCTACATGAAGAGATTGAAGATTAATACCTGTAACAAGCCAGGAAGACCATCTTTCTTTCTCAGGTCAGAGATTAATACCTGAAACCAGCCAGGACAACTATCTCATCGGCCAACCTTTTTAAGTACCAGTTGAATACCTGTAGCAAGCCAGGAAAACTATCTGTGGATGACTGATTATAGATTAATACCTGTAACAAGCCAGGAAAATTATCTACATGAAGATATTGAAGATTGATACTTGGAACCAGACAGGACAAGTTCTATAACCTCAACGGTATACTCCCGGTGAGCACGAGTCAGTTCCTAAATCTCAACAAAAGTTAGACTTCCCCAGCAGAATCTTCTACAAACAACAGGTATGCAAGTTCTCGCTAAGGAATCTCTTATGCGATCGACACTCCTGCAGATGGCATCTATAAGCCCATCCTCCTACCAACAATCTCCAAATGGCATCTGTAAGCCCATTCCCGACATCATAATGCTGATACTACACCATGTGAGTGCAAATTTCTTGGCACTCTAGTGTTCAATTATCTTCCACCTTCGAATCGCGAAAGGCTCGAAAGCCAATCTATATCCTCAGGTTTAAGAAAATTGAACAGGGGCAACTGTTGTACCCCAAAATTTGCCCTCTCATGTTTTCAAAGGTCTTCCCTTACATGGTTGGTCACAAACACTTGCCTAACGAAAATGAAGTTTTTTTGAAGATGAACAAAGTATCTTTCGATTGGCATCTGGGAAAAGTCTTCGATTGGGTATCCAAAATCCTTCGATACAGGCTTGACTCACCAGTCTTCGATTGGGCATTTGGCACTCTTCGATCAGGCTTTGATTAGTAAGCTTCAATTAGGTGTTTGGAACCCTTCGATCAAGCTTTGGTCTGCAAGTCTTCGATTGAGCGCTGGAACCCCTTCGATCAAGTCAATTTCACAATGCTTCGACTACGCATTAACTACTTCAGGCTTACCTTCGACTCAAGAGGCAAGAATCTCCTACAAGTTTATTTCGATTCACAAAGGAAAAGGCCTCTCAACTTGCAAGCACACCAGGCAAGAGGCTTATTCGAAGAACATGTAAATGACTCATTCGAAGAACATGTAAATGACTCATTCGAAGAACATGTAAAGGTCCATTTGAAGAAGCATTCAAAGGGTCAATTCGAAGAACATTCAAAAGGTCCATTTGAAGAAGCATTCAGAAGGCCCATTCGAAGGGCACATAAGAAGTCCATTTGAAGGAGGCAACTCAAGACCAATCGAAGAGCATGGCCTGGAGGCATTCGAAAATCAAAGGTGTCCAGGTTCATTCAAGATTCCAAAGAGACATGAATATTTCAAAAAAGGAAATCTTTTAATATGTCTGATTCTTGTCTCATGGCTTTAAAGGCCTGTTTAATTGGTTGTCTCTTGTCGTTACTAGACCATCATACTCCTATAAATACAAGGGTCAGCATACAGTGCCAAAGGAACAGGGGAACGAAAAAAGGGGAAACAAAGAACGAAAAAAGAAAAGAAAAAAATGGAGGATTTGGAGATACGCTGCCCACAAACCCACCAAAGGTTATCAACATTTTCACAAGTAATTCAAGCCAAAGCATCCATTCATCAAACATCTCCACACCCAGAGCCACAGATCATACATCTTTAATTGGTAAGGGTTTGTAAAACCAAAATTGCACCTTCATGACATTTAAATACACATTGCATATGTATTCTTGTTATTACTGATTATGTTGCATGTAAGCTGAAGCGCAAAGATGAGATCGTGCCATTGCTGGGGCAACGTCTAAGTTTCTCCTTCGAATCTCAGGATAAAACAAACCCAGACCCAGATTCAGCTGATTCAAATTGAGGAAGGACTCGAATTGGGAGGAGATTCGAATCAGGGGGGTAAAGTCCCCCCTGGATCTTTAACATTTGTCTCGTTTTGTAGGAAATATCTTCTCAGAATCTTGTTCAGAGCTTCGAAGCTTAGCAGCTTAGCTTCGAACTGGATCCAGGGTTCCCAGATCGAAGGATGACATATCCAGATCGAACACCTCCAAAGTGCAGCCCCTCATGCACCTTCGATCAAGCCTCTTCACTGGATCGAAAGACAACCCACGCCTCTTTCGATTCAGGCCTCCAGAATTATACCTTTTTTGATTTACTGCCTGTTCCTTCGATTTCATCTTTGTTTTGACTATTTTATTTCTTTTTTTTAATCAACATAAAATCAATTAAAAAAAACCACAAAAACATTAGGCTAGTTTTTCTATTAAATTAACTTTGTTAATTAATCATTTAATTATCTTAACATTTTCTCAAAACTAAAATTAAGAAGATTTAGATCATTTTCCCGAAATAAAATAAAAGACAAAAAGATTTTATTCTTAGGATTTTTAGAGGTTATGTTCAGATTCACGCGCGTTTATTTTATTGTAACTGCCTACTGTTTGTAATAGTTTAACTAAGACTTTTACACTTTACTGCTTCATTCCCCCAATTTTGGACATGTAAATAATCCCCCTCCCCGAAGCCTTGTAATAGCGTAGGATTTACAATTCCCTCACTTTAAATTCCTATACATATATTAACTGTTTAGATGTATGCTAACTAGGACTGCATGACAAGATCTGAAAACAAACGGTAGAACACCTAAATATACAAAGATAATGTAACTGAAAAACAATACACTCGCACATGCCACTCTTAGGGTACACCTCACTTGGTTGCCTCGAACGTGGTCATTGAGTATAGGATGTTTTAGAGGTCGTCCTTTTGTCCAAAGGTCATAAGTTGCCTCGAAACGGTTGCCTCGGAAAAATGATCTAAGACATTAGGGTTACCGCTAAGGCGTCCTAACATTGCTTTAGTGACCACACGTCCCTTAATCGAATTGACCCGAAAAGCTCCAACGACGATGCTACCTACTCCTCAATAGTGGGATAACACTATCTAAAGGACATTTGCACAGTTTAATTCCTTTTTGAGTAGGTAGAGGTTCTTAAGTACTTGCTCCTTTAAAAACAAAACAAAACTTTTCGCACTTACACCCCTTTTAAAAAACAAAAACTCTTTTCAAACCCACAAACACAAAGAAAAGCAAACTTTTGAAAACATAGTGAGCAAGTACCTAAGAGCCCGTGGATAACCACAGATAGAAAGGGTGCTAACACCTTCCCTTTCTATAATCTACCTCCCGAACCCGAGAAACATCTCGAAAAGGAATTTTTCTGTGCTTTTGTCCTTTCCTTGTTGGATAAAATAAAAGAAGGTGGCGACTCTTGCTTACCGCGACATTTTGCGAAAACAAACGCAAACGCGAACCAGTATTCCAAAACAGTCAGTTTTATTCCCACCGATCACACAAGCACCCCAATCTTATCCCTTATAAAGAACATGTGTTAACATTGTTTCCGCATTTCGAGAAGATTACCTTCGAGCATTTCCCGCGAGAAGAAAATCAGCTAGCAGACGCATTAGCTACAATGTCATCTATGTTTAAACTTAATTGGGATAACGAGGCTCCTCAAATAACCATTGAGCAGATGAATGAACCAGACTACTGTCACGAGATTAATACCAAAGAAGTAGTGGACCAACCTTGGTTTCATGAAGTCAAGAGGTATCTCGAGTCTCAGGAATATCCAGAAGGAGCTTCGGTGAATGACAAGAAGTTCCTAAGAAGGTTCTCGGCTAAATTCTTCCTTAGTAATGGCATTCTGTACAAACGCAGTCATGACTCTGTATTGCTTCGGTGTGTAGACAAGGTTGAGGCTGAAAGGATCATGGGTGAACTACACGAAGGAACTTTTGGTACACATTCCAGTGGGCATACAATGGCAAAGAAAATCCTACGGGCAGGCTATTATTGGTCTACCATGGAGGCAGATTGCTATCAACACTCTCGGACTTTCCATAAGTGCCAAATCTATGCCGACAAAGTGCACGTACCTCCGGTCCCTATGAATGTCTTGGCGGCTCCTTGGCCCTTTGCTATGTGGGGAATTGATATGATTGGGGAAATCAAACCAACAGCCTCCAATGGACACCGCTTTATCTTAGTGGCCATCAATTATTTTACAAAGTGGGTTGAGGCAGCTTCCTTTGCTTCCGTTACTAAGAATGTGGTCGCCCGGTTCATCAAGCAGAATCTCATCTATCGGTACGGTATCCCAGAGAGTATCCTCACTGATAATGGTACAAATCTGAATAATACTATGATCACCGCCTTGTGCGAGCAATTCAAGATTCAGCATCACAATTCTTCCCCTTACCGACCAAAGATGAATGGTGTTGTAGAAGCTGCTAACAAAAACATTAAGAAGATCATACAAAAAATGACAGTCACATACAAAGACTGGCATGAGATGCTACCGTTCGCTCTCCATGGGTATCGTACCACAGCCCGCACATCAACTGGGGTAACACCTTATTCTCTTGTATACGGCATGGAAGTTGTCTTGCCTATTGAGGTCCAGATCCCCTCTCTAAGAATCATGAAGGATGCTGGTTTGAATGAAGAAGATTGGATTCAGACTCGGTTTGACCAACTAAACTTGATTGATGAGAAGAGGCTTACAGCTATTTGTCATGGTCATATGTACCAAAAACGCATGATCAAAGCTTTTAATAAAAAGGTCAAACGTCAGGTATATCGGATCGGTGATTTGGTAATCAAGCGTATCATTTTGCCACAAGGTGATCCCAGAGGCAAATGGAACCCTACATATGAAGGGCCGTTTGTAATCAAAAGCATTTTCTCTGGTGGAGCAATGATCTTGACTACTATGGATGGCGGCGACCTCCCTCACCCTGTAAATACGGACATAGTTAAAAAATACTATGCATGATCAAAGACCCGCTAGGTTGACTGGCCTAGGCAAAAATAAGGGCTTCCCGGCGAACCAAAAGGGTTCGGGCAAAAATAAGGGATGAAAATAAAAAATCTGTACACCCGGCAAGTCGAAAACCCGAAAGGGCGGCTTGGGTAAAAAAGGGTATCCCGGTGGACTAAAAACCCGAGAGGGCGGTCCAGGAAAAAGTTAGGGATTAAAGCGTATGACTATGTCCCATTGGATCATCTGGAAAACAATCTTCAGCATCAACCAATCAACTCAATTGGCTCTAAATTCAATCCAATCAGCTTCGTCGAGGTGACCAGCGGACAAGACATTCAGAGACATGAAGGCTATAGTAGAATGGGAACCCCATGGGATTATTTCACATAACTATCTTTTCTTTGTATCAATTTTCATTTTCTTACGACGACATTCTCTTGCTAGAATGCTTGTCTCGTTGTACAAAAACACTTGTTCAAGTTAATACAAAGATATCTCTTTTGAAAGTGCAAAACCATCAATTTTTCTTTATTTCTATGTTTTATTTAAAAAAACGTCCAATGATTTATTTTTGAAGATATGTATTTGAACGTGATTACTGTTACAAATAAATAAAAGAAAAAAAATGGAAAGACAATTACTAATGACTTTAAGAAATAGAATAATATATGTTAAGCCATTCCATAAAACTCTCGCATGTACTTTCTCCAGCCAGAGCAAAAATTTCCAACCACTGGTCCAAAATGTCCCCAGCAAGTTGTCCAACTTCTCAGATTTCCCCAGCAAGATATCATAAGCAATGGCTGGCTTTTCCCTTCTGCGACATAGTTTATACTTAGAAATTCACCCATCAGTGCTTCAAAAGGGATTTATTTTCCCCGCTTCCATCAACGCTACGGCACAAACAATCTTTAATTCCATACATTTGCATCCATACGTCATAACATTGACAACTCAAAGTGCATACAATGCATTCTCATTTATTTTGAGAGGAAAAAATCACACCATGCATCGCATACATCATAGCATTGCATACAATTAACTCTTCACCTTTTACAGGAAAGAGCCATTGGACAGTTATTATCAACAAACTTCCGACAGACACAAATTTTCAACAAGTAAAATACATATTAGTTTCCGAGAAAAGGCTGGTTTTTACTGGATCAGATAAATCTCTCAACGGTTTATTCTGATTCGTCTCCAGATTTTTACTGGTTCAGATTAATCTCTCAACGGTTTATTCTGATTCATTTCCAGATTTCACTGGTTCAGATAAATCTCTCAATGGTTTATTCTGATTCATTTCTAGATTTTTACTAGTTCAGATAAATATCTCAACGGTTTATTCTGATACGTCTCCAGATTTTTGCTGGTTCAGATAAATCTCTCAACGGTTTATTCTGATTCATTTCCAGATTTCACTGGTTCAGATAAATCTCTCAATGATTTATTCTGATTCATTTCCAGATTTTCACTGATTCAGATAAATCTCTCAACGGTTTATTCTGATTCGTCTCCAGATTTTTGTTGGTTCAGATAAATCTTTCAACAGTTTATTCTGATTTGTCTCCAGATTTTTACTGGTTCAGATAAATCTTTCAACGGTTTATTCTGATTCACCTCCATATTTTTACTGGTTCAGATAAATCTCTCAACGGTTTATTTTGATTCATTTCCAGATTTCACTGGTTCAGATAAATCTCTCAACGGTTTATTCTTATTCATTTCCAGATTTTCACTGGTTCAGATAAATCTCTCAACGGTTTATTCTGATTCATTTCCAGATTTTCACTAGTTCAGATAAATCTCTCAACGGTTTATTCTGATTCGTCTTCAGATTTTTGCTGGTTCAGATAAATCTCTCAACGGTTTATTCTAATTGATTTCCAGATTTTTACTGGTTCAGATAAATCTCTCAACGGTTTATTCTGATTCGTCTCCAGATTTTTGTTGTTTCAGATAAATCTCTCAACGGTTTATTCTGATTCGTCTCCAGATTTTTACTGGTTCAGATAAATCTTTCAACGATTTATTCTAATTTGTCTCCAGATTTTTGCTATTTCAGATAAATCTCTCAACGGTTTATTCTGATTCGTCGCCAGATTTTTACTGGTTCAGATAAATCTTTCAACAGTTTATTCTAATTCGTCTCCAGATTTTTACTAGTTCAGATAAATCTCTCAACGGTTTATTCTGATTCGTATCCAGATTTTTGTTGGTTCAGATAAATCTCTCAATGGTTTATTCTGATTCGTCTCCAGATTTTTACTGGTTCAGATAAATCTCTCAACGGTTTATTCTGATTCGTCTCCAGATTTTTACTGGTTCAGATAAATCTTTCAACAGTTTATTCTGATTCGTCTCCAGATTTTTACTGGCTCAGATAAATCTCTCAACGGTTTATTCTAATTCATCTCCAGATTTTTACTGGTTCAGATAAATCTCTCCATGGTTTATTCTGATTTGTCTCCAGATTTTTACTGGTTCAGATAAATCTTTCAACAGTTTATTCTGATTCGTCTCCAGATTTTTACTGGATCAGATAAATCTCTCAATGGTTTATTCTGATTCGTCTCCAGATTTTTATTTCATTTGTTTCAGATAAATCTCTCAACGGTTTATTCTGATTCGTTCTCTGTTCAGATCCAGTGCAAACTTTCCGTCAACAATCACCTTTGGATGGCATCTATAAGCCCATCTCCGAAAATTCTCCCCTGTTTCTCCAAATGGCATATTTAAGCCCATTTCCATACACAATCAAACTAGCGCGTCATCAAGTGCAAATTTCTGGGCACTCTAGTGTTCAATCATCTTCTACTTTCAAACCACGAACGACAAACATGTCGATCTCGCTTTTCAAGTTTAAGAAGATTGAACAGGGGAAGTTGTTGTACCCCAAAATTTTCCCTCCCATTTTTCATAGAAGATACAACCCTAGGTTTTCTTGGATATTTAAGTTGGTTCAGAAATCAACCAGACAGATTCTCTTCAAGGGCAGTAAATCAACAATTAGGGTTTTTTTTGCAATTCTCAAAAGAAAATGAGTTTTCAAAGATCCAATTGGCCTTCATAGGTCTTCATGCTTCCTCAAGGTTGTATTTATGATTTCTTCAAGCTACAAGATTTTGAGACGATTATGTCTGTTCATGGTCACATGTGATATCGCTCACGGGTTTATCTTCAAAGAATCAGAAGAAATTTGAGTTTGGAAGACTTTAAAATTATCAAATCATCGCAAGGCATTTGATTGATTTTGAATTTTCTTAAACACAGTTTACTAAAAGGATAATGTTTGTTCTCAAAGCATGATTTGTTTGGGACAAGAGATGGAGGTTAAGACTGTCATTTAGGACAATCATGATTTTGGGATCCAGGTTGACCAGATGATTTACGTCTTTAAAATATCTATTTTGTTTAGGAAATGGAGTATAAAATGCGTGTTTGTTTGAAATGCAGTTACAAAGTTATTGGGATTATTTGGAATTTAAGTTACCAGACTGGAGCATTTTATTTCAAATATCCTGATTGGGAATTTAAAAAAAAATCAATTAGGATGCGAAGAGAAATTGCAAATTGTTGTTGATAAAGGATTTCAAGTTATAAAATGATACAAGAATACTTTATGCTACAATTCAAGATTTTCTCCAATTTCAAACACACCGTCCAAGATTGTTACAAAACTTCGAATTCTTTTAATACTTTATGTTTTATAAATTATTGTATTTAAAGATAAATTGGTATAACTATTGGATACAATACATCAAAATATAAGAAGATTTTTCTATGTTACAAATAAAATCAAACTGAATGTTTGGCCTAAGAGAACTAATCTATGTTTAAGTTGTTTGAAGACTGAAGTCATATCAGATTCCTTTGCTTATCTCCAAGACTTTCATGTTTGCCACAAATTTCTTGCGTTCTTTGCTTCGTCATCTCCAATTTTGCTCACATGAAAACAAGAGAAAGAAAGCATGATTAATACAAAATTATATGGGCATGAACAAGGAATTTTCCAAAAGTTATTTCATAAATTCATCATTAAGGTTTGCAACGTGGAATTAGAATGCTATTTATTTCATCATAACCTATTTCCCCCAGTTGCAAATCACAAGAAGGTTGCCCTCCTTGGTTCACAAAAAGAAGGAAAGAGAAATTTGCGAACATGATAGCCCAAGGCTGCACACAATAACAAAATGATACAGCAGTCCAAACAAACAACATCATCACAAATTGAAACAAACAACAACATCACAAACTGAACAAACAGCAGCATCATAAACTGAACAAACAACATCATCACAAATTGAAACAAACAACAACATCACAAACTGGACAAGCAGCGTCATTACAAACAAGCAGCATCATCACAAACAAACAGCAGCATCATAAATTGGACAAACAACATCATCATAAGATAAAACAAGGCAGCAATGTGGCAAATAAAACAAATAGCTAGATGCTAAATCAAACAAAATAGCAAGTCAACTTGCTCAAGAAACAATGTCATCATTTTCCAAGTGTTGCAAACCTTTCAGAATGGTAAAATAAGCAAAAGAGATATTTGCTTTTTTTTATTGTCATTGAGAGAGAAGAGAGGAAAGAGGTCACCTAGGCTACAGAATTGCCCAAAATACATCCTGCAAAAGCTCTGCTACAAAAAGAAGAGCTGCTGTAAAATACAAAACAGTCCAAATAGCCTTGCTGCCCTGTTCACAATCTGTCCACAATTTGCATAGAAAATGAAAAAAAAAACAAAACTGCAACCAAAAGGCCATTATAACAGCATACCAAAATGTTCAAATACATTTTGGTTTCCCACCATTTTCTCACTGATATAACAGAAGCGTTTGGGAGAAGAAAATGGATCCAACAAACCAGCAAAAACAGAGAAAAGAGAGAGAACGATTATTCATTATTATACACAACAAAAATACAGTAACAAAGGGAGCAAACTCAAAAAACCTGATAACGATCACCACAAAATTCCAAAACCTGTGAACCATCACCAAAAATTCCAAAACCTGTGAACCATCACCAAAAATTTCAAAACCTATGAACCATCACCAAAAATTCAAAAAAACTGTTAACCATCACCAAAAATTCCAAAACCTGTGAACCATCACCAAAAATTCAAAAACCTATTAACCATCACCAAAAATTCCAAAACCTGTTAACCATCATCAAGAACTCGGAACAACATAACCATCACCAAAAATCCCAAAACCTGATAACCATCACCAAAACACAGAAATAATATAATCATCACTCAACAAAGGAGACAGAAAAATTATCAACAAGCCAGAAAAGCCACACTCCCATCCTCATCTCTTTCCCTCGTAAATCTTCTGCCACCACTGAATACCGTCCTCAGTCCCGCCTCTCCATTCCTAATTCGCAGAAAATCACAAGAATAACAAGGCAAGAGAGAAGTTGTAAAGATCCAACAGGTATGATTTCTTCCCCATTCTCATACTTCCATAGCATAATGTCTGCATATGTAAAGAACTGATGGGTAGTTAGAGAAGAAAAATCAACGAAAATTTGTAAGCTAGAAAAAAACAACGAAAAGATCTTACCTTTTTCAGAATTGCTAGAGTTTGATTAGGGAGACGAGAGAGTTGTATTCCTGTAACAGAGAGGTTGAGGGAGGTCAAGGATGACACAATTTCGGGTCTCTCTGGTTTAAATCCGAATTCAAAGAGAAGGGTTTCAAAAAGATGTCATCCGCTGTGAGACAAAGAGGCGTGGGTGGTTACTGAAGAGAGCGATTCATTCGCGAGGTGAGACAGGGACGGGATAGTGAGGAAGGGTAGAAGGTTTTAGCAAATGGAAAAGATGAACAGAGAAGGACAGTGCCGCATGAACAAGAAAATTCCAAACCCTAAATTTATTGATTACCCCTTAATCTATGATTGGCATTTGGTTTAGAAACTTGGGTTTTAGTTTATTTGATTTGTGTTGGGTGACCCTTTACCTTTGCTCCATAAGCCCAATCAGTTTTACTGGCCTCAACCCCATTTTGTTTGATTTTTGTTACAGCAAGTAAATAATCAATTTCTTTGGGCCTCCGCCCCAAATCATCACCATAAGCCCATTTCTGTTCATTGCATACACACCCCTTCATTTGTTTAATTCATAATGTTTGTTTGCATTATTTTATTTTGAATAATTTATTTTTTTTGTTCCTAATTTGTTTCTTGATTAGAACTTTTGCTATTAATTTCCATTTATTTATTTTTCATGATACAAATGTTACAAAAAATATAGAACATATTTCTATTATCTTTTTTTATTTTCTCATATTCAAAAAATATAAAATATAAATCTTTCATAGGATTAATTAATTCTTTTCATCATGAAAAATATTAAAAGATAGAAAAAAATATATGCACTTTGATTTAATTTCTTTAGTTAAACATTTTCTTTAAATAATATCTTATTTTTTTTCCTTTCTTCCTTACAAGTAAATATATAAAATTTTATTTCCATATTTCATTGGTTAATTTTATTTTCATAGATTATTGTAGCCTTAATTAATCGCGTAAAATTCGATTTGGTTGTATTGATTGCTATTTGGACCTTTCTATCACATTTGACTCATCCCCATTTGTAAAAATTGTACCCCCATTCCCGAACACTTTATAATAGCGTAGAATTTCAATTCCCACAATTTACTGTTTTCCTTATACTGTATAGTAATTAGGCGTGTATGGCAAGATTCCAAAATCAATCGCTAGATAACCTAATCAAAGAATAAAATAACTTGAAATCAACACACTTTTTCACACGCGCACCTCTAGGGTAACCTCGCTCGTTGCCTCGGAAATACAGTCATGTCCCTCGAATATGGGACGCTTTAGCAATGACCCTTCGATAAAAAAGATCGTAGTCCCTCGATGACCCTCGACGTTGCCTTCGATAAAATTATCTCGTCCCTTACAAAAAATTCCTAAAGCGTCTCATAAGTTGCTTTCGATGACTGTAAAATTGACCCGCGTCTGTCCCTTCACATCCAACTATGGGGCTTCTTACCAAATTAATGGTAAGATAACACCATTAAAAGGAGGAAGAAAAGAATAATTTAAGACCTTTCGAGTAGATAGATTCGCTCCTAGTTACTCGCTTGCTCACGATAAAAACATTTTTACTCCTACACTTTCATTTCAAAACATTTTCAAAAGACAAAATGTTTTGTATACATTCTTATAGAGACGAGAACCATTACAAAACATCCTTTCAAAACACTTTCCAAAACACGATTCACAAACACATCTTTGAACCACTTTTTTTGAAACAAAACTTTGTACGCGTTCTTATAGAAACGAGAACCATTACAAAGAGATACTTTCAAAAGCCCACACCACAAGCACATTGTCAAATGAAAGCAAGTGATCTAAACGAGTAACTAAGAGCCCTTGGAAAACCATGGATGAAAAGGGTGCTAATACCTTCCCTTTTCATAATCTACACCCCGAACCCGAGAAATAATCTCGAAAGGTCTTTCCTGTGATTTTTTTACCTTTACTTTGGATAAAAGAAAAGTCGGTGGCGACTCTTGCTATCCGCACAAATGCCATTGAAACGCAAAACATCAAGTCAGTTCTCCCACCGTATCACACCTGGTATCCATGAAAGGGCCACTTACTAGTAGATGCAACTCAAGCCATTGATACAACATCGAATGGCATAAACTTATATTACCACATTTTCCATGCCTGGAATGAATGGTGTAAAGAGTATCTTCCAAGAGTGTCGGTATCGGGTTCTTGTTTCTAAAAACACAAATAGCCGCCAAATCCACAAAATTTCTCTTGCAAGGGAAGAGGACGATCCCGTATATCATGAGAGCAAACAGAGAACTGAAGTCACTCCAATTGTCTTTCTTTGCCCAATCTTCAGCTTTCTTCACTAAGAAATCCAAATAAAACCTTGTAATACCCTCATTGGACTTCCAATTGTCTTTCACCTCTTTCCAACTCAAATGAAGAATCTCAACAATAACTTTGAACTTCGGCTTCTCCGGTACTTGGACAAAAGGAACTTCATCGGACAACTTGATATTAAGTAGGTACGCGTACTTTTCTAAGGTGGGAACCAGTTGATAATCTTGAAAAGTAAAACACCATAATTCTCTGTCATAGAACTGGAGGAGAGTAATCAAAGCCATCGGGTCAACTGGGGTGTTAAGGACTAGTAGCAAGTTGCTATAATTTTTGTTGAAATTACTCAGAACATCACCCTTCAGATAAGAACTCAACCTCTTCAATTCGGACACATCAATGGTAGGAATCTGATAAGAGAAAGTATGCTTGGTAAGCTCTTTAACATGAACTGAATCACACTCAACTGGAGGGAGACCGACCATTTCTGATGGAAAGAAGACTCTTGAATGTCCCTGGAAGATGACATGCGCATGCTAGTTTTTTTTTTTTTACATCATTTTTTTTAAGAAATAAATATGTTGTGATGCAATATGACAGGATCAAAGTTTCACACCAGATTATGGTTGGACCATTACAGAACAACACCACTCAAGATCACAAGAGAATCTCGAGGCTTCAAAACTAATCATGGGAACCTGAGTCACCCTTGCAACACAAAGTCACCAACAGTACTCGTACCTGTAAAAAAAAGTTTTCCCGCCCCTCTCACGGGTGTAGTCTAGGTCAAGGTAAGGTTAAAAGCCAAATCAGAGTACGAGAGCTCAAATGTCGGTATCATCATACGATAACACCTATCCGAACTACCTCTGAAGTCATGGGTCTCATGGTCAGGTCTACAAAGCATCCGCCTCATAGCTGCTGTGGCCACTCTATTCCTAGTTCCTATAGATTTCACTCATAGCCTGGGTACGAGGCCTTTTACCTCATGGAACAACCCACCCACCAAGAAAATCCAGAAACCAAACAGTTCAGCCAAATCCAGTATGCAGAAAGTAAAGCGCACATAGGATGCAATGCAAACAGATAAATATGCAAAGAGGTAAAATAAACACCCAAAAAGAAAACAAACAAGAGCTAGGATCGACTCTAGGATGGACCAGCAAAAGGTCAATCTATCCCCAGTGAAATCGCCAGCTGAAACTACGCGGCCGGAACCTGTCATCTGGATGTTAATGAAACATCAATAAAGTCGCCATCGAACGTCTTTTATCCCGCCGAGAGGGAAAGGTAAACATCGAGAAAACCTGAAAAGGGAGAAATCACGGTCTTTCGACCGAGAGATTGGGTAAGGGAGTCTGTTACGCGAGGGGAAGGTGTTAGCACCCCACACGTCCGTAGTACTCTACGGTATCCACTCTTGTTGTCTAATCTAATGGGTGTGGTCAAATCTTATGTCTATGGTTTAATACTGAAAAGGGAATGCATGCGAAAGAAAAAGAAAATAATGTAGGGAAAATAAAAGTTGGGCTCGGTTGGGCCTTACCCCAATGCCTACGTATCCCTTTTAAGGAATCAGAGCAGCCGTAGTTCGGCTTACATGTTTTGGTTGGTTTGTGTTTTTTAGTTAAGACAACAAAAATAGTCAAGATGGCAAAACATCAAATAAAACAACAAACATATGAGATGGTCAAACATCGACTAAATAATAACAAGGTAACATGTCAAAGATGGAGAAACATTAAATAAAAAAACGGATGACAAAACATCACACCTAGCAATGATATTGAGAATCAAGGCAGGATAACAAACAGATGTGATGGCGAAACATCGACTTCAAACAAATGTGCGATGGCAAAACATCGGCTAAGAGATAACAAGGTATCATGGCAAAGATGGCGAAACATCGATAAAACAGATGACAAAACATCACACCTAACAATGATATTAAGAATCAAAGTAGGATAACAAACATGTGCGATGGCGAAACATCAGCTTCAAACAAATGCGTGATGGCGAAACATCGGCTAAAAGATAACAAAGTCACGGCAAAGATGGCGAAACATCAATAAGATAGATGATAAAACATCACGCCTAACAATGATATTGAGAATCAAAGTAGGATAACAAACATGTGTGATCGCGAAACATTGGCTTCAAACAAATGTGCGATGGTGAAACATCGGATAAAAGATAACAAAGTCATGGAAAAGATGGCGAAACATCAATAAGATAGATGATAAAACATCACGCCTAACAATGATATTGAGAATCAAAGTAGGATAACAAACATGTGCGATGGCGAAACATCGGCTTCAAACAAATATGCGATGGCGAAACATCGGCTAAAAGATAACAAAGTCATGGCAAAGATGGAAAAACATCAATAAGATAGATGATAAAACATCACGCCTAACAATGATATTGAGAATCAAAGTAGGGTAACAAACATGTGCGATGGCGAAACATCGGCTTCAAACAAATGTGCGATAGCGAAACACCGACTAAGAGATAACAAGATATCATGGAAAAGATGGCGAAACATCAATAAGATAGATGATAAAACATTACGCCTAACAATGATATTGAGAATCAAAGTAGGATAACAAACATGTGTGATGGCGAAACATCGGCTTCAAACAAATGTGTGATGGCGAAACATCGGCTAAAAGATAACACAGACAAAGTAAGATCGGTTTGTATCTTTTACTTTGAAGAAGAGTTTGGGTTCATTAGAAATGTCTTATGATTTGCCAAGAAACAAATTTTGTTTTAAGATGCAAAATGCAAAGAAAAGGAAAACAACTAAGGGAAACTAACCTAGTGTTATCCCTAGTGTTATCATACAATGGTTGACCCTAAGGTTGAGGATAAAGGGAAAGTCCTACCCTATGTTAGCATACATGGATTCCTACCTTAATCAGCATGTCAAAGAAAGCTTAACAATACTATCCTATAGGGAACATGCAATGAGAGCAAAGTCGTGATTTCAATTTCTAAATTGAATGACTCATCGATCAACAATTAAAGAGGAAAAGCAATAAACATCCTATAGGGAACATGCACTGAGAGCGAAGTCATGATCTAAATTTCTAAATTGAGTGACTCATCGATCAACAATTAAAGAAGAAAAGCAATAAACATCCTATAGGGAACATGCAATGAGAGTGAAGTCGTAATCTCAATTTCTAAATTGAGTGACTCATCGATCAACAACACAATACATGCATCAGATAAAAAACCAGAGGGCCTCTTGACATATATCAGCAACAGAGATCCCATCATGAAATCAGAGAATTATGCAAAATGAAAATGGGAGAAAGGAAGTAGTATAATACCAAACAGATAACTATTTGTAGCAATCAAGCAAGAATAAAAGAAACCCAGGGAAACTTCAAGCAAGCTGGCATCAGTAAACAAATTTAGTCATGAATATATCAGATATGAACAAGTCCCAGGGGCAATGTATGGCATTCACAATCATATGTATATATATCCTGCAGAAACCATCAAACATGCCAAGCACAAAAATAATGCCAGTACAATAGATTGTGTTTCACAAATAAAGTGAAACACAAAAAAGCCTCAAGCCAAAAGTGGCAACTTTCTCAGAGTACCTCGCACATTCAACAACCAAGTTAGTATTCCATAAGGTGAAAATTTGAGAACAAACATGATGGCTTTAGACATGATAAACAAGAAGAGACAAGCATATGCACAGATTAGGTCAAGAAAAGCAGGGGAATGTTGCTCCTTTCTATCACCATGTTGAATTGACAATTGAATATCAATCAAGGATCATAATAGCTTGAGAGTAATATGAACAAATACCATGAAAGTCAGTAGCAAACACATCTCAATCATGCACAATTGATTCAAACACAACTTCATGAATACAAAAGGAGATGAAACCTACATAATGCACTAGGAGGTTCAAAACATTCAAGTATGGGACATTGAGTCAAAATGGTATGATGCTAAAATGGACAATCAAAACCAACATGATCATTAGGTTCCCAATTATAGGCCTCACTCAAGTTCATTGGCCATCAAACAAATTGCAACAAGTCATGCAAACATAATTGGGTACCTTCACTTCAAAATTACATCAAATATAGAAATAAAGATCCATAATTCAAACCAAAAAAATCTTAACATCTTGGAAGTGCTTAGAAGTCAGAATGCAAGCTCTAAGTTCATGAATGATTGAGGAGGAGACCAAATGAAATTCAAAGTTCAAGACTAGTTGGCAAAACCACCAAACTAGACAAGTTTTCAAAATTATTTGTGGAAAAATGTCAAACCAAGTCAAATAATTCAAGAAAAATGGTTTTTAAATTCCCAACACATTCATGAACCATAAACAAGACCTGAATTCCCAATAAAGTACAAGGCACGAAGATTTTGAACATGAAACTTGCACCCTAAGCAACAAAACCCTAGATTTTAACTTTTAATCCCAAATATTAATTAAATAGGATCAAAACTCAACCAAGGTCATGCAAAATATCAAGGAACCTTAAATGTCAGAAAATATATATTTTCATATTTTTTTGAATTAGGAAAAGTCAAGAAAGAAATTAATATTCAAACAATTATGTAATTAACAAATATTCACATATCAAAATAATATTTAAATCAAAAAGTCAGAATAATGGCCAACCAAAATTACATTCAAATATTAGGGCTAAAAATAAACATCCCTGAATTTTTGTGATTTTTTTGGATAAAAGGAAAATATTAAAAAACAAAAAAAACAAACAATTAACAATAAAATTATTATTTAAAGGCAAGAAAATACAAACCATAACCAAAAATCATGAAATGGTCAAAGTAAAAATATATTCTGATTCTATAATTAAAAACAAGATTACATGATTTTTTTGAGATTTTTTTGGTTAAGGTAAATATTAAAATAAAAATCAAACAAACAAATATTATAAATAACATTTGCAATTAAAATTTAAATCAAAAATAAATAAAATGATAAACCAAAGTCAGAATCAACTTTTACATTATTTTAGGAGTCTAGAATATTTTTTTTGGATTTTTTAGGTCAAAGGAAATATTAAAATAAAAATTATCTTCAAATAAATAATTAAATAAGCCTATGAATTTTTAAACCAATCAAATCATTATTAAAAAATCAAAAAAAAATATGTCAAATACTAGAAAATAAAATTGACCTATGGTAAAAATTTTGTGATTTTTGAATGTGTTTTGATCAGAAAACAAAATTAAACAAAATGTCAAATAAAACAAAAATTCAAATAAACCAAAAAATTCAAACAGACCAATCATGATGTGCCACCACATCATCTTCAACCTCTGGATGGTTCAAAAATGCGCGCATCTTCTCAGGCTTAGGGCTCACTTTCAGATCAACATAACATGCTCAATTTTGCATCATTGTTTTTGAAATCAAAGCTAGCATGGCAAGGAATCCATAGCAATTTGAATCAAATCAAATCATCAATCACATTGTCCACAATCAAGTCATGAATATGAACAAAAACATTCTGAATTGCGAGTTTCAGAGCATCCAATCATGCATAATTCATCAAATTAAACGATGTAAAGCTTCAAAAACATTCTATTAACATCACTGAACATGAATCCAAGCTCAAACATCTCAATAAACAAGTGCATCTCAGGAATCGAAGTTTGGAATCATTACCTCAAGGCGAAAAGTAATCTACTGTCTCCTTCACTCCAGATGCAAACAAATGGTGCTAGCTTGATCTACTTGCTTTGCTGAAGCAGAACCCACAAGAATTTTGAAGAAAACACCAAGGAATTGAGAGATTCGAATCAAGTCGCAGAGGAAGGAGGAAAATCTCAGATCTGGAATTCTTGCAGATGGCGCGTTCTTCCTGTCTCTCTTTGCTTGCTTTCAATTATATAAAGTTTGTAGAGAAGGATAGAAGTGGAAGTTTGTCCTTAAAGCCGTTGGAGGGCAGGATTGGGAATTTTGGCCAAAAATGAAGTGCATATTGAATCATGTGTTTTGCTGGTGCATTCTTCTGCCTTTTATGAATTTTGTGAGCCAAATGAAGTCAGAAATGCATGCTCAAAATGCCAGCCCACGATTACTTGAAATGAGAGAGTGTTGGTGAATTGGCAATTTTGAGCAAGTTTTGTATTTTTTGATTCAAGCAAGTTCATGAAGCACATGGGCAAGAAATGGTGAGTGTAATGGGCTCAGAATGTCACAAATTACCAATGGGCTTTATTAGAAGCAAGTGGAATGGCTAAAACTTGAGTTTGCAAGAAATGGCCATTTTGCACATTTGCCAAATTTCAATAAGAAACTTCAAAATTACAAAGTTCATAACTTACTCATACTTTTGAGTTTTGACAAAAATGAGTACAATTTGGAAAGGTATTGGAAATATATACTATCCCTTAGTTTAGAGTTTTTGCAAATTAATCCATTAAGGTTCTCAAAATTTGGCTTGAAATTCAATAATTTTGGAAAATGACCTATAATCTTGTAACTTCAAAAAACCATAACTCTTGATTCCTTGCCAATTTGAATATGAGACAAAAAGGAGATGAAAGATCATTCTCTTAGATTTCCAAGCATATTTCATTTGCATTTTCTTGATTAAGGGTGAATAAGATATGAATTTTTGAACTTAAGCCCTTATTTTCCAAAATTAGAAACTTTTAGGGTTTCTTCAAGAACAAGTTTCATCCCAAAATCCAATCTCTTTGATCCAATGACCAAAATGGACTTGAAATATGAAAAGTACATCTTTGAATTGATGGTTGGCCAAAAATTCCCTTGGTCAATCTTGACTTTGACAGATCTTGACCAAAATGACCATTTTGCCCCTCTGAATCAATTGATCCACTTCCCTTCAAAAATGATGATTAAAACTTCAAACATATGATCTTCCAAATATATGTTCAACACACTTGATGAAATCCCAAACCCTAGTTTTGTTCAACACATTAGGAGACTGATTAATCATCCTCAAAACTTCAAATCCTCTGATGATCCAAAGATATGGATGAAGCATCTTGAGATATGCAATAACTTTTGAGCTTGAAAGATCCAGAGTTTTAGATAATAAGATTCTTTTTTGAGCAACTTGTCAATGCAAATAACCTTCAAGTCTTGAGGAAGACTTGATAACCAAAGTGCTTTGATCCCATCATAATGTATGAATGCAATGCAATATGATATTCATGATGAAACATAATCCTAAATCAAGAGGGTAAATTTTGGGGTGCAACACAATGATGTCTACATTTTATCTTCACAAATGCATGCCTAACAATGCCTAAATGAAAAGATAGAAGTTCAGAAAACTCACCTTGCAGTTGGAGATCGTGTTTTGAGTTAGAGCTTGATTCAAGTTGTTGTGGTGATCAGGTTAGCTTCCTCAAGTTCCCAGGAAGCTAATGCAATGATTAGCTTGAGCAATGGATGGCTGGAATGGCTTGGAGAAGTCAATGTGCAATACTCTGTTTTTGGTTATGGAGTTTGATGCAAATGGTGTTACAGTCGTGTAACAGGGACATGGACAAGTTATATTTGATGTATAGGAGTTTTAGGAACTAAAAGGCCAAAGAACGCACGAGGGAAATAGAAGATACAAGTTCAAGGTCAGAACCTGCACAAAAATGGAGTTTGTGTGCAATTTCTGGCTAGAGGGAATTTGAGAGAGTTTCAGGCTTGCAAAAATCGTGTCCTAAGTTGCATAATATTGTCTCAATGTATAGGAAAAGGTTTTGAGAGCTTCGGTGATCATAAGTACAAGTTCACATGTTATGGCTTTTTGGCTTGTTTTTTAAGAAAGCTTGACAAGCATTGTTCCAAGGCAAGGTACAAGGATATCTAAAGTGGTTAGGCACTTTAAACATGCTCATATGATTGTGTATAGGATGCTTGTGCAGATAGAACAAATGAAAAGCTCAAGAGAAGTTGACTTTGTGATTAAAGCCACTTCACTAGAATGACAATGTTACTTTGTGCCATTAATGGAAATGCAACTTGGATAAAGCTTGAATCAAGTGGATAATAGCTCAAAAGCAAGTGTAATATTATGATTATGGAGAGATCTTGAGGTTTAGAGGCCTGCAAAACAAGATTGTGCAAAATAGGTTTGAAATTGAATTCTTGTTCATCACAAAATGCCTTGTAATTCAAGTGACAAAATCCTAACTTCATCTCTTCGATTCTACCTCCTCAAGAATGATCTCAAGGAGTTCTTGGACATTTTGGAAAGCTTGCAATGTGCTATACAACCCATCTTTGAATTGATTTTGAATATTCCCCTTGGAACTATATGAAAAAGTGTCATGAAGTTAGGTCAAAATCCTGACCAAATTAGGGCAAAATTTCACTAAGTGTTTAGTTTCATGACCACATGTTCATAAAATTATAACTTGAGATCTAAGCATTTTTTAAAGGAGTTGTGTAAAGAAAAATTGTATATTTCATGGATATCTACTACTTTCATGTTGGAAGTTTCTCTTTAATCATCTTGCATCATGGTGAAAATTTGGCTCAAAGTTATGGAAAAAAATGAATTTTCCAACACTTAGAAAAATTTCTAAGTTTAGAAATTTTGACTTTTCAAAATGAAATCTTGACTTTTTTATTTCTTAATGAATAAGTTTCATATTTTGACATGTTTTTATGAATTTTGATCCTTGGTACTTGAATTTGACCAAAAAGTCAAAGTTTGACTTTTCAGTATACAGTTGACTTTTGATCAGTTGACTGCAAAATTAACCTGTCAATCCAATGGACTTGCAATGTTTTGAATCGTGTCATTAGGTAAAAATGATGCAATTGGACTCTTGAGATCATGCCTTAAACTAATTGACCATTTGCTAGGTCAAAAATCAGAAATTGCCCTTTTCCAGTCAAAACCCTAGTTTTGACCATTTTGCCCTTTGGGGGATTTTATCAAATTTCTTGAGGAATTGTGATCCAAACTTGATAAAATGATACATATGAGCCTAAAATGTTGATATGGATCAAGAATTGTGAAGTTTGACTGTAAATTGGCCATGGTTGATTGTTTCCCCAATACAGTTGATTTTTAGGTCAACTACTCAATTGACTGATCAAAAGTGTGATCCAAGGCTTGAAACTTGGAATGAGTAATCTTGGGGGTCCATGATGATCCATGAAAGTCACATGGGACATTATAAGTTCAAAAAATCCTTGTGCAAACTTAAACCCTAATTTTGGTCATCAGTGCTTAAGGAGGTGTCTTGAGCTGATCAAACTCTAGTGCAGTCTTGAGCCCAAGGAGATCTTGTGAGTAAATTATTGATAAGTGAGAGGGGAAATTTTGGGGTACAACACGTAGCAACCTCCATCGGACCTAGATTCAACTTTTTTTCCATTAAACAGTCTATCATCCTAGTGAAATAGATGACAATCATCATCGTTTTAGAAATATAATGAAGGAGATAAAGAATTAAAAATCAGAAGCAAAGACATAGGAAAGACATATGAATGAATGATAAGAATAAATTTTAACAAACCCTCCAGAATTTGTATTTCCAATATCTTCTTCATGGGTTTTCGCTTGATCTGGAAACGTGGATTCTCATTGAAAGCTCGTGCCCACAAACTAGAGTTTTTCTCCCACTGGACATGGTACCTGAACTCACGCTTCTAACCATTGCACCTGAACCCTAGTTGTGAGGAAAAAATGAATCATGATCTCAAGATGAACCCTAAGGGTCTGTTTGGTTCAACAGAGGGGAGGGGGGAAGATTTAATAGAGAGGAAGGGAATGAAAAGGAAGAGATAGAGGGAATTTAACTAAATATATTGAAATTCTGGTGTATGCCAGTCTTCAGATGTTATACTTAATGTCTAGACATCTGATATGACATAATAAATACACTACAAGGTAGATACCCAATTTTTCGTGATTCAGTACTAAAGAATAACAGAAGCACAGTTTTATCCAAGCTGCGCCAGATATACTTTGAAGGTGCAGAGGATAGAACACACGATGTACCTAGTTCTGTTCATCTGTTGCACATGATCAGCAGAGAGCAAACAACCTTCACAGTTCTGTTTCTCCTGCACAGATATCAGCATGATGTCTTGACATGTTCTGAGATATCATCTGTTACAACATTACAGTTTTACCTTGATATATAACAGACAGAATTATAAAGTGTTGAAGGTAAAAACACAAATCAGTTGTTGACCCAATTCGGTGAAACACACCTACTCTGGGGGCATACCAAGCCAGGAAGAAGATCCACTATCAGCAATATTAATTCAGGACTAAACTTCACAAGTTCCCATCCCTCACTTAATCATTTACCCAGTGCAACCTATACCTAGGAACTCCTAGATAGAAACCTACCAGTTTCCATTCCTATTGCCTCAGCAACAGAGGTCTTACTCCTACTCAAGAAGTAGAGCCCTCCCACTTGATTTCCTACATTACAATGTATATGAAGTAATGCAGAAATACTTAGACTTGCTTCATAGCTTCGTCCAAGAACACTCAAACCCTTACCTACAGGTATCGAGTTACACACAAGGTAACCTTGCCACAGACCGACAGGTTTACCTCACAGAACACCCCCAATATTACATTATGTGAGGCTTTATAATTAGAAACCTATTCCAAGTCACTTATCACAATAATAATTGCTTGGAGTACAATAATCAAACCTATACAGATTACAAATGATCTTCTGATCAATAAAAGGGATCACATGAAAAACAGCAGCTCTGTTGAATATATAGCAGCTGCAACTTCAGTTAGGGTTTCCACAAAAACCTAGGGTTAATTCCGTTTGACCTAAAGACCAGGTCACAGGGCTTTATTAACCAGGTTAGGGTTGAGCTAGGTTACCCCTCAGAAAACGCAGGATTCTGTTCAGGAAAGACTGAGTTATTTTCCTGAAAAAACTCAGACTTATCCAACCTGCAGATCTGTTAGTTCAGAACAGGATGTCATAACAATCTGTTATGACATCTGAGAAAACCTGTCTACTGATTTAGCAAAATGTGATCATTTTGCAAAATGCTCAGATACACACTTATAAACATCAGTATTTGAATTACAATATTTTTCTGCAAAGGTACCTAATGAGTCAGTACAAACTAAACTAGAATGTTATGACATCAATCATGACATTCACACATACACTTGGGTTTTACCAAAAATGCAAGCCAATACCTAAACAACTACAAACTCCCCCTTTGGCAGATTTTTGGCTAAAGACCCTAAGCAATCAGAGATAGATAGCAGCAGAAATAAATGACTGCAGAAAAATAGAATGTCTAATTGAGCAAGAACATATTAAGTACCAAAATATTCTCCCCCTCTTTAGCCACAAATGGGCCAAAGATACATGTTCATAATGATAAGAGTAGTAGCAGAAAAAAAACTGAACACACTTCCAAACTCCACCAGATATCAGCACTGACCAGCAACACCACCAAACAGCAACCAACCTTCAAGCAATGTCATCAGATCCAGAGGATTCAGGCTTCTTTCTTTTCTTGTGAGCAGTGTCAGCATTCTTCTCTTTGTTTGATGTCTCAACATTCTTAGAGACATCTGGATTTGTTTCAGCATTTGAACTTTCTTGGTTCAGAGGAACAGAAATGCCAGGAACTGAGTGGTTCTCGTTCAGAATTCTTGAAACAATTTTTGCTATTGCTTGATTAACATAGGCTGTCCCTTCCCTATTTGCAATTTCAGGGGGAACTGAAGAAGAAGGATGAGATGTATTACCAGAGGCAGAAGCTTGGGGCTTTCCTGCATGTCTTGTTCTCAACTCTTTGACCTTGTCAGGATGAAGTATGTCTTGCCCTTTTAAAACAGACATTTGTCTTTTAGAACATACTACTCCCTTTATGTACTTGTCTTAGGATCCCCTTTCCAAGAAACATCGTTGGCATATTACACTCTACCTCAGTTATATAATACCTTTATTAGATGACAAGTTATCACCTAAACATTCCAGCTCACTAAACTGCTTCATAATGAGACACAACCGCCCTGTTTTCTTAGCAGATGAAAACATGCTCAAATCCTATGTCGTCATACATTCTGCTATTTTCATATTAGCAGCTTGAAACCATTCCATTTTCACAAAGAGGATGGTTACTCCCTCTGAGTCATACAACTGTACACACATGGGTTTATTAATAATAATCCACACTTCATCCAATTTTCCTCCTGTCTGTAGTTTTAGAGGAAATTAGGAACAATGTCATTAGGCAATGTGATGACATTCGGTCAGACATAGTCCTCTTCAGTCTTGAACACATCATCCCAACAGTTAATAAAGTGCCACACTTTATATCCTACGAGTTTGATGAAGACTTTTCGTACAAACCAATACTCCCCCTGTTAGGGACAATCACTTCTCCTCATGGAAACAAGTAGGTCACATTCAATACTCAGTTGGACCTTCAAGACAACTTCTGATTCAAAGTAAATAAGACCCCTTGATGAATGGAAAACATAAGACGCATCTTCATGTCTTCAAGAGTGCACCCTCTGTTCAACAATATTGGTTGAACGCATTCATACTCTGAATCAAACTTTCTCAATAATAATCAGCTGCCACATGTTGATTATCTTGATTCTCTGAATCCACTGCTGAGATAGACCAAATGCCACTGTTTGATTATCTCCTTCATGAATCCTCATATGAAAAAAAATCAAATGTCACCTTTTGACTTCTCCATGTTTATCAGACTTCTCCTAAAGATATTCTGATCTTCCAATTGAAATTTGAACTTCAAGCTACAAGTTATCACAAAAGGCTTAGATACACTAAGACAGGAACATGTAACATCTTCTCCACCCAACAACTCCAAAGAGCTGCAAAGAGACGATCTTTTTGAAGTATCCAATCTTCAACTTCGTAGATCATCCTATCTTAAGTTGATGTGCCACTTCACCAACCAAGAATCTGATGTTGAACCAAATGTCACAACATTATGTTATAACATCTAGTTGTTGAATTCAGCTCCTTCTCTAATTTACTTCCTTACCTAGATCAGAACCAGACTGATCCAAGTAACCATCATCAAGATTATGATGTCTTCTTCTTCTTGTAGCTTCAAGTCTGAACACGTTTCCAGGAAACCTTTTCAAGGATCAAATGATTTTGCTGTCACCAAAGAGATAGCTCTAAAGCATCACTCTTCCTGTGATTCTTCACAGGGTCTAGAAGAAGGAATGTTCCCACATCTTTAAGAACATCAGTTATCTTGAACTCCAAGGATAATCAATTAAATACTTGTACTTGTCACAAATAGCAATTGATCATAAATCCTTCCCATTATCCTGTAAGATACTTTCACCATTTGAATACTTTGACATACTCTTCGTGTGTTAATATCTTCTTCTTGCAAGCACTTTCTTTGAGAGACCAAAGAGTTGAGATATCTAGGTTGCCACCCTTGACTCAAGTAAATAGAATTTTCTCTGAACAAACTCTACTCACCTCAACAGATTTGAAACTCCTACCAGATCAGATTCATCCTTAGGAATGAGAGAGATGAATCCTTCCTTGCAAATATGTCACACAACACCCAGAACCCATGTGACATAGGTCAACAGCCAGCTAAACACCAGGCTGAACTAATGTGAGGAGGTTAACCAAATCTCCCCCTCAAACTACCAATCATGGAAGCTCCACACAAAATATCCATGCATTGTACACAAATGTCTCGACATGACATATGACATCCCTACCAGATTCAAGTAACTCCAAGAGTTATACCTGTTCATACTCCAATCACACCAATTAGACTTCAGCTGACCTTAAGTACTTCAGAGAAGACAACAACACCAATCATCAGCAGATATGTATTGCCAGAACATACTACCTTAACCAAATTCTGAGTCTTCAAATTCTCACATCTTGAAAGATCTTCCACTTCTAATCATGATGTTTAAATGACAAGATTCATGATCCCAATCTACTTCTTATGAAGGAGCAATAATGCTGCACCATCATTGACTTTTATTAACCAATGAGCTTGTCTTTCTTCACACCATAGTACTCCAGGGAACAACTGCTCAGCCCTGATCAATGTCACATCTCAACCAGCTTCACTTCTAGAGTTCTGACTCCTAAAAGTAACCTTCGGGAGCACACAGACATAGTTGACTCTACCATTGTCAACTTTGCACACACAGATGTCTCCTCTTCCAGGTCAGGAGTAGGTTCCAAACAAAAGTATCCCTTTGTTTGACACCCAAAACATATGCTCTTCAACTAGTAGCTGCATACTTGTCCCACCATCACATAGAACATCAGTTCCATCACCTTGGAACAAGGCCCTCCTTGAAATTCTTCAAGGTCTTCGTATAACACTAATCCGTGATTATGTGATTCTTACCATCCTGAACGAAGAACGTCTTCATGAGTGGACTTGAGAGGACTCAAGTATCTGTGACATCTTCAATAGCTTATGTTGAATTCCTGAATACAGTAGCCTTCAATCCACAAGAGGGGAAACACATCAGAGCTTGAGTTTTGCCAAGTATTACACAGCGGAAGAACATAATACAACTCAATCTTTGCACACACACTTTAGGCGTACACAAATCCTAGGTTTGAAAATAAATCAAACCTAGAGCAGCTACCTCACAACCAGGCCAAATGCCAATCACCAAAGACAGGTACACACAGTTCCTGTCATGAATAGTCCATCCTCCCACTTTAAGGGACCATTCAGGGAAATAACAAACCTTTCCAGGTTACAATCTCCAGTACTAAGATTGACCTTGCAGATACCAGAAAGTATCACCCATGGATCTCATCCAGAAACAGAACAGGATGCCTGCTCTAATACCAATTGAAATTCTGGTGTATGCCAGTCTTCAGATGTTATACTCAATGTCTAGACATCTGATATGACATAATAAATACACTACAAGGTAGATACCCAATTTTTCGTGATTCAGTACTAAAGAATAACAGAAGCACAGTTTTATCCAAGCTGCGCCAGATATACTTTGAAGGTGCAGAGGATAGAACACACGATGTACCTAGTTCTGTTCATCTGTTGCACATGATCAGCAGAGAGCAAACAACCTTCACAGTTCTGTTTCTCCTGCACAGATATCAGCATGATGTCTTGACATGTTCTGAGATATCATCTGTTACAACATTACAGTTTTACCTTGATATATAACAGACAAAATTATAAAGTGTTGAAGGTAAAAACACAAATCAGTTGTTGACCCAATTCGGTGAAACACACCTACTCTGGGGGCATACCAAGCCAGGAAGAAGATCCACTATCAGCAATATTAATTCAGGACTAAACTTCACAAGTTCCCATCCCTCACTTAATCATTTACCCAGTGCAACCTATACCTAGGAACTCCTAGATAGAAACCTACCAGTTTCCATTCCTATTGCCTCAGCAACAGAGGTCTTACTCCTACTCAAGAAGTAGAGCCCTCCCACTTGATTTCCTACATTACAATGTATATGAAGTAATGCAGAAATACTTAGACTTGCTTCATAGCTTCGTCCAAGAACACTCAAACCCTTACCTACAGGTATCGAGTTACACACAAGGTAACCTTGCCACAGACCGACAGGTTTACCTCACAGAACACCCCCAATATTACATTATGTGAGGCTTTATAATTAGAAACCTATTCCAAGTCACTTATCACAATGATAATTGCTTGGAGTACAATAATCAAACCTATACAGATTACAAATGATCTTCTGATCAATAAAAGGGATCACATGAAAAACATCAGCTCTGTTGAATATATAGCAGCTGCAACTTCAGTTAGGGTTTCCACAAAAACCTAGGGTTAATTCCGTTTGACCTAAAGACCAGGTCACAGGGCTTTATTAACCAGGTTAGGGTTGAGCTAGGTTACCCCTCAGAAAACGCAGGATTCTGTTCAGGAAAGACTGAGTTATTTTCCTGAAAAAACTCAGACTTATCCAACCTGCAGATCTGTTAGTTCAGAACAGGATGTCATAACATCTGTTATGACATCTGAGAAAACCTGTCTACTGATTTAGCAAAATGTGATCATTTTGCAAAATGCTCAGATACACACTTATAAACATCAGTATTTGAATTACAATATTTTTCTACAAAGGTACCTAATGAGTCAGTACAAACTAAACTAGAATGTTATGACATCAATCATGACATTCACACATACACTTGGGTTTTACCAAAAATGCAAGCCAATACCTAAACAACTACATATATGTTTGGTTCAAAGAAGGAGAGAGGAGGGAAGGAGAGGAATTTTTAACAACATGTATGTTTGGTTCATAAGGGGAGGGAATGGTTATATTTATAAAACTACTTGTGTGAGCTGCAAGCTAAAATCCCAAATTAAGACTGCAAGCTAAAAGTTCAATGAAGCCTAGGGCATCATACCTTATGATGTACCGTATATTACTTAAGCTTATGGTACATTACCATATTCTGTATTTCACTTAAGTGTATTGTACCTTAATGTGTTCTACAATTCTCTTAAGTACATTGTACCTTACAGTGTTCCTTATTTACTCTATCTCTCATCAACCTATCCTTATGTGTGTGACCTGTAGGTTTTCGCGATGTTGAAAATTATGTTAAATCACACATTTAACTTAATAAATAGTGAGCAGTATCTAGCAACACATCACTGCTACCCAAGTCACGAAAATTTCATGTGATATGACAAAACCTTTCTGTGGTAATACTTGTGTGTACAATTATCCTTTTACCATTATGTCTATATTGAACACAAGGCATAGACTGTGTCACCCTTGTCCAGTTCAATAATAGATCCTTAGACATTTATCCTATTATGCAGGATAGGCAAATTCCATCTAGGTCACTCATGTCCCTCAATATGCTTTGTGAAGTACCCATCATCTGTCTTTATAGTCATCCAGTTATGGAAAATGTTTGATCAGTAATAAAGTACTTGACTCTACATCTAGGGTCCATAGTAGTTTCGGGTTGAAGGGTGGTATACACCATTATCACTATGAGAATAACTTATGAAACTTTGCATAACATTCTATGTGGTATTCTCATAGTGAGTCAATCCAGTATAAATATTACTCCTAATATTCATACCTATGTCAATATTTGATAACTCCTTATCCATGATCCATGAGATGTGATCATCAATATATCTACATAATAGCCTCAATGCTTTAATGTTATTCCACTTCACAATAAATCTTGGCTACAAATACTTTAAGAATAACGTCCTTATGTTTAATTAGATCTCATGATTAAGCCACACTTAACATTTTCTTAAATAGAAGAACTATTCTAGGGACTTTATTATTTTGGAAAAACAAACATAATAAAGAAATGTCTTTTATTATTAATAAATAATTCGATACAAGTACCAAAAGTATTGGCATCTAGAGCTTACACTAACAGAGACCGATGGTGGTTGGAGTTTCTTTCTCAAGAATATCATAACACATGTTTCTTCATAACCCACCCTCTATTTGATTCCACACATACATGCATCTATTAAGAGTTCATACAATAATTCTGATAACGGTTAATCTTCTTTCTACCCTTGTCTACTGCATTAGACATATTACATAAAATTTCGTGAGGAAAATCAAAGACAAGATTCTTCAGAAAAAATTGTGAATGCAGGGTATGCTTTAAATCATCCATCATTCAAACATTATCACGACGAAATTAGATTTTCAAATATGGATGCACTAAGGTGGGTCAATAATATTCTAGTGGAGAAGTGGATTAGGGCATTTGATGGGGATCGACGATGGAATCACATGATAACAAATCTTGTGGAATCAATGAACTCGGTCTTCAAAGGCATTATAAACCTACCAATAACTTGTTAGAGCAACCTATTTTAGATTCGGATCATTGTTCGTAATCAGAGACGAGAAATGGAGTTTGGCGTTACAATGTTCAGTGAAAGCTGCATGAAAGTGATGAAGGAGGAAGCTAGCAAAGCTATCATACACATTGTTACATGTTTTGACATTCATAGGCACACTTTCAATATAGAGGAGACAATGAACCATAATGATCGGGTCGAACTACATCGAGGTTAGTGCAATTACAATTTTTTTAAAGTCTTTCGCATGTCTTACTCCCATGTCATTATGGCATGTTCAAGTATTCACCAGGACGCTTTCAAGTATCTATCTCTGTTTACAAAGTCATAAATATATTTGGTGTATATAATAATAGCTTCTTAGGGGTAGAAAAAGAAGAATATTGGCCTATTTATCAAAAGGACATAATTTGGCACAACGAAAATATTCAAAGGAAGAAAAAGGGTCATCGCAACAACACTTGTATTATAACTGAAATGGATATTATTGGCAAAATGGTCAGATTATGTGGTATATATCATTAGTCCGTACACACACGAAACATAAACACGCCTAAAACAACAACACAAACAACAAATAAAAAGACTTAACAACACACCATATCTAAGAGACTACAACAATAAAAACAATATCATTTAGTGTAAACATCATATCTCTAATATCATTCTCATCTTTAACATGCACTCACATTCGTTGAATATCATCATTTTTATCCGCAATAGAGATGTACGAAACAAGTCTCTCGATATTTCTTATTCTTTCACCATTATTAATCTCTTTGTCTAACCAAAGCTTCAAGATCCTCTCAAATTGCTCAAAACTCTGGTTGTTCCAAAAACACATCTTTATTGAATGTTTGGTTCTCGAAAAACAAACAATGCCCATTTCTTTTAACAATCATCAAAGAGTTAGTGAAGAAATAATTAAGAAGAAAATAAAAAGTGATAGAGAATATATGATAGAAGACACGTATAGTTATACTAAAAAAAATATCCAACACATAAGAGCCAAATGAATTGGCACATACACTTAATTCTTCTACACTTACGTCAAATGAATTAGTACATCCTCCTAAACGTTACACACATGCGCCAATTGAAATTTCCGTTGCCAATTTTTTATTTAAAATTTAATTACTTTTAGAAATAGTTGAAAAAGTTAATTATTTAAGAAATTATTTTGAAAAACTAGATTATTTAAATAAAAAATTCATATTAATAGAATCACCTCCACGGCCCACTCCATTTTCACTTATCCAAAAATAAATGGAAATAAATTGTTACTACTACGTCCGTTTTAAAATGACTATTGTTTTAACAAATAAAATTTATTTCAATATGATCATTTTTTAATATAAAAATGTTTGTTATTTTTCTAATTATATCATTTAATTATTATTCTTTGCACTACTTACAACACATTTATAAGGTTAACATAATAAAATTACAATATCTTATAACACGACATTCATTTTAAAACGAACATTATTTTGATGAGAGATATTTTTTAATTTAGAGAGAAATATAGATAAAACCACCAAAGTTATCAATGGTAGAGTGACTCAAACCTGTCCAAAATAAAGATGTCTTTTGGTGAAGGGAAAGGGACGGCCGCCAATAGAACTAAAAACCACAACACAAGAATACTGCTTTCATTGACAATTTCTGACAGACAGTGTTGGCTTGATGATAAGGGTGAAGGAGTTAAACGAGTAAAATAATAAAAATGTCATGAATTTGATTTTCCCATTCCGAATAAACTAACAAATTAATTTTTAATTAGTATTAAAATTTTGTATGTACTGTGGAATTTGTAATGTTTTTTTGGTACGTTCAGACACAACACAACAACCCCAGTTATGATGGGTAGGTGCTAAACTGGCAATGTCCAATCACAAAAACTGACATATTTAATAGCCTTTTTAATAAATCAAATGGATCCTCCCAAACCTTAGTTTTGTGATGTCAACTTTGTCCTTAGAAAGATGAGAAGGGATATTTGAACACTAAATATTTGACCAAATATCAATTGTAAGCCAATGTTTTTATCTCTCTTCAATTTTTTCATTTCATACACTTACACGAATTCCAATAATACACTACTATACTTAAAAATTACACTTCACACCTTTTTGACATCTAAATTTGTGTGTCAAAATATCATTTTTCTATAAAAAATCCAATCAAGACTTACAACATCCTTCTTACACAAACCTGTGATTTTGTACATTTGTTACATAAAAATTTGAATTAAAAAAAAAAAAAAGTAAACCATAAAAACTTGTTGAGTTGGGCAAACGCTAAACCAAACTTTGAAGGAACACAACGCACCTACCTATCACCCACTAATGTAACTAGAATTTAGTAGTGAAAAAAGAAAAAAGAAAACACACTAAACCAAAGAATCACTGGCTTAATCTTTATGGAGACACTAATATGATAAAACAGCTCCAAGCTGCCAAAACCTTTGTTCAAGAGCATTCCATGATTCTCATTCCCATGATAAAAAGAGAACAGAAAAATTGAATGTTTTGTGGAAAACACTACTAGCAAACATGCCAATTGAAGGTACTATAATCATAAGCAATGAGATCACTAGTTAAGAAGATATACAGTTTTGTGATAGTTGTCATTAAAATGATTACATAGTTCATCATCAGTCCATCTTATGCAGTCCTTAGTGGTGGGGAAACCAATATCACACCATCTCCCCTGACAAATAGGAAAGGAACTGCCCGCCTTGTAGTCTGCAATCAGAAAAACAACAAAAATCATCTAAGTAAAAGTATCTTCAAGATAAATGAAGCAAGTGTTGCCTTGGTTGGTGCAGATTGAAGATTGTAAATATGTATATAGTATACCCTAGATATGAACAAAATTCCAAAGGTAATCCTCTTCTTATCTGGGCTGTAGTGTATTACTGTCTAGGGAAAGACAAGTTTCTTTAAAACAATAGAAACTTGGTCAAGCAAATAGCCAGGTGAGGTCACAAATTAGTTGAATATCATGGTTCTGAAAAAGTAAGGCCAATATTTGAAAGAAAAGCCCAATAATCTAACTCTAATCTAAAAAATAGCTACAAGTATCTAGTTTTTACTAATATGCTCATCAATAAGCACTGCATTAGGGTGTAGTTGTTTCAAAAAGATGTTTCGAGAACCAGATTTTATTCAAAGTTTCTCCTTAGGCTTTGTTTGGGAAGGGGGGAAGGGCTTTAGGCGGAGGGGAGGGGAGTATCATAAACTAAGGGGAATGGTTTGGAGAATTTTTCTCAGTCTAACACTCCAACGCCCTCGCTTGATTCGGTTTTTTAGCTTGTAAAACTGGAAAATTTGTTGTTTAGTTTATGAAGAAAAATAAACTTCCATGCAAGGTTGGAGACAATCCTCATTTCCCCTTCTCCCTTCTCCTTCTATCTCTATCAAAATCTTAAAACGTGGGAAACGATATGTGGAAAATTTTCCAAAGCTAATTCCCTAATTTATTTGAGATTCCCAAATTGTGGGGTTTTAGTTTTATAAAAGAAAATATACCCCGTGGAAGATGGGAAATTATCCTCTCTTTCTCTTACGTTTCCTCTTTCCTACCCCCCTCTTAACCTACGTAGAATCAATAATTCAGATTGAAAGTGTGCCCGGAAGCGGACATATGTGGTTGCATTCAATAACTATTACTCACTTCGATATCACATTCAGCGTAACAACACTTTATAATGAAGGTGTCTCTGGTACTCGACATATGTGGTTAGGTTGAATAATTATTACTCATGTCGACATGTTAGTGTTGTGTAGTGTGAGTGTCTTGTGTATGTGCTAAAAGCTACAAGTTAAAAGCTAAAATCTGAGTTACCAAAAAGAGCTTTTTCATTAATGTGAGCTGAAAAGCTAAAAGCTCTTTTTTAAGTCTTACCAAATAGACACAGTTCCTAACTCCCAATCAAAACCTTAAAAGAAAAACATCTTTTAGCAAATTGGCACTACCTTCAACAATGCTTATCAGTTAACAGCTCTACAATTTAGCTTTGGTTGTGATTATGATTTATGACTTACCCTGACAATTTCTTCATAAGTCTCATCATCGATTTCGACAGTGGTAACAATTTCCTCAACATCACCGAGAATCATATTAAGATGCTGGTCATAAGCCTGCAAATTAAAATTGAAATTGAAATAAAGCACTAAAAAATGGGGTAAAAGGTTAAACAAAAATAAATAAATAAAAAAGAAAGAAATTACATGAAGTTTTCCACGAAGCTCTCTATCAGAACGAAGTTTGACATAGATACGTTCGTCGAGACTGAGCCTTATGAGATCCAAAGGCTCCTTCACTGCGCTTTCTTCCTCTGTTCCCGCCATTCTTTATTTTCACTCTCTCTGTTGTGTGTTTCAGTCAACCGTAACTTTAATAATAAAAAATTAATTGAAAACCCTAAATCTGAAATAGCAGATTGAGATCGAAACCCTAATAAAGTATCAGAAATGATTAAACCCCAATAAAGAATAGTAGAGAAGATGGTACCTCGTTCTTAATGTGATGGAATGGAGTGAGTGAGTGCGGCTGATGAGTAAGATCTCTCGTGAGCTGCGTGCAATGAATTAGTGGCTACACATTCAAGTTTTAAGTACAATTTCTTAAGCTAACTAAGTGAAAAGTGTAACGAATCAATTAAATTCTCTTTAGTAAAACTAGTAAAAGACACTCTTTAGTCAAATATTTAGATAAACTTTTGATTTTTTTTTTTTTACTATTTTCCTGCTTTTTTTTTTTTTTTTTTTTACTTTGTGTTGGGATTGCACAGATGGCAACCAATACAAAAGTGGCATATATATGGTTTTGGCATATATGGAGATTTAACAGGTCTTGCAGATCGACCCAATATAAGGTTTACGGTCCCGCAGATAAAGGTATGATAGTTGAAATGTAAATTCACAAACTAAGTAATCATTAATATTTTATTGATGATTGAGTTGTTTTTTTGGAATGAGTTAATGAAGGTAATCTGATAATGGCAGATTTTCTATTGGTACGGTCATTTTGGAATGAGCAATCAAATCTTACAAATCAAGTCGTCATTATTTCTGTTTTTGGATCTGTTGGATCTGTTTGATGTTATCTTGCTTGACTGTTAGTAAAATCACTTGGTCCGATGTTTCATTTATAATTATTAATTCACTAGACAATATGTCATGGCAGATGAAAGAGTTAGAGGTAGGGGTGTGCATGGTTCTCAAATCAATCCGAATTGAATCAAATATATAGTTTAGTTTAATTCTTTAAAATTGTTTTTGTAAAATTAGATTATTTTTTCAAAACTGGTTTATATTTAGATTGATTTGGTTTAAAACCGGTTCCTACTAACAGTCTATTTTTTATTTGATTCAGTTAAGGTTAGTTTTTTTTTTAAACTAATTACATCAATTTTTTGTTTTAATCAATTTTTTTTGCTTAACCAGTTTGAAACTTTTATGTATATTGTGCTGGAAAACATTGAAAGGTCCCGTCAATATATTTTATTTTACTGTGTTACTTAAAAAAAACTCTTCACATATATAATTGAAATTTGATTATAGTATTATGAAAGTTGAATTTCAAAATGGAGATTCATGTCTTAGATTGATGAAACTCAACTTCCATTACTGTGTTGTCATTCAAACACATTTGCAGGTAAAATATATTATAGTGTATTTTTAAAACTAAAAAAATAATATTTATTGTAATATATTTAATGTTGGGATCCAAGAAAAAATTAACTGTCATTCCAGCTATTCAATTCGTAATGGTTTGGTTTTTGCTATTTAATGTTGGGATCCAAGAAAAAATTAACTGTCAATCCAGGTATTTAATTCGTAATGAGTTGGTTTTTGCTATGTTGGAAATTTATAGAGATATTTTTTAATATTAGAGAATTAGTAAATTGGATCAGAAACAAGAACTGAATTTCAATAAAATGGGTATCCAATATTATTGGTTTTTCTTTAAATAGAATGGGTTAGTTAATAACCAAATGGTTTGGATTTTTTATATTTGGAAACCAATTTTATGGTTATGGATTGGATGAACAGGTTAAAATGCACACCCCTAATTAGAGGAGAAATACAAAGAGCGAGAGCAGCACTGACAACAAACTCACTGTTATGCTGAAGCAGTAAAAGTGGTGGTCACGTCTAAAATAGTTAAACACCGCACAACTGATGAGTTTCCAAATGATATTGAGACTCACATTTTATGCAATTCAACTCAGTAAACCATCAGATATATCAAAATTTTGGTTTGCTAAAAGGGAATGATTTTGTGTGGTTTTTGGTTGAAATTTGATTTTGTTTGGTTTAAATGAGATTGTGATTTTGTGTGATTTTTGGTTGAGATTTGATTTTGTTTTCAATTTAGTTTTGAAATGATGGAGATTTGAATAGAATTTGATTTGATTCATTATCTTGGAGCTTAAATTTATACATATGAAAAAGATTAGGTGCAATAGGTTGCTAATTTGTGATGTTTTCGGGTGCATTTAAAAAGGTTTTTGGTGTATTTTTCTTATGGTTAATAAATAGAGACAATAGTAAATAATAACAAACAATAATACTAATAATAATCCTACTACTTATAATATAGACAAAAATAATAATAACTGAAATAAAAAAATAGGAAATGGTTAGAATTTTAAAAAATACAATAACAATTTTAGAAAGTTGCTAGACATTTAGCTCCATTGTGAAATGATTAGGAAAACAATATGTATAGTTGCACAATTTTTAAAAAACATATAGCTCCATTGTAAATTCTCTAATTAATTAATTAAATAATTATTTAAATATATTTGAATGAAATGATCAATTCTTTTTCAATTTTATTAGACGTTCTAGATTCAAATTCAGTCATAAAAATGCAATAATATTACATATTTCGATGTAGAATTTTGTCGACATTATAATTTTCATTGACTTGAATAGTTTATACAATTGTGCGTAGTAGATTATACATTCATATTTAAAAATAAAATAAATAAGATATAAAATGAAAAATTAAACAAAATTAATATTTAATTTTAAAAATTAAGATATGCTAAAATTTCAATCGACTAAGACTCAACTCGTCTCAAATTTACTCTACTCGATCCAAAATATAAAAACAGGTCACACACTAAGAGCAATGTACAATATCTAATCTACATCCTTAATATATTAAAATATAATACACAATTAGGCGTCAAATTTTGAATAAGATCATATCTAAACACTTTTTAATCACATTATTTTCTCTTCTCTTTCCAATGAATATTATTTAATATCGTAATTAATATTTAATATTAATTACTTCAGTTCATTATTCCACCACTAATTTCTATGTACTTCAACTTATTAATCAATAAAAATCCTTTAAAAAAATTTCTCACGTATAATATACATTCTGGACTGACTCAATGGCTAGAATTGACTCAATCCGCTTCTACCTTCCACATGGCCCAACAACGTTGACCCATTAACTCTGACATTCATGTCGAGCATACCTGGTCGACCACGCCCCATGGACAGTAAGATCAATGATACCTAAGATGTACGCCTGCCCACACTGACAGCCACCTCCCATTCTGCTCGACACACGTGGAGTAGACAACCAGAAAGCGCTCATAACGCGTCTTCCCGTAATCTCTTTCTTGTCAGAGCAACGACTAGTTATGAGCACGACTGCCCGTTTTGACCAAGTCTTGACAGTTACCTATTTTTGAGGAGCCTAGTATCTAGGCTAAAAATAAGAATCAATGGCCAAGCGTCGGGGATATTATATAAACTCTCACACTTGTGAGATCCATGTATCCAATATTCACATTAAACCCTAATCTCTTTCTTGTATTTCTTTGCACACATTCTTACTTGATCGTCAGAGTGCCTTGCAGGTACACCACATCATCTCCTTAATTGTTCAGCCTAGCATACGCTATCCTTTGGCCCATTTTCAAGTTCTGATCAACCGGTAAGATCAGTGGCACCGTCTGTGGGAATTTTATCTTCCCCATCTCCCTTTCCTCGAAACTGAAGATCAAAGTGACATTCAAATACTCATATAATGGCCGATCATGACGACAACCACCTTTATGGAAAAACCATCCTTTCCATGTCCGCAAGACAGATGGGAACGAAGAGCCTCCTCATATCAAGGATATCCCTGATACTAGAGATGAATGACGAGACCCTAAGAGACGAGCTCGACCTTGTTGAGGAAATCTGATCAGGAGCAACCATGTGTGAAGCCACTCTGAAACAGCAGGAGCCCTACGCCATAACAGTAAAGTCCTAAAATGCGAGTTTCAGGTCGGCGGCCTAGTTTTGCGAAGAAACCAGAAAGATTCCCGTGAAGGGAAGTTGGCCGCAAACTAGGAGGGACCTTATCGCGTCCAGGGAGCTACGGGCACCAGAGCAATTACCTCGAGCAATTAAATGGAAAACCACTACCTCGACCCTAAAACATTGTGAAGTTAAAACAATATTATAGCTAAAGTCCCTCACCTGCTGAGGACTTTGGCCGTCGAATATTCACCTCCAGTCGACGGAGGGAAAGGCTCGACCATGTAGGCGAGTCGAGGTACGGACCCGACCTACCAACCAACAAAGGTATAATGTTGTTCACCTTGACGAACAACATACATGCCCGACAGGGACACCTTGATCAAGCTCCACTGTCAAAGTACCCCAACATGGCAGAACACCCAGCTCCCGATGGGCAGTTCACGCCACGAGCGTAGGATCCCGATCGCGATCATACGCCCGTCCCACAGATCCATACTCCACGCCCTCGACACATTTCGAAGTATGTCAAACTGACATTAGGGTCAAACGAATATCTCCATACGAACATGAACTTCGTGAAAAATTCATAACGACCACGATATTGGTCGGGCACATACATCAAATATTGTTATTCATCAAATAACTACTATAAACAAGGCATTCATCAAGTAGACAGTCATAAACAAAGCAATTATAATATGCCGACCACAAGGGTCGGCGTTGTCCAAAATTAGATTTTAGGCACGACGGCCACAAAACTAAAAGAATGATAACGGGCACGTAGGCCCTAAAATAACAGCGGACACACAGGCCCTAACACACTAATAAAAACATTAATCACTCCCCGGAGTACCAACTTCGACATCAGGAGAGTCGGGAGGAGGGACCATCCGGCCATCAACAACCTGGGACAGAATCTCAGTCCCTTTAGTATTCAACCCCGGGTTCAGCACGGACAGTTAATTCACAACAAAATCAAAGTCGCCGACCAAAGCATCAACACAATCCGACTTCAGAAGTTGAATTTGAGCAATGCAATTAGCAAGCATGCGTAAGTCGTCCACCCCTTCAGGCTCGCCCTCCGCGGGAAGCATAGCGGACCTCAGATCTTCGACCTCTCTCAATAGTCGTTGGTTGTCACTCTTCAACCGCTCCTTATCGAGATGGAGGCATTCTTTGTCTTCGAGGGCTCTGTCGGCCATCTCCTTCTCCCCCGATAGCACGTTAGACTGCTCCAGAAACATTTCCTCGAATCGTTCAAGAGCAGTCTTCAGTTTGTGGGTTTTGGCCACAATAGCCGCCTTCTCTGACTCCAGCTCCTTGACCCGATCCGAGGAGTCTGACCCTTCACCCACAAGGACAATCGCCATCTCAGCCATCTTTACCACCCCGATCATGCTGGCAGTGAGGTGCTTCCTCTGACCTTCCTTGTCGAGCCGTATGATGATATCGGCCTTGTTGTCGGATACGGTCAAGGGAAACCCCTCAAAGAAGTCTTTTTCCACAAAGCAGGGTGGCAGGCTGAAGGCCCGGGAACCTGCCCCTACATCGGTCACCTCGACTCCACCTTCTGGTCGACTCTGTTTCTTGCTAAGCAAAGCAGATTGGCGCTTGGTGTCACAAGAACCCGAGGATCCATTGGATCCTTCCCTGGCCGACTCAGGGGTCGGACCCATTCACGTGGCTTGTTGTGACTTCACCAACCTCTTCATGATCTTCTTATCTTGGGTCAGCTTCAGCAATCTCTCTCGACGTTCTGCCATGTGACCTGCAAAGAAAATGTGCTTGGGTTAGCCATGTCGAAGAAGAAGAAAAAAGGCTATCAATAGATTAAGCAAGAAACCTAAGAGATCTACGGCCTGCCCGTAAGATTGACACTCGACGATCGCCTTGGTGTTGATCGAACGTGCCTCAAACATTAGCTCGCCATCCCCATCAAGAATGTCGTTCCCTTCCCTCGTAACCCACCGAGCAGGGAAGAAACGGTCGACAAATTTATTCAGGACACCATATGCCTTCTCGTCCTCGGCACTCATACCGCTAGCGGAAGTGTGGTAATATCCAGGTCCATGGTCGTAATGGCCCGAACTCCAGTGGATGGGAAACTTTGAGACTTTCCCAATCTCTGGATTACCCTCAAAGTCCAAACACGGCTCCTCATCCTTGTCCACCACAACAGCCGGTTCAAACAGCGAATCCACGGTTGTCTGGGTAGACGGTTGCAATACCACTTATCCTTGAAATCCTAAACAGAATCCATGTACATCCTAAACAACCTTTTCGACTTCTTAATGGACACCCAGCTATGCTTCCCTCCTCGGGATTTCCGTTGCAGGTGAAAAACCCTAAAGAACAGGGGAATCGTTGCCCCGATCCTCAGGAAACAACATGTAAGTTCGAATGCCTGAATAAGGCGATCGCATTGGGATGAATCTGGGAGGGAGCCAAGTTCAAGTGATTGAACACTCCCATATGAAAGTCGTTGAAAGGAAGCTGGAGCCCGAGATCTTTAAATACGATCTCGTACATAGGGAAGGCGTCCTGAGTAAACTCCGAGCAAATGCGGGCGTCCTGTGTCGGCCTCATGATCTTAAAATTTCTTTGAAACCCCTCCTGGCCGCTGCCGTACTCGACGACCGTATAAGCTTTCCTGCCGGTATAGCTATAGATTGAAGCTATCCCTCGGGGTTCCACACCGACCCAGTCCAGAGTAGGATCATTGATGGTGTCGACCAGATTAATGCTTTCCTCGGAAGTGTTGGTTCCCTCGATGTCAATGTGCTCCGAGGACTCAGGAGTATCGGCCATTTACCTGTAAAGTACAGGAAACCAGTGAATTTGACAGCAAATTCACTTTTTCGCTACACAAATGGGGAGAAGTAAGCGACACTCAGACCAAGTCGATGACCATTTGCATGAAAGAGGGGGAATACATGGACCTCGATCAAACACCGATCTTAACAGCGAACGTCTATATTAATCATGAATATTATGGGCACAATAAGAATATCATGAGCAAAGGATGAATTTCACGACCAAGTTCATAACATTGCTAGCCTATATACTAACAAAAGGGTGAATCTCGCGACCAAGTTCATAATTTTTTTAGCTAAACGCATGAATATCACGGGCATGATCATAAATTGTATGCCTAAACGTATGAACGCCACGGGCATGATCATGAATCAGACGCCTAAAACGCTTGAATTCCCCGGGCATAACCCCTAGACATGAAATCCTACCACTAAACACCATCAAAATCTATCTATAACACAAGATATCAAAGAAAAAGAATGCTTACTTGGAGAAAAGATGAGGAGCGACAGTTGTTGAGATAAGTACGCGGCGGACTGTGTGGCAGTCTCAATGACACTGGGAAAACACATGGTGTTAACGGTAGAGAAAATATGGGAGCGCGAAAATGTGAAAACAAGTTATGGGCCCTAAAGCCCTATTTATAGAGCTGACGTGGAATGTGAAACATCACGTCAGGCAATTACAAGCCGACTTTATCCTCGACACTTACTCGCATAGACAATGATGGCCCCTACTCCCTAGGCCATAATTGTGTTTTCCAAGAGCCACACAACGTGTCTGACTAGCGTATCATCCTCTCCTCGTGAGTATTCCTCAAACACTCTTTGACCACTGCACGAAGCAAAATCATGAACCAGGCGACGTCTTCCATCCGTGGTAGAAAAACTCCATGTCACGCAGCAAGTCTCGTGAAGGGGAAAACTTGAATCAAGTCATAACTCCTTCACCAGGAGCAACAACTTGGGGGGCTCCTGTTCTGGACTGGACCTACCCTTGGCCCAACTACCAGTGAGGCCCAATCCAAGCATGCCAAACTACTGCGTTGAGCAATATTTTCCCCGAGCACATCCCGACCATAGATGTCTTATCGACTAAGACTGCTTCCTATCGGTGCTCGCAGAGACCATCTCCAATGAGCATGCGCTCCTCCCGAGCACCTTCCTCGTAAGGCTAACTTCCAACCTCTCCATATTTCGCAGAGTCTTCAGGGTCCCGGAAAGATCGTGTCCATATCCTCCTCGCCTTGTGGAAGACGTCATCCAGGTAGGGGACCACGTACGGTCCCCACTACACATATAGACCTGACAGTCTCTTTGTTGGGCCTGTTTGATCAGCCCAATAAAGAGACCTTGGCCCAGCGCTGGGGGCTATAAATACCCTCTCTTTCGAGAGGGCCAGGTATTCAACTCATATTTCAGAACTCATACTTGTTTGCTCATTCCACTTCTTACTTTGCCATCAGAGTGTCTTGCAGGTACCCCCCCCCCCCCCCCCCTCATCTCATTCAACTTCTGCCCGAGTCAGTTGTGACGGTCCATATCTGATCCGGTAAGATCACTTGTAAACCCAGATCTGCAAAGATCTTTGTCATCTATCGTTCGTCCATCTTTGACAGGCAAAGAAGATGAGAAACATTCCATCCATTCCATTGTCTTTGACAGGAAAAGAAGACGTTCATTTCTGTATGAGTTATGTTATGATGCTCTTTGAACTTATTATTTTCATCATCTTGTTTTCACCATGTTTTATACAGTGTTATAATGAAAAGTTTGTTATTTATTCAGACCATCTCAAAGTCGTTGCATTAAGATAATATTTCATCATAGGGGGGAGTTAGTAGATAGTCATGTTAAATGGTATGTTGATGGATTAGTGTCTGAATTAGATTTAAAGTGGGATGCACACTACATGTTAAATATGGATTTAAATTTTTTTATAAAGGATGAGGGATATAGGAATATCAAGTGTATGTGGTATTGGAACCCCAAGTATAACTTTAGCCGTGGCCACCCCTAAACTGTGATAGTGATATTCTTAAGTTTGTCGATGATGTTAAGGGTTTTGAATTGGTGGATGTGTATGTTGAGCACTCAATAGAAGTGACTCCTGTTGAGGATGATGTTGATGGTTGTCCAAACTATGCTGATGATGAAGTTGATTCTGATGTAGAAGTTATAAGTAATCATGATGAGGCAGAAGTTGAAGTTGAAAGTGAACATGTTAAGGTTGAAGTTGAAATTAAAAGTGACCTTGTTGAGGCTGGAGTTGAAGTTGGAAGTGACCCTCTTAAGGATGAAGTTAAAGTTGGAAGTGACCCTGTTGAGACCAAAGTTGAAGTTTGAAGTGACATGTTGGAATGGATGATGATGATAATGATGATGAAGACTATATTATAAGTGAGGGTGAGTGTGGTACGGTGGGAGAATTGACTTGGGTTTTGCGTTTGTTTTCGCAAATGTTTCGGTTGAGCAAGAGTCGCCACCGACTTTTTATTTTATCCTAAGGAAAGGTTTAAAAAGCACAGCAAAAACCTTTGAGATGTTTTCTTGGGTTCGGGGAGTAGATTATAGAAAGGGAAGGTATTAGCACCCTTTCTATCCATGGTTATCCATGGGCTCTTAGTTACTTGCTTAGATCACTTGCCTTTGATTTTCAATTGTTTGAAATGGTGCTTTGTGTGTGGGTTTGAAACTATTTTGAAAAGAGGCCATTGTGGTGGCAACCTTTGCAATGATCCATGTTTGGATGTATACAAAGGTGTATGTCTTTTGAAAAGTTTTCAATGTTTTTGAAAGTTGTTTTGAAAGTGTGTTGTGGAGTGTTTTGAAAAATGGCAAGGATTATTTTTTTTTTGTGCAAGATTTGGTCAAGTAACCAAGAGTTGTCTACCCCTAAATTTACTCAAAGGTTTTTCCTATGTTTAAACCCTTTTAACAATTTTGTTCCACCATTGTATTTGGTGGACAATCTTGTGTTAGGAGGTATACGGGACAGGCGCGGGTCATCGTATAGACCATGATAGCAATGTTGCAAAGCATCTTAGTTTTTCTTTTGAGGGACTAAGATCATTTTTGTAAGGCAACTTTCGAATGCGTCATCGAGGGACTATGATCTTTTGATTTTGTTTGTTTTACCAAGATACTTTGCATGTGTAACATGGCCCATTTTTTGAAAGGCAACAGGTGGATGTAACCCTAGGGGTGTTAGTGTGCAAGTGTGTTTTATTGCATACAAGAGTTTATCTTTGAATTAGGATTTTCTATTTCATTGATTTTATCTTGCCATACACATCCTAATTACTAGCAGTAAGAAGCAGAAATATAAAATCCTACGTTATTACAACAATTAGGGAGTGGGGGTACACATTTGTACATGGGGGGTTCAACGAGAAAAATAGACAAAAAATAAAATAGCAAAAAACAAGATAGAGAGAAAGATAGAGGGAGCCCACGCGCTGCTGAGAGGTCATCAGAAGTTCTGACTCAGACCCGCTGCCAGATGATCAACCTTTTGGTTAAACTGTATGAGTCAGAACTTCTGACTCTGGCACCTGCAAAACAGAAACCTGTTAGTGGGGAAATCAGAAGTTCTGACCCCCCTGCACTGCAAGACAGAAGTTTGTTAGTGGGGAAGTCAGAAGTTCTGATCCTGCTGGAAAGACAATAACTCTTAGAAGTTCTGATATTATTGACAGCAAAATAGGCTTCAGATGTGCCAACGTCAAAGTCAGCACTTGGCTTTCCCCTGTACTAATCAGAACATCTGCAATTTTTCTATTATTCCACAAAACAGGAAACATATTTGGAATAGCTCCAGCAAATGTCAAAGTGTTTCAGAGGGAAGAACCAACAAGGTCACAAGCAGGTTCTACATTGGCTCAGAACGTTCTGGGGTATGAAAATCCTCAGAACACAAACAGCAACAACATGATATTTACATTATATTTATTTGAGCATGCACAACTGATGATGCTTAGCAGCGTGATGAAAGTCAGCAGGTGCTTACCTGGCTGTTGGAAAAGTTTGTGGATGAGAGCTAGCTTTTGGCTCTAATGGTATTCTGGACAGATTCTTTTTTGAAAAGGGTAGGTGAAGGTGTATGCGTATATAGGGTCAGAAGTTTGAAAAGGGTGTATTTAGTTCTCAAAGAAAACTGGGTATTTGATGAAGTTTGAAGGTAAGAAATTCAAAGTTATGAAACACTGGAGATTTTGGCAGAGTTTCACAGCACTTTCTTGCTAAAGATTTCTGTTTCTCTTCCAGCAATTTTTTTGTTTCTTTGGACGCCTCTCTTCAGTGGACAATGATTCTCTATTTATAGGCAAAACTCTTGTGGATTTCTTGAACATTAAAGCGCCAACAGAGGCTGAGTTGTTCTTTGAAATAAATTCCTGGGAAGTTGTGATAACAGATAGCCTTTCAGCCTAGGCTGGAACAGCAGGCGTGGATTGGAGAGAAGTGACCTCTTAGGTGGATGGTGGCGTGGAGACCTATGCCAGAACCTGCATAAAGGCGTTTTCCAAGCCACACGTGAAGGGATTACTTGGATGAATGTTCAGGAGTGGTTGGGAGCATTAATGAGCATTAAATGGTGATGAGACTTATCAACACCAATATTCTGGTAATGGAAACCAAACTTTGAACCAGCAGTTCTGTTTCACCAAGAACAACGTAAACCATGCTCTGGTCTTGGCCTCCTGTTGTCTTAGCAAGTTCTGGGGATTCTTCTGATTTTCTGACACGTTCCTTGGATTTGCTTCTGGAACTCCTGGGCTTAGAGATTCTGTATCAGTGTAACACCTACTCTTCTGACCTTTTCATCTTCTGATTTCAGCATGTTCTGAAAGAGCCTTCAGACTTCCTTGCTTCTTTTGCATTCCTTTAGCAAATTTTGGCTGAGCTTGCGTAACTGCTGAAAAAGCCATGTTCTGTCTTACGTATTGAACCACGTTTACAACTTCTGATTGAGCTGATGTAGCTGCTGAAGAGCCAACTTCTGACTGCGCTGAGCCAAGCTTGCAACTTATGACCGTTTCTATCTGGAATTTGGTCCAGAAGTTCTGAAGCGCTGATTTTTCTTAAACACTCATTTTTTAGAGAAAAATTCCAAGTACTTAGAATTTAATTTTTCTCAATACAAAAGCGTTGTCTTTAGAGCTTGTGTGATCATCTTGCTCTTGTAAATGGTTTTCTTGGGCAAAAATGACAATTCTGGACTTGGATTTGTTTCAGAGGGACTCTGAAAATCCAAGATGATTTCCTGAAGAAAGAGAGGGCAAATTTTGGGGTACAACAGTTGCCTCTATTCAATCTTCTTAGACCTGAAGAGTTAGATTGGCAAGTTTGCCTTTCGCGACTCGAAGGTAAAAGGAGATTGGACACTAGAGTGCCCGGAAATTTGCACTCGCATAGTGGAGTATTAGCGATGTGATGTCGGGAATGGGCTTATAGATGCCATTTGGAGACGTGACAGAACCTTATCGGGAATGAGCTTATAGATGCCATTTAGAAGTGTGATGGACAGTTGTGGAGATGGGCTTATAGATGCCATCGGGGGTGTTGATCACGTAAGAGATTCCTTAGCGAGGACTTGTGTATTTTAAGAAAGAAAGATGGTTTCCTGGCTTGCTACAGGTGTTGATCTTCAGTCTCTTCATGCAGATATGCCCTGGCTAGATACAGGTATCGAATCTACAATCAATTACTCACAGATATGCCCTGGCTAGATACAGGAATCAAATCCGGAACTTCAAAAGGTTGCTTACAGGCGTGCCCTGGCTGGATACAGGTATCGAATCTCTAAACTATTCATGCAGATATGCCCTGGCTAGATACAGGTGTCGAATCCATAATCAAAAACTCACAGATATGCCCTGGATGGATACATGAATCGAATCTGGAATTGGTCGTCTACAGATATGCCTTGGCTGGATGCAGGTATCGAATCTGGAATTTATCGTCTTCAGATATGCCCTGGCTGGATGCAGGTATCGAATCTGGAATTTGTCGTCTACAGATATGCCCTGGCTGGATGCAGGTATCGAATCTGGAATTTGTCGTCTTCAGATATGCCCTGGCTAGATGCAGGTATCGAATCTGGAATTTGTCATCTTCAGATATGCCCTGGCTGGATGCAGGTATCGAATCTGGAAACTCTTCATGCAGATATACCATGGCTGGATACAGGTGTCGAATCCACAATCAAATACTCACAGATATGCCCTGGCTAGATACAGGAGTCGAATCTGGAAACTCTTCATGCAGATATACCCTGGCTGGATACAGGTGTCGAATCTGGAATTTGTCGTCTACAGATATGCCCTGGCTGGATGCAGGTATCGAATCTGGAATTTGTCGTCTTCAGATATGCCCTGGCTGGATGCAGGTATCGAATCTGGAATTTGTCGTCTACAGATATGCCCTGGCTGGATGCAGGTATCGAATCTGGAATTTGTCGTCTTCAGATATGCCCTGGCTAGATGCAGGTATCGAATTTGGAAACTCTTCATGCAGATATACCCTGGCTGGATACAGGTGTCGAATCCACAATCAAATACTCACAGATATGCCCTGGCTAGATACAAGAATCAAATCTAGAATTGCGATAGTTGATAGTAATCATCTTTGGATTGTCTTTTTCCTGAAAAAGGCAAGACATTAGTTGTATGCAATGTCATGATGTATGAGATGCATGATGTCATGATGCTCAAAATGAAATAGTGTTGTATGCACTTTATCATGTATATAAGCAGGATGTATGAAATGTGAAATGTTTATGAATGTATTTTTGTCTAGGAAAATAAATCCTTGACGACTGCCGGGAGTTTGTGAAATCCTGGGCTGATGTTGAAGAGTAGAGTTCTTCGCTTCCGCTGGGGATGATGATTGCAAGAATAAACCGGTAGGAGAAGACAACTCCGTTGGGGAATAAACTTGTTGGAGAGATTACTCTGCGGGGAATTACTCTGTGGGAAGAGGTACTTCGCTGAGGTTTTGATGAGAGCTCCGCTGGGGATTCCACTGATAAGTTACGTTGAGGAATTTGATGAACTCCGCTGGGGATAGGAAGAACTTCGTCGAGGACGAACTTTCCGTGGTAATTAGCTGAGGATAAACCAGTTATAAGCTCTGGTGGGAAATAACCTTTGAATAAAGTCAGGGAAATGCGCTCGTACTCTGTACGGGATAAGCTTCCAGAATCTATTGGGGATAAGCTTCCAGAATCTACTGGGGATAAGTTTCAGAGTCTACTGAGGAGGATGATTCAATTTTCCTAGGGAAACCTTTCAGACTGTACTGGGGAATGGTTCCACTGGATGTCTGTATTCCGCCGGGGAACAATCTTATATTAAGATTGTCGGGGATGCTTGCTGAGGAATGTCTATACTCCACTGGGGAATGTTGAGATCTTCTGGGGATACCCAACTTCTTTAAGGCTGACAGTAGACTTACTCTGCTTGGGGAGAGTATCACTGACCTGCTGGAGATACTTGCCTTTTCAGGGCTGATGGGGGACCAATTCTGCCTGGAGAGTACTGCTGAATCTTGTCTTACTCTGTGGGGAGTTGAGGTAACTTGGTTACATTTTTCAGCCGAACTTACCTTGGTACCTTAGTGGATAGAACAACTAGATTGCTTGGACAACTCTTTACTGCCCCTGGTTCTGATGTCATCTGTAATTAGTCCTTTGTTTTGCATGCAATTATTCATGATTAGCAATTAATGTCAAATGCATATATCAAAAATGAACCTTGGACGTTCTTTGCAAAACAAAACAGAAAAAGGAAAAATGATGGGTAATTTGTCTGAAAAATTGAACTTGTATTGATTTTGAAATTTGCCTGTAAATAGGCGTTTTGTGTATAGGAGGCTGGCGTCCTAGTAAGAGAACGCCGCCGAGCAAAATAGAGTTTATACAATTTTGAGAAGGAAACAAAACAGCTATGTGAAAAATGATCCCACTGGGTTCCAACTCTGCTATCGCCTTTATGTCTTTAAGCGTCTCATCACTCTGCTGCTTAGTTGAAGATGAAGTTGATTGATTGGAGTCATATGAGCCTGATAGTTGATGCCGAATTCTGGATGCAAGGTGATCCAGTGAGACATAGTATTACGCTTTATCCCTAACTTTTGCCTGGACCGCCCTTTCGGGTTTTCAGTCCACCGGGATACCCATTTTGCCCAAGCCGCCTTTTCAGGTTTTCGACTTGTCGGGTGTACAGATTTTTTCATTTCATCCCTTATTTTTGCCCGAACCCTTTTGGTTCGCCGGGAAGCCCTTATTTTTTCCTAGGTGTGTCAACCTAGCGGGTCTTTTATTCATGCGTAGTATCTTTTTACTATGTCTGCATTGGTGGGGTGAGGAAGGTCGTCACCATCCACGGTGGTTAGAATCATAGCTCCTCCTGAGAAGATATGTTTAACCATAAATGGCCCTTCGTACGTGGGGGTCCATTTGCCCCTGGGATCACTTTGAATAAGAATGATGCGCTTGATTACCAGGTCTCCAACTTGATACTCTTGTCGTCTGATCTTTTTGTTAAATGCCCTGATCATCCGTTTTTGGTATGTCTGACCATGACAAATAGCAGTGAGTCTCTTTTCGTCAATTAGGTTTAATTGATCAAGCCAAGTCTGGATCCAGTCATCTTCGCTCAAACCTGCATCCTTCATTATCCGGAGAGAGGGTATCTGGACTTCAATAGGCAAGAATGCCTCCATGCCATAGACCAAGGAAAAGGGAGTTGCCCCTGTTGACGTCCGTGCTGAGGTACGGTACCCATGAAGAGCAAATGGTAACATTTCGTGCCAATCTTTGTAGGTCGCTGTCATCTTCTGCACAATCTTCTTGATATTCTTATTCGCCGCTTCTACAGCCCCATTCGTCTTTGGCCGGTAGGGAGAAGAATTGTGGTGCTGTATCTTGAATTGCTCGCAGAGCTCTGTGATCATTTTGTTGTTAAGATTGGTACCATTATCCGTAATGATCCTCTCAGGCACACTGTATCGACAGATCAGGTTGTGCCGAATGAGCCGTGCCACAACATTCTTGGTTACCGTAGCATAGGAGGCTGCTTCGACCCATTTTGTGAAGTAATCAATCGCCACCAGGATGAAGCGATGCCTGTTAGATGCCGTAGGTTTGATTTCGCCGATCATATCAATGCCCCATATTGCAAAAGGCCAAGGTGCTGTCAAGACGTTCAGAGGAACCGGAGGAATATGCACCTTATCAGCATAGATCTGGCATTTATGACAAGTTCGAGAATGCTGATAACAGTCGGCTTCCATTGTGGACCAGAAATATCCTGCCCGAATGATTTTCTTTGCCATGGTATGTCCACTGGAATGTGTTTCGAAGGTACCTTCATGTAGCTCTGCCATGATCCTTTCTGCTTCAGTCTTATCCACACAACGCAGTAAGGTCGAATCATGGTTTCGCTTGTAGAGAATGCCATTGCTGAGGAAGAACTTTGCCGCAAACCTTCTTAGGAATTTCTTGTCATTAACAGATGCACCCTCGGGGTATTCTTGAGCTTCAAGGTACCTCTTCACTTCATGATACCAAGGTTTTTCTGTTACCTCTTCGTCTCGAGATCGCAGCAATGTGCAGGTTCATCCAATTTCCAGATAATGATCCGGAGAGCCTCGTTGTCCCATTTGACTTTGAACATAGAAGACATCGTAGCTAGTGCGTCCGCTAACTAATTCTCTTCTCTTGGGAAGTGTTCGAAGGTTATCTCCTCGAAGTGGGGAAGCAATGTCAGCACATACTCCTTGTAAGGAATAAGATTTGGGTGTTTCGTATCCCACTCGCCTTTGACCTGATTGATCACGAGAGCGGAATCTCTGAAGACACTCAGAAATTTGATCCTTAGGTCAATTGCAGCTTGAAGACCCATGATACATGCCTCATACTCCGCCATGTTGTTGGTGCAGTTGAAACATAGTCGGGCGGTAAGTGGAGTATGAGTGCCTTTAGGGGATATGATCACAGCGCCGATACCATTACCCAAAGCGTTTGAGGCTCCATCAAAGTGCATGGACCATCGGGATCCTTCCTCAGGTCCTTCATTCGGTCCAGGTACTTCACAATCAGTCACTACCATGATATCTTCGTCTGGAAATTCAAAGTTCATCGACTGGTAATCGTCCACTGCCTGGTGCGCCAAATGGTCTGCCAATACACTTCCCTTGATTGCTTTCTGAGTCGTGTACTGGATGTCGTATTCCGTCAAGATCATCTGCCATCTTGCTATTCTTCCGGACAAGGCGGGCTTTTCGAATACGTACTTGATTGGATCCATTTTTGAAATCAACAGAGTAGTGTGAGTCAACATATACTGTCTCAGCCGGCGAGCAGCCCATACCAAAGCGCAACAAGTTTTCTCGAGCAGTGAGTATCGGGTCTCACAGTTGGTAAACTTTTTGCTAAGGTAAAAAATGGCGTGTTCTTTTCGGCCAGACTCGTCATGCTGCCCCAGCACACACCCCATTGAGTTGTCAAGTACTGTCAAGTATAAGATTAGAGGTCTCCCTTCAACCGGTGGCATAAGAATGGGTGGTTCTTGGAGATACTCTTTGATCTTTTCGAAAGCGGCCTGACATTCATCGTTCCAACGTACTACTTGATCTTTCTTCAGCAGCTTGAAGATTGGTTCACAGGTAGCAGTTAGGTGCGAGATGAATCGGGCAATGTAGTTCAATCGTCCTAGAAAGCCTCTGACTTCTTTCTCTGTCTTAGGAGTTGGCATCTCTTGTATGGCTTTCACTTTGGCAGGGTCCACTTGAATACCTTTGTCGCTTACGACGAAGCCTGGCAATTTTCCAGATCTCACCCCAAAGGTGCACTTGTTTGGGTTCAACCTTAGCTTGTACAACTTCAGACAGTCAAACAGCTTTCGTAGATGGTCAAGGTGCTCCTCCTCAGTTTGAGACCTTGCAATCATATCATCGACATACACTTCTATCTCGTGATGGATCATGTCATGAAATAAAGAAACCATGGCACGTTGGTAGGTTGCCCCAACATTTTTCAACCCAAAAGGCATGACCTTGTAGCAAAAGGTGCCCCACTGAGTGACAAAAGTGGTCTTCTCCATGTCTTCAGGAGCCATCTTGATCTGATTATAACCGGAGAAGCCATCCATGAAGGAGAATACTTTATGCTGAGCAGTGTTGTCAACCAGAACGTCGATATGAGGCAGAGGGAAATCATCTTTAGGGCTCGCTCTGTTCAAATCCATGTAATCAACACACATTCGGACCTTACCATCCTTCTTCGGCACTGGAACCACGTTGGCAACCCACTGAGGGTAAGAAGTCACTGCTAGAAACCCGACATCAAATTGTTTCATAACCTCAGCTTTGATTTTCTCGGACATTTCTGGACGCATACGGCGGACCTTTTGTTTAACCGGAGGGCAGTCTTCCTTGGTAGGCAGGTGATGAACCATAATGTCGGTATCCAACCCAGGCATGTCTTCGTAAGACCAGGCAAAGATTTCCATATAATCATGCAACATCTGAATCAACCGTTGTTTCACACTGAGCTCTAGATTGGCACCAATCTTGACTTCCTTTATGTCTGTCTCAGTACCTAGATTTACCGTTTCCACTGGCTCTTCATGTGGCTGAATGGCCCTCTCTTCCTGGAGTAGTAGTCTTGCAAGCTCACCAGGCACTTCACAATCATCTTCACCTTCGTCTTCGGCTAAGTTGATCAGATTTTCGAAGTCATAACTGACAGTAGCAGAGTCGTTACCAGTGAGATCCATAGTGGATTGGAACCTGTATAGGTGAGTGTGTGTAAATATAGCTGTTTTGCAATATATAATAAAGAAAGAAAATGTGCGTAAGATTTTGAAATGCAACAAACGTCCAATGTTTTTATTGATGATATATGAAAATGACACACAAAAGCCCTCACAAATGAAGCCACGGTGCCCCGGGTAAGACACCGAGCCAAAAAAGTTTCAAAATATTGTCTGTTACAAATTCAAAACAAAAGAGTTCATTACTGAGTGACAAAAGTAATAGGTGTGAAGTCTTTCGCAGTCCAGTTGCTTGGTCCACCGTCGGTTGTTGGGTAGATCCAGCTGTCGAATTCAGATTCCTCCGCGTCGTCTTCAATAGCATTTACTCCCGGGTTGGTGATGAACACAGGAGGTCTTCCAATCCTTGCCTTACGAACAACCCTCTGAGCTTCTGCAGTGAAACCCAGACCAAACTTGTCAGTCTTTGGAGTGAAATCAGGAAGTCGGCCCCAGTTTGCGCCCTCACCTTTCTTAATCACAGCCCGGGCATCCTTTAAGGAAGCCATCTTCAAAGGAGGGTTTTCAATCACAGTTTCAGCTGATGCCAGTGTCTGAGGCACCTCTTCAAAGTGTTGAAAGGGGGTATCAATGAATTCCCCATCCATTTCTATGTACCGGAACGAGTTGAGGTGGTTGACCATATACTCTTCTTCCCCTTGAACTGTAACGATTTTCCCTCTGACCGGGTACTTAAGCTTCTGATGTAATATGGAGGTCACAGCTCCAGCCTTGTGGATCCATGGACGACCCAGCAAACAAGAATAGGATGGTCGGATATCCATCACATAGAAAGTAGAATCAAAAACTTGAGAACCAACCCTGATTGGAATGTCAACTTCCCCATGTACCATCCTTTTTGAACCGTCAAAGGCTCGGACAACAATGTTACTAGGCTTGAGCTCCAAACCCTCACAATCCAACCTGTCTAGAGCCTTCTTGGGCAATACGTTCAATGAAGAACCGGTGTCTACCAACACATGGGCAAGAGTAGTGCCCCTGCATTCAATGGAGACATGCAGGGCATCATTGTGGTTTTTTCCCTTGGCGGTCAGATTGACGTCAGAGAAACCCAACCCATTATCAGCAGTCAAGTTGGCCACACAATCGGTAAATTGATCAGCAGACGTTTCTTGTGGCACATGGGCCGTCTTCAGGAAGGAAATCAGGGCCTTGGCATGGGCCTCTGAACACAACAACAGTGATAGCATAGAGATCTTAGAGGGGGTGTGCCCCAGCTGCTCAACAACGTTGAAATCACTCTTCTTGATGATCTTGAGGATCTCTTCCATCTCATGCTGGGAAGCTTCAACATTGGTTGTCTTTGGTGCCTCCTTCCGGGCAGCCAAATCAGTAGCAACCCCTTTTCCCCGAGCGTCAGATGACTCGGCAGCAGGGGTAGGAACAGGGATTTGATCAGGAAGGGAAACAGGCACACTTGCAGGTGTAATGACAAGAGGTTTCTGAATAGCTGGTGGCGAAATATCTGGTGAGAACAGCCTACCACTGTGAGTAATTTTGGCAGGCCCGGTGATGTTACTGACACCGGTACTAGTATCAAACTCTTGCTTTACTCCAAGAACATAAACATCTGTCCCATAGTGCCATGGGACAGCTTTGTCAGACGTATAGGGGAGGGGTCCCGGAACAGTGATGATGATAGGAGCAATCTTCTGAGTGGAAATGATTTTGACAGGCTTCTTTGAGAGAGCCTTAGGAGGTTTGTTGAAAATAGTGACAATAAAAACTTCTTCAGCAGGGACAGCAGGAACAACAATCTTTTCGAACAAGATCTCTTTGCTATCCATCAGGCTTTGGATACCTGATTTCAGCAAAGGACAACCAACAGGTGAAACAGCACACAGAAGGCAATCTTTACCACATCCCGGAAATAAACCGGCTAGCAATAGGTTCCTTTTGACGGTCAATAACAGAGTAACAATCTCTTCCACGGAGGCTATATACCGGTCTTCTTCCACAGCATTCACTCCATGCTGGGGCATGGGAGCAGTCACAACATTGGGCCTTTCGGGCGCCTCAAACTGTATTTCCTTGGCATCAATAAGGTCATGAACCTTATTCCTCAGAGCCCAGCAATCGTCCGTAGTATGCCCCGGGCTATCAGAGTGATAAGCGCAACGAGCGTTGGGGTTGTACTTTGGAGAAGCTGTGTTCACTACCTTCGGAGCTTCTTTGACAGTTACCAGATTGGTTGACAGTAGTTGCGGAAAAATTTGAGACAGGGTCATGCTAAGCCGAGTGTACTGCCTCTTGGGTCTCTCACCCCTTGGCTGGTTGTATTGCTGAGGAGCAGCAGCAGGCTTTGAAATTACCAATGCATTGACATCTTGGCGGCGTTCCGGCTTAATTTGTCTTCTGGGACCATAAATAACACTAGCTTCCTTCTTGAAGGGCTTCTTTTCAGTACTCGCGGAGGCACCTTTCTATATCTTCCCCGACTTGATACCAGCTTCTATCCTCTCACCGGTTAAGATCAGGTCTGTGAACCCAGTAGAAGAATTACCAATCAGATGGTTGAAGAATGGACCAGACAGGGTCCCTAGGAACATGTCAACAAGTTCACGGTCAGTCAGCAGTGGCTGCACTCTGCCAGCCAGGTCTCTCCACTTTTGCGCATACTCCTTGAATCCTTCTCCCGTCCCCAGTAACATACCCTGGAGTTGGGTACGCATAGGAGCAAGGTCAGAATTGTACTGATACTGTTTATAAAATGCAGTAGCCAAGTCCTCCCAGTTTCGAATACTGACTCCCTCTAGCTGATAGAACCATTCGAGTTGACCCCCTGAAAGGCTATCCTGGAAGAAATGGATCCAAAGGTTCTTGTCTGCAGTGTAAGGTTGGATATTTCTTACATATGATCTGAGATGCAGCTTAGGGCAGGAAGCCCCGTCGTACTTTGCAAAGGCAGGCGCCTTGAACTTGTGTGGGATTACCACCCCAGAAGGTAAACCTAGATCTTTGAAATCCAGCCCCGGCACATGTTGAATCTCCATGGCACTTAAACGGTCCTCTAGTTGCTTGTACCTGTCTTCAGCAGGAGGGTATTGTTCGTCATTGTAATCTGTCTCGTTGTCGGAGACCATAGGACTAGGAGCCCTTCCCCCTTGGGGATTGTCCTTCCCTGCAGAGGAAATAGCATGATCAGCCTCATTCTGCAGTGTATTCCCAAATCTCCGTCCAGTGTTAAACAGCGCAGTCCTCTTCTTCTTCTTCTTTTTCAAAAGCAGAGTCTTCAACTCCTGTTGACCCTGGGCTAAGCTCATGACCAGCTCCTGAAATTGGGCGTTCTGGGCCTGGAGGGCCTTGATAGCTTGTTCGGTAGTAGGCTCGGAAGACATGACGATTGAGTGCTGAAATAAACAGCGAAGAAGATTAAGCAACATGTAGAAGAAGGGTACCTGTTATGCATATGATGCATGATATGCTTATTTATGAAATGCTTTCAAGGATTTAGAAAATTCAAAATTGTTGCAAAAAGAATGCACGTCATATTAATAAGAAGAAATTTTGTCAGTACATAAATGCCCCATGGGCCAAAAACTTCTCAAGGTAAAAAGACGTTGCGCATCCTCTTTGGTGCGATGTAGGTGTTGAGGGCCTACTCCTCGTGGAGTCGGCGGGTAAGCTCCAAAACCTTCTTCTCACTAGCGTAGAAGCTGGCTTCAAAAGTGTTCCGTTCCTCCTTGAGTTGGATCCAACTCTTCTGCATCTCCTCCCACGATGTAGGCATGTCAGAATATAGGATGGTGTAGGGAACCTCTCCTTCCTTAACGGGCTCTTTAATCACAGGGAGAACATGAGGATAAGGCATCATTAGACTCTGGGCTCGGGTTCGTACCCACTTGAGATAAGGCTCAAGAGGGATGGAGTTCTTGTGCCCCAGTGTTTTGTTGTCTACCTTGTTAGGCATCCTCCAAGCTCTGATGAACCTTTGTCGAAGTCCTTGCGCATCGTTGTCGAAGTCAAAAACTAGGTCAGGAATCAACATGTCATGAGGGCCATCCCTCCGTGCATATCCAAATTGTATTAAAGCTAGACAAGGGTTATATGTAATGCCTCCTCTAATGCCCAGTAATGGGACATTAGGGAACTCTCCACAACGATCGACGATGATGACATTTTCTCTGGACCGAGAACACCAATGTACATCAGAGTGAGAGAGGTTCATCAACCGTTGTGACCACCTTAGGCCTTGGTCATTCTTCAAGACAGATTGTGGAAGGTGCGAAATAAACCACCTTGCAGGGAGAGGAGCACAGCACGTGAGAACACCCCTCTTTCTCATTGTTCATGTGTAAAATGAGTGAAGAATGTCCCCAAGCAATGTTGGTATTGGATTTCTGGATAAGAAGATTTTGACGGCGTTGACATCCACAAACTGGTCAGGATTTGGGAACAGGACCAACCCATAAATGAGGAGTGCCACAATTTCTTCAAAGGCTTGTAGGTCCAATGAATTCCAACACTCTTGTGCCTTCTCAAACAAGAATTTTGCCAAGAAGCCTTTGACACTGCTTCTAGTTTCCCAATGCCCCTTGATGAAAGATGGTTGCAAGTGTAGTGCTTGAGCAACATCTTCAGGCTTTGGTTCTTTTTCTGTACCGTTGAAAGGTAGTTGATTAAGAATAGGAATTCTCAAGAGTTGAGAAAATTCCTCCAAAGTGGGCACCAATTGGTAGTCGGGGAAAGTGAAACAGTGGTGAAGGGGGTCAAAGAACTGGAACAACAACTTTACCATGTCCTCTTCAATGCTGGTGTTGACTAGGCTGAGCAGTCTACCATGTCTTTCACTGAAGGGAGAGCTTTCCGGAATTCTGGATGTGAGCTCTTTGAGTTGAGGAGGGATTCTCACAAGGTTGACTTGGATAGTTTTCCTGCGAAGAATTTCCATGACCCACAAAACAAGAACAAAGATGAAGATCCAACCCCTTGAAATGGTTAGTGAATGCATATGATGCTTTATGATGTTCATGATGTATGCACAAACATATGTACAAGCAATTCACACAAAACCCTAGTTTCAGGCTTGCATGGGGTTTCGTAGGTAAGTACCCTCTTGAGTGTAGTTGGCTTAAAAACCTGTCCTATAAATAGTAATCGAGTTCTAAGGAGCTCAATATCATTGGATTATTTTCCATGTTCATTGTTTTGGTTTAGCCACTTAACTAGCGACCAAAATATTCCAAGAAAACAACCCTCAATGAGTGTAGTATCGAGTATCTACCAACTTCGGACTGCACCAAAGCCGGTCATCTCACTACCCCTAATGAAAGGCCAAGATGGTCAAGTAAGGTTCTAGGTCATTAGTGCTTAGTGACATCACTCAGCGGCCCCGTACTCTCCTTGATTGAACTCAAGGGTTACTGGTACTCACAAATATGTCGCACTAATATAGCTATTGCTTCAACCGTGTCGGTATACCCCACACAGTTTCCACAACGTATTGCTATCTATGAATGTTTCCCCAAATCCGGGTGTAGGATTTCAAGCCCAAACAAAGGAACCAAGATATAAAGCAATCAAAGCAAACAATTAGTCATGCAAGAGGGTGATCTAAGCCCTAAGGTTACTCCACTTTAAAAATTCCCCAGCAGAGTCGCCAGTTCTGTGGTACGGTGGGAGAACTGACTTGGGTTTTGCGTTTGTTTTCGCAAATGTTTCGGTTGAGCAAGAGTCGCCACCGACTTTTTATTTTATCCTAAGGAAAGGTTTAAAAATCACAGCAAAAACCTTTGAGATGTTTTCTTGGGTTCGGGGAGTAGATTATAGAAAGGGAAGGTATTAGCACCCTTTCTATCCATGGTTATCCATGGGCTCTTAGTTACTTGCTTAGATCACTTGCCTTTGATTTTCAATTGTTTGAAATGGTGCTTTGTGTGTGGGTTTGAAACTGTTTTGAAAAGAGACCATTGTGGTGGCAACCTTTGCAATGATCCATGTTTGGATGTATACAAAGGTGTATGTCTTTTGAAAAGTTTTCAATGTTTTTGAAAGTTGTTTTGAAAGTGTGTTGTGGAGTGTTTTGAAAAATGGCAAGGATTTTTTTTTTGCAAGATTTGGTCAAGTAACCAAGAGTTGTCTACCCCTAAATTTACTCAAAGGTTTTTCCTATGTTTAAACCCTTTTAACAATTTTGTTCCACCATTGTATTTGGTGGACAATCTTGTGTTAGGAGGTATACGGGACAGGCGCGGGTCATCGTATAGACCATGATAGCAATGTTGCAAAGCATCTTAGTTTTTCTTTTGAGGGACTAAGATCATTTTTGTAAGGCAACTTTCGAATGCGTCATCGAGGGACTATGATCTTTTGATTTTGTTTGTTTTACCAAGATACTTTGCATGCGTAACATGGCCCATTTTTTGAAAGGCAACATGTGGATGTAACCCTAGGGGTGTTAGTGTGCAAGTGTGTTTTATTGCATACAAGAGTTTATCTTTGAATTAGGATTTTCTATTTCATTGATTTTATCTTGCCATACACATCCTAATTACTAGCAATAAGAAGCGGAAATATAAAATCCTACGCTATTACAACAATTAGGGAGTGCGGGTACACATTTGTACATGGGGGGGGTCAACGAGAAAAATAGACAAAAAAGAAAATAGCAAAAAACAAGATAGAGAGAAAGATAGAGGGAGCCCGCACGCTGCTGAGAGGTCATCAGAAGTTCTGACTCAGACCCGCTGCCAGATGATCAACCTTTTGGTTAAACTGTATGAGTCAGAACTTCTGACTCTGGCACCTGCAAAACAGAAACCTGTTAGTGGGGAAATCAGAAGTTCTGACCCCCCTGCGCTGCAAGATAGAAGTTTGTTAGTGGGGAAGTCAGAAGTTCTGATCCTGCTAGAAAGACAATAACTCTCAGAAGTTCTGATATTATTGACAGCAAAACAGGCTTCAGATGTGCCAACGTCAAAGTCAACACTTGGCTTTCCCCTGTACTAATTAGAACATCTGCAATTTTGCTATTATTCCACAAAACAGGAAACATATTTGGAACAGCTCCAACAAATGTCAAAGTGTTTCAGAGGGCAGAACCAACAAGGTCACAGGCAGGTTCTACATTGGCTCAGAACATTCTGAGGTATGAAAATCCTCATAACACAAACAGCAACAACATGATATTTACATTATATTTATTTGAGCATGCACAGCTGATGATGCTTAGCAGCGTGATGAAAGTCAGCAGGTGCTTACCTGGCTGTTGGAAAAGTTTGTGGATGACAGCTAGCTTTTGGCTCTAATGGTATTCTGGATAGATTCTTTTTTGAAAAGGGTAGGTGAAGGTGTATGCGTATATAGGGTCAGAATTTTGAAAAGGGTGTTTTTAGTTCTCAAAGAAAACTGGGTATTTGATGAAGTTTGAAGGTAAGAAATTCAAAGTTATGAAACACTGGAGATTTTGGCAGAGTTTCACAACACTTTCTTGCTAAAGATTTCTGTTTCTCTTCCAGCAATTTTTTTGTTTCTTTGGACGCCTCTCTTCAGTGGACAATGATTCTCTATTTATAGGCAAAACTCTTGTGGATTTCTTGAACATTAAAGCGCCAACAGAGGCTGAGTTGTTCTTTGAAATAAATTCCTGGGAAGTTGTGATAACAGATAGCCTTTCAGCCTAGGCTAGAACAGCAGGCGTGGATTGGAGAGAAGTGACCTCTTAGGTGGACGGTGGCGTGTAGACCCATGCCAGAACCTGCATAAAGGCGTTTTCTAAGCCACACGTGAAGGGATTACTTGGATGAATGTTCAGGAGTGGTTGGGAGCATTAATGAGCATTAAATGGTGATGAGACTTATCAACACCAATATTCTGGTAATGGAAACCAAACTTTGAACCAGCAGTTCTGTTTCACCAAGAACAACGTAAACCATGCTCTGGTCTTGGCCTCCTGTTGTCTTAGCAAGTTCTGGGGATTCTTCTGATTTTCTGACACGTTCCTTGGATTTGCTTCTGGAACTACTGGGCTTAGAGATTCTGTATCAGTGTAACACCCACTCTTCTGACCTTTTCATCTTCTGATTTCAGCATGTTCTGAAAGAGCCTTCAGACTTCCTTGCTTCTTTTGCATTCCTTTAGCAAATTCTGGCTGAGCTTGCGTAACTGCTGAAAAAGCCATGTTTTGTCTTACGTATTGAACCACGTTTACAACTTCTGATTGAGCTGATGTAGCTGCTGAAGAGCCAACTTCTGACTATGCTGAGCCAAGCTTGCAACTTCTGACCGTTTCTATCTGGAGTTTGGTCCAGAAGTTCTGAAGCGCTGATTTTTCTTAAACACTCATTTTTTAGAGAAAAATTCCAAGTACTTAGAATTTAATTTTTCTCAAGACAAAAGCGTTGTCTTTAGAGCTTGTGTGATCATCTTGCTCTTGTAAATGGTTTGCTTGGGCAAAAATGACAATTCTGGACTTGGATTTGTTTCAGAGGGACTCTGAAAATCCAAGATGATTTCCTGAAGAAAGAGAGGGTAAATTTTGGGGTACAACAGTGAGATAAGTAGTTCTAGTCATGAGTTGAATGAGCATTCTGCTGAAGGTGACTATGTTGAACATAATGTAGATTTGGATTGGGCAACTGTCATTCAATGTGACGAGGCTGGTGATAAGGCTATAAATTCTAAGGAGGAGGATGATTCTGATGTGTTACATACACCTAATGAGAGTGACAATGATGAGGAACAAGAGACATTTCCTTATTTTAAAAGTGAGTCCTCAAAGTTTGAGCTAGGTATGTTATTTAGTAACAAAGAAAAGGTTCATGAAGTTGTGGCAGACTATGCTTTGAAGATGAACAAAAATGTTCATATTAAGAAAAATGATGCAAAGAGGATGGTGATGAGATGTATTGAAGGCTGCAGTTTTCACATGAGGGTTAGTAAAAGGGTTAGGAATCAATTTTGGCAAGTAGTTAGTTTAATTGATGAACACAACTGTTCTGGAACTCTAAATAACAGGAAAGCAAAAACTACATATTTGGCTAAGCAGTTTGGTCATGTTCTAAGACACAACCCTGATATGAAGCCAGCAGGATTGATCGCTCAAGCTATTTATAGATGGGGAGTGAAGTTGTCACATGATCATGCATATAGAGCTAAAAGAAAGGCTATTGATTTGTTACAAGGTGCTGCTATGGACCAATTCAACCATTTGAGAAGTTATGCCCAAGAGTGACTGAAATGTAACCCTAATAGCAGTGTTGTGATCATATGTTCTCCTTCAAATGAAGGCCCTATGTTTGAAAGGATTTATGTATGTCTAGAGGCTTGCAAATATGGGTTTGAAAAATATTATAGGCCATTGATTGGGTTGGATGCCTGTTTCTTGAAAGGTAATTTTGGAGGGCAATTGATGGCTTCTGTTGTGAGAGATGGAAGCTATAAACAAAAGAGCTTATATGTTTATTTATGACCAACAAAAGGTAATGATGTATGTTTTTTCCCCTGACTTGTAAATATTAATTGGTCTTGTTTGTAACATTCTAATTGTCTTGTTAGGGATTGGTACCATCAATTCAAAGTGTGAGTGCTCATGTTGAGCACCACCTTTGTGCTAAGCCCCTATTTGAGAATTGGAAGAAGAAAAATCATGGGCTTGAATTCAAAGAGGTTATGTGGAGTGCAATTAGAGCTACAACTGTACCAGAAAGGGAAAGGGCAATGACAAAGATGAAGAGTACGAAACCATCTGCATGGAAGGAAATGGTGGATATCCCTGCATATTATTGGAGACGATATCACTTCAAAACATGTTTCAAATGTGATCTTCAGGTAAACAACATGTGCGAGGCTTTCAATAGGGTAATTCTAAAATATAGGGATAATCCAATCATCACTTTGTTGAAAGGGATGAAGCACTACATAACTAAAAGGATAACTAAGCAAAAGGAACTCATGAGTAACTACAGCGGTGACATATGCCATAGAATACAACTGGTGCTTGAAAAGAACAAGAAGAATGCAAGATATTAGACTCTTACATGTCATGGTGATGATGACATGGCAAGATATGGTGTGACTAATGGAAGAGACACATATGTTGTTAATATAAAGAAACAAATTTGTGCATGTAGAAAATGGGATTTAACTGGCATGCCTTGCAGTCATTCTATCACATGTATGTGGAAAAACAAGAGAAAACATGAAGAATAAGTTTCTCAATATTACATGTATTAATTAAAAACCTATCTGGTTTATGTTTAATTCCAATCTGACTGGTTTATGTTCAATTCCAATCTGAATGGTTTTGTTTAATTCCAAACTGACTTACAGGGAGAGTAATTTTAAGAACATTTACTCACACATTATTTAGCCTACTAATGGTCCATAATTATGGTCTTTCGATGAGCAGTCCATTATGAATCAACCAGTTATAAGAAGGGCCATAGATATTCCCAAGAAAATGAGAAACAAGGCCAATGATGAACCAAAAAATTCACACGTCCTTCCTAGAAAATTGGCAACAATCACTTGTCATAAGTGTGGAGCAATGGGTCACAACAAAAGAAGTTGTAAGGGAAAGAGGGTTGTTGAAAGAGCCATTCTAAAATGTGACAATAACAATAATTCTAAAAAGGGTGGCCAAGGGAAGAAAAAAAAGAAAACTCAAGTTGAGATTGGAAGCTCATCACAAGCCCTTCCACCTACACAACCATCTTAGAAGTAGTGTTATATAAGTATCTTTTACTAATTTGAGTACCTTTTGTAATGTAATGCTCAAGTACTATGAGAAATGATCAAGTATCTTTTGTTAGTTTGGATACGTTTTGGTTATGTAACTTTTTAAGTACCTTTTGTGTTAACCAGTAATGAACAAGTACTATGGTTAAGTTGTAATGATGTTAAGGTATTATGCTTAATGAACAAGTATTATGGTTAATTTGCGTACCTTTTGTTATCTGTCATGAATATATAAAATATTGTCGTGAAATCATTAATGAATTGGTCCTTAGGTTAACAATGACCTCTAACGAATTATATAGGTCCGTAACTTAACAATGACATGTAATGAACATATATTGGTCTGGTCTGTAATAGACATATAAATCTTGATACATTTGGAACAACATTGATTTAACAAACTGATATTACATTTGGAACAACATTGATATAACATTAACTGATATATTTGGAACAACATTGATATTACATTTGAAACAACATTGATATTACATTAACTGATACATTTGGAACAACATTGATATAACTCTTGATAAACAAACTGATATTACATTTGGAACAATATTGATACATCTGGAAAATGAACAACAATTGACATCCTACTTCATTACAAATCCTACAACTAGTCCTACTACCAACATAACAATCATAGAAATTGATAACTTAAAATACTCGATCTTAGTCTTCAAATTCCTAATCTTCTTGTTCAATTCATCTTCTTGGATATTCCCTGCATCAATTTTGAGCTTTGCAATATTCAGTCTCTGGTTTAATGTTGAAATCATGTATTTTTCTCTAGGGCCCATCTCTTCATCATACCAAACAAAATGATTGTATGGCTTATGCCCCTGAATCTACAAAAATTTACAGATGAAATTTACAGCAATTCTCATGAAAATTACAAATGGAATTTACAAAAATTTAGATAGCTTATAACCTTGCACATCCCACACCCGTAAAAATGACGTCCTGGGTTAGAATCAATCCATGATGTCATCAATGGTGCATTGAGACCACATCTACATTCGCCATGGACGGAGAGAGATTTTGTTCGACTACTTGCTTCAGAATACCGAGACATGGTGAAAATAATGGTTGTGAACAAAGATGAAGAGGATTTAGGGTTCACGAAAACGAAGAACGAAGATGTAAAGGATTTAGGGTTCAAGAAGACGAAGATGAAGAACGATATATATTCACACTAATTATTTGCTTTTTTATTTTTAAAAATACAGTAATTACAGACATTAATAATTTAACATTTTCTGAAATAATTTTTTAATTAAAAATAATTAAATAATACTTTTAAATTACGTGGCACCATGGTCATTTGAACAACTCAACATTCCTATGTGTCACATATGCAATTCTAGAGAGGGCCTAAAAAATTGCCAAAAAAATATGTTTGGGGCCAAAAGGCTGAATTTTGAAAACGGAGGCTCAAAAGTTAAAAAAAATATAAACAGGGGGTCAAAACTGTATTTAAGCTTTAACAATATAATCATTGCATATTACATAAATAAATGTATCATTCATATTTACAAGTGTATCTAAGTAAATTATATATCAATTAAAATTAACCGCACGAGTCACATTCATTTTATGACATTGACAAATCTTTTGTTGTTATTTTTTATTACATGATTATTATTTGAATATTCTCCATTATTACATATTTTTTTGATTTTTTCTTAGTAATAACCATGTTTTGAAAAAAAACCCACAAATAACCATGTTTCAGAGAAATTTACGTAAATGACCATGTTTTAGAAAACGTTATATTGAAGTAGCCATCTCATATTGCACATACATTAATTTTTTTAAAGGAGGCGCCAAGTGAGATGACGCCTAGTCATCTCCTAATTTTTCCCCAATATTTTTCAATTGTTTCCTGTTGACTTACTTGTGGATTTACTTGCGGATTCTTTTCCTGTAGGTAATTCTGTAGAAAAATCCACAGGTAAGTTCGCAGGTAAAGTCAAATGCTGGAAAATTCACGGATAATTGAAATTGGCGTCTCCTCTTTAATTCTCTTTTTATTTTAAAAACATTATTGTTTGCATAATTTTCTCTGAAACAGAATTATTTGTGTATTTTTTTTCAAAACATGGTTATTGCTAAAATATATATATATATATATATATATATATATATATATATATATATATATATATATATATATATATATATATATATATATATATATATATATATATATATATATATATATATATATATATATATATATATATATATATATATATATATATATATATATATATATATATATATATATATATATATATATATAATTATTTACACAATATTATAATTAAATTACATGTGCGAGAGCACAAATTTCTTACTAGTATTAATAGATAATGAGTCAAAAAAGTAAATGCAATATGACTTAAATTAACACAAGATTTCACACAACTATTTTCTTATCTAAATATGTGTGAAATATCGAATAACATGTCCATGAGAATTCGGATGCAAGCAAACCATTTGTTTCTTATAAAAAATGTATTTTTTTAAACAAAATAGTTCATTAATTTTTTAAATATATTTTACTTTGTAAAAATAAAAACAATTATAACATATTTTATATATTTTTTTCATTTAATTTTTCTACATCATATTTGTTTTAGAGATGAGCCAATAAAGAAGTCATATGTGTATATACAATTCATACATAAAGCAAAAATTTATTTGTCACTAATATATTAACTAAATTAAATTTTCAAACATTCTAAATAAAATTAAAACTATTATTATTTACAAATTTAAGTTTATATAAATATCATACATGAGACAAACTTGTGATCTAAATAATACGACCTTTTATTATTTTCCAATTTATATTTTTAGTACATTATTTTTTTGTTTGCAAAATATTTTTTTTCAAATATAAAAATTAACATTATCCATAATTTTGATTTATGTAATTTTTTACGTATACTATTTTAGTTAATGTTTATTATCAATTAATTATTTAATTAATTTTCATATTTATTTTATATATTTTAACTAAGAATAATAATAAAATATATAATTTTATTATCAAAATTATACGCAAAATAATTGTTTATCACTAAAAAATCACCTAACATTAGCATTTTTATAATAAAGTTAACATAAAAATAATATTAATTATAACCAATGAACTATAATTTGTACACAATATTAGAAATAAGTTTTTAAATATTGTTGAAACATATTAAAGTGGACATAACACAAATTGTTGTTACTATATAATTAGTTTAAAGTAATATACAACTTATCATTTTTTTAAATAATTTAAGAAGTCTTTAATTTATTTTATATAATCAAAACAAAAATTGAAAACAATCACATTTAATATTTCAGTTTTCAGTTTTATCACGTTGTTATTTATAAAAAAAAAAGCCACTAAAAAAACTATTGGTATGTACAGTGTTTATACGGAAAAAAAAATTCACTAATTATTTATATAAATTTAGTAGTTTTTAAATATATTCAACATAAAAGTGATAATATTTAACCATAAATTCTAGATCAATAAAAAATATCAATATATTATTCTGAGTTTATATATTATTTTAAATTCAAGTGTAAGTCTAATTGTGTGTTAGTTTCAAAGGCTTATTATCATTTTGTTTAAATGCCAAAATAAAATATTTATAATATATTAATTATAATTTATAATAAAAATTATATATCTGACAACTGCCTAATGATTACTATTTTTTAGTATTAACAACATATAAATGAGAACAATTATATTATGCTAACTATTAATTTTTTTAAAAATAAGTAATTTATAAAACGATTGAATCAGCAAACTATCCTACATGTGATAAATGTTTTATCACTAAAAAACTAACTAACCATAATATTATTTATGATATTTAATATTAGATCTATTAAATAAACATAGGTTATTTTTTACTCAATCAAATATAAAGTCATACTGATCCACCTGGTTTTTTTTATACAATTTTCATTCTCCAATATTTTTTTTAATAATATGAGACTAAATAAAATTATTTTGTTTATTGATATCCAAATTCAAACAACGCGCCAAAGAGCTGGATCCAAACTTGTGACAAGTGTACGAAAAGTTGTGAATTAATTAATTATATGGCCGGCGAGAATAAAATTCGAACTAGTGAATTACTTTTCTATAACTTGATTATTTCATTATAATTGTAACGACGAGCAATAATTGACTCGGTTTCATACCACACATATAAAGTCATACTGATCCACTTGGTTTTTTTATATACAAATTCAATGTCTCATTTCATACCAACTTGAACTAGCAAATACCGGTGATGTCGCATGAGATTATTATTACTCCTTCTTTTTTATAATAAGTATTTCATATTTTTTTATATTTTTTTTTATATGTTTTGTTCTGGATTGGTTTGAAAGTTTGAATGAGCTCAGTTTAAGACATTTTATAAGTGTTACTCACTGACCGTGATTCGGATTATCCACACCCGTCGGGCAATATCATCCTCTTGCCCTTCTGGTCCAACGCCGATCAAAGATGTCCGTCGAGCGTATTTTCAGCCTGTCTGATACCAGCATCGTGCAAGTCACCAGAGAGATGCCCGCAAACAGCCTCTTCTCCGATATCAACGGCTAGCTACAAGCACATCTGCCCAGTTTGACCAAATCCTGACAGTTACTTGATTTTCCGGATCCGTATATCTAGGCGGGAAATCAGGAACCAATGACCACGCGCTAGGGGCATTATATAAACCCTCACACATGTGAGGGCCAGATATCACATATTCACTACTCACTACCTGATATTTTACTAGTACCTTCTTGCTTCCACTCTTACTTGATCGTTGGAGTACCTTGCAGGTACAACCCCCTCTCTCCTCAACCCGACTGAAGATCATCCTCCGACCACTCTCCAGGTTCTGATCAACCGCAAGATCAGTGGCGCCGTTTGTGGGAAACTGATATCCCCATCTTTCTTCCCTCAGAACCTAAGATCAAAGCAACTCTTCTTTCAAGATCCATCTCTCTTATCATAGCCGACCATAATGATCTTTACATGCCCGAAAAGACCATCCTTTCCCCCGCTCGCAAGACTGATGGAAGCCAGGAACACCCTCATGGACAACCTGGGCTTCCGTGACAGACAAACTGCGTCCCCTGATTCCGCTGATGCCCAGTGTAGTGACGACCAACTCTTGGACGAAGGATATTCCAAGAACCCTGCTGAGGAACTGCCAGAAATCTTACAACCGATTCATATCCCTCTCAACGCTGACCCGACCATGGCAACACTGCTCGCTACCTTAAATCAGACCAACGCCCTCACCCTTCAACAAAATCAGAGGATAGGGGCCTTGGAGAAAAGACGCTCAAGATCTCCTCCTCGGAGAGCCCGAAGACGAAACTCCCCCAGTGCATCACCACCCAAGCGTGGTCCACCGCCCAAAAAGGAAAGGCGCAATGTTTCTTTCTTCAAGAAACGCAATCGTACACCCCCTGTCCGAGATTAAGACTCCTCTTCATTTAAGAAGAGGAGGGACAACAGGCAGATCGACTGCGCTCAATTGCACTCTCCCGAGCCAAAGCAGAAATGAAGGAGCCCCTCCCTTCGACGGGACTGTGATGACTGATAGGGGAGAAACTATCACTCTCCTTCTCCATCTCCCATCGATAGTAAAGATGACAAGTCCCATGGCCCGCTATCGAGGGAGATCACCGAAGCTCCACTCCATGTCAGCCTAGACAAGCCGCCCACTCTAGAGACCTACGACGACACGAAAAATCCTGACAAGCACATCGAAAATATCGATGCCCTCCTTGACTACAAAGGGGTCAGGGGCGCCATCAAATGCAGACTCTTCCCGACCACTCTCAGGAAGGGGGAAATGGCATGGTACAAAAGCTTTCTCGGTGAATCCATCACCTCGTGGAAACAACTCGGGAGAATGTTTTCAAGGCATTTTACTGTCTCTCGACGACACCCTAAATCAGAAGCTTCGCTTGAAGCGATCATACAGGGCAGGGACGAATCTCTGCGGGAATACATTGAACGTTTCAACAAATAAGCGGTCCAGGTCCCGACAACAGACAATATGAAGAAATACCTACTCGAGCGCGGGCTCCGTCCCCGCAACGACTTTGCCAAGGTTGTGGGCATAGAAACACCAGCCACACTCGATTCCCTTCTCCTAAAGGCCTAGGCGTGCATACAGTACGAAGAGAAGGAAGAGGCCAACAGCGCCCGAGAATCTAGGCACATGGATAGTGCAAAACCTTCGAAGACTGACGGACCCTCGACATCCCATCGGGGGGAGAACAAACGGGAAGACAAACCCCGTGATCCTAGAGACTACAAGGGGCCAACAAGTCGTTTCCATGACTACACCCCTTACAACCTCAAGAGAGCATATTCTTTCTGAATGCGCTAATTCTAAATTCAAACAAGCCAGGGTGCGCTTCCCCCGAAAAACACCGTCAAAGCCAGGGACCGACAAGAGAAAGTATTGCAGGTTCCACAAGAATCATGACCATAACACGGGATTTCATCCATCTCAAGGATGCAATCGAAATACTGATCAGAGACGGGCACCTCAAGCAGTATAAGAAAAAAGAGGCCGCTCGTGACGAAGCACCAGAGACCAAGAATGTCGAAGAAGGGAAGAAATCCCCTGACCTCGATACCATTCTGGTCGCCTTGAGCATCTCACGGATGGAAGACTTCTACTTTTTGGACACAGAGAACGTCCCCCCTGTACTTCTCCACCCACAGTCTTGAGAATCCTTCCCTGCAACCATGGTCATTTCTGGCGGAGGGTTCAATAGGCATACAGTCAGATCGGTGAAGAGAAGGTTCGACCAACTCATCGAGGCCAACTCTGAGATGGATGCCACGCTCGACAAGTTTCGAGGAGGATCTCACCCCTTCACATTCTACAAGGAAGAGTTACCGGGAGGATCCCCGAATTCGAGCATCCCACTACTCGTGAGAGCTCGGATGACTAACTTTGACGTGCGTCGTATTTTGGTCGACCAGGGAAGTTCGGTGGACATCATGTACACCCAACTGTTCAACACTTTGCAGCTAAACAAGAGCCACCTAACCCTCTACATGGGTTCTGATCTTCAAGGTTTCAACGGGGCCAACACGAAGTCGTGGGGGTACGTAGAGCTGATCTTCACTTTTGGGAGGGGGATAACGGCCAGAGCCATCAAGACCCAATTCTTGGTGGTGGACTTCCCATCTCTCTATCAATGCATCTTCGGGAGACCCACTCTCGCTGAGCTCATCGCGATCCCCTCCATCGTTCATCTCAAGATGAAATACTACACGACCGAAGGTTTGGTTGCCGCTCTTCACGGGGACATCCAAGCAGCAAGGAGGTGCTTCGAAGCTTTTGTGAAGGGCCTTAGCTCTATCAACGCCCAACCTCGGACGACCACTGGAGCCACACAGCCCTCCAGCTCTGAGGAATCTAGGCCACTGGTGATGGTTGACACCATTGACCTCGACAGTCGCTTCTCCATAGAGGACAGGGTTGAGCAAAGGAAGAAGGGGAAGGAGCCTATGGTTGAAGATGAAGGGTCAACCTCCTCTGTTGGACACAACGAGCTCTCGAGTCACGCACGACCTATCCCAGATGGAGACTTCGAGCTGGTTCTGTAACACCCCAATTCTACCCCGACAAATTATATAAATAAATCAGAGTTATAAAAAAAACCATTCATGCAAACGAATCAGGATGCCACAAATTCTTCTATCAAAATTCATTGCATTTATCGTGGATATATAACACTTTTAAAACATCGGATGAACCATCATCATGACATCTTTAATTAAATAATTCAACATCTATGCAGCGGAAATTCTTAATAACATCTCTGTCATCATTATAACAACTTCAAAACAACACAATTTAATGATAATCAACTTAAGGTTCAACAACTGAATAATCAACAATCAACAACAACAAGCGTTCATCCCCTCGAGTGTTACATATCAGAGCAATGACACCGATTCAATCTATTGAAGGTATACAACCTTCACTCTCAATTACCTGCACGTTACCAACATAAGGGCAACATTCAAACAGAAGGGGTGAGATATCTAACAATATAATAAAGCGCATGATAATTAATATATTAAATTAGATCACATAACATCACCACTTCTCATCTCATAATCAACAATAATAATACACATTCACCACATCAATACACATTTCTTTATGCAGTCATATAATGTGACTCAATACTATGCAAATGCATGTGGTACCATTTGGAGCAGAACTCCCATCACAAAAATTTTCCAATTAATAGAGGCATCAACAAGGCATAAGCCTTCATCTCAATATTCGCCAATACAGGCCATCTCAACGAGCATAAGCTCTGTCTCAAAATGCAATATATGCGACACAATCATGAATGTAATAACAACACCATAATTAACAACATCTCAATACATCATCATCGTTGGCCAAAGGCCTACATCTCAAAAGCATCTCAACATCTCTTCATCAAACATCTCATATCATTTATAATAATTCATCAAAAACCATTTATTCATCAAACATCATTTACTCATCAAACACAACTTCATTAATAACATCTCATCAACAACTCAGTTGTACTTTAATACGATAGTAACTCATCAATTTCACAACGTTGGCCATAGGCCTATACTAAATATTTCCTATAATTAATTAACCAACTAAGGCTTACTTCTAAATTACTAAATCTCTATATACTACTATTCTGTAATATTACATCGTTATCTACTGTTACAAATCAAACAACAACTTCTAAGCATCTCATCGTCATTCTTCCCCACAAAACCAACATAACGATCATCACGGGAACTAATTCAAATCCTATGGTTATCCTTCCTATCTTCATTTTAACCCTTAAGAATAAAGCTCATCGTGTTAGATTCTAAGCATCTCATCGTCATTCTTCCCCATAAAACTCAAGTTACAACATTCTCAAACTGATTCTGCCAAAAACCAGGCAACATGGATTGACGCATGACTCCTTGGATCGACGCGTACTACACTGAATTTGCAACATGGACCAGATAGCATCCCAAGAAACATATCGACCAACTCCCTATCAGACGAAGGGGGTTGGACTCTTCCATCCAAGTCTCTCCACTTCTGTGCATAGTCCTTAAAGCCTTCACTTGCACCCATGGACATACTATAGAGTTGAGTACGAGTAGGAGAAAGGTAGGAGTTGTATTGATACTACTTATAAAAAGCAGCAGCCAGATCTTCCCAGTTTCAGACATTGGTTCCCTCTAGTTGGTAGAACCATTCAAGCTGAGTCCCTGACAGACTATCTTGAAAGAAGTGGACCCACAAATTTCTATCAGCGGTGTGGGGCTGGATCTTCCTTACGTAGGAACGGAGATGGAGCTTTTGGTAAGACACCTCATCGTACTTTGCAAAAATTAGAGCCTTGAACTTCTGCGGGATGACTACTCCCGACACCAATCCCAATTCTTCGAAATCCACCCCATGTATTCTCTGGACTTCCATAGCACTCAGACGATCTTCCAACTGCTTGTATCTATCCTCAGTAGGAGGATACTGCTCATCATTGTAGTTTGTATCATTGTCAGAAACTTCAGGACTGGGGTCTTTTTCCCTTGTCTCTCTTTCTTGATTCTCCCCTTCCTTGGATGAAGCGGTCAAATCGACTTGTTGCTTTAACGGCCCCCGAACCTTCTTCCCATATTCAGAATACCATAGACCCTCTTCTTTTTCTTTTTCTCCTTCAGGATGAGGGCTTTCAGATCCTCCTGCCCTTTTGCCAGATTTATGAACATCTGCTGGAATTGGGCATTTTGCGCCTAAAGATCTTTGATGCTTTGTTCAGAAGACATTTCTGCTGAAATAAACAGCGAAGGAGATGAGAAGCCTGTAATGGTACCTGTTTATGCAATGCTATGGATGGGATGCGTATGCAATGATTTCAAGGATTTTTAAAGGCTCAGATTTGTTTAACCAAAAGAAACACACGTTAATTGCATTAATAAGTTCTAATTGTTACAAAGAATGCTTTTTAGGCTTACAATAAAACAAACAAAACTTAAAGCAAAAAAGAAACTAGGTCTCCCAGGAGCGCATCCTCTCTGGTGCAATGTAGGCATTTATGCTCCTTTCTTCATGAAGTAGCCTAGTGAGCTCCAGGACCTTCTTCTCACTGGTATAGAACTGAGCTTCAAACGTGTCCCATTCCTCTTTGAGTTGAACTCAGGACTTCTGTAACTCTTCATGATCAGTCGGCATGTTTGGATGTTGACCGAGGGAAATAATATCTCCTTCAATAACTGGTTCCACAGTTATTGGTAGGACAACAGGGTAAGGCATCATAAGACTTTTGGCGCAAGCTCGTACCCATCGGAGATAAGGATCAAGAGGATTGGAATTTTTGTTCCCTAGCGTCTTGCTATCAATTTTATGCACCATGCCCCAAGATTTTATGAACCTTTTTCAGTATCCCTGAGCATCATTCTCATAGTTGAAGGATATTCCTTGGATAAGCGTATCAGGAGGACCATCTCTTCTCGCATAACCAAACTGACGCAGTGCCAAAAAAGGGTTGTAAGTGATTCCTCCCCTAATGCCTAAGAGAAGGACATTAGGGAATTCACCATAGCGATCAATGATGGTAACATCTTCCGAGAACCGTGAACACCAATGAATGTCTGAATGTGTAAGGGACATCAGCCTACGAGACCATTTCAAACACTGTTCATTCTTCAAAACCGACCTAGGTAGGTGCGAAATAAACCACCTAGCCAATAGAGGAGTGCAACACAGGAGGGTCCCCCCTTCTCTTTAGAGTGCGAGCATGCAGAGAGTGTAAAATATCCCCGAGTAATGTAGGCACCAGATTATGAGACAGAAAAACCTTAATAGCATTCACGTCTACGAGTTGACCCGCATTAAGGAAAAGTACCATCCCGTAAACGAGAAGTGCCAGCACCTCTTTGAAAGCTTGTAAATCCGGGGTATCCCAAAAATGGTAAGCCTTCTCGAATAGAAATTTAATCGGGATTCCTTGGACGCTTCCTCTAGTCTCCCAATTTGTCATTACGTCAGACCGTTATAAGGATAGAGCTCTAGCAATCTCTTCAGGCTTTGGATGTTCTTCCGTACCGTTGAAAGGTAATAGATCAAGAATAGGTACCCCTAACAACTGAAAAAATTCCTCCATAGTAGGTACTAGCTGGTAATCTGGGAAGGTGAAACAATGGTGCGCAGGATCAAAGAACTAAAACAACACTTTTAACAATTCTTCATCAAGTTTTGCAGTGACCAAGTTAAGCAACCGACCATGCTTTTTAGTGAATGGAGAACTTTCAGGAACCCTTAATTCCAGGTCCTTTAGTTGGAGAGGCACTTTCACAAGGTTAATCTGTATAGTGTTCCTACGGGCGGATGCCATGTCCTACAAAACAAAGCAAAAATGATCCCTAGGAAATCCTTGAAATGGTTAGTTATGATATGCCATGCTTATGATGTCATGATTATGCTAGAAAATCACATGTATATCAAACAAAAAGCAAGTCACACCAAGTCCTTAGGTTTAAGGCCTGCATGAGTTTTAAGGTCATACCCTATTGAAGTTGGATTGGTTCAACCTGTCCTATAAATAGTAACCGGGTTCTAAGGGATCTCAATATCACCGATCTTTCCCCAGCTTCGTTCAATATGCGATTGACTCGCAACCAAACAAAACTCAAGAGTCAAACCTCAATGAGTGTAGCATCGAGTATCTGTCGACCTTGGGAATACACCAAAGCCGACCATCTCACTACGTCTTACTGGCCAAGTTGTGCAATTAAAGGTTCTCAGGCCAGTTAATGCTTCACGACACCATGCGGCGGCCCCGTACTCTCCCTGATTGACTCAAGGTTTACTGGTACCAACCAAAGTGCCACATCAATGTAGCTACTACTTCAACCGTGTCAGTATTGTAAGTCTCAGAGTGCCTAAGAGGGGGGGGGGGGGGGGGGGGGGGGTGAATTAGGTCTTATAAAAATTTATTCGATTTTATGAGAATGCTTGGTAGTAATTTTTGGTTAAGTGTTTGAAGGTTTTTATTATATCTTTATCTTTTCCTGATTATGGTGATGAAAGCAATAAATGCGGAAAAGTAAAGAACACGGTGATATATCCTGGTTCCCCTCACAATCCGAGAGTACTCCAGTCCCCTTTCCAACACGAAAGAGATTTCACTATAGTTAGAATGATTGTACAACCTATGCTTACTATCTAACCTATAGGGTGATCAAAAGTTCTTAACACCTTTAAGACCAAACAAACACTAATGTGAATGAAGAACAATCCTCTTCAAATCACAACACTTACTTCCAACAATCCTGGATAGTAAGGGAAAACCTTTAAGTAATACAATAGTTTATTTGAAGTATATGGAGAGCTTTATCAATCTTCAATTGATCTTCTTCTTCAAGATAAAAACAATTCTCAACAATGTATATAAATGTTCAAAATGTATGTATGAAACTTGTAATGATAATGAAAGTGTATATGGCAAGTTTCACAAAATTATGAACACATAAAAGTTTATGTGCAAATTTGAATGAATGAGAAAATTGTTAATATGAAGAAGGTTTTTTTGTTGTTTGAAAATGTTATATGTGTTCTTGTTTAAAATCTGAAAAATCTGCATTTTATAAAGTCATAAGAACCTCTTCATTCATGCCAATTCATATGAAAAGTTGCAATGCATTCATGAAAAGATACCACTTGAAAAATGTTTAAAAAACAAAAGGAAAGCTGCACTGGTTCGCTAGGAACCGGTTCCGACACAGGAGGAACCCGATTCTTAGTGAACGTTATAATTCAGATTTCAAAAACATCACGCAGGAATCGGTTCCCCTATTGGTACAACCCGGTTCCTGGTACAAAAACCAGGGACATGTTTTTTGAGTAAGTCTGGAACTCGGTTCCCTGTTAGGGAGGAACCGGTTCCTAAAGGGTTATTTTCAAAAATACTTTTTTTTTGAAAAATATTTCAAACAAGGTTTTCTTGATGTTAAAGTTATGGAATATGTATATGTTGATGAATGCATATTGTGAACATCTATATTCAAGATTTTAAGAATTATTTATACCATTTGACATTTTGATGATTCTTCAATAATTCTTCAATAATCTTCAAGACTTTTATATGATGTTGATAAGCTTTTTGCACATCCTTTGAATGTTAATGTCCATGTTGTCTTCATCAAAACACATGCTTTAAATATGACTTGAGAAGCTTGCAATTACATTCTCCCCCTTTTTGATGATGACAACCAAGTCTTGAAAACGATTTCTTGAAATGTTTATGTTGTTTTGAGTAGCAAACATGTTGAGCAAATGCAAGGCTCCCGCTAAATTGTATGCTCCCCCTAAGTCCATGATTCTTTGAATTTTGGAGTGAGTTTGATATTTATTTGGGCCTGCAATTTCTTTGAAACAAAACAACACATATGCATATTCTTCTACCCCTTTGTTAACATCAAAAAGGATGGGGAAAAAGAGTGAAATAAATATATATAAAAATTAAGACGTGCATCTTTAAGAGAAATATTAGATATCACCTTCATCCAAAATACCAAGTTCTCTTTGAAGCTTTTTGTTCTTGATGGACCAAAGAGATCCATGTGTAACAATTGTAGTGGCCTTGTAGTAGACACCACATTTTTAGATTTGAAAGTTGTTTTGGTCTGTTTTCCCTTTTGGCAAGCGTTACATAATTTGTCTTTGATGAACTTCATCTTTGGTAGACCAATAACTAAGTCATGCTTAACCAATTTGTTCAAGTGCTCCATGTGAATGTGAGCAATCCTCTTGTGCCATAACCAAGCGTCATTGTTGTTTACCATAAGACATTGTACCTTCAGAGACAAATCATCTAAAGTAATCATAAAAATATTGTTAGTTCTTATACCTTTGAGTTTTACCTCATTGGTTGCCTCATCCATAATGAGACATTCTTCTTTGTTGAATTTGATCTTGAACCCTCTATCACAAAGTTGACTTATGCTAAGAAGGTTGTGCTTTAATCCTTCAACATAGAGAACATCCTCAATTTGAATGGATGGAGGTGTGCCAACTATTCCAACGCCAAGAATCTTTCCTTTGGTGTTGTCTCCATAGGTGACATACCCTTTGGCTTTATGTACTAGATATGAAAATTGGTGTACATCTCCTGTCATATGCTTTGAACATCCACTATCAAGATACCAAACATTTGATGTGGATTTCAAGCATACCTCTTCTTCATCGTCGGAGTGATGTGAAGCCATTAATGCTAGATTTGCACATTCGTCGCTTTCCGAATCGGATGAAGAACTTATCTAATTATCTTCCCATGCAACATAAGCCTTTTTGTTCTTGAACTCCTTTTTGCCTTTGAATCCATTTTTCTTGGAGAGTTTTGGACAATCCGGCTTTATGTGACCTTGCTTTCCACATTCATAACATGTGACATCTTGTGTTGATGTGGAGGCTTCTTTATCTTTATGATTATAAAATTTCTTCCTTTTGACAAAGTTAGCATTATGAAGATTATTTTTATGACCAAAATATTTTCCTAACCTTTTTACAAGAAGCAAGAAGTTTTCATCTTCCTCCGATGCATCTTTATCTTGACTTTCTTTTGAATCAACTTTCAAAGAAATGCCTTTGGATTTCTTCTCTAAATTTTCATGTTTTTCAAGTCTACCGAGTTCCGTTTCGTATTCTTGAAGTTTGCCAAATAATGTAGCGGAAGTCATTGCAGATAGACTCTTCTTTTCCGATATTGCCGTTACCTTTAGTTGCCATTCCCTAGTCAGTGATCTAAGGATTTTCAAGTTGAGTTCATCATTTGTCAAGGTTATACCAAGAGCATTTAAGTGATTTGTCAAATGCACAAATCTCTTTTGTAAGTCAAGAATGGATTCTCCGGGCTGCATTCGAAATAGTTCATATTCTTGACTCAAGGTAATTAGCCTTGATCTTTTTACTTCAGTCGTTCCTTCATGAGTTTGAACCAGGGTATCCCATATTTCTTTTGCTGTTTTGCAGTTCGAGACACAGAAGAATTCGTCCATACTGAGTGCACCTTGAAGAAGGTTTATTGCCTTTTTGTCATAGAGAAATTTCTTTTTATCATCGTCGTCCCATGCAGTTTTGGGCTTTACAGAGCCAATGCCATTGATTACTAATATTGGGATAAATGGACCATTTTCAACAGCATCCCATACTTCCTCCCCTTGCGCTTCTAAATGCGCCTTCATGCGTATTTTCCAGAAGTCAAAATATTCACCACAAAATAGAGGAGGTTTGTTGTTACTACCACCATCTCTGAAAACTGGTTGATGATTTGCGGAAGCCATTCTGGATCTTTAGGAACAAGTTACCTATAGCTTGCTCTGATGCCAATTGTAAGTCTCAGAGTGCCTAAGAGGGGAGGGGGGGGGGGGGGGGGTGAATTAGGTCTTATAAAAATTTATTCGGTTTTATGAGAATGCTTGGTAGTAATTTTTGGTTAAGTGTTTGAAGGTTTTGATTATATCTTTATCTTTTCCTGATTATGGTGATGAAAGCGATAAATGCGGAAAAGTAAAGAACACGGTGATATATCCTGGTTCCCCTCACAATCCGAGAGTACTCCAATCCCCTTTCCAACACGAAAGAAATTTCACTATAGTTAGAATGATTGTACAACCTATGCTTACTATCTAACCTATAGGGTGATCAAAGGTTCTTAACACCTTTAAGACCAAACAAACACTAATGTGAATGAAGAACAATCCTCTTCAAATCACAACACTTACTTCCAACAATCCTGAATAGTAAGGGAAAACCTTTAAGTAATACAATAGTTTATTTGAAGTATATGGAGAGCTTTATCAATCTTCAATTGATCTTCTTCTTCAAGATAAAAACAATTCTCAACAATGTATATAAATGTTCACAATGTATGTATGAAACTTGTAATGATAATGAAAGTGTATATGGCAAGTTTCACAAAATTATGAACACATGAAAGTTTATGTGCAAATTTGAATGAATGAGAAAATTGTTAATATGAAGAAGGTTTTTTTTGTTGTTTGAAAATGTTATATGTGTTCTTGTTTAAAATCTGAAAAATCTGCATTTTATAAAGTCATAAGAACCTCTTCATTCATGCCAATTCATATGAAAAGTTGCAATGCATTCATGAAAAGATACCACTTGAAAAATGTTTAAAAAACAAAAGGAAAGCTGCACTGGTTCGCTAGGAACCGGTTCCGACACAGGAGGAACCCGGTTCTTAGTGAACGTTATAATTCAGATTTCAAAAACATCACGCAGGAACCGGTTCTCCTATTGGTACAACCCGGTTCCTGGTACAAAAACCAGGGACATGTTTTTTGAGTAAGTCTGGAACTCGGTTCCCTGTTAGGGAGGAACCGGTTCCTAAAGGGTTATTTTCAAAAATACTTTTTTTTTGAAAAATATTTCAAACAAGGTTTTCTTGATGTTAAAGTTATGGAATATGTATATGTTGATGAATGCATATTGTGAACATCTATATTCAAGATTTTAAGAATTATTTATACCATTTGACATTTTGATGATTCTTCAATAATCTTCAAGACTTTTATATGATGTTGATAAGCTTTTTGCACATCCTTTGAATGTTGATGTCCATGTTGTCTTCATCAAAACACATGCTTTAAATATGACTTGAGAAACTTGCAATTACAGGTATACCCTGCATAGTTTGCTCACATTTTATTGCTACTTACCTAAAAGGTGTTCCCAGATCCGAGTGTAGGATCTATATAACCCCAACAAAAACCTTGAATATAAAGCAGGAAAAGCAAAAAGGAAAGCAAGCAAGTTGAAAAAAATGACCTAGATCCTGAGGTGTACCCCACTTTATTATTTTTCCCCAGCAGAGTCGCCTGTTCTGTGATACGGTGGCAGAACCGACTGTTATACTGGTTTGCATTTTGCATTCGCAAATGTCGCAGTAAGCAAGAGTCTCCACCGACTTTTATTTCATCCAACAAAGGAAAGCAAAAAGAACAGAAAAAACCTTTTTTCGAGAGTTTCTGAGTACGGGAGGTAGATTATAGAAAGGGAAGGTGTTAGAACCCTTTCTATCCATGGTTTTCCATGGGCTCTTAGGTACTTGCTCATTTTTTTAAAATTGCTTGTGTGTGCTTGTTTTGAAAAGTTTTGTTTTACTTCGTGATAACCCTTGTTTCTGTCCTCAAGAGTGTGACGAAGCGTGTTTTGAAAACTGTTTTGAAAAGTGTTTGTAAAAATTTGTTTGTTTGAGCAAGTACCTAGGAACTATTCTACCTACTCGAAAAAAAGTCTGTTCGTTTTACTTTAGACAACGCTATCCTATTATTAAGGAATAGGTAGCACCATCGTTGGAGTTTTAAGGGACGTTCAAAGGGACAAGTGTGATCACAAAAGCAATGTCAGGAAATTTTAGTAATCATCCAAAAGCCTTAAAGATCTTTTTCCGATGCAACATCCGAATGGGTCATTTTAGATCTTTTGGGACTAGAGGACGACCACTAACATTCCCTATACTTCATGATTGTTTACCGAAGGCAACCAGAGTGGAGTAAACCCTAGGAGTGAGCATGTGCAAGTGTGCTTTTTTTCAGTTTATTTATCTTTGCACATTTAGGGTTTTCTACTGTATTAATTGCAATTTGTCTTTCCATACAATCCTATTAACATACATCTAACAGCTTATAGTTTGCGGAAATTAAAATGCGAAATTAAAGTCTTAGCTATTACAAGGCTTTCGCAGATACATTATTTTGACTGTAAATAAAGATGCGGAAATATAAAAACCCTAATTACTATTACAAACTCGGAGCAGTTACAATAATAGAAAAAGAAAAATTAAGGCGCGTGCGGCGAATTAAATGCGGGAAATAATTGGAAAACCTAAAAATCTAATTGAGAAAATATTTAGGTTATTTTTTGAGAAAAATTAGGTTATGTACAACATTAAACCCTAATTCTAATTATTTTAAATTATAATAAAAAAGAATTAAATTACCCTAACTTAATTAAACTAATTAATTAATAAAAATATTTTTATAAAAAAACGATTTTTGATGTTTTTATGATTTTTTTATTAAATAAAATGTTCTTACTCACATTCTTATTTTTTTTTGAATGGCGACGAAGGCGACGAAGAAGAACCGGGGGCGGCCGCCAAAAATTTCGGCACCTCCGGTAACTCTGCAACCCTCACCACCACCTCCTCTGATACCGGAAGAGAGCCCACAAGCAAAGATAGATACAGAGACAACAATGGAAGTTCAAGAAGAAGAAGAAGTTAGCTCTGCAGGTACCACAACACAGATGAATCTAGAAACCCCCAATCGAAAGTTATGGGTTGATGTGCTAACAGAGAATAGGAACAAAGCTAAGGGTTTGGAAATGAAGTACATACCCGCAACTGTTATTGATGGCAAAATTGAAATTGAAATTGATGAGGATGATGCACTCTGTGAAACTCAATACTGGGAAAATTCGATTATCATGTACGTATTGGGGGAAGACCTAAGTATGCACTCGGTAAAGAATTTCATGACAAAGAATTGCAACAACGTTCAGCTACCTAACATCCTCTACCATGAAGAAGGGTATTTCATACTCAGAATTCGTACCAAAGACGCGGTGGAAACAATTCTAATGAAGGGGCCTTACACCCATAGAGGAATGCCTATGATCCTAAAATAATGGAGGAAGGGTTTCAATCTAAAGAAAGACATGATGAGAACCATCCCAATCTGGGTGAAATTCCCCATGTTACCCCTTCACCTTTGGGGTAAGTCCAATCTGAGCAAACTAGCAAGTGCCATTGGAGTACCATTGGTGACAAACGAATGTACTGCTAGCAAACTACGGGTATCCTATGCAAGAGTTCTAATAGAGGTTGATATCACTCAGAAACTGATAGAGGAAATCAGTATAAAGGAAAAGGAGGGTACCATGGTTACTCAAAAGATAGAATATGAATGGAGGCCTAAATACTGTGAGAAATGCCTAACTGTGGGTCACAACTGTGAAATCAGAGTTAAACAAAATGAATGGAGACCAAAGAAGAGACAACCACTTGAAGCAGCTCAAAGTAAGGAATCAGTCAAATCCTTGGCCCAGAAAGTTCCTGAGATGGAAATAACTACTGCAACTGTGTCTACTCCAAAAGGGAAGGAGCCTGAAAGCAGGAAGCAGGGTGTGGGTGCAGATTCAAAAGGGGAAGGGAGTTGGATCTCTCAAAACAAACAGGGGAAATGCAGAAGTCCTAGGAAAGGCCAGCATGAAGATGCAGCAACTTTACTATGTGAAAATGGCTATGGGGTACTAGGGACTTTGAATGAGCCTCTAGTATTGGATAGAGGACCATGATAGTCTCATGGAATGTTAGGGGGCTCAACAAGCTGGGGAAGATAAAAGAGATAAGCTCCCTTCTCTTACATCTTTAACCAACCATTAGCATCTTGCTTGAAACTAGAGTGAAAGAAAATAAGGCAAAGAAGGTAAGAGATAAGCTAAATATGCACAGTTCCTGTATTGATAACTACTCTGCCCACCCCAATGGTCGAATCTGGATTTTATGGGATGATACAAAGGTTGATCTGAGGCTGCATAGTATGTCTAGTTAACACCTTCACTGTGGCATCCACACAGTCACAGGGGATTTTCTTTTCTGGCTTACTGCAATATATGCCTTAAACCAACTGGACATGAGAAGAATTCTATGGAGAAAGCTGGAAAATATCCACTCTGCCCAAGCTGGCCCTTGGTGTGTCATAGGGGACTTCAATAATGTGGTTACAGCTAGGGATAGAATTGGTGGAAAAATGGTGAGTGATTATGAATTTGCTGATATTGCAAACATGATGAGAATTACTGAGTCAAATAAGCATGTTACAGGTACTATATATTCTAGGATTGATAGGGCAATCTGCAACACTGAATGGTTCCAGCTGTTCCCTGAGCATGTGCTGAGTGTTATGCCTCCAAATGTTTCTGACCACTCCCTGCTCTTTATCAGTGGGCCTACTGAGGATAAAAGAAGGAATCATTTTAAATTCAACAACTACCTCATTGATATCAGTGGTTTCAAAGAAATGGTCAAGGTTTCCTGGGATAAACCAGCCTGTGGGGACCCTATGCAGATTCTCTGGTACAAGCTCCAAAGGCTAAAGGAAGATATCAAAAACTTCAGTAAGTAGAATGGCAACCTAAAGCAGAGGCTGCTAGAAGCAAGGGAGAAGTTACATAAGGCCCAAAATGATCTCCAAATTAACAGACAGGATGGAATTCTGATAGAGCAGATCAAAACCCTTACTGAAGACATCATCAATCTGCATGATCATGAGGAGAATAGGTTGATTCATAGGGCGAAAATTGACTGGATAAAAAAGGGAGATGGAAATAATAAATTCTACTTCTCACATATCAAAGCAAGACAGAAAAGGAATTATATCAAATTCCTGCAGAATGATGAGGGGGATGTCATTACAGGGGAAAACAACATTGAAAATGAGGTTATGACCTTTTACCTCTATCTGCTGGGAGAGACCCCTAACCAAACCAAGCATATTGATGTGGAAGCTATGAGAATGGGCAGGCAGATTCTGACTGATCAAAAGAGTAACCTTGTCAACTGTGCTTCTGTCCAGGAGATTGAAGATGCTTTAAAGAGTATTGGTGACAACAAATCCCCAGGCCCTGATGGATTTACTGCAAAGTTCTTCAAAAGATTTTGGGAAATTCTGCAGAAGGATGTGATTACAGCAGTCGAGGAATTTTTCAGAACTAGTAATATCCTCAGTAACTTTAACAGGACTCTAGTAACCCTTATCCCTAAAGGAGACAATGCTATTGGCATCAAGGACTACATGCCTATTTCTGGGCGCAATGTCTTTCTTAAAATTATCTCGAAGATCCTTACAACAAGATTAAATAAAGTCTTGCCTTCAGTTATAAACAAGAATCAGGCAGCATTTGTCTCAGGCCAGGACATTCACAACCACATCCACTTAGCTTATGAACTTGTAAAAGGTTATGATCGGAAACATGGTACGCCAAGGTGCATGCTGCAAATCGACCTTCAAAAGGCTTATGACATGGTTGAATGGGGTGCTCTAGACAGTATCATGAGGGAACTGAGATTACCTACCAGATTTGTCCAATGGGTCCTCACTCTGATTTCAACAGTATCCTATACCTTCAATATCAACGGTAACCTTTCGAATATTCTGCAGGCTAAGCAAGGTATTAGGCAGGGGGACCCATTGTCTCCGCTTTTGTTTGTGCTTATGATTGAGTATCTAGATAGGTGCTTGGTGAAAATGCAAAGAAATCTGGATTTTAATCATCACGCAAAATGTGAGCAGATGGCGCTGACCAACCTGGCTTTTGCAGACGACATCCTCCTTTTCTGCAGAGGGGATGCTGGGTCTGTGGACATTCTTATGACTGCATTTAGGAATTTCTCCCTATCTACTGGCCTTATTTTTAACCCTCTCAAATGTAACATTTTCTTTGGCAGTGTGGAGTTGACAGAGAGGAACAATATCAAGACAAGAGTTGGGTTTGCAGAAGGAAGCTTCCCTTTCCGCTACTTAGGGGTTCCACTCAGCAGCAAGAAGCTTAATTTGCAGCATTACCTCCCCCTAATTGCGAAAATTACTGGGCGTATTCACCACTGGTCTACCAATCTGCTCAGCTATGTCGGACGTATTCAACTTGTTAACAACATTATATGCTCTATTACACAGTTCTAGATGCATAATTTCTCCTTTCCGAAGTGCGTGCTCAGGAAAATTGACACTATTTGCAGGACATTTGTTTGGACTGGTAGGAATGATGCTAGCCATAAAAGTTATGTTGCTTGGAAGAGTATGTGTAAACCAAGGAAGCAAGGAGGCTTAGGTATCAAGAACCTAACGGTTTGGAATCAAGTTGCCTTACTTAAATGCCTTTGGAATATTAGTAATAAGAGTGACAGTCTGTGGGTCAAATGGATGCATAAAGTGTATATGGAAAATTGTGACGTAATGGAAGTTTCTGTGGGGACAAGTTGGACGTGGAACATTAGGAGCATTTTGAATCTTAGAAGCAAGGTCACTCAAATCCAACACCTTTGGGACCAAATGCTTCTCCATCAGAAATTTTCAATGAAAGTAGTTTATAACGCGCTTATTGATGACTTGAGTAGAAGTACTTGGAGTAAGCTCCTTCTTCATAACCACGCTAGACCGAAAGCCAAATTTACTGCATGGTTGTTGTGTCATGGGAAGCTCCCAACCAAGGATATGTTGGTGAGGTTTGGTATAGTTTAAGATAGCTTGTGTAGTTTCTGTGAGAAGGAGTAAGAAAGTGCGAACCATCTTTTCTTTAGCTGTTCCAAAACTATTACTGCTTGGATGGCAACTTTAAATTAGTTGGGGGTAAGCCACAAACCTCTTCTCTGGGAGGATGAGCTGAAGTGGATTCTGGCTAGTACTAAAGGAACCTCTTCTCTGGGCAACAGTGCTCAAAACGGCGTTTACAGAAACAATTCATGAAACTTGTCTGCTTAGGAATGCTTCTATTTTTGATAACATTACTTTTAACAACAATACGGTAGAAAGAATTATTGATTGTATAGTGTATATATGCTGGGGAAATAGGAAGATTAGGCCTAATATTGCTAGATTAATGTGCTAGCATTTTTTTGTAGAATTAGATGGCTGAACCTGAAGAGGTTGTCTTGATTGTATTGTTCCCTTTTGAATTAATATATCAGTTTTGGTTCAAAAAAAGCATGATTTTTGGTGTTATTTGAAAAAAAGAAATAATTAATAAATAATAAAAAAGAATTGAAATAGATAAAGAAGAGAATTGGGCCTGTTTAAGTAATCCAGGGGGTGTGCTTCGGAATTTGTGCCAAGCCCATGAATGTTGAGGCCATTCCTGCTCCTGATTCTGTGCAGCCACGTTTGGAGAATGTACCATGGTCTTTCCTTGGTTTGAGCGTTGGATCTGTGTTGGTAGTGATCTAGTGGCTAGATGTTGAGACCACATGGTAGGCGCTTGGAACATGTATACATGGAATCTGTAAATGAGCGTTAAGAAAATAAAGAAAACGCAGGGACCTGGGATCGAACCCAGGTCTTCTCCACTATCCAACGCGCGCTTCACCACTGGGTTATATTTTTCAATTGTCAATATAATAAGACTAAATTATAATATACAAAACAAGGTGAATAAACTGAAAAATGCGCGTAATTCAAACAAGCCAATAATGTTGTGCCAAATCATTGTCTTCTTCTCCTGTCCGTCGTCTTAGGTATCAGACTTATACCTACATACGTTTTCCATAGCTATAAACCTGCAAGCTTAAAAAATTCACAAGACGCATGATAAATTAATTCTAGCTATACCAATCAACTCGTCTTGATCTCACGAGCATCATGGCACTATTTTCTTGGTCCAATTTAACTTGTACAGAGAAGCCCTAAAACAACTTCTTAAACTCTAGCCATGGCAATCATCAATGTATGCATCAAAACATCAATTAAATCATTCAAGCATGTTGCAAATATGTCAATAATCACAAATAGATTATTAGAATATGTTTATGATGCAAAAATCATTGTATTCAATTTTGAAACAAAGAGCAAACTGTGTGAAGGCTATGGGGTGATTCTGGACTTGGGAATGCTTGCAATTGACCGTGTTAGATTCAGGAGATATCCAGGAATCGTTTAGAAGCTTTGGAATGTTTTGTATCATCCTCTATGTGAGAAAATGATCTACCACTTTTTTGCCAAAATTTGAGTTTTTCTTCTTCAGCTCTCACGACTGCAATCCTTGTTCTTTTGGCTTGTGTATGTTCTATATATGCTGTGTGATATATTAGGACAACAAAAACATATTGAATCTTTTCCAATCATGGACATTGAATGTGATTTTTTGCTATATGATATCTTTCCAAAAAAATCCTAATCATGCTATTTTCACCTCAATTTGCCTTGATTTGATTTGATCTGATTAGGCCAGCTTGATTAGATTTGATTCTAACAAAAATCAGATCAAAAAATCAACCTTGTATATTTTTTTCCATTTATTTGATTTAATTTAACTTTTAATAAATAAAAATAAAAATAAAATAAATAAATAGAGAAAATAATATATGGATGCCGATTTGGGTCGTGGACCATGTCTTCAACAAGATACAATCATGAAAAGCTAGGCCCATTTGACAAAAAATGCACTTTTGAGCATATTTGACTTTTGGCAATTTTCCAAAAATGGCCAACTTTGACAATGCATATCTCTTCCAATTTTAACCCTAGAGAGGTGTTATTGGACTTTTTAGAAAGCTTAGGATTTCCCCTAAACAACCCTTTTGTTTTCATCTCAATTGGATCTTCCATATTCATGTAAGAAGCTTTGACCCAAAAGGTGTTTTTGTTGACTTTTCAAATGGACCTATAATGTAGAAATTCATATCTTTTTATGAGTGCATTGTTTGAACTTGAGGGATGAATATGAGTTGTAGGAAATTTGATTCTTTTCAAAACGAGCCTTGGATGAGAAATTTCTGATAAAGTATGAGAAAGTTATGCTTGGTTAAAATTTGGTTGACTTTTCTTGAGAAACCTTAATTTAGCAACTTTTGAGTTTTGATGAATTAGGAGCATTCCTTGAGGAATCATGATCAACCCTTTATAAAATGATGGATATCACTTCAAAATGTTGATGTTGACCAAAAATCTTTAAGTTTGACTGTATGTGGGTCACAGTTGACTTTTGACCTAATACAATTGATTTTCAAGCATCTGAGCAGTTGACTGAGCAAACTTCTTGTGTAAGGCATGCAACTTGACATGGATGATATTGAGAACATATTAGGACTATGGAGAGAATATGAGGCTTTTGTATCTCACCCATCTTGATGAAAATGGAAACACTAATTGGAGGTTCATTGCTTTAGGAGAGAGTTTGTCTGGTCAACTCTTGGGTATCCTTGAGCAAGTTGAGGGTCTTAATGAGCATATGTTGAGTAAAATGGGAGGGGTAATTTTAGGGTACAACAGACAGTTTCTCAAGCTACAACAAAATCAAAATGGCACATGAGGACATGGAGAAAACAACCTTTGTCACACAGTGGGCACATTCTGTTACAAGGTTATGCCATTCGGGCTGAAGAATGCTGGGGCAACCTATCAGCGTGCCATGGTATCTCTATTTAACGACATGATACATCACAAAATATAGGTCTATGTGGACGACATGATAGCCAGGTCTCAAACAGAAGAAGAGCATCTTGATCATTTACAGAAACTCTTTGAGAGACTAAAGAAATACAAGCTGAGGTTGAACCCAAATAAATGCGCGTTTAGAGTGAGGTCTGGTAAACTCCTAGGCTTTGTTGTCAGCAATAAAGGAATCAAAGTGGATCCCTCTAAGGTGAAAGCGATACAAGAGATACCTGCTCCTTGTACTGAGAAGGAAGTCTGAGGATTCTTGGGACGTTTAAACTACATTGGCAGATTCATTTCTCACCTGACAACTACTTGTGAACCAATCTTCAAGTTACTGAAGAAAGATCAAGTAGTCAAATGGAATGATGAGTGCCAAACTGCCTTCGACAAGATCAAAGAGTACTTGCAAGAGCCTCCTATTTTGATGCCACCAGTCAAGGGAAGACCATTGATCATGTATCTAACTGTTTTGGAAAACTCAATGGGGTGTGTGCTGGGGCAGCATGACGAGTCTGGCTGAAAAGAGCATGCTATTTATTACCTAAGCAAAAAGTTTACCGACTGTGAAACAAGATATTCACTGCTCGAGAAAACATGTTGCACTCTAGCATGGGCTGCTCGCTGGTTAAGACAGTATATACTTACCCATACTACCTTATTGATATCCAAAATGGATCCAATAAAATACATCTTCGTGAAGCCTGCCCTTTCTGGGAGAATAGCGAGATGGCAGATGATCCCGACAGAATATGATATACAGTATACTACCCAGAAAGCAATAAAGGGTAGTGTACTAGCTGATCACCTTGCTCATCAAGCTGTGGATGAATACCAGTCCATGAAGTTCGAATTCCCAGATGAAGACATCATGATGGTAAATAACTCTGAAGAATTCAGACCATATGACGGACCTGAACAAGGATCCCGATGGACCCTGGTTTTTGATGGGGGAGTCCAACGCACTCGACAATGGTATAGGTGTTGTACTCATATCTCCTGAAGGATGTCTATGATACGGTGGGAGAAATGACTTGGGATTTTGCATTTGTGTTCGCAAATGTTTCGGTTTAGCAAGAGTCGCCACCAACTTTTTATTTTATCCAAAGGAAAGGTCAAAAAGCACAGGAAAGACCTTTGAGATGTTTTCTTGGGTTCGGGGGGTAGATTATGAAAAGGGAAGGTGCAAGCACCCTTTTCATCCATGGTTATCCATGGGCTCTTAGTTATTTATTTAGATCACTTGCTTTTGCTTTTCAATTGTTTGAAATGGTGCTTTGTGTGTGGTTTTGAAAGTATTTTGAAAATAGGCCATCGTTGTGGCAACCTTTGTAATGATTCTTGTTTGAATGTATGCAAAGGTGTTTGTCTTTTGAAAATATGTTTCAATGTTTGAAAGTTTGTTTTGGGAAATGTTTTGAAATTGTGTTGTAATGTGTTTTTGAAAATAGCAAGGATGTTTGCAAGCTTTGTTCAAGTAACTAAGAGTTGTCTACCCTATCTACTCAAAGATCTTTCCTACACATCTTTAACCCTTTTACATTGTTGTTTTACCATTGTATTTGGTAAACAACCTTGTATTTGGATGTTAAACGCGACAGGCGCGGGTCATCGTATTGACCATGATAGCAATTGTGCTAAGTATCTTTAGCAAATTTTTGAGGGACTAGATCATTTTGTATAGGCAACCAAGATAGCGTCATCAAGGGACTATGATCTTTTTGTTTTGATTTTTGTTTTGCCAAGATACTCAACATGCATACCATGGCCATTTTAAAGGCAACAAGTGGGTGAAACCCTAGGGGTGTATGTGTGCATTGTGTTGTCATTTTCATGCATTTTATGTCTTGTATTAGTCAAGCTATTTGTTTTGATTTTGGATATTGCATACAAATCCTAATCTCTATCATGGCATATTTGAAAGCTATAAATGCGTAAAAGTAATCTAAGCTATTACAACATTGGTATGGGGAGGGGGATACAATTTTGAATAGGGGATTATTTGCAAGAAATTGAAACCCTAAAATTATTACAACCATATTGAATTAATTGTGCAAATAAATAAACAATATTTAAATAGACAATTAAATAAATATGCAATATGTTATAAATATGCAAAAAATGTTTTTGTTTATTTTTATGTGTGTAAAAATAAAATAAAATGTGTAAAAAAAAAAGAAAATATTATTTTTATTAAGGGTGGAAACCCTAATTTGTTTTAAGAAAGTATATATATATATATATATATATATATATATATATATATATATATATATATATATATATATATATATATATATATATATATATATATATATATATATATATATATATATATATATATATATATATATATATATATATATATATATATATATATATATATATATATATATATATATTAATTATATTATTTATGTACAATAAAATAATAAAATATATACAAATGTCAAAAAATAAAAATATATTAGAAAAAAATATTATTTAAGTATGTAAATAATAAAAATAAAAATATAATATGTTTATGTATTATTTTCAAGTTTTTATTAAAGAAAATAAAAGTATGTTATTTAATAATTATTTTTATGTTTAGAAAATATAATAAAAAATACAAAATAAAATGTGAAAATTTATGAAAATGTTTTTGATATTTTTTTATGTTTAGAAAAAATAAAATAAAATCAGAAATGAAAAAGAAATAGAAAAATAGAAAAATATAAAACAATGGGCCAAGGGGGTGTGAGTAGCAAGTCAGGGGGTGCAAAAAGTGAGAAATAGCCAGGCCCAGCCCAGCTACTTCATCTTCAACCTTCGTTCAAACAAAATACGCGCGTTTCCTGTACAAATGTCCAACTCCTGCATACGTGCTCTAAAGCAAAAACTCACAACATGAAAGTTATAGCATTTCTCAACACGATTTCAACCATATAAAGAACTTAATCTAACTCTCAAAGACCAGAGAGAATTTCTCTGGCCCTAATTTCTAACCTAACTTTTTCAGAAAGTTCATCAATCAAATTCTCTCAGCACACTTAACTTAAATGAAATCTATGCATATGTACAACTTAAGGGCAATGAGTACTACATTTTTTATTCACAAACCTAAGCCTAATGATTCCTAAATAGAGAGATAGAAAGTTGAAAAATACCTGTTTCAGTTGAACTCGAGTATGGAAATGTGGAGGTTTTCAATGAGGCCTGAGATGTTTGTGAGCTTGCTTGAACTTCCTCTGACCTTCCCCAATGCTTTGTTTGCTTTGAGCTTGCTTGAATAAGCCTGTAGAAGTCAACATGCACAAGCTGAAATCAGAAATGGTGAAGCTTAAAAATGGAGTTACAGTCAATGGCCAATGGTTGGGATAACTTAGGTGGGTTATATGGAATGTACTGGAACTAGTTTGGGGCAAAATGCACGAGTGGTTTGTGAGATGGAAACAAAAATGCAAAAACTTCCCTGTTTTGCAAGAAGAATGTGTTTTTGTGTTTTGGAAGGCTTGAGGGTTGGATAGCTCGTGCTTCTGGATCAAGGCAATATGCAAAATTTGTTTGGAATGCTTACCAACTTTGTTCTTATCAGATTTATAAGATATGGATCTTTTGCAAGTTTACTTGGTTTTGAAGTAAAAGTGTGAAGTGATACAAGACAGGCATTTACAGGCTATCTTCAAGCATGCACAAGATTGCTGTACCTTTGACTAAGTTTATGGAACTTGTTTTCTGCAAAGAGAGGGGTCCAAGGCTCAAGGGAAGCAAGTTGACATAAAGTTGTGCTTTATGAAAATGGCATAATTAGCTTTTTGCCAAAAATAGATTAAACCCTTGTGTAAACTTCCATTGATCAAAATAATGCCTTAAACCAATGAGTTTGCATTCAATTTTTGAGTGTGGAAGGTTTTAAAGACCCGTGAGAAAGTACAAGTGAGTCTGGATAGAGTTTGCAATTTGTGTCAACATGAAACATGCCATGGATCAAAGTGAGTTTTTGCCAAATTCAAACCTTCGATTCTCTCTAACCATAAATGATTTTGGAGAGTTATTGGACATTTTGGAAAGCTTGTAACATGCTCTACAATACATCTTTGAAATGCATTTTTATATTCCAAGTGGAACTATGTGAAACATTGCCATGAAGATAGGTAAAAATCCTTTCTAAACTAGGGCAAAATTTCACTAAGTTAGAAAGTTTTTGGACCCTTATTCAAAAAATCATAACTTAAGATCCAAGTATCTTTTGGGAAAACTTTGTGCATAAAAGTTGTAAATTTTGTGGAGGACTACAACTTTCATGTTGGAAGTTTTGTTTGAATCCAATTTCATCATGGTGAAAAAGTTGGGCAAAGTTGGGCAAAAATAAGAAAATTTCATAACTTAGAAAAATTCTAAGTTATGAAAATTTTCAATCTTAAACCCTAATTTGCAAAATTAGGTTTTTTGATGAACAAGTTTCATGTTTTGACTCATCTTGATGAAAAATGACCCTTGGCACTTGACTTTGACCAAAAAGTCAAAGTTTGACTTTTCAGTGTATAGTTGATTTTTGATCAGTTGACTGGAAAATTCATCTGTCAATCCAATGCTTTTGAGATCTTTTGAACCTTGTGATTAGGTCAAGATGATGCCATTGAGTCCTTGAATCCATGCTTGAACCCAATTTTCCATTGCCTAGGTGAAAAAAAATCAGAAATTGCCCTTCTGTAGTCAAAAACCCTAAAAATGACCATTTTGCCCTTTTGATGATCTGATAAAATTTATTGAGGAGTTATGGTCCAAACTTGATCAAATGGTTCATATGAGCCTATAATATTGATATGGACCAAAAATCACGAGGTTTGACTGTAAATTGGCCACAATTGACTTTTTCCCCAATACAACTGATTTCTAGGTCACTTGTCCAATTGACTGGGCAAAAATTTGATTCAAGGCTTGAAACTTGGTATGAGCAATCTTATAAGTCCAACATGAAGCATGAAAGTCACATGGGGCATTAGAAGTCCAAAATTCCTTGTGCAAACTCAAACCCTAATTTAGGTCATCAGTGAAAGGAGATGTCTTGAGCAGAGCAAACCCTAATTTGGTCTTGAGTTAAAAGAGTCTTGTGAGGGGAAATCTTGATAAAATAAGAGGGAAAATATTGGGGTACAACAGTTGCCCCTGTTCAATCTTCTTGAACCTGAAGAGTTAGATTGGCGAGTTTGCCTTTCGTGACTTGAAGGTAAAAGAGGATTGGACACTAGAGTGCCTGTAAATTTGCCATTATCAAAATGTAGGTTGCGGAAATGGGATTAAAGATGCCATTTGGAGTTGATAGAATCTTGCTGGAGATGGGCTTAGAGATGCCATCCAAAATGTTTGTTGAATATCAGGAGAATGAACATCAGAATGGTATCCGTATCTGGAACATATCTGAGTTGTATCTAGAGATTGGATCTGTATGAGCAAAGGAATGACGTCTGTGTCTGGAGCGTATCCGAGCTGTAACTGCCTTCGATTCTTGAATGAATATCAGAACGACTGCTGTGTTTGGAGTGTATCTATATTGTATCTGAATTCTGAATGGGCGATAGAATAGCATCCGTGTATGGAGCATCTCTGGGCTGGGGGTAAATTCCGAATGAGTGACATAATGGCAACTGTGTCTTGCGTGTATCTGGACTGTATCTGAAGTTGAGATCTGTATGAGTAGCAGAATGACTTCCATGTCTTGGAGTGTATCCATATTGTAACTGGGATCTGGACAAGTGACAAAATGACTTCCGTGTCTGGAGTGCATCTGAACCTGAAGTTGATAGTTGAATCTGAATGAGAAATAGAATGGCTTCTGTGTCTTGAGCGTATCTAGTCTGTATCTGATTGCTGAAATCTGAATGAGTAGTAGAATGACGTCCGTGCCTGGGGTGTATCCATACTGTATCTGAATAAGAGATCGAATGAGTAGTAGAATGACTTCCATGTCTTGGAGTGTATCCGTACTATATCTGAAATCTTTGAATAGTTGTTAAAGATAGCTGTTAATTTTATCCTGAAAAGGGTAAAATGTTAGCTGAAACACAAAGTTATGTTGCATGACATGTAGATGGAATAAAATGTGTTCTATCAATGTTTACGATATATGAATGTAATGTATGTGTATGTAAGCTGATTAGCTGTCTTGCTGAGGAAAATAAATCCTTGATAGCCAGAGATAGTAAAATCCTTAACTGCTGCCGGGAAAAATAAATCCTGGACCGATGCCGGGAATTCCACAACCTTTGATTGCTGAAAATGAGAAATCCTTGGACCACTGTTGAGGATAGAAAACCTTTGGCAACTTGTGGGGATTAACAAGAACGTTGACAACTTCTGTGGGAATGTGAGAATCCTTCATGACTTCCTGGGGATATATGGATCCTTCAAGTCCTTTGAAGTTGGAACATGATAGACATTCCGTTGTAAAAATAATGTCGAGTGTTGCTTGAGAAACCTGTTTGGGGAATCCCGAGAAACTTGATGACTATGGCTGAGGATTAAGAATCTTCAATCTATCGGGAAAGTAACTCTGTGGGGAGAAAGTTTATTCCATTGGAGAGTTTTCAAGAGCTTGGGTTGTATGCCAATCTTCTGAGGAATTATCCGAAGTTGTGGTCTGGTTAGCTGTCAGGTTCTAAGATAACTTGTAGGGGAATTTTCTGGTTTTAAGACAACTCCCTGGGGAATTGGAGGAAACTGGATGGTCTTCCACCGGGGTTTAAGGGTTGAAGTTTTGGACTTCGTTGGGGATGAAAGTTTCATCTCTGCTGAGGGTTTGTAGTTCAAAGTTTTTGGCTCCGCTGGGAGTTTGGAAACTTAGTTCTGGTGGGGATTTTGAAATTTAACTCCGCGGGGGACATGTATTTCAAGGTTTTGGCTCCACTGGGGACATCGATGATGTACTGCAAGGGATTTCACTTGGAATAGCCTAAAGACGTTTTCCCATCCTTTCAACCCGTCAGTAATTATTCTTTCACGTTTCGTTTTATTTGTAAACAGTGATTATATTCAAATGCATATGCTTATTAAATAAATCATTGGACGTTTTAAAATAAAACACAAGTGTAAAAAGAAAGAAAAGGCAAATAATTTTCTGCATTTTTAAGTATTTTTGTATTAACTTTGTGCAATTATTTTGTACAAAGGAGACAGACATCCTAGTAAGAGAATGTTGTCATAAAAAATGAGAAAAATTTATACAAAGAAAGGTGGCTATGTGTAAAAATTCCATGGGGTTCCCATTCTGCTATAGCCTTCGTAACTCTGGATAACTTGTCCATTCGTTGCTTCGTCCAACGATGAATGAATTGATCAGAAACCTGGAGCTTGTTTGTGAAGAGATTGTCCTTAAAATGATCCGATGAGACATAGTCATACGTTTTTCTTCCCTAACTTTTTTCTGGACCGCCCTTTCGGGTTTTCAGTCCACCGGGAAACCCTTTTTTGCCCAAGTCGCCCTTTCGGGTTTTCAACTTGCCGGGTGTACATATTTTTTTATATTTATCCCTAATTTTTGCCTGAACTGCCCTTTCGGGTTTTCGATTCACTGGGATGCCCATTTTTGCCCAAGTCGCCCTTTCGGGTTTTCAACTTGTCGGGTCGTTTTATGCGTAGTATCTTTTGACTATGTCTGCGTTCACAGGGTGCGACAGGTCATCACCGTCCATGGTGGTCAGGATCATTGCCCCACCAGAAAAGATGTTTTTGATCACAAATGATCCTTCGTAGGTAGGAGTCCAATAGTCCTTGGGATCACCTTGCGGCAAGATGATCCGCTTGATTACAAGATCCCCGACTTGATATATTTGTCTTCTGACTTTCTTGTTGAAAGCTTTGATCATTCGTTTTTGATACGCCTGACCATGGCAAACAACAATAAGTCGCTTTTTGTCAATCAAGTTAAGTTGATCAAGTCGGGTATGAATCCAATCGTCTTCACTCAAACCAGCATCCTTCATGATTCTCAAGGAGGGAATCTGAACCTCGATAGGTAAAACAACTTCCATGCCGTATACCAAAGAATAAGGTGTTTCCCTAGTTGATGTTCGTGCCGTGGTACGGTACCCGTGCAGAGCAAATGGTAACATCACATGCCAGTCCTTGTAGGTGACTGTCATCTCTTGAATGATCTTCTTGATATTTTTGTTCGCAGCTTCGACATCACCATTCATCTTCAGTCGGTAGGGAGATGAATTGTGATGTTGAATCTGGAACTGTTCGCACAGGGCGGTGATCATATTGTTATTCAGGTTTGTACCGTTGTCAATGATGATCCTGTCAGGGATACCATACCAGCAAATGAAGTTCTGCTTGATGAAGCGGGCAACCATATTCTTTGTAATGGAGGCGAAGGAAGCTGCTTCAACCCACTTGGTGAAGTAATCAATGGCTACTAAGATGAAACGGTATCCATTGGATGTTGTAGGCTTGATCTCTCCAATCATGTCGATTCCCCACATAGCAAATGTCCAAGGAGTTGTTAGGACATTGAGAGGAACCGGAGGTATATGTACCTTGTCAGCATAGATTTGGCATTTGTGACAAGTACGGGAATATTGATGACAATCAGCTTCCATGGTAGACCAATAATAGCCTGCCCATAGAATCTTCTTAGCCATCGTATGTCCACTTGAGTGGGTGCCAAAGGTACAATTGTACAGTTCAGCCATGATCTGCTCAGCTTCAATCTTGTCCACACAACGAAGCAGAATGTAATCATGATTGCACTTGTATAGGATACCATTACTTAGGAAGAACTTAGCTACGAATCTCCTTAAGAACCTTTTGTCGTTGACTGAAGCTCCTTCAGGGTATTCTTGTGCTTCGAGATACCTTTTGATGTCATGAAACCAAGGTCGGTCCACTAATTCTTTGGTATTAATCTCATGACAATGTGCAGGTTCGTCCATTCGTTCAATGGTGATTTGAGGAGCCTCATTATCCCAGTTAAGTTTAAACATGGATGACATTGTAGCTAGCGCATCTGCTAGCTGATTCTCTTCTCACGGGAAGTGCTCAAAGGTAATCTGCTCGAAGTGTGGTAACAATGTCAGGACATGTTCTTTATAAGGGATGAGGTTTGGATGTTTAGTATCCCACTCTCCTTTTATTTGACTGATAACCAAAGTTGAGTCCCCAAATATAATCAAAGATTTGATTCCCAAGTCAATAGCAGCCTTGAGACCAAAGATACAAGCTTCATACTCGGCCATGTTGTTGGTGCAGCTGAAGCAGAGTCTAGCAGTGAAAGGTGTATGGCAACCTTCTGGAGAGATAAGTACCGTGCAAATACCGTTTCCAAGTGCGTTGGAGGCACCATCAAAGTACAGAGTCCATCGGGATCCTTGTTCAGGTCCGTCATACGATCTGTTCTCTTCAATGTTGCTCAAAGTCATGATATCCTCGTCGGGGAAGTCGAACCTCATGGATTGGTAATCTTCGACAGCTTGATGGGCCAGATGGTCAGCTAACACACTCCCCTTTATAGCTTTTTGGGTCATGTACTGTATATCATATTCGGTGAGGATCATCTGCCATCTAGTGATTCTTCCGGATATAGCAGGTTTCTCGAAGATGTACTTGATCGGATCCATCTTAGAGATCAATAAAGTGGTATGTGTCAACATATACTGCCTTAGCCGGCGAGCAGCCCATACCAAAGCGCAACAAGTTTTCTCGAGCAGTGAGTATCGGGTCTCATAGTCGATAAACTGTTTGCTAAGGTAATAAATGGCATTCTCTTTTCGTCCAGACTCATCATGTTGGCCCAATACGCACCCTATTGAATTCTCCAGGATAGTCAGATACATGATTAACGGCCTTCCTTCGACGGGTGGCATCAAGATAGGAGGTTCCAGCAAATACTCCTTGATTTTACCAAAAGAAACTTGACAGTCATCATTCCATTTAACCACCTGATCTTTCTTCAACAGCTTGAATATTGGTTCACAGGTAGATGTTAGGTGAGAAACGAACCTTGCAATGTAGTTTAGGCGTCCCAAGAAACCTCTGACCTCCTTCTCAGTGCGAGGGGAAGGCATTTCTTGTATAGCTTTGACTTTGGCAGGATCAACCTCGATGCCTTTGTTACTGACGATGAATCCCAAAAGTTTACCAGACCTGACTCCAAAAGTGCACTTTTTAGGGTTCAGTATGAGTTTGTACTCTTTCAATCTGGCAAACAACTTTTGCAGATGGTCGAGGTGTTCTTCTTCAGTTTGTGAACGGGCTATCATGTCGTCTACGTAGACTTCTATCTCATGATGTATCATATCATGAAACAAAGCCACCATGGCGCGTTGATAGGTTGCCCAGGAATTCTTCAGTCTGAGTGGCATCACTTTATAACAGAACGTACCCCACTGTGTAACAAAGGTAGTTTTCTCCATATCTTCAGGGGCCATTTTGATCTGGTTGTACCCTGAAAATCCATCCATGAAAGAAAATACCTTATGCTGAGCTGTATCGTCAACCAAGATGTCAATGTGTGATAGTGGAAAGTCATCTTTAGGGCTAGCCCTGTTTAAGTCTCTGTAATCCATGCACATCCTGACTTTGCCGTCCTTCTTAGGCACAGGCACAATGTTAGCAACCCATTATGGATATGAAGTAACAGTAAGAAAGCCAACATTGAATTTCTTCATCACTTCAGTTTTGATCTTTTCAGACATATCGGGCCTCATTCGGCGGACTTTCTGTTTGATCGGTGGACAGTCTTCTCTTGTAGGGAGATGGTGAACCACAATATCTATATCCAGTCCCGACATGTCTTCGTAGGACCAAGCGAAGATCTCAACATATTCATTCAACAGCTGAACTAAACGCTCCTTGACATTTGGTTCTAGGTTGGAACCCACTTAACTTCTTTTCTGTCTTCCTCTGTGTTGTACCCCAAAATTTTCCCTCTCATATTCCTCAAAACATTTCAAGAAAAATCTTCAAGTGGCTCAAGGTGGCACAAGAGTGGGTCAGACAAGTCATCTCCTAAGGCAGTCAACCCCAAATTAGGGTTTTGTGTTGCATCAAGATCTTTGAATCCAAATGACCTCAAGTGCTCCCCAATGTCCTAATAGGTTCTCAAGGTTATCCGTGTCAAATTTCAAGCCTTGAAGAGGAAGTTTGCTCAGTCAATTGCTCAAAGGGTCAAAAAATCGACTATGCTAGGGCAAAAGTCAACTGTGACTTATAAACAGTCAAAATTCAAGATTTTTTGTCAACATTCTCATTTTGAAGGATATTTCATCATTTGATCAAGGCTTGATCATGATTCATCAAGGATTGCTCAAAATTCATCAAGACTCAAAAGTTGCTAAATTAGGGTTTTGTAGGAAAAGTCAACTCAACTTTGACCAAGCATAACTTTCTCATACTTTATGATAAATGACCCATCCAAAGCTCATTTTGAAGAGGATTCAATTTCCTACAATCCATCTTCATACCCCAAGATCAGAAAATGCACTCACAATAAGTTATAAATTTGGACATTATAGGTCATTTTTGAAAGTCAACAAAAACACCTTTTTTGAAAAAGCTAATAACTTGAGCATGGAATATCAAAATGAGATGAGAACAAAATGGTTGGTTATAGGACATCTCAATCTTTCTAAAAAGTCCAAGAACACTTCCAAAAGTCGAAAATTGAAGAAGTTATGCGTTGTTGAAGTTGGACATTTTTGCAATATTGCCAAAAGTCAACTATCCCCAAAACTTCAAATTTTGTCAAATGGGACCATTCTTTTCCACTTGATTTGAGCTTGCATCATTGTCCACGTGTCTTAAAAATCTTCCCCAGTGGAGTTGATGATTCATCCCCAGTAGACTCTGGAAGTTCGTCCCTGGTGGAGTATAAAAATAAATATCCCCAGCCGAGTTCAAAGGAAGATTGTCCCCAACAAAGCTCAAAGGATTATCCCTACTAGAGTCTAAAAGGGTTATCCCCAGTGAAGTCGCAACTGAAAGATCATCCCCAGCGGAGTTCTTCCCTTTCACAAACAGGAATTCAATCCCCAACAAGATTCAGTATCACTAGCAACGGTAATTCGTCCCCACGGAATTTATCAGTGGAATCTTCAACAGAGCATCTCTTCTCCACAGAGTAATCTCCTCATCGGCTTATTCCCCAATGGAGTTATCCTCCCCTGTAGGTTTATTCTCGCAATCATCTTCATTCGCTACCCTCAGCAGAAACGAAGAATTCAACTCTATTCTCCAGCAGCTATTCGAGATTTATTTTCCCCAGCTAAAAAGCATTACATTCCCATACATCATAATACATGCATATACGCATCATACAACACGATCTCATTTATTTTGAGAACATCATTGTTTGATCCATATCATGTATTGCATATGACTGACCTTTACCTTTCAGGAAGGATGCAGTTAAGTTCTCAATAGTCGAAGACCTGACCGATTCTAAAATCTCAACTGAATTATCCTCAGTTGAATTTCAGATAAGGTTCTCAATCCCGACAATTTCCTCTGTCATAGTGTGGACGAGTTCTACAATCTCAACGGTATACTATGTTGAAGACCAGACAGTTCCTAGATATTGATGAATATGTTTTCCTCCGTCATAGTGTGGACGAGTTCTACAATCTCAACGGTATACTACGTTGAAGACCAGACAGTTCCTAGATCTTGATGAAGATGTTTCCCCCAGTTGAGTTACAGACAAGTTCTTAAAACTCAGCAAAGATGTTCTCTCAGCTGAGGTACATGCAAGTTCCTAAATCTCAATAAAAGTTAGACTTCCCCAGCGGAATCTTCTACGACAACAGGTATGCAAGTTCTCGCTAAGGAATCTCTTATGCGATCGACGCTCCTGCAGATGGCATCTGTAAGCCCATCCTCCTACCAACAATCTCCAAATGGCATCCGTAAGCCCATTCCTGACATCACAAGGCTAATACCACTTCAGGCGAGTGCAAATTTCTGAGCACTCTAGTGTTCAATCATCTTCCACCTTCGGATCACGAAAGGCACAAAAGCCAATCTACATCCTCAGGTTTAAGAAGATTGAACAGGGGCAGCTGTTGTACCCCAAAACTTTCCCTCTCATATTCCTCAAAACATTTCAAGAAAAATCTCCAAGTGACTCAAGGTGGCTCAAGAGTGGGCCAGACAAGTCATCTCCTAAGGCAGTCAACCCCAAATTAGGGTTTTGTGTTGCATCAAGATCTTTGAATCCAAATGAACTCAAGTGCTCCCTAATGTCCTAATAGGTTCTCAAGGTCGTCCATGTCAAATTTCAAGCCTTGAAGAGGAAGTTTGCCCAGTCAATTGCTCAAAGGGTCCAAAAATCGACTGTGCTAGGGAAAAAGTCAACTGTGACTTATAAACAGTAAAACTTCAAGATTTTTTGTCAGCATTCTCATTTTGAAGGATATTTCATCATTTGATCAAGGTTTGATCATGATTCATCAAGGATTGCTCAAAATTCATCAAGACTCAAAAGTTGCTAAATTAGGGTTTTGTAGGAAACGTCAACTCAACTTTGACCAACCATAACTTTCTCATACTTTATGAGAAATGACCCATCCAAAGCTCATTTTGAAGAGGATGAACTTTACTACAATCCATCTTCATACCCCAAGATCATAAAATGCACTCACAAGAAGTTATAAATTTGGACATTATAGGTCATTTTGAAAGTCAACAAAAACACCTTTTTTGCCAAACCTTATAACTCGAGCATGGAATATCAAAATGAGATGAGACCAAAATATTTGGTTATAGGACATCTCATGCTTTCTAAAAAGTCAAAGAACACTTCCAAAAGTCCAAAATTGAAGAAGTTGTGCATTGTTGAAGTTGGACATTTTTGCAAAATTGCCAAAAGTCAACTATCCCCAAAACTTCAAATTTTGTCAAATGGGCCCATTCTTTTCTACTTGATTTGAGCTTGCATCATTCTCCACGTGTCCTAGCTTCATCCATGTGTCCATTTATCAATTTTATTATTTTATTTGATTTTTTATTGAATTATTTCATTTTAAATCAAATTAAATCAAATAAAATCCCAAACTTTGATTACATGAGATGTTTTTTTGCTATTTTCAGGATTTGATTCTCATCAATATCATCATCAAATTCGTATCTCACAAAATCATGTGCAAAAAGATGGATTTTTGACAAATTTGGCAAGCTTTCAAATGGAAATCAAATCAAATATGCAAGCTATGATGGGAGAAGATTTGAATCATATTTTCTACCCTAATGCATTCCACACTACATAAGCAAGAGAGGCACACGAAAATAAGGGCTAGAGGCAGCAAGAACAAAAAAAAAACTTGAAAAAAGTGGTGAAAAAGTGAGAATTCAAAATCATAGCAAGAGAGATTTTCAGAAGCAAAGAGCTATCCCAATCGATTGCTGGGTATTCACTCAACCTTCTGGGATCAAAAGCACGTATTTTTCAACCTCCTATAGCGCTGTAAGTGTCACGCGATCCCCTTCTATATTTGATTTCGTATTTCAAAAATCATGCATTATTACAAAGAATCAATGGCATATTTGTAATCACCAGATCATTTCCAAGCTTTCTGTATTATTTGATTTCATTTATCTGCTCTGTGGTGCAAAACGCCATTGTTAGGGTTTTGCCTCTTGGATTAGGGTTTTTTGTTACAGGTAAAATTAGCCTTAATGATGGCTATGGACGTGACCGAGAGAGGAAGACGAATGCAACCATGGTCTTGGGAGGAATTTATATGGCCTGAGATGAATTTTAGGAATGGCCTATGCTTTTAGCTGCGGATTTAAATCCGCAGGTAATTTTGTTTCAGGCCTGAGGACAGGGACGACATCGTGTCCTCCTTTGATTGGCTCTTTCAAATTTTCGCGCATTTTTTTATTTGCTGGCATATTAACGTATTTTCACATATTATATTTTGTTCTTATATTGTTAACAATTGAAGTGAATGGCCTAGTGGTAAAGAGAGTTGGCAGTCATGTACATGACCTGGGTTCGAATCCCAGGTCCCCCATTCTCTTTGTTATTTTTCTCCTTCATGTAATCAGGTGCAAATCTATGAGTGCAGCTCACCATATGCCTTCATATGTCCAGCAGCCAGATGGCCAAAGGCCAGATCTGGTGATCCAAATTGAGAGTCCACCATGGAGTCAAGTCAGCATGTGCGCAGGGAATCTCAGAAGTCAAACAAGGCCAGCGCCTAGTGGGCCTCAGATTGCTTCTATAACCACCCTTTTCAGGCCCAAACCCCCTAACTCTCTTTCTATTTCATTTATTTTATTTAATTGTTTTATTATATTTTTATTATTTTCTAACCAATCAAAATTTTTTTTCTTTATAAAATTAAAACCAAAAAACTATTTTCTTTATTAAATTAAATTTTAGTATTTTAATTTTTTTTATCAACAAATCTATTAATTAATTTAGTCCATTAATTAGAATTAACTTTAATATATTTTTGTAAATAATTAAAATCAATTAGACTTAATTAGGTTTTTACTAACATTAATTAATTTTATTTTATTTCTTTAAATACCAAAAACCCAAAAAATATTTATTTTCATTAATTACTTTATTCATTAATTTAATAATTAACTTAGATAATTTCTTTCTTAAAATAACAAACAAAAAATCTTTTCTTTAAATAACAAAGGGTCAAAACCCTACTTGCGCTCGATTTAATTTTCCCGCACGCGATCTATTTATTCAATATTGTATTTGTTCCCGGAATGTAATAGATAATTATGACCATTTAATTATTGTTATTGCTTTATTTATTTTTCCGCAATTAAATTTCAAAGGGTTGCTTTTGGCGGTGTAAATACCCGACGCCTTGTAATTTAATTTCCGCAATTTATTTTCCGCAAAATATAACTATTAGATGTTTGATAATAGGGATGCATGACAAGATTGAATGTTTAAACCTAAAATCAACATAGACCACCATTCACATGTACAAAGATAAAATTAACTGAAAACGACACACTCGCACATGCGCGCTCTTAGGGTACAACTCACTTGGTTGCCTTCGTACACGGTCATTAAGTATAGGTCACTTTAGAGGTCGTCCTCTTGTCTAAAGATCATAGTCGCCTCGAAACGGTTGCCTCGGATATTTTTGCCTCAAAACAAATGATCTAGGACATTAGGATTACCGCTAAGGCGTCCTAACATTGCTTTAGTGACCGCACGTCCCTCATTTAAATTGACCCTTAAAACTCCAACGACGATGCTACCTACTCATTAATAGTGGGATAACATTGTCTAAAGGAAGATAGCATAAAACGATTCCTTTTTCGAGTAGGTAGATGGTTCTTAGATACTTGCTCTTTCAAAAAACAAAATCTTTTTCACACTTACACCTTTTCAAACAAACTTTTCAAAAATACTTCATTACACTCTTGAGGACAGAAGCAAGAGTTAAATCGAATTTTTTCAAACAAAAGCTTTTTCAAACCCACAAGCACAAAGAAAGCAATTTTGAAAACATATGAGCAAGTATCTAAGAGCCCGTGGATAACCATGGATAGAAAGGGTGCTAATACCTTCCCTTTCTATAATCTAACCCCCGAACCCGAGAAACATCTCGAAAAAGGAATTTTTCTGTGCTTTTTTCCTTTCCTTGTTGGATAAAATAAAAGTCGGTGGAGACTCTTGCTTACCGCGACATTTTGCAAAAACAAAACACAAAACACAAACCAGCATTCCAAAAAACAGTCAGTTCTTTCCCACCGTATCACAGAACTGGCGACTCTGCTGGGGACGCTTAATAAGTGTGGTGTACCTTAGGAATAGTTCATAATGTTTTCAATTTCTTGACTTGTATGCTTTATATTTGTGGGCTTGAATCAGAGTTACTATAGATCCTAACCTGGATCTAGGGGATACCCTTTAGGTAAGTATCAATGAACTGTGAGGGAACTGTACAGCATAGACCGATACGGTTGAAGCAGTAGCTACGTTGGTGTGGCACTTTAGTATGTACCGATATCCCTTGTGGCGCAACGAGGAGAATATGGGTCCGCTAAGGGGTCATTAAGCACCAACTGACCTTAGAACCTTTAAATTGACCAACTTGGCCATAGAACAGTAGCAGTATGCTACACTCATTGAGACTAAACTCTCGCGATGATTCTGGATGCAAGAAAAGGTTGCTAAACTGGAATTATGACCGATCGAGGGTAGTCAGTGATATTGAGATCCTCTAGAACCCGGTTACTATTTATAGGACAGGTTTAAACCAACTGAACTGAAAGAGGGTAGTACCTAAGCTCCTTTCCAGCCTGAAATCTAAGGGCTCTCTGTGTGACTTGTGTGCCTTTACCATGTTTGCTATTTATGGATACTTGTGGTGTGCTTTCTATCATGACATCATGACATCATAACATTGCATACATCTTGCATTGGACTAACCTATTTCAAAGACAGGAGGGATTCATCTTTGTTCTGTTTTGTAGGTCATGGCACCTATGCGTAGGAACACCATCCGAATCAACTTTGTCCAGGTTCCCACTATGCTTAAAGAATTGGTTGCAAAGATGTCAGATACTACCTCCTTCATCAGAAGACATCGGCATCTTCTTAGTTTGGTCACTTCCAAATTGGACGAGCAGATGATGAGTTTTTAGTCCAGTTCTTTGATCCACTGTACCATTGCTTTACTTTTCAGGACTACTAGTTGGTCCCCACCTTAGAGGAGTTCTATGATCTGCTCGATATCTTTATTCTGGAGTAGACCCCGTTTACAGGTTGGGAGAAGATCCTTAGATCAGAAGAGATTTCTTCAGCCCTTCATCTGACAAAGGATGAGGTAATGTCAAACTGGGAAACTAGAACTGGAGCAAAGGGCTTTCTGACTAAGTTCTTGGTTGGTAAGGCTAATTATTTCTGGGATAGTCTAGACATTCAAGCATTCGAAGATATTCTGGCTCTTCTGATATATGGCTTGGTTTTGTTTCCTAACTCTGTCTCCTTCGTTGATGTGAATACGATAAAAATCTTCATCTCTGGTAATCCTGTACCCACTCTCTTGGGTGACATTCTTCATCAGCTTTATGCTCGTACTGCTCGGAAGCGGGGAACCTTGATGTGCTGTGCTCCATTGTTGGCGAGGTGGTTTATTTCTCACCTCCCCAAATCAGTTCTGAAGAACAAAGAAGGCATGGGTTGGGCTTATAGGGTTACGTCCCTCTCTCACAATGACATCATTTGGACTATTAAGGGTATGGACGAGGTGGCCATTATTGATTTCTGTGGGGAATACCCTAATGTTCCACTGATAGGAACTGAAATTCCAGCAACAAATACTTAATGTCACAGTGAATGTTATGACACCGTATCTGACAAACTTGTACACACTCCAAACAGTAATTTAAAATATAGTAAAGAACACAATCAATTGTTAACCCAGTTCAGTGTATAACAACACCTACTCTGAGGGCTACCAAGCCATGGAGGAAATTCACTATAAGAGGTGTTAATTTAGGAATAAACCAACCAGTTTATCTCTTTCACTTAATACCTACCCAATGCAACTTCAATCTAAGTCCAACTTAAACCTGAGTTCCTACTCACTCCCCCTCAATCACAGCAGTGATACTAATCTATTGATTGATGAGATTATGAAGACATTCTTCAATACACATACTTGATTTTTGCTTAAAAGCTTTAATCAAGAGACACAATCACTCGTGCTTCAAAGCTTTGAGTGATAAACAACCCTTACTTGATTTTGATTCAAAGCTTTAATCAAGAGACACAAACACTCGTGCTTCAAAGCTTTGAGTGATAAACAACCCTTACAACCAAATCCTACTCCAAGTCACTTATCAAAACAATAAATTTCTTGGCTCACAGTAGTTACAACTATACAATTCCTTATTGATCTTCTGTCAAAAGTGCTACCATCCATTAGGCTTCGTCAGAAATATATAAGCTGCCTATTCTTCTTTTAGGGCTTCCATAAAAATATCTAGGGTTAACTAAAGTTAACCTAAAGACTTGGTCTAGGGCTTTTTCATAACAGATTAGAGTTAAGCAAGGTTAACCTAATGTGCACGTGAGCAGCTGATCTGGACAATAATTCTTCAACTCAGAGAAGCACACCAGTTTCCTGAAAATTCTCAGGAATAATAAATCTGCACAGCAACTTGATCAGTACAAGATGTCTTAACATTGGTTATGACATCATGAATCTTGTTCACTGATTTTGGTAGAATTCAGTATATATGATCATAGCTTAATGATCATGATAAACACTCATACTGAGTAGTTCCTGTAGAATATTCTTTCTGCAGAATGTACCTTTAACCCAGAATGTTATGACATCAGTCATGACATTCGCAAGTCTGGTTTTACCAAAAAAATGCCAACAAACAAACACTTACAAACTCCCCCTTTGGAATTTTTTTGGCTAAAACCCCTAAACAATCAGAGATTAGAATGCAGCAGAATTTTTAATAACAGCTACCAATATCTAATTCTACCAAAATTATCACAATTTCTTCTCCCCCTTTTTAGACATAAAGAGGCCAAAGATACTTGTACTTTAAGTTATACAGTCATCCAAAAGGAAAATAAAGAGAAGGTATCAATTGGCAGCAACAAGTTCCAGCAACAATCATTTCAGCAAACACAGACCTTCAGGTACTGTCATCCCCTGAGGGAGCACTATTTTCAGCAGCATTATGTTGGTCTTCATCAGCATCTTCTTCCCTCATTTTTTCTTCATTCTCCTCCTATTCCAGTCTAGTAATCAGCTATTCAAGAGTCCTTCTTCTTGCATCAAGCTCTCTGCAGGTTTCTTTTAGAGCAGCTATAACATCAGTTTTCTTGGAATGAGCTTTGACATTTGATGTCTCAGCAGATGTCATAACAATGTCAGGAACATGTGTTCCCTGAAATAGCTTATAGTGAAAACCAAGTGCAGAGGCTCTTTTGCATAAAGAGTCTTTTTCAACCAGGATATCAGGATACTGATCAATGATTATATCACACAGGAGAGAGGGAAAAGAAATAGGGCCTTCAATAGCACAACTCTCAGCATGTTTCAAAGTTTGATCAAAGATCTAGTTGCCATAATCAAAGTTTGTTCTGGTTCTAACTACATAGATAAATCTTCCCAATCCTGTGGAAATGGTGGATTTGTGGTTGGTGGGAACCCAGTTAGCTGCACCAATTTTGTGCAGTATGGCAAACTTCATACTCAGCTTGCTTGCAGTTAGCTTCCCTTTCAAGGGCCAGTGCTTGACTTGCTTGGCAGTGATGGTTTGACAAACCTGGTTATCAGTAACTTCAAGCTCAGGTTGAGCATCATCAAGCCTTCCTAGGTATTTGTTTATCACAGTGGGAGAGAAATTTACCTTCCTTCATCTCACATAAACACTCTTAAAATCAGCTGACTTTCCATCAGCACAACCACCAGAAAAAGTTACTATGAATTCTTTGACAAGAATCTCATAGCAGTTGGAAAACTTGACCACTGTTTTCATCAGGCCAGTAGCGTTGATCAGATCCATGACTTCCTTACATTTAATAGCACTTCTGTTCAGCTCCCTCTCCAAGGCAATCCTTTTCAGAAACACATACTTCCACCTGCTTGCATTTTTTGGATGGTGAAAGGAGATGTTGTCAATGGCAACTTCAGGAACCTTAGGCAGTTTGCTAGAAGAGGGTTTCTTCCTGAGAGGAATGTCTGGTACATTGCTCTCAACATCAAAATCAAAGTCTGACGCCTCATCAGATTCATCTTCTTTCTTTGAATCAAAACACGCGCGCTTCTGTACACAAAATCTATCTCCTGATTCTTTGATTTTTTGACAAAACTGATAACATGAACATTGTAGAGCATTAAACAACGAATCCAACCATATAAAAAACTTGGACTAACTCTCAAAGACCAGAGAGAATTTTTCTGGCCCTAATTTCTAACCTAGTTTTTTCAGAAAGTTCATGGATGAAATTATCCTAGCACGATTAATGTAAATGAAAACTAAGCATATGTATGGCTTCAGGGCTATGAGTACAACATATTTCATTCACAAACCTAAGCCTAACTATTCCTAAATAGAGAGATAGAAGTCCATGAAATACCTATTTCCGTTGAGTTCGAGTTGGACAATGTGGAAACCTTTAATGGTGTTTGAGCTTCTTTTGAGCTTGCCTGAGGTCCAAGGAAGCTTTTCCAATGCTTGGCTTGTTTTGAAATATCTTGAATCGTACCAGAGAACTCAACCTGCAAAGCTTTGAAACAAAAATGGAAATGTGTGTTAGAGGTGTTACAGTTAGCAATGGATGATCTGGATAGCTTAGATATGTTGGTTGGAAGCTGTTTGAAGTATCTTTGAACAAAACGCACGATGGAATTTGGTTATGGCTTGAAGTTTGCAAAGCTTTCCCTGTTTTGCAGCAAAACAGGGATTTTGTGTACAAGGGGGTTTGGGAGGCAGAAGGGTCGTGTTTCTGGCTTGTTGGGAGGTATGAAACTTGTCTACAATGTTTGTGTAAGTTGGTCTTAACATATGTGAGAGATTTTGTATGATTTGCAACTTTTCTTCTTCTTGAAGCAAGAGTGTGGAAATGATGTTGTAGCTTTGTACAGGCCCTCCTATCACCCTACACACAACACTCTTGGCCCCTCTAATTTATGGATTTGGTTTGCAGTATCAGATTTTGTTCAAGGCTCAATGCTTAGTGTTTTGACATAAAGTAACCGTTGGCAAAAAGGGCAATATACCTTTTACCATTTAGGGCTTAATCTTGTGTACAATGCCCTAATGACCAAGACAATATCTTAACTCAATGGATATGCATTAAATTATGGAGTACAAACTGGTTTTGAGGCCTGTAATTGTGAACCAAGCTAGCTAGATCAGATTTGCAAATTGGTATGAACATGTATTGGCCATGGATAAAAGTGAGTTTTTGCCAACTTCAAGCATTCGATTCTCTCTAACCACAAGGGTGTTTGAGGAGTTCTTGGACAATTTGGAAAGCTTGGAACATGTAATATAATCCATATTTGAAATGAAACTTGAAACGCCAAGTGGAACTATGTGAAAAATGTCCAAGAAGATGGGTCAAAATCCTGTCTAGATTAGGGCAAATTTTCTCTAAGTTAAAAGTTTTAGGTACCCTTGTTCCAAAAATCATAACTTGAGATACAAGCCTCTTTTGAGAAAACTTTATGAATCAAAGTTGTAGACTTTGTTATGTACTACAACTTTCATGTTTCAATTTTTGTTTGAATCCAATTGAATCTTGGTGAAAAAATGGGACAAAGTTAGGAAAAAATAAGAAAATTTCATAACTTAGAAAAATTCTAAGTTATGAAAATTTTCCATTTTAAACCCTAATTTGTATTTTTGGGTTTCTTGATGAACAAGTTTCATAATTTGACATGTCTTGATGAAAAACAACTCTTGGCACTTGATTTTGACTAAAAAGTCAAAGTTTGACTTTTCAGTGTACAGTCAAATTTTGATCAGTTGACTGAAAAATTCATCTGTCAATCCTATGCATTTGAGATCTTTTGAACTTGTTGAATGGGTCAAGACAATGTCATCGAGTCCTTGAGTCCATGTGTGAGCTTGATTTGCCATTGGCTAGGTCAAACAATCAAAAATTGCCTTTGTGCGGTCAAAACCCTAAAAATGACCATTTTGCCCTTTTGGTGATCTGATCAAATTCTTGTGGAATTGTGATACAGACTTGATCAAATGGTTCATATGAGTTCATTATGTTGATGTGGGTCAAATTTCATGAGGTTTGACTATCAATTGGCCATAGTTGACTTTTCCCCAATACAACTGGTTTCTAGGTCAACTGTCCAATTGACTGGGCAAAAATTTGAATAAAGGCTTGAAACTTGGTATGGACAAACTTGTGGGTCCAACAAGGAGTATGAAAGTCACTTTGGGCATTATAGGTCAAAATATCCCTATGTAAACTCAAACCCTAATTTAGGTCAACAGTGCAAGGAGGTGTCTTGAGTAGAGCAAACCCTAGCTTGATCTTGAGTTCCAAGAGTCTTGAGATGAGAAAATGTTGGTGAAATGAGAGAGAAAATTTTGGGCTACAACAGTTGCCCCTGTTCAATCTTTTTGAACCTGAAGAGTTAGATTGACAAGTTTGCCTTTCGCGGCTCGAAGGCAAAAGAGGATTGGACACTAAAGTGCCCGTAAATTTGCACTCGTCAAAATATAGCTGAGTAAATAGGCTTAAAGATGCCATTTGGAGATGGTAGAATCTTGCTGGAGATGGGCTTAAAGATGCCATCCGAGAATCTTTGTTGAATTGCAATGCTGTAGGTCAGAAGAATGAGCATCAAAATGGTATCCGTGTCTGGAATGCTATTGAACTGTATCTGGAGACTGGGTTTGTATGAGAAAAAGAATGGCATCCGTGTTTGGCGCGTATCTGAGCTATAACTGTATTTGAATTTTGAATGAATATCAGAATGACTGCTGTGTCTGGAGTGTATCTGTATTGTATCTAGGTAACAGAGAAGCGTCTGCGTATGGAGCAACTGTGTGCTGGGGATAAACTATGAATGAGTGACAGAATGGCAACCGTGTTTGGAGCGTATCTGGATTGTATCTGAAGTTGAGATCTGTATGAGTAGTAGAATGACCGTCGTGTCTGGGGTGTATCCATACTGTATTTTGACTTGAAGTTCTGAATGAGTAATAGAATGACCGCCGTGTCTAGGGTGTATCCATACTGTATCTGAATAATTGTTAATGATGGCTTTTTAATCTTATCCTGAAAAGGGTAAAAATGTTAGCTAAAACACGAAGTTATGTTGCATGATATGTATGATGCAATGAATTGTGTTTCATCAATGTTTATGATATATGAATGTAATGGTTGCGCATGTAAGCTGAGTAACTGTCTTGCTGAGGAAAATAAATCCTTGATAACTGGAGATAATGAAATCTTTGATTGCTATCGGGGAAAGTAAATCCTTGACCAAAGCTGGGGACTATAAAAAAACTTTGAAGATGAGAAATCCTTGCTGACTGCTGATTGCTTGGGGAAAAAGGAAAACTCTGAAAATCTCTACTAGGGAGTTAGAACCTGGGAGACTCATGCTGGAGAAATGCGACTGAGAATCTTCAATCTGCTGGGAAATAACTCTGTGGGGAGAATGTTCACTATTCTGGCTCCGCTGGGGATAAGATTTTTTTAGGGTTTTCGAGCTCTACTGGGGATTTCGAAGTTTAACTCTGATGGAAATTTTGAAACTTAACTCAGCTGGGGAATCAAGTTTTAGACTGTACTGGCTCCGTTGCAGATCTTGAAGCTTAACTTTGCTGGGGAAATATACTCCATATTTAACCTTGATGAGGATCCGAATGATGTATCGTAGGGGATTTCTTCTGGAATGGCATAAATATTTCTTCCTACTCCTTCAACCTATCAGTAATTATCCTTTTTCAATTTGTTTTATTTGTAAGTAGTGATTATATTTAAATGCATATGCCTATTTAACAAAACATTGGATGTTTTCAAATAAAACATAAGTGAAAAAGAAAAGAAAGGCAAGCAAATTTCTGCACTTTGAAGTATTTTTGTATTAACTTTTGTAAGTATTTTTGTATTAACTTTTATAAGTATTTTTGTACAAAGGAGACAGACCTCCTAGTAAGAGAATGTTATCGTAAAATTTGAAAAATTTTATACAAAAGAAAGATGGCTATGTGTAACAATTCCATGGGATTCCCATTCTGCTATAGCCTTCACAACTCTGAATATTTTGTCCATTCGCTGCTTCGTCCGCCGATGATTGGATTGATCAGAAGCTTGGAGCTTGTTGGTGAAGCGATTGTTCTTGAAGTGATCAGACAAGACATAATCATACGCTTTAATTCCCTAACTTTTGCCTGGACCGCCCTTTCGGGTTTTCGATCCACCGGGAAACCCTTTTTTGCCCAAGTCTCCCTTTTGGGTTTTCAACTTGCCGGGTGTACAGATTTTTTTGTTTTATCCCTAATTTTTGCCTGAACCGCCCTTTCGGGTTTTCAATTCACCGGGATGCCCATTTTTGCCCAAGTCGCCCTTTCGGGTTTTCAACTTGTCGGGTCGTTTTATGCGTAGTATCTTTTGACTATGTCTGCGTTCGCAGGGTGCGGCAAGTCGTCGCTGTCCATGGTGGTCAGAATCATTGCCCCACCAGAAAAGATGCTTTTAATCACAAATGGTTCTTCGTAAGTAGGAGTCCACTTGCCCCTGGGATCACTTTGCGGTAAGATGATCCGCTTGATTAAAAGATCTCCGACTTGATATACTTGACGTCTAACGTTTTTGTTGAAAGCCTTGATCATCCGTTTTTGATACGTCTGACCATGACAAACAGCGGTAAGTCGCTTCTCATCGATCAAGTTAAGTTGATCAAGCCGAGTCTGAATCCAATCGTCTTCGCTCAAACCAGCGTCCTTCATAATCCTCAAGGAAGGAATCTGAACTTTCATGGGTAGAACAGCTTCCATGCCATACACCAAAGAAAATGGGGTTGCATATGTTGAAGTATGTGTCGTGGTACGATATCCATGCAGAGCAAACGATAACATTTCATGCCAGTCCTTGTAGGTGACTGTCATTTTTTGAATGATCTTAATATTTTTGTTCGCAGCTTCAACAACACCGTTCATCTTCGGCCGATAGGGAGATGAATTGTGATGATAAATCTTGAACTGTTCGCATAGAGTGGTGATCATAGTATTGTTCAAATTCGTACCGCTGTCTATGATGATCCTGTCGGGGACACTGTACCGGCATATGAGGTTCTGCTTGATAAAGCGGGCAACCATATTCTTTGTAACCGAGGCAAAGGAAGCTGCTTCGACCCACTTGGTAAAATAGTCAATAGCGACCAAGATGAAGCGATGTCCATTGGATGCCGTGGGCTTGATCTCTCCAATCATGTCAATGCCCCACATTGCGAATGGCCAAGGAGCTATCAGAATGTTGAGAGGAACAGGAGGAATATGTACCTTGTCGGCGTAGACTTGGCATTTGTGGCAGGTACGGGAATGTTGATGACAATTAGCTTCCATGGTAGACCAGTAGTAGCCTGCCCTTAGAATCTTCTTAGCCATTGTATGTCCGCTCAAGTGGATGCCAAATGTGCCACTGTGTATCTCAGTCATGATCAAGTCTGCCTCAGCCCTGTCCATACAACGAAGGAGAACACAATCATGGCTGCGCTTATAAAGGATGCCATTGCTTAGGAAGAACTTGGCAACAAATCTCCTTAAGAAATTTTTGTCATTGACGGAAGCTCCTTCAGGATATTCTCTAGTCTGGAGATACCTTTTGATTTCATGAAACCAAGGTTGTTCCACTACTTCTTCGGTATTAATCTCATGACAGTGTGCTGGTTTGTTCATTCGCTCGATGGTAATTTGGGGAGCCTCGTTATCCCGGTTGAGTTTAAACATGGAGGACATTGTAGCCAGAGCATTTGCTAGCTGATTTTCTTCTCGCGGGAAGTGCTCGAAAGTAATCCGCTCGAAATGAGGCAACAACGTCAGGACATGTTCTTTGTATGGGACAAGATTAGGATGTTTAGTGTCCCACTCTCCTTTGACTTGACTGATAACCAAAGCCGAGTCCCCAAATACGACCAAAGATTTGATTCCCAAGTCTATAGCAACCTTGAGACCAAAGATGCAAGCTTCATATTCGGCCATATTGTTGGTACAACTGAAACAAAGTCGGGCAGTGAAGGGTGTATGGCAACCTTCTGGAGAAATGAGTACCGCACCGATACCGTTTCCAAGTGCATTTGAAGCACCATCAAAGTACAGGGTCCATCGGGATCCTTGTTCAGGTCCGTCATACGGTCCGTTACCTTCGATGTTGTCTAAAGTCATGATGTCCTCGTCAGGGAAGTCGAATCTCATAGAATGGTAATCTTCGACGGCTTGATGAGCTAGATGGTCAGCTAGTACACTCCCCTTTATAGCTTTTTGGGTAGTATACTGGATATCATACTCTGTCAGTATCATTTTCCATCTAGCGATTCTTCCAGATAAAGCAGGCTTCTCGAAGATATATATGATCAGATCCATTTTGGAAATCAGCAAAGTGGTGTGAGTCAACATATACTACCTTAGCCGGCGAGCAGCCCATACCAAAGCGCAACAAGTTTTCGCGAGCAGTGAGTAGCGAGTCTCACAGTCGATAAACTTTTTGCTAAGGTAATAAATGGCATGCTCTTTTCGGCTAGACTCGTCATGTTGGCCCAGCACGCACCCCATTGAATTATCCAAAATAGTCAGATACATGATTAATGGCCTTCCTTCGACGGGTGGCATCAGAATAGGAGGTTCTAGTAAATACTCCTTGATCTTATCAAAAGCAACTTGACAATCATTGTTCCATTCAACTACCTGATCTTTCTTCAGCAGTTTGAAAATTGGCTCACAGGTAGATGTCAGGTGAGAGATGAACCTTGCAATATAGTTCAAGCGTCCCAAGAATCCACTAACCTCCTTTTGAGTACGGGGGGCAGGCATTTCTTGTATAGCCTTCACTTTAGCTGGATCAACCTCAATGCCTTTGTTGCTGACAATAAATCCCAAAAGTTTACCAGACCTAACTCCAAAAGTGCACTTGCTTGGGTTCAGTATGAGCTTATACTCCTTCAACCTGGCAAACAGCTTTTGCAAATGACCAAGGTGTTCTTCTTCTGTCTGTGATCGAGCTATCATGTTGTCTACATAAACTTCGATCTCATGATGGATCATATCATGAAATAAAGCTACCATGGCGCGTTGATAGGTTGCCCCTGCATTCTTCAGTCCGAACGACATCACTTTGTAGCAGAAGGTACCCCATTGCGTGACAAAGGTAGTTTTCTCCATGTCCTCGGGGGCCATTTTAATCTGGTTGTAGCCCGAGAATCCATCCATGAAGGAAAAAACCTTGTGTTGAGCTGTGTTGTCAACTAAGATATCGATATGCAGTAGTGGACAATCGTCTTTAGGGCTAGCCTTGTTCAAATCCCGATAGTCCACGCACATTCCGACTTTGCCGTCCTTCTTAGGTACGGGCACGATGTTAGCAACCCATTATGGATAGGAGGTAACAGCCAGAAAGCCAGCGTTGAATTGTTTCATTACTTCATCCTTGATTTTCTCAGACATGACAGGCCTCATTCGGTGCACCTTTTGCTTGATCGGTGGACAGTATTCTCTTGTAGGGAGACGATGAACCACGATATCTGTGTCTAACCCTGGCATGTCTTCATAATACCAGGCAAAGATTTCAACATAATCATTCAACAATTGCACTAAGCGCTCCTTGACATTTGGTTCCAGGTTGGCACCCACTTTTACTTCCTTCATGTCTTCCTCTGTCCCCAAGTTGATGGTTTCTAGCAACTCTTCATGAGGCAGAATGGCCCTCTCTTCTTGTTGTAGAAGTCTGGCTAACTCTCCTGGAACTTCACAATCTTCGTCAACTTCGTACTCGGCGTGATTGACCAAATCCTAAGAGTTATCGAAGGCTAAAACAAAACAGTTGCCCATGGAATCCGGAATGGATGGGTACCTGCATTTGTGAGTGTGTGTGTGTGTGTAAGGGATAACCATCCTTAAACAAACAAAAATGCAAAAGGAAAGAAAATGAACAGTTTATAGATGAAAAACGTCCAATGATTCATTAAAATATGGCATATGATTATGAAGAAAATCAAGCCCTTACAAATGGACCTACATGCCCTGGGTAAGGCATGAGGTGAAAATAGTGTGCGAATTGTTTTAGTTATTACTGACCATAAAAATGGGAAATTGTCCAAAGATAAAATTACTGGTGGATAAAGGTGATGGGAACAAAATCCTTTGCTTCCCAGTTACTCAAACCCCCTTCGACAGTCGGAAAGATCCAATCTTCAAAGTGGCTCTCTTCATCTTCATCTTCTACAACATTGATTCCGTGATGAGTGATCCTTATGGGTGGCCCTCCAGTCTTAGAGCGACGCATAGCCTTCTGTCCTGCAGCTGTAAACCCTAGTCCAAATTTGTCCATCTTATGGGGAAAATCAGGCAATTGCCCCCATACTGTACTCTTCCCTTCTTTGATCACCGCCTTTACGTCCTTGAGAGATGCCATCCTAGATACATGCTTGGGAGTGAGAGGCACCTCAACCATTGTCTTCGCAACTGCTACCTCGGGAGAAACTTCCTCAAAATGCTGGAAAGGCGTTTCGATGAACTCGCCATCCAACTCCACATAGCGAAAGGAATTGAGATGACTTATCATGTATTCTTCCTCGCCGTGCACCATTATAATTTTACCCTTAACAGGATATTTCAGCATCTGGTGCAAAGAGGAGGTAACTACCCTGGTATAATGGATCCACGGTCTTCCTAGCAAACATGAATATGACGTACGGATGTCCATCACGTAAAAGGTTGAGTTGAAGACTTCTGTGCCTACTTTGATAGGAATATCAACCTCTCCATGAACCATTCTCTTGGAACCATTAAAAGCCTTAACAATGATGTTACTAGGCTTGAGAGTCAGTCCTTTGCAGTCCAAGAGGTCTAAGGCTTTCTTTGGCAGCACATTCAAGGAAGAACCAGTATCAACTAAGACATGGGCGAGAGTGGTTCCCCGACATTCAACTGAAACATGTAACGCATCGTTGTGTTTCCTTCCTTTGGGAGTTAAGTCAGCATCGGAAAAGCCAAGGCCATTATCAGCAGTAAGACTGGCCACACATTCTTGAAATTGGTCAGCCGAAGTCTCTTGGGGAACATGTGCCGCCTTCAAGAATTTGATCAGGGCCTTAGCGTGGGCCTTAGAACAGAGCAGAAGAGCCAACATTGAAATTTTAGAAGGGGTCTGCCCTAACTGTTCCACAATGTCGTAGTCACTTTTTCTGATTATTTTCAAGATTTCATCCATTTCTTTCTGAGTGGTTTCGGGGATAACCACAACATGGGCCTTCATCCTGACAGGCACTTCCAGTATCCCCTTACCCTTATCGGTAGTTTCAGCAGATGGTCTTACTTCAGGAGTATCCAGTTCTTCAATCACTGGGCCTTGCACAGATGGTCCAACAGGTGCAGAAGCTTTCGAGGGTCCGAAAACTTCTTGAGGGGGAGCAATCTCCGGAGAAAAGATCCGGCCACTACGGGTTATCTTGCTTGTACCCACGATGTTCCCTATATCAGGGTTTTCTTCTTCAGAAATCTCTTGGTCTGTCTTAATTTGTTTGACACCATGGTAGAAGATTTCTCCCCCATAGTTCCATGGTATCGTTTTGCTTGATTGGTACAGGACAGGTCCCGGCATGGTGATCTTTAATGGTACACATTCAGAGTTGGGTGTAATCCTGACAGGCCTTTTGCAAGCCTTAGAAGGATTGTCGGAAATGGTTATGATTGCAATATCGTTGGTTGTAGTAGCAAAAGTATCAGGAGTAACAGGATTGAGGGTATCAACAGGGGTTTTCTGGAAAAGTATCTCTTGGGTATCCATCAGGCGTTGGACACCTGACTTCAACATTGGGCAATCACCTCGTATGTTCAAACAAAAGTAACAATCTTTATCACAACCAGGAAAGATCCCGGCTCTCAACAAATTTTCCTTAATCACACGTAACAGTGTCAACAGGTCAACAACATTAGTAACATGAGTATCCTCCATAACAGCATGAATATTATTACCGTGCTTGGGCATCAGAGCAGATATTACATTGGGCTTCTCAGGCGCCTCAAATTCTACTTCTTTGGCATCAATCAAGTCCTGGATTTTGTTCTTAAGCGCCCAACAATTATTGGTATCGTGCCCAGCACTGTCGGAATGGTAAGCATACTTGGCATTGGAGTGGTAGTATGGAGAGGAGGTGTTAGGGTTCTTTGGCGCTTCCTTCAAACTGGTCAGATTCAGTTTCAACAAATGAGGAAGTACCTGAGCGGGCGTCATGTTGATTCGGGTGAACTGTCGTTGTGGCCTTTCTACCCGTTGTTGATTTGGTCTTGACTGATTGTTACGAGGTTGATCATTTGACGAGTTTTGAATCATCACAACCCCTACAGTCGGCCGGCGCTCAGTTCTTCCCTGTCCCTTCTGAGAATACACAGCAGATGCTTCCTTCTTGGTTGGGAAGGGTTTCTTAACAGCCGTGGATGCAGAAGCATCCTTTTGAACCTTTCCACTCTTAATACCGGCCTTAACCCTTTCGCCGGTCAAAATCAGTTCAGTAAATCCCGCGGAAGAACTTCCGATCAGATGATTGAAGAAGGGGCCAGACAGGGTCCCCAGAAACATGTCAACTAACTCCCTATCTGATAGCGGTGGCTGCATCCTTCCAGCCAGATCACGCCACTTCTGAGCGTACTCTTTAAACCCTTCATTGGAAGCCATCCCCATACTTTGTAACTGAGTACGAGTGGGTGCCAAATCAGCATTGTATTGATACTGACGATAAAAAGCAGCTTCCAAGTCTTCCCAATTGTGAACCTCTGATCTCTCGAGTTGATAAAACCAGTCTAACTGCGTGCCAGACAAGCTGTCTTGGAAAAAGTGTACCCAGAGGTCTTTATCGGATGAATGTGGTTGGATTTTTCTGACATACGACCTCAGGTGCATCTTTGGGCATGATAGGCCGTCATACTTGGCAAATGTTGGCACCTTGAACTTGGGAGGGATAGAAATCCCAGCTACCAGCCCTAGTTCTTCAAAATCCAATCCGGGCACCCTCTGCAACTTCATAGCTGCCAGTCTATCTTCAAGGTTCTTATATTTATCATCCGTTGGTGGATACTGTTGTTCGGAGTAGTCTTCGTCTTCTTCCTCCTCTTCCTCTTCAACCTCAGATTCAGAAGGCACAACCGTCCCTTTCCCTTTACCGACCCCTTCGTCAGACGTTGAGGGGAACTCGAGAACTCTCATGGCCTGATGCTCAAATCTTCTTCCCAAAGTGGCTACTCCAGGTCTCTTTTTCTTTTTCTCTTTATTCTTCCCCAACAAAACTTTGAGGTCCTCTTGACCCTTTGCCAAGGTCATGAGGAGCTGCTGGAACTGTGAATTTTGTGCCTGTAGATCCTTTACCGTTTGCTCCAAATCCATCTTGCTGAAATAAACAACAGAAAGATAAGGAAACCTGGCGTGAAGACCTGTTTATGCATATGATGAATGGTATGTTATTCATGTAATGCATTCAAGGGTTCAAGAAATTCAAATTTGTTGCAAACAAAAAGAACGCACTAAGAAATTTGTTAGTACATAAGTGCCCCATGGGCAAAATATTACAAAATTCTTAATGTAAAAAGACATTGCACACCCTCTTTGGTGCGATGTAAGTGTTAAGAGTCTCCTCCTCGTGAAGTCGGAGGGTAAGCTCCAAAACCTTCTTCTCACTGGCGTAGAAGCTGGCTTCAAAAGTATCCCGTTCTTCCTTGAGTTGGATCTAACTCTTTTGCATTTCTTCCCATGATGTTGGCATGTCAGGATGTAGGATGGTGTATGGAACCTCTCCTTCCGTAACAGGCTCTTTGATCAAGGGGAGAATGTGAGGGTATGGCATCATAAGATTCTGGGAGCGGGTTCGTACCCACTTGAGGTAAGGCTCAAGGGGGATGGAATTCTTGTGCCCCAGTATCTTACTATCCACCTTGTTAGGCATCCTCCAAGCTCTGATGAACCTTTGTCGAAGTCCTTGCGCATCATTGTCGAAGTCAAAAACTAGGTCCGGAATCAACATGTCATGAGGGCCATCCCTCCAAGCATATCCAAATTGTCTCAAAGCTAGACAAGGGTTGTAGGTGATGCCTCCCCTAATGCCAAGTAGTGGGACATTAGGTAATTCCCCACAATGATCAATGATGATGACATTTTCTCTGAACCGAGAACACTAATGTACATCAGAATGTGTGAGGGTCATCAATCGTTGTGACCACCTTAAACCCTGCTCATTCTTCAAAACTGATTGTGGAAGGTGAGAAATAAACCACCTTGCTAGGAGAGGAGTACAACACATGAAAACACCTCTTTTTCTCATTGTTCGTGTGTAAAATGAGTGTAGGATGTCCCCAAGCAATGTAGGTATAGGATTTCTGGACATGAAAATCTTGACAACATTCACATCTATAAGTTGATCAGGGTTTGGGAACAAGACCAACCCATAGACGAGGAGTGCCACAATATCTTCAAAGGCTTGTAGATCAAGAGAATTCCAGCAGTCTTGTTCCTTCTCGATCAGAAACTTTGCCAAGAAGCCCTTGACACCACTTCTGGTTTCCCAATGCCCCTTGATGTCAGATGGTTGCAAGTGTAATGCTTGAGCAACATCTTCAGGCTTTGGTTCTTTTTCCGTACCGTTGTAGGGTAGTTGATTAAGAATAGGAATTCTCAGGAGTTGAGAAAATTCCTCCAAAGTAGGCACCAATTGATAATCAGGGAATGTGAAACAGTGGTGTAGAGGGTTAAAGAACTGGAAGAGAACTTTCACCATGTCTTCTTCAATGTTGGTGTTAACCAAGTTGAGGAGTCTACCATGTCTTTCACTGAAGAGGGAATTCTCTGGAATCCTAGAAGTAAGCTCCTTGAGTTGAGGAGGGATTCTCACAAGGTTGACTTGAATTGTTTTCCTGCGAAGAGATTCCGTGACCTACAAAACAAGAACAAAGATGAAGATCCAAACCCTTGAAATGGTTAGTGGATGCATATGATGCTTTATGATGTTCATGATGTATGCACAAACACATGTACAAGCAAGTCACACAAAACCCTAGTTTCAGGCTTGCATGAGGTTTCGTAGGTAAGTACCCTCTTGAGTTTAGTTGGCTCAAAACCTGTCCTATAAATAGTAACCGGGTTCTAAGGAGCTCAATATCATTGGATTGTTTTCTATGTTCATTGTTTTGGTTTAGACACTTAACTAGCGACCAAAATATTCCAAGAAAACGACCCTCAATGAGTGTAGTATCGAGTATCTACCAACTTCGGACTGCACCAAAGCCGGTCATCTCACTACCCCTAATAAAAGGCCAAGATGGTCAAGTAAGGTTCTAAGGGTTCATTAGTGCTTTATGACATCACTCAGCGGCCCCGTATTCTCTTTGATTGACTCAAAGGCTACCGGTACTCACAAATATGTCGCACTAATATAGCTATTGCTTCAACCGTGTCGGTATACCCAACACAGTTTCCACAACGTATTGCTATTTACCTATGAATGTTTCCCAAATCCGGGTGAAGGATTTCAAGCCCAAACAAGAGAACCAAAATGTAAAGCAATCAAAGCAAACAATAATCATGCAAAGGGTGATCGAAGCCCTAAGGTACTCCACTTTTAAAGTAATCCCCAACTGAGTCGCCAGTTCTGTGATACGATGGGAGAACTGACTTGGGATTTTGCGTTTGTGTTCGCAAATGTTTTAGTTTAGCAAGAGTCGCCACCGACTTTTTATTGTATCCTAAGGAAATGTCAAAAAGCACAGGAAAGACCTTTGATATGTTTTCTTGGGTTCGGGGAGTAGATTATAGAAAAGGAAGGTATTAGCACCCTTTCTATCCATGGTTATCCATGGGCTCTTAGTTACTTGCTTAGATCACTTGCTTTGCATTTTCAATTGTTTGAAATGGTGCTTTGTGTGTGGTTTTGAAAGATGTTTTGAAAAGAGGCCATCGTTGTGGCAACCTTTGTAATGATTCTTGTTTGAATGTATACAAAGATGTTTTTGTCTTTTGAAAAGTTTCCAATGTTTGAAAGTAGGGTTTTGAAATTATATGGTGAAGTGTGTTTTGAGGATATCAAGGATGTTTTTTGCAAGTTTGATCAAGTAACTAAGAGCTATCTACCCTATTTTACTCAAAGATCTTTCTTATGTTTTTAACCCTTTTAACAGTGTTGCTTCACCATTGTATTTGGTGAACAACCTTGTGTTAGGATATTAAACGGGACAGGCGCGGGTCATCGTATAGACCATGATAGCAATTGTGTCAAGTATTTTTGGCAATTTTCTTGAGGGACTTGATCATTTTGTTTAGGCAACTCAGATAGCGTCATCGAGGAACTATGATCTTTTTGTTTGTTTTTGTTTTGCCAAAGTACTTGACATGCAACCATAGCCCATTTTTGAAGGCAACGAGTGGATTGAAACCCTAGGGGTGCAAGTGTGCATTGTATTTGTTTTTCATGCATGTTTATCTTGGATTAGGTCAAACTAGTTGTTGATTTTATTTGCATACAAACCCTAAGTCTAAGCATGGCATAATTGGAAGCTTTTAAATGTGCGAGAATTTAAATGCTACACTATTACAACATGATATAGGGAAGGGGGTACAAATTTGAATTGGGGGTATTTGACAAGAAATTAAATTCTAAGTTATTACAACCAAATCAAATGTATAAGGCAATATTTAAATGTATAATGACTAAATAAAATACAACAAATAAATATTAGATAAAATGTATTATGCTAAAAAGTTTTTATGTATGTAAAAAGTATATTTTAGTATGAAATAAAATAAAAAGAAAGCCAATTTTAATTATTTTGTTATTTAGGGCAAAAACCCTAATCCTTAAATAAATAGTATTATTTATTAATTATACACAAAAATATATTGATTTGTACAAAAAATAAAAGTATATTGTAAAAAAGGTATTTTTAGTGTAAAATATTAATAAAAGTGAAAATGTAATATTTTTATATTTTTGACCTAATTATTTAATAAAATAAAGTATATATATATATATATATATATATATATATATATATATATATATATATATATATATATATATATATATATATATATATATATATATATATATATATATATATATATATATATATATATATATATATATATATATATATATATATATATATATATATATATATATATATATATATATATATATATATATATATATATATATATATATTAAACATATTAAATATATAAAAACTAAAAATTAAATATCTACAAAAATTTGTGTATATTCAAGAAATGTTTTTAAAGTGTGTATAAAAATAATAAATAAAAATAAGCATATTTTTTACATTATTCTTTAAGTTTTAATAAAAAGAAAATAGATTATTTACATGTTTATACTAGTAAGATAAAAATAAATATCATATAAATATAAAAAATATATAAAATAATTTTTTGGCATTTTTTATATTTAGACAAAAAATAATAAAGTCAGAATAAAAAATAAAAATATCAAAATGACAAATATTCAAATAAATGGGCCAGAGGGGTGTAAACAGAAAAGTGGGGTGTCAAAAGCAAAGAACAACCAGGCCCAGCCCAGTCAGACTTCATCTTCTTTCTTTGAATCAAAACACGCGCACTTCTGTACACAAATGCCATCTCTTGATTCTTTGATTTTTTTGACAAAACTCATAACATGAACATTGTAGAGCATTAAATAACGAATCCAACCATATAAAAAACTTGGACTAACTCTTAAAGACCAGAGAGAATTTCTCTGGCCCTAATTTCTAACCTAGTTTTTTCAGAAAGTTCATGGATGAAATTCTCCTAGCACGATTAATGTAAATGAAAACTAAGCATATGTATGGCTTCAGGGCTATGAGTACAACATATTTCATTCACAAACCTAAGCCTAACTATTCCTAAATAGAGAGATAGAAGTCCATGAAATACCTGTTTCCGTTGAGTTCGAGTTGGACAATGTGGCAACCTTCAATGTTGTTTGAGCTTCTTTTGAGCTTGTCTGAGGTCCAACGAAGCTTTTCCAATGCTTGGCTTGTTTTGAAATATCTTGAATCGTGCCAGAGAACTCAACCTGCAAAGCTTTGAAACAAAAATGGCAATATGTGTTAGAGGTGTTACAGCTAGCAATGGATGATCTGGATAGCTTAGATATGTTGGTTGGAAGGTGTTTTAAGTATCTTTGGACAAAACGCACGATGGAATTTGGTTATGGCTTGAAGTTTGTAGAGCTTGCCCTGTTTTGCAGCAAAACAGGGATTTTGTGTACAAGGGGGTTTGGGAGGCAGAAGGGTCGTGTTTCTGGCTTGTTGGGAGGTATGAAACTTGTCTACAATGTTTGTGTAAGTTGGTCTTAACAGATGTGAGAGATTTTGTATGATTTGCAACTTTTCTTCTTCTTGAAGCAAGAGTGTGGAAGTGATGTTGTAGCTTTGTACAGGCCCCCCTATCACCCTGCACACAACACTCTTGGCCCCTCTAATTCATGGATTTTGTTTGCAGTATCAGATTTTGTTCAAGGCTCAATGCTTAGTATTTTGACATAAAGTAACCTTTGGCAAAAATGGCAATATACCTTTTACCATTTAGGGCTTAATCTTGTGTACAATGCCCTAATGACCAAGACAATACCTTAACTCAATGGATATGCATTAAATTATGGATTACCAACTGGTTTTGAGGCCTGTAATTATGAACCAAGCTAGCTAGATCAGATTTGCAAATTGGTATGAACATGTATTGGCCATGGACAAAAGTGAGTTTTTGCCAACTTCAAGCATTCGATTCTCTCTAACCACAAGGGTGTTTGAGGAGTTCTTGGACAATTTGGAAATCTTGGAACATGTACTATAATCCATATTTGAAATGAAACTTTAAAATCCAAGTGGAACTATGTGAAAAATGGCCAAGAAGATGGGTCAAAATCCTGCCTAGATTAGGGCAAATTTTCTCTAAGTTAAAAGTTTTAGGTACCCTTGTTCCAAAAATGATAACTTGAGATAAAAGCCTCTTTTGAGAAAACTTTGTGAATCAAAGTTGTATACTTTGTGATGGACTACAACTTTCATGTTTCAAGTTTTGTTTGAATCCAATTGCATCTTGGTGAACAAATGGGACAAAGTTAGGAAAAAATAAGAAAATTTCATAACTTAGAAAAATTCTAAGTTATGAAAATTTTCCATTTTAAACCCTAATTTGTATTTTTGGGTTTCTTGATGAAAAAGTTTCATAATTTGACATGTCTTGATGAAAAACAACTCTTGGCACTTGATTTTGACCAAATAGTCAAAGTTTGACTTTTCAGTGTATAGTCAAATTTTAATCAGTTGATTGAAAAATTCATCTGTCAATCCTATGCATTTGAGATCTTTTGAACTTGTTGAATGGGTTAAGACAATGTCATTGAGTCCTTGAGTCCATGGGTGAGCTTTATTTGTCATTGGCTAGGTCAAACAGTCAAAAATTGCCTTTGTGTAGTCAAAACCCTAAAAATGACCATTTTGCCCTTTTGGTGATCTGATCAAATTTCTTGTGGAATTATGATCCAAACTTGATCAAATGCTTCATATGAGTTCATAATGTTGATGTGGGTCAAATTTCACGAGGTTTGACTGTCAATTGGCCATAATTGACTTTTTCCCCAATACAGCTGGTTTCTAGGTCAACTGTCCAATTGACCGGGCAAAAATTTGAATCAAGGCTTGAAACTTGGTATGGATAAACTTGTGGGTCCAACAAGGAGTATGAAAGTCACTTTGGGCATTGTAGGTCAAAATATCCCTATGCAAACTCAAACCCTAATTTAGGTCAACAGTGCAAGGAGGTGTCTTGAGTAGAGCAAACCCTAGCTTGATCTTGAGTTCCAAGAGTCTTGAGATGAGAAAATGTTGGTGAAATGAGAGAGAAAATTTTGGGGTACAATAAGAACCATCTCAGAAGTAGTGTTATATAAGTATCTTTTACTAATTTGAGTACCTTTTGTAATGTAATGCTCAAGTACTATGAGAAGTGATCAAGTATATTTTGTTAGTTTGAATACGTTTTGGTTATGTAACTTTTTAAGTACCTTTTATGTTAACCAGTAATGAACAAGTACTATGGTTAAGTTGTAATGCTGTTATGGTATTATGCTTAATGAACAAGTATTATGGTTAATTTCCGTACCTTTTGTTATCTGTCATGAATATATAAAATATTATCGTGAAAGCATTAATGAATTGGTCCTTAGGTTAACAATGACCTCTAACGAATTATATAGGTCTGTAACTTAACAATGACATGTAATGAACATATATTGGTATGGTCTGTAATAGACATATAAATCTTGATATATTTGGAACAACATTGATTTAACAAACTGATATTACATTTGGAACAACATTGATATAACATTAACTAATATATTTGGAACAACATTGATATTACATTCGAAACAACATTGATATTACATTAACTGACACATTCGGAACAAAATTGATATAACTCTTGATAAACAAATTGATATTACATTTGGAACAATATTGATACATCTAGAAAATGAACAACAATTGACATCCTACTTCATTACAAATCCTACAACTAGTCCCACTACCAACACAACAATCATTGAAATTGATAACTTCAAATACTCGATCTTAGTCTTCAAATTCCTAATCTTCTTGTTCAATTCATCTTCTTGGATCTCGCCTGCATCAATTTTGAGCTTTGCAATATTTAGTCTCTGGTTTAATGTTGAAATCATGTCTTTTGCTCTAGGGCCCATCTCTTCATCATACCAAACAAAATGATTGTATCGCTTATGCCCCTGAATCTACAAAAATTTACAGATGGAATTTACAGATGAAATTTACGGTAATTCTCATGAAAATTACAGATGGAATTTACAAAAATTTAGATAGTTTATAACCTTGCACATCCCACACCCGTAAAAATGACGTCCTGGGTTAGAATCAATCCATGATGTCATCAACGGTGCATTGAGACCACATCTACATTCGCCATGGACGGAGGGAGATTTTGTTTGACTACTTGCTTCAGAATACCGAGACATGGTGAAAATAATGGTTGTGAACGAAGATGAAGAGGATTTAGGGTTCACGAAAACGAAGAACGAAGATGTAAAGGATTTAGGGTTCAAGAAGACGAAGATGAAGAACGATATATATTCACACTAATTATTTGCTTTTTTATTTTTAAAAATACAGTAATTACAAACATTAATAATTTAACATTTTATGAAATAATTTTTTAATTAAAAATAATTAAATAATACTTTTAAATTACGTGGCACCATGGTCATTTGAACAACTCAATATTCCTATGTGTCACATATGCAATTCTAGAGAGGGCCTAAAAATTTGCCAAAAAAATATGTTTGGGGCCAAAAGGCTGAATTTTGAAAACAGAGGCTCAAAAGTTGAAAAAAATATAAATAGGGGGTCAAAATTGTATTTAAGCTTTAACAATATAATCATTGCACATTACATAAATAAATTTATCATTCATATTTACAAGTGTATCTAAGTAAATTATATATCAATTAAAATTAACCGCACGAGTCACATTCATTTTATGACATTGACAAATCTTTTGTTGTTATTTTTTATTACATGATTATTATTTGAATATTTTCCGTTACTACATATTTTTTTGAATTTTTCTTAGTAATAACCATGTTTTGAAAGAAAAAAACACAAATAATCATTTTTCTGAGAAATTTATGTAAATGAGCATGTTTCAGAAAATGTTATATTGAAGTAGCCATCTCAGATTGCGCATACATTAATTTTTTTAAAGGAGACGCCAAGTGAGATGACGCCTAGCCATCTCCTGATTTTTTCCCAATATTTTTCAATTGTTTCCTGTTGACTTGTGGATTTACCTGCGGATTCTTTTCCTGCAGGTAATTCCGTAGAAAAATCCACAGGTAAGTTTGCAGATAAAGTCAAATGCCAGGAAATCCATGGATAATTGAAATTGGCGCCTCCTCTTTAATTCTCTTTTTATTTTAGAAACATTATTATTTGCATAATTTTCTCTGAAACAGAGTTATTTGTGTATTTTTTTTTCAAAACATGGTTATTGCTAAAAAATATTCTATTTTTTTTAAAATTATTTACATAATATTATAATTAAATTACATGTGCGAGAGCACAAATTTCTTACTAGTATTAGTAGGTAATGAGTCAAAAAAGTAAATGCAATATGATTTAAATTAACACAAGATTTCACACAACTGTTTTCTTATCTAAATATGTGTGAAATATCGAATAACATGTCCATAAGAATTCGGATGCAAGCAAACCATTTGTTTCTTATAAAAAACGTATTTATTTTAACAAAATAGTTCATTATTTTTTTAAATATATTTTACTTTATAAAAATAAAAACAATTATAACATATTTTATATATTTTTTTGATTTAATTTTTCTACATCATATTTGTTTTAGAGATGAGCCAATAAAGAAGTCATATGTGTATATACAATTCATACATAAAGCAAATATTTATTTGTCACTAATATATTAACTAAATTAAATTTTCAAACATTCTAAATAAAATTAAAACTATTATTATTTACAAATTTAAGTTTAATATAAATATCATACATGAGACAAACTTGTGATCTAAATAATACACGACCTTTTATTATTTTCCAATTTATATTTTTAGTACATTATTTTTTTGTTTGCAAAATATTTTTTTTCAAATATAAAAATTAACATTATCCATAATTTTGATTTATGTAATTTTTTACGTATACTATTTTACTTAATGTTTATTATCAATTAATTATTTAATTAATTTTCATATTTATTTTATATATTTTAACTAAGAATAATAAAAATATATATAATTTTATTATCAAAATTATATGCAAAATAATTGTTTATCACTAAAAAATTACCTAACATTAGCATTTTTATAATAAAGTTAACATAAAAATAATATTAATTATAACCAATGAACTATAATTTGTACACAATATTAGAAATAAGTTTTTAAATATTGTTGAAACATATTAAAGTGGACATAACACAAATTGTTGTTACTATATAACTAGTTTAAAGTAATATACAACTTATCATTTTTTTAAATAATTTAAGAAGTCTTTAATTTATTTTATATAATCAAAACAAAAATTGAAAACAATCACATTTAATATTTCAGTTTTCAGTTTTATCACGTTGTTATTTATAAAAAAAAAAGCCACTAAAAAAACTATTGGTATATACAGTGTTTATACGGAAAAAACCTTTTTCACTAATTATTTATATAAATTTAGTAGTTTTTAAATATATTCAACATAAAAGTGATAATATTTAACCATAAATTCTAGATCAATAAAAAATGTCAATATTATTAGTTTGAATATATTATTCTGAGTTTATATATTATTTTAAATTCAAGTGTAAGTCTAATTGTGTGTTAGTTTCAAAGGCTTATTATCATTTTGTCGAAATACCAAAATAAAATATTTATAATATATTAATTATAATTTACAATAAAAATTATATATCTGACAACTGCCTAATGATTAATATTTTATAATATTAACAACATATAAATGAGAACAATTATATTATGCTAACTATTAATTTAAAAAAAAAATAAGTAATATATAAAACGATTGAATCAGCAAACTATCCTACATGTGATAAATGTTTTATCACTAAGAAACTAAGAGCATAAATATCGCTGTGACTTATGTCTATGTGTACTACTGTAGTCAGAGTAGTATTGATAATAGAAGACAAATGATAGTAGTATTAATTGGCACCGTATTCAAAAAAGGGATCGTAGCTTTTAATAAATATATTAACTTGTAGCATGTATAGCTGTTGGATTAAATTTTTAAATAACATGTTACCGTCCAAAAAACATAATGTAATTTTGTGGGACCCATGTTAGAGTTTTAAGTAAGTAGTATGAATATTTAGAAAATATAATCAAGTGGTTTAAATAATTGAGAAGTGTAAAGTAATATATTATATTAGATGTGACCCACTTATACTATTAATATGAGTAGTATGGATGTGAATGCTCTAATTAACCGTAATATTATTTATGATATTTAATATTAAATCTATTAAATAAACATAGGTTATTTTTTACTCAATCAAATATAAAGTCATACTGATCCACCTGGTTTTTTTTATACAATTTTCATTCTCCAATATTTTTTTTAATAATATGAGACTAAATAAAATTATTTTGTTTATTGATATCCAAATTCAAACAACGCGCCAAAGAGCTGGATCCAAACTTGTGACAAGTGTACGAAAAGTTGTGAATTAATTAATTATATGGCCGGCGAGAATAAAATTCGAACTAGTGAATTACTTTTCTATAACTTGATTATTTCATTATAATTGTAACGACGAGCAATAATTGACTCGGTTTCATACCACACATATAAAGTCATACTGATCTACTTGGTTTTTTTATATACAAATTCAATGTCTCATTTCATACCAACTTGAACTAGCAAATACCGGTGATGTCGCATGAGATTATTATTACTCCTTCTTTTTTATAATAAGTATTTCATATTTTTTTATATTTTTTTTTATATGTTTTGTTCTGGATTGGTTTGAAAGTTTGAATGGGCTCAGTTTAAGACATTTTATAAGTGTTACTCACTGACCGTGATTCGGATTATCCACACCCGTCGGGCAATATCATCCTCTTGCCCTTCTGGTCCAACGCCGATCAAAGATGTCCGTCGAGCGTATTTTCAGCCTGTCTGATACCAGCATCGTGCAAGCCACCAGAGAGATGCCCGCAAACAGCCTCTTCTCCGATATCAACGGTTAGCTACAAGCACATCTGCCCAGTTTGACCAAATCCTGACAGTTACTTGATTTTCCGGATCCGTATATCTAGGCGGGAAATCAGGAACCAATGACCACGCGCTAGGGGCATTATATAAACCCTCACACATGTGAGGGCCAGATATCACATATTCACTACTCACTACCTGATATTTTACTAGTACCTTCTTGCTTCCACTCTTACTTGATCGTTGGAGTACCTTGCAGGTACAACCCCCTCTCTCCTCAACCCGACTGAAGATCATCCTCCGACCACTCTCCAGGTTCTGACCAACCGCAAGATCAGTGGCGCCGTTTGTGGGAAACTGATATCCCCATCTTTCTTCCCTCGGAACCTAAGATCAAAGCAACTCTTCTTTCAAGATCCATCTCTCTTATCATAGCCGACCATAATGATCTTTACATGCCCGAAAAGACCATCCTTTCCCCCGCTCGCAAGACTGATGGAAGCCAGGAACACCCTCATGGACAACCTGGGCTTCCGTGACAGACAAACTGCGTCCCCTAATTCCGCTGATGCCCAGTGTAGTGACGACCAACTCTTGGACGAAGGATATTCCAAGAACCCTGCTGAGGAACTGCCAGAAATCTTACAACCGATTCATATCCCTCTCAACGCTGACCCGACCATGGCAACACTGCTCGCTACCTTAAATCAGACCAACGCCCTCACCCTTCAACAAAATCAGAGGATAGGGGCCTTGGAGAAAAGACGCTCAAGATCTCCTCCTCGGAGAGCCCGAAGACGAAACTCCCCCAGTGCATCACCACCCAAGCGTGGTCCACCGCCCAAAAAGGAAAGGCACAATGTTTCTTTCTTCAAGAAACGCAATCGTACACCCCCTGTCCGAGATTAAGACTCCTCTTCATTTAAGAAGAGGAGGGACAACAGGCAGATCGACTGCGCTCAATTGCACTCTCCCGAGCCAAAGCAGAAATGAAGGAGCCCCTCCCTTCGACGGGACTGTGATGACTGATAGGGGAGAAACTATCACTCTCCTTCTCCATCTCCCATCGATAGTAAAGATGACGAGTCCCATGGCCCGCTATCGAGGGAGATCACCGAAGCTCCACTCCATGTCAGCCTAGACAAGCCGCCCACTCTAGAGACCTACGACGACACGAAAAATCCTGACAAGCACATCGAAAATATCGATGCCCTCCTTGACTACAAAGGGGTCAGGGGCGCCATCAAATGCAGACTCTTCCCGACCACTCTCAGGAAGGGGGAAATGGCATGGTACAAAAGCTTTCCCGGTGAATCCATCACCTCGTGGAAACAACTCGGGAGAATGTTTTCAAGGCATTTCACTGTCTCTCGACGACACCCTAAATCAGAAGCTTCGCTTGAAGCGATCATACAGGGCAGGGACGAATCTCTGCGGGAATACATTGAACGTTTCAACAAATAAGCGGTCCAGGTCCCGACAACAGACAATATGAAGAAATACCTACTCGAGCGCGGGCTCCGTCCCCGCAACGACTTTGCCAAGGTTGTGGGCATAGAAACACCAGCCACACTCGATTCCCTTCTCCTAAAGGCCTAGGCGTACATACAGTACGAAGAGAAGGAAGAGGCCAACAGCGCCCGAGAATCTAGGCACATGGACAGTGCAAAACCTTCGAAGACTGACGAACCCTCGACATCCCATCGGGGGGAGAACAAACGGGAAGACAAACCCCGTGATCCTAGAGACTACAAGGGGCCAACAAGTCGTTTCCATGACTACACCCCTTACAACCTCAAGAGAGCATATTCTTTCTGAATGCGCTAATTCTAAATTCAAACAAGCCAGGGTGCGCTTCCCCCGAAAAACACCGTCAAAGCCAGGGACCGACAAGAGCAAGTATTGCAGGTTCCACAAGAATCATGACCATAACACGGGATTTCATCCATCTCAAGGATGCAATCGAAATACTGATCAGAGACGGGCACCTCAAGCAGTATAAGAAAAAAGAGGCCGCTCGTGACGAAGCACCAGAGACCAAGAATGTCGAAGAAGGGAAGAAATCCCCTGACCTCGATACCATTCTGGTCGCCTTGAGCATCTCACGGCTGGAAGACTTCTACTTTTTGGACACAGAGAACGTCCCCCCTGTACTTCTCCACCCACAGTCTTGAGAATCCTTCCCTGCAACCATGGTCATTTCTGGCGGAGGGTTCAATAGGCATACAGTCAGATCGGTGAAGAGAAGGTTCAACCAACTCATCGAGGCCAACTCTGAGATGGATGCCACGCTCGACAAGTTTCGAGGAGGATCTCACCCCTTCACATTCTACAAGGAAGAGTTACCGGGGAGGATCCCCGAATTCGAGCATCCCACTACTCGTGAGAGCTCGGATGACTAACTTTGACGTGCGTCGTATTTTGGTCGACCAGGGAAGTTCGGTGGACATCATGTACACCCAACTGTTCAACACTTTGCAGCTAAACAAGAGCCACCTAACCCTCTACATGGGTTCTGATCTTCAAGGTTTCAACGGGGCCAGCACGAAGTCGTGGGGGTACGTAGAGCTGATCTTCACTTTTGGGAGGGGGATAACGGCCAGAGCCATCAAGACCCAATTCTTGGTGGTGGACTTCCCATCTCTCTATCAATGCATCTTCGGGAGACCCACTCTCGCTGAGCTCATCGCGGTCCCCTCCACCGTTCATCTCAAGATGAAATACTACACGACCGAAGGTTTGGTTGCCGCTCTTCACGAGGACATCCAAGCAGCAAGGAGGTGCTTCGAAGCTTTTGTGAAGGGCCTTAGCTCTATCAAAGCCCAACCTCGGACGACCACTGGAGCCACACAGCCCTCCAGCTCTGAGGAATCTAGGCCACTGGTGATGGTTGACACCATTGACCTCGACAGTCGCTTCTCCATAGAGGACATGGTTGAGCAAAGGAAGAAGGGGAAGGAGCCTATGGTTGAAGATGAAGGGTCAACCTCCTCTGTTGGACACAACGAGCTCTCGAGTCACGCACGACCTATCCCAGATGGAGACTTCAAGCTGGTTCTGTAACACCCCAATTCTACCCCGACAAATTATATAAATAAATCAGAGTTATAAAAAAAACCATTCATGCAAACGAATCAGGATGCCACAAATTCTTCTATCAAAATTCATTGCATTCATCGTGGCTATATAACACTTTTAAAACATCGGATGAACCATCATCATGACATCTTTAATTAAATAATTCAACATCTATGCAGCGGAAATTCTTAATAACATCTCTGTCATCATTACAGCAACTTCAAAACAACACAATTTAATGATAATCAACTTAAGGTTCAACAACTGAATAATCAACAATCAAAAGCAACAAGTGTTCATCCCCTCGAGTGTTACATATCAGAGCAATGACACCGATTCAATCTATTGAAGGTATACAACCTTCACTCTCAATTACCTGCACGTTACCAACATAAGGGCAACATTCAAACAAAAGGGGTGAGATATCTAACAATATAATAAAGCGCATGATACTTAATATATTAAATTAGATCACATAACATCACCACTTCTCATCTCATAATCAACAATAATAATACACATTCACCACATCAATACACACTTCTTTATGCAGTCATATAATGCGACTCAATACTATGCAAATGCATGTGGTACCATTTGGAGCAGAACTCCCATCTCAAAAATTTTCCAATTAATAGAGGCATCAACAAGGCATAAGCCTTCATCTCAATATTCGCCAATACAGGCCATCTCAACGAGCATAAGCTCCGTCTCAAAATGCAATATATGCGACACAATCATGAATGTAATAACAACACCATAATTAACAATATCTCAATACATCATCATCGTTGGCCAAAGGCCTACATCTCAAAAGCATCTCAACATCTCTTCATCAAACATCTCATATCATTCATAATAATTTATCAAAAATCATTTATTCATCAAACATCATTTACTCATCAAACACAACTTCATTAATAACATCTCATCAATAACTCAGTTGTACTTTAATACGATAGTAACTCATCAATTTCACAACGTTGGCCATAGGCCTATACTAGATATTGCCTATAATTAATTAACCAACTAAGGCTTACTTCTAAATTACTAAATCTCTACATACTACTATTCTGTAATATTACATCGTTATCTACTGTTACAAATCAAACAACATCTTCTAAGCATCTCATCGTCATTCTTCCCCACAAAACCAACATAACGATCATCACGGGAACTAATTCAAATCCTATGGTTATCCTTCCTATCTTCATTTTAACCCTTAAGAATAAAGCTCATCGTGTTAGCTTCTAAGCATCTCATCGTCATTCTTCCCCATAAAACTCAAGTTACAACATTCTCAAACTGATTCTGCCAAAAACCAGGCAACATGGATTGACGCATGACTCCTTGGATCGACGCGTACTACACTGAATTTGCAACATGGACCAGATAGCGTCCCAAGAAACATATCGACCAACTCCCTATCAGACGAAGGGGGTTGGACTCTTCCATCCAAGTCTCTCCACTTCTGTGCATAGTCCTTAAAGCCTTCACTTGCACCCATGGACATACTATAGAGTTGAGTACGAGTAGGAGAAAGGTAGGAGTTGTATTGATACTGCTTATAAAAAGCAGCAGCCAGATCTTCCCAGTTTCAGACATTGGTTCCCTCCAGTTGGTAGAACCATTCAAGCTGAGTCCCTGACAGACTGTCTTGAAAGAAGTGGACCCACAAATTTCTATCAGCGGTGTGGGGCTGGATCTTCCTTACGTAGGAACGGAGATGGAGCTTTGGGTAAGACACCTCATCGTACTTTGAAAAAATTAGAGCCTTGAACTTCTGCGGGATGACTACTCCCGACACCAATCCCAATTCTTCGAAATCCACCCCATGTATTCTCTGGACTTCCATAGAACTCAGACGATCTTCCAACTGCTTGTATCTATCCTCAGTAGGAGGATACTTCTCATCATTGTAGTTTGTATCATTGTCAGAAACTTCAGGACTGGGGTCTTTTTCCCTTGTCTCTCTTTCTTGATTCTCCCCTTCCTTGGATGAAGCGGTCAAATCGACTTGTTGCTTTAACGGCCCCCGAACCTTCTGCCCATATTCAGAATACCATAGACCCTCTTCTTTTTATTTTTCTCCTTCAGGATGAGGGCTTTCAGATCCTCCTGCCCTTTTGCCAAATTTATGAACATCTGTTGGAATTGGGCATTTTGCGCCTAAAGATCTTTGATGCTTTGTTCAGAAGACATTTCTGCTGAAATAAACAACGAAGGAGATGAGAAGCCTGTAATGGTACCTGTTTATGCAATGCTATGGATGGGATGCGTATGCAATGATTTCAAGGATTTTTAAAGGCTCAGATTTGTTTAACCAAAATAAACACACGTTAATTGCATTAATAAGTTCGAATTGTTACAAAGAATGCTTTTTAGGCTTACAATAAAACAAACAAAACTTAAAGAAAAAAAGAAACTAGGTCTCCCAGGAGCGCATCCTCTTTGGTGCAATGTAGGCATTTATGCTCCTTTCTTCATGAAGTAGCCTAGTGAGCTCCAGGACCTTCTTCTCACTGGTATAGAACTGAGCTTCAAACGTGTCCTATTCCTCTTTGAGTTGAACTCAGGACTTTTGTAACTCTTCATGATCAGTCGGCATGTTTGGATGTTGACCAAGGGAAATAATATCTCCTTCAATAACTGGTTCCACAGTTATTGGTAGGACAACAGGGTAAGGCATCATAAGAATTTTGGCGCGAGCTCGTACCCATCGGAGATAAGGCACCATGCCCCAAGATTTTATGAACCTTTTTCGGTATCCCTGAGCATCATTCTCATAGTTGAAGGCTATTCCTTGGATAACCGTATCACGAGGACCATCTCTTCTCGCATAACCAAACTGACGCAGTGCCAAACAAGGGTTGTAAGTGATTCCTCCCCTAATGCCTAAGAGAGGGACATTAGGGAATTCACCATAGCGATCAATGATGGTAACATCTTCCGAGAACCGTGAACACCAATGAATGTCTGAATGTGTAAGGGACATCAGCCTACGAGACCATTTCAAACACTGTTCATTCTTCAAAACTGACCTAGGTAGGTGCGAAATAAACCACCTAGCCAATAGAGGAGTGCAACACAGGAGGGTCCCCCCTTCTCTTTAGAGTGCGAGCATGCAGAGAGTGTAAAATATCCCCGAGTAATGTAGGCACCAGATTATGAGACAGAAAAACCTTAATAGCGTTCACATCTACGAGTTGACCCGCATTAAGGAAAAGTACCATCCCGTAAACGAGAAGTGCCAGCACCTCTTTGAAAGCTTGTAAATCCATGGTATCCCAAAAATGGTAAGCCTTCTCGAATAGAAATTTAATCGGGATTCCTTGGACGCTTCCTCTAGTCTCCCAATTTGTCATTACGTCATACCGTTATAAGGATAGAGCTCTAGCAATCTCTTCAGGCTTTGGATGTTCTTCCGTACCGTTGAAAGGTAATAGATCAAGAATAGGTACCCCTAACAACTGAAAAAATTCCTCCATAGTAGGTACTAGCTGGTAATCTGGGAAGGTGAAACAATGGTGCGCAGGATCAAAGAACTAAAACAACACTTTTAACAATTCTTCATCAAGTTTTGCAGTGACCAAGTTGAGCAACCGACCATGCTTTTTAGTGAACAGAGAACTTTCAGGAACCCTTAATGCCAGGTCCTTTAGTTGGAGAGGCACTTTCACAAGGTTAATCTGTATAGTGTTCCTACGGGCAGATGCCATGTCCTACAAAACAAAGCAAAAATGATCCCTAGGAAATCCTTGAAATGGTTAGTTATGATATGCCATGCTTATGATGTCATGATTATGCTAGAAAATCACATGTATATCAAACAAAAATCAAGTCACACCAAGTCCTTAGGTTTAAGGCCTGCATGAGTTTTAAGGTCATACCCTATTGAAGTTGGATTGGTTCAACCTGTCCTATAAATAGTAACCGGGTTCTAAGGGATCTCAATATCACCGATCTTTCCCCAGCTTCGTTCAATATGTGATTGACTCGCAACCAAACAAAACTCAAGAGTCAAACCTCAATGAGTGTAGCATCGAGTTTCTGTCGACCTTGGGAATACACCAAAGCCGGCCATCTCACTACGTCTTACTGGCCAAGTTGTGCAATTAAAGGTTCTCAGGTCAGTTAATGCTTCACGACACCATGCGGCGGCCCCGTACTCTCCCTGATTGACTCAAGGGTTACTGGTACCAGCCAAAGTGCCACATCAATGTAGCTACTACTTCAACCGTGTCGGTATTGTAAGTCTCAGAGTGCCTAAGAGGGGGGGGGGGTGAATTAGGTCTTATAAAAATTTATTCGGTTTTATGAGAATGCTTGGTAGTAATTTTTGGTTAAGTGTTTGAAGGTTTTGATTATATCTTTATCTTTTCCTGATTATGGTGATGAAAGCGATAAATGCGGAAAAGTAAAGAACACAGTGATATATCCTAGTTCCCCTCACAATCCGAGAGTACTCCAGTCCCCTTTCCAACACGAAAGAAATTTCACTATAGTTAGAATGATTGTACAACCTATGCTTACTATCTAACCTATAGGGTGATCAAAGGTTCTTAACACCTTTAAGACCAAACAAACACTAATGTGAATGAAGAACAATCCTCTTCAAATCACAACACTTACTTCCAACAATCCTGGATAGTAAGGGAAAACCTTTAAGTAATACAATAGTTTATTTGAAGTCTATGGAGAGCTTTATCAATCTTCAATTGATCTTCTTCTTCAAGATAAAAACAATTCTCAACAATGTATATAAATGTTCACAATGTATGTATGAAACTTGTAATGATAATGAAAGCGTATATGGCAAGTTTCACAAAATTATGAACACATGAAAGTTTATGTGCAAATTTGAATGAATGAGAAAATTGTTAATATGAAGAAGGTTTTTTTGTTGTTTGAAAATGTTATATGTGTTCTTGTTTAAAATCTGAAAAATCTGCATTTTATAAAGTCATAAGAACCTCTTCATTCATGCCAATTCATATGAAAAGTTGCAATGCATTCATGAAAAGATACCACTTGAAAAATGTTTAAAAAACAAAAGGAAAGCTGCACTGGTTCGCTAGGAACCGGTTCCGACACAGGAGGAACCCGGTTCTTAGTGAACGTTATAATTCAGATTTCAAAAACATCACGCAGGAACCGGTTCCCCTATTGGTACAACCCGGTTCCTGGTACAAAAACCAGGGACATGTTTTTTGAGTAAGTCTGGAACTCGGTTCCCTGTTAGGGAGGAACCGGTTCCTAAAGGGTTATTTTCAAAAATACTTTTTTTTGAAAAATATTTCAAACAAGGTTTTCTTGATGTTAAAGTTATGGAATATGTATATGTTGATGAATGCATATTGTGAACATCTATATTCAAGATTTTAAGAATTATTTATACCATTTGACATTTTGATGATTCTTCAATAATTCTTCAATAATCTTCAAGACTTTTATATGATGTTGATAAGCTTTTTGCACATCCTTTGAATGTTGATGTCCATGTTGTCTTCATCAAAACACATGCTTTAAATATGACTTGAGAGGCTTGCAATTACATTCTCCCCCTTTTTGATGATGACAACTGTTGTACCCCAAAATTTTCCCTCCCATATTCTTCAAGGTTTGCTAAGATCAAGGTTCAAAATCTCTCAAAGGTTGCACAGTCCAATTGCCTCCTAACAGTCAAAAATTAGGGTTTTGGTTCTGGAAAAGAAGTTGAAGTTTCCAAGGGTCCAAACAAGTCCCACATGCCTATATACATTGTCAAGCATCCATATGCCAAGTTTCAAGACTCACAGCATCAAATTGCACCGTCAAAAACCCTAATTGCTTCACAGTCAACTACAGGGGCAAAATGGTCATTTGACAGTCAAAAGTCAAAAATTTTGGTCAACATCTTATTTTGAAGCCACAAACATCATTTGATCAATTCTTGATCATGATTCTCAAAGCCTGGCTCAAAAAGTCTCAAGATGCAAAAGTTTCTATTTTTGGACAGTTGAAAAAGTCAACTGCAAATTGACCAGAGCATAACTTCCACATGGTTTATCAGAAAAATTCCATCCAATTCTCATTTTTAAGAGAATGACATTTCCTACAACTCATCTTCACACTTCAAGTCCAAGAAATGCTCTCACAAAAAGTTATCAATTTCAACATTATAGGTCATTTTCAAAAGTCAACAAAAAGGCACTTTAAGTCAAATACCATAACTTGAGATTGGTAAATCAAAATGACATGGGACAAAAGACATTGGTTAGAGGACTTCGAGGCCTTTCCAAAATGTCCAAGAACATGATCAAAGCTTAAAAATTGGGCAAGATATGCCTTGTGGAAGTTGGGAAATTTTTAGGAATTTTGAAAAGTCAACTTTGCTTCAAATGCCTCAAAATTGCTAATGGGCCTCAATTTCTTCCATGAATCATTACCCAAAAGCTATGCACGACCCATTAAGCTAAAAGGGAGTTATTTTCTTATTTTTAATTAATTAATTGAATTTTTAATCCTATTAATTCATTTAATTAAAATTAATTATGAGAAAAATACTAAATCATGTGTTTTGAATCTTTTTGTACAGCATTTTCATCCATTATGAGCTCATTATCTCGTGTATCAATCACCAAGGAAAGAATCTTCCATAATTTGCATAATTGGCATGAAAAATATTGGAAAAGATTTGACAAAATCAAAGATTCAAAAACATTAAATCAATGGATTTTGGGCTGGCTTTTTGACCTAATTCTATTTGTATACATGTGCACAAGTGAAACCTATTCAAAAAGACACAGAAGCTGCGCCCAAGACCAAGAACAAACTTGCATTTTTCATAAAAAAAACCTTGAAACTGTTTTCATAGCTACTGCACGTTTCAAAGCCAAAAAGCCATTCCACTACACTTCTGACACTACCAGGAAGCTTTTGCAATCGAAACCAAGCCTTCACGTGCAGAGAATTGGTAGAACAGAACTGCTTTCTTTTCCAAATTTTTCATAATCGTATTTTAAATTCCATGCATGGTTCATGACTTTTAATATTTGATTTACACTAACATGAACATTCTGAAGCTATTGGTGCCCTCTAATTGAATTAATACTGCCTGTGTCAAAAGTTGCCATTGATGGTCGCTAGGATTCCAGAGCTACAGATTTAGGGCTTTACATATATGGAAAAATTGGCCATTCAAACTAGTACCATTGAAACCAGGACATCCAAACGAATCAAGTCCACTACTCGCGCCCTTTTTATATTTGCCCAGGAGCCAATCGCTATTTTTCTGTTTTGAGTTTAGTGGGGGTTTAAAACCCCCGCTATCTGTTTGATAATTGCAGGAACAAAAGGAGGACGATGCTGGCGTGGCTTGATCTTACTGGGTAGTTTGAATACTGGCGCGCCTTTTTGTTAAGAACCACTAATGCTTGCTTTCTCTCTCATAATAATCATTATCCATTAAGTTAACAAATACGCGCGTTGGTTCAAATGGTTAATGCGCTGGCTTGCAGGTATTGGGACCTGGGTTCGATTCCCAGGTCCCCCACTTCTTCCATAATATTTTTCTCAATATGTTTCCATGCAGCACGCTCTCAAAAGACCATCACGCGTCCTCACCATCTAGCTTGCCACGCGCCCAGAAGCCTCAATCTAATGGCCATCACAGGAACTCCACCATGCACGCTAGTCAACTGATGCACACGTAATCACAAAAAGTCAAAAGGGCCTGGATTGCAGTGGGCCAAATTGCTTCATAAACCTCTCAATTGGGTCAGCCACCCCCATGGTTTGCATATTTTTACTTTTTATTTTAATTATCCCTTTTATTCTTTTATTTGTTTTATTGTCTTATTTAATTCAAAAAAAACAATTTTCATAACACAAAAAAAATCAGAAATCATAAAGATAAAAATATGTTTTATTTAATATTTAAGTCATTAATATTTTTGTAAATAAATTTTTAATAATCAATTTAGGTTAATTTAGGTTAAAATTTTAATGTTTTTTTTCTTAAATAACTAAAAAAATGTAGAAATTAGGTTTTTAGCATTTTTATTCTCTTTTCTTAATAAATAATTTTTTCTTCTTATTATTATTAATTATTAACTAATTTTGTAAATAAACATGTCATTAATTAATTAGGGTAAATTAGGTTAAAACTTAAATATTTTTTCTTTAACAATTAAAAACAACTTAGAACTAGGGTTTTATTTAATTTCTAAATTTTTAATTAATTTCCTTTATTTCATAAATACCAAAAAACATAAAAAAATAATTTCTTTTCTTATTTAATAATTAATTAGCCTTTTAATTTCATTTAATTTCTTTAAAGGGTCCAACGCCCTCGAACACTCGATTCTTATTTCTCTTCGCGCATTTATGTTTATTTTATTTTTTAAATATTATGTAATTGCTCAAGCCTTGTAATAGTAATTAGGAAATTTATTTACTTTCTGCATTTTTAGTAAAAAAACGGGTCTTTGTTAATTTGGCGATGTATAGACCCGCGCCTTGTAATAGCGTAGGAATTTATTTTCTGCACTTTAATTTCCGCACCCTTAAAACTGCTAAAACTTTGCATGAAAGAATGAATGGCCCAAATAAAATCAAAGCGTAGATCACCATAAAGCATGACAAGATAAAACATAACTGAAAACAATACACGAATTCACACACCACTCTTAGGGTACGCCTCACTGTTGCCTTGCCCCTCGAAACGTGGTCGTCGAGTATAGGACGTTTTAGTAAGTCCTTGTGTCCATGAACATGGCATAAGGGTAGCTTCTAAGGTGTCCTACTGTTGCTCCGGTGACCACACTGTCCCTACAAACCCGAATTGACCCGAACACCTCCAACGGTGGTGCTACCTACCTCTCAATGGTTGGATGGCACTACCTTAAGGACATTTACACAGCCTAATTCCTTAGGGTAGGTAGATGAATCATAGATACTTGCTCTAATTCAAAACAAATCAAAACCTCTTTTCACACTGACACTTTTCAAAAAGCTTTCAAAACAACTTTTTCAAACACTCTTGAGGACTGATACAAGAGTCGATCTGAAATCTTTAAACGAAACTTTTTTAAACCCACTCACACTTTGAAAAGCAAACAATCTTTTGAAAACACAATGAGCAAGTATCTAAGAGTCCATGGATAACCATGGATAGAAAGGGTGCTAACACCTTCCCTTTCTATAAATCTACCTCCCGAACCGAGAAACTATCTCATAAGGAATTTTGCTGTGCTTTTGTCCTGTCCATGTTGGAGAAAATAAAAGACGGTGGCGACTCTTGCTTCCGCGACATTTCGCGATCCAGCGTTAAACAGTCAGTTCCAGATCCACCGATCACAACAACCAAGTCTTGAAAACGATTTCTTGAAATGTTTATGTTGTTTTGAGTAGCAAACATGTTGAGCAAATGCAAGGCTCCCCCTAAATTGTATGCTCCCCCTAAGTTCATGATTCTTTGAATTTTGGAGTGAGTTTGATATTTATTTGGGCCCGCAATTTCTTTGAAATAAAATAACACATATGCATATTCTTCTCCCCCTTTGTTAACATAAAAAAGGATGGGGAAAAAGAGTGAAATAAATATATATAAAAATTAAGACGTGCATCTTTAAGAGAAATATTAGATATCACCTTCATCCAAAATACCAAGTTCTCTTTGAAGCTTTTTGTTCTTGATGGACCAAAGAGATCCATGTGTAACAATTGTAGTGGCCTTGTAGTAGACACCACATTTTTAGATTTGAAAGTTGTTTTGGTCTGTTTGCCCTTTTGGCAAGCGTTACATAATTTGTCTTTGATGAACTTCATCTTTGGTAGACCAATAACTAAGTCATGCTTAACCAATTTGTTCAAGTGCTCCATGTGAATGTGAGCAATCCTCTTGTGCCATAATCAAGCGTCATTGTTGTTTACCATAAGACATTGTACCTTCAGAGACAAATCATCTAAAGTAATCATAAAAATATTGTTAGTTCTTATACCTTTGAGTTTTACCTCATTGGTTGCCTCATCCATAATGAGACATTCTTCTTTGTTGAATTTGATCTTGAACCCTCTATCACAAAGTTGACTTATGCTAAGAAGGTTGTGCTTTAATCCTTCAACATAGAGAGGTTGTGCAATGCCTTTGGATTTCTTCTCTAAATTTTCATGTTTTTCAAGTCTACCGAGTTCCGTTTCGTATTCTTGAAGTTTGCCAAATAATGTAGCGGAAGTCATTACGGAGAGACTCTTCTTTTCCGAGATTGCCGTTACCTTTGGTTGCCATTCCCTAGTCAGTGATCTAAGGATTTTCAAGTTGAGTTCATCATTTGTCAAGGTTTTACCAAGAGCATTTAAGTGATTTGTCAAATGCACAAATCTCTTTTGTAAGTCAAGAATGGATTCTCCGGGCTGCATTCGAAATAGTTCATATTCTTGACTCAAGGTATTTAGCCTTGATCTTTTTACTTCAGCCGTTCCTTCATGAGTTTGAACCAGGGTATCCCATATTTCTTTTGCTGTTTTGCAGTTCGAGACACGGAAGAATTCGTCCATACTGAGTACACCTTGAAGAAGGTTTATTGCCTTTTTGTCATAGAGAACTTTCTTTTTATCATCGTCGTCCCATGCAGTTTTGGGCTTTACAGAGCCAATGCCATTGATTACTGATATTGGCATAAATTGACCATTTTCAACAGCATCCCATACTTCCTCTCCTTGCGCTTCTAAATGCGCCTTCATGCGTATTTTCTAGAAGTCAAAATATTCACCACAAAATAGAGGAGGTTTGTTGTTACTACCACCATCTCTGAAAACTGGTTGATGATTTGCGGAAGCCATTCTGGATCTTTAGGAACAAGTTACCTATAACTTGCTCTGATGCCAATTGTAAGTCTCAGAGTGCCTAAGAGGGGGGGGGGGGGGGGGGGGGTGAATTAGGTCTTATAAAAATTTATTCGGTTTTATGAGAATGCTTGGTAGTAATTTTTGGTTAAGTGTTTGAAGGTTTTGATTATATCTTTATCTTTTCCTGATTATGGTGATGAAAGCGATAAATGCGGAAAAGTAAAGAACACGGTGATATATCCTGGTTCCCCTCACAATCCGAGAGTACTCCAGTCCCCTTTCCAACACGAAAGAAATTTCACTATAGTTAGAATGATTGTATAACCTATGCTTACTATCTAACCTATAGGGTGATCAAAGGTTCTTAACACCTTTAAGACCAAACAAACACTAATGTGAATGAAGAATAATCCTCTTCAAATCACAACACTTACTTCCAACAATCCTGGATAGTAAGGGAAAACCTTTAAGTAATACAATAGTTTATTTGAAGTATATGGAGAGCTTTATCAATCTTCAATTAATCTTCTTCTTCAAGATAAAAACAATTCTCAACAATGTATATAAATGTTCATAATGTATGTATGAAACTTGTAATGATAATGAAAGTGTATATGGCAAGTTTCACAAAATTATGAACACATGAAAGTTTATGTGCAAATTTGAATGAATGAGAAAATTGTTAATATGAAGAAGGTTTTTTTGTTGTTTGAAAATGTTATATGTGTTCTTGTTTAAAATCTGAAAAATCTGCATTTTATAAAGTCATAAGAACCTCTTCATTCATGCCAATTCATATGAAAAGTTGCAATGCATTCATGAAAAGATACCACTTGAAAAATGTTTAAAAAACAAAAGGAAAGCTGCACTGGTTCGCTAGGAGCCGGTTCCGACACGGGAGGAACCCGGTTCTTAGTGAACGTTATAATTCAGATTTCAAAAACATCACGCAGGAACCGGTTCCCCTATTGGTACAACCCGGTTCCTGGTACAAAAACCAGGGACATGTTTTTTGAGTAAGTCTGGAACTCGGTTCCCTGTTAGGGAGGAACCGGTTCCTAAAGGGTTATTTTCAAAAATACTTTTTTTTTGAAAAATATTTCAAACAAGGTTTTCTTGATGTTAAAGTTATGGAATATGTATATGTTGATGAATGCATATTGTGAACATCTATATTCAAGATTTTAAGAATTATTTTTACCATTTGACATTTTGATGATTCTTCAATAATTCTTCAATAATTCTTCAATAATTCTTCAAGACTTTTATATGATGTTGATAAGCTTTTTGCACATCCTTTGAATGTTGATGTCCATGTTGTCTTCATCAAGGGAAAAGTTACATAAGGCCCAAAATGATCTCCAAATTAACAGACAGGATGGAATTCTGATAGAGCAGATCGAAACCCTTACTGAAGACATCATCAATCTGCATGATCATGAGGAGAATAGGTTGATTCAAAGGGCGAAAATTGACTGGATAAAAAAGGGAGATGGAAATAACAAATTCTACTTCTCACATATCAAAGCAAGACATAAAAGGAATTATATCAAATTCCTGCAGAATGATGAGGGGGATGTCATTACAGGGGAAAACAACATTGAAAATAAGGTTATGACCTTTTACCTCTATCTGCTGGGAGAGACCCCTAACCAAACCAAGCATATTGATGTGGAAGTTATGAGAATGGGCAGGCAGATTCTGACTGATCAAAAGAGTAACCTTGTCAACTGTGCTTCTGTCCAGGAGATTGAAGATGCTTTAAAGTGTATTGGTGACAACAAATCCCCAGGCCCTGATGGATTTACTGCAAAGTTCTTCAAAAGCTTTTGGGAAATTCTGCAGAAGGATGTGATTACAGCAGTCGAGGAATTTTTCAGAACTGGTAATATCCTCAGTAACTTTAACAGGACTCTAGTAACCCTTATCCCTAAAGGAGACAATGCTATTGGCATCAAGGACTACATGCCTATTTCTGGGTGCAATGTCTTTCTTAAAATTATCTCGAAGATCCTTACAACAAGATTAAAGAAAGTCTTGCCTTCAGTTATAAACAAGAATCAGGCAGCATTTGTCTCAGGCCAGGACATTCACAACCACATCCACTTAGCTTATGAACTTGTCAAAGGTTATGATCGGAAACATGGTACGCCAAGGTGCATGCTGCAAATCGACCTTCAAAAGGCTTATGACATGGTTGAATGGGGTTCTCTAGACAGTATCATGAGGGAACTGAGATTACCTACCAGATTTGTCCAATGGGTCCTCACTCTGATTTCAACAGTATCCTATACCTTCAATATCAACGGTAACCTTTCGAATATTCTGCAGGCTAAGCAAGGTATTAGGCAGGGGGACCCATTGTCTCCGCTTTTGTTTGTGCTTATGATTGAGTATCTAGATAGGTGCTCGGTGAAAATGCAAAGAAATCCGGATTTTAATCATCACGCAAAATGTGAGCAGATGGCGCTGACCAACCTGGCTTTTGCAGACGACATCCTCCTTTTCTGCAGAGGGGATGCTGGGTCTGTGGACATTCTTATGACTGCATTTAGGAATTTCTCCCTATCTACTGGCCTTATTTTTAACCCTCTCAAATGTAACATTTTCTTTGGCAGTGTGGAGTTGACAGAGAGGAACAATATCAAGACAAGAGTTGGGTTTGCAGAAGGAAGCTTCCCTTTCCGCTACTTAGGGGTTCCACTCAGCAGCAAGAAGCTTAATTTGCAGCATTACCTCTCCCTAATTGCGAAAATTACTGGGCATATCCACCACTAGTCTACCAATCTGCTCAGCTATGCCGGACGTATTCAACTTGTTAACAACATTATATGCTCTATTACACAGTTCTAGATGCATAATTTCCCCCTTCCGAAGTGCGTGCTCAGGAAAATTGACACTATTTGCAGGACATTTGTTTGGACTGGTAGGAATGATGCTAGCCATAAAAGTTATGTTGCTTGGAAGAGTATGTGTAAACCAAGGAACCGAGGAGGCTTAGGTATCAAGAACCTAACGGTTTGGAATCAAGTTGCCTTACTTAAATGCCTTTGGAATATTAGTAATAAGAGTGACAGTCTGTGGGTCAAATGGATACATAAAGTGTATATGAAAAATTGTGACGTAATGGAAGTTTCTGTGGGGACAAGTTGGACGTGGAACATTAGGAGCATTTTGAATCTTAGAAGCAAGGTCACTCAAATCCAACACATTTGGGACCAAATGCTTCTCCATAAGAAATTTTCAATGAAAGTAGTTTATAACGCGCTTATTGATGACTTGAGTAGAAGTACTTGGAGTAAGCTCCTTCTTCATAACCACGCTAGACCGAAAGCCAAATTTACTGCATGGTTGTTGTGTCATGGGAAGCTCCCAACCAAGGATAGGTTGGTGAGGTTTGGTATAGTTTAAGATAGCTTGTGTAGTTTCTGTGAGAAGGAGGAAGAAAGTGCGAACCATCTTTTCTTTAGTTGTTCCAAAACTATTACTGCTTGGATGGCAACTTTAAATTGGTTGGGGGTAAGCCACAAACCTCTTCTCTGGGAGGATGAGCTGAAGTGGATTCTGGCTAGTACTAAAGGTAAGGGCTGGGGGGCAACAGTGCTCAAAACGGCGTTTACAGAAACGATTCATGAAACTTGGCTGCTTAGGACTGCTTCTATTTTTGATAACATTACTTTTAACAACAATACGATAGAAAGAATTATTGATTGTATAGTGTATATATGCTGGGGAAATAGGAAGATTAGGCCTAATATTGCTAGATTAATGTGCTAGCATTTTTTTGTAGAATTAGATGGCTGAACATGAAGAGGTTGCCTTGATTGTATTGTTCCCTTTTGAATTAATATATCAGTTTTGGTTAAAAAAAAGCATGATTTTTGGTGTTATTTGAAAAAAAGAAATAATTAATAAATAATAAAAAAGAATTGAAATAGATAAAGAAGAGAATTGGGCCTGTTTAAGTAATCCAGGGGGTGTGCTTCGGAATTTGTGCCAAGCCCATGAATGTTGAGCCCATTCCTGCTCCTGATTCTGTGCAGCCACGTTTGGAGAATGTACCATGGTCTTTCCTTGGTTTGAGCGTTGGATCTGTGTTGGTAGTGATCTAGTGGCTGGATGTTGAGACCACATGGTAGGCGCTTGGAACGTGTATACATGGAATCTGCAAATGAGTGTTAAGAAAATAAAGAAAACGCAGGGACTTGGGATCGAACCCAGGTCTTCTCCACTATCCAACGCGCGCTTCACCACTGGGTTATATTTTTCAATTGTCAATATAATAAGACTAAATTATAATATACAAAATAAGGTAAATAAACTGAAAAATGCGCGTAATTCGAACAAGCCAATAATGTTGTGCCAAATCATTGTCTTCTTCTCCTGTCCGTCGTCTTATGTATCAGACTTATACCTACATACGTTTTCCATAGCTATAAACCTGCAAGCTTAAAAAATTCACAAGACGCATGATAAATTAATTCTAGCTATACCAATCAACTCGCCTTGATCTCACGAGCATCATGGCACTATTTTCTTGGTCCAATTTAACTTGTACAGAGAAGCCCTAAAACAACTTCTTAAACTCTAGCCATGGCAATCATCAATGTATGCATCAAAACGTCAATTAAATCATTCAAGCATGTTGCAAATATGTCAATAATCACAAATAAATTATTAGAATATGTTTATGATGCAAGAATCATTGTATTCAATTTTGAAACAAAGAGCAAACTGTGTGAAGGCTATGGGGTGATTCTGGACTTGGGAATGCTTGCAATTGACCGTGTTAGATTCAGGAGATATCCAGGAATCGTTTAGAAGCTTTGGAATGTTTTGTATCATCCTCTATGTGAGAAAACGATCTACCACTTTTTTGCCAAAATTTGAGTTTTTCTTCTTCAGCTCTCACGACTGCAATCCTTGTTCTTTTGGCTTGTGTATGTTCTATATATGTTGTGTGATATATTAGGACAACAAAAACATATTGAATCTTTTCCAATCATGGACATTGAATGTGATTTTTTGCTATATGATATCTTTCCAAAAAAATCCTAATCATGCTATTTTCACCTCAATTTGCCTTGATTTGATTTGATCTGATTAGGCCAGCTTGATTAGATTTGATTCTAACAAAAATCAGATCAAAAAATCAACCTTGTATATTTTTTGCCATTTATTTGATTTAATTTAACTTTTAATAAATAAAAAAAATAAAATAAATAAATAGAGAAAATAATATATGGATGCCGATTTGGGTCGTGGACCATGTCTTCAACAAGATACAATCATGAAAAGCTAGACCCATTTGACAAAAAATGCACTTTTGAGCATATTTGACTTTTGGCAATTTTCCAAAAATGGCCAACTTTGACAATGCATATATCTTCCAATTTTAACCCTAGATAGGTGTTATTGGACTTTTTAGAAAGCTTAGGATTTCCCCTAAACAACCCTTTTGTTTTCATCTCAATTGGATCTTCCATATTCATGTAAGAAGCTTTGACCCAAAAGGTGTTTTTATTGACTTTTCAAATGGACCTATAATGTAGAAATTCATATCTTTTTATGAGTGCATTGTTTGAACTTGAGGGATGAATATGAGTTGTAGGAAATTTGATTCTTTTCAAAACGAGCCTTGGATGAGAAATTTCTGATAAAGTATGAGAAAGTTATGCTTGGTTAAAATTTGGTTGACTTTTCCTGAGAAACCTTAATTTAGCAACTTTTGAGTTTTGATGAATTAGGAGCATTCCTTGAGGAATCATGATCAACCCTTGATAAAATGATGGATATCACTTCAAAATGTTGATGTTGACCAAAAATCTTTAAGTTTGACTGTATGTGGGTCACAGTTGACTTTTGACCTAATACAGTTGATTTTCAAGCATCTGAGCAGTTGACTGAGCAAACTTCTTGTGTAAGGCATGCAACTTGACATGGATGATATTGAGAACATATTAGGACTATGGAGAGAATATGAGGCTTTTGTATCTCACCCATCTTGATGAAAATGGAAACCCTAATTGGAGGTTCATTGCTTTAGGAGAGAGTTTGTCTGGTCAACTCTTGGGTATCCTTGAGCAAGTTGAGGGTCTTAATGAGCATATGTTGAGTAAAATGGGAGGGGAAATTTTGGGGTACAACAGACAGTTTCTTAGGCTACAACAAAATCAAAATGGCACATGAGGACATGGAGAAAACAACCTTTGTCACACAGTGGGCACATTCTGTTACAAGGTTATGCCATTCGGGCTGAAGAATGCTGGGGCAACCTATCAGCGTGCCATGGTATCTCTATTTAACGACATGATACATCACAAAATATAGGTCTATATGGACGACATGATAGCCAGGTCTCAAACAGAAGAAGAGCATCTTGATCATTTACATAAACTCTTTGAGAGACTAAAGAAATACAAGCTGAGGTTGAACCCAAATAAATGCGCGTTTAGAGTGAGGTCTGGTAAACTCCTAGGCTTTGTTGTCAGCAATAAAGGAATCAAAGTGGATCCCTCTAAGGTGAAAGCGATACAAGAGATGCCTGCTCCTCGTACTGAGAAGGAAGTTTGAGGATTCTTGGGACGTTTAAACTACATTGGCAGATTCATTTCTCACCTGACAACTACTTGTGAACCAATCTTCAAGTTACTGAAGAAAGATCAAGTAGTCAAATGGAATGATGAGTGCCAAACTGCCTTCGACAAGATCAAAGAGTACTTGTAAGAGCCTCCTATTTTGATGCCACCAGTCAAGGGAAGACCATTGATCATGTATCTAACTGTTTTGGAAAACTCAATGGGGTGTGTGCTGGGGCAGCATGACGAGTCTGGCTGAAAAGAGCATGCTATTTATTACCTAAGCAAAAAGTTTACCGACTGTGAAACAAGATATTCATTGCTCGAGAAAACATGCTGCACTCTAGCATGGGCTGCTCGCTGGTTAAGACAGTATATACTTACCCATACTACCTTATTGATATCCAAAATGGATCCAATAAAATACATCTTCGTGAAGCCTGCCCTTTCTGGGAGAATAGCGAGATGGCAGATGTTGCACCCCAAAATTTGCCCTCCCATATTCTCCAAGAAATTGCCAAGCCAAGTCACAAGATTCTCCAAGGGTTGCACAGTCCAACTGTCTCCTATACAGTCAAAACTAGGATTTGTGTTCTGATCAAAGAAAGGAAGTTCTCAAAGGTCCAATTAAGTCTCATATGCTTACAAATGTGGTCAAGCATCCTCATATCAAGTTTCAAGGCATTCAGCTCAAAATTGCACAGTCAAAACCCTAAATTGCACTACAGTCAACTGTAGGGGCAAAATGGTCATTTGACAGTCAAAAGTTCAAATTTTTGGTCAACATATCATTTTGAAGCCACAAACATCATTTGATCAATGTTTGATCATGATTCTCAAAATTTGGCTCAGAAATCATCAAAGATGCAAAAGTTACTATATTTGGACAGTTGAAAAAGTCAACTGAAATTGACCAGGGCATAACTTTCACATGGATCATCAGAAAAATTCCATCCAAAGCTCATTTTTAAGAGAAAGACATTTCCTACAACTCATCTTCATATTCCAAGTCCAAGAAATGCTCCCACAAAAAGTTATCAATTTCAACATTATAGGTCATTTTCAAAAGTCAACAAAAAGGGACTTTAAGTCAAAGGCCATAACTTGATATTGGTAAATCAAAATGACATGGGACCAAAGGCATTGGTTAGAGGACTCAAAGATCTTTCCAAAATGTCCAAGAACATGAGAAAAGCTTAAAAATTGAGCAAGTTATGCCTTGTGGAAGTTGGGAAATTTTTGGGAATTTTGAAAAGTCAACTTTGATTCAAATGGTCTAAAATTGCTAATGGGCCCATTTTTCTTCCAAGATTCATCATTCCAAGCATGTGCACGACCATTTGGCCCAAAGGGGAGTATTTTCTCATTTTTTATTTATTTATTTGAATTTTTATTTATATTAATTCAATTAAATCAATTAAATATGTGAAAAATATCTAAATGAACCAAACAAATCTTTTTGTGCACATTCTAGACTCAATATTTCGTGCATAGGTTAATATGGCAAGATTTGGTTCAATTTGAGCATGATTGAGCAAAATACACATGGAAGAGATATGGAAGATCCTTAAGGAAATCAAATATTCAAAACAATAAATTCCAAGAGATTTGATCCATGTTTTTGACCTAACTGCCTCAGTACATAACCTAGAACACAAACCTAATGGCATTAGACACTGAGCTGCGCAGAGAATACCATTACAAAACTTGAAAATTCCTTGAAAACTAAAAAACTGAAATCAGTACTACAGGTCAATTCAAAGCATAAGAATTGTTCCAATAGCTTCCTTGGCAAGCCCTGAACGTATTCCAATCAAAAGCATCAAAGATAGCCCCCTAAAACGCTGTACAGAAGTCCCTCTTGTGCCATTTTTTTCATTTATCGTGCTTTGCATTCTAGACATTTTCATAACATTCTATTCATGGAATCATGTTTGTTTTGAGTTTCTGAAACTAACCATTGTGTTTGATTGAATTTTTGCAAGCCATACGCGATTATGCCATAACTGCGTTTTAGGGTTTACAGAGTTTGAAAATTGGGGTTTCCCAAACCAAGCAAAATTAGTCCACGAAATCATGACCATTCAAACCAGCACACTCCAACGAACAAGAATCAGTCATCGCGATTAATTTATGTGGCCTCACGGCCTAGTCGTTATTTTCTCATATGCTACTTTCCGCAACGGTGTAAAAACCGTTGCCTAATACTTTTGTGTTTCAGGAAAACGGAGAAGATGATGCGTTGTCACGACAGGAGCGGTCCATTTAAATTTGCGCGCTAAATTCATCATTCATTGTTGTTTCTTATTATATTACTTTTCTTTTATGTTATATACAAATAATTCAAATGGCTCAGCTGGCAAGCTATCAATGCGTTGACGTCCGAGAACTGGGTTCGAGTCCCAGGTCTTCAATATTCCCATTTATTTTTCCTCAATTGACGTTCACGTGCAGTGCTGAAGGGAGGGACCACGCTACACCTTCAGAACCAAGCCTTCCACGCGTCCAAGGGCACCAGATCAATGGCCCAGATCCAAGGAGCATGATGAATCATGGTCAACGCACCAGTATGCTAGCAAAGAGGTCAAAAAAGGGCTATATTAATTGGGCCAAAATTTCACAACAATACCTCCATCTGGGGACTGAACCCCCCCTGGTTTGCTTCTCTATATTTTTATTATTTTTATTTTTTAATTGCAATTTTATTTTCTTTATTGTTTTCAATTAATTATTCCTTTTTTTTACAAAATATAAAAACATCATAAAAAAGCAGAAAAGATGGAAAAAATTTAATAATTATTTTATTTTAATTATTTTCATGAATAAATTATGTAAGTGAATTTAGTTTAAATTAGGGTTTATTTCTAATTCTTTTCATAATAAAAATACAAAAATATAGAATTTAGGTTTAATTGTTAATTTTATTCCTTTTAATTTCCTTTTTTTTACAATAATAATATTTATTTTATTTACTTTCATAAATTAAAAAATGCATGTAAATTAACTTAGGTTTAATTTAGGTTAAAATTTTAATATTTTGCATAATAAATTTAAAAGTCATTAGAAACTAGGTTTAACATTTCATTTTAATTTTAATTAATTCCCTTTTTCTATTAAATCTAAAAAACACAAAAAACACCAAAATACTAAAAAACATTTTCTTTTAATTTTTAATTTTTTATTCTTCATTAATTCTAATTAATTTAATTCATTAACTTTAATTTTTTGCAAAAGGGTCCAACGCCCATATTTTTAATTGTTAATTTCGCACATTTATTTTATGTCGCTTATTATAATTATGTAATTCTCCCAAAGCGTTGTAACAATTTATACTTTTCGCACTTTTATTTCTTTCGCTTTATTTACTTTCCGTCAAATCGGGTCCGGTTTAATTTTGGCGATGTGGACCCGCGCCTTTTGTAATAGTTTAGAATTTATTTTCCCGCAAATATAAACTGTTAAACAAAGCATGAAAGAATGTATGGCCTTAAGAATAAAATCAAGCGTAGATCACAACAAACATGACAAGACAAATATCAATGAAAATAACACACAATTCGCACACACCACCCCTAGGGTACGCCTCACTGTTGCCTTTCGAAAGGTGATCGTCGAGTAGAGGATGTCTTAGTAAGTCCTCATGATCCGGGAACCTGGCATGAGGGTAGCTTCTAAGGTGTCTTCCCATTGCTCTGGTGATCACCATGTCCCTACAAACTCGAATTGACCCGAACACCTCCAACGGTGGTGCTACCTACCTCTCAATGGTGGGATGGCGCTACTTTAAAGGACTCTTACACAGACGAATTCTTTAGGGTAGGTAGGTTCTCGTAGATACTTGCTCTCTTCAAAAACAAACAAAAATCTTTTCACACTGACACTTTTTCAAAAGCTTTCAAAGCAAATTTTTCAAACACTCTGACGTACGAGTCGAACTGAAATTTTTCAAAGAAACTTTTTTAAAACCCACATTGAAAAGAAAACAAACCTTTTTGAAAACACATTGAGCAAGTATCTAAGAGCCCATGGATAACCATGGATAGAAAGGGTGCTAACACCTTCCCTTTCTATAACCTACCTCCCGAACCGAGAGCAATCTCTTTAAGGAATTTTTCTGTGCTTTTGTCCTTTCCATTTGGAGAAAATAAAAGACGATGGCGACTCTTGCTTCCGCGACATTTCGCGAACCAGCGTTAAACAGTCAGTTCCAGATCCACCGATCACAGAACTGGCGACTCTGCTGGGGATATACTTAAAGTGAGGTATACCTTAGGGCTAAGTCATAACTATGTTTGCAATTGTATTGCTTTGTGTGCTTTATTATTGTGGGTTGCTTGGGAGTTCTATAGATCCTAGCCCGGATCTGGGGGATACTTTCTTAGAAAGTAGCAACAAGGCTGTGAGGGAACTGTGCGGGGTATACCGACATGGTTGAAACAGTCTGCTACGTTGATGTGGCACTTTGGTGTGTACCGGTAACCCTTGAGTTCAGTCAAGGAGAGTACGGGGCCTCCGCGTGGTGTCGTGAAGCATCAACAGACCTTAGGAACCTTAATTGAACTATCTTGGCCTCTTTAGGGTAGTGAGATAACTGACTTTGGTGCAGTCCGAGGTTGGTTGATACTCGATACTACGCTCAATTGAGGGTTGCTTTCCTGGAATATTTCGGTCGCCAGTTCAGTGGCTAAATCGAAACGATGAACAATGAAAGCAATCCCGTGATATTGGGAACCTTAGAACCCGGTTACTTTGATTAGGACAGGTTGAACCCACCAACTCCAAGAGGGTACTACCCAGACCCCATGCTGGCCTTAAACCTTAAGGGCTTGTCTTGTGTGCCTTGTGTGCCTTACATGTTTGTCTTTGTAAATATCTGTGGTGTGTTTAATCATAGCATCATGACATCATCCAGCATCATATTCATTGACTAACCATTTCAGGGGTTCGAATTTTCATCTTTATTCTTGTTTTGTAGGACATGGAAACTGTTCGTAGAAAGACAATTCAAATCAGTCTTGTAAGGATCCCTCCTCAGCTTAAGGAGCTTATATCCAGGATTCCTGAGAACTCTTCGTTCAGTGAAAGGCATGGAAGCCTCATCAGCTTGGTCAACACCAACATTGAGGAAGATATGATAAAGGTCCTGTTCCAGTTCTTTGACCCTCTGCATCACTGTTTCACCTTCTTGGATTATCAGTTGGTACCTACATTGGAGGAGTTCTCCCGGCTCCTGAAGAACCCTATCCTTGATCAGCTACCCTTCAACGGTACAGAAAAGGAACCTAAGCTTGAAGAGATTGCTAAAGCCTTGCACCTACAATCATCTGACCTCAAGGGACATTGGGAAGTTAGAAGTGGTATCAAAGGGTTCTTAGCCAGGTTTCTGTTTGAAAAGGCCCATGAATGTTGGAATTCCCTTGACTTGCAAGCTTTTGAAGAGGTTATGGCCCTCCTTGTTTATGGTTTGGTGTTGTTCCCTAACCCAGATCAGCTTATTGATATCAGTGCTGTTCAGATCTTTATGTCCAGAAATCCTATACCTACGTTGCTGGGGGACATCCTTCACTCATGTTACACCCGAACCATGAGAAAAAGAGGTGTCCTTATGTGTTGCACTCCTCTCTTGGGAAGGTGGTTTATTTCGCACCTTCCACAATCAGTCCTGAAGAATGAGCGGGGTTTGCGATGGTCACAACGGTTGATGACTCTTACGCATGCAGATATACATTGGTGTCCTAGGTCCAGAGAAGATGTCATTATCATTGATCGTTGCGGGGAGTACCCTAATGTTCCTTTACTTGGAATCAGAGGAGGTATTACTTATAGCCCATGCCTGGCTTGGAGACAGTTTGGTTATGCTCGGAGAGACGGTCCTCATGACATGTTAATTCCCGACATAGTTTTTGACTTCGATAACGATACTCAAGGACTTCGTCAGAGATTTATCAGAGCCTGGAGGATGCCAAGTAGGATAGACAGCAAGACACTGGGGCACAGGAACTCCATCCCGTTGGAACCTTATCTCAAGTGGGTACGAGCTCGCTCCCAGAAGTTAGTGATGCCTTATCCTCATATGCTCCCAGTAATCAAAGAACCAGTCTTGGAAGGGGAAGTGTCCCACATTATTCAGCACCCTGATATGCCCACATTCTGGGAAGAGATGCAGAAGAGCTGGATCCAGCTTAAGGAGGAAAGGAATTCTCTTGAGACTAGTCTGCATGCCAGCGAAAAGAAGGTCTTGGAGCTCACCCGTCTGTTGCATGAGGAGAGGAATCTCAACACCTACATAGCTCCGAAGAGGATGCACAGTGTATTTTGGGATTGATTTGATTTTTGTGCTTTTTGCCCATGAGGCTTTGATGTATTAAACAATGATTTCTTTAATGATAACGTGTGTTCCCTTTTGTCTACAACAAATTCGAACTTTCGAACCCTTGAATGCATTGCATACGCATTTCATACATCATGTGCATAGCAGGTTTTTCCTCTTTTCAGGTTGCTTACAGTTCTTCGCTGTCTATTTCAGCATCATGAATCCCGAATCTGCATCAACTGAAACATCGATCAAGGCTCTTCAGGTGCAGAATGCACAATTCCAGGAACTAATCAAGGGTCTGGCTAAAGGCCAAGAAGAACTGAAGGCTATGCTCCTGAAGAAGGAGAAGAAGAAGAAGAGAAGAACTGTTCTGTTCAACTCGGGCCGAAGATTTGGTAATACTCTGCAGCATGAAGAGGCTGGTTCTTCTGTTGGCAAGAGTCCTTCTCAGGCAGAAGTAAAGGTTCCTAGTCCGGTCGTCTCCGACAACGAGACAGATTTTGATGAAGAGCAGTACCCTCCTGCGGATGACAGATACAAGCAACTGGAGGACAGGTTGAAGGCTATGGAGGTGCAACAGGCACCTGGGCTGGATTTCGGAGATCTGGGTTTGTGGACTGGTGTGATTATCCCGCATAAGTTCAAAGCACCATCCTTCTCCAAATATGACGGGGCGTCTTGTCCCAAGCTGCATTTAAGGTCCTATGTTCGGAAAATTCAGCCGTACTCTGCGGATAAGAATCTATGGATCCACTTCTTCCAGGAGAGTCTTTCAGGGACTCATCTCGAATGGTTCTATCAGCTGGATGGGACCAAGGTTCGTAACTGGGAGGAGCTGGCTACTGCTTTCTACAAGCAGTATCAGTATAATGCCGACCTTGCCCCCACACGTACCCAACTCCAGGGTATGGCGTTAGGTGCAAGCGAAGGTTTTAAGGAGTACACTCAGAAGTGGAGAGACCTGGCTGGCAGGGTGCAGCCACCATTGACTGATCGGGAGTTGGTAGACATGTTCTTGGGGACCTTATCTGGGCCGTTTTTCAACCATCTCATTGGGAATTCTTCTGCTGGGTTCACTGATTTGATCTTGACTGGAGAGAGAATTGAAGCTGGGCTGAAATCTGGGAAGATTGCAAAGGGTGCATCATCTAGTTCGGAAAAGAAACCATTCAAAAAGGAGTCTAGTGCCGTGTATGGTTCTAGGAAATCAGAGAGACCTGAGCACCGCCAATCTGTCAGTGCGGTGATGATTGCTAAGCCTGCTGCCGCTCCTCGGCCAAACAATTCTCAAAGGGCTGAAAGACCCCGGCAAGAATTTACCCGGTTAAACATGACCCTCTCACAGATTCTGCCACAGTTGCTAGCCACCAACTTAGTGACTGTCAGGGAAGCTCCAAAGTTCCCAAATACAACATCTCCCAAGTACAACCCGAATGCTCGTTGTGCTTACCATTCAGAAAGCCCGGGGCACTCTACTGATGACTGTTGGGCGTTAAAGAATAAGGTGCAAGACCTTATCGATGCAAAGGAGATACAATTCGAGGCGCCTGCAAAGCCGAATGTAGTTACTGCCCCTATGCCTCAGCACGGGGTAAATGCTGTTGATGAAGACGTTTATGCTGTTTCTGTGGATGATCTAGCCACTCCTCTAAAGATCGTCAAAAAGAACCTACTGCAGGCCGGTTTATTTCCGGGTTGTAGTGAGGGTTGCCTATTCTGTGTTGTGTCCCCATCTGGTTGTCCCTTGCTAAAGTTAGGCATCCAAAGCTTAATGGATAGCAAGGAGATTCTATTCAAGAAGTCTGCTGTTCGGTTGGTTCCAATGGAAGAAGTTTCTGTGGTGACTATCTTCAATAATCTGATCCCGGCTCTCCAGAAGAAGCCCGTTCAAATTATGACCGTTGCACCCGTTATTATCACTGTTCCAGGGCCCCTGCCCTATGTATCTGATAAAGCTGTCCCTTGGCACTATGGGGCAGATGTATATATAAACGGGATCAAACAAGAGCTCAACACTGGCGCCAGCATCTGTGACATCACTGGCTCAGCCAAAGTTACCCGCAGTGGCAGGCTCTTCTCGCCTGACATTGCACCACCTGCTGCCCGAAGACCGCTCCTGATAATTCCTACAAGTACACCTATGCCTGTTGCTGACCAAGTTGTTGTTCCTACTGCTGACCCGATTGTTTCTCCTGCTGCCGAGTCATCCCATGCTCGGGGCAAGGGAATTGAAGTTGAGCCTGCCCAGATGGAGGCACCCGTACCCATAGCTGCTGAGGCCTCCCCACAAGAGATGGAGGAGATTCTGAAGATCATAAAGAAGAGCGATTTTAATGTTATGGAACAGCTGGGGCATACGCCTTCCAAGATCTCCATGCTCTCTTTATTGCTGTGCTCCGAGGCCCATGCTAAGGCCCTAATCTCATTCCTCAAGACGGCCCATGTGCCACATGAAACCTCTGCAGTCCAGTTCACTGATTGCGTGGCAAGTCTAACGGCAGATAATGGCTTGGGTTTCTCAGACGCTGACTTAACCGCAAAGGGGAGAGATCATAATGATGCTCTGCATGTCTCAATTGAATGCAGGGGCACCACCTTGGCACATGTGTTGGTTGATACTGGGTCATCTTTGAATGTGCTACCCAAGAAGGCTCTGGATCGTCTAGATTGTGAAGGCCTGGAATTGAAACCCAGCAACATCATCGTCAGGGCCTTTGATGGTTCAAAGAGGATGGTCCATGGGGAGGTTGACATTCCGATTCGTGTGGGCTCTCAGGTGTTCGACTCCACTTTTTATGTGATGGATATCCGTCCATCTTACTCTTGTCTGCTGGGTCGACCCTGGATACATAAGGCTGGGGCAGTGACCTCTACCTTGCATCAGAAGCTGAAGTACCCCGTCAGAGGGAAGATTGTCACCGTGCAAGGAGAGGAAGAATATATGGTGAGCCACCTGAACTCCTTCAGGTACATTGAGATGGATTGAAACCCCCTTTCAGCATTTCGAGGAGGTGTTTCCAATTGCAGCAGAAACAACAGAAGCAGGTGGTCCTTTGAAAATGACTTCCCTGAAGGATGCCCGGGCTGTGGTTCAGAAGGGTGAATGTGCCGACTGGGGCAGACTTCCGGACTTTACTCAGAAGACTGATAAACTTGGGCTGGGTTTTACCACAGAAGGTCAGAGAGTTATGAGGAAAGCGAGGATCGGAAGGCCTCCGATATTTATTAAAAGCTCAGGAGTGAATGCTGTTGGGGAAGACCATGAAGTGGACGAAGCCGAATTCAACAGCTGGATCTATCCGACGGCCGAAGACGGATTGAACAATTGGAGTGCAAAGGACCATACCCCTGTTACCTTTGTGACGCAGTAATGAATTCCTATGTTTTGTTATTTTGTAATAAACAATGATAAACTCTATGGCCCGGTGTCTTACCCGAGGCACTGTGGTTCTATTTGTGAGGGCATACAAACTGTCATTTTATACATCATGAATGAAAATCTTGGACGTATTTTTCGCATTACAAATATTGTGCTCCTTTTCTATCTTTCTTTTCCTTTACATAATTTTCAAAACAGCTGTATTTACACACACACTCACTCATACAGGTTCCAATCGACTCTGGATCTCACTGATAACAACTCTGCTACTGCCAATTATGACTTCGAAAATCCGATCAACTTAGCCAAAGACGAAGGTGAAGATGATTGCGAAGTGCCTGGCGAGCTTGCAAGACTGTTGCTTCAGGAAGAGAGGGCAATTCAACCCCATGAAGAGCCAGTGGAAACCGTAAACTTGGGTACTGAGGCAGACAGGAGAGAGGTAAAGATTGGTGCCAACCTAGAGCTCAGCGTGAAGCAACGGTTAACCAAGATGCTGCATGATTATATGGAGATCTTTGCCTGGTCCTACGAAGACATGCCCGGGTTGGATACCGATATTGTGGTCCATCACTTGCCGACTAAGGAAGACTGCCCTCCAGTTAAACAAAAAGTCCGTCGGATGCGTCCAGAGATGTCTGAGAAGATTAAAGCCGAGGTCATGAAACAGTTTGATGCGGGGTTCCTTGCAGTAACTTCTTACCCTCAGTGGGTTGCTAATGTGGTGCCGGTACCGAAGAAGGATGGAAAGGTCAGAATGTGTGTCGATTACAGGGATCTGAACAGGGCCAGCCCCAAGGATGACTTCCCCTTACCTTACATTGATGTCCTTGTGGATAATACAGCTCAGCACAAAGTGTTCTCTTTCATGGATGGCTTTTCAGGTTACAATCAGATCAAGATGGCACCTGAAGACATGGAAAAGACTACATTTGTTACTCAGTGGGGTACCTTCTGTTACAAGGTCATGCCGTTCGGGTTGAAGAACGCTGGGGCAACCTACCAACGTGCTATGGTGGCCTTATTTCATGACATGATCCATCATGAGATAGAGGTGTATGTGGACGACATGATCGCTAGGTCCCAGACTGAGGAAGAGCATCTAGATCATCTGCAAAAGTTGTTTGACCGGCTGAAACTGTACAAGCTAAGACTGAACCCGAACAAGTGCACCTTCGGGGTAAGATCTGGGAAGTTGCTAGGCTTCGTGGTCAGTGATAAAGGTATTCAAGTGGACCCTGCTAAGGTCAAAGCTATTCAAGAGATGCCAGTTCCTAAAACAGAGAAGGAAGTCAGAGGCTTTTTAGGGCGCCTGAATTACATTGCTCGATTCATCTCACATCTGACTGCTACCTGTGAGCCAATCTTCAAGCTGCTGAAGAAAGATCAGGTAGTACGTTGGAACGATGAATGTCAGGCTGCTTTTGACAAAATCAAAGAGTATCTCCAAGAACCACCCATCCTTATGCCACCGGTTGAAGGGAGACCTCTGATACTATATCTGACAGTGCTCGACAATTCAATGGGGTGTGTGCTGGGGCAGCATAACGAGTCTGGCCGAAAAGAGCATGCCATTTATTACCTTAGCAAAAAGTTTACCGACTGTGAGACCCGATACTCACTGCTTGAGAAAACTTGCTGCGCTTTGGTATGGGCTGCTCGCCGGCTGAGACAGTATATGCTAACTCACACTACTTTGTTGATCTCAAAGATGGATCCGATAAAGTACATATTCGAAAAGCCTGCTCTGTCTGGGAGAATTGCAAGATGGCAAATGATCTTGACGGAATACGACATTCAGTACACAACCCAGAAAGCCATCAAGGGAAGTGTATTGGCAGACCACTTAGCTCATCAAGCTGTAGATGACTACCAATCAATGAACTTCGAGTTTCCGGATGAAAGCATCATGATAGTAACTGATTGTGAAGTACCTGGACCGGATGAAGGACCTGAACCAGGATCCCGATGGTCTATGCACTTTGACGGAGCCTCCAATGCTTTGGGTAATGGTATCGGCGCCATCATCATATCACCACAAGGTACTCATACTCCACTCACTGCCCGGCTGTGTTTCAACTGTACCAACAACATGGCGGAGTATGAGGCGTGCATCATGGGTCTTCAAGCTGCGATCGACCTAAGGATCAAATTTCTAAGTGTCTTCGGAGATTCCGCTCTAGTGATCAATCAGATCAAAGGAGAGTGGGATACGAAACATCCAAACTTGATTCCTTACAGAGAGTGTGTGTTGACCCTGATTCCCCACTTCACGGAGATAACCTTTGAGCACTTTCCAAGAGAAGAAAATCAGTTAGCGGACGCGTTAGCTACAATGTCTTCAATGTTCAAGGTCAAATGGGATAATGAAGCTCCCCGGATCATCATCTGGAAACTGGACGAACCGGCATACTGTTGTGATCTCGAAACTGAATTGGTGACTGAGAAGCCTTGGTACCACGAAGTGAAGAGATATCTGTAAGCTCAGGAATACCCCGAAGGTGCCTCTATCAATGATAAGAAATTCCTGAGAAGGTTCGCAGCCAAGTTCTTCCTTAGCAACGACATCTTGTACAAGCGAAACCATGATTCAACCTTACTGCGTTGTGTGGATAAGACTGAAGCAGGACAGATCATGGAGGATCTACATGAAGGGACCTTTGGTACACATTCCAGTGGACATACTATGGCTAAGAAAATCCTACGGGCAGGATATTATTGGTCCACGATGGAAGCTGACTGCTACCAACACTCCAGGACATGCCACAAGTGCCAGATCTATGCAGATAAGGTGCATGTTCCTCCGGTTCCACTGAATGTTCTAACTGCGCCTTGGCCGTTTGCAATGTGGGGCATAGACATGATCGGTGAGATAAAACCTACGGCATCCAATGGACATCGTTTCATCCTGGTGGCGATTGACTATTTTACGAAGTGGGTCGAGGCAGCCTCCTATGCTACAGTAACCAAGACTGTTGTGGCACGGTTCATTCGGCACAACCTGATATGTCGGTACGGCGTCCCTGAGCGGATTATTACAGACAACGGTACCAACCTAAACAACAAGATGATCGCTGAGCTCTGCGAACAGTTCAAGATACAGCACCACAATTCTTCTCCTTACAGACCGAAGATGAATGGGGCTGTAGAAGCAGCAAATAAAAACATCAAGAAAATCGTGCAGAAGATGACAGTGACTTATAAAGATTGGCACGAGATGTTACCGTTCGCTCTGCATGGGTACCGTACCTCAGCAAGGACGTCAACCGGGGCAACTCCTTTCTATCTGGTTTACGGCATGGAGGCAGTCTTGCCGATTGAAGTGCAAATTCCCTCTCTACGGATAATGAAGGATGCAAGTCTGAACGAAGATGATTGGATCCAGACACGACTTGACCAACTCAATCTCATTGACGAAAAGAGACTTGCTGCTATCTGTCATGGTCAGACGTATCAGAAACGGATGATCAGGGCGTTTAACAAAAAGGTCAGACCACAGGAATATCAAGTTGGGGATCTGGTAATCAAGAGAATCATCCTTCCTCAGAGTGATCCAAGGGGCAAATGGACCCCTACATACGAAGGGCCATTTGTGGTTAAGCATGTGTTCTCAGGAGGAGCCATGATATTAACCAATATGGATGGTGACGACCTTCCTCACCCCGCCAACGCAGACATAGTTAAAAAATACTACGCATGAAAAAAGACCCGCTAGGCTGACATGCCTAGGCAAAAATTAGGGCTTCCCGTCGAACCAAAAGGGTTCGGGCAAAATGAAGGGATGAAAATGAAAAAAAACTGTACACCCGGCAAGTCGAAAACCTGAAAAGGCGGCTTGGGCAAAAATGGGTATCCCGGTGGACTGAAAACCCGAAAGGGCGGTCCAGGCAAAAATTAGGGATAAAGCGTAATACTATGTCTCATTGATCACTTTGCATCCAGAATCCGGTATCTACATCAAGTTCAGACGGCATCAATCAGTCAGCTTCACCTTCAACCAAGGTCATCAAGTGATGAGACGCTCGGAGTTATAAAGGCAATAGAAGAGTTGAAACCCAGTGGGATCATTCACTTCACACAGCTGTTTTATTTTCTTTTGTACAAAATTTGTATAAACTCTCTTATTCGGCGGCGTACCTCTTACTAGTACGTCAGCCTCTTGTACACAAAACGCCTATTCACAGGCTATTCAAAAAATCAATACAAATATATTTTCAGTTAAACGTGCCAAGTATTTTCCTTTTTTCTGTTTTGTTTTGCGAAGAACGTCCAAGGTTCAATTTGTGATATATGCATTGACAATAATGTGCTAACTCATAAATATTTGCATACGAAACAAAGGAATTAATTGCAGGTGACACTAGAAACAGGGGCAATAAAAGAATTGTCTAAGCAGCCTAATTGTTCTATCCTCCAAGGTACCAAGGTAGGTTCAGCTAAAGAACATAACCGGTACATCTTAAATCCCCAGAGAGTGGTTCAGCAAAACAATACATTCTTCTCCAAGCTATTATCAGATTATCAAAGAAGTTGGGTATCCTCCCGTAGATCTCAATACTTCCCCAGCAGCATATATATATTCTTAACAAGCATCCCCGGCAGTCTTGACCTAAAGATTGTTCCCCGGCGGCATAACATTCAAAAGGAATCACTTCCCCCGCAGTTCAAAACTCCCCAGAGAGTCTCATCCAGTTCCCCAGGAAGGTTGGAACCCATCTCCCCAAGCAATAAGCTTATCCCCAGTAGATTCTGGAAGCTTACCCCCTCGCAGAGTACGAACGCGTCGTCCGGCTTGATTTAAAGAGTTATCTCCTTAACAGGATATAACTGGGTTATCCTCAGCCAAAAGTCCCGGAAAGAACGTCGTCGACGAAGCCTTCTTACCCCAGCGAAGTCTCCCAACAACAAAGGGATCCTCAGCAAAGTTATCAACAATTCAGCAGAGCATCTCTATCCCCACAGAGTATCACTCCCCAGCATGGTCGCTAGAGTATCTTTTCTCCCCGCAGAATTATTCATTCGCCAAGTTTATTCCACAACGGAGTCATCTTCTCCTACCGGTATTCTTGCAACTATCATCCCCAGCGGAAGCAAAAGCTATTCTTCAACATCAGCCCAGGATACGACTTCCCGGCACCCGTCAAGGATTTACTTTCCTAGACGAAAAACATTCATAAAACATCACATACATCATTATAGCATGCATAGACGCATCATATCATACAAATCCCATTTATATTGAGGACATCATTGCTTGACCCATATCATGCATTGCATATGACTGACCTTTACCTTTCAGGAAAGATGCAGTTAAAATGCTCAAACATATTTCAAGGCCTTCTCTAGTCCAGCTAAATCGACTCCCAACAGATTTTCTGATAAAGACTCAGCAGAACTTATGGTCCCCTCTCCGGCAAGTGCGTGAGGTGGTAATTCCTTCTTCAGATGTTTCCCTCTCCGACGATGAGTGTGAGGTGATAGTCTCCTATGGTCCCCTCTCCGACAAGTGCGTGAGGTGGTAATTCCTTCTTCAGATGTTTCCCTCTCCGACGATGAGTGTGAGGTGATAATCTCTTATGGTCCCCTCTCCGGCAAGTGCGTGAGGTGGTAATTCCTTCTTCAGATGTTTCCCTCTCCGACGATGAGTGTGAGGTGATAATCTCTTATGGTCCCCTCTCCGGCAAGTGCGTGAGGTGGTAATTCCTTCTTCAGATGTTTCCCTCTCCGACGGTGAGTGTGAGGTGATAATCTCTTATGGTCCCCTCTCCGGCAAGTGCGTGAGGTGGTAATTCCTTTTTCAGATGTTTCCCTCTCCGACGATGAGTGTGAGGTGATAATCTCTTATGGTCCCCTCTCCGGCAAGTGCGTGAGGTGGTAATTCCTTTTTCAGATGTTTCCCTCTCCGACGATGAGTGTGAGGTGATAGTCTCCCATGGTTCCCTCTCCGACGGTGTGTGAGGTAGTAAGTCCTTTTCAGATGATCCCCTCTCCGACGATGAGTGTGAGGTGATAGTCTCTTATGGTTCCCTCTCCGACGGTGTGTGAGGTGACATTTCCTTCCCCTATGATTCCCTCTCCAACAGCGAGTGAGGTGATTCCTTTTCAAGATTATAATGGCCTATGGTTCTCGTTCCGATATTGCAAAGATGGTATTTCCCACCGAGATTTTCTCAACAAGCGTTGTTGAAGTTAAAGTCACCCAAGGTTCTCTTACCATTCGCGCTAAGGCAGTAACCATACCTGGTTCATTCATCATCTTTTGAAGTTCCAGACTCAGCTCCTGTAACCAGTCAGGACACATCTATACCAAGCACCTAAAATCAGCTCCTGCAACGTGTCAGGTACTCATTTTCTGTTTTGCAGGTATACAGGTTCTCGCTAAGGAGTCTCCTACGCGATCAATATCCAGATGGCATCTATAAGCCCATCATCCTATCCAGCAATTCCCAAATGGCATCTATAAGCCCATTCCCATCACACTGCTAACATGTGAGCGCAAATTTCTGGGCACTCTAGTGTCCAATCATCTTCTACCCTCGGATTACGAAAGGCACGCCAGCCAATCTGCATCCTCAGGTCTAAGAAGATTGAACAGGGGCAACTGTTGCACCCCAAAATTTGCCCTCCCATATTCTCCAAGAAATTGCCAAGCCAAGTCACAAGATTCTCCAAGGGTTGCACAGTCCAACTGTCTCCTATACAGTCAAAACTAGGATTTGTGTTCTGATCAAAGAAAGGAAGTTCTCAAAGGTCCAATCAAGTCTCATATGCTTACAAATGTGGTCAAGCATCCTCATATCAAGTTTCAAGGCATTCAGCTCAAAATTGCACAGTCAAAACCCTAAATTGCACTACAGTCAACTGTAGGGGCAAAATGGTCATTTGACAGTCAAAAGTTCAAATTTTTGGTCAACATATCATTTTGAAGCCACAAACATCATTTGATCAATGTTTGATCATGATTCTCAAAATTTGGCTCAGAAATCATCAAAGATGCAAAAGTTACTATATTTGGACAGCTGAAAAAGTCAACTGAAATTGACTAGGGCATAACTTTCACATGGATCATCAGACAAATTCCATCCAAAGCTCATTTTGAAGAGAAAGACATTTCCTACAACTCATCTTCATATTCCAAGTCCAAAAATGCTCCCACAAAAAGTTATCAATTTCAACATTATAGGTCATTTTCAAAAGTCAACAAAAAGGGACTTTAAGTCAAAGGCCATAACTTGATATTGGTAAATCAAAATGACATGGGACCAAAGGAATTGGTTAGAGGACTCAAAGATCTTTCCAAAATGTCCAAGAACATGAGAAAAGCTTAAAAATTGAGCAAGTTATGCCTTGTGGAAGTTGGGAAATTTTTGGGAATTTTGAAAAGTCAACTTTGATTCAAATGGTCTAAAATTGCTAATGGGCCCATTTTTCTTCCAAGATTCATCATTCCAAGCATGTGCACGACCATTTGGCCCAAAGGGGAGTATTTTCTCATTTTTTATTTATTTATTTGAATTTTTATTTATATTAATTCAATTAAATCAATTAAATATGTGAAAAATATCTAAATGAACCAAACAAATCTTTTTGTGCACATTCTAGACTCAATATTTCGTGCATAGGTTAATATGGCAAGATTTGGTTCAATTTGAGCATGATTGAGCAAAATACACATGGAAGAGATATGGAAGATCCTTAAGGAAATCAAATATTCAAAACAATAAATTCCAAGAGATTTGATCCATGTTTTTGACCTAACTGCCTCAGTACATAACCTAGAACACAAACCTAATGGCATTAGACACTGAGCTGCGCAGAGAATACCATTACAAAACTTGAAAATTACTTGAAAACTAAAAAACTGAAATCAGTACTACAGGTCAATTCAAAGCATAAGAATTGTTCCAATAGCTTCCTTGGCAAGCCCTGAACATATTCCAATCAAAAGCATCAAAGATAGCCCCCTAAAACGCTGTACAGAAGTCCCTCTTGTGCCATTTTTTTCATTTATCGTGCTTTGCATTCTAGACATTTTCATAACATTCTATTCATGGAATCATGTTTGTTTTGAGTTTCTGAAACTAACCATTGTGTTTGATTGAATTTTTGCAAGCCATACGCGATTATGCCATAACTGCGTTTTAGGGTTTACAGAGTTTGAAAATTGGGGTTTCCCAAACCAAGCAAAATTAGTCCACGAAATCATGACCATTCAAACCAGCACACTCCAACGAACAAGAATCAGTCATCGCGATTAATTTATGTGGCCTCACGGCCTAGTCGTTATTTTCTCATATGCTACTTTCCGCAACGGTGTAAAAACCGTTGCCTAATACTTTTGTGTTTCAGGAAAACGGAGAAGATGATGCGTTGTCACGACATGAGCGGTCCATTTAAATTTGCGCGCTAAATTCATCATTCATTGTTGTTTCTTATTATATTACTTTTCTTTTATGTTATATACAAATAATTCAAATGGCTCAGCTGGCAAGCTATCAATGCGTTGACATCCAAGACCTGGGTTCGAGTCCCAGGTCTTCAATATTCCCATTTATTTTTCCTCAATTGACGTTCACGTGCAGTGCTGAAGGGAGGGACCACGCTACACCTTCAGAACCAAGCCTTCCACGCGTCCAAGGGCACCAGATCAATGGCCCAGATCCAAGGAGCATGATGAATCATGGTCAACGCACCAGTATGCTAGCAAAGAGGTCAAAAAATGGCTATATTAATTGGGCCAAAATTTCACAACAATACCTCCATCTGGGGACTGAACCCCCCCCTGGTTTGCTTCTCTATATTTTTATTATTTTTATTTTTCAATTGCAATTTTATTTTCTTTATTGTTTTCAATTAATTATTCCTTTTTTTTTTACAAAATATAAAAACATCATAAAAAAGCAGAAAAGATGGAAAAAATTTAATAATTATTTTATTTTAATTATTTTCATGAATAAATTATGTAAGTGAATTTAGTTTAAATTAGGGTTTATTTCTAATTCTTTTCATAATAAAAATACAAAAATATAGAATTTAGGTTTAATTGTTAATTTTATTCCTTTTAATTTCCTTTTTTTTACAATAATAATATTTATTTTATTTACTTTCATAAATTAAAAAATGCATGTAAATTAACTTAGGTTTAATTTAGGTTAAAATTTTAATATTTTGCATAATAAATTTAAAAGTCATTAGAAACTAGGTTTAACATTTCATTTTAATTTTAATTAATTCCCTTTTTCTATTAAATCTAAAAAACACAAAAAACACCAAAATACTAAAAAACATTTTCTTTTAATTTTTAATTTTTTATTCTTCATTAATTCTAATTAATTTAATTCATTAACTTTAATTTTTTGCAAAAGGGTCCAACGCCCATATTTTTAATTGTTAATTTCGCACATTTATTTTATGTCGCTTATTATAATTATGTAATTCTCCCAAAGCGTTGTAACAATTTATACTTTTCGCACTTTTATTTCTTTCGCTTTATTTACTTTCCGTCAAATCGGGTCCGGTTTAATTTTGGCGATGTGGACCCGCGCCTTTTGTAATAGTTTAGAATTTATTTTCCCGCAAATATAAACTGTTAAACAAAGCATGAAAGAATGTATGGCCTTAAGAATAAAATCAAGCGTAGATCACAACAAACATGACAAGACAAATATCAATGAAAATAACACACAATTCGCACACACCACCCCTAGGGTACGCCTCACTGTTGCCTTTCGAAAGGTGATCGTCGAGTAGAGGATGTCTTAGTAAGTCCTCATGATCCGGGAACCTGGCATGAGGGTAGCTTCTAAGGTGTCTTCCCATTGCTCTGGTGATCACCATGTCCCTACAAACTCGAATTGACCCGAACACCTCCAACGGTGGTGCTACCTACCTCTCAATGGTGGGATGGCGCTACTTTAAAGGACTCTTACACAGACGAATTCTTTAGGGTAGGTAGGTTCTCGTAGATACTTGCTCTCTTCAAAAACAAACAAAAATCTTTTCACACTGACACTTTTTCAAAAGCTTTCAAAGCAAATTTTTCAAACACTATGACGTACGAGTCGAACTGAAATTTTTCAAAGAAACTTTTTTAAAACCCACATTGAAAAGCAAACAAACCTTTTTGAAAACACATTGAGCAAGTATCTAAGAGCCCATGGATAACCATGGATAGAAAGGGTGCTAACACCTTCCCTTTCTATAACCTACCTCCCGAACCGAGAGCAATCTCTTTAAGGAATTTTTCTGTGCTTTTGTCCTTTCCATTTGGAGAAAATAAAAGACGGTGGCGACTCTTGCTTCCGCGACATTTCGCGAACCAGCGTTAAACAGTCAGTTCCAGATCCACCGATCACAGCAGATGATCCCGACAGAATATGATATACAGTATACTACCCAGAAAGCAATAAAGGGTAGTGTACTAGCTGATCACTTTGCTCATCAAGCAGTGGATGACTACCAGTCCATGAAGTTCGAATTCCCAGATGAAGACATCATGATGGTAAATAACTCTGAAGAATTCAGACCATATGACGGACCTGAACAAGGATCCCAATGGACCCTGGTTTTTGATGGGGGAGTCCAACGCACTCGAAAAGGGTATAGGTGTTGTACTCATATCTCCTGAAGGATGTCTATGATACGGTGGGAGAAATGACTTGGGATTTTGCATTTGTGTTCGCAAATGTTTCGGTTTAGCAAGAGTCGCCACCAACTTTTTATTTTATCCAAAGGAAAGGTCAAAAAGCACAGGAAAGACCTTTGAGATGTTTTCTTGGGTTCGGGGGGTAGATTATGAAAAGGGAAGGTGCAAGCACCCTTTTCATCCATGGTTATCCATGGACTCTTAGTTATTTATTTAGATCACTTGCTTTTGCTTTTCAATTGTTTGAAATGGTGCTTTGTGTGTGGTTTTGAAAGTATTTTGAAAAGAGGCCATCGTTGTGGCAACCTTTGTAATGATTCTTGTTTGAATGTATGCAAAGGTGTTTGTCTTTTGAAAATATGTTTCAATGTTTGAAAGTTTGTTTTGGGAAATGTTTTGAAATTGTGTTGTGATGTGTTTTTGAAAATAGCAAGGATGTTTGCAAGCTTTGTTCAAGTAACTAAGAGTTGTCTACCCTATCTACTCAAAGATCTTTCCTACACATCTTTAACCCTTTTACATTGTTGTTTTACCATTGTATTTGGTAAACAACCTTGTATTTGGATGTTAAACGCGACATGCGCGGGTCATCGTATTGACCATGATAGCAATTGTGCTAAGTATCTTTAGCAAATTTTTGAGGGACTAGATCATTTTGTATAGGCAACCAAGATAGCGTCATCGAGGGACTATGATCTTTTTGTTTTGATTTTTGTTTTGCCAAGATACTCAACATGCATACCATGGCCATTTTAAAGGCAACAAGTGGGTGAAACCCTAGGGGTGTATGTGTGCATTGTGTTGTCATTTTCATGCATTTTATGTCTTGTATTAGTCAAGCTATTTGTTTGATTTTGGATATTGCATACAAATCCTAATCTCTATCATGGCATATTTGAAAGCTATAAATGCGTAAAAGTAATCTAAGCTATTACAACATTGGTATGGGGAGGGGGATACGATTTTGAATATGGGATTATTTGCAAGAAATTGAAACCCTAAAATTATTACAACCATATTGAATTAATTGTGCAAATAAATAAACAATATTTAAATAGACAATTAAATAAATATGCAATATGTTATAAATATGCAAAAAATGTTTTTGTTTATTTTTATGTGTGTAAAAATAAAATAAAATGTGTAAAAAAAGAAAAGAAAAGAAAATATTATTTTTATTAAGGGTGGAAACCCTAATTTGTTTTAAGAAAGTATATATGTGTATATATATATATATATATATATATATATATATATATATATATATATATATATATATATATATATATATATATATATATATATATATATATATATATATATATATATATATATATATATATATATATATATATATATATATATATATATATATATATATATATATATATATATATATATATATATATATATATATATATTAATTATATTATTTATGTATAATAAAATAATAAAATATATACAAATGTTAGAAAAAAATATTATTTAAGTATGTAAATAATAAAAATAAAAATATAATATGTTTATGTATTATTTTCAAGTTTTTATTAAAGAAAATAAAAGTATGTTATTTAATAATTATTTTTATGTTTAGAAAAAATAATAAAAAATACAAAATAAAATGTGAAAATTTATGAAAATGTTTTTGATATTTTTTTATGTTTAGAAAAAATAAAATAAAATCAGAAATGAAAAAGAAATAGAAAAATAGAAAAATATAAAACAATGGGCCAAGGGGGTGTGAGTAGCAAGTCAGGGGGTGCAAAAAGTGAGAAATAGCCAGGCCCAGCCCAGCTACTTCATCTTCAACCTTCGTTCAAACAAAATACGCGCGTTTCCTGTACAAATGTCCAACTCCTGCATACGTGCTCTAAAGCAAAAACTCACAACATGAAAGTTATAGCATTTCTCAACACGATTTCAACCATATAAAGAACTTAATCTAACTCTCAAAGACCAGAGAGAATTTCTCTGGCCCTAATTTCTAACCTAACTTTTTCAGAAAGTTCATCAATCAAATTCTCTCAGCACACTTAACTTAAATGAAATCTATGCATATGTACAACTTAAGGGCAATGAGTACTACATTTTTTATTCATAAACCTAAGCCTAATGATTCCTAAATAGAGAGATAGAAAGTTGAAAAATACCTGTTTCAGTTGAACTCGAGTATGGAAATGTGGAGGTTTTCAATGAGGCCTGAGATGTTTGTGAGCTTGCTTGAACTTCCTCTGACCTTCCCCAATGCTTTGTTTGCTTTAAGCTTGCTTGAATAAGCCTGTAGAAGTCAACATGCACAAGCTGAAATCAGAAATGGTGAAGCTTGAAAATGGAGTTACAGTCAATAGCCAATGGTTGGGATAACTTAGGTGGGTTATATGGAATGTATTGGAACTAGTTTGGGGCAAAACGCACGAGTGGTTTGTGAGATGGAAACAAAAATGCAAAAACTGCCCTGTTTTGCAAGAAGAATGTGTTTTTGTGTTTTGGAAGGCTTGAGGGTTGGATAGCTCGTGCTTCTGGCTCAAGGCAATATGCAAAAGTTGTTTGGAATGCTTACCAACTTTGTTCTTATCATATTTATAAGATATGGATCTTTTGCAAGTTTACTTGGTTTTGAAGTAAAAGTGTGAAGTGATACAAGACAGACATTTACAGGCTATCTTCAAGCATGCACAAGATTGTTGTACCTTTGACTAAGTTTATGGAACTTGTTTTCTGCAAAGAGAGGGGTCCAAGGCTCAAGGGAAGCAAGTTGACATAAAGCTGTGCTTTATGAAAATGGCATAATTAGCTTTTTTCCAAAAATAGATTAAACCCTTGTGTAAACTTCCATTGATCAAAATAATGCCTTAAACCAATGAGTTTGCATTCAATTTTTGAGTGTGGAAGGGTTTAAAGACCCGTGAGCAAGTACAAGTGAGTCTGGATAGAGTTTGCAATTTGTGTCAACATGAAACATGCCATGGATCAAAGTGAGTTTTTTCCAAATTCAAACCTTCGATTCTCCCTAACCATAAATGATTTTGGAGAGTTATTGGACATTTTGGAAAGCTTGTAACATGCTCTACAATCCATCTTTAAAATTAATTTTTATATTCCAATTGGAACTATGTGAAACATTGCCATGAAGATAGGTAAAAATCCTGCCTAAACTAGGGCAAAATTTCACTAAGTTAGAAAGTTTTTGGACCTTTATTCAAAAAATCATAACTTAAGATCCAAGTATCTTTTGGGAAAACTTTGTGAATAAAAGTTGTAGATTTTGTGGAGGACTACAACTTTCATGTTGGAAGTTTTGTTTGAATCAAATTGCATCATGGTGAAAAAGTTGGGCAAAGTTGGGCAAAAATAAGAAAATTTCATAATTTAGAAAAATTCTAAGTTATGAAAATTTTCAATCTTAAACCCTAATTTGCAAAATTAGGTTTTTTGATGAACAAGTTTCATGTTTTGACTCATCTTGATGAAAAATGACCCTTGGCACTTGACTTTGACCAAAAAGTCAAAGTTTGACTTTTCAGTGTATAGTTGATTTTTGATCAGTTGACTGGAAAATTCATCTGTCAATCCAATGCTTTTGAGATCTTTTGAACCTTGTGATTAGGTCAAGATGATGCCATTGAGTCCTTGAATCCATGCTTGAACCAAATTTGCCATTGCCTAGGTGAAAAAAAATCAGAAATTGCCCTCCTGTAGTCAAAAACCCTAAAAATGACCATTTTGCCTTTTTGATGATCTGATAAAATTTATTGAGGAGTTATGGTCCAAACTTGATCAAATGGTTCATACGAGCCTATAATATTGATGTGGACCAAAAATCATGAGGTTTGACTGTAAATTGGCCACAATTGACTTTTTCCCCAACACAACTGATTTCTAGGTCACTTGTCCAATTGACTGGGCAAAAATTTGATTCAAGGCTTGAAACTTGGTATGAGCAATCTTATAAGTCAAACATGAAGTATGAAAGTCACATGGGGCATTAGAAGTCCAAAATTCCTTGTGCAAACTCAAACCCTAATTTAGGTCATCAGTGAAAGGAGATGTCTTGAGTAGAGCAAACCCTAATTTGGTCTTGAGTTAAAAGAGTCTTGTTCAACAGTTGCCCCTGTTCAATCTTCTTGAACCTGAATAGTTAGATTGGCGAGTTTGCCTTTCGTGACTTGAAGGTGAAAGAGGATTGGACACTAGAGTGCCCGTAAATTTGCACTTGTCAAAATGTAGGTTGCGGAAATGGGATTAAAGATGCCATTTGGAGTTGATAGAATCTTGCTGGAGATGGGCTTAGAGATGCCATCCAAAATGTTTGTTGAATATCAGGAGAATGAACATCAGAATGGTATCCGTATCTGGAACATATCTGAGTTGTATCTGGAGATTGGATCTGTATGAGCAAAGGAATGACGTCCGTGTCTGGAGCGTATCCGAGCTGTAAATGCCTTCAATTCTTGAATGAATATCAGAACGACTGCTGTGTTTGGAGTGTATCTGTATTGTATCTGAATTCTGAATGGGCGACAGAATAGCATCCGTGTATGGAGCATCTCTGGGCTGGGGATAAATTCTGAATGAGTGACATAATGGCAACTGTGTCTTGTGTGTATCTGGACTGTATCTGAAGTTGAGATCAGTATGAGTAGCAGAATGACTTCCATGTCTTGGAGTGTATCCATACTGTAACTGGGATCTGGACAAGTGACAGAATGACTTCCGTGTCTGGAGTGCATCTGAACCTGAAGTTGATAGTTGAATCTGAATGAGAAATAGAATGGCTTCCGTGTCTTGAGCGTATCTAGTCTGTATCTGATTGCTGAAATCTGAATGAGTAGTAGAATGACGTCCGTGTCTGGGGTGTATCCATATTGTATCTGAATAAGAGATCCGAATGAGTAGCAGAATGACTTCCATGTCTTGGAGTGTATCCGTACTATATCTGAAATCTTTGAATAGTTGTTAAAGATAGCTTTTAATCTTATCCTGAAAAGGGTAAAATGTTAGCTGAAACACAAAGTTATGTTGCATGACATGTAGATGGAATAAAATGTGTTCTATCAATGTTTACGATATATGAATGTAATGCATGTGTATGTAAGCTGATTAGCTGTCTTGCTGAGGAAAATAAATCCTTGATAGCCAGAGATAGTAAAATCCTTAACTGCTGCCGGGAAAAATAAATCCTGGACCGATGCCGGGAATTCCACAACCTTTGATTGCTGAAAATGAGAAATCCTTGGACCACTATTGAGGATAGAAAACCTTTGGCAACTTGTGGGGATTAACAAGAACTTCGACAACTTCTGTGGGAATGTGAGAATCCTTCATGACTTCCTGGGGATATATGGATCCTTCAAGTCCTTTGAAGTTGGAACATGATAGACATTCCGTTGTAAAAATAATGTCGAGTGTTGCTTGAGAAACCTGTTTGGGGAATCCCGAGAAACTTGATGACTGTGGCTGAGGATTGAGAATCTTCAATCTATCGGGAAAGTAACTCTGTGGGGAGAAAGTTTATTCCATTGGAGAGTTTTCAAGAGCTTGGGTTGTATGCCAATCTTCTGAGGAATTATCCGAAGCTGTGGTCTGGTTAGCTGTCAGGTTCTAAGATAACTTGTAGGGGAATTTTCTTGTTTTAAGACAACTCCCTGGGGAATTGGAGGAAACTGGATGGTCTTCCACCGGGGTTTAAGGGTTGAAGTTTTGGACTTCGTTGGGGATGAAAGTTTCATCTCTGCTGAGGGTTTGTAGTTCAAAGTTTTTGGCTCCGCTGGGAGTTTGGAAACTTAGTTCTGGTGGGGATTTTGAAATTTAACTCCGCGGGGGACATGTATTTCAAGGTTTTGGCTCCACTGGGGACATCGATGATGTACTGCAAGGGATTTCACTTGGAATAGCCTAAAGACATTTTCCCATCCTTTCAACCCGTCAGTAATTATTCTTTCACGTTTCGTTTTATTTGTAAACAATGATTATATTCAAATGCATATGCTTATTAAATAAATCATTGGACGTTTTCAAATAAAACACAAGTGTAAAAAGAAAGAAAAGGCAAATAATTTTCTGCATTTTTAAGTATTTTTGTATTAAATTTGTGCAATTATTTTGTACAAAGGAGACAGACATCCTAGTAAGAGAATGTTGTCATAAAAAATGAGAAAATTTTATACAAAGCAAGGTGGCTATGTGTAAAAATTCCATGAGGTTCCCATTCTGCTATAGCCTTCGTAACTCTGGATAACTTGTCCATTCGTTGCTTCGTCCAACGATGAATGAATTGATCAGAAACCTGGAACTTGTTTGTGAAGAGATTGTCCTTAAAATGATCCGATGAGACATAGTCATACGCTTTTCTTCCCTAACTTTTTTCTGGACCGCCCTTTCGAGTTTTCAGTCCACCGGGAAACCCTTTTTTGCCCAAGTCGCCCTTTCGGGTTTTCAACTTGCCGGGTGTACATATTTTTTTATATTTATCCCTAATTTTTGCCTGAACTGCCCTTTCGGGTTTTCGATTCACTAGGATGCCCATTTTTTCCCAAGTCGCCCTTTCGGGTTTTCAACTTGTCGGGTCGTTTTATGCATAGTATCTTTTGACTATGTCTGCGTTCACAGGGTGCGACAGGTCATCACCGTCCATGGTGGTCAGGATCATTGCCCCACCAGAAAAGATGTTTTTGATCACAAATGATCCTTCGTAGGTAGGAGTCCACTAGCCCATGGGATCACCTTGCGGCAAGATGATCCGCTTGATTACAAGATCCCCGACTTGATATATTTGTCTTCTGACTTTCTTGTTGAAAGCTTTGATCATTCGTTTTTGATACGCCTGACCATGGCAAACAACAGTAAGTCGCTTTTCGTCAATCAAGTTAAGTTGATCAAGTCGGGTCTGAATCCAATCGTCTTCACTCAAACCAGCATCCTTCATGATTCTCAAGGAGGGAATCTGAACCTCGATAGGTAAAACAGCTTCCATGCCGTATACCAAAGAATAGGGTGTTGCCCTAGTTGATGTTCGTGTCGTGGTACGGTACCCGTGCAGAGCAAATGGTAACATCACATGCCAGTCCTTGTAGGTGACTGTCATCTTTTGAATGATCTTCTTGATATTTTTGTTCCCAGCTTCGACATCACCATTCATCTTCAGTCGGTAGGGAGATGAATTGTGATGTTGAATCTGGAACTGTTCGCACAGGGCGGTGATCATATTGTTATTCAGGTTTGTACCGTTGTTAATGATGATCCTGTCAGGGATACCATACCGGCAAATGAAGTTCTGCTTGATGAAGCGGGCAACCACATTCTTTGTAATGGAGGCGAAGGAAGCTGCTTCAACCCACTTGGTGAAGTAATCAATGGCTACTAAGATGAAACGGTATCCATTGGATGTTGTAGGCTTGATCTCTCCAATCATGTCGATTCCCCACATAGCGAATGTCCAAGGAGCTGTTAGGACATTGAGAGGAACTGGAGGTATATGTACCTTGTCAGCATAGATTTGGCATTTGTGACAAGTACGGGAATATTGATGACAATCAGCTTCCATGGTAGACCAATAATAGCCTGCCCATAGAATCTTCTTAGCCATCGTATGTCCACTTGAGTGGGTGCCAAAGGTACAATTGTACAGTTCAGCCATGATCTGCTCAGCTTCAATCTTGTCCACATAACGAAGCAGAATGTAATCATGATTGCACTTGTATAGGATACCATTACTTAGGAAGAACTTAGCTACGAATCTCCTTAAGAACCTTTTGTCGCTGACTGAAGCTCCTTCAGGGTATTCTTGTGCTTCGAGATACCTTTTGACGTCATGAAACCAAGGTCGGTCCACTAATTCTTTGGTATTAATCTCATGACAATATGCAGGTTCGTCCATTCGTTCAATGGTGATTTGAGGAGCCTCATTATCCCAGTTAAGTTTAAACATGGATGACATTGTAGCTAGCGCATCTGCTAGCTGATTCTCTTCTCACGGGAAGTGCTCAAAGGTAATCTGCTCGAAGTGTGGTAACAATGTCAGGACATGTTCTTTATAAGGGATGAGGTTTGGATGTTTAGTATCCCACTCTCCTTTTATTTGACTGATAACCAAAGTTGAGTCCCCAAATATAATCAAAGATTTGATTCCCAAGTCAATAGCAGCCTTGAGACCAAAGATACAAGCTTCATACTCGGCCATGTTGTTGGTGCAGCTGAAGCAGAGTCTAGCAGTGAAAGGTGTATGGCAACCTTCTGGAGAGATAAGTACCGTGCAAATACCGTTTCCAAGTGCGTTGGAGGCACCATCAAAGTACAGAGTCCATCGGGATCCTTGTTCAGGTCCGTCATACGGTCTGTTCTCTTCAATGTTGCTCAAAGTCATGATATCCTCGTCGGGGAAGTCGAACCTCATGGATTGGTAATCTTCGACAGCTTGATGGGCCAGATGATCTGCTAACACACTCCCCTTTATAACTTTTTGGGTCATGTACTGTATATCATATTCAGTGAGGATCATCTGCCATCTAGTGATTCTTCCGGATATAGCAGGTTTCTCGAAGATGTACTTGATCAGATCCATCTTAGAGATCAGTAAAGTGGTATGTGTCAACATATACTGCCTTAGCCGGCGAGCAGCCCATACCAAAGCGCAACAAGTTTTCTCAAGCAGTGAGTATCAGGTCTCATAGTCGATAAACTGTTTGCTAAGGTAATAAATGGCATTCTCTTTTCGTCCAGACTCGTCATGTTGGCCCAATACGCACCCCATTGAATTCTCCAGGATAGTCAGATACATGATTACCGGCCTTCCTTCGACGGGTGGCATCAAGATAGGAGGTTCCAGCAAATACTCCTTGATTTTACCAAAAGAAACTTGACAGTCATCATTCCATTTAACCACCTGATCTTTCTTCAACAACTTGAAGATTGGTTCACAGGTAGATGTTAGGTGAGAAATGAACCTTGCAATGTAGTTTAGGCGTCCCAAGAAACCTCTGACCTCCTTCTCAGTGCGAGGGGAAGGCATTTCTTGTATAGCTTTAACTTTGGCAGGATCAACCTCGATGCCTTTGTTACTGACGATGAATCCCAAAAGTTTACCGGATCTGACTCCGAAAGTTCACTTTTTAGGGTTCAGTATGAGTTTGTACTCTTTCAATCTGACAAACAGCTTTTGCAGATGGTCGAGGTGTTCTTCTTCAGTTTGTGAACGGGCTATCATGTCGTCTACGTAGACTTCTATCTCATGATGTATCATATCATGAAACAAAGCCACCATGGCGCGTTGATAGGTTGCCCAGGAATTCTTCAGCCCGAGTGGCATCACTTTATAACAGAACGTACCCCACTGTGTAACAAAGGTAGTTTTCTCCATATCTTCAGGGGCCATTTTGATCTAGTTGTACCCTGAAAATCCATCCATGAAAGAAAATACCTTATGCTGAGCTGTATCGTCAACCAAGATGTCAATGTGTGATAGTGGAAAGTCATCTTTAGGGCTAGCCCTGTTTAAGTCTCTGTAATCCATGCACATCCTGAGTTTGCTGTCCTTCTTAGGCACGGGCACAATGTTAGCAACCCATTGTGGATAGGAAGTAACAGTAAGAAAGCCAGCATTGAATTTCTTCATCACTTCAGTTTTGATCTTTTCAGACATATCGGGCCTCGTTCGGCGGAGTTTCTGTTTGATCGGTGGACAGTCTTCTCTTGTAGGGAGACGGTGAACCACAATATCTATATCCAGTCCCGACATGTCTTCGTAGGACCAAGCGAAGATCTCAACATATTCATTCAACAGCTGAACTAAATGCTCCTTGACATTTGGTTCTAGTTTGGCACCCACTTTAACTTCTTTTATGTCTTCCTATATGTTGTACCCCAAAATTTTCCCTCTCATATTCCTCAAAACATTTCAAGAAAAATCTTCAAGTGGCTCAAGGTGGCACAAGAGTGGGTCAGACAAGTCATCTCCTAAGGCAGTCAACCCCAAATTAAGGTTTTGTGTTGCATCAAGATCTTTGAATCCAAATGACCTCAAGTGCTCCCCAATGTCCTAATAGGTTCTCAAGGTTATCCGTGTCAAATTTCAAGCCTTGAAGAGGAAGTTTGCTCAGTCAATTGCTCAAAGGGTCCAAAAATCGACTATGCTAGGGCAAAAGTCAACTGTGACTTATAAACAGTCAAAATTCAAGATTTTTTGTCAACATTCTCATTTTGAAGGATATTTCATCATTTGATCAAGGCTTGATCATGATTCATCAAGGATTGCTCAAAATTCATCAAGACTCAAAAGTTGCTAAATTAGGGTTTTGTAGGAAAAGTCAACTCAACTTTGACCAAGCATAACTTTCTCATAATTTATGATAAATGACCCATCCAAAGCTCATTTTGAAGAGGATTTAATTTCCTACAATCCATCTTCATACCCCAAGATCAGAAAGTTCACTCACAATAAGTTATAAATTTGGACATTATAGGTCATTTTTGAAAGTCAACAAAAACACCTTTTTTGAAAAAGCTAATAACTTGAGCATGGAATATCAAAATGAGATGAGACCTAAAGGGTTGGTTAGAGGACATCTCTATCTTTCTAAAAAGTCCAAGAACACTTCCAAAAGTCGAAAATTGAAGAAGTTATGCGTTGTTGAAGTTGGACATTTTTGCAATATTGCCAAAAGTCAACTATCCCCAAAACTTCAAATTTTGTCAAATGGGCCCATTCTTTTCCACTTGATTTGAGCTTGCATCATTGTCCACGTGTCTGAAAAAGCTTTCCCAGTGGAGTTGATGAATCATCCCCAGTAGACTCTGGAAGTTCGTCCCCAGTGGAGTATAAAAATAAATATCCCCAGCCGAGTTCAAAGGAAGATTGTCCCCAACAAAGCTCAAAGGATTATCCCCACTAGAGTCTAAAAGGGTTATCCCCAGTGAAGTCGCAACTGAAAGATCATCCCCAGTGGAGTTCTTCCCTTTCACAAACAGGAATTCAATCCCCAACAAGATTCAGTATCACTAGCAACGGTAATTCGTCCCCACGGAATTTATCAGTGGAATCTTCAACAGAGCATCTCTTCTCCACAGAGTAATCTTCTCATCAGCTTATTCCCCAATGGAGTTATCCTCCCCCGTAGGTTTATTCTCGCAATCATCTTCATTCGCTACCCTCAGCAGAAACGAAGAATTCAACTCTATTCTCCAGCAGCTATTCAAGATTTATTTTCCCCAGCTAAAAACCATTACATTCCCATACATCATAATACATGCATATACGCATCATACAACACGATCTCATTTATTTTGAGAACATCATTGCTTGATCCATATCATGTATTGCATATGACTGATCTTTACCTTTCAGGAAGGATGCAGTTAAGTTCTCAATAGTCGAAGACCTGACCGATTCTTAAATCTCAACTGAATTATCCTCAGTTGAATTTCAGATAAGGTTCTCAATCCCGACAATTTCCTCCGTCATAGTGTGGACGAGTTCTACAATCTCAACGGTATACTATGTTGAAGACCAGACAGTTCCTAGATCTTGATGAAGATGTTTTCCTCCGTCATAGTGTGGACGAGTTCTACAATCTCAACGGTATACTACGTTGAAGACCAGACAGTTCCTAGATCTTGATGAAGATGTTTCCCCCAGTTGAGTTACAGACAAGTTCTTAAAACTCAGCAAAGATGTTCTCTCAGCTGAGGTACATGCAAGTTCCTAAATCTCAATAAAAGTTAGACTTCCCCAGCGGAATCTTCTACGACAACAGGTATGCAAGTTCTCGCTAAGGAATCTCTTATGCGATCGACGCTGTTGCAGATGGCATCTGTAAGCCCATCCTCCTACCAACAATCTCCAAATGGCATCTGTAAGCCCATTCCCGACATCACAAGGCTAATACCACTTCAGGCGAGTGCAAATTTCTGGGCACTCTAGTGTTCAATCATCTTCCACCTTCGGATCACGAAAGGCACGAAAGCCAATCTACATCCTCAGGTTTAAGAAGATTGAACAGGGGCAGCTGTTGTACCCCAAAATTTTCCCTCTCATATTCCTCAAAACATTTCAAGAAAAATCTCCAAGTGACTCAAGGTGGCTCAAGAGTGGGCCAGACAAGTCATCTCCTAAGGCAGTCAACCCCAAATTAGGGTTTTGTGTTGCATCAAGATCTTTGAATCCAAATGAACTCAAGTGCTCCCTAATGTCCTATTAGGTTCTCAAGGTCGTCCATGTCAAATTTCAAGCCTTGAAGAGGAAGTTTGCCCAGTCAATTGCTCAAAGGGTCCAAAAATCGACTGTGCTAGGGCAAAAGTCAACTGTGACTTATAAACAGTCAAACTTCAAGATTTTTTGTCAGCATTCTCATTTTGAAGGATATTTCATCATTTGATCAAGGTTTGATCATGATTCATCAAGGATTGCTCAAAATTCATCAAGACTCAAAAGTTGCTAAATTAGGGTTTTATAGGAAAAGTCAACTCAACTTTGACCAACCATAACTTTCTCATACTTTATGAGAAATGACCCATCCAAAGCTCATTTTTAAGAGGATGAACTTTAATACAATCCATATTCATACCCCAAGATCATAAAATGCACTCACAAGAAGTTATAAATTTGGACATTATAGGTCATTTTGAAAGTCAACAAAAACACCTTTTTTGCCAAAGCTTATAACTTGAGCATGGAATATCAAAATGAGATGAGACCAAAATATTTGGTTATAGGACATCTCATGCTTTCTAAAAAGTCCAAGAACACTTCCAAAAGTCCAAAATTGAAGAAGTTGTGCATTGTTGAAGTTGGACATTTTTGCAAAATTGCCAAAAGTCAACTATCCCCAAAACTTCAAATTTTGTCAAATGGGCCCATTCTTTTCTACTTGATTTGAGCTTGCATCATTGTCCACGTGTCCTAGCTTCATCCATGTGTCCATTTATCAATTTTATTATTTTATTTGATTTTTTATTGAATTATTTCATTTTAAATCAAATTAAATCAAATAAAATCCCAAACTTTGATTACATGAGATTTTTTTTGCTATTTTCAGGATTTGATTCTCATCAATATCATCATCAAATTCGTATCTCACAAAATCATGTGCAAAAAGATGGATTTTTGACAAATTTGGCAAGCTTTCAAATGGAAATCAAATCAAATATGCAAGCTATGATGGGAGAAGATTTGAATCATATTTTCTACCCTAATGCATTCCACACTACATAAGCAAGAGAGGCACACGAAAATAAGGGCTAGAGGCAGCAAGAACAAAAAAAAAACTTGAAAAAAGTGGTGAAAAAGTGAGAATTCAAAATCATAGCAAGAGAGATTTTCAGAAGCAAAGAGCTATCCCAATCGGTTGCTGGGTATTCACTCAACCTTCTGGGATCAAAAGCACGCATTTTTCAACCTCCTATAGCGCTGTAAGTGTCACGCGATCCCCTTCTATATTTGATTTTGTATTTCAAAAATCATGCATTATTACAAAGAATCAATGGCATATTTGTAATCACCAGATCATTTCCAAGCTTTCTGTATTATTTGATTTCATTTATCTGCTATGTGGTGCAAAACGCCATTGTTAGGGTTTTGCCTCTTGGATTAGGGTTTTTTGTTACAGGTAAAATTAGCCTTAATGATGGCTATGGACGTGACCGAGAGAGGAAGACGAATGCAACCATGGTCTTGGGAGGAATTTATATGGCCTGAGATGAATTTTAGGAATGGCCTATGCTTTTAGCTGCGGATTTAAATCCACAGGTAATTTTGTTTCAGGCCTGAGGACAGGGACGACATCGTGTCCTCCTTTGATTGGCTCTTTCAAATTTTCGCGCATTTTTTTTATTTGCTGGCATATTAACGTATTTTCACATATTATATTTTGTTCTTATATTGTTAACAATTGAAGTGAATGTCCTAGTGGTAAAGGGAGTTGGCAGTCATGTACAAGACCTGGGTTCGAATCCCAGGTCCCCCATTCTCTTTGTTATTTTTCTCCTTCATGTAATCAGGTGCAAATCTATGAGTGCAGCTCACCATATGCCTTCATATGTCCAGCAGCCAGATGGCCAAAGGCCAGATCTGGTGATCCAAATTGAGAGTCCACCATGGAGTCAAGTCAGCATGTGCGCAGGGAATCTCAGATGTCAAACAAGGCCAGCGCCTAGTGGACCTCAGATTGCTTCTAAAACCACCCTTTTCAGCCCCAAACCCCCTAACTCTCTTTCTATTTCATTTATTTTATTTAATTGTTTTATTATATTTTTATTATTTTCTAACCAATCAAATTTTTTTTTCTTTATAAAATTAAAACCAAAAAACTATTTTCTTTATTAAATTAAATTTTAGTATTTTAATTTTTTTATCAACAAATCTATTAATTAATTTAGGCCATTCATTAGAATTAACTTTAATATATTTTTGTAAATAATTAAAATCAATTAGACTTAATTAGGTTTTTACTAACATTAATTAATTTTATTTTATTTCTTTAAATACCAAAAACCCAAAAAATATTTATTTTCATTAATTACTTTATTTATTAATTTAATAATTAACTTAGATAATTTCTTTCTTAAAATAACAAACAAAAAATCTTTTCTTTAAATAACAAAGGGTCAAAACCCTACTTGCGCTTGATTTAATTTTCCCGCACACGATCTATTTATTCAATATTGTATTTGTTCCCGGAATGTAATAGATAATTATGACCATTTAATTATTGTTATCACTTTATTTATTTTTCCGCAATTAAATTTCAAAGGGTTGCTTTTGGCGATGTAAATACCCGACGCCTTGTAATTTAATTTCCGCAATTTATTTTCCGCAAAATATAACTGTTAGATGTTTGATAATAGGGATGCATGACAAGATTGAATGTTTAAACCTAAAATCAACATAGACCACCATTCACATGTACAAAGATAAAATTAACTAAAAACGACACACTCGCACATGCGCACTCTTAGGGTACACCTCACTTGGTTGCCTTCGTACACGGTCATTAAGTATAGGTCACTTTAGAGGTCGTCCTCTTGTCTAAAGATCATAGTCGCCTCGAAACGGTTGCCTCAGATATTGTTGCCTCAAAACAAATGATCTAGGACATTAGGATTACCGCTAAGGCGTCCTAACATTGCTTTAGTGACCGCACATCCCTCATTTGAATTGACCCTTAAAACTCCAACGATGATGCTACCTACTCATTAATAGTGGGATAGCATTGTCTAAAGGAAGATAGCATAAAACGATTCCTTTTTCGAGTAGGTAGATGGTTCTTAGATACTTGCTCTTTCAAAAAACAAAATCTTTTTCACACTTACACCTTTTCAAACAAAGTTTTTAAAAATACTTCATTACACTCTTGAGGACAGAAGCAAGAGTTAAATCGAATTTTTTCAAACAAAAGCTTTTTCAAACCCACAAGCACAAAGAAAGCAATTTTGAAAACATATGAGCAAGTATCTAAGAGCCCGTGGATAACCACAGATAGAAAGGGTGCTAATACCTTCCCTTTCTATAATCTAACCCCGAACCCGAGAAACATCTCGAAAAAGGAATTTTCCTGTGCTTTTTTCCTTTCCTTGTTGGATAAAATAAAAGTCGGTGGCGACTCTTGCTTACCGCGACATTTTGCAAAAACAAAACACAAAACACAAACCAGCATTCCAAAAAACAGTCAGTTCTTTCCCACCGTATCACAGAACTGGCGACTCTGCTGGGGACGCTTAATAAGTGGGGTGTACCTTAGGAATAGTTCATAATGTTTTCAATTTCTTGACTTGTATGCTTTATATTTGTGGGCTTGAATCGGAGTTACTATAGATCCTAACCTGGATCTAGGGGATACCCTTTAGGTAAGTAGCAATGAACTGTGAGGGAACTGTACAGCGTAGACCGATACGGTTGAAGCAGTAGCTATGTTGGTGTGGCACTTTAGTATGTACTGATATCCCTTGTGGCGCAACGAGGAGAATATGGGTTCGCTAAGGGGTCATTAAGCACCAACTGACCTTAGAACCTTTAAATTGACCAACTTGGCCATAGAACAGTAGCAATATGCTACACTCATTGAGACTAAACTCTCGCGATGATTCTGGCTGCAAGAAAAGGTTGCTAAACTGGAATTATGACCGATCGAGGGTAGTCAGTAATATTGAGATCCTCTAGAACCCGATTACTATTTATAGGACAGGTTTAAACCAACTGAACTGAAAGAGGGTAGTACCTAAGCTCCTTTCCAGCCTGAAATCTAAGGGCTCTCTGTGTGACTTGTGTGCCTTTACCATGTTTGCTATTTGTGGATACTTGTGGTGTGCTTTCTATCATGACATCATGACATCATAACATTGCATACATCTTGCATTGGACTAACCTATTTCAAAGACAGGAGGGATTCATCTTTGTTCTGTTTTGTAGGTCATGGCACCTATGCGTAGGAACACCATCCGAATCAACTTTGTCCAGGTTCCCACTATGCTTAAAGAATTGGTTGCAAAGATGTCAGATACTACCTCCTTCATCAGAAGACATTGGCATCTTCTTAGTTTGGTCACTTCCAAATTGGACGAGCAGATGATGAGTGTTTTAGTCCAGTTCTTTGATCCACTGTACCATTGCTTTACTTTTCAGGACTACCAGTTGGTCCCCACCTTAGAGGAGTTCTATAATCTGCTCGATATCTTTATTCTGGAGCAGACCTCGTTTACAGGTTGGGAGAAGATCCTTAGACCGGAAGAGATTACTTCAGCCCTTCATCTGACAAAGGATGAGGTAATGTCAAACTGGGAAACTAGAACTGGAGCAAAGGGATTTCTGACTAAGTTCTTGGTTGGTAAGGCTAATTATTTCTAGGATAGTCTAGACTTTCAAGCATTCGAAGATATTCTGGCTCTTCTGATATATGGCTTGGTTTTGTTTCCTAACTCTGACTCCTTTGTTGATGTGAATGCGATAAAAATCTTCATCTCTGGTAATCCTGTACCCACTCTCTTGGGTGACATTCTTCATCAGCTTTATGCCCGTACTGCTCGGAAGCGGGGAACCTTGATGTGCTGTGCTCTATTGTTGGCGAGGTGGTTTATTTCTCACCTCCCCAAATCAGTTCTGAAGAACAAAGAAGGCATGGGCTGGGCTTATAGGGTTATGTCCCTCTCTCACAATGACATCATTTGGACTATTAAGGGTATGGACGAGGTGGCCATTATTGATTGCTGTGGGGAATACCCTAATGTTCCACTGATAGGAACTGAAATTCCGGCAACAAATACTTAATGTCACAGTGAATGTTATGACACCGTATCTGACAAACTTGTACACACTCCAAACAGTAATTTAAAATACAGTAAAGAACACAATCAATTGTTAACCCAGTTCAGTGTATAACAACACCTACTCTGGGGGCTACCAAGCCAGGGAGGAAATTCACTATAAGAGGTGTTAATTTAGGAATAAACCAACCAGTTTATCTCTTTCACTTAATACCTACCCAATGCAACTTCAATCTAAGTCCAACTTAAACCTGAGTTCCTACTCACTCCCCCTCAATCACAGCAGTGATACTAATCTATTGATTGATGAGATTATGAAGACATTCTTCAATACACATACTTGATTTTTGCTTAAAAGCTTTAATCAAGAGACACAATCACTCGTGCTTCAAAGCTTTGAGTGATAAACAACCCTTACTTGATTTTGATTCAAAGCTTTAATCAAGAGACACAAACACTCGTGCTTCAAAGCTTTGAGTGATAAACAACCCTTAAAACCAAATCCTACTCCAAGTCATTTATCAAAACGATAAATTGCTTGGCTCACAGTAGTTACAACTATACAATGCCTTATTGATCTTCTGTCAAAAGTGCTACCATCCATTAGGCTTCGTCAGAAATATATAAGCTGCCTATTCTTCTTTTAGGGCTTCCATAAAAATATCTAGGGTTAACTAAAGTTAACCTAAAGACTTGGTCTAGGGCTTTTTCATAACAGATTAGAGTTAAGCAAGGTTAACCTAATGCCCGCGTGAGCAGCTGATCTGGACAATAATTCTTCAACTCAGAGAAGCACACCAGTTTCCTGAAAATTCTCAGGAATAATAAATCTGCACAACTACTTGATCAGTACAAGATGTCTTAACATTGGTTATGACATCATGAATCTTGTTCACTGATTTTGGTAGAATTCAGTATATATGATCATAGCTTAATGATCATGATAAACACTCATACTGAGTAGTTCCTGTAGAACATTCTTTCTGCAGAATGTACCTTTAACCCAGAATGTTATGACATCAGTCATGACATTCGCAAGTCTAGTTTTACCAAAAAAATGCCAACAAACAAACACTTACAAACTCCCCCTTTGGAATTTTTTTTGGCTAAAACCCCTAAACAATCAAAGATTAGAATGCAGCAGAATTTTTAATAACAGCTACCAATATCTAATTCTACCAAAATTATCACAATTTCTTCTCCCCCTTTTTAGCCATAAAGAGGCCAAAGATACTTGTACTTTAAGTTATACAGTTATCCAAAAGGAAAATAAAGAGAAGGTATCAATTGGAAGCAATAAGTTCCAGCAACAATCATTTCAGCAAACACAGACCTTCAGGTACTGTCATCCCCTGAGGGAGCACTATTTTCAGCAGCATTATGTTGGTCTTCATACGCATCTTCTTCCCTCATTTGTTCTTCATTCTCCTCCTATTCCAGTCTAGTAATCAGCTATTCAAGAGTCCTTCTTCTTACATCAAGCTCTCAGCAGGTTTCTTTTAGAGCAGCTATAACATCAGTTTTCTTGGAATGAGCTTTGACATTTGATGTCTCAGCAGATGTCATAACAATGTCAGGAACATGTGTTCCCTGAAACAGCTTATAGTGAAAACCAAGTGCAGAGGCTCTTTTGCATAAAGAGTCTTTTTCAACCAGGATATCAGGATACTGATCAATGATTATACCACACAGGAGAGAGGGAAAAGAAATAGGGCCTTTAATAGCACAACTCTCAGCATGTTTCAAAGTTTGATCAAAGATCTAGTTGCCATAATCAAAGTTTGTTCTGGTTCTAACTACATAGATAAATCTTCCCAATCCTGTGGAAATGGTGGATTTGTGGTTGGTGGGAACCCAGTTAGCTGCACCAATTTTGTGCAGTATGGCAAACTTCATACTCAGCTTGCTAGCAGTTAGCTTCCCTTTCAATGGCCAGTGCTTGACTTGCTTGGCAGTGATGGTTTGACAAACCTGGTTATCAGTAACTTCAAGCTCAGGTTGAGCATCATCAAGCCTTCCTAGGTATTTGTTTATCATAGTGGGAGAGAAATTTACCTTCCTTCATCTCATATAAACACTCTTAAAATCAGCTGACTTTCCATCAGCACAACCACCAGACAAATTTACTATGAATTCTTTGACAAGAATCTCATAGCAGTTGGAAAACTTGACCACTGTTTTCATCAGGCCAGTAGCGTTGATCAGATCCATGACTTCCTTACATTTAATAGCACTTCTGTTCAGCTCCCTCTCCAAGGCAATCCTTTTCAGAAACACATACTTCCACCTGCTTGCATTTTTTGGATGGTGAAAGGAGATGTTGTCAATGGCAACTTCAGGAACCTTAGGCAGTTTGCTAGAAGAGGGTTTCTTCCTGAGAGGAATGTCTGGTACATTGCTCTCAACATCAAAATCAAAGTCTGATTCCTCATCAGATTCAGAGGGTTCAGGATCCTTTCTTTTCTTGGATATAGGTTGTCTCAAGGGTTTTGAGAGACTACCAATAGATACCCTAGTTTTTACCTTACCCTTCCCTTTTGAAGTTCCAGTCTTCTCAGCCTTGTTCGCAGGCCTCGCCTTCTCATGAACCACTTCAGTAGCCTTCCCTTTGGAGGGGCTTTGGGTAGCATTTTGGTTCTCTTTTCTACTCATCATCCTTCTAGCTATGATAGGGTTGATATTGGTAATTAACTCATTGTCAGAGACTTCTTCATCAACATCAATGACAGGAGGTTCAACAGCCTTGTCAGTAGGGGTCTGGTGACCATCAGGTTTTTCTGGAGATTTCCCAATGTTGTCATCAGGTGTCTCAACATTCTGAGTGACATCTGGATCCCTTTCTACATTAGGGCTAGCAGTTTCTTGGTTCAATGGTACAGATATGCCAGAAACAGAGTGATTCTCATTAAGAATCCTAGTGACTAATCTGGCAATAGCTTGATGCACATAAGCAGAACCTTCCCTATTAGCTATCTCTGGAGGAACAGAAGATGATGGTTGAGAAGTTTTACCTGATGGATAAGCTTGTGATCTTCTTGCATGTTTGGTTCGCAGCTTCTTGACCTTAGTGGGATCAACTGCCATTTCACGAAGTGGAGTTATCTCAAGAACATCAGCATCCATGCAGTTTACGATTGCCCTAGGTTCGGTGTCAGAGGGTGAGGAAGATGCAGTTGCCTTTGATGAAGATGATGACACAGATTGTTGAGACATCTTGAGAGATTGAGAAAACAAGTGATAGCGTGTGTGAAATCTTCTTTTGAGGGAATGGAGAATGTTGCAGAAAAAAGAGAAGAGGGAGATATAAGTATGTCTATTCCACTTCTTAAAATTTTGGAAAGGAAGAGGGAAACAAATGATCAGCCCAATCAGAATAGACTTGAATAAAATATCTCTTTCATCCCTTATTTTAAGCAAAATTAATTGCTACATCTCTTCATATTGGCAAATACCCAGCTTGCCCCTTAAATTTTCAAACTGACTAGCATCAAGTGCCTTGGTAAAAATGTCAGCCAGTTGTAGTTCAGTGGCAACATGTTCCAGCTTAATCACCTTTTCCTCCACAAGATCTCTGATGAAGTGATGTCTAATGTCAATATGCTTAGTCCTACTGTGCTGTATAGGATTTTTGGAAATGTTAATAGTACTCAGATTGTCACAGTACAATGTCATGACATCTTGTGTGACATTATACTCAGTCAGCATCTGTTTCATCCAGATCATTTGAGAACAGCTGCTACCAGCTGCTATGTATTCAGCTTCAGCAGTAGATAGAGACACACAGTTTTGTTTCTTGCTGAACCAGGAGACAAGATTATTTCCCAAAAAAAGCATCCTCCAGAGGTGCTCTTTCTATCATCAGCACTACCAGCCCAATCAGCATCACAGTAACCAGATAGAATTGGTTCACATCCATGAGAGTACAACATGCCATAATTGTAAGTTCCACTCACATGCTTCAGAATTCTTTTCACCTGGTTGATGTGACTTACTTTGGGTTTAGCCTGGTATCTTGCACATTCTCCAACTACAAAAGCAATGTCAGGTCTGCTGGCTGTTAAGTATAGCAGACTTCCTATCTTGCTTTTGTACAAGCTTTGATCCACATTTGCCCCACTTGTGTCTTTGGACAACTTTAAATGAGTAGGTGCAGGAGTCCTTTTATGACTGGCATTCTCCATTCCAAACTTCTTGACAATATTCTTTGCATACTTGCTTTGAGACAGAAAAATTGAGTCTTCCATCTGTGTGACTTGCAGTCCAAGGAAGTAAGTCAATTCTCCCATGAGGCTCATTTCAAATTTAGCTTGCATCTGGTTAGCAAAATGTTTAATCATTTTTTCTGACATTCCTCCAAACACTATGTCATCAACATAAATTTGAGCTACCATTATCTTTCCTCCTTCATTTTTGACAAATAGAGTTTTATCCAAACCACCTTTCCTGTATCCTTTGTTAGTGAGGAACTTTGTCAACCTGTCATACCAAGCTCTAGGAGCTTGTTTCAGACCATATAAAGCTTTCCTCAATTTTTAGACATGATCAGGACAGTTTGGATCCACAAATCCTTTAGGCTGTTCCACATATACTTCCTCATTCAAGTACCCATTTAGGAAGGCACTCTTCACATCCATCTGAAATAGCTTGAACTTAAGGAGACAAGCAACTCCCAATAGAAGTATGATTGATTCTAGTCTAGCTACAGGAGCAAAAGTCTCATCAAAATCAACCCCTTCAACTTGAGTGTATCCTTGAGAAACAAGCCTTGCCTTATTCCTGGTGACAACTCCTTCAGCATCTGATTTGTTCTTGTAGATCCACTTTGTGCCAATGATGTTTATTCCTTCTGGTCTAGGAACTAACTCCCATACTTTGTGTTGCTTGAATTGGTTCAATTCATCTTGCATTGCTCTAATCCAGTATTCATCAGTCAAAGCCTCTTTAACATTTTTTGGTTCAATCTTAGACACAAAGCAAGAGTTTGTGATGATTTCTCTGGATCTAGTAATGACTCCGCTGTTAGGATCTCCTATGATGAGTTCCTTAGGATGATCTTTCTGAATTCTGATGGAAGGATCTTTGTTAGTTTCCTTTGATTCAGACTCTGATGGAGTAAGATTAGGCACATCATCCTTTTTAGACACTTGAGTTGAAGTCTTAAATAATGTCTCTACATCATATGGGACATTTGTTTCCTCATGGTGATCATCAACTATGACATTTATAGATTCCATCATAATTTTGATCCTGGAATTGAATACCCTATATGCTCTGCTGTTGGTAGAGTATCCTAGGAATATTCCTTCATCACTTTTAGGATCCATCTTTCTCCTTTGTTCACGATCTGTCAGAATATAGCATTTGCTCCTAAAGACATAGAAGTACTTCACTGTAGGATTTCTTCCTTTCCATAGTTCATAAATGGTGGAAGATGTTCCCTTTCTCAAGGTGACCCTGTTATGGACATAACAGGCTGTATTCTTAGCTTCAGCCCAAAAATGAATAGGAAGCCTTTTGGCATGTATCATTGCTCTGGAAGATTCCTGTATAGTCCTGTTTTTCCTTTCCACAACTCCATTTTGTTGAGGAGTTATGGGTGAAGAGAACTCATGATTGATTCCTTCTGAGGAACAAAACTCATCAAACGTACTATTTTCAAATTCTTTACCATGATCACTTCTGATTCTGACAATGCATCCTTCTTTTTCTCTTTGAATTCTTTTGCACATTTCCTTAAATACATCAAATACATCAGACTTTTCCCTAATGAAGTTTATCCAGGTGAATCTGGAAAAATCATCCACAACAACATAGGCATATCTCTTTCCACCAAGACTTTCCACCTGCATTGGACCCATCATATCCATATGTAGAAGTTCTAGCACCTTAGAGGTGGTCAGATGTCTTGTCTTTAGATGTGACATTCTAGTTTGCTTTCCAACCTGACATTCACCACAGACTCTCCCTTCATCAATATGAAGCCTTGGAATCCCTCTGACTACCTCCATGGATATGATCTTTTTCATCCCTCTTAGATGTAAATGACCAAGTTTTTGGTGTCATAGTTTCACTTCCTTTTCTTCTTTGGCTATAGAGCATACATAAGAGTAGTTAGTGTTCTCAGACTCCCATAAGTAAGTTGTCTTTTGATCTGACTCCTCTCATTACAACTTCTTGTTTTTCATTAGTTACAAGACGTTCAGACTTGGTGAAGTTGACCTTGAATCCTCGATCACATAATTGACCGATACTTATGAGATTAGGAGTCAAACCATTTACCAGCAACACTTCATTTAGGTTTGGAACTCCAGGGCAGTCCAATTTTCTAACTCCTTTGATTTCTCCTCTAGCACCATCTCCAAAAGTGACATAACTAGTAGTATGAGGTTTAACATCATTCAGCAGATTCTTGATTCCAATCATGTGTTTAAAGAATCCACTGTCAAAGTACCAGTCTTCCTTGGCAGAAACTCTAAGGGAGGTGTGAGCTATCAGGGCTGCAGACTTTTTCTTCCACTGTTGAGTATATGGTGCCTTGTTAGTCTTAGGTTTGACATATGGGGTCTGATTAGGGTATCCATATAATCTGAAGCAGAATGGATTTATGTGACCAAACCTTCCACAATGATGACATCTCCATCTTTGATACTTTTTCTTCATATTTCTTTGTTCTTGATGTTGAGTGCTATGTTGTGACATCTGCTTTGACATTTGTTTATCAGGCCTGGTCTTCTTCTTGTCAACAACAGATTTCTTTGCAGCCACAAATCCTAGACCAGACATGTTTCCTGCAATTTGTCCAGCCTGAAGGATTTCTTCCAGCTTGTCAGTCCCATTTGTCAACATCTTGACTGACTTAGTCATCTGATCAAGTTTGGAGTTCATCATTTGAACTTCACCTTCGAGATGGATTATAGTATCACTGTCTACCTTCTTCTCAGCCTCCAACTTCACTATGAGTTTTTTCTGTTTCTCATTTTGCTGACAGACTTCAGCACTTCTGATACATAGCTTCTTGTAGGAGTTAGCAAGTTCTTCAAATGTCACTTCCTCATCACTAGAGTCACTATCGGAGTTACAAATACCGGATAATGCAGTAACTAGTTTAGCAGATTCTTCTTCAGAGTTACTTTCTAAGTCACAATCAGACCAAGTAACAAACATTCCTTTCTTTTGTTTCTTAAGAAAGGTAGGACTTTCAGCTCGAATGTGCCCATATCCTTCACATCCATGGCATTGGATTCCTCTAATTTGATTTCCCTTTTCTTCAGACTTAGTTCTTCTGCCGGAGTCATAGGATCTGCTAATGTCAGAGGGAATGTTCTTGACATTTGACTTTGACTTTGGGTCCATTCTCTTGATGAGTTTGTTGAACTGCCTTCCAAGCATAGCTATAGCTTTTGAAATATTCTCTTCATCACTCTCCTTGCTTTCATCTTCAATATTGGATACAAGGGCTATGCTCTTGTTTTTCTTGTCAACATTGTCATTGATCCCCATCTCAAAAGTTTGAAGTGACCCAATGAGTTCATCAACCTTCAAGTTGCAGATATCCTGAGCTTCCTCTATAGCAATCACTTTCATTCCAAACCTTTTAGGCAAGGATCTGAGAATCTTTCTCACCAGCTTTTCTTATGAAATCTTTTCTCCCAATGCTCCTGAGGTGTTGGTAATTTCCAAGATGTTCATGTGAAACTCATGAATGGTCTCATCTTCCATAATCCTTAAGTTCTCAAATTTGGTAGTGAGCATCTAAAGTCTTGACATTTTTACTTTGGATGTACCCTCATGGGTGGTTTTGAGAGTGTCCCAAACATCCTTGGCCAGTTCACATTGATGTACTAGTCTGAATATGTTTCTATCAATTCCATTGAACAAAGCATTTAATGCTTTAGAGTTACCCAGGGCTAACTCATCTTCTTCTTTGCTCCATCTTCCTCAGGTTTTAGACTGGTCATCCCATCTTTCCCAGTTATGGTGGGATGGTTCCATCCTTTGTCAGCAGCTTTCCAAGCCTTTTTGTCCAGTGACTTCAAGAAGGCAATCATACGAGGTTTCCAGTAGTCGTAACTTGATCCATCCAGAATAGGTGGTCTGTTCCCAAATCCTCCTTCCTTGTCCATAGCGCCAGAAAATAATATCCCTAGATCTCACCCAGAAAGTCAGGCAGGGCGCCTGCTCTGATGCCAATTGAAATTCTGGCAATAGATACTTAATGTCACAGTGAATGTTATGACACCGTATCTGACAAACTTGTACACACTCCAAACAGTAATTTAAAATACAGTAAAGAACACAATCAATTATTAACCCAGTTCAGTGTATAACAACACCTACTCTGGGGGCTACCAAGCCAGGGAGGAAATTCACTATAAGAGGTGTTAATTTAGGAATAAACCAACCAGTTTATCTCCTTCACTTAAGACCTACCCAATGCAACTTCAATCTAAGTCCAACTTAAACCTGATTTCCTACTCACTCCCCATCAATCACAGCAGTGATACTAATCTATTGATTGATGAGATTATGAAGACATTCTTCAATACACATACTTGATTTTTGCTTAAAAGCTTTAATCAAGAGACACAATCACTCGTGCTTCAAAGCTTTGAGTGATAAACAACCCTTACTTGATTTTGCTTCAAAGCTTTAATCAAGAGACACAAACACTCGTGCTTCAAAGCTTTGAGTGATAAACAACCCTTACAACCAAATCCTACTCCAAGTCACTTATCAAAATGATAAATTGCTTGGCTCACAGTAGTTACAACTATACAATGCCTTATTGATCTTCTGTCAAAAGTGCTACCATCCATTAGGCTTCGTCAGAAATATATAAGCTGCCTATTCTTCTTTTAGGGCTTCCATAAAAATATCTAGGGTTAACTAAAGTTAACCTAAAGACTTGGTCTAGGGCTTTTTCATAACAGATTATAGTTAAGCAAGGTTAACCTAATGTCCATGTGAGCAGCTGATCTGGACAATAATTCTTTAACTCAGAGAAGCACACCAGTTTCCTGAAAATTCTCAGGAATAATAAATCTGCATAGCAACTTGATCAGTACAGGATGTCTTAACATTGGTTATGACATCATGAATCTTGTTCACTGATTTTGGTAGAATTCAGTATATATGATCATAACTTAATGATCATGATAAACACTCATACTGAGTAGTTCCTGTAGAACATTCTTTCTGCAGAATGTACCTTTAACCCAGAATGTTATGACATCAGTCATGACATTCGCAAGTCTGGTTTTACCAAAAAAAATGCCAACAAACAAACACTTACATGAACCAATGGAGGAATTACTTACAATCCATGCTTGGCCTTACGTCAGTTTGGGCGAGCCAGAAGGGAAGGACCTCATGAGCTGCTAATGCCTAGTATAATCTTTGATTTCCAAGGGGATAGAGACGAGCAACGCCACAGATTCATAAGGGCTTGGGATAGAGTACATAGATCTTATCCACACGAGCTGGGTGCGAAGACTTCTCTACCAATGGAACCATATCTCCGATGGGTTCGCATACGTGCCCAAAAGCTGGGAATGCCCTGTGAAGCCGTCTTGCCCATTATTGTTGAAGTTGCTGATGAGGAAGGGGTTCCTCCTACTATCTTGCACCCTTACATGCCTACTGACATTGGGGCATTGAAGAGGTCCTGGATGCAGCTAAGGGAAGAGCAGGATACTTATAGAGAAAAGTATCACGAGCAAGAGCAGAAGATTCAGAAGTTGACTAGGAAGCTGGAGAGGGAGCAAATCATCAACGACTATGTCAGCACTAAAGGAAAACGACCATGGGAGCGCTGATGTCCTTTGATTATTTCCAGTTTTTATTTACTTTTAAGTATTTCCTTTCTTGTAACGCCTTAAAGGAATTTGTTGAACAACTGAATTTCAAGTTTATCTAATAAAAGTGTGTTTCATGTTTGGTTTACGAATTTGAATCTCTCGATGTCTTTGAAATCATATCATACACATATCATTCCCATGCACCTCATAACAGGCACCCCTACAGGTTTTCTCATCTTCTTCGCTGTTTATTTCAGCATCATGTCTTCTGAACCATCAACTGAACAAGCAATCAAGGCTCTACAGGCTCAAAACGCCCAGTTCTAGGAATTGTTCATGAATTTGGCTAAGGGTCAGCAAGATCTGAAGGCCCTTATCCTGAAAGAGAAGAAGAAGAAGAAGACAGCCCTATTCAATATGGGTCGCAGATTCGGAAACGATTTGCGAGAAGAGGTTGATTTGACCCACTCATTTGGAGGGGGAGATAATCAGGAAGAAAGGAGGGCTCCCAACCCTATGGTTTCAAACAACGAGACCGACTTTAACGAAGACCAGTATCCTCCGGCTAAGGATAGATACAAGCAACTGGAAGACCGGTTGAGCGCGATGGAAGTTCAGAAAGTGCTCGGTCTGGACTTTGGTGATCTGGATCTATCATCTAGGGTGGTGATTTCCCACAAGTTCAAAGCACCAGCCTTCGCTAAGTACGACGGGGTTTCTTGCCCAAAGCTGCACCTCCGGTCGTATGTTAGGAAGATTCAGTTGTACACTGCTGACAAGAACCTATGGATTCACTTCTTTCAAGACAGTCTTTCAGGGACTCAGCTTGAATGGTTTTACCAGTTAGAAGGAGCTAGTATCCATAATTGGGAAGATTTGGCTGCTGCTTTCTACAAGCAGTACCAATACAATGCCGACCTCGCTCCCACGCGTACCCAACTCCAGGGTATGTCAATGGGTGCGGGCGAGGGTTTCAAATATTATGCTCAGAAATGGAGGGACCTCGCTGGAAGAGTGCAACCCCCCTTAGCTGATAGGGAGTTAGTTGATATGTTTTTGGGGACCTTATCTGGTCCGTATTTCAACCATCTGATTGGAAGTTCATCATCCGGGTTTACGGAGCTGATTATGATCGGGGAAAGGATTGAGGTTGGTATTAAGTCTGGTAAAATACAGAAGGGTGCTTCATCAGGCACCGAGAAGAAGCCTTTTAAGAAGGAAGCCAGTGCTGTTTACAGTTTGAAAAGCTAGAATAGACCTGAACGGTGCCAAGCTGTTAATGTGGTTGTTATTTCAAGACCTGCTGGTGCTCCTCAGCGTAACAATCAGCTAAGGTCTGAGAAACCTCGAAGATAATTCACTCAGCTCAACATGACTTTATCTCATATTCTTCCGCGGTTATTAAAAACCAATCTAGTGATTCCAAGGGAGGCCCCGCAGAATCCCAACACTACATCACCAAAGTACAACCCTAATGCCCGCTGTGCTTTTCACTTTGATAGCCCGGGGCATGATACAGATGATTGTTGGGATTTGAAGAACAAAATACAGGACTTAATTGATGCGAAGGAGATTGAGTTCGAAGCACCTGAAAGACCTAATGTTGTGACTGCTCCTATGCCCAAGCATGGAGTGAATGCTATAGATGAAGACTCATTTGTGGTTTCTGTGAACGACATTGTTACCCCTTTGATGACTGTGAAGAAGAAGCTTTTGCTAGCCGGTTTATTTCCGGGCTGTGCCGAAGCTTGCCGTATGTGTTCTGTCCTACCTACCGGTTGCCATCTTTTGAAGTCAGGTGTCCAACGCCTGATGGATAATAAATAAATTCTGTTTGAGAAGACTGTTGTTCCTTTGGATCCTACTGAAGAAGTTGCCATTATCACCATTTTCGACAATTCTTCCAAGGCTTCCTCGAGAAAGCCTGTTAGAATTACATCTATTCCAAGGATCGCACCATTGATCATCACTGTTCCAGGGCATATCCCCTATACATCTGATAAAGCTTTCTCTTGGCATTACGGGGATGATGTTTATTATCATGGAGTTAAACAAGATTTGGGTGCTGATACTGACGTCAGCAATATTGTTGGACCTGCCAAAGTCACCCGTAGCGGAAGACTTTTCTCCCCTGATATCTCTCCACCAACTGTCCAGAAACCTGTTGTTATTACCCCTGCCAGTGTACCTGCTACCATTCTTGTTCAAGTTCCCATTCTTACTCCTGTTGCTGAGTCATCCGATACTCGGGGCAAAGGGACCACTGATGAGCCTGCCCAGACGGAGGCACCAAGGAAGATCACTGTTGAAGCCTCTAGACAAGAGATGGAGGAAATTTTGAAGATCATCAAAAAGAGAGACTACAATGTAGTCGAGCAGCTGGGGAAAACCCCATCCAAAATCTCCATGTTATCACTGTTTCTATGCTCAGAGGCCCATGCCAAGGCTCAGATTGCTTTCCTGAAGACTGCACGCGTACCTCAAGAAACATCAGCTGATCAGTTTAAAGATTGCGTGGCTAGTCTGACAGCAGATAATGGTTTGGGTTTCTATGATTCCGACTTGACTGCTAAGGGGAAGAATCACAACGATGCCCTGCATGTCTCCATTGAATGCAAGGGCACTAGTCTTGCTCATGTATTGGTGGATATTGGTTCCTCATTGAACGTTTTGCCTAAGAAAGCTCTAGACCGGTAGGACTGTGAAGGGTTAGAGCTGAAACCAAGCAACATTGTTGTCAGGGACTTTGATGGGTCCAAACGAATGGTACACGATGAAGTGGATATTTCGATCAAGGTTGGTTCTCAGGTTTTTGCATCTATATTCTATGTGATGGGCATTCGGCCATCTTATTCTTGTTTGATGGGTCGTCCATGGATCCACAAAGTTGGGGCAGTGACGTCGACGCTCCACCAAAAGCTAAAGTACCCGGTGAAAGGGAAAATTGTGACGGTGCAAGGAGAAGAGGAGTACATGGTGAGCCACCTCAACTCTTTCCGATATGTAGAGATGGATGGAGAGTTCATTGAGACCCCGTTTCAGCATTTTGAAGAGGTTCCCCAGACACTGGCGTCAACTGAGACTGTTGTTGAAGATCCTCCAATGAAGATGGCTTCCTTCAAGGATACCCGGGCTGTTATCGAGAAAGGTGGGTGTACGAATTGGGGCCAACTCCCTGATTTTGCACAGAAGACTAACAAGTTTGGTTTGGGTTTCACTGCAGAAGCTCAAAAGACTGTTCGGAATGCACGGATCGAAAGACCTCCTCTGTTCATCAGCAATTTAGGAGTGAATTCCATTGAAGACGACGTTGAAGAGTTTGAATTCGACAGTTGGATCTACCCAACGACCAACGGTGGATTACGCAACTGGACAGCAAAGGACTTCATCCCAATTTCTTTTGTTACCCAGTAATGAGACTTTTGTTTTGAATTTGTAACAGACAATGTTTTAAACTCTATGGCCTGGTGTCTTACCCGGGGCACTGTGGCTTCATTTGTGAGGGCTTTATGTGTGTCATTTTCATATATCATTAATAAAATCATTGGATTTTTTCTTGCATTTCAAATTTTGCGCTCCTTATTTTTCTTTTATTAAATATTGCAAAACAACTATTTTACACACACACTCACATATACAGGTTTAGATCCACTATGGATCTCACTGGTAACGACTCTGCTACTGCCAGTTATGACTTCGAAAGTATGATCAACTTAGCCGAAGACGAAGGTGAAGACGATTGCAAAGTGCCTGGTGAACTTGCAAGACTATTACTTCAGGAAGAGAGGGCTATTCAGCCGCACGAAGAGCCAGTGGAATCAGTAAATCTGGGTATGGAGGAGGACAAGAAAGACGTCAAGATCGGTGCAAATCTAGAAGCTAGTGTTAAGCAACAGTTGATTCAGATGCTGTGTGACTATGTTGAGATCTTTTCCTGGTCTTATGAAGATATGCCTTGGTTGGATACCGATATTGTGGTTCACCGCCTGCCTACCAAGGAAGATCGTCCTCTAGTAAAACAGAAGGTCCGCCGAATGCGCCCAGAGATGTCTGAGAAAATCAAGGCTGAGGTTATGAAACAGTTTGACGCCGGTTTTCTAGCAGTTACTTCTTACCCGCAGTGGGTTGCCAATGTGGTTCCTGTGCCGAAGAAGGACAGTAAGGTTCAGATGTGTGTTGACTATAGGGATCTGAATAGGGCAATCCCCAAGGATGATTTCCCTCTACCTCATATCGACGTTCTGGTTGACAACACCGCACATCATAAGGTCTTCTCCTTTATGGATGGTTTCTCCGGTTATAATCAGATTAAAATGGCTCCCGAAGACATTGAGAAGACAACCTTTGTTACCCAATGGGGTACCTTTTGCTACAAGGTCATGCCCTTTGGATTAAAGAATGCTGGGGCAACATATCAGCGTGACATGGTTGCTTTGTTTCATGACATGATCCATCACGAGATTGAGGTATACGTCGATGATATGATTGTAAGATCCCAGAATAAGGAAGAACACCTTGACCATCTGCAGAAGTTATTTGACATGTTGAAATTGTACAAGCTGAGGTTAAACCCGAACAAGTGCACCTTCGGGGTGAGATCTGGTAAGCTGCTGGGTTTCGTCGTAAGCGATAAGGGTATTCAAGTGGATCCTGCAAAGGTGAAAGCTATACAGGAAATGCCAGTTCCCCAAATAGAGAAAGAAGTCAGAAGCTTTTTGGGACGTTTGAACTATATTGCCCGATTTATCTCGCACCTGACTGTTACTTGTGAGCCAATTTTCAAGCTACTGAAGAAAGATCAAGTAGTACGTTGGAACGATGAATTCCAGACCGCTTTCGAAAGGATAAGAGAGTATCTCTAAGAGCCACCTATTCTGATGCCACCAGTTGAAGGGAGACCTCTGATCTTATACTTGACAGTACTCGACAACTCAATGGGGTGCATGCTGGGTCAGCATGATGAGTCTAGGCGAAAAGAGCATGATATTTATTACCTTAGCAAAAAGTTTACCGACTGCGAGACCTGATACTCGTTGCTTGAGAAAACTTGCTGCGCTTTGGCATGGGATGCTCGTCGGATGAGACAGTATATGCTGACTCACACTACTCTATTGATATCAAAGATGGATCCAATCAAGTATATCTTCGAAAAGCCTTCCTTGTCCAGAAGAATAGCGAGATGGCAGATGATCTTGACTGAGTATGACATCCAGTACATGACCCAAAAGGCAATTAAAGGAAGTGTGTTGGCAGATCATTTGGCACATCAGGCAGTGGATGACTACCAGTCTATGAACTTTGAATTTCCGGACGAGAATATCATGTTGGTAACTGATTGTGAGACACCTGGACCAGATGAAGGACCTGAGGAGGGATCCCGATGGTCTATGTACTTTGATGGAGCTTCGAACGCTTTGGGTAATGGCATTGGCGTCGTGATCATATCTCCTAAAGGCTCTCATACTCCATTCACCGTCCGACTATGTTTCAACTGCACCAACAACATGGCGGAGTATGAAGCGTGCATCATGGGTCTTCGAGCAACAATGGACCTAAGGATTAAGTTCTTGAGTGTCTTCAGAGATTCTGCTCTCGTGATCAGCCAGATCAAAGGCGAGTGGGATACGAAACACCCAAATCTCAGTCCTTACAAGGAGTATATGTTGACATTGCTTCCGCACTTCGAGGAGATAACCTTTGAACACTTCCCGAGAGAGGAGAATCAGTTGGCGGATGCGCTGGCTACGATGTCTTCTATGTTCAAAGTCAATTGGGACAACGAAGCTCCCCGGATTATCATTGAAAGATTGGACGAACCTGCACATTGCTGTGATATTGAGACTGAAGAGGTAGCAGATAAAACTTGGTTTCATGAGGTGAAGAGATACCTTGAGGCTCAGGAATACCCCGAGGGTGCATCTGTTAATGACAAGAAGTTTCTGAGGAGGTTCGCAGTAAAGTTCTTCATCAGCAATGACATTCTTTACAAGCGTAACCATGATTCGATCTTACTGCGTTGCGTGGATAAGAATGAAGCAGAAAGGATCATGGCGGAGTTACATGAAGGTACTTTCGGAACTCATTCCAGTGGACACACCATGGCAAAGAAAATCCTACGGGCAGGATATTATTGGTCCACAATGGAAGCCGACTGTTATCAGCATTCTCGGACATGTCACAAGGGCCAAGTCTATGCTGATAAGGTGTAGATACCTCCAGTTCCTCTAAACGTCTTGACGACACCTTGGCCTTTTGCAATGTGGGGCATTGATATGATCGGCGAGATCAGACCTATGACATCCAACGTGCATCGTTTCATCCTGGTAGTAATTGATTACTTCACGAAGTGGGTTGAAGCAGCTTCCTTTTCTACAGTAACCAAGAACGTCGTGGCACAGTTCATTCGGCACAACCTGATCTATCGATATGGTGTACCAGAGAGGATAATTATGGACAATGGTACAAATCTCAACAATAAAATGATCACTGAGCTCCACAAGCAGTTCAAGATACATCATCACAAGTCTTCTCCTTACCGGCCGAAGATGAATGGGGCTGTAGAAGCGGCCAATAAGAACATTAAGAAGATTGTGCAAAAGATGACTATGACATACAAAGACTGGCAAGAGATGTTACCGTTTTCTCTCCATGGGTACCGTACCTCAGCACGAACGTCAAGAGGGGCAACACCCTATTCCTTGGTATATGGTATGGAGGCAGTCTTGCCCATTGAAGTTTAGATACACTCCCTTCAGATTATGAAGGATGCAGGTTTGAGCGAGGATGACTGGATTCAGACCCGGCTTGATCAGTTGAACCTAATCGACGAAAAGAGACTTACTGCTATTTGTCATGGTCAGACGTATCAAAAACGGATTATCAAGGCATTTAACAAGAAAGTTAGACGACAAGAGTATCAAGTTGGGGACCTGGTTATCAAGTGCAATATTCTACCTCAAGGTGATCCCAGGGGGAAATGGACCCTTACTTACGAAGGGCCATTTGTGGTTAAGAACATTTTCTCAGGAGGAGCTATGGTTCTAACCACCATGGATGATGACGACCTTCCTCACCCTGTCAATGCAGACATAGTGAAAAGATACTACGCGTAATCAAAAACCCCTAGGTTGACTGGCCTAGGCAAAAATAAGGGCTTCCCGGCGAACCAAAAGGGTTCGGGCAAAAATAAGGGATGAAAATGAAAAATCTGTACACCCGGCAAGTCGAAAACCTGGAAAGGCGACTTGGGAAAAAAGGGTATTTCGGTGGACTGAAAACCCGAAAGGGCGGTCCAGGAAAAAAATAGGGATTAAAGCGTAACACTATGTCTCTTTGGATCACCTTGCATCCAGACTTCGGTATAACCTATCAAGCTAGGACAACACTAATCAATCTGATCTACCTTCAACGAAGTAGCAAAGTGATGAGATGCTCGAGGACATAAAGGCAATAGCAGAGTTGGAACCCAGTGGGATTATTCACATAGCTGTTTTGTTTAGTTTTTCACAAATTGTATAAACTATATCTGTTCGGAAGTGTTCTCTTACTAGGACGTCAACCTCTTGTACAAAAACGCCTATTTACAGGCCAAACTTCAAAATTAATACAATTCATTTTCAGACAAGTTTCAAACTCTTTTTCCTTTATCTGTTTTGTTTTGCAAAGAACGTCCAATGCTCATTTTTAATATATGCACTTGACATTAATTGCCGCTCATTAATATTTGCATGCGAAACAAAAAGATGATTACTGGTAATATTAGAAATAGGGGCAAATGAGAATTGTCCAAACTGTACAGTTGCTCTGTCCACCAGGTACAAGGTAGATTCAGCTGAAGAATATGACCAAGGTAGTTTCACTCCCTGTAGAGTAAGACAGTAATGATAGCTCTCCCCAGCTGAGACTTGCAACTGTGATTGAATTGGTAATATTCTCCCCAAGCAGAGTTTATCTACCATCAACACTGAAAGAGCTTAATATCCCCAACAGTCTTAATATTCCCCAATGGAGTATAAGAATATTCCCCAGCAGAATACAAGATATCCCCAGTGGAGTCAAAACTTTCCCAGCGCAGTCTGAAAAAGCTTCCCCAGTGGAGTTGATGAATCATCCCCAGTAGACTCTGGAAGTTCGTCCCCGGTGGAGTATAAAAATAAATATCCCCAGCCGAGTTCAAAGGAAGATTGTCCCAAAAAAAGCTCAAAGGATTATCCCCACTAGAGTCTAAAAGGGTTATCCCCAGTGAAGTCGCAACTGAAAGATCATCCCCAGCGGAGTTCTTCCCTTTCACAAACAGGAATTCAATCCCCAATAAGATTCAGTATCACTAGCAACGGTAATTCGTCCCCAACGGAATTTATCAGTGGAATCTTCAACAGAGCATCTCTTCTCCAGAGTAATCTCCTCATCAGCTTATTCCCCAACGGAGTTATCCTCCCCTACAGGTTTATTCTCACAATCATCTTCATTCGCTACCCTCAGCGGAAACGAAGAATTCAACTCTATTCTCCTGCAGCTATTCGGGATTTATTTTCCCCAACTAAAAAGAATTACATTCCCATACATCATAATACATGCATATACGCATCATATGACAGGGTCTCATTTATTTTGAGAACATCATTGCTTGATCCATATCATGCATTGCATATGACTGACTGTGATACGGTGGGAGAACTGACTTGGGTTTTTGCGTTTGTATTTGCACTTGTTCGGTTTAGCAAGAGTCGCCACCGACTTTTTATTTTATCCTAAAGGAAAGGTTAAAAAGCACAGGAAAAACCTTTTGAGATGTTTCGTGGGTTCGGGGGGTAGATTATGAAAAGGGAAGGTATTATCACCCTTTTCATCCATGGTTATCCATGGGCTCTTAGTTACTTGGTTTTTAGATCACTTGCCTTGATTTTTGATTGCTTGAAAAATGGTGTGTGTGTGTGTGTGTGTTTTTGAAAATGTTTTGAAATAGACGCCTTTGTTTCGGAAACCATTGTAATGACTCGTGTTTGAATATATACAACGGTGTGTATCTTTTCGAAAAGATGTTTCAAAATGTTTTTGGAAGTTTGTTTTGAAAGTGTTTGTGAAGTGTGGTTTTTTTTAAAAGGAGGCAAGTTTTTTTGCAAGTTGATCTCAAGTAACTAAAAGTTTTGTCTACTCCTATTGTACTCAAAGGTTTTCTCTATGTTTTCAACCCCTTTTAACAATTTTGTTCCACCATTGGATTTGGTGGACAATCTTGCGTTTAGGATGTGATCGGGACAGGCGCGGGTCATCGTATGGACCATGAATGCAATGGTGCTAAGTGTCTTTGGCAATTTTTCTTGAAGGGACTATGATCATTTTGATAGGCAACTTTCGAAAGCGTCATCGAGGGACTTATGATCATTTGAATTGTTTTTGCCAAAGAAACTCGACGTGCAAGCATGGCCCATTTTGGAAGGCCACACGTGGGATTACCCTAGGGGGTGAAAGTGTGATTGTGTATTGATTTCATGTATTTGTTTTTTGTATTAGGTTATCTAGCGTTTGATTTTATGTACATACAAACCCTAGGTCTAACCATGGTATAATTCGAAAGCGGTAAATTGCGGGAATTTTAAAGTCTATGCTATTACAAATAGTATCCGGGAGTGGGGGTACAAATTCACAAAGGGGGATGAGACTTAAATAATTACAACCAAATCGAATCGCGATTAAATGTAAATAATGTAATGTATAGCAATGTATAAGAATAGCAAATGTATAATGTATCAAATGTAAGTGTATTGTGTAAGTGTAAGTGTACATGTATTGTAAATGTGTGTCAACGTATTTGTGTATGGGATTTATTTACAAGTTGAGAAATGTGAACTTAAATGCATTATTAAGTATGTTTGATTTAATTTTTGTATTCTTGTATTTTGTTTAATATGTACAAAAAGATAATTTTGAAAAAAAGTCTTGAGTTCCATGTTCTATGTATTAAAAATTAATGTATTTAATGAATATTTTTTATATACAAATCAAAACAAGTTTTAATAAAATAAAAAGTTTTTTTTTAAATAATTAGTTTTTATATATTTTAGTATTTTTATACACAAAGTCTTAATTAAAAAAAAGAATGTTTTAAGTTTTTTTTTTGAGGAAAAATTAACGTATTAATTAATTATGTGTTATGGTTTTATGTATAAACAAAATTAAATGAAAAGAATAAAAAATGTTTTCAGTTTTTTAAGAAAAAACAAAAATGGGCCTTAGGGAGGTTTATCTTGGCCCAAGCATAATCAAAACAGAAACCAAGGGAGGGGGTGTGAATTGGGAACACGCTTTGGGCTTTGGCATTTTTAGAAAGGGGCAAGGCCCAACACTTTTTTTGAGACAAATGTTTTAGGGTTCTTTGGTTTTGTTCATTTTGGAAACGGCTTAGGGTTTGAGAGAAACAGAGGCGCCGTCGTTCATTTCATTCATCTTTCGTCTTTTTCAACGCAAAGGTCACTGAGACGCGACCCCCCCCCCCCCTAGAGCCATCGCGCCATCGTCACCTCCTCCCTCTTCCACGGATTAACCAACGAGGTGGCACGACGGTAATGTTTTTCTGATTCATTCGCGTTAGGGTTTTCATTCTTCTTTCTTGCATGTTCTGACTTACTGGTTCTGATTAAGTATTTTGATTTTTATATTGTTATTAAGGTCGTGGAAAGGAAATAAAAGAGATTACTACCTTGACGGAGGAGGAGGAACTTGGAGGCGTTTGGAGGCTTGCCGGCGGGGAAACGCGTGATGATGAAGCTAGCTCTTCCTGGTACCTTTATGTTTTCTTTTGGTTTGATGATGATCTTGAGAACCTTAGTTTGATTCGTATGCTTCTGTATGATGGCTTTTGATGATTTTTATCTGAGTATATCTTTGATATATTTGCTTGACCCTCCCAAAGATGCTTAGCTGAAATGCTTCCTTTCTTCTTCTTCTATTGACCCTAGTTGCCTTTTCTGTTGATCGCACTGAATCGCACTATGTTTCTGACTCAAATATCACATGTTTTCCTTAGTTTTTATTGTCATTTTCTCGTATTATGTTCCTTTTTCCCTTGTTTTCAGGATTCTTGTCATTTCAGAGCCTTCTGTGAAGAAACGAGCCAAAACACCAAGAAATTAGGGTTTTTCAAGACATTTTGCACTTATGGCGTTCAGCACCGCGCTGGCTACAAGGAACGCGATGACGTGGCCCACTTTCACCCAGAGATCAACTGCCACGTTCCCATGATGTGGCAGTTTCATGCACCGCGCCCGCGGCCACCCTCACCGCGCCCGCGGCCTTCACAACAAGCTTCCCGCTCAAAAGAAGTTAAGGGGCATGCTGGTCCTTACGCACCTCAAGGATCCTCTATAAATAGTTTTCGATTTTCATTCTTTAGTTTCATCCAAGCTTAGTACAATCTTAAGCCATATACTATCAGTTTCTGTAAAGTAATAATCTCTTCACATCGGGGAGTTATTGCGGTGTAGATTGAGTTGTAATCGAGTCTTGGAGCACTCTGGTTGAAGTTTATCATACCAGCCTTACCTTTCCGTAGATTTGTATCAGATTCAAGTCTCCGACCGGAGCAAGGTTCTATTTTATTGCATTTCTTTATTTAATTGCTCTTACCATAGTCTACACGTTTTATAGACTTTAAATGCTCTTACCATAGTCTACACGTTTTATAGACTTTAAATGCTCTTACCATAGTCTACACGTTTTATAGACTTTAAATGCTCTTACCATAGTCTACACGTTTTATAGACTTTAAATGCTCTTGCCATAGTCTACATGTTTTATAGACTCGCACTTATTATGTCTGGCTAAACTATAAAGGTTAGGATGTAATGATTGTCATCATGGTAGTGTTCCAATTATCATGCTAGTGAAAATACTCTAGGGATGTTTTGCTTCTAACTTAAGTCAATTGTGTTTAAATGTTTATTGGATAAGATCGAAAGCCGTCCAAACCAATGATATGACTTGATTATTATTTAACCAAACAAGAAGAGCGAAAGCCGTTGATTGGTTAAATAGGAATCATTGACCTTTTTAGAAAACGATTTTGAAACTATTTTCGGACGCGTTTGTAGGTTTGAAATCTGACTCTTGGTCAAAAGCCAAAAGTCTCTTTAAGTTAATCTTTCCAAAGTAAAATCACTTTTCTGTTAAGTCAAAACTATCAATTTCTTAAAAATAGGCTTACCTCTTTAACGCGGAAGGCACCCTTTATATGTGACAATAAAGGAATTTAATTTAAAGAGTAAACTCGGTTCTTAGTAGTCAAAAGCTACAAGTTCCCGTTAAATTGATTCTTTGCTATCAATAGAAAATACTGCCCCATAAGTAGGTTCATCTACGCATGACCGGACCAATATCTGATTTCATGATTTACATTCCAACCTGTCTTTTAAACTGTTATTTACCTCGCTCACTTGCTTTGTGCACTGCACTCACATCAATATTCTTGTTCGCCTTAGATAAGCACCTTAACAATAGAGTTGATAGATTGACAATTGGTCTCTGTGGTTCGATAATCTTATATATTACTTCGATAGGCTGTACACTTGCAGTACTACATTTAGGCTATACGTTACAGAATAAACCCATCAAGTTTTTGGCGCCGCTGTCGGGGAACAACTTCGTCAAATTTCGTACCCTATTGTTATCCCGTTTAGACTAAGGCTATTCTAGCCGGTAGATGCGTAGAAATCGTAGCACCGGTAACCTAATAGATCCTTTAGTAGAACCTGAACGTTACGCTCGTGCCCGTCTTTTTATTCGAAAGATAAGAAGAGCTATGGCAGAAGATCGTAACCAAATACCGCTCAAGGAATTCGCCCAACCATCTAATGAGGAACCTAGTTCTAGTATAGTAAACCCTGCTATAACTACCAACAACTTCGAACTAAAACCCTCCTTGTTACAATTAGTACAACAAAACCAATTCGGTGGTCTCGCCACCGAGAACCCGAATCAACATTTGAAGGTATTTATCCAGTTAGCTGACACCCTTAAGGCAAATGGAGCCACACCCGAAGCTATCCGTTTAAGACTGTTTCCTTTTTCCCTTAGAGGTAAAGCTCACGACTGGTTAGACGCCCTTCCAACTAACTCAATAACAACTTGGGAAGACCTTAGGAGAGCTTTTCTTGCGAGATATTTTCCACCAAGCAAGACCGCTGTTCTTAGGAACCTGATCACTTGTTTCACCCAAAACCAAGGCGAATCACTTTTTGATGCCTGGGAGAGATATAAAGAACTTTTAAGAGCTTGTCCGCACCATGGCCTGGAGCAATGGTTAATCATACATACCTTCTATAATGGACTCCATTACAACACAAAGATGTCCATAGACGCTGCCGCAGGCGGAGCGTTGATGAACAAACCTTACCCTGACGCTTGTGCCCTAATAGAGGACATGGCCCAAAACCACGCTCAGTGGGGATTAGAACGAGCGACAGTAGAGAAAAAGGAGAGCCATGGAGGAAAGCATGAGGTAAGTTGCATGGACATGATTAATGCCAAAATGGACGCCCTAGCTTTGAGAGTCGAGAACATGTCTCAAAACCCAACCACAGTAGCAGCAATCCAATCGGAATGCGAACTCTGTGGAACTCAAGGACATCAAACCGTTGACTGTAACCTTTTGAACGAATCTAGCTCAGACCAAGTTAACTATACCCAAGGGAACCCTTTCTCGAATACCTACAATCCTGGATGGAGGAACCACCCGAATTTCTCTTACAAAAACAACAACCCTATCCAAAATCCCGGACCTTCGAGACCTCAAGGATTCCAAACGCAAAAACAAAACCAACCTATGCAAATAGTGCCCCCAAGACCAAACCTTAAAGAAACCATAGACACCTTTATTCAGGCTCAAACCCAGCAAAATAAGGAGTTTATGAACCAACACATTCACACGAACGAACTAGTTACTCAACTGGCAACCAAGTTTGACCAGATAATAACCCATACCAAAATGCTTGAGACTCAGATTTCCCAAGTAGCCCAAAACACCTCTGTACAAGTTGCACCTGGAGGGCAATTTCCTGGACAAACTCAACCAAATCCAAAAGGCCAAGCAAATTCTATCACATTAAGAAGTGGAACTGCTTATGAAGGGCCTAGAAATCCTAACTTAAGCACATCAGAAAAACCTATGGAAGATGCTACGCCTAAAGGCCAGGTAGAGGAACCAGAGAAACTAGAAAAGCAATCAAAACCAGAAGTAGGGAATAACACTCAACAACCTTATAAACCACCTATTCCGTTTCCACAGAGGCTGAAAAACACCAAAGTAGAAAACCAGTACCAAAAGTTTATTAAGGTAATAGAGAAACTCCATGTTGAGATTCCTTTTACTGAAGCTATAACCCAGATACCATCATATGCTAAGTTTTTGAAAGATATTTTGACTAATAAATGGCGACTCGATGATCCCAAGCCTTTAGAATGTCATTCCATATCCGAAAATAAACTCGCCAAGAAAGATAAAGACCCTGGAAGTTTTTCTATCCCTTGCATCCTAGGTAACCATATGATAGACAAAGCATTTTTAGACCTAGGAGCAAGCGTAAGTCTGATGCCTCTGGCCGTCTGTAAGAGGTTAAAATTAGGAGAACTTCAACCTACTAAGATGTCCTTACAACTAGCTGATAGATCTGTCAAATATCCCATGGGTATTTTAGAAGACATACCTGTCAAAATTGGTCAGTTGTACATTCCGACCGATTTCGTCGTAATGGATATTAAAGAAGATGAAGACATCCCAATCCTCTTAGGAAGACCCTTCCTATCGACCGCCGGAGCTATAATAGATGTTAAGAAAGGGAAACTGACTTTCGAGGTAGGAGATGAAAAGATTGAGTTCATTTTATCAAAATTTCTAATGGCACCAGTGATAGGAGATGCGTGTTATGCCATCGACATCATTGATGAATGTGTAAATGAGCTCGAACAAAACGAATTTTTAATCAAATTACCATCAACCCCTATTTTAGAGGATGATGGATTTGAGAGTATCGAACCGTACATTGACGACAACCTTTTCGAATGCTTAGCTCTTACCCCTGACCTTATGCCGCGTACTGAGAAAACCACTATAGAACTTAAGGAACTACCCAAGAATCTAAGATATGAGTTTTTGGATGAGGAGATGAATAGACCTGTTATAATTAGCGCCGCTCTAAACCAAATAGAAACAAATCAACTCTTAGATACCTTGCGAAAATATCCCTCAGCTTTAGGGTATAAAGTTTCAGATTTAAGAGGTATAAGCCCATCCGTATGCATGCATCGGATTATGCTAGAAGAAGATTCAAAACCCTCAAGAGAACATCAAAGAAGAATAAACCATATCATGAGTGATGTAGTCAAGAAAGAAGTTCTTAAGTTATTAGAAGCTGGTATCATATACCAAATTTCGGATAGTGAATGGGTGAGCCCAGTCCATGTGGTACCCAAGAAAGGAGGTATCACCGTTCTGAAAAATGAGAAAGGTGAGCATGTGGCAAAACGAACAGAAGGAGGATGGCGTATGTGTATTGATTACAGAAAGTTGAATAAGGCAACGAGAAAAGACCATTTCCCTCTCCCATTTATAGATCAGATGCTTGAACGTCTAGCAAGACACTCATGTTTTTGCTATCTTGATGGGTATTCGGGGTTTTTCCAAATCCCTATTCACCCAGAGGACCAAGAAAAAACCATATTTACCTGCCCTTATGGAACATTCGCTTATAGACGAATGCCCTTTGGACTCTGTAATGCACATGCCACCTTCCAACGTTGTATGATGTCAATTTTCGCAGACTACCTAGATGGAATTATGGAAGTATTTATGGACGATTTTTCAGTGTGTGGGTTTGATTTCAAAAACTGCCTCTCGAACTTAGAGAAAATCTTAAAAAGATGTGTGGAAGTAAACCTTGTGTTGAATTGGGAAAAGTGCCACTTTATGGTAAATGAAGGGATAGTCTTGGGACACATTATTTCTGAAAGAGGTATAGAAGTCGATAAGGCCAAGATAGAAGTTATAGAAAACTTAAACCCACCTAAGACCGTTAGGGAAATAAGAAGTTTTCTAGGACATGCCGGGTTCTACCGACGTTTCATCAAGAATTTTTCCGGAATAACAAAACCTTTAACTAACTTATTGATGAAGGATGTCGAGTTTGAATTCGACCAAAAATGTCTTGAAGCCTTTGAAGTTTTAAAGCAAGCCCTTATTTCAGCACCTATCATAAGACCACCTGATTGGACACAACCCTTTGAAATCATGTGCGATGCCAGTGATTTCGCTGTAGGAGCTGTACTAGGGCAAAGAAAAGACAAGAAACTGCATGCAATTTACTACGCTAGTAGAACACTAGACGCTGCCCAGCTAAATTATACAACCACAGAAAAGGAATTGCTAGCCGTAGTTTTTGCTATTGATAAATTTCGATCTTATTTGGTGGGAGCAAAAATAATAGTATACACCGATCATGCAGCAATCCGGTACTTGTTAAGTAAGAAAGATGCTAAGCCTAGATTGCTCAGATGGGTACTTTTACTCCAAGAATTTGACTTGGATATTAAGGATAAAAAAGGAGCTGAAAACTTTGTAGCTGATCATCTCTCTAGGTTAGAACACCTTAAGCCTGAACTTATACCTATAGACGATCACTCTACTTATGAAAGATTAATAGCTGGGATAAACTCAACTGAAGAAGAAACCTATGAGGAAATCTCAACCATGAACAACATACCATGGTACGCAGATATTGTGAATTATCTAGCCGCTGATATCGTACCCCCTGACTTAAGCTACCAACAGAAGAAGAAGTTTTTTAGAGATGTTAAACACTTCTTTTGGGATGAACCCCTCCTATTCAAAAGAGGAATAGATAATATATTCAGACGATGTGTGCCGGAAGAAGAAGTAGGCAACGTCATTAAACATTGTCATGCTTCACCTTATGGTGGACATGCAAGTACGTCTAAAACATGCGCCAAAATATTTCAAGCAGGTTTTTATTGGCCTACTGTATGGCGCGATGTCCACACTTACATTACAAAATGTGACTGATGCCAACGCACTGGGAACATCTCAAGACGTGATGAAATGCCTTTAAGTAACATCCAAGAAGTGGAAATATTTGATGTCTGGGGTATAGATTTCATGGGACCTTTTCCTTCCTCAATGGGTAACAAGTATATCCTAGTAGCTGTCGATTATGTCTCAAAGTGGATCGAAGCTGTTGCATCACCCACAAACGATACCAAGGTAGTTATCAAACTGTTTAAGAATATTATTTTTCCTAGGTTTGGAACCCCGAGGTTAGTCATAAGTGATGGAGGATCGCATTTTATATCTAAGATATTTGACAAGCTTCTAAGCAAATACGGAGTAAAACATAGAGTAGCATCACCATATCACCCGCAAACCAGTGGCCAAGTAGAAGTATCGAATAGGGAGATTAAGCAAATCCTAGAAAAAACCGTATCAATATCCAAAAAAGACTGGTCTGGAAAACTTAAAGACGCCCTATGGGCTTATAGAACGGCTTATAAAACCCCTATTGGAACAACTCCTTATCAATTGGTTTATGGAAAGTCCTGTCATTTACCCTTCGAACTAGAACATAAAGCCTATTGGGCCATTAAATCCTTGAATCTAGATTACCTGAAAGCCGGAGAAAAACGTATCTTGGACATTCACAAGCTGGAAGAGCTTCGCTTGAATGCCTATGAGAATGCCATCATATATAAGGAAAGAACCAAGATGTGGCATGATAAAAAAATCATCAAGAAAGATTTCAACATTGGTGATCCCGTTCTCCTATTTAACTCAAGGTTACGACTTTTTCCTGGTAAGCTTCGTTCAAGATGGACAGGTCCATTTGAAGTGTCAAAAGTTCTAAAGTCTGGAGCAGTAGAAATCAAAAACAATTCATGCGCTCCATTTATGGTAAATGGACAAAGACTGAAGCTCTACAAAGGAGGCGATTTGCCTGTTGACTACTCTAGTCATATTCTTATAGACCCACCAATACCCACATAAAGTAAGATCTAATCGTCAAGCTAACGACGTTAAACAAGCGCTGCATGGGAGGCAACCCATGGTTTATTCTTTATTTTATTTTATTTTATTTTAGTAATTTATATATTTTATCTGGACTAATTTCTTGTGTTTATATTTTCAGGATGCATTACCCCGATGGTATGGTTGTGATTTTCAGAGATGAAGCACAAAAAGCCCGATTTGCTACCTTATTTGCTAGACCTATGGTACCCACAAGGTACCCCGATCAGAGCTGCATGTAGGCACTCGGGATTGAGCCAAGTATTAGGTATCTGTGCAACCAACTTGGCTGGGATTCTTATGCTGATGATGTCCACAAAACCTACAGAAACCTTACTCTGGAGTTTCTTAGCTCTATGGATTATAACCCACGAGTGGGTGAAGGAGACGAGCGAGGATGCCTAAGTTTCAGATTGTTTGGTACCGAGTATACCCTGACTACCAAAGAATTTGGGGATTTGCTTGGTTTCCAAACAGGACCGACCGCTATCACTGAGTTTCCATTGAGTTACTACATGGACAGAGATATTGATAAATTTTGGCAGGATATTACTGATAGAGCCAGCCTTGACCCCTCTACCCAGCTGTCCCGAAAGATCCATAACCCGGCTTTCCGATACTTCGAGATGGTTCTGTGCCACACTTTCTTTGGGAGGAGTTACTGTGACCACTTGGTCACCGCTGAGGAGATCCTTTTCCTATACTGTGCCAGTCAGTCCAGACCTATAGCTAGTGGAGGTTTTCTGATAGAGAGCCTCGAGCAGACTGCTCGATCCGCTGTAGGGCTCATTCATTCCGGAGGGAATGTGACACAGATAGCTTCTGCTTTGGGTTTGGACAGTATGATAGCACAGCTGACCCCATACTGTGGATATACTTTTCTGGATTTAGACTTTTGCATGGATCGTGGGCTCATGAGGAGGGCCTCCTTTCACCCATATCGGTACAGATTGCTCATCGATGACCAGACAGTTTACACCTTCACAATGCCAGACCCTCAGATGACTTGTGTTTCCAACCCTGCTAATTGGAACTATTCTGTAGAAGGTTGGGGTGAGATATCAGAGTACACTCCAGAATACACTCCCGCTTCCGAAGATCTCACTCTAGAATACACCCCTGTTTCCGAAGATCCCACTCAAGACTACACTCCTGCTCCCGAGGACTCCACTCCAGATCACACATCCCGACCCGAGGTTACACACACTACTGTTCTTACTAATAACCTCAGCTTGCAGGAACCTGATATTCGCACTCTATTGACTGCTATGCGCACTGAGATAACCACTCTCCGCAATGAGGTGGCTGACCTTCATTTGCAGTTGGAAGTGAATGATGTTACCTTTGCTGGTGAGTTAGATGAATTAGCTCACGAGGTGGCAGAGATTCGACGCCAGCTGACTGAGCTGCGTGGCCCAGACACTCCTGCAGAGCATCCTACCGGTTGGCAACAGATCTGTATTGTTCACAAGATATCTAGTTCCAGTATTATTAGTATTATGTTGATTTCCTTTTCAGACTCATTTTTTATTTGCATTATCTGTTTCCTGCGTTGTTAATATTTATTTTGGTGACCCAATGTCCGTACCTATATATATATATATATATATGCATATGTTTCATTTATTTACTAATGTTTTTTTTGTTTTTCTGGTCACCATAGTTTTAATATAAAAATAAAATAAATATACGTGTGTATATGTATTCACGTACATATATGCACATTCATAAGAAAAATAGGTACACCTCCAAAAATTGAAGCTAATGGCAAGGAAGGAAAAACCCAATGGAAAGAAAGCCAGGCCAGCCCAACTTGCCTCGACCTCACCGCGCCCGCGGTAGGCCTTGCCGCGCCCGCGGTGACACAACGGTCACCTAACGGCTAGTTGCTCGTTTTCCCCCCATTTTACCACTTTTTCCATTTCCAATCCCATTTTCTTCCATTCTTAACCCACCATAACTTCCTTTATTACCCATACCAACCCACTACATTTATTTCCATTATTCTCATCATAAATATTTACAACCACCATTTTTCTTCCCTTCCTATAAATACCCCCACTATTTCATTTTCTTCCTCACACCTTCATTACTTCTACATCCCATTCTTTCTCTCTATTCATCCACAAGAAAATCCTATGGAGTATCACGGTTACATTTTGCATGGTGGCCAAGCCGGAGAAAGGCAACTAAAGCGGCTTGAAAAATTGCTGACAACACCAATACACTCTACCAGGTATATCAATGAAAACTGTCTATATTCATTAGGTATATACCATAGTGTATTCTTCCTTCTAGATAAAATAGGCATGCACGATATTTTTGCTACTCAAGCACCAACCTACCCTAGGCTGATGTTCGAATTTTTAAGTTCTTTAATTTATAACGTCTCTCCTAACACTGCTAACACCGTAGGTGGAGTCAAATTTAGATTGTTTAATGTTGAATATGACTACTCCACTGACGGTCTAGCCGCCATGTTAGGATTGCCTTATGGGGATGGTGCCATTTGTGAAGCACCTTTAGACACGGATTGGGCATTTGAAGCATTTTGGGCCAGAATTACTAAACAAAATGCAACATCTTTCGATGGCCTACTTGCTTCTCACATCCACAATCCTGCCCTTCGTGTCTTTAGATTTCTTTTAGCATCCACCATCTTTGCTCGGGAAAACCCAAACAAGGTGAATGCTAAAGAATTAATTATCATGCAAAGCTGCCTCACAGACACCAAAGTTAATCCCGTCCCATTCATGATTGCCCACATGCACCATGTTTTAAGAAAAGGTGGGCCGATTTCCTTTGGTGGACTGATTACCACTATTGCCCGTGCCATAGGATTGGATACGGAACTTGCCACCCTTGAACCACTTCCTCCTCGGATTGCAAATCTTAAATTTTCCAGGGATATGCGTTTATGCAAGACGAGGAAGGAAGGTGGTTACTTCCTCATGGTTGGAGGTGCTGCTATACCCAGTGTTGTTATTCCTTGCACCCGTCGTACTGATATTAGATTTGAGCGTAACTGGACCTACGATCTCAACGCTCCTGCTTTTATTGGTCCGTTGCCCCCAAATCTACCTTTAAATGAGGGTAACAACACTGATGATGAGTACGATTTCCAAACAGAGGAACCACCCCATTTTTCACCACCACACACGACACCATCTACTTCTAACCCACATGCAGGTACAGCTCCTAGTTTCCATGTCACTGAGGACATGTGGCGTGAGCATATGGCCCGAGAGGCCCAGAGGGACACCCTCCTTGCTACCTTGTAGCAACAGGCGGCCGATAACATGGCCTTCATGCAAGCATCCCAAGAACAAAATGCTAGCTCTCTGCGCACTATCATGGAAAGTCAGCTGGCTTTCCAGAGAGAACAACACCTACACCAGACCACATACGCTCGTCACTTCCAATTGATGGAGGCCACCCAAGGCACCCTAATTGGTAGGACCCAAGAGTTACAAGCGGAAAATGCCGCCTTGTCAGAGAGATTGGAGCAGCTTGTTTTGGACCGAGATAGCCGCCGTCGCAGCCGTAGCCGCCGTTCCGGTCGTACCAACCAGGATGGTGAAGGTCCTAGTGGCCCCCACTAGTGTTTTCAGGTACCTCCTCCTACCTTACTTTGGAACATTGAGGACAATGTCTGATTTAAGTGTGGGAGGAGCATTTATCGCTTTTATTTCCCATTTATCGCTTTTATTTTCCGCTTTTATTTTCCGTTTTTCCTGCTTTTATTTCCCTTCCGCATTTTTCCTTTTAGGTATGTTATATTCGTAGTTAATAAAATGCATGTGATAGGCGAGTCCTTCTGCGTAGTGTACCCTTTCATTTCCCCCACCTTTTAGCCTTACAAAATTTTTCTTTTTCAAAGATTTATGGTTGTTTTTAAGGATTTGGGCTATGAGACAGGTCCTAGATAGGGTCTATTTCTTGGACACTCACTTTTTGAAAAATTCTTTATCGTTTTTACACCGTAAGCCTTTTTGAACATTTAGATTAGATCCTTTCTCCCCAATATGCTATGATTTTGAATAAAACTGTACAAATAGGTCTTCAAGTAGTTTATCTTAGCAGTCAGCTCCGGCCTAAGCATGCTCTAAGTGTGGGATCGATGAATATAAGTGGATGATCTCTATTTTGCCTTAAAAGTTATAAAATAAAGTATGAATACGACTACGAGTTGGGTGATCCTCACAAAGATTACTCAACTCAAGAAAGTTGTAAGCACTAACAAAAGCAAAGAAAAAAATATATAAGGCATATCCGTTGTAGTTGGTTTAGAGGTATCTGGTGCTGGACTTGGTAGGGCGGACTACGGTCCGATCCCCCGCAACTGCAAATGGGTAAAATTAAAAGGGATTAAACCAACTCTTGTACCAGAATCCCATCACTTGAGATCAGAGTCACTAACCGGTCACTACACCATGAGTATGTACGGATAACGGGCTTAATGTGATTGCGCCTGAATGAAAAAGGACCTCGTAAAAAGGGGAAGTCTTAGCATAATAAGGATATTAGGATCGATCTGTATACTTATGAGGTTTATGTCCGCATTTCTACGAGTAGTGTAATTACGATACCCTTGATTCAGATAGTTAGTGTCTGACAACACACCCTTGCTCGGACTTAGAAGCCCTCTTTGCCCAAAACCTGTATACACCATAATTTTCTTTCATCTACTTCTAAGAGTTGTTGCTTGAGGACAAGCAAAGGTCTAAGCGTGGGAGGATTTGATCGCACTGAATCGCACTATGTTTCTGACTCAAATATCACATGTTTTCCTTAGTTTTTATTGTCATTTTCTCGTATTATGTTCCTTTTTCCCTTGTTTTCAGGATTCTTGTCATTTCAGAGCCTTCTGTGAAGAAACGAGCCAAAACGCCAAGAAATTAGGGTTTTTCAAGACATTTTGCACTTATGGCGTTCAGCACCACGCTGGCTACAGGGAACGCGATGACGTGGCCCACTTTCACCCAGAGATCAACTGCCACGTTCCCATGATGTGGCAGTTCCATGCACCGCGCCCGCGGCCACCCTCACCGCGCCCGCGGCCTTCACAACAAGCTTCCCGCTCAAAAGAAGTTAAGGGGCATGCTGGTCCTTACGCACCTCAAGGATCCTCTATAAATAGTTTTCGATTTTCATTCTTTAGTTTCATCCAAGCTTAGTACAATCTTAAGCCATATACTATCAGTTTCTGTAAAGTAATAATCTCTTCACATCGGGGAGTTATTGCGGTGTAGATTGAGTTGTAATCGAGTCTTGGAGCACTCTGGTTGAAGTTTATCATACCAGCCTTACCTTTCCGTAGATTTGTATCAGATTCAAGTCTCCGACCGGAGCAAGGTTCTATTTTATTGCATTTCTTTATTTAATTGCTCTTACCATAGTCTACACGTTTTATAGACTTTAAATGCTCTTACCATAGTCTACACGTTTTATAGACTTTAAATGCTCTTACCATAGTCTACACGTTTTATAGACTTTAAATGCTCTTACCATAGTCTACACGTTTTATAGACTTTAAATGCTCTTACCATAGTCTACATGTTTTATAGACTCGCACTTATTATGTCTGGCTAAACTATAAAGGTTAGGATGTAATGATTGTCATCATGGTAGTGTTCCAATTATCATGCTAGTGAAAATACTCTGGGGATGTTTTGCTTCTAACTTAAGTCAATTGTGTTTAAATGTTTATTGGATAAGATCGAAAGCCGTCCAAACCAATGATACGACTTGATTATTATTTAACCAAACAAGAAGAGCGAAAGCCGTTGATTGGTTAAATAGGAATCATTGACCTTTTTAGAAAACGATTTTGAAACTATTTTCGGACGCGTTTGTAGGTTTGAAATCTGACTCTTGGTCAAAAGCCAAAAGTCTCTTTAAGTTAATCTTTCCAAAGTAAAATCACTTTTCTGTTAAGTCAAAACTATCAATTTCTTAAAAATAGGCTTACCTCTTTAACGCGGAAGGCACCCTTTATATGTGACAATAAAGGAATTTAATTTAAAGAGTAAACTCGGTTCTTAGTAGTCAAAAGCTACAAGTTCCCGTTAAATTGATTCTTTGCTATCAATAGAAAATACTGCCCCATAAGTAGGTTCATCTACGCATGACCGGACCAATATCTGATTTCATGATTTACATTCCAACCTGTCTTTTAAACTGTTATTTACCTTGCTCACTTGCTTTGTGCACTGCACTCACATCAATATTCTTGTTCGCCTTAGATAAGCACCTTAACAATAGAGTTGATAGATTGACAATTGGTCTCTGTGGTTCGATAATCTTATATATTACTTCGATAGGCTGTACACTTGCAGTAATACATTTAGGCTATACGTTACAGAATAAACCCATCATCTGTATGTCCTGTACGTTTGCCTATGATGAGAGTTCTCTGAGGCCTTGTGTTGCCTTGAATACTTAGGTTCCAGTCTTGTGGCTATGGCTTGTGTTTATGTTTGATGGCTTCAGCAGGCCGTTGGACAAGTAAGGTTTTGGGGCTTTGGTTAGGCTTAATGTTGAACTTACAGGTTTGAGCTTTGAGGCCACAGGTTTCTTTGTTTTTAACAGGGGTTGACAGGTTTTAAGGCAGCTTAGTGTTTGATGTTCTGGTTTGTATTTTTATTGTTTGACAGGTTAGGGTACTGGGTGTTTAAGGCTTTGATATGCTGTTTTTGTTTTGAATGGTAAGGCTTTTTGGGCTTTTTGACAGGGTGGGAATGTTTGTAATGCAAGCTTACAGTGGTTTAGGCCTGTATGCTTGTATCCAGGTTTAAAGGCTTGATGAGGCTTGCTTCAGGCTTCAGGCTTGATGACTGATGCAATTTTGTGTTTTTGTTAAGGCTTTCGAGGCTGGACAGTTTGTGGTTATTGTTTGACAGGTTCAGGCTTGTATACCTTGAGCTTGTTGAATGCCGGCTTTTGACAAGTGAAGGCTTTGGTGTTATATGCCCCAAAAAAGGGTTCAGGGTTTGAATCCAGTTTGAAGGTTTAATTGTGGAAAGATAATTCTGTTTCTTTTTATTGACAGTTTTTGTTTGCATTCTGATTTCTTCATATCTCTACCTTTTGTCCCACTGTTTTATTGCAGTTTTACATATATTGTCCTCATGCCTAAACCTGTAAGCCCATTCTTTTCCTCTCTTCTTCTCTCTCTAGTACAGTTAAAACATTAAATAATGTTTATGTTTGTACTCCTTTCTGAAAAGGCACTGCTGGAAAATGATGCATTTGACTATGCTTGCAATATTGGTTTTTTAACCTGCATACTTTCTTTCTTCAGCTTTCCTGCATCTTTGTGACAGTATGGAGTAGCCTTTGTATCTTGACATCCTTCCATATTTTGGACAGTTTGACAGCTTTTTTTGACTTAGTTGCTTTGGTTAGGTGATTCAGTTTGCCTTTGGATTTATACTTGCACATGCTATTTGTTTTGAACTATGCAGGTTTTGAATTTGACAGTTTGTATTTGTGCATTTTACAACTTTGTGCATTTCATGTTTAGCAAGCAATATTCATCCCTCTTTGTGAACCGGGAGAAATCCCGTGATTTGCAGAGAGGGCTAACTGATTCCAGTCAGTTGCCTTTAATGATGAATTCTGAATTAACTGTCTGTCTCTTTAATTTCAATTTATCTGCTTCTGACTTTTTCTTCTTTTCTTTGCAGATAAAAAAGTCAAATGGAGAGGAATAGCAACAAATGGAGGATGAAGAATTGAAGACCTAGGAATTTAGGATAGTTTTATTTAAATTTAAATTACTGTAACATTATTATTGTAAGTATTTTGTAAACAATAACAATTATACAAATAATTTTAAAGATAAATAAAAAAGAGTCCTTTTAACCAATTAATTATTTTTATTTCCAATTGTTTATTTTATTATTTATAATTCTTTAAATTATAATAATTGAAAATAAATTCCAACCATTTAACTCAGAATAAATAAATAATTAAATAAACATTGTGGTTTTAGCATCGATCAGTTAATAAACCTGGCGCTTCAAAAATCCAAAGCAATGCACGATCAATCAAACCAGACGACAGTTAATCAAACAACACGTCCACATGCCTCCTTTCACTGATTGAATCCAAACAAATGCAAATTAACAATCAGCAGCCTCAGTTCTTATTTCAGAGTAACCTGAAAAGCATTGATAGAACTAACTCTTCTTGAGAAATATGCGCACAAACCCCTGATTCTTGATTTAAATGCCAAAGAAACGTTCGCCTGATCAAAGTTGAGCCAAAATCAACCAAACCCTAAACAAACTGTTTGAATTGTTCCAGAGCCATGAAAATCAATGAAAAACCCTAATTTTGTCCGACTGACGAAAAAAGTCTGTTTGACCGATTCTTGAGCCAGTCTGAAAAATCAGGAAAAGCCTGAAGCTGTTTCTTGTGGAAAAAATACCAGGGAAAATTTTGGGGTACAACAGTTGCCCTTGTTCAATCTTCTTGAACCTGAAGAGTTAGATTGGCAAGTTTTCCTTTCGCGGCTCGAGGGTAAAAGAAGATTGGACACTAGAGTGCCCAGAAAATATACGCTCGGTAAGGTGATGGTAGAGGGAATGGGCTTACAGATGCCATTTGGAGATGGGCTTAACGATGCCATCTAGGGATGTGATAGAATCTTGTCGGGGGATGGGCTCAGAGATGCCATCTGGAAATGGGCTTAAAGATGCCATTTGGAAGGTTTGTTGAACTGCAGTGTGACGGGTCCGAAGAATGAGGATCAAAGGGGGTATCCGTGTCTGGAATGTATTTGAACTGTATCTAAGAACTGAGTTGGTATGAACAGAAGAATGGCCTCTGTGTCTGGGGCGTATCTGAGTTGTAACTGTGTTTGAAGTGTAGAATGAATATCAGAATGACTGCCGTATCTGGAGTGTATCTGTATTGTATCTGGGTAACAGAGAAACATCTGTATGGAGCAACTGCGTGCTGGGGATAAATTCCGAATGAGTGACAGAATGGCAACCATGTTTGGAGCGTATTTGGACTGTATCTGAAGTTGAAAGTTGTATGAGTAGCAGAATGACTTCCATGTTTGCAGTGTATCTGAAATTGTAACTAGGATCTAGATAAATGACAGAATGACTTCCGTGGCGAACGCACTGGGGAGAATCAAGCTGCTGTTGTAAGGGTCAGAATGGTATCCGTGTTTGGAATGCATTGAACCTTGAGGTGGATAAATGAATCTGAATGAGAGATAGAATTGCTGCCGAGTCTGGAGCGTATCTAGTCTGTATCTGATTGTTGTAGTCCGAATGAGTAGTAGAATAATCGTCGTGTCTGAGGTGTATCCATACTATATCTGACTTGAGATTCTGAATGAGTAATAGAATGACCGCCGTGTCTGGGGTGTATCCATACTGTATCTGAATAATTGTTAATGATAGCCTTCTAATTTTATCCTGAAAAGGGTGAAATGTTAGCTAAAACACAAAGATATGTTGCATGATATGTATGATGCAAAATATGTTATATCAATGTTTATGATATGAATGTAGATGAATGCGTATGTAAGCCGACGAGCTGTCTTGCTGAGGATAGATGAATCCTGGAGATAAAGAATCCTGACTGCTGCCAGGGAAAGTGAATCCTTGACTGCTGCAGGGGAAGATAAAAATCTTGATTGCTGAGGATGAGACATCCTTGTTGACTACTGCTGGAGAAACAAGAGCTTGGGTTGTATACCAATCTTCTGGGGATTCTTGTCTTGAGGAGATCTTCATTGGAGAACATCTGATTATCCTGCGAGGCATTGAGAATGAACCTTCATTCTGCTTAGGGAATACAAGATCTTCAATCATTGAGGGATCTTAGGGCCATTGCTGGAGAAATGGCATAACTTGGTGACTAACGGGGATGAGAATTCCTGGGGATCTCTACTGGGGAAGTTTAGAATCTGATAGACTCATGTTGGAGAGGTATGATTGAGAATTTTCAGTTTGGTTGCAGATATCTCTGTGGGGAGAAGTTTCACTAGCCTGGTTCAGCTGGGGATTGATGGCAGGGAATCTTAGCTCCGCTGGGGATTGGATTTTCAGATTTTTAAGGCTCCACTGGGGATTCCGTAACTTGACTATGAGGGGAATCGAGTTCTAGAGGGCCCTCTGGTTGGGGAATTTGGAATTAAACTCTGCTGAGGATCCCTTCTGAAAGGGTATCAGGATATCTACTTGTATCTTCAACCTATCAGTAATCGTCTTTCCTGATTCATAAGGAAATGATTATGTTCAAATGCATATGCCTATTTAACAAAACATTGGACGTTTCTCAAATAAAACATAAGTGCAAAAGAACAGAGAAAAGAAAAACAACGCAAATTTCCGTATTTGGAAAAGTATTTGTATTAACTTTCTATAACTATATTTGTACAGAGGAGACAATCATCCTAGTAAGAGGATGCCGTCGTAAAAATTGAAAATTTTTATACAAAAGAAAGATGGCTATGTGAAACGATTCCATGGGATTCCATTCTGCTATAGCCTCCACAACTCTGAATATCTGTCCATTCAATGCTTCGTCTGCCGATGACTGGATTGATTAAAAGCTTGGAGCTGGTTGATGAAGAGATTGTCCTTAAAGTGATCCGACGAGACATAGTCATACGCTTTAACTCCCTAACTTTTGCCTGAATTGCCCTTTCGGGTTTTCGATCCACCGGGAAACCCCTTTTTGCCCAAGCCGCCCTTTCGGGTTTTCAGCTTGCCGGGTGTACAAATTTTTTTTGTTTTATCCCTAATTTTAGCCTGAACCGCCCTTTCGGGTTTTCGGTTCACCGGGATGCCCATTTTTGCCCAAGCCGCCCTTTCGGGTTTTCGACTTGTCGGGTTATTTTATGCGTAGTATCTTTTGACTATGTCTGTGTTCGCATGGTGCGGCAAATCGTCGCTGTCCATGGTGGTCAGAATCATTGCACCACCAGAAAATATGCTCTTGATCACAAATGGTCCCTCGTATGTAGGAGTCCATTTGCCCCTGGGATCACTTTGCGGCAGGATAATCCGCTTGATTACGAGATCTCCGACTTGATATACTTGACGTCTGACTTTCTTGTTAAAAGCCTTGATCATCCGCTTTTGATACGTCTGACCATGGCACACAGCAGTGAGTCGCTTCTCGTCGATCAAATTGAGTTGATCAAGTCAGGTCTGAATCCAATCATCTTCGCTCAAACCAGAGTCCTTCATAATCCTTAAAGAAGGAATCTGAACTTCCATGGGCAGGACAGCCTCCATGCCATATACCAAAGAAAATGGGGTTGCCCCAGTTGAAGTACGTGTCGTCGTACGGTATCCATGCAGAGCAAACTGCAGCATCTCATGCCAGTCCTTGTAAGTGACCGTCATTTTCTGAATGATCTTCTTAATGTTTTTGTTCGCAGCTTCAACAACACCGTTCATCTTTGGCCGATAAGGAGATGAATTATGATGATAAATCTTGAACTGTTCGCACAATGCGGTGATCATAGTATTATTCAGATTTGTACTGTTGTCTGTGATGATCCTGTCTGGAACACCATACCGGCATATGAGGTTTTGCTTGATGAAGCGGGCAACCACATTTTTAGTGACAGAGGAGAAAGAAGCTGCTTCGGCCCATTTGGTGAAGTAGTCAATGGCAACCAGGATGAAGCGATGTCCGTTGGAAGCCGTGGGCTTGATCTCTCCAATCATGTCAATGCCCCACATTGCGAATGGCCAAGGAGCTGTCAACACATTGAGAGGAACCGGAGGAATATGAATCTTGTCGGCGTAGACTTGACACTTGTGGCAAGTACGGGAGTGCTGATGGCAATCTGCTTCCATGGTAGACCAGTAATAGCCTGCCCTCAGGATCTTTTTAGCCATAGTATGCCCGTTCAAATGGGTGCCAAATGTACTGCTGTGCATCTCTGTCATGATTAACTCCGCTTCAGATTTGTCAACACATCGGAGTAAGACACAATCATGATTGTGCTTATAGAGGATGCCATTGCTCAGGAAGAACTTGGCAGCAAATTTCCTTAGGAACTTCTTGTCATTTACGGAAGCTCCTTCGGGATATTCTCTAGTCTGGAGATACCTTTTGATTTCGTGAAACCAGGGTTGTTCCACTACTTCTTCAGTATTAATCTCGTGATAATGCGCAGGTTCATCCATTCGCTCGATGGTTATTTGGGGAGCCTCGTTACCCCAATTGAGTTTAAACATGGAAGACATTGTAGCCAGAGCATCTGCTAGCTGATTCTCTTCTCGCGGGAAATGCTCGAAGGTGACTTGCTCGAAATGAGGAAACAATGTCAAGACATGTTCTTTGTATGGGATAAGATTGGGATGTTTGGTATCCCACTCTCCTTTGATTTGACTGATAACCAAAGCCGAGTCCCCAAATACGATCAAAAATTTGATCCCCAAGTCTATAGCAGCCTTGAGACCAAAGATGCAAGCTTCATATTCTGCCATGTTGTTTGTGCAGCTGAAGCAGAGTCGAGCCATGAAAGGAGTGTGACAACCTTCCGGGGAAATGAGTACCGCACCGATACCGTTTCCAAGTGCATTTGAAGCACCATCAAAGTACAGGGTCCATCGGGATCCCTTTTCGGGTCCATCATACAGTCCGTTACCTTCAATGTTATCCAAATTCATGATGTCCTCGTCTGGGAAGTCAAATCTCATGGGTTGATAATCTTCGATAGCTTGATGAGTGAGATGATCAGCTAGCACACTCCCTTTTATAGCTTTTTGAGTGGTGTACTGGATGTCATACTCAGTTAGGATCATTTGCCATCTAGCTATTCTTCCAGATAAAGCAGGCTTCTCGAAGATATACTTGATAAGATCCATTTTGGAAATCAACAAGGTGGTATGAGTCAGCATATACTGCCTTAGTCGGCGAGCAGCCCATACCAAAGCGCAGCAAGTTTTCTCGAGCAGTGAGTAGCGAGTCTCACAGTCGGTAAACTTTTTGCTAAGGTAATAAATAGCATGCTCTTTTCGACCAGACTCGTCATGCTGGCCCAAAACACACCCCATTGAGTTATCCAAGACGGTCAGATACATGATCAATGGTCTTCCTTCGACAGGAGGCATCAGAATAGGAGGTTCTAGCAAATACTCCTTGATCTTATCAAAAGCAGCTTTGCAATCTTCGTTCCACTCAACTACCTGATCCTTCTTTAATAATTTGAAAATTGGCTCACAGGTAGAAGTTAGATGAGAGATGAATCTGGCAATATAGTTCAAGCGCCCCAAGAACCCTCTGACTTCCTTTTCAGTGCGGGGAGTAGGCATCTCTTGTATTGCTTTCACTTTTGCTGGATCGACCTCAATGCCTTTGTTGCTGACAATAAACCCTAGAAGTTTACCAGACCTAACTCCAAAAGTGCATTTACTTGGATTCAGCCTGAGTTTGTACTCTTTCAACCTGGCAAACAGCTTTTCCAGGTGTTCAAGATGTTCCTCCTCTATTTATGACCGAGCTATCATATCGTCTACGTAAACTTCGATCTCATGATGTATCATATCATGAAATAAAGCTACCATGGCGCGTTGATAAGTTGCCCCCGCGTTCTTCAATCCGAACGACATCACCTTGTAACAGAAAGTACCCCATTATGTAACAAAGGTTGTTTTCTCCATGTCCTCGGGGGCCATTTTAATTTGATTGTAGCCCGAGAATCCATCCATGAAGGAGAACACTTTGTGCTGAGCTGTGTTGTCGATCAGAATGTCAATGTGTGGTAGTGGAAAATCATCTTTGGGGCTGGCCCTATTCAAATCCCGGTAGTCTACACACATCCTGACCTTGCCGTCTTTTTTAGGAACTGGCACGATGTTAGCAACCCATTGTGGATAGGATGTGACAGCCAGAAAGCCAGCGTTGAATTGTTTCATCACTTCTGCTTTAATCTTCTCAGACATGTCGGGCCTCATTCGGTGGACCTTTTGTTTGATCGGTGGACAATCCTCTCTGGTGGGGAGACGGTGAACCACGATGTCTGTGTCTAAACCCGACATGTCTTCATAAGACCAGGCGAAGATTTCAACGTATTCATTTAACAGCTGTATCAGGCGCTCCTTGACACTTGGTTTCAGATTGGCACCCACTTGTACTTCCTTTCGGTCTTCCTCTGTTCCTAAGTTGACAGTTTCCAACAACTCTTCGTGAGGCAAGATGGTCCTTTCCTCTTGTTGCAGAAGTCTGGCTAGCTCTCCCGGTACTTCACAATCTTCGTCATCTTCATACTCAGCCTGATTGATCAGATCTTCAGAGTTATTGAAGGACATAGCAGAATAGTCACCCATAGAATCCAGAGTGGACGGGTACCTGCATTTGTGAGTGTGGGTGTGTGTAAGGGATAGCCATCCTTAAACAAACAAAAATGCAAAAAGGAAAGAAAATGAACACAGCAGTTTATCAATGAAAAACGTCCAATGAATCATTAAACATGGCATATGGATATGAAGATAATCAAAACCCTTACAAATGGACCTACATGCCCCGGGCAAGGCATGAGGTGAAAAAGTAGTGTACGGATTGTTCAAAAGTAATTATTACAGACCAAAGGAAATGTTTGACAGATAATTACTGATTAATAAAAGTAATGGGGACAAAGTCCTTTGCCTCCCAGTTGCGTAGTCCCCCTTCAATGGTTGGGTAGATCCAATCTTCGATGTTGGCATCTTCGTCTTCACCTTCCAAAGCATTAATCCCATAAGGAGAGATCTTGATGGGTGCTCTTTCAACCTTTGAACGGCGCATAGCTTTCTGCCCCACAGCAGTGAATCCTAAACCAAACTTGTCTGTTTTATGAGGAATATCCGGCAACTGCCCCCATGTTGAGCTCTTCCCTTCCTTCATTGCGGCCTTCGCGTCTTTTAGAGATGCCATCCTGGCCATCTGCTTTGGTACCTCAGCTACCACTTTTTCTACTTCCACCTCAGGAGAGACTTCCTCGAAGTGCTGGAACAGCGTCTCAATGAATTCACCTTCTACCTCTACATATCGGAAAGAGTTCAGGTGGCTGATCATATACTCCTCTTCACCGTGGACGGTTATGATCTTTCCTTTGATAGGGTACTTCAGCATTTGATGTAGGGAAGAGGTGACTGCCCCAGCATTGTGTATCCATGGTCTCCCCAATAAGCAAGAGTATGACGGACGGATGTCCATCACATAGAAAGTTGAGGGGAAAACCTCTGTACCAACCTTAATGGGAATGTCTACCTCCCCATGTACCATTCTCTTTAACCCGTCAAATGCCCTTACAATGATATTACTTGGCCTTAACTCCAAGCCTTCACAGTCTAAACGGTCGAGAGCCTTCTTGGGCAGCACGTTCAGAGAAGAACCAGTGTCGACCAGAACATGGGCCAGAGTAGTTCCTTGGCATTCCACTGACACATGTAATGCGTCGTTGTGTTTCCTTCCTTTTGAGGTTAGGTCTGCATCAGAGAAACCTAAACCGTTGCCTGCTGTAAGACTGGCTACACAGTTTTGGAATTGGTCGGCAGGGGTTTCCTGAGGGACATGGGCTGTCTTTAGGAATTTGATCAATGCTTTGGCATGCGCCTCAGAACAAAGCAGTAATGCCAACATGGAGATCTTCGAGGGGGTTTGCCCCAGTTGCTCTACCACGTCATAATCACTCTTTTTAATTATCTTCAGGATCTCCTCCATCTCTTTCTTAGAGGTCTCCGGGATGACCAAAGGTTGAGCCCTCGTCCGGACGAGCTCATCTTGGGTTCCTTTACCTTTATCAGCAGAAGTAGGAGGGACAATAACAGTTTCTTCAATCAACGGAGTTTCGGCGGAAAGTCTTATTGGTGCAGGATTAACTTTGGCGGCAGATGAGGGTCCAAAGATTGCCTTTGGGGGAGCAATCTCTGGAGAAAATATTCTCCCACTTCGGGTGATCTTGCTTGTGCCGGCAATGTTTCCAATGCTGGCCTCTTCTTCATCAGAGCTTTCTTCGGTCATTTCGACTTGTTTAACACCATGGTAATAGACGTCTCCACCGTAATTCCATGGTATTGACTTGTCAGAACTGTAGGGGACTGGCCCAAGCATAGTTATTTTCAATGGAATAATCTTTGTAGCTGATGTAATCTTAACATGCTTTCTGACGGCCTTGGAAAGATTGGCGTGAATGGTGATAATTGAGACATCTTCAGTAGGGGTTGGAATAGCAGGAACCTTTTCAAACAGAATTTGTTGACTGTCCATCAGGCCTTGGATGCCTTTCTTCAGTGATGGGCAGTTAAACGGCAGAGAGTAACAACAGTAGAAGTCTTCTTTGCATCCCGGGAAAATCCCGGCCTTTAACAGATTTAACTTGATGGTTAACAGTGGAGTTATCAGGTCATTGACATCAGAAACATACAAATCTTCTTCGATAGCATGGACATTTCGACCGTGCTTCGGCATCGGAGCTGATATCACGTTTGGTTTCTCTGGAGCATCGAACTCCACTTCCTTTGCATCTATTAAGTCTTGAATTTTATTTTTCAACGCCCAACAATTATTCGTGTCATGTCCGACGCTATCGGAATGGTAGGTGCATTTGGCATTGGCATTGTAGGCTGGTGAGGTTGTATTCACATTTTTCGGCGCTTCTTTGATATTTGTGAGATTCAGCTTTAACAAGTGTGGAAGAACTTACGCGGGCGTCATATTAATGTGGGTGAACTGCCGTGGTGGCCGTTCTCCCCATTGTTGTTTAGTTCTGGACGGGTTATTGTGAGGCTGATCATTTGGTGGATTTTGGATCATTATGGCCCCCACAGTCGGTCTGCGCTCACTTCTTCCTGCTCCCCTTTGAGAATACACAACAACTGTTTCTTTCTTCGTTGGAAATGATTTCTTAGAAATTGTAGATGCAGAGGCATCCTTCTGAATCTTCCCATTCTTGATACCGGCTTCTACCCGCTCGCCAGTCAGAATTAATTCAGTAAACCCCGAGGAAGAGCTACCGATCAGATAATTAAAGAATGGACCAAACAGGGTCCCAAGGAACATATCAACAAGTTCTCTATCGGAAAGAGGCAGCTGCACCCTTCCAGCCAGATCACGCCACTTCTGGGCGTATTCCTTAAATCCCTCACCTGAGGCCATTCCCATACTCTGCAGCTGAGTGCGGGTTGGTGCCAGGTCAGAGTTATACTGATATTGGCGATAAAAAGCAGCTTCTAGATCCTCCTAACTACGTATCTCCGACCTTTCCAGCTTGTAAAACCAATCTAGCTGAGTGCCAGACAGGCTATCTTGAAAGAAATGTACCCAAAGGTTTCTGTCAGATGTGTGAGGTTGGATTCTTCGGACATATGACCTTAGGTGCATTTTTGGACAGGACAGCCCGTCATATCTTGCAAAAATAGGCACTTTGAACTTCGGGGGGATCACAATTCCAGCAATTAACCCCAAATCTTCGAAATCCAAGCCTGGAACTCTCTGCAGCTCCATAGCTGCTAACCTGTCCTCCAAACTCTTGTACTTATCATCGGCGGGCGGGTATTGTTGATTCGAGTAGTATTCGTCTTCTTCAGCCTCTTCTTCTTCAGCTTCGGATTCGGAAGGTACCACGGCCCCTTTTCCTTTACTGCTTTCTTCTTCGGATGCGGAAGGAAATTCAAGAACCCTTCTGGCTTCACCTTCAAACCTTCTCCTCAAGGTAGCCACCCCGAATCTCTTCTTTTTCTTCTTTACTTGGTCTTTGTTCCCAAGCAGGGTTTTCAGATCCTCCTGACCCTTAGCCAAGGTCATCAGGAGTTGTTGAAACTGTGCGTTCTGAGACTGCAAGTCCTTGACCGTCTGTTCGAGATCCATCTTACTGAAATAAACAACAGAAAGATAAGGAAACCTGGTGTGGAGACCTGCTTATGCACATGATGAATGGTATGCTTATGTATGCAATGCATTCAAGGATTTAGAAAGTTCAAAATTGTTGCAAACAAAAAGAACGCACGTCATATTAATAAGAAGAAATTTGTCAGTACATAAATGCCCCATGGGCCAAATATTTCAAAAACTTCTCAAGGTAAAAAGACGTTGCGCATCCTCTTTGGTGCGATGTAAGTGTTGAGGGTCTCTTCCTCATGGAGTCGGCAGGTGAGCTCCAAAACCTTCTTCTCACTAGCGTAGAAGCTGGCTTCAAAAGTATTCCGTTCCTCCTTGAGTTGGATCCAACTCTTCTGCATCTCCTCCCACGATGTAGGCATGTCAGGATATAGGATGGTATAGGGAACCTCTCCTTCCGTAACGGGCTCTTTAATCACAGGGAGAACATGAGGATAAGGCATCATTAGACTCTGGGCCCGGGTTCGTACCCACTTGAGATAAGGCTCAAGAGGGATGGAGTTCTTGTGCCCCAGTGTCTTGCTGTCAACCTTGTTAGGCATCCTCCAAGCTCTGATGAATCTTTGGCGAAGTCCTTGCGCATCGTTGTCGAAGTCAAAAACTAGGTCAAGAATCAACATGTCATGAGGGCCATCCCTCCGTGCATATATGTTGTACCCCAAAACTTTCCCTCCCATATTTTTCAAGGTTTGCTAAGATCATGCTTCAAAATCTCCCAAGGGTTGCACAGTCCAATTGCCTCCTAACAGTAAAAAATTAGGGTTTTGGTGCTGGCAAAGAAATTGAAGTTTCCAAGGGTCCAAACAAGTCCCACATGCCTACATACATTGTCAAGCATCCATATGCCAAGTTTCAAGACTCACAACATCAAATTGCACAGTCAAAAACCCTAAATGCTTCACAGTCAACTGCAGGGGCAAAATGGTCATTTGACAGTCAAAAGTCAAAAAAATTGCTCAACATCTTATTTTGAAGCCACAAACATCATTTGATCAATTCTTGATCATGATTCTCAAAGCATGGCTCAAAAAGTCTCAAGATGCAAAAGTTTCTATTTTTGGACAGCTGAAAAAGTCAACTGCAAATTAACCAAGGCATAACTTCCACATAGTTTATCAGAAAAATTCCATCCAAAGCTCATTTTGAAGAGAATGACATTTCCTACAACTCATCTTCACACTTCAAGTCCAATAAATGCTCTCACAAAAAGTTATCAATTTCAACATTATAGGTCATTTTCAAAAGTCAACAAAAAGGCACTTTAAGTCAAAGACCATAACTTGAGATTGGAAAATCAAAATGACATGGGACCCAAGGAATTGGTTATAGGACTTCAAGACCTTTCCAAAATGTCCAAGAACATGATCAAAGCTTAAAGATTGAGCAAGATATGCCTTGTAGAAGTTGGGAAATTTTTGGGAATTTTGAAAAGTCAACTTTGCTTCAAATGCCTCAAAATTGCTAATGAGCCTCAATTTCTTCCATGAATCATTACCCAAAGGCTATGCACGACCCATTAAGCTAAAAGGGAGTTATTTTCTTATTTTTAATTAATTAATTGAATTATTAATCTTATTAATTCATTTAATTAAAATTAATTATGAGAAAAATACTAAATCATGTTTTTTAAATCTTTTTATGCAGCAAATTCTTCCATCATGAATCAAATATTTCGTGCATCATTCAAAAAGGAAAGATTCTACACAATTGGCAAGTTTCCATGGCAAAAAGATTTGAAAAAAGATGTAACAAAATCAAATATTTGAATCATGAATGCATGGATTATGGGCTGGCTTTCTTAACCTAATTCACTCACATACATATGCAAGACTGAAACCTAATTCAAGAGACACAAAAGCTGCGCAGAAACATCAAGAACAAAAGTGCATTTTTTCACAAAAAAGTTGAACACTGAAATCCTAATTAAAGGACGATTCAAGGCTTGAAAAGTATTCTAATACACTCCTGACACTACTAGGAGGCGATTGCAATCAAGAACAGGTCCATAGACTCCCAGAATTGGTAAAACCGGATTGCACTTTTCATAAAATTGTCCATAATCGTATTTCACTTTTCATGCATGATTCATGTTTTTTAATGGTTGATTTATACTAATATGAATGTTCTGAAGCTATTGGTGCCCTTGAATTGAACTAATACTGCCTGTACAAGAATTCACCATGAACGTATTTTAGGGTTTCAGGAGCTTTGAATTAGGGGTTCCTTCATAAGGAAAAATTAGCCCTTCAAACTGGTACCAATGGATTCGTGACATCCAAACGAAGATAACTCACACCTCGCGCCCTTTTTATGTTTGCCTATATCCTATTCGCTATTTTTCAGGTTGAGTTTAGTGGGGGTTTAAAACCCCCGTTATTCGTTTTTTGTTTACAGGCAGATGAAGAAGACGAAGCTGGCGTGTCAAAGCATTACTGGATAGTTTAAATATTGGCGCGTGATTTTTGTTTTCTACCAATAGCGCTTGCTTTCTCTTATATTAATTATGCTCCATAATAATAACAGATGCGCGCACTAGCTCAGTTGGTTGGTGAGTTGGCTTGCAGGTATTGGGACCTGGGTTCGATTCCCAGGTCCCCCTCTTATATTTCATATTTTTCTCCATAATATGTTTCCACGCAGCGCTTCATCCAAAGACCATCATGCATCCTCATATGCTTGCTTGCCACGCGTCCAGGAGATCTCATCCAAAGGCCATAACGTGGACTCCACCGTGCACCTCAATCAACTACTCCATATGCAATCTCTGAAAGTCAAAAAAGGCTTTGCATTATTGGGCCAAAATGCTTCAACAAACCTCCCAAATTGGGTCAGACACCCCCATTGTTTGTATTTTTTTCTCCTTTTCTTTTCTTTTATTTATTTTAATTGTTTTCTTTTAATTCACAAAATATAATTTTCATAATAAAATAAAAATACAGAAAAATCAAGAACATGTTTATTGTTATTAACATTTAATTCATTATCGTATTTTTGTAAACAAATTTTAAATAATTAATTTAGGTTAATTTAGGTTTTAAAACTTTAATCTTTTTCTCAATAAATTAAAATATGTAGAAATTAGGTTTTTTTAAACTTCTTATCACTTTTCTTAATAAATAATTTTTTCTTATTATCATTATTATTAATTACTAATTTATTTTGTAAATAAACATGTATATTAAATATTTAGTAAATTAGGTTAAACTTTAATATTTTTCTTTAATAATTAAAAACAACTTAGAATTAGGGTTTCTCTTGAATTTTAATTTTCTTTATTTCATTAAATACCAAAAACCATAAAAAACATTTCTTTTCTTTTAATAAAATAATTAATTAACTTTTAATTTTAATATAATTTCAAAAGGGTCCAACGCCCTTGAACGTTTAACTTTAATTCTTTCGAGCATTTATTCTTGTTTTTCTTTTTTTCAATATTATGTAATTGTTCAAGCCATGTAATAGTAATTAGGAATTTATTTTACTTTCCGCATTTTTATTAAAAACGGGTCTTTGTTAATTTGGCGATGTATAGACCCGCGCCTTGTAATAGCGTAGCTTTTAGCTTTCCGTCTTTTAATTTTCCGCACCTTTAAATTCTAAATTGCATGAAAGAATGAATGGCTAATTAAAATCAACGCGTAGCTCACCAAATGCATGATCAAAGACAAATGTTAACATGAAAATAACACACAAATTCACACACCACTCTTAGGGTACGCCTCACTGTTGCCTTGCCTTCGAAACGTGGTCGTCGAGTATAGGACGTTTTAGTAAGTCCTTATGTCCATGATCTATGGCATAGGGGTAGCTTCTAAGGTGTCTTACTGTTGCTCTGGTGACCACACTGTCCCTACAAACAAATTGACCCGAACACCTCCAACGGTGGTGCTACCCACCTCTCAATGGTGGGATGGCACTACCTTAAGGACATTTACACAGCCTAATTCCTTAGGGTAGGTAGATGACTCGTAGATACTTGCTCTATTCAAAAACAAATCAAAAAAACTCTTTTCACACCGATACTTTTCAAAAAGCTTTCAAAACAATTTTTCAAACACTCTTGAGGACTGATACAAGAGTCAATCTGAAATCTTTAAACGAAACTTTTTTTCAAATCCACTCACATTTTGAAAAGCAAACAAACATTTTGAAAACACAATGAGCAAGTATCTAAGAGCCCATGGATAACCATGGATAGAAAGGATGCTAACACCTTCCCTTTCTATAAATCTACCTCCCGAACCGAGAAACTATCTCATAAGGAATTTTGCTGTGCTTTTGTCCTGTCCATGTTGGAGAAAATAAAAGACGGTGGCGACTCTTGCTTCCGCGACATTTCGCGAACCAGCGTTAAACAGTCAGTTCCAGATCCACCGATCACAGAACTGGCGACTCTGCTGGGGATAATACTTATAAAAGTGAGGTGTACCTTAGGACTAAGATCACTTGTGTTTTCAATTGTCTGAAATGTTTGCTTTATTATTGTGGGTACTGTCTTGGGAGTTCTATAGATCCTAACCCGGATCTGGGGGATACCTTCTTAGAAAGTAGCAACAAGGCTGTGAGGGAACTGTGCGGGGTATACCGACATGGTTGAAGCAGTCTGCTACGTTGATGTGGCACTTTGGTGTGTACCGGTAACCCTTGAGTTCAGTCAAGGAAAGTACAGGGCCGCCGCGTGGTGTCGTGAAACATCAACTGACCTTAGGAACCTTAATTGAACCATCTTGGCCTCTTTAGGATAGTGAGATAACTGACTTTGGTGCAGTTCGAGGTTGGTTGATACTCGATACTACACTCAATTGAGGGTTGTTTTCTTGGAATATTTCGGTCGCCAGTTCAGTGGCTAAATTGAAACGATGAACAATGAAAGCAATCCAATGATATTGGGACCCTTAGAACCCGATTATTTCTGATAGGACAGGTTGAGCCCACCAACTTCAAGAGGGTAATACCCATACCCCATGCTGGCCTAAACTTTAAGGGCTGTGGTGTGACTTGTGTGCTTTCATACTTGACTACTTGCATGCTTGTTATCTGACACTTGAGTTTCTTGTAGGTTTTGTTTATAGTCCTTAATTGGGACTCATAACAGGGTTTACCTACATTACCCCATGCATAGCATAACATCATACCATTGCATGCATCCCGCATAAGGACTAACCCATTTCAAGGATCTCAAGGGCTTGTGATGCAGGTTATGATGAACCAACTGTCTAGGAAGGGGCAAAGGGGATTTATTTTCCTCTAAGCCAAGGTTGCCAGGGGCTATGACCCACTGGATATGGTGAGCCTTTGACCCTTGAAGAAGGACTCTCAACAACATGCAGTTCCTTCAATCGAGCTATCGGATCCCAACTCTAACAATTTTCTTGTTTACCCCGCGAGATCCTTGAAAACATTGCATGCATACATACATATCATTGCATTACAGGTGTCCCTTTTATAGGCTGCTTACCTTCTTCGCTGTTTATTTCAGCCGATCGTCATGAATCCTGAATCATCTACTGAGCAATCCATCAAGGCTCTCCAGGCTCAGAACGCCCAGTTCCAAGAGTTGATCATGAGTTTCGCCCAGGGGCAACAAGATCTGAAGACCCTGCTCTTGAAAAAGAAGAAGAAGAGGACGGTGCTGTTCAATCCTAGACGCAAATCTGGGAATGGATCACAAAATGAAGTTGAGCTGACTACCCCGTCTGTTGGGAAAGACAGTCCCCAAGAAAGGGAGGTTCCTAGTCCAGTGGTCTCCGACAACGAGACCGATTACAATGGTGAGCAGTACCCCCCAGCTGAGCACAGGTACAAACAGCTGGAAGACCGGTTAAGTGCTATGGAAATACATAAAGTGCCCGGCCTGGACTTCGAAGATCTAGGTCTGTCTTCTGGGGTAGTAATCCCACACAAGTTCAAGGCACCTGCTTTTGCAAAATATGACGGGGCTTCCTGTCCTAAGCTGCATCTCAGGTCTTACATAAGGAGGATCCAGCCCAACACGGCTGACAAGAATTTGTGGATTCACTTCTTTCAGGATAGTCTGTCGGGAACTCAACTCGACTGGTTCTATCAACTGAATGGAGCCAACATCCGCAGCTGGGAGGACTTGGCCACTGCATTCTACAAGCAGTATCAGTACAATGCCGACCTCGCTCCTACACGTACCCAACTCCAAGGTATGTCGCTAGTATCAGGAGAAGGTTTTAAGGAGTACGCCCAAAAGTGGAGAGACCTTGCTGGAAGGGTGCAACCACCTCTGACTGATCGTGAACTTGTGGACCTGTTCTTGGGGACCCTGTCTGGTCCATTCTACAACCATCTGATTGGGAATTCTTCTGTTGGGTTCACAGATCTGATCTTGACCGGGGAGAGAATTGAAGCTGGTATAAAATCAGGAAAGATTCAAGAAGCTGCACCTGCTGATGCTCAGAAAAAGCCCCACAGTGGGAAGAAAGAGTCCAATGCTATACATGGTAAAAAGGGTCGTCATGATGTAGGGGCAATCCAGATCTCTGACCCCGCGCCTGTTCAACAAAGAAAGAGCAATAGGCGTAGGATAAAGTATCAAGATAGGAAGTATACTGACATCAACATGTCTTTGTCTCAGGCATTACAACAATTGCTGAAGGCAAAGCTGATCACACTAAAGGATCCTCCTCAAAATCCTGATACTTCCTCTCCCAAATACAACCCGGGTGCGAGATGTGCCTACCATTCTGACAGTCCCGGACATGACACCGGCGACTGTTGGACCTTGAGGAACAAGATCCAGGATTTGATTGACGCCAAGGAGGTCAAGTTTGAACACTGATCCTACACCAAGTCATCGAGAATATCCTTTGTTCATTCGAATGTTCAAGTTGTATTTTTCTTTGATCGTTCAAACATTTTATTCATGTCAAACTTTGTTATTTCATTAATGCATTACACATGTCTGTTTTGAAGTAATTATGTTTACTATGCTTAAAACTGTTTTCATATTTTTGTGATGTTCAACGCTCGGTTAACAATTCTAAGCCTCTTGAGGCAGGATGACGAAAACGATACCACGATCTCTACAGTATGCTTTTGAACGGACCCTGCTGATGAGGTACAGACATTGTTTCAATTCCTAAACACTAGAGTAATAAGGAAGATAATCCCTCGTCAACCCCTTTGAGCCAAAGAAGTAGGAGTTTTTCTTTTCGAAAATTAAAACCCTTAATCATAACCTGGGGCAGGGTAGTTCTCTCAGTTGATCCAAGTGCATAACGAATGGCACCAAAGAGGCCCTTACAAAACAAAAGACAATGATGGTTCCAAATAATCATAAAGACAGGCAGTCATTACCAAAACAAAAAAAAACTAAAGCCCAATAAGTCAAAACCTATGAAGGAGACTTACAAAACTGGGGCATCCCGCTGACTGTAAATACAAAAAGAAACAGTTCAGGCAAAAAAAATAAAATAGGGATAACGAAATCAAAAAGAAAGAGGTCCTACAAACCCTCAACAAAAAAAAGAAATGACTGCCTATTCAAAATAAACTGTCAACATCCGAACCATCACCGGAATATCAGGATAAAGACTCAAACAAGGTCTAACGCACGATTAGCTGAGTTTAGGTTTGAAGAACATCACGAAGAACGGGTGAGTACAAATAAAATTTGAGCCTTTATCCTTTGTTTCTTAAACCGTGAACCAGGCCACATTACAACCCTTAAAAGTCCTAGCTGAAGCATGGGTTAGTTCGAAAGCATACTGTTACGAAAGGTATCCTGACTCCTTAAGGCCTACGGTAAATACGAAGTTGACATCACGTTTTACAAACATTCACTTGTTTTAGGAAAAAGAATGAATTTTCAAAATCTTCAAGACAGACATAAGCTTTGCATTTTTGATATAACATTGTTTGCATATAACTATTTGTTTGAACAACAGGAAAATTCGCACGATGAATACCTAGTGAACAAAAGCACTTCCAATCAAGGGGCAGACGTGATTATTGTCCATCATCTGGGGCAATTCAGTCAAGATTCGGAGAATCTCTCAAAATGCCAAGATAACCAGGGGAAAATCTCCGCCTAAGTCACTTGGGGCATTGGACAGGAATTCTAGCAACAAATCTTGCACGATCAGACATCTTCTGGTAATATGGCTACACAATGCTACTGACAGGGGCACCTCCCTACATCCTGAGAGTGTGGACATAGTCGAAAAAATACTACGCACAATCAAAGACCCGCTAGGTTGACACACCTAGGCAAAAATAAGGGCTTCCCGACGAACCAAAAGGGTTCGGGCAAAATAAGGGATGAAAATGAAAAATCTGTACATCCGGCAAGTCGAAAACCTGAAAAGGCGGCTTGGGCAAAAATGGGTATTCCGGTGGACTAAAAACCTGAAAGGGCGGTCCAGGCAAACATTAGGGATCAGAGCGTACGACTTGGTCCTGTCATCTCGTCACTTGCCTACCAGAAGAAGATTTGTCAAATCGGCACTCATCAAGCACCTCCACAGGTATCTTCCTCCCCCACATCAGAAACAGGGGCAATAATGAGTTGTCTAAGCGATCTAATTGCTCTGTCCACCAAGGTACAAAGGTAGGTTCGGTTGAAAAACATGACCAAGATATCTTAATTCCCCAGGGAGTGAGCCAGCAAGTTAGCGATACTCTCCCCAAGCAGAGTTAGTCCATTATCAACCTCAAGGAAGTTGGATTATCCCCCGCGGATCTCAACATTCCCCAGCAGAGTATACAAACATTCTTAACAAGCATCCCCGGCAGTCTTGATCTAAGATTGTTCCCCGGCAGAATACCAGACATTCGGTGGAGCCACTTCCCCAGTACATCTCAAAAAAATTTCCCCAGAAGAGTCCAGTCCAAAAGTTTCCCCAGGAAAGTGGAATCCATATCCCCAGCAGGTCTTAAAGCTTATCCCCAGTAGATTCTGGAAGCTTGTCATCCGCATAGTACGAACGCTCCCCCGACTTTATTCAAAGTTTATTTTCCCACCAGGATATAACTGGGTTATCCTCAGCCAATTGCCACGGAGAGATCGTCCCCGGCGAAGTCTTCCTATCCCTAACGGAGTTCATCAGATCTCCCAACATGACTTACCAATGGAATCCCCAGCGGAGTTATCATCAACCTCAGCAAAGTATTCCTCTCCCCACAGAGCATTCCCCACAGAGTAATCTATTCGCCAAGTTTGTTCCCCAACGGAGTCATCTTCTTCTACCGGTATTCTTGCAACCATCACCCCCAGCGGAAACAGAGCTCTACTCTTGCATATCAGCCCAGGATTCAACTTCCCGGCACCCGTCAAGGATTTATTTTACTAGACGAAAATACATTCATAAACATCACCTTGTCATACATTATGATACATGCATACACGCATCGTATCACCCCAATCTCATTTATTTTTGAGAACATCATGACATCATGCATGTCATACATTATGACATTGCATACAACTAACTCGTTACTTTTTCAGGAAAAGAACGATCAACAGATAAAAGTCTTTACCTTTTGAAGTAGAAGACGTCCAAGATTCCTTCATCATTCTGTTGAGGTAGTAATCGCCCAAAGGTTCTCTCATCGTCCCGTTGAGGTAGTAATCGTCCAAGGTTCTCTCATCGTTCTGTTGAGGTAGTAATCGCCCAAAGGTTCTCTCATCGTCCCGTTGAGGTAGTAATCGCCCAAAGGTTCTCTCATCGTCCCGTTGAGGTAGTAATCGTCCAAGGTTCTCTCATCGTCCCGTTGAGGTAGTAATCGCCCAAAGGTTCTCTCATCGTCCCGTTGAGGTAGTAATCATCCAAGGTTCTCTCATCGTCCCGTTGAGGTAGTAATCGCCCAAAGGTTCTCTCATCGTCCCATTGAGGTAGTAATCGCCCAAAGGTTCTCTCATCGTCCCGTTGAGGTAGTAATCGCCCAAAGGTTCTCTCATCGTCCCGTTGAGGTAGTAATTGCCCAAAGGTTCTCTCATCGTCCCGTTGAGGTAGTAATCGTCCAAGGTTCTCTCATCGTCCCGTTGAGGTAGTAATCGCCCAAAGGTTCTCTCATCGTCCCGTTGAGGTAGTAATCGTCCAAGGTTCTCTCATCGTCCCGTTGAGGTAGTAATCGCCCAAAGGTCCTCTCATCGTCCCGTTGAGGTAGTAATCATCCAAGGTTCTCTCATCGTCCCGTTGAGGTAGTAATCGTCCAAGGTTCTCTCATCGTCCCGTTGAGATAGTAATCGTCCAAGGTTCTCTCATCGTCCCATTGAGGTAGTAACCGTCCCTGATTCATTCATCACATCATTATCAACAAAAACCTTTTGAAGCTCCAAACTCGATTCCTGTATCTTGCCAGGGAACGTCTGAAGAGTTCGAAGATCCGATTCCTGTATCTTGCCAGGGTGTATCTGTTGATGACTAACATTACCAGACTCGATTCCTGTATCCTGCCAGGGCACATCTGAAGAGTTCGAGGATCTGATTCCTGTATCTTGCCAGGGTGTATCTGTTGACGACTAACATTACCAGACTCGATTCATGTATCTCACCAGGGCACGTCTGAAGAGTTCGAAGATCTGATTCCTGTATCTTGCCAGGGTGTATCTGTTGACGACTAATTCCAGACTCGATTCCTGTATCCTGCCAGGGCACGTATGAAGAGTTTGAAGATCCGATTCCTGTATCTTGCCAGGGTGTATCTGTTGACGACTAATTCCAGACTCGATTCCTGTATCCTGCCAGGGCACGTCTGAAGAGTTTGAAGATCCGATTCATGTATCTCGCCAGGGTGTATCTGTTGACGACTATATTCTCTGGACTCGATTCCTGTATCTTGCCAGGGCACGTCTTAAGAGTTAAAAGATTCGATACCTGTATCCATCCAGGGCACATCTGCATAAAGAGTTTGAAGATCAACTCCTGTAACAGGCCAGGTAATTATTTTTTCTTTCTCAGGTACGCAAGTTCTCGCTAAGGAATCTCTTACGCGATCGACACCTCCAGATGGCATCTATAAGCCCATCCTCCTATCAACCATCTCTCCAAATGGCATCTGTAAGCCCATTCCCGTCATCACATTGCTGATACTTCACTATGTGAGCGCAAATTTCTGGGCACTTTAGTGTTCAATCATCTTCCACCTTCGGATTACGAAAGGCACGCAAGCCAATATTCATCCTCAGGTCTAAGAATATTGAACAGGGTCAACTGTTGTACCCCAAAATTTGCCCTCCCATATTCTTCAAGGTTTGCTAAGATCATGCTTCAAAATCTCCCAAGGGTTGCACAGTCCAATTGCCTCCTAACAGTCAAAAATTAGGGTTTTGGTGCTGGCAAAGAAATTGAAGTTTCCAAGGGTCCAAACAAGTCCCACATGCCTACATACATTGTCAAGCATCCATATGCCAAGTTTCAAGACTCACAGCATCAAATTGCACAGTCAAAAACCCTAAATGCTTCACAGTCAACTGCAGGGGCAAAATGGTCATTTGACAGTCAAAAGTCAAAATTTTTGGTCAACATCTTATTTTGAAGCCACAAACATCATTTGATCAATTCTTGATCATGATTCTCAAAGCATGGCTCAAAAAGTCTCAAGATGCAAAAGTTTCTATTTTTGGACAGTTGAAAAAGTCAACTGCAAATTGACCAAGGCATAACTTCCACATGGTTTATCAGAAAAATTCCATCCAAAGCTCATTTTGAAGAGAATTACATTTCCTACAACTCATCTTCACACTTCAAGTCCAAGAAATGCTCTCACAAAAGTTATCAATTTCAACATTATAGGTCATTTTCAAAAGTCAACAAAAAGGCACTTTAAGTCAAAGACCATAACTTGAGATTGGAAAATCAAAATGACATGGGACCAAAGGCATTGGTTATAGGAATTCAATACCTTCCCAAAATGTCCAAGAACATGATCAAAGCTTAAAAATTGAGCAAGATATGCCTTGTAGAAGTTGGGAAATTTTTGGGAATTTTAAAAAGTCAACTTTGCTTCAAATGCCTCAAAATTGCTAATGGGCCTCAATTTCTTCCATGAATCATTACCCAAAGGCTATTCACGACCCATTAAGCTAAAAGGGAGTTATTTTCTTATTTTTAATTAATTAATTGAATTTTTAATCTTATTAATTCATTTAATTAAAATTAATTATGAGAAAAATACTAAATCATGTTTTTTAAATCTTTTTATGCAGAAAATTCTTCCATCATGAATCAAATATTTCGTACATCATTCAAAAAGGAAAGATTCTACACAATTGGCAAGTTTCCATGGCAAAAAGATTTGAAAAAAGATGTAACAAAATCAAATATTTGAATCATGAATGCATGGATTATGGGCTGGTTTTCTTAACCTAATTCACTCACATACATATGCAAGACTGAAACCTAATGCAAGAGACACAAAAGCTACGCAGAAACATCAAGAACAAAAGTGCATTTTTTCACAAAAAAGTTGAACACTGAAATCCTAATTAAAGGACGATTCAAGGCTTGAAAAGTATTCTAATACACTCCTGACACTACTAGGAGGCGATTGCAATCAAGAACAGGTCCATAGACTCCCAGAATTGGTAAAACAGGATTGCACTTTTCATAAAATTGTCCATAATCGTGTTTCACTTTTCATGCATGATTCATGTTTTTTAATGGTTGATTTATACTAATATGAATGTTCTGAAGCTATTGGTGCCCTTGAATTGAACTAATACTTCCTGTACAAGAATTCACCATGAACGTATTTTAGGGTTTCAGGAGCTTTGAATTAGGGGTTCCTTCATAAGGAAAAATTAGCCCTTCAAACTGGTACCAATGGATTCGTGACATCCAAACGAAGATAACTCACACCTCGCGCCCTTTTTATGTTTGCCTATATCCTATTCGCTATTTTTCAAGTTGAGTTTAGTGGGGGTTTAAAACCCCCGCTATTCGTTTTTTATTTACAGGCAGATGAAGAAGACGAAGCTGGCGTGTCAAAGCATTACTGGATAGTTTAAATATTGGCGCGTGATTTTTGTTTTCTACCAATAGCGCTTGCTTTCTCTTATATTAATTATGCTCCATAATAATAACAGATGCGCGCACTAGCTCAGTTGGTTGGTGAGTTGGCTTGCAGGTATTGGGACCTGGGTTCGATTCCCAGGTCCCCCTCTTATATTTCATATTTTTCTCCATAACATGTTTCCACACAGCGCTTCATCCAAAGACCATCATGCATCCTCATATGCTTGCTTGCCACGTGCCCAGGAGATCTCATCCAAAGGCCATAACGTGGACTCCACCGTGCACCTCAGTCAACTACTCCATATGCAATCTCTGAAAGTCAAAAAAGGCTTTGCATTATTGGGCCAAAATGCTTCAACAAACCTCCCAAATTGGGTCAGACACCCCCATTGTTTGTATTTTTTTCTCCTTTTCTTTTCTTTTATTTATTTTAATTGTTTTCTTTTAATTCACAAAATATAATTTTCATAATAAAATAAAAATATAGAAAAATCAAGAACATGTTTATTGTTATTAACATTTAATTCATTATCGTATTTTTGTAAACAAATTTTAAATAATTAATTTAGGTTAATTTAGGTTTTAAAACTTTAATCTTTTTCTCAATAAATTAAAATATGTAGAAATTAGGTTTTTTTAACTTCTTATCACTTTTCTTAATAAATAATTTTTTCTTATTATCATTATTATTAATTACTAATTTATTTTGTAAATAAACATGTACATTAAATATTTAGTAAATTAGGTTAAACTTTAATATTTTTCTTTAATAATTAAAAACTACTTAGAATTAAGGTTTCTCTTGAATTTTAATTTTCTTTATTTCATTAAATACCAAAAACCATAAAAAACATTTCTTTTCTTTTAATAAAATAATTAATTAACTTTTAATTTCAATATAATTTCAAAAGGGTCCAACGCCCTCGAACGTGCAACTTTAATTCTTTCGCGCATTTATTCTTGTTTTTCTTTTTTTCAATATTATGTAACTGTTTAAGCCATGTAATAGTAATTAGGAATTTATTTTACTTTCCACATTTTTATTAAAAACGGGTCTTTGTTAATTTGGCGATGTATAGACCCGCGCCTTGTAATAATGTAGCTTTTAGCTTTCCGTCTTTTAATTTTCCGCACCTTCAAATTCTAAATTGCATGAAAGAATGAATGGCTAATTAAAATCAACGCGTAGCTCACCAAATGCATGATCAAAGAAAAATATTAACATGAAAATAACACACAAATTCACACACCACTCTTAGGGTACGCCTCACTGTTGCCTTGCCTTCAAAACGTGGTCGTCGAGTATAGGACGTTTTAGTAAGTCCTTATGTCCATGATCTATGGCATAGGGGTAGCTTCTAAGGTGTCTTACTGTTGCTCTGGTGACCACACTGTCCCTACAAACGAATTGACCCGAACACCTCCAACGGTGGTGCTACCTACTTCTCAATGGTGGGATGGCACTACCTTAAGGACATTTACACAGCCTAATTCCTTAGGGTAGGTAGATGACTCGTAGATACTTGATATATTCAAAAACAAATCAAAAAAACTCTTTACACACCGACACTTTTCAAAAAGCTTTCAAAACAATTTTTCAAACACTCTTGAGGACTGATACAAGAGTCGATCTGAAATCTTTAAACGAAACTTTTTTTCAAATCCACTCACATTTTGAAAAGCAAACAAACATTTTGAAAACACAATGAGCAAGTATCTAATAGCCCATGGATAACCATGGATAGAAAGGGTGTTAACCCCTTCCCTTTCTATAAATCTACCTCCCGAACCGAGAAACTATCTCATAAGGAATTTTGCTGTGCTTTTGTCCTGTCCATGTTGGAGAAAATAAAAGACGGTGGCGACTCTTGCTTCCGCGACATTTCGCGAACCAGCGTTAAACAGTCAGTTCCAGATCCACCGATCACAATATCCAAATTGTCTTAAAGCTAGACAAGGGTTGTAAGTAATGCCTCCCCTAATTCCAAGTAAAGGAACATTAGGGAACTCTCCACAACGATCGACGATGATGACATTTTCTCTGGACCGAGAACACCAATGTACATCAGAGTGGGTAAGGGTCATCAACCGTTGTGATCACCTTAGGCCTTGGTCATTCTTCAAGACAGATTGTGGAAGGCGCGAAATAAACCACCTTGCAAGAAGAGGAGTACAGCACATGAGAACACCCCTCTTTCTCATTGTTCGAGTGTAAAATGAGTGAAGAATGTCCCCAAGCAATGTTGGTATTGGATTTCTGGATAAGAAGATTTTGAGGGCGTTGACATCTACAAGCTGGTCAGGATTTGGGAACAAGACCAGCCCATAGATAAGAAAGGCCACAATTTCTTCAAAGGCTTGTAGGTCCAATGAATTCCAACATTCTTGTGCCTTCTCAAACAAGAATTTTGCTAAGAAGCCTTTGACACCGCTTCTAGTTTCCCAATGCCCCTTGATGTCAGATGGTTGTAGGTGTAGTGCTCGAGCAACATCGTCAGGCTGTGGCTCATTTTCCGTACCGTTGAAAGGTAGTTGATTAAGGATAGGAATTCTCAGGAGTTGAGAAAATTCCTCCAAAGTGGGTACCAACTAGTAGTCAGGGAATGTGAAACAGTGGTGAAGGGGGTCAAAGAACTGAAACAACACCTTTACCATGTTCTCTTCAATGTTGGTGCCGACTAGGTTGAGCAGTCTACCATGTCTTTCACTGAAGGGAGAGTTTTCTGGAATTCTTGATGTGAGCTTCTTGAGTTGAGGAGGGATCCTCACAAGGTTGACTTGGATGGTTTTCCTGCGAGGAACTTCCATGACCTACAAAACAAGAACAAAGATGAAGATCTAAACCCTTGAAATGGTTAGTATATGCATATGATGCTTTAGGATGTTTATGATGTATGCACAAACATATGTACATGCAAATCACACAAAACCCTAGTTTCATGCTTGCATGGGTTTCATAGGTAAGTACCCTCTTGAGTGTAGTTGGCTTAAAACCCGTCCTATAAATAGTAACCGGGTTCTAAGGAGCTCAATATCATTGGATTGTTTTCAATGTTCATTGTTTTGGTTTAGCCACTTAACTAGCGACCAAAATATTCCAAGAAAACAACCCTCAATGAGTGTAATATCGAGTATCTACTAACTTCGGACTGCACCAAAGCCGGTCATCTCACTACCCCTAATAAAAGGCCAAGATGGTCATGTAAGGTTCTAGGTCATTAGTGCTTAGTGACATCACTCAGCGGCCCCGTACTCTCCTTGATTGGACTCAAGGGTTACCGGTACTCACAAATATGTCGCACTAATATAGCTATTGCTTCAACCGTGTCGGTATACCCCGCACAGTTTCCACAACGTATTGCTATCTATGAATGTTTCCCAAATCCGGGTGTAGGATTTCAAGCCCAAACAAGAGAACCACAAAGGTAAAGCAAACAAAGCAAACAATTAATCATGCAAGAGGGTGATCTAAAAACCCTAAGGTAACCCCACTTTTAAAAATACTCCCCAGCAGAGTCGCCAGTTCTGTGATACGGTGGGAGAACTGACTTGGGTTTTTGCGTTTGTATTCGCACTTGTTCGGTTTAGCAAGAGTCGCCACCGACTTTTTATTTTATCCTAAAGGAAAGGTTAAAAAGCACAGGAAAAACCTTTTGAGATGTTTCGTGGGTTCGGGGGGTAGATTATGAAAAGGGAAGGTATTAGCACCCTTTTCATCCATGGTTATCCATGGGCTCTTAGTTACTTGGTTTTTAGATCACTTGCATTGATTTTTGATTGCTTGAAAAATGGTGTGTGTGTGTGTGTTTGAAAATGTTTTGAAATAGACGCCTTTGTTTCGGCAACCATTGTAATAACTCGTGTTTGAATATATACAACAGTGTGTATCTTTTCGAAAAGATGTTTCAAAATGTTTTTGGAAGTTTGTTTTGAAAGTGTTTGTGAAGTGTGGTTTTTTTTGAAAAGGAGGCAAGTGTTTTTGCAAGTTGATCTCAAGTAACTAAAAGTTTTGTCTACTCCTATTGTACTCAAAGGTTTTCTCTATGTTTTCAACCCCTTTTAACAATTTTGTTCCACCATTGGATTTGGTGGACAATCTTGCGTTTAGGATGTGATCGGGACAGGCGCAGGTCATCGTGTGGACCATGAATGCAATGGTGCCAAGTGTCTTTGGCAATTTTGCTTGAAGGGACTATGATCATTTTGATAGGCAACTTTCGAAAGCGTCATCGAGGGACTTATGATCATTTGAATTATTTTTGCCAAAGAAACTCGACGTGCAAGCATGGCCCATTTTGGAAGGCAACACGTGGGATTACCCTAGGGGGTGCAAGTGTGATTGTGTATTGATTTCATGCATTTGTTTTTTGTATTAGGTTATCTAGCGTTTGATTTTATGTACATACAAACCCTAGGTCTAACCATGGTATAATTCGAAAGCGGTAAATTGCGGGAATTTTAAAGTCTACGCTATTACAAATAGTATCCGGGAGTGGGGGTACAAATTCACAAAGGGGGATGAGACTTAAATAATTACAACCAAATCGAATCGCGATCAAATGTAAACAATGTAATGTATAGCAATGTATAAGAATAGCAAATGTATAATGTATCAAATGTAAGTGTATTGTGTAAGTGTAAGTGTACATGTATTGTAAATGTGTGTCAACGTATTTGTGTATGGGATTTATTTACAAGTTGAGAAATGTGAACTTAAATGCATTATTAAGTATGTTTGATTTAATTTTTGTATTCTTGTATTTTGTTTAATATGTACAAAAAGATAATTTTGAAAAAAAGTCTTGAGTTCCATGTTCTATGTATTAAAAATTAATGTATTTAATGAATATTTTTTATATACAAATCAAAACAAGTTTTAATAAAAGAAAAAGTTTTTTTTTAAATAATTAGTTTTTATATATTTTAGTATTTTTATACACAAAGTCTTAATTAAAAAAAAGAATGTTTTAAGTTTTTTTTTTTGAGGAAAAATTAACGTATTAATTAATTATGTGTTATGGTTTTATGTATAAACAAAATTAAATGAAAAGAATAAAAAATGTTTTCAGTTTTTTAAGAAAAAACAAAAATGGGCCTTAGGGAGGTTTATCTTGGCCCAAGCATAATCAATACAGAAACCAAGGGAGGGGGTGTGAATTGGGAACACGCTTTGGGCTTTGGCATTTTTAGAAAGGGGCAAGGCCCAACACTTTTTTGAGACAAATGTTTTAGGGTTCTTTGGTTTTGTTCATTTTGGAAACGGCTTAGGGTTTGAGAGAAACAGAGGCGCCGTCGTTCATTTCATTCGTCTTTCGTCTTTTTCAACGCAAAGGTCACTGAGACGCGACCCCCCCCCCCCCCCTCCCCGCCTAGAGCCACTGCGCCATCGTCACCTCCTCCCTCTTCCACGGATTAACCAACGAGGTGGCACGAAGGTAATGTTTTTATGATTCATTCGCGTTAGGGTTTTCATTCTTCTTTCTTGCATGTTCTGACTTACTGGTTCTGATTAAGTATTTTGATTTTTATATTGTTATTAAGGTCGTGGAAAGGAAATAAAAGAGATTACTACCTTGACGGAGGAGGAGGAGGAACTTGGAGGCGTTTGGAGGCTTGCAGGCGGGGAAACGCGTGATGATGAAGCTAGCTCTTCCTGGTACCTTTATGTTTTCTTTCGGTTTGATGATGATCTTGAGAACCTTAGTTTGATTCGTATGCTTTTGTATGATTGCTTTTGATGATTTTTATCTGAGTATATCTTTGATATATTTGCTTGACCCTCCCAAAGATGCTTAGCTGAAATGCTTCCTTTCTTCTTTTTCTGTTGACCCTAGTTGCCTTTTCTGTATGTCCTGTACGTTTGCCTATGATGAGAGTTCTCTGAGGCCTTGTGTTACCTTGAATACTTAGGTTCCAGTCTTGTGGCTATGGCTTGTGTTTATGTTTGATGGCTTCAGCAGGCCGTTGGACAAGTAAGGTTTTGGGGCTTTGGTTAGGCTTAATGTTGAACTTACAGGTTTGAGCTTTGAGGCCACAGGTTTCTTTGTTTTTAACAGGGGTTGACAGGTTTTAAGGAAGCTTAGTGTTTGATGTTCTGGTTTGTATTTTTATTGTTTGACAGGTTAGGGTACTGGGTGTTTAAGGCTTTGATATGCTGTTTTTGTTTTGAATGGTAAGGCTTTTTGGGCTTTTTGACAGGGTGGGAATGTTTGTAATGCAAGCTTACAGTGGTTTAGGCCTGTATGCTTGTATCCAGGTTTAAAGGCTTGATGAGGCTTGCTTCAGGCTTCAGGCTTGATGACTGATGCAGTTTTGTGTTTTTGTTAAGGCTTTCGAGGCTGGACAGTTTGTGGTTATTGTTTGACAGGTTCAGGCTTGTATACCTTGAGCTTGTTGAATGCCGACTTTTGACAAGTGAAGGCTTTGGTGTTATATGCCCCAAAAAAGGGTTCATGGTTTGAATCCAGTTTGAAGGTTTAATTGTGGAAAGATAATTCTATTTCTTTTTATTGACAGTTTTTGTTTGCATTCTGATTTCTTCATATCTCTGCCTTCTGTCCCACTGTTTTATTGCAGTTTTACATATATTGTCCTCATGCCTAAACCTGTAAGCCCATTCTTTTCCTCTCTTCTTCTCTCTCTAGTACAGTTAAAACATTAAATAATGTTTATGTTTGTACTCCTTTCTGAAAAGGCACTGCTGGAAAATGATGCATTTGACTATGCTTGCAATATTGGTTTTTTAACCTGCATACTTTCTTTCTTCAGCTTTCCTGCATCTTTGTGACAATATGGAGTAGCCTTTGTATCTTGACATCCTTCCATATTTTGGACAGTTTGACAGCTTTTTTGACTTAGTTGCTTTGGTTAGGTGATTCAGTTTGCCTTTGGATTTATACTTGCACATGCTGTTTGTTTTGAACTATGCAGGTTTTGAATTTGACAGTTTGTATTTGTGCATTTTACAACTTTGTGCATTTCATGTTTAGCAAGCAATATTCATCCCTCTTTGTGAACCGGGAGAAATCCCGTGATTTGCAGAGAGGGCTAACTGATTCCAGTCAGTTGCCTTTAATGATGAATTCTGAATTAACTGTCTGTCTCTTTAATTTCAATTTATCTGCTTCTGACTTTTTCTTCTTTTCTTTGCAGATAAAAAGTCAAATGGAGAGGAATAGCAACAAATGGAGGATGAAGAATTGAAGACCTAGGAATTTAGGATAGTTTTATTTAAATTTAAATTACTGTAACATTATTATTGTAAGTATTTTGTAAACAATAAAAATTATACAAATAATTTTAAAGATAAATAAAAAAGAGTCCTTTTAACCAATTAATTCTTTTTATTTCCAATTGTTTATTTTATTATTTATAATTCTTTAAATCATAATAATTGAAAATAAATTCCAACCATTTAACTCAGAATAAATAAATAATTAAATAAACATTGTGGTTTTAGCATCGATCAGTTAATAAACCTGGCGCTTCAAAAATCCAAAGCAATGCACGGTCAATCAAACCAGACGACAGTTAATCAAACAACACGTCCACATGCCTCCTTTCACTGATTAAATCCAAACAAATGCAAATTAACAATCAGCAGCCTCAGTTCTTATTTCAGAGTAACCTGAAAAGCATTGATAGAACTAACTCTTCTTGAGAAATATGCGCACAAACCCCCGATTCTTGATTTAAATGCCAAAGAAACGTTTGCCTGATCAAAGTTGAGCCAAAATGTACCAAACCCTAAACAAACTGTTTGAATTATTCCAGAGCCATGAAAATCAATGAAAAACCCTAATTTTGTCTGACTAATGAAAAAAGTCTGTTTGACCGATTCTTGAGCCAGTCTGAAAAATCAGGAAAAGCCTGAAGCTGTGGTTTCTTGTGGAAAAAATACGAGGGCAAATTTTGGGGTACAACACTGACCTTTACCTTTTAGGAAGGATGCAGTTAGGTTCTCAGCAGTCGAAGACTTGATCGGTTCTTAAATCTCAATTGAATTATCCTTGGTTGAATTTCAGATAAGGTTCTCAATCCCGACAATTTCCTCCGTCATAGTGTGGACGAGTTCTACAATCTCAACGGTATACTACGTTGAAGACCAGACAGTTCCTAGATCTTGATGAAGATGTTTTCCTCCGTCATAGTGTGGACGAGTTCTACAATCTCAATGGTATACAACGTTGAAGACCAGACAGTTCCTAGATCTCGATGAAGATGTTTTCCTTTGTCATAGTGTGGACGAGTTCTACAATCTCAACGGTATACTATGTTGAAGACCAGACAGTTCCTAGATCTTGATGAAGATGTTTCCCTCCGTCATAGTGTGGACGAGTTCTACAATCTCAATGGTATACTACGTTGAAGACCAGACAATTCCTAGATCTTGATGAAGATGTTTTCCTCCGTCATAGTGTGGACGAGTTCTACAATCTCAATGGTATACTACGTTGAAGACCAGACAGTTCCTAGATCTTGATGAGGATGTTTCCCCCAGTTGAGTTACGGACAAGTTCTTAAAACTCAACAAAGATGTTCTCTCAGCTGAGGTACATGCAAGTTCCTAAATCTCAATAAAAGTTAGACTTCCCCAGCGAAATCTTCTACGACAACAGGTATGCAAGTTCTCGCTAAGGAATATCTTATGCGATCGACGCTCCTGCAGATGGCATCTGTAAGCCCATCCTCCTACCAACAATCTCCAAATGGCATCCGTAAGCCCATTCCCGACATCACAAGGCTAATACCACTTCAGGCGAGTGCAAATTTCTGGGCACTCTAGTGTTCAATCATCTTCCACCTTCGGATCACGAAAGGCACGAAAGCCAATCTACATCCTCAGGTTTAAGAAGATTGAACAGGGGCAGATGTTGTACCCCAAAATTTTCCCTCTCATATTCCTCAAAACATTTCAAGAAAAATCTCCAAGTGACTCAAGGTGGCTCAAGAGTGGGCCAGACAAGTCATCTCCTAAGGCAGTCAACCCCAAATTAGGGTTTTGTGTTGCATCAAGATCTTTGAATAAAAATGAACTCAAGTGCTCCCCAATGTCCTAATAGGTTCTCAAGGTCGTCCATGTCAAATTTCAAGCCTTGAAGAGGAAGTTTGCTCAGTCAATTGCTCAAAGGGTCCAAAAATCGACTGTGCTAGGGCAAAAGTCAACTGTGACTTATAAACAATCAAACTTCAAGATTTTTTGTAAACATTCTAATTTTGAAGGATATTTCATCATTTTATCAAGGGTTGATCATGATTCATCAAGGATTGCTCAAAATTCATCAAGACTCAAAAGTTGCTAAATTAGGGTTTTGTAGGAAAAGTCAACTCAACTTTGACCAAGAATAACTTTCTCATAATTTATTAGAAATGACCCATCCAAATCTCATTTTTAAGAGGATGCAATTTACTACAATCCATCTTCATACCCCAAGATCAGAAAATGCACTCACAAGAAGTTATAATCTTGGACATTATAGGTCATTTTTGAAAGTCAACAAAAACACCTTTTTTGCCAAAGCTTATAACTTGAGCATGGAATATCAAAATGAGATGAGATCAAAAGATTTGGTTATAGGACATCTCAAGCTTTATAAAAACTCCAAGAAAACTTCCAAAAGTCCAAAATTGAAGAAGTTATACGTTGTTGAAGTTGGACATTTTTGCAAAATTGCCAAAAGTCAACTATCCCCAAAACTTCAAATTTTGTCAAATGGGCCCATTCTTTTGCACTTGATTTGAGCTTGCATCATTGTCCAAGTGTCCTAGCTTCAACCATGTGTCCATTTATCAATTTTATTATTTTATTTGATTTTTTATTGAATTATTTCATTTTAAATCAAATTAAATCAAATAAAATTCCAAACTTTGATTACATGAGATTTTTTGCTATTTTCAGGATTTGATTCTCATCAATATCATCAAATTCGTATCTCACAAAATCATGTGCAAAAAGATGGATTTTTGACAAATTTGGCAAGCTTTCAAATGGAAATCAAAGCAAATATGCAAGCCATGATGGGAGAAGATTTGAATCATATTTTCTATCCTAATGCATTCCACACTACATAAGCAAGAGAGGCACACGAAAATAAGGGCTAGAGGCTGCAAGAACAAAAAAAACAAAACTTGAAAAAAGTGGTGAAAAAGTGAGAACTCAAAATCATAGCAAGAGAGATTTTCAGAAGCAAAGAGCTATCCCAATCGATTGTTGGGTATTCACTCAACCTTCTGGGATCAAAAGCACGCATTTTTCAACCTCCTATAGCACTGTAAGTGTCACGCGAACCCCTTCTATATTTGATTTCGTATTTCAAAAATCATGCATTATTACAAAGAATCAGTGGCATATTTTTAATCACCAGATCATTTCCAAGCTTTCTGTATTATTTGATTTCATTTATCTGCTATGTGGTGCAAAACGCCATTGTTAGGGTTTTGCCTCTTGGATTAGGGCTTTTTGTTACAGGTAAAATTAGCCTTAATGATGGCTATGGACGTGACCGGGAGAGGAAGACAAATGCAACCATGGTCTTGGGAGGAATTTATATGGCCTGAGATGAATTTTAGGAATGGCCTATGCTTTTAGCTGCGGATTCAAATCCGCAGGTAATTTTGTTTCAGGCCTGAGGACAGGGACGACATCGTGTCCTCCTCTGATTGGCTCTTTCAAATTTTCGCGCATTTTTTTATTTGTTGGCATATTAACGTATTTTCACATATTATATTTTGTTCTTATATTGTTAAAAATTGAAGCGAATGACCTAGTGGTAAAGGGAGCTGGCAGTCATGTACAAGACCTGGGTTCGAATCCCAGGTCCCCCATTCTCTTTGTTATTTTTCTCCTTCATGTAATCAGGTGCAAATCTAAGAGTGCAGCTCACCATACGCCTTCACATGTCCAGCAGCCAGATGGCCAAAGGCCAAATCTGGTGATCCAAATTGAGAGTCCACCATGGAGTCAAGTCAGCATGCGCGTAGGGAATCTCAAAAGTCAAACAAGGCCAGCGCCTATTGGGCCTCAGATTTCTTCTCAAACCACCCTTTTCAGGCCCAAACCCCTAACTCTCTTTCTATTTCATTTATTTTATTTAATTGTTTTATTATATTTTTATTATTTTCTAACCAATCAAATTTTTTTCTTTATAAAATTAAAACCAAAAAAATATTTTCTTTATTAAATTAAATTTTAGTATTTTATTTTTTTTATCAACAAATCTATTAATTAATTTAGGCCATTAATTAGAATTAACTTTAATATATTTTTGTAAATAATTAAAATCAATTAGACTTAATTAGGTTTTTACTAACATTAATTAATTTTATTTTATTTCTTTAAATACCAAAAACCTAAAAAATATTTATTTTCATTAATTAATTTATTTATTAATTTAATAATTAACTTAGATAATTTCTTTCTTAAAATAACAAACAAAAAATCTTTTCTTTAAATAACAAAGGGTCAAAACCCTACTTGCGCTCGACTTAATTTTTCCGCACGCGATCTATTTATTCAATATTGTATTTGTTCCCGGAATGTAATAGATAATTAGGACCATTTAATTATTGTTATCGCTTTATTTATTTTTCCGCATTTAAATTTCAAAGGGTTGCTTTTGGTGATGTAAATACCCGACGCCTTGTAATTTAATTTCCGCAATTTATTTTCCGCTAAATATAACTGTTAGATGTTTGATAATAGGGATGCATGACAAGATTGAATGTTTAAACCTAAAATAAACACAGACCACCATTCACATGTACAAAGATAAAATTAACTGAAAATGACACACTCGCACATGCACACTCTTAAGGTACACCCCACTTGGTTGCCTTTGTACACGGTCATTAAGTATAGGTCACTTTAGAGGTTGTTCTCTTGTCTAAAGATCATAGTCGCCTCGAAACGGTTGCCTCAGATATTGTTGCCTCAAAACAAATGATCTAAGACATTAGGGTTACCGCTAAGGCGTCATAACATTGCTTTAGTGACCACACGTCCCTTATTCAAATTGACCCTTAAAACTCCAACGACGATGCTACCTACTCATTAATAGTGAGATAACATTGTCTAAAGGAAGATAGCATAGAACGATTCCTTTTTCGAGTAGGTAGACGGTTCTTAGATACTTGCTCTTTCAAAAAAACAAAATCTTTTTCACACTTACACCTTTTCAAACAAAGTTTTCAAAAATACTTAATTACACTCTTGAGGATAGAAGTAAGAGTTAAATCGAAGTTTTTCAAACAAAAGCTTATTCAAACCCACAAGCACAAAGAAAGCAATTTTAAAAACATATGAGAAAGTATCTAAGAGCCCGTGGATAACCACAGATAGAAAGGGTGCTAATACCTTCCCTTTCTATAATCTACCCCCCGAACCCGATAAACATCTCGAAAAAGGAATTTTTCTGTGCTTTTTTCCTTTCCTTGTTGGATAAAATAAAAGTCAGTGGCGACTCTTGCTTACCGCGACATTTTACGAAAACAAAACGCAAAACGCAAACCAACATTCCAAAAAATAGTCAGTTCTTTCCCACCATATCACACTCTGTTCTCAAGTTGATAGTCTCTAACAACTCCTCGTGAGGTAGAATAGCCCTTTCTTCCTGTTGCAATAGTCTAGCTAACTCTCCAAGCACTTCACAGTATTCATCACCTTCGTATTCGGCATGATTGACCAGATCTTCAGAGTCACTGAAGGCCATAGTAGAATTGTTACCAATGGAATCCGGGGTGGATGGGTACCTGTATTTTGTGAGTGTGGGTGTGTGTAAGGGATAGCCACCTTTAAACAAATAAAATGTAAAAAGAAAGACAATGAACACAAAAGTTTATATATGAAAACATCCATGATTCATTAAAATGGAATATGAAGATGAAAAATCAAACCCTTACAAATGGACCTATATGCCTCGGGTAAGGCACAAGGCAAAAAGTGTACGAATTGTTTAAAAATTATTACAGACCAACAGAAAATGTTCGAAAGATAAATTACTGATTGATGAAAGTAATGGGAACAAAGTATTTTGCCTCCCAGTTGTTCAGCCCTCCTTCAATAGTTGGAAAGATCCAGTCTTCAAAATTGCTCTCCTCTTCACCATCCTCCAAAGCATGAACTCCATGATGGGTGATCTTCACCGGTGGCCCTCCAGCCTGGGAGCGACGCATAGCCTTCTGACTAGCAGCAGTGAAACCCAAGCCAAACTTATCTGTCTTGTAAGGAAAATCTGGAAGTTAACTCCATACTGTGCTTCCTCCTTCCTCAATCACGGCCTTCGCATCCTTAAGGGATGACATCCGGGACACAGGTTTGGTAATGATGGGCACAAAAGTCATTGTCTTGGCTACCGCAACTTCAGGAGAAACCTCTTCAAAGTGCTGAAAGGGGGTCTCGATGAATTCACCATCTAATTCAACATAGCGGAATGAATTTAGATGGCTTATCATATACTCCTCCTCGCCACGAACTGTCACAAATTTCCCCTGGACAAGGTACTTAAGCTTCTGATGTAGAGTAGATGTGATGGCTCCAGCATGATGAATCCAGGGCCTTCCTAACAAGAAAGAGTAGGAGGGACGGATGTCCATGACATAAAATATGGAGTGGAAAGTTTCAGTACCCACTTTAATCGGGATGTCCACCTCCCCGTGGACCATCCGTTTAGAACCATCGAAGGCTCTGACAATGATGTTGCTGGGCTTCAAAATTAAACCTTCACAGTCCAATCTGTCTAATGCTTTCTTAGGAAAAACATTTAAAGACGATCCAGTGTCCACTAGAACGTGAGCAAGAGTAGTCCCTCTGCATTCCACCGAGACATGCAGCACGTCATTATGATTTCTCCCCTTAGATGTTAAATTAGCGTCAGAGAAGCCAAGACCGTCGTCGGCTGTTAGGCTAGCTACACACTCCTGGAACTGGTCCGCGGAGGTTTCCTGAGGCACATGGGCCGTCTTCAATAACTTGATTAAAGCTTTGGCATGAGCTTCAGAATAGAGCAACAAGGCCAGCATAGAGATTTTTGAAGGGGTTTTCCCCAGTTGTTCTACGACATCATAGTCGCTTTTCTTAATTATTTTTAAAATCTCCTCCATTTCCTTTTGAGTGGTCTCAGGGATGACCAAAGGCTGAGCCCTCATCCTGACGGGCGCTTCTTGGATCCCCTTACCTTTATCAGTAGCAACAGTAGAGGGTACAACTACGGGAGTAACAATTTCTTCAATCACTGGAGTTCGCACATATATGTTGACCGGCACAGGAGTAACCTTAGGATCACTTGAGGGTCCGAAGATTTCCCTTGCAGGAGCAATCTCCGGAGCGAAAATTCTTCTGCTGCAGGTGATCTTACTCGTCCCCGCAATATTTCCTATGTCAGGAGTCTCTTCATCGAAACTTTCTTCAACTTATTCAATCTGCTTAACACCGTGGTAGAAGATCTCTCCTCCATAATTGCACGGTATTGTCTTGTTGGACTTGTATGGGATAGGCCCCGACATAGTCATCTTCATAGGTACAAACTTTGGATCGGGTGTAATCTTAACAGGTCTTTTGGAGACCTTGGAAAGACTGGCGGAAATGGTGATTATAGCAACATCTTTGATAGGAGCTGGAGTAACAGGAGTAACATGAGTTTTCTCAAAGAGGATTTCTTGATTATCCATTAGGCGTTGGATGCATAACTTCAACAACAGACAGTCGGATTGTAAGGACGAACAAAGGTAGAAATCTTTTCCACAGCCCGGGAAAATCCCGGCTTTCAACAGATTCATCTTGATCATTGGTAATTGAGTCATTAAGTCATCAACAATGGCAACATAAAGATCTTCTTCAATAGCATGGACATTATGACCATATTTTGGCATTGGGGCGGAGATCACATTAGGTTTTTCAAGGGCATCAAACTCCACCTCTTTGGCATCTATTAAATCCTGGATCTTATTTTTGAGGGCCCAACAATTGTTGGTGTCATGCCCCAGGCTGTCGGAATGATAAGCACATTTGGCATTTGAATGGTAGTAGGGAGAAGAGGTATTCGGATTCCTTGGCGCCTCTTTCAAGCTTGTAAGGTTTAACTTCAACAGATGAGGGAGAACCTGAGCAGGTGTCATATTGATCCGGGTGAATTGTCGTGCAGGCCTTTCCACCCTTTGTTGGTTGGTTCTGGGTTGACTGTTTCGAGGTTGATTGACTGCAGAATTTTGAATCATTACAGCCCCCACCGCTGGTCGACACTCAATTCTTCCCTGACTTCTTTGGGAGTAAACAACTGAAACTTCTTTCTTGGCTAGAAAGGTCTTCTTGATAGCAGCGGAAGCAGATGCATCCTTTTGAATTTTACTGCTCTTGATGCCAGCTTCAATTCTTTCACCAGTCAGAATTAACTCGGTGAACCCCACAGACGAACTCCCGATCAAGTGATTAAAGAATGGACCTAACATGGTCCCGAAAAACATATCCACAAGCTCTCTCTCAGACAATGGTGGCTGCACCCTTCTAGCCAAGTCCCTTCATTTCTGGGCATACTCTTTAAAGCCTTCATTGGAGACCATACCCATACTCTGTAATTGAGTACAAGTAGGGGCTAAGTCTGCATTATATTGATATTGTCTGTAGAAGGCAGCAGCCAAATACTCCCAATTATGCACATCAGATCTTTCAAGCTGGTAGAATCAATCCAATTGCGTACCCGATAAACTATCTTGAAATAAATGGACCAACAGATCCTTATCAGAAGAATGAGGTTGGATTTTTCTGACGTAAGACCGCAAATGCATCTTCGGACAAGACAAACCATCATATTTAGAAAATGTAGGCACCTTAAATTTAGGGGGAATCACAACCCCAACAACCAACCCTAGCTCCTCGAAATCCAGTCCAGGCACTCTTTGTACCTCCATAGCTGCCAGACGCTCTTCCAGATTCTTATACTTGTCATCTGCAGGTGGGTACTGCTACTCAGAATAATCTTCATCCTCTGCTTCTTCTTCTTCTTCAGACTCAGGTTGTACTGCAGCTCCCTTTCCTGCCCCTTCCTCAGATGATGAGGGGAAATCAAGGACCCTTCTAGATTGGTTCTCAAATATTCTTACCAAAGTAGCCACACCAACTCTTTTCTTTTTCTTTTTCTCCTTTTCTTTTTCCTTTTCCTTTTCCAGCAGTGCTTTAAGATCCTCCTGACCCTTTGCCAAGGTCATGAGTAGTTGTTGGAACTGTGAATTCTATGCTTGTAGGTCTTTGACCGTCTGCTCTATATCCATCTTGCTGAAATAAACAGCAGAGAGATAAGGAAACTTAGTGTGAAGACCTGCTTATGCATATGATGAATGATATGTTATTCATGTAATGCATTCAAGGTTTCAGAAATTCAAATTTGTTGTAAACAAAAAAAGGAACGCACGTCATATTAATAAGATAGAACTTGTTAGTACATAAGTGCCCCATGGGTAAAATAATACAAAATTCTAATGTAAAAAGATGTTGCGCATCCTCTTTGGTGCTATGTAGGTGTTGAGATTCTGCTCTTCGTGAAGTTGGCGAGTAAGTTCCAAAACCTTCTTCTCACTGGCGTAGAATTGGGCTTCAAAAGTACCGCGTTCTCCCTTGAGCTGTATCCAACTCCTTTTCAAATCTTCAAGTGATGTTGGCATGTCAGGATGTAGGAGGGTGTATGGAACCTCTCCTTCCATAACAGGCTCTTTGATCATAGGCAGAATGTAGGGGTAAGGCATCATAAGACTTTGGGCGCGGGTTCGTACCCACTTGAGGTAAGGCTCAAGTGGGATGGAATTCTTGTGTCCCAAGGTCTTACTGTCCACTTTGTTGGGAATCCTCCAAGTTCGGATAAACCTTTATCGAAGTCATCGAGCATCATTGTCGAAGTCAAAAACCAAGTTTGGAATCAGCATGTCATGAGGGCCATCCCTTCGGGCATACCCAAATTGTCTCAGAGCCAAGCAGGGGTTGTAGGTAATGCCTCCCCTAATGCCAAGTAATGGGACATTATGGAATTCCCCACAACTATCAATGATGATGACATTTTCTCTGGACTGAGAACACCAATGAACATCAGAATGTGTAAGAGTCATCAATCGTTATGACCACCTTAAGCCTTGCTCATTCTTCAAGACTGATTGGGGAAGGTGAGAAATAAACCACCTTGCTAGAAGAGGAGTACAACACATGAGAACACCTCTTTTCCTCATTGTTCATGTGTGAAATGAGTGGAGGATATCCCCAAGTAATGTAGGCACAGGATTCTGAGATATGAAAATCTTGACAGCATTCACATCTATAAGCTGATCAGGGTTTGGGAACAAGACCAACCCATAGATGAGAAGTGCTACAATCTCCTCAAAAGCTTGCAGATCTAGAGAATTCCAGCAGTCTTGTGCCTTCTCAAACAGAAACTTTGCCAAGAAACCCTTGGTACCACTTCTGGTTTCCCAATGACCTTTGGTATCATATGGTTGCAAGTGTAAGGCTTGAGCAACATCTTCAGGCTTTGGTTCTCTTTGCGTACCGTTGTAGGGTAGTTGATGGAGAATAGGAATCCTCAGGAGTTGAGAAAATTCCTCCAAAGTAGGCACTAGTTGGTAATCAGGAAATGTGAAGAAGTGGTGTAGGGGGTCAAAGAACTGGAAGAGAACTTTCACCATGTCTTCTTCAATGTTGGAGTTGACCAAGTTAAGAAGTCTACCATGTCTTTCAGTGAAGGGAGAATTCTCTAGAATCTTGGAAGATAGCTCCTTGAGTTGATGAGGGATTCTCATAAGGTTGACTTGGATTGTTTTCCTGCGGAGTGATTCCATAACCTACAAAACAGGAACAAAGATGAAGATCCAAACCCTTGAAATAGTTAGTGGATGCATATGATGCTTCATGATGTTTATGATGTTATGCACAAGTATATATGTACAAACAAATCACACAAGATCCTAGTTTCGGGCTTGCATGGGGTTTCATAGGTAAGTGCCCTCTTGAAGTTTAGTTGGCTTAACCTGTCCTATAAATAGTAACCGAGTTCTAAGGAGCTCAATATCACTGGATTATTTTCTGTGTTCATTGTTTCAGTTTAGCCACTTTACTGGTGACCGAAATATTCCAAGAAAAAAACCCTCAATGAGTGTAGTATCGAGTATCTACCAACATCGGATTGCACCAAAGCCGGTCATCTCACTACCCCTAATAAGGCCAAGATGGTCAAGTAAAAGTTCTAAAAGTCCATTAGTGCTTCATGACATCACTCAGCGGCCCCGTATTCTCTTTGATTGACTCAAAGGTTACCGGTACCCACAAATATATCGCACTAATATAGCTATTGCTTCAACCATGTCGGTGTACCCCGCACAGTTTCCACAACGTATTGCTATTTACCTATGAATGTTTCCCAAATCCGGGTAGAGGATTTCAAACCCAAACAATAGAACCAAGTGTAAAGCAATCAAAGCAAACAAGGTAAGCATGTAAAGGTGATCTAAACCCTAAGGTAACCCCACTTTTATATTTCCCCAGCAGAGTCGCCAGTTCTGTGATACGATAGGAGAACTGACTTGGGATTTTGTGTTTGTGTTTGCAAATGTTTCGGTTTAGCAAGAGTCACCACCGACTTTTTATTTTTTCCAAAGGAAAGGTCAAAAAGCACAGGAAAGACCTTTGAGATGTTTTCTTGGGTTCGGGGGGTAGATTATGAAAAGGGAAGGTGCAAGCACTCTTTTCATCTATGGTTATCCATGGGCTCTTAGTTATTTGTTTAGATCACTTTCTTTTGCTTTTCAATTGTTTGAAATGGTGCTTTGTGTATGGTTTTGAAAGTATTTTGAAAAGAGGCCATCGTTGTGGCAACCTTTGTAATGATTCTTGTTTGAATGTATACAAATGTGTTTGTCTTTTGAAAAGATGTTTCAATGTTTGAAAGTTTGTTTTGGGAAATGTTTTGAAATCATGTTGTGATGTGTTTTTGAAAATAGCAAGGATGTTTGCAAGCTTTGTTCAAGTAACTAAGAGTTGTCTACCCTATCTACTCAAAGATCTTTCCTACACATCTTTAACCCTTTTACATTGTTGTTTTACCATTGTATTTGGTAAACAACCTTGTATTTGGATGTTAAACGGGCAGGCATGGGTCATCGTATTGACCATGATAGAAATTGTGCTAAGTATCTTTAGCAAATTTTTGAGGGACTAGATCATTTTGTATAGGTAACCAAGATAGCGTCATCGAGGGACTATGATCTTTTTGTTTTGATTTTTGTTTTGCCAAGATACTCAACATGCATACCATGGCCATTTTAAAGGCAACAAGTGGGTGAAACCCTAGGGGTGTATGTGTGCATTGTGTTGTCATTTTCATGCATTTTATGTCTTGTATTAGTCAAGCTATTTGTTTTGATTTTGGATATTGCATACAAACCCTAATCTCTATCATGGCATATTTGAAAGCTATAAATGCGTAAAAGTAATCTAAGCTATTACAACATTGGTATGGGGAGGGGGATACAATTTTGAATAGGAGATTATTTGCAAGAAATTGAAACCCTAAAATTATTACAACCATATTGAATTAATTGTGCAAATAAATAACAATATTTAAATAGACAATTAAATAAATATGCAATATATTATAAATATGCAAAAAATGTTTTTGTTTATTTTTATGTGTGTAAAAATAATAGAAAATGTGTAAAAAAAAAATAAGAAAAAAAAATTATTTTTATTAAGGGTGGAAACCCTAATTTGTTTTAAGAAAGTATATATATATATATATATTAATTATATTATTTATGTACAATAAAATAATAAAATATATACAAATGTCAAAAAATAAAAATATATTAGAAAAAATATTATTTAAGTATGTAAATAATAAAAATAAAAATATAATATTTTTATGTATTATTTTCAAGTTTTTATTAAAGAAAATAAAAGTATGTTATTTAATAATTATTTTTATGTTTAGAAAAAATAATAAAAAATACAAAATAAAATGTGAAAATTTATGAAAATGTTTTTGATATTTTTTTATGTTTAGAAAAAATTAAATAATATCAGAAATGAAAAAGAAATAGAAAAATATAAAAATATAAAACAATGGGCCAAGGGGGTGTGAGAAGCAAGTCAGGAGGTGCAAAAAGTGAGAAATAGCCAGGCCCAACCCAACTACTTCATCTTCAACCTTCGTTCAAACTAAATACGCGTGTTTCCTATACAAATGTCTAACTCTTGCATACGTGCTCTAAAGCAAAAACTCACAACATGAAAGTTATAGCATTTTTCAACACGATTCTAACCATATAAAGAACTTAATCTATCTCTCAAAGACCAAAGAGAATTTCTCTGGCCCTAATTTCTAACCTAACTTTTTCAGAAAGTTCATCAATCAAATTCTCTCAGCACACTTAACTTAAATGAAATCTATGCATATCTACAGCTTAAGGGCAATGAGTACTATATTTTTTATTCACAAACCTAAGCCTAATGATTCATAAATAGAGAGATAGAAAGTTGAAAAATACCTATTTCAGTTGAACTCGAGTATGGAAATGTGGAGGTTTTCAATGAGGCCTGAGATGTTTGTGAGCTTGCCTGAACTTCCTCTGACCTTCCCTAATGCTTTGTTTTCTTTGAGCTTGCTTGAATAAGCTTGTAGAAATCAACCTGCACAAGCTGAAATCAGAAATGGTGAAGCTTGCAAATGGAGTTACAGTCAATGGCCAATGGTTGGGATAGCTTATGTGGGTTATATGGAATGTATTGGAACTGGTTTGGGGCAAAACGCAGGAGTGGTTTGTGAGATGGAAACAAAAATGTAGAAACTGCCCTGTTTTGTAAGAAGAATGTGTTTTTGTGTTTTGGAAGGCTTGAGGGTTGGATAGCTCGTGCTTCTAGCTCAAGGAAATATGCAAAAGTTGTTTGGAATGCTTACCAACTTTGTTCTTATCAGATTTCAAAGATATGGATCTTTTGCAAGTTTACTTGGTTTTGAAGTAAAAGTGTGAAGTGAAACAAGACAGGCCTGTACAGGCTATCTTCAAGCATGCACAAGATTTTTGTACCTTTTCCTAAGTTTATGGAACTTGTTTGCTGCAAAGAGAGGGGTCCAAGGCTCAAGGGAAGCAAGTTGACATAAAGTTGTGCTTTATGAAAATGGCATAGTTAGCTTTTTGCCAAAAATAGATTAAACCCTTGTGTAAACTTCCATTGATCAAAATAATGCCTTAAACCAATGAGTTTGCATTCAATTTTTGAGCGTGGAAGGGTTTAAAGACCTGTGAGCAAGTACAAGTGAGGCTGTATAGAGTTTGCAATTTGTGTCAACATGAAACATGCCATGGATCAAAGTGAGTTTTTGCCAAATTCAAACCTTTGATTCTCCCTAACCATAAATGATTTTGAAGAGTTCTTGGATATTTTGTAAAGCTTGTAACATTCTATACAATCAATATTTGAAATTCATTTTGAGATTCCAAGTGGAACTATTTGAAAAATTGCCATGAAGATAGGTCAAAATCCTGCCTAAACTAGGGCAAAATTTCACTAAGTTAGAAATTTTTGGACCCTTATTCCAAAAATCATAACTTAAGATCCAAGAATCTTTTGGGAAAACTTTGTGAATCAAAGTTGTAGATTTTGTGGAGGACGACAACTTTCATGTTGGAAGTTTTGTTTTAATCCAATTGCATCATGGTGAAACATTTGGGCAAAGTTGGGAAAAATAAGAAATTTTCTTAACTTCGAAAAATTCTAAGTTATGAAATTTTTCAATCTTAAACCCTAATTTGCAAAATTAGGTTTCTTGATGAACAAGTTTCATGTTTTGACTCATCTTGATGAAAAATGACCCTTGGCACTTGACTTTGACCAAAAAGTCAAAGTTTGACTTTTCAGTGTACAGTTGATTTTTGATCAGTTGACTGGAAAATTCATCTTTCAATCCAATGCTTTTGAGATCTTTTGAACCTTGTGATTAGGTAAAGATGATGCCATTGAGTCCTTGAATCCATGCTTGAACCCAATTTGCCATTTCCTAGGTGAAAAAAAAAAATCAGAAATTGCCCTCCTGCAGTCAAAAACCCTAAAAATGACCATTTTGCCCTTTTGATGATCTGATCAAATTTCTTGAGGAGTTGTGGTCCAAACTTGATCAAATGGTTCATATGAGCCTATAATGTTGATGTGGACCAAAAATCATGAGGTTTGACTGTAAATTGGCCACAATTGACTTTTTCCCCAATACAACTGATTTCTAGGTCAACTGTCCAATTGATTGGGCAAAATTTTGATTCAAGGCTTGAAACTTTGTATGAGCAATCTTATAAGTCCAACATGAAGTATGAAAGTCACATGGGGCATTAGAAGTCCAAAATTCGTTGTGCAAACTCAAACCCTAATTTAGGTCATCAGTGCAAGGAGATGTCTTGAGCAGAGCAAACCCTAATTTGGTCTTGAGTTCAAAGAGTCTTGTGAGGGGAAATCTTGATAAAATAAGAGGGAAATTTTGGGGTACAACAATGTCATACTCCCTTTACAGCAAGACTCTGCTTCAATTTTACAAACAACATGTGTGATCGGTGGATCTGGAACTGACTGTTTTAAAGATGGTTTCGCGAAATGTCGCGGTAAGCAAGAGTCGCCACCGTCTTTTATTTTCTCCAAATGGAAAGGACAAAAGCACAGAAAAATTCCTTATTGAGATTAGTTCTCGGTTCGGGAGGTAGATTATAGAAAGGGAAGGTGTTAGCACCCTTTCTATCCATGGTTATCCATGGGCTCTTAGATACTTGCTCATTGTGTTTTCAAAATGTTTGTTTGCTTTTCAAAGTGTGAGTGGGTTTGAAAAAAGTTTCATTTAAAGTTTCAGATTGACTCTTGTATCAGTCCTCAAGAGTGTTTGAAAAGTTGTTTTGAAAGCTTTTTGAAAAGTGTAAGGTGTGAAAAGTATTTTGATTTGTTTTTGAAAGGAGCAAGTATCCATGAGTCATCTACCTACCCTAAGGAATAAAGCTGTGTAATTGTCCTTTAGGTAGTGCCATCCCACCATTGAGAGATAGGTAGCACCACCGTTGGAGGTATTCGGGTCAATTCGAGGGTTAGGGACAGTGTGGTCACCGAGCAATAGTAAGATACCTTAGAAGCTACCCTTATGCCATTGATCTTTTTATTCCGAGGCAACTTGTTTCGAGGCAACCTATTCGAGGCAACTAGATCAATGGAACATAAGGACTTACTAAGACGTCCTGTACTCAACGACCACGTTTCGAGGGGCAAGGTAACAGGGTGATCACCAGAGCAACAGTAGGATACCTTAGAAGCTACCCTTATGCCATTGATCCTTTTATTCCGAGGCGACCATTCCGAGGCAACTTATTCGAGGCAACTGGATCAATGGAACATAAGGACTCACTAAGGCATCCTGTACTTGATGACCACCTTTCGAGGGGTAAGGCAACAGTGAAGCGTACCCTAGGGGTGGTGTGTGAATTGTGTGTCATTTTCAGTTTATTGTTTGTCTTGTCATGCATTGGTGATCTACGTTTCGATTTTATTTTTGGGCATTCATTCTTTCATGTTATTGTTTAACAGTTAAAGGTGCGGGAATTTAAAATGCGGAAAAGGTAAATGGTCCTACGCTATTACAAAGGCGCGGGTCTACAACGCCAAATTAATCCAGACCCGATTTAAAATAAAGTGCAGAAAATAAATGTCTAATAGCTATTACAGGGCTTTGGAACAAATACATTATATTCACAAAAGAAATAAATGGAACGCGCGAAAAAGAAAATAATCAAATGCGAGGGCGTTGGACCCTTTAAAGGAATTAAAATAAGATTATTGAAATAATTAAATTAGATAAAAGAAATGACTTATTTTTTTATGTTTTTGTTTTTTATGACATTAAAGAAAAAATTAAATTAATAAAAAAGTCAAATAATTAATTCTAATTCTAATTGTTTTTAATTTATTAAAGAAAATGCATTAAAGTTAAAACCTAGAATTAAAACTAAATTAATTATAAAATTTATTTACAAAATTAATGGTTGATGATACTTAATAAAATATTTAATTAATTAAAAAAAGGGTAAAAAGTGTTAAAGATCTATTTTTATTATTTTTGGTTTATTGAGAAAAAAGAATTAACTTGACAACCTAAAATTAAAAGTAAATTAATTAGGGGATTTATTTACAAAATTAATATTAAAATAAAGTATTTATTTTTTTATCTTTTTCTGATTTTTTTGGTATTTTTATATTTTGAAAATATTAAATTAAAAAAATTAATCAAAACAAAGAAAAGAGAAGAATATATAAAAAGAGTTAAAAAGAAAGCAAACTAGAGGGGTGCAGCCCAAGTAAATCTGGCCCATTTTTGGAGGCTTTGTTGACTTTCCAGGCCACGTGTGGTAGCTTTGACTTGGCCTCACCATGTACCTCAGAGCGTGGCCTTTGGATTGGTGAATTTGGACAGGTGGATGGCTTGATTATGGAGGTGTAGGGTGTGCCTCAAGATGGAACCTGCATATGAAAATCAACTGAAAAATAATATTGAGAACGCTGAAGACCTGGGGCTCGAACCCAGGTCATGGGTGTTGCCAGCGTATGCACCTTGCCACTGAACCAATCAACGCACCTTGTATATTATATAAGAAAGAAATAATATAAAAGAAATTATGCGTTAGTGTTATAAAAATAAAAAATGCGCGCTGGATTCAAACCAGCCAATCACAGCATGACAAACAATCGTCTTCCCCAATGTTTTATTTTCCTGAAAATGTCAAAAAAACAATGGCAACGGTTTTTACACCGTTTCAGAAGAGGCCTTTACAAAAAATAGCGATTAGAGCTCAGACGCTCATAAATTGAGCGCGAGGCATGGAAACGACTGGCCATAAGCTGCTGATTCTGATGATATGGATCTTAGAGGTCAATTTTTCCAGGACAAAGAAACCCTCTTTTTGAACCTCTGAAAACCTAGAATGTGTTAATGGCAAATTCTTGTATGATGCACGAAAACAAAATTAAAACCTTTGATTAGCATTAGAATTGAATAAGAAACACAAATCACATATCAAAACTGACTAAATGTGCATGAATTGAGATGTAAGAGTTTCGAATTTTTCATGCACAGGGTGAGGTTGTTCTTACATTTCAGGGGATGAAAGCTTGTGATTTTGATCCAAATGTGTTGCTGGATGTCCCAGGAATGTGATAGAACACGTCTCTTTGCTTGAATCAATCTCTAACTTTGTTTTCAGATTTGAGATTTTTTTGCCAAAAGTGTGAGTTTGTTTTTTTTAGTGTTTTTTTTCGTTTTTTCAGATGCCTCCTCCCAATTTTCATTTTTCTCACTTCTATAAGCCTTAGGCAATGTGTATGAATGATAGTTATGGTCAATAAAGCCTTGCTTTGATGTATTGGATTTTCACATAAACCACCATAAACAACTTTCCATTTTTGATTCAAATTTGAATTCTTGCCTTGTTTAAACCTTAGCACGAAAAATGGTAGGCACATAATGATGCTTCAAGGTTAATCAAAGCAAAATATCCCTTTAAATTAATTTTTTTGAATTTCTTTTGATTTTAAAAGATTTAAAATTAATTAAATCCAATAAAATCAATAAAAATGAAAAAATTAATAAAAAAATCTGAAATAAAAGATGGGACACGTGGGAAGCATGGCCAAGTCAATTCAAGTGGAAAAAGTGGGCCCCTTTTGTCAAAAATGAGATTTCAAGGATAAATGATTTTGGCCATTTCACAAAAATTTCCCAACTTCTCCAATGCATAACTTGCTCAATTTTTAAGCTTTGCTCATGCTATTGGACATTTTAGAAATGTATTGAAGTCCTCTAAACAATGTCTTTGGTCCCATGTCATTTTGATTTACCAATCTCAAGTTATGGCCTTCGACTTAAAGTCCCTTTTTGTTGACTTTTGAAAATGACCTATAATGTTGAAATTGATAACTTTTTGTGAGAGCATTTCTTGGACTTGAAGTATGAAGATGAGTTGTAGGAAATGTCTTTCTCTTCAAAATGAGCTTTGGATGGAATTTTTCTGATAATCCATGTGAAAGTTATGCCTTGGTCAATTTCAGTTGACTTTTCCAACTGTCCAAAAATAGAAACTTTTGCATTTTGATGATTTTTGAGCCAATTTTGAGAATCATGATCAAGCATTTATCAAATGATGTTTGTGGCTTCAAAATGAGATGTTGACCAAAAATTTGAACTTTTGACTGCCAAATGACCATTTTGCCCCTACAGTTGACTGTAGTGCAATTTAGGGTTTTTGACTGTGCAATTTTGTGCTGAAAGTCTTGAAACTTGACATGTAGGTGCTTGACAATGTTTATGTGCATGGGAGACTTGATTTAGGCCTTGAAAACTTCAGCTTCCTTGTGAGAACCAAAACCCTAGTTTGACTGGCTTCAGGAGGATGGTTGACTGTGTAGCCTTTGAGTAGACTTGAACCAATTGTGGATGATTCTTGTCAAGACTTTGAAGGTTATGGGAGGGCAAATTTTGGGGTACAACAGTTGCCCCTGTTCAATCTTCTTAGACCTGAGGATGTAGATTGGCTGACTTGCCTTTCGTAATCCGAGGGTAGAAGATGATTGAACACTAGAGTGCCCAGAAATTTGCGCTCACATAGCAGCAGTGTGATGATGGAAACGGGCTTACAGATGCCATTTAGAGGTTGACGAATAGGATGATGGGCTTATAGATGCCATCTGGATGTTGATTGCGTAAGAGATTCTTTAGCGAGAACCTGCATGCCTGCAAAAGAAAAAATGGGTACCTGACACGTTGCAGGAGCTGGTTTTCAGATGCTTGGTATAGATGTGTCCTGATTGGTTACAGGAGCTGGATCTTTGAATTCTTCAGACGTGCCCTGGCGAGATACAGGAATCGAGTCTGGTAATGTTAGTCTTTAACGGATACACCCTGGCAAGATTCAGGTATCGGATCCTCGAACTCTTCAGACGTGCCCTGTCTAGATACAGGAATCGAGTCTGGTACTGTAGTCGTCAACAGATACTCCCTGGCAAGATACAGGAATCGGATCTTCGAACTCTTCAGACGTGCCCTGTCTAGATACAGGAATCGAGTCTGGTACTGTAGTCGTCAACAGATACTCCCTGGCAAGATACAGGAATCGGATCTTCGAACTCTTCAGACGTGCCCTGTCTAGATACAGGAATCGAGTCTGGTACTGTAGTCGTCAACAGATACTCCCTGGCAAGGTACAGGAATCGGATCTTCGAACTCTTCAGACGTGCCCTGTCTAGATACAGGAATCGAGTCTGGTACTGTAGTCGTCAACAGATACTCCCTGGCAAGATTCAGGAATCGGATCTTCGAACTCTTCAGACGTGCCCTGTCTAGATACAGGAATCGAGTCTGGTACTGTAGTCGTCAACAGATACTCCCTGGCAAGATTCAGGAATCGGATCTTCGAACTCTTCAGACGTGCCCTGTCTAGATACAGGAATCGAGTCTGGTACTGTAGTCGTCAACAGATACTCCCTGGCAAGATTCAGGAATCGGATCTTCGAACTCTTCAGACGTGCCCTGTCTAGATACAGGAATCGAGTCTGGTACTGTAGTCGTCAACAGATACTCCCTGGCAAGATTCAGGAATCGGATCTTCGAACTCTTCAGACGTGCCCTGTCTAGATACAGGAATCGAGTCTGGTACTGTAGTCTTCAACAGATACTCCCTGGCAAGATTCAGGAATCGGATCTTCGAACTCTTCAGACGTGCCCTGTCTAGATACAGGAATCGAGTCTGGTACTGTAGTCGTCAACAGATACTCCCTGGCAAGATTCAGGAATCGGATCTTCGAACTCTTCAGACGTGCCCTGTCTAGATACAGGAATCGAGTCTGGTACTGTAGTCGTCAACAGATACTCCCTGGCAAGATACAGGAATCGGATCTTCAAACTCTTCAGACGTGCCCTGTCTAGATATAGGAATCGAGTCTGGTACTGTAGTCGTCAACAGATACTCCCTGGCAAGATACAGGAATCGGATCTTCGAACTCTTCAGACGTGCCCTGTCAAGATACAGGAATCGAGTCTGGTACTGTAGTCGTCAACAGATACTCCCTGGCAAGATTCAGGTATCGGATCCTCGAACTCTTCAGACGTGCCCTGTCTAGATACAGGAATCGAGTCTGGTACTGTAGTCGTCAACAGATACTCCCTGGCAAGATATAGGAATCGGATCTTCGAACTCTTCAGACGTGCCCTGTCAAGATACAGGAATCGAGTCTGGTACTGTAGTCGTCAACAGATACTCCCTGGCAAGATACAGGAATCGGATCTGGAATCACGACAGTTGATAGCAATTATCCTTGTATTAACTTTTGTCCTGAAAAGACAAAACGTTAGTTGTATGCGATGCCGTGATATATGACATGCGAGATGTTCTCAGAATGAATGAGATTGTACGTTCATGATGCGTATATGCATGCTATAATGTATGAAGATGTGTTGTTTATGAATGTATGTTTTTGTCTTAGGAAAATAAATCCTAGACGGATGCCGGGAAGTCAAATCCTGGGCTGATATGAATAGCATTCTTTGTTTCCACTGGAGAGTGATGGTTGCAAGAATAAACCGGTAGGAGAAGATGACTCCGTTGGGGGAATAAACTTGTTGGAGAGATTACTCTGCGGGGAGAAAATTAATCTGGCGATCTGGCTGGGGAACAATACTCTGTGGGGAGAGAGGTACTATGTTGGGGAAGCAATTCCGTTGAATGTTGGTCCGCCGCCGAGGAACAATCTTTAGACCAAGACTGCCGGGGATGTTTGTCAAGAATGTGTGCTGCTGGGGAAGGTCGAGATCTGCGGGAGGATACCCAACTTCCTTAAGGTTGATAACTGCTTTGCTTGAGGAGAGTATACTGCTTGCTGGCTCACTCTCTGGGGAATTAAAATACCTGGTTGTGTTCTTCAGCTGAACCTACCTTGATACCTTGGAGGACAGAACCATTAGATTGCTTAGACAACCTATCATTGCCCCTGTTTCTGAGGCGGGAGGGGAAGACTTGTGGAGGTGCTTGAGGACTGCCGATTTGACCAATCTTCTTCTGGTAGGCAGGTGACAAGATAATAGGACATAGTCGTACGCTTTGATCCCTAACTTTTGCCTGGACCGCCCTTTCGGGTTTTCAGTCCACCGGGATACCCATTTTTGCCCAAGCCACCTTTTCAGGTTTTCGACTCGCCGGGTGTACAGATTTTTTCATTTCATCCCTTATTTTTTCCCGAACCCTTTTGGTTCGTCGGGAAGCCCTAATTTTTGCCTAGGTATGTCAACCTAGCGGGTCTTTGATTATGCGTAGTATTCTTTCGACTATGTCCATGTTCTTAGAATGCAGGGAGGTGCCCCTGGCTGTTTATGTTGCCATGTTACCAGAAGATGTCTGATCGCGCAAGATTCGTTGTTGAAATGCCCCAAGTGACTTAGGCGGAGATTTTCCCCAGGCTATTTGGCCTTTGAGAGATTCTCTGAATCTTGATTGGACTGCCCCAGATGATTGGACCATGATCATGTTGTGCCCCTTGATTGGAGGTACTTCTGTTCATTAGGCATTCGTCGTGCGAACTTCTATGCTGTTCAAACAAAAAGTCATATGCAAACAAAGTTATGTTAAAAATGCAAAGCTTATGTCTGTTTTGAAGATTTTGAAAATGCATTCTCTTTCATAAAACAAATGAATGTTTGTAAAACGTGATGTCAACTCCGTATTTACCGTAAGCTTTAAGGAGTCAGGATACCTTTCGTAACATTATGCTTTCGAACTAACCCATGCTTCAGCTAGGACTTTTAAGGGTCATAACGTGGCTTGGTTCACGGTTCAAGAAACAAAGGATAAAGGATCAAATTTATTTGTACCCACCCGCTCTTCGTGATGTTCTTCAAACCTAAACTCAGCTGATCGTGCGTTAGACCTTGTTTGAGTCTTTGCTTTGATATACCAATGATGGTTCAGATAATGATGATTTATTCTGAATGGGCAGTCATTTCTTTTTGTTGAGGGTTTATGTGACCTTTTTTTTTTGATTTTATTATCCCTATTTTTTTTTGCCTGAACTGTTTCTTTTGGGATTACAGTCAGCGGGATGCCCCAGTTTTGTAAGTCTCCTTCATAGGTTTTGACTTAATGGGTTTTTATTTTTTTGAGATATAATGACTGCCTATTTGTATGATTGTTCGGAACCATCACTGTCTTTTGTTTTGTAAGGACCTCTTTGGTGCCATTCGTTATGCACTTGGATCAACTGAGAGACTACCCTGCCCCAGGTTATGATTAAGGGTTTTAAATTTCGAAAAGAAAAACTCCTACTTCTTTGGCTCAGAGGGGTTGACGAGGGATTATCTTCCTTATAACTCCAGTGTTTAGGAATTGAAACAATGCATGTACCTCATCAGCAGGGTCTATTCAAAAGCATACTGTAAAAATCGTGGTATCGTTTTCGTCATCCTCCCTCAAGAGGCTTAGAATTATTAACCGAGAATTGATCATCACAGAAAAATGAAAACAGTTTGCATATAGTGAATACGAAATAATTACTTCAAAACAGACATGTGTAATGCATTAATGAAATAACAATGTTTAACATGAATAAGTGTTTGAACAATCAAAAGAAAATTACAACTTGAAAATTCTAATAAACACAAGTCTTCTAGTCTCAGGGCTTGTTACTTCAAATGGTGAACCTCGCAGGGATAGTAGAAGAACTCGACCTGACCATCTGGGGTGAATTCCACAGCTCCTTCATCAATCAGGCTTTGGATTTTGTACCTCAACTTCCAACAGTCATCAGTATCATGCCCCGGGCTGTTAGAATGGTATGCGCACCTGGCCCCAGGATTATAGTTGGGTGAAGAAGTCTTAGGATTAGGGTGAGGTCCTATCAACGTCACCAGATTAAACTTCAACAGGTGTTGCAAAGCTTGGGACAGCGACGTGTTGAGCTGGGTGAATTGCCTTCTGGGCTTGCTCTGATCAACCCGTTGCTCTGGGCGAGGTTGTGGTTGGAGCTGTGAAGTAGTAGCAGCTTGGAGAGGTCTATTCATTGAACCAAGCCTTTGACTTCTTGGAGGCTGATTACCAGTTTGGTCTCCAGCCTTGGCTACTTGCTTCATACTGTCTTGCTGAAGCTGGTTGATCACAGTTCTCAACTCTTCTTGTTCCCGAGCTAAGCCTTGGATAAGGGCCATTTGCCCCAGCATCTGAGTCCTCATTATGTCTATCTCAGCTTGCATATGTTTCAGCCGTTCATCTTTACCGTCTTCTGGACTGTTCTTGACCAAATTCCCCATGAGGAGCGTTCTCAACTCTTCCTGCCCCTTGGATAGGCTTAGGAAGATCTCCCTGAACTGAATCTCTTGAGTAGGGAACTCCTGGGTGTTTGATTGGAAAGCCATTGCTGAAATAAATAGCGAAGAGGGTAAGTAGCCTGTAACAAGGGTACCTGTTATGCAATGATGTGTATGATATGCATGCAATGTTTTCAAGGATCTCGCGGGATAAACAGGAAATTTTGTTAGCATTTGGATCCGATAGCTTGATTGAAAGAGCTTCATGTTTGTTGGGAATCTTTCTTCCAAGGGTCAAAGGCTCACCATATCCAGTGGGTCATAGCCTCTGACTTTAGTCATCATGTCTGGTTTTGATTTCCAAACAACCTTGGTTAAGGGAACCTTCTTCAAGAGTCAAAGCTCACCGTATCAAGTGGGTCATAGCCTCTGACAACCTTAGCTAGAGGAAAATAAATCCTCTTTGCCCCTTGCTAGATGTTTGATTCATCATGACCTGCATCACAGACCCTTGAGATCCTTGAAATGGGTTAGTCCTTATGCAGGATGTATGCAATGGTATGATGTCATGCTATGCATGGGGTTAATGTAAGTAACCCTGTTATGAGTCCCAATTAAGGACTGCAAACCAAAACCTGCAAGAAACTCAGTAAACTTTGTTATGAGTCCCAATTAAGGACTGTAAACAAAACCTGCAAGAAGTTCAAGGGTCAGATAATAAGCACGCAAGTAGTTCAAGTACGAAGGCACACAAGTCACACAAGAGAAACCCTTAGAGTTTAGGCCAGCATGGGGTCTAGGTATTACCCTCTTGAAGTTGGTGGGCTCAAACCTGTCCTATCAAAGTAACCGGGTTCTAAGGATCTCAATATCATTAGATTGCTTTCATTGTTCATCGTTTCGATTTAGCCACTGACTGGCGATCAAAATATCCCAAGAAAACAACCCTCAATTGAGTGTAGTATCGAGTATCAACCGACTTCGGAGTACACCAAAGTAGTTATCTCACTACCCTAAAGAGGCCAAGATGGTTCAATTAAGGTTCCTAAGGTCTGTTGATACTTCACGACACCACATGGAGGCCCCGTACTCTCCTTGATTGACTCAAGGGTTACCGGTACACACCAAAGTGCCACATCAACGTAGCAGACTGCTTCAACCATGTCGGTATACCCCGCACAGTTCCCTCACAGCCTTGTTGCTACTTTTTAAGAAGGTATCCCCAGATCCGGGTTAGGATCTATAGAACTCCCGAGACAGTCCCACAATTTAAAGCAAACAATTCAAAGCAATTGAAAACACAGTGATCTTAGTCCTAAGGTACACCTCACTTTAAGTTAAGTCCCCAGCAGAGTCGCCAGTTCTGTGATCGGTAGATCTGGAACTGACTGTTTTAAAGCTGGTTTCGCGAAATGTCGCGGTAAGCAAGAGTCGCCACCGTCTTTTATTTTCTCCAAATGGAAAGGACAAAAGCACAGAAAAATTCCTTATTGAGATTAGTTCTCGGTTCGGGAGGTAGATTATAGAAAGGGAAGGTGTTAGCACCCTTTCTATCCATGGTTATCCATGGGCTCTTAGATATTTGCTCATTGTGTTTTCAAAATGTTTGTTTGCTTTTCAAAGTGTGAGTGGGTTTGAAAAAAGTTTCATTTAAAGTTTCAGATCGACTCTTGTATCAGTCCTCAAGAGTGTTTGAAAAGTTGTTTTGAAAGCTTTTTGAAAAGTGTAAGGTGTGAAAAGTATTTTGATTTGTTTTTGAAAGGAGCAAGTATCCATGAGTCATCTACCTACCCTAAGGAATAAAGCTGTGTAATTGTCCTTTAGGTAGTGCCATCCCACCATTGAGAGATAGGTAGCACCACCGTTGGAGGTATTCGGGTCAATTCGAGGGTTAGGGACAGTGTGGTCACCGAGCAATAGTAAGATACCTTAGAAGCTACCCTTATGCCATTGATCTTTTTATTCCGAGGCAACTTGTTTCGAGGCAACCTATTCGAGGCAACTAGATCAATGGAACATAAGGACTTACTAAGACGTCCTGTACTCAACGACCACGTTTCGAGGGGCAAGGTAACAGGGTGATCACCAGAGCAACAGTAGGATACCTTAGAAGCTACCCTTATGCCATTGATCCTTTTATTCCGAGGCGACCATTCCGAGGCAACTTATTCGAGGCAACTGGATCAATGGAACATAAGGACTCACTAAGGCATCCTGTACTTGATGACCACCTTTCGAGGGGTAAGGCAACAGTGAAGCGTACCCTAGGGGTGGTGTGTGAATTGTGTGTCATTTTCAGTTTATTGTTTGTCTTGTCATGCATTGGTGATCTACGTTTCGATTTTATTTTTGGGCATTCATTCTTTCATGTTATTGTTTAACAGTTAAAGGTGCGGGAATTTAAAATGCGGAAAAGGTAAATGGTCCTACGCTATTACAAAGGCGCGGGTCTACAACGCCAAATTAATCCAGACCCGATTTAAAATAAAGTGCAGAAAATAAATGTCTAATAGCTATTACAGGGCTTTGGAACAAATACATTATATTCACAAAAGAAATAAATGGAACGCGCGAAAAAGAAAATAATCAAATGCGAGGGCGTTGGACCCTTTAAAGGAATTAAAATAAGATTATTGAAATAATTAAATTAGATAAAAGAAATGACTTATTTTTTATGTTTTTGTTTTTTATGACATTAAAGAAAAAATTAAATTAATAAAAAAGTCAAATAATTAATTCTAATTCTAATTGTTTTTAATTTATTAAAGAAAATGCATTAAAGTTAAAACCTAGAATTAAAACTAAATTAATTATAAAATTTATTTATAAAATTAATGATTGATGATACTTAATAAAATATTTAATTAATTAAAAAAAGGGTAAAAAGTGTTAAAGATCTATTTTTATTATTTTTGGTTTATTGAGAAAAAAGAATTAACTTGACAACCTAAAATTAAAAGTAAATTAATTAGGGGATTTATTTACAAAATTAATATTAAAATAAAGTATTTATTTTTTTTATCTTTTTCTGATTTTTTTGGTATTTTTATATTTTGAAAATATTAAATTAAAAAAATTAATCAAAACAAAGAAAAGAGAAGAATATATAAAAAGAGTTAAAAAGAAAGCAAACTAGAGGGGTGCAGCCCAAGTAAATCTGGCCCATTTTTGGAGGCTTTGTTGACTTTTCCAGGCCACGTGTGGTAGCTTTGACTTGGCCTCACCATGTACCTCAGAGCGTGGCCTTTGGATTGGTGAATTTGGACAGGTGGATGGCTTGATTATGGAGGTGTAGGGTGTGCCTCAAGATGGAACCTGCATATGAAAATCAACTGAAAAATAATATTGAGAACGCTGAAGACCTGGGGCTCGAACCCAGGTCATGGGTGTTGCCAGCGTATGCACCTTGCCACTGAACCAATCAACGCACCTTGTATATTATATAAGAAAGAAATAATATAAAAGAAATTATGCGTTAGTGTTATAAAAATAAAAAATGCGCGCTGGATTCAAACCAGCCAATCACAGCATGACAAACAATCGTCTTCCCCAATGTTTTATTTTCCTGAAAATGTCAAAAAAACAATGGCAACGGTTTTTACACCGTTTCAGAAGAGGCCTTTACAAAAAATAGCGATTAGAGCTCAGACGCTCATAAATTGAGCGCGAGGCATGGAAACGACTGGCCATAAGCTGCTGATTCTGATGATATGGATCTTAGAGGTTAATTTTTCCAGGACAAAGAAACCCTCTTTTTGAACCTCTGAAAACCTAGAATGTGTTAATGGCAAATTCTTGTATGATGCACGAAAACAAAATTAAAACCTTTGATTATCATTAGAATTGAATAAGAAACACAAATCACATATCAAAACTGACTAAATGTGCATGAATTGAGATGTAAGAGTTTCGAATTTTTCATGCACAGGGTGAGGTTGTTCTTACATTTCAGGGGATGAAAGCTTGTGATTTTGATCCAAATGTGTTGCTGGATGTCCCAGGAATGTGATAGAACACGTCTCTTTGCTTGAATCAATCTCTAACTTTGTTTTCAGATTTGAGATTTTTTGCCAAAAGTGTGAGTTTGTTTTTTTAGTGTTTTTTTCGTTTTTTCAGATGCCTCCTCCCAATTTTCATTTTTCTCACTTCTATAAGCCTTAGGCAATGTGTATGAATGATAGTTATTGTCAATAAAGCCTTGCTTTGATGTATTGGATTTTCACATAAACCACCATAAACAACTTTCCATTTTTGATTCAAATTTGAATTCTTGCCTTGTTTAAACCTTAGCACGAAAAATGGTAGGCACATAATGATGCTTCAAGGTTAATCAAAGCAAAATATCCCTTTAAATTAATTTTTTTGAATTTCTTTTGATTTTAAAAGATTTAAAATTAATTAAATCCAATAAAATCAATAAAAATGAAAAAATTAATAAAAAAATCTGAAATAAAAGATGGGACACGTGGGAAGCATGGCCAAGTCAATTCAAGTGGAAAAAGTGGGCCCCTTTTGTGAAAAATGAGATTTCAAGGATAAATGATTTTGGCCATTTCACAAAAATTTCCCAACTTCTCCAATGCATAACTTGCTCAATTTTTAAGCTTTGCTCATGCTCTTGGACATTTTAGAAAGGTCTTGAAGTCCTCTAAACAATGTATTTGGTCCCATGTCATTTTGATTTACCAATCTCAAGTTATGGCCTTCGACTTAAAGTCCCTTTTTGTTGACTTTTGAAAATGACCTATAATGTTGAAATTGATAACTTTTTGTGAGAGCATTTCTTGGACTTGAAGTATGAAGATGAGTTGTAGGAAATGTCTTTCTCTTAAAAATGAGCTTTGGATGGAATTTTTCTGATAATCCATGTGAAAGTTATGCCTTGGTCAATTTCAGTTGACTTTTCCAGCTGTCCAAAAATAGAAACTTTTGCATTTTGATGATTTTTGAGCCAAGTTTTGAGAATCATGATCAAGCATTGATCAAATGATGTTTGTGGCTTCAAAATGAGATGTTGACCAAAAATTTGAACTTTTGACTGCCAAATGACCATTTTGCCCCTACAGTTGACTGTAGTGCAATTTAGGGTTTTTGACTGTGCAATTTTGTGCTGAAAGTCTTGAAACTTGACATGTAGGTGCTTGACAATGTTTATGTGCATGGGAGACTTGATTGAGGCCTTGAAAACTTCAGCTTCCTTGTGAGAACCAAAACCCTAGTTTGACTGGCTTCAGGAGGATGGTTGACTGTGTAGCCTTTGAGTAGACTTGAACCAATTGTGGATGATTCTTGTCAAGACTTTGAAGGTTATGGGAGGGCAAATTTTGGGGTACAACAACATGGCAGAATACGAAGCATGCATTTTTGGTCTCAAGGCTGCCATAGATTTGGGGATTAAATCTTTAAATGTACTCAGAGATTCAGCTTTGGTCATCAGCCAGATCAAAGGAGAGTGGGACACCAAACACCCTAACCTTATCTCCTACAAAGAACATGTGCTGACATTGATCCCACATTTTGAGAAGATTACCTTCGAGCATTTCCCGCGAGAAGAAAATCAGCTAGCAGATGCACTAGCCACAATGTCATTCATGCTTAAACTTAAAAGGGATAACGAAGCTCCCCAGATCACAAATGAACAAATGGATGAACCAGCTCACTGTCACGAGATTAATACTGAAGAAGTATTGGACCAGCCTTGGTTTCAAAAACTCAAGAGGTATCTCGAGGCTCGAGAATATCCGGAAGGAGTTCAGTCAACGATAAGAATTTCTTAAGGAGATTCTCTGCTAAATTCTTCCTTAGTAATGGCATTCTCTACAAACACAATCATGACTCTGTTTTGCTCTGTTGCGTAGAAAAGAATAAAGCGGAAAAGATCATGGTTGTGTTACATGAAGGCACTTTTGGCACCCATTCTAGTGGGCATAAGATGGCAAAGAAAATCCTACGGGCAGGCTATTACTGGTCTACCATGGAAGCAAATTGCTATCAACACTATCAAACCTGCCACAAGTGTCAAATTTATGCTGACAAGGTGCACGTACCTCCAGATCCTCTGATTGTCTTGACGGGTCCTTGGCCCTTTGCTATGTGGGGGCATCGATATGATTGGGGAAATCAAACTAACAACCTCCAATGGACACCGCTTCATCTTAGTGGCCATTAACTGTTTTACATAGTGGGTTGAGACAGCCTCTTTCGCTTCTGTGACCAAGAATTTTGTAGCCCAGTTCATTAAACAGAATCTCATCTGTCGGTATTGTATCCCGGAGAGAATCATCACAGACAATGGTACGAATCTAAACAATACTATGATCATCGCCCTGTGCGAGCAATTCAAGATCCAACATCACAATTCTTCCCCTTACCGGCCAAAGATGAATGGTGCTATCGAAGCCGCAAATAAGAACATTAAAAAGATCATACAGAAAATGACAGTCATATACAAAGACTGGCATGAGATGCTACCATTCACTCTCCATGGGTATTGTACCACAGCGTGCACATCAACCGGGGCAACACCCTACTCTCTGGTTTACGGCATGGAGGTTGTCTTGCCTATTGAGGTCCAGATCCCCTCTCTAAGAATTATGAAGGATGCAGATCTGAATGAAGAAGATTGGATCCAGACTCGACTTGATCAACTGAACTTGATTGATGAGAAAAGACTTACTGATGTCTGTCATGGTCAAATGTATCAAAAATGGATGATCAAGGATTTTAATAAAAAGGTCAGACACCAAGTGTATCAAGTCGTGGATTTGGTGATCAAACGCATCATACTATCGCAAGGTGATCCCAGGGGCAAATGGACTCCTACATACGAAGGACCATTTGTGATCAAAAGCATATTCTCTGGTGGAGCAATGATATTAACCATCATGGATGGAGACAACCTGCCATACCCTGTGAACACGGACATAGTCAAAAGATACTGTGCATAAGGAATTCGCTAGGTTAATACACCTAGGAAAAACAAGGGCATCCCGGGGAACCAAAAAGGTTCGGGCAAAAATTAGGGATAAAACAAAAAATCTTTACACTCGGCAAGCTGAAAACCCGAAAAGGCGGCTTGGGCAAAAAGGGGTATCCCGGTGGACTGAAAACCTGAAAGGGCGGTCCAGGGAAAAGTTAGGGAATTAAAGCGTATGACTATTTCCCGTTGGATCACCTTACGGACAACCTGCAAACTCGATGGTTCTGATCAATTCAATCAGCTTCGGACAAGGCAACAAATAGACAAGATGCTCAGAGACACGAAGGCTATAGCAGAATGGGAATCCCATGGGGTTATTGCATATAGCTATCTTTTCTTTGTATCAAAATTTTCATTTTTTTACGACAGCATTCTCTTACTAGAATGTTTGTCTCATTGTAAAAAAATACTTATTCAAAGTCAATACAAAGATATCCCTTTGAAAGTACAAAATTATCTATTTTTTCTTTATTTTTGTGTTTTATTTACAAAAACGTCCAATGATTTATTTTTGAACATATGCATTTGAACATAATTATTATTTACAAATGAACAAAATAGAAAAGACAATCACTAATGGCTTTAAGAAATAGGGAAGTCTCTCCAACTTGTTTCCATAAAATCCCCCGCAGTGTGCAGTTTAATCCCCAGCGGAACAAGGCTTCCAGTTATCAATCCCCAGTCGAAGTCATCCAATTTCTCAAGATTCCCCAACAGGATTTTACAGGCAGTGTACGGCGTTTCCCTTACAACAAAGTTTATTTCTCTAAAAGGAAACTCATCAATACTTCAACTTCACAACATGAAGACTTACATCCCATATCCTCGGTAGCAGTCCGGGATTTATTTTCCCTATCCAACAGCAGCGCAACAGATTAGCTCACATACGCATACATCACATCCATATATCATGAACATTGATAACATGAATGCATATATATCACAATCTCGTTGTACCATGCATTTCATACATCATGACATTTCTTACAACTAATGTTTTACCCTTTTCAGGATAAGATTAGTCAATGGATATCATCAACAAACTACAAAGGTAAGAGGTTGATACCTAAGACAAGCCAAGACAATTATCTACGCGACCAACTGAAGCAATCCAGCACGGGTTCTTCAGATTCAACTCAGATACAGTTCAGATACGCTCCAGACACGGATGTCATTCTGATACTCATTCAGATTCAGCTTCTCAGATACAGTTCAGATACGCTCTAGACACGGATGCCATTCTGATACTCATTCAGATTCAACTTCTCAGATACAGTTCAAATACACTCCAAACACGGTTGCCATTATGATACTCATTCAGATTCAGCTTCTCAGATACAGTTCAGATACGCTCCAAACACGGATGCCATTCTGATACTCATTCAGATATAGTTCAGATATGCTCCATACATAGATGCCATTCTGATACTCATTCAGATTCATCTTCTCAGATATAGATCAGATACGCTCTAGACACGGGTGACAATCTGATACTCATTCAGATTCAGCTTCTTAGATACAGTTCAGATACGCCCCTGACACGGAGTCCATCCTGATACTCTTTCAGATTCAACTTTCATATACAGTTCAGATACGAATTTCATTTTGATACTCATTCAAAATTCAACCTTCAGATACAGTTCAGATACGCTCCAGACACGGACGCCATTCTGACACTCATTCAGATTCAGCTTACAAATACGGTTCAACAATCATTTCTGGATGGCATCTGCAAGCCCATCTCCAACAACTTTCCATCATCCCTCCAAATGGCATCTTTAGGCCCATTCCCTATACCATTAACCTTCACATCACCGAGTGCAAATTTATGGGCACTCTAGTGTCCAATCGTCTTCCACCTTCGAGTCACGAATGGCAAAACTCGCCAATCTAACTCTTCAGGCTTAAGAATATTGAACAGAGACAGTTGTTGTACCCCAAAATTTTCCCTCTCACTTATCAATAATTTACTCACAAGATCTCCTTTGACTCAAGACTGCACTAGGGTTGATCAGTTCAAGACACCTCCTTAAACACTGATGACCAAAATTAGGGTTTGAGTTTGCACAAGGATTTTTGAACTTACAATGCCCCATATGACTTTCATGGATCATTATGGACCCCCAAGATCACTCGTGTCAAAGTTTCAAGCCTTGGATCACATTTTTGCTCAGTCAATTGAGCAATCGACCTAAAAATGAGCTGTATTGGGGAAAAAGTCAATTGTGGCCAATTTACAGTCAAACTTCATAATTTTTGACCCACATCAACATTTTAAACTCATATGTATAATTTGATCAAGTTTGGACCATAATTCCTCAATAAATTTGATCAAATCTTCAAAAGGGCAAAATGGTCAAAATTAGGGTTTTGACTGGGAAAGGGCAATTTCTTATTTTTGACCTAGAAAATGATCAATTGGTTTAAGTCATGATTTCAATAGTTAAATTGCATCATTTTTACCTAATGACATGGCTCAAAACATTGCAATTCCAATGGATTGACAGTTGAATTTTGCAGTCAACTGATCAAAAGTCAACTGCATACTGAAAAGTCAAACTTTGACTTTTTGGTCAAATTCGAATGACAAAGATCACAATTCATCAAAACATGTTAAAATATGAAACTTATTGATCAAGAAATCCAAAATTCAAGATTTCATTTTAAAAAGTTAAAATTTCTAAACTTAGAAATTTTTCTAAGTGTTGGAAATTTCTTTTTTTTTCATAACTTTGAGAAAAAGTTTCACCATGATGCAAGGTGATTCAAGAGAAACTTCCAACATGAAAGTTGTAGATCACCATGAAACCTACAACATTTATTCACACAACTTCTTCCAAAAGTGCTTGGATCACAAGTTATAATTTTAAGAACATGTGGTCATGAAACAAAACACTTAGTGAAATTTTGCCCTAATTTGATCAGGATTTTGACCCAACTTCATGGAACTTTTTCATATAGTTCCAAGGGGAATCTTCAAAACCAATTTAAAGATGGGTTGTATAGCGCATTGCAAGATTTCCGAAATGTCCAAGAACTCCTTGAGATCATTTTTGAGTAGGGAGAATCGAAGAGATGAAGTTAGTGTTTTATCACTTGAATTACAAGTCATTTTGTGATGAACAAAACTCAAATTCAAAGTTATGTCGCATAACCTATACTTTGAAGGCCTCAAACTTGTTAGGAACTCCATAATTAATTTCTTGCACAACTGTTAGAGGTCTCATCCCAAGCATTCAATGCAATTCCATGCTTTATATCTATTTTGGGAAGAAAGTGCACATTGCCATTTTGATAAAGTGACTTTTTGCACAAAACTTGCTATTGAGCCTTGCACTTGTTCTCTTCTAATAATACATGTCTCATAACACAAGAGAAATGTTTTAGACACTTACAATCACCCAGACCATGCTTGTACTACACATTGAAACTTGGTTTCCCACTTTTCTTGAAAATCAAGTAACATAGCAAAAAGCTTGAAACTTGTACTTCTGACTTGCCAAACTACTCAAGACCTTTTGTTTATATATACATAAACCATTTGCCACAAATGACATGCATGTTTAAGCCCTGGAAACCCTTAGAACACAGAATCACCAAAAACACTTCAAAACTTATCATTTCTGAGTTTTGAAGCCAATCTTCAAATCTACTCGTGCGTTTCTTGGCCTTTTGCTTTCAAAAGTTTCTAAACAACATACATAAACAATCCCCACCCCTGCAGCACTACTGTAACACCTCCATCATCATCCACCATTTTCAAAAATAGAACTTTGCACTTGGACTTCTCCAGAACTCCTCAGGCACTTTCAGCTCAAGCTAAGAATCCCTTTAGCTTCCTGGGAACTTGAGGAAGCTAACCCAATCATTGGAACTTACTAAAAGTTGCTCAAACTTCAAACTCGATACCCTCTTGCAAGGTAAGTTTTCTAACTTTGGAACTTTTCATACAGGCATCATCAATGATTTATTTGTGAATGAAAGATGTAGATATCATTGCCCTAAAGCTAACCATGTTCATAGTTTTCATTAATTTTGTTTGAGCTTAGAGAATTTTAAGATTGAAATTTCTGAGATTTTTAGGGTTCAGATTAGGGCCAATGAAATTCATGTTTGTCTTTTATCTATAGCTTTAATGCTTTACATTTCTGAAATCGTGAGGAAATTTACTATAAGTTTCATGTTTACAGTTTTCATTTTTGTTGAGAAATGAACAAGTTACAGTTGGTCTGGCTAGAGGTTGAAGATGAAGTGTAAATCAGGGAGCGTTTTGTATCATATATTTATTGTTTTGCTTATGTTAACGGATGTATAGCCACCCCAGTGGTAGAAGCGCGCGCCAGTAACCTTTGGGACCTGGGTTCGAGCCCTATTGGTACCCTTTTGATTTTTTTACATTGTTTTTACTTTCTGACTTCTTTGTTTGGCAGACGCTGGGCCTCCTTGGGCCTTGTTGTTTTTATTTTTGCTTGCTAACCCCCCTGTTTCATTTAACACCCCTGGCCCTATTTTATTTTATTTTTCTTATTTATTTATTTATTTGTTTTCTTAAATATTTTTCTAATGTTAAAAAATCATAAAAAATATAAAAATAGTAGATTTGTATGTTGACATAGTTTATTTATTTTTTCTCACAAAAATTATTTCATTTAATCAATATTTTATTTATTTTACTAATTATCTTGGTAAGTTTAATTAAAAATATGTTTTAGTTATTTTCTTTTACATCAATTAAAATATATTATTTTAATATAAAAAAGGCCAAAAATATTTTATAACACTATAATTATTTTCAAGACAAAAATAGCAAAAATACCTTTCTTAAGCTTAATTTCTTTTTAATCAATTAATAGATTTAGGGTTTCATTTAAAATCTTTTCTTAGTAAATTTAGGTTTAATTAATTATTTTCTTTTAATTAATTAGGTTAAAACAAATTCCCCTTTCCTAAAAAATCCAAACAAATATCCATTTACTTTACATTTCACATTTTTGTACATTTATTCATCTTGTACATTATTTATTTCAATTATTGTACAAATTCAATATGGTTGTAATAGATTAATTAGGTTTATTTTCTTGCAATCCCCATTTATAATTTGTACACCCCCTCCCAGAAGTATTGTAATAGCGTAGTAACTTTAAATTCCGCAATTTATTGCTTTATATACAGATGCTAGTAATTAGGGTTTGTATGGAAAGACTAAAACCAATCAAATTGAAAACCCTAATCAAAGACAAAATCAAGCACAAAAAAGAATACATTTGCACGCAAGCACCTCCTATGGTAAATCCCCTTGGTTGCCTTTATAAAATGGCCATATAATGCATGTGAGGTATCTTAGCAAAAACAAAGCAAAATATAAAATCATAGTCCCTCGATGACGCTATCTAAGTTGCCTTTCAAATGATCTTAGTCCCTAAAAGAGAATGCTAAGATACCTCGCAACATTATTAATCATGGTTATACGATGACCCACACCCACTCCGTTTACATCCAAAGATAGGGTTACTTACCAATTCAATTGTAAGATAACAATATCAAAGGAAAAGAAAATGAATAAGAAAGACTTTTGAGTAGGTAGAATGCTCCTAATTACTTGCTCCATTTTAAAACAAATATCCTTTCTATTCTCAAAACAAACACCTACACTTTCAAAACCTCTTACAAACTTGAAAACATTTCCAAAAGATCAAACATCTTTGTATACATTCTTACGAACGAGAATCATAACAAAGATTTCCTAAACAATGGTCTCTTTACAAAATACTTTCAAAAACCACACAAAGCATAATTTCAAAAAAAAACAAGTGATCTAGCAAGTAACTAAGAGCCAATGGAAAACCATGGATGAAAATGGTGCTAATACCTTCCCTTTTCATAATCTAACCATAGAATTCAAGAAATAATCTCAAAGGTCTTTCATGTGCTTTTTCACCTTTCCTTTTGGATAAAAGAAAAGTCGGTGGCGTCTCTTGCTAACCACAACATTTGCGATCAAACGCAAAACTTTCAACTCATTTCTCCCACCGTATCACAGTTTATTTTGTGTGTAGGTTATTGTGATTACATTCTTTGTTTGTAATATGGAATTCACCCGTATGCAGCCGTTACTCTACCTAATTTTTGTGAAGACTGAATACACTTGAAGTTTGGTTCTCTTAAGAGGTCTAGTATTTTTGCTTGTTTGGTTTCAATCCAAAGAATGAGAATTCTATCTTGCCTCATAGTATCAAGTATTTGCTTCTTATTGGTTAGATGGTTCTTATCCCTAACTTTTACCTTATGCTTTAGGATAGCCTCTTCTTCTCCTCTTATCTTTAATTTCAAAAATCTTCTCCCTCCTTTTGAAAACTCTTCTTGTTTTAAACTTGAACCACTTTTATAGTAAACTTGGACTTAGGCCCATGCATTTTCAAACATTTTCATAAATAAACCCCAATAAACTTAATAATACTTTGACATCCTTTTTGTGAGAAGACTAAAAGTCAATCAATCTCATTCAAACCATTTTTCCACCTTGTCTTTCATCTTTAAACTTTTCTCAAAAATATTAGACTTTTGTCAATCCTTGTAGTGATGCAAACAACTATACTTCTACAATATATAGTGAAGAGAGATATTTTCCACTTGGGTGTTGAGTGAGGCATTGTTGATTCTAAAATCCAAGCCATATCCTCCACTTTGAGATGATGCAAATTCTCATTTCTCATGTGTGATCGGCGGGAATGAGAACTGACTATTTTTTTTAATATGCTGGTTCGCGTTTGCATTTTTTCCCGCAAAATGTAGCGGTTAAGCAAGAGTCGCCACCGTCTTTTATTTTATCCAACAAGGAAAGGAAAAAAGCACAGAAAAATTCCTTTTCGAGATTTGTTTCTCGGGTTCGGGAGGTAGATTATAGAAAGGGAAGGTGTTAGCACCCTTTCTATCCGTGGTTATCCACGGGCTCTTAGGTACTTGCTCACTGTGTTTTCAAAAGGTTTGCTTTTCTTTGTAATTGTGGGTTTTGAAAAGAATTTTGTTTTTGAAGAAAGTGTATGTGCGAAAAGTTTTGTTTTGTTTAAAAGAGAGCAAGTACTTAAGAATATCTACCTACTCAAAAAGGAATTAAACTGTGCAACTGTCCTTTAGACAGTTCTATCCCACTATTGAGGAGTAGGTAGCACAGTCGTTGGAGTTTTTCGGGTCAATTCGATTTTAGGGACGTGTGGTCACTAAAGCAACGTTAGGATACTTTAGTGGTAATCCTAATGTCTTAGATCATTTTTATCGAGGCAACCATTTCGAGGCAACTTATGATCTTGGGACAAAAGGACGACCTCTAAAACATCCTATACTTAATGACCACGTTCGAGGCAACCAAGTGAGGTGTACCCTAAGAGTGGCATGTGCATGTGTCAATTTTCAGTTTATATTATCTTTGTACATGCTATGGTGAGCTACTGTTGATTTTAAGTTAAGAAAGATCTTGTCATACAATCCTAGTTAGCATACATCTAAACAGTTAATATATGTACAGGAATTTAAAGTGCAGAAATTATAAATCATACGCTATTACAAGGCTTTCGGGGAGGGGGATTATTTACATGTCCAAAATTGGGGAAATAAAGCAATAAAAAAAAGGTCTTAGTTTAAGATATTACATCCCAGTAAGCAATAACAATAAAATAAACGCGCGAATCTGAAAAATCCTAAGAATAAGAACTCTTTTTGTTGTTTTATCTTATTTTGGGGAAAATAATCTAAATCTATTTAATTTTAGTTTTGGAAAAATGTTAAGATAATTAAAGGTTAATTAACAAAGTTAATTTAATAGAAAAAGAACTAGCCTAATGTTTTTGTGGTTTTTTGATTTTAATGTTAATTTAAATGATAAGGTCAATAAAGGAATAACGGAAAAAAAATAAAAATACAAAGGGCATCCTTCGATCCAGGGATAAAAATGGGAGCTTCGATCCAGAGGAGGTGACTTTCGATTGGGCCAGACAGTAAGGCGTGAGTAGCCTTTGATCCAGGGAAGAGGATTGCCCTTCGATCATGGAGGTCATGGCTTTCGATCCAGGAATGAGATGCCTCCTTCGATCCAGCATGCTAATGGGTTCGATCCAGAGAAGGGCTCTCCTTCGATCTGGGATGTTATACCTGCAAAAGCATGTTAGCGAAATAAAATACAGGGCCTGGGTATTGAATCCCAGGCCCTTCGATCTTGCACTTGTTGGGGTCTCTTCAGGCTAAATCTGCAGCAAGTGTTAGCAAACGAAAAAAATGACCTGGGTGCCAAACCCATGCCTTTTGATCCTGTCTAGGATGGCAAATCAGAGGTAACAACAAGTATGAATGTATTATGCAAATATGAGGTTGAATAATTTACCCTTTCTTACCAGCAGATTGGATCTTCGATTTGGACATTTGCTGGACGTAGGCACCTTCGATCTGGGCACTTCCTGGATGCAGGCACTTTCGATCTGGGCTTCTGGGCGTGGGCACCTTTGATCTGAAGGATTGCTTTGGCTCTTTGAGGCAATTTTTCTGTGTGTTCTCCTGCAGAGTTTTGTGTGTTTCATTGTATATTTTCGTGTGTAATTTTCCTGTGATTTTCGTGTGATTTTCGTCTGATTTTTGTCTGATTTTTCGTGCCTTTGTAATGTGCCACTGGCATCTATATTTATCGGGGTGTGAGGGTGCATTAATGGCAAGAGACAACCATTAAACAGGCCACTAAATTCCATGAGACAAGAAACGGACACATTAAATAACTTCCTTTTTTGAAACATTTGTGTCTCTTGAATGAACCTGGACATGTTGATTTGGGCGCCCTCTTGATGACCTCCTTCGAATGGGCTGATGGCGTCCTTCGAATGATTTTCGAAAGCTTCTTCGAATGGAACCTTCGAATGCCTCTTCTAATGGACCTTCTGGAATTCCAATCGAAGGACACTGTTATAATGCCAATCGAAGTACTTGTCCAGAATGCCAATCGAAAGGCTCCTTCAGAACACCAATCGAAATGCTCCTTCAGAATACAAATCGAAGGGTCTTTCAGAATGCCAATCGAAGTGCTCCTTTAGAATTCCAATCGAAATGCTCCTTCAGAATGCCAATCGAAATGCTCCTTCAGAATGCCAATCGAAATGCTCCTTCAGAATGCCAATCGAAATGCTTCTTCAGAATGCGAATCAAAGGGTCTTTCAGAATGCCAATTGAAGTGCTCCTTCAGAATGCCAATCTAAGTGCTTAGAGTACCACTCAAAAATTTTCCTTTTCCTTAGGCAAGAGTTTGTGATCAACCATGCAGGGGGAAGACTTTGGAAAACATGAGAGTGCAAATTTTGGGGTACAACATCATGATTGTGGGTAGTAAGTATGTTTTCCACACGGACAATGACGATGATGTCTTATCTCATAAAATTAACCAACACACTTGTGTTTTAAAATATTTAAAAGAAGAACTATGTGTACCCTGATCCCCTATTGCACAAAAAGGTGGTACGTAGGCACTAAAGGTTCACAACCGTGGCGGGTGCAAAAATAATAAATATATTTCTTTTCTCACCTCCACCATCTATTTTATACAACATTTTTCATAGCCAAAATATATAGATTTTACAAAGAGGTTCCTGCAGAGTACCGTAGATGTTTAGGATGCTAATACCTTCCCTTTGAATAACCAACCCCCTTACCTTAAATCTTTCCCCCTATTTTTGGGTTATTCGCTCTTTTCCCATTCCTTTGGAAACAATAAAGCGCGGTGGTGATTTTGATTTTGATTTGTATAAGTCTAGTCAACCTAATGACTTAGTCTTAAACATTTCTACCGCTACAGAAAAATGGCGACTTCACTGGGGAAAGATTGACCTCTTGCTGGTCCATCCCTAAGTGGGTTGAGCCTATATTTGTTTATATCTGTATATGTATTATTGTTGTTTTTGTGTTATATGTTATACATATGTTTGTCTGGATTTTCCTAGTTTTCAGGGTGCTTGGTGATTACTCATAAGTCTTATACCCGGACTTAGGCAAACTTTAAGATAGGATGGGTGGTATAGTCATGTTAACTTTGAGGGAGTAATCCCAAAAAAGGAGGCATGAGATCCCCCACTCAGTGGAGGACCCTTTAATTGTAGTGTCGTTTACCGAGTAATCGGGAAGACATACTGCTTTCGACCTGGGAGCCTGCTGAAACTGAGGACCATAGAATACCAAACCCATCTTGGACTTTAGGTGTAGTGCGGAAGCTATGATGGAGTAATCTGGAAATAGTTGTCACGCGATACTACGCTCGGACTAGTTTTTCTTGAGAATATTACTAATTACCGAGTTAATCGGGAAGTTGGTAATATCGAAATGAAGGATGTAGACTCTGGGAACCTCTTTTTGGATTATTCGCTCTTTTCCCATTCCTTTGGAAACAATAAAGCGCGATGGCGATTTTTATCTTGATTTGTATAAGTCTAGTCAACCCAATGGCTTAGTCTTAAACATTTCTACCGCTACAGAAAAATGGAAACTTCACTGGGGAAAGATTGACCTCTTACTGGTCCATCCCTAAGTGGGTTGAGCCTATCTTTGTTTATATCTGTATATGTGTTATTATCGTTTTTGTGTTATATGTTGTATATATGTCTGTCTGGATTTTCCTGGTTTTCAGGGTGCTTGGTGATTACTCATAAGTCCTATACCCGGACTTGGGCAAACTTTAAGATAGGACGGGCGGTATAGTCATGTTAACTTTGAGGGAGTAATCCCAAAAAAAGAGGCATGAGATCCCCCACTCAGTGGAGGCTCTTTGATTGTAGTGTCGTTTACCGAGTAATCGGGAAGACATATTGCTTTCGACCTGGGAGCCTGCTGAAATTGAGGATCGTAGAATACCAAACCCATATTGGCCTTTTAGGTGTAGTGCGAAAGCTATGGCGGAGTAATCCGAAAATAGTTGTCACGCGATACCACGCCCGGACGAGTTTTTCTTGAGAATATTACTAATTACCGAGTTAATCGGGAAGTTGGTAATATCCGAAGGAAGGATGTAGACTTTGGGAACCTCTAGAACCTTGTTCGGCAGGTGATAACTTTTAGACCAACACCTTATGGGTAGTACCTTCGACCTCATGCTCGTGACGTTGAACCTATGAACCCTATATGTGTGATCTTGTGTGTGATTGCTGCATCATGCAACCATGCACTCATAAGCATCCTTTGGAAAGATCTTGTGTGTGACCATTTGTGAATATCTCAGGTACTTTTTAACCATGGATTCTGGAAAGAGAAAGACCGGGAAGTACAGTTTCAAGGATCCCAAGATAGATGAGTTGATCAGTCTAATTCTCGAGATCGAGTGTTCTGCAGATTTTTGGAAGAAGTATGGATCCATTATTCCTCTCATGAAGATGAAGATGAAGGAGGGTATTCTCTCGACCTTGGTCCAGTTCTATGATCCTGTGTACCATTTCTTTACTTTTCCTGACTATCAGTTGATTCCCACACTAGAGGAGTATTCTTATCTATTGGATTTACCTGTTACCGATCCTGTTCTTTTTACTGGTTTGGAGGGTGAGCCAAAACCACATGAGATTGCTGATTTGATTCATCTAGGGAAGTCTGAGGTAGAAGCCCATATGATTACTAAAGGAGGGATTAGAGGATTACCAGCTCAGTTCTTATTGGAGAGAGCTCGTTACTTTGCCAGGATGAAGAGTACAGACGCTTTTGAGGCCATCTTTGCTCTACTTGCTTACGGGTTGTTCTTATTTCCTAATGTGAACAAGTTTGTTGACATTAATGCTATCAGGATCTTCATGATTGGAAACCCAGTTCCTACCTTGTTGGGTGATGCTTATTACTCTATCCATATTTGAAATTCTTATCATAGGGGGATGATTATCTGTTGCACACCCCTGTTGTACCGGTGGTTTATCTCTCATATGCCTCAGTCTGATGCTTTTTGGGATGTCAAGAAGGAACCCCGTTGGGATCCTAAGATCATGGCACTTACTCACTCGGATATTGATTGGTATCATCGAGCTTACCAGGATATAAAGATTATTGATAGTTTTGGTAGTTTCCCCAATGTACCTCTTCTTGGTACAAAGGGAGGAATTAACTATAACCCTGTTCTTCCACGGCGACAGCTTAGTTATCCGATGAGGGATAAACTAAATAGTATTTATTTGAGTAGTTTCTTTCTGAAGGAGGGACAAGACCATAGGGAAGCTAGGGAGCAGATTACGAAGGCCTGGCGTCACATTCATAAGAAGAGTAGGAAGGATTTGGGACCTAGGGGTGCTATTTCTTTGGAGCCATATCTTCAGTGGGTCCAGACGAGAGCTATTCAGTTGAAGATGTCGTATTCCCGGGAAACACCTATGCCTGATCTGTTTATGAAGACCACTCCTCCCTTATTAGATGATCTAGAAGAGCTGCAACTTTCTTTGGTTAGGATGCAACAGGAAAAGGACGCTTGGAAGAACAAGTTCCAAACTTTAGAGATTTCCTATAGAGCAGACTTGAAGGAGAAAGACGACTTGATTGAGATCCTCGAGAGTCGAGCGGTAGAGACTATGGAGAGGCAAGGGGATTTATTTTCTCATAAGCCTCAATCAGATGTTGATTACTCACTTCCTGATTCAGGTGATTGGAAGGAGGTTGCCATCAGATATGCGTAAGAAAACTAGAGGTTGAAGGCTCAGATTGCCAGGCTCACAAGGAAGCGCCAGCGTATAGAGTGATCTCCATCAGTTTTACTTCTCAGGGTTTTAGATTTTATTTTCATCTTGTACTTGGGATCATTAAAACTTGTAATCCATTTTGGAGTTGTTATAATAAAATTTTTCAATATTTCAAATACGTTATTACCTTGATATTTGCAATATGTCCATAAATTTTAAATCCCTTGAAATATTAAATAAAATAAAATCATGTGCATTACATATCATGCATCATATTGCACATATTTCTTGCATTTTTTATGCATATCCAAGTATCTTATCAAGCCTTTTTACTTCGTTCAGCAAGCTGACTCACCACTACAACACTCAGGCTAATTTCAGAAAGAAGATGGACAACTTAGAACAAGAGACTCGCGAGCTGCACGAGGAAGTTTCTGCTTTAAAGGTCGGCATGGCCAATCTGACTGCTCTGATGGAAGCTCTGGTGGCTGCTCAGAATCAGCCATCGAGTGTCCAACCTCAACCAACAAGGGCAATTATTGAGGCTCCGACTGTTCTCGTATCTGCTACTTCAATTGTTATTCAGAATCGCATGCCTCAAGGTTATCCATGGGGAATTCCAGAGAATTTTGCACCTGAAGGTTTCAATCTTGCTCCTCAAGATACTCCGATTGTTCAGACTATTGTTACTCCGGCACCTCCTGTGGTGCATGTTGCTCCTGCTGCACCTCCTTCGGTGAATTTGGTCCTGTTTGTTAATGATGATGTGTGTCGTCCTTTCCCTCCACCGAGTGAAGACTTGGGTCTTTATGACAGGACAAATGATTTTCAAGAGCAATTTGACAAGATGCAAAGAGAGATGAAGGCCCTCAGGGGAAAAGAGCTATTTGGGCAGAATGTGAATGAGTTATGCTTGGTCCCGAATGTTAAGATACCTGCTAAGTTTAAGGTTCCAGAGTTTGAGAAGTACAAGGGAAATACTTTCCCTCGTGCTCATATGGTGATGTACGTGAGGAGAATGTCTACCCATATTGATGATCAATGTCTGCTGATTCACTTTTTTTAGGATAGTTTGACCGGTGTTGCGCTGAAGTGGTATATGAGTTTGGACAACGCCAATATCCATACTTTCAATGATTTGGGAGAAGCATTCATCAAATAATACAAGTACAACATGGACATGGCGCCTGATCGTGATCAACTCAGGGCTATGGTTCAGAAAGACAAGGAATCGTTCAAAGAATATGCACAAAGATGGCGTGAGGTAGCCGCCCAAGTGATTCCTCCCATGGAAGAGAAGGAGATTACCAAGATTTTCTTGAAAATGCTGGGTGCTTTCTACTACGAGAGGATGGTAGCAAGTGCGCCAAGTGACTTTACTGAGATGGTAGGAATGGGTATCCTCTTAGAAGAGGCTGTAAGATAAGGCCGTTTAACAAAGAGTGAAAGTTCTAGAGGTGTGAAGAAACCATCTTATGGGTTTACCAAGAAGAAGGAAGGGGATGCAAATGTTGTAATGCAAGAGAGGAGGGTTAATACTCCTAGAAGGAATTATCAGCGTCATCAGCAAGTCGCCTCAGTTACTCCAGTTGTGGGTACAACTCCAACTACCATTTCTTATTAGAGACCGTCCCAGCAGAGGAATCAAGGGTATAATCAGAGAAGGGAGAGTTATGACCCTATTCCTATGAGCTATACAGAGTTACTACCGGCATTGATTCAGAAGAAGCTGGTTCAGACCCGACCACCTCCCGCCGTACCATCATCATTGCCTTGGTATTACAAGGCCGACCAACATGTGCTTTTCATCAGGGAGCACCAGGGCATAATGTTGAGAATTGTTATCCTGTGAAGACTGAGGTGTAGAAGTTGGTGAATTCTGGTGTTCTATCTTTCAAGGACGTGGGACCTAATGTGAAAGACAATCCTCTACCCAAGCATGGAGGAGTAAATGTTGTGAATATGGTGGCCGGTTGTCCAGGCGACTTCCGGATATTTGATATTAATCTGGTTAGAGGAGATTTGGTTAAAATGCATGCAGACCTTTGTGAATTTAGCTACTATATGCATGACCATTCTGGTTGTGCTATTTGCAGTACAGACATACAGGGTTGCGATAAGATAAAGGATGATTTGCAAGAGATGATGGATGAGGGCCTAATCCACATAATCAGGCCTAGGGCAGAGTACGAAGAGGAGGTGAATATGGTTTCTGGATGTCCTGGATAATTAAGAATTATTGATGTAGAGTATATGAATGAGGACCTTGTGCAATTGCATGCTACCTTCTGCCATATGGCTGGTCAGGTGAAACACCAATATGGATCTTGCTGAGTTTGTTGTCGAGATTCCCGAGGATGTTCAATCGTGAAGAAGGGTGTTCAGTCGTTGTTAGATAACTGAGTTATCAAGGTTATAAGTCAAAGGGATGATTACCATGAAGTTGATATGGTTGAGGTTTGTTTGACTGAAGAAGAGTCGGATGAAGAGTATGCCTCCGCAGATGAGTATTTCTCCTCAGATGAGGATTTGTTTTCCAGAAATGACTCAATAACGATTGATTATGTTGAAGAAGGGGCAAACATCATTGTACCTTGTTTTGAGGCACCCGTCCATCTTGAAGTTGTGTATTATAGAAAGCTAGTTGTTACCCCATTGGTGATTAGTTTGTCGGGTTCTATCCCCTACAAGTCAGATAAGGTTGTGCCTTACAAATACAACACTACAATCTTAGAGGATGGAGTGGAAGTTCCCATCCAACCAATTCCTGATGTTGGGAATATTGCTAAAAATAGAAGGGTGACCCGCTGAGGTCGTGTGTTTGCACCAGTTGTTCGTAGAGATGTTAGTGCTGGAAAGAAAATTGCTGAGAATGTTGAACCCAAGAAGGATACGAGTGAGACTAGTGGGGATGCGTTAGAGAATGAAGTGGATGATATTTTAAAGATAATCAAGATGAGCGACTACAAAATTGTAGATCAGCTACTGCAAACTCCTTCAAAAATATCTATCTTGGCTTTATTGATGAACTCATCTGCTCACAGAGAATCCTTGATAAGGGTACTGGACCAAGCTTTTGTGGAGAGTGATTTTCCTGTAGACCAGTTCAGCAGCGTAGTAGGGAACATTACGTCATGTAATAACTTGAGTTTCTGCGATGATGAATTACCAAATGAAGGAAGGAATCACAACCTGGCCCTCCACATCTCCATGAACTGCAAGAATGATTCACTATCCAATGTGCTGATTGATAATGGATCTGCATTGAATGTTATACCGAGGAGCACTCTTATGAAGTTGAAATATCAAGGAACGCCTATGCACCCGAGTGGCATCATTGTGAAAGCGTTTGATGGATCAAGTAAATCTGTTATTGGTGAAGTGGACTTGCCTATTCATATAGGACCAAATTTGTTTCAGATAACCTTCTAGGTCATGGATATTGTTCCCTCTTATAGCTGTTTGTTAGGTAGACCGTGGATATATGAGGCAGGAGCTGTCACTTCAACTTTACACCAGAAACTGAAGTTTGTACGTGAAGGGAAAGTAGTGATCATAAATGGGGGAACAAGCATTATTGATATCTCATTTGTCCTCTTTCAGCATTGTGGAGGTGGCTAAAGCTGCTGTTGGAACCCAGTTCCAAGCCTTATCCATTGACAATATAAGACGGAATGAGAATTCCATGGTTTCACTTAAGGATGCGCAACAGGTTATGCGTAAGGGTCATAGTGAAGTATGGGGACATATTCTGGATCCACCTGTGAACAACAACAGAGCTGGCTTGGGGTTCTCTTTGAATAATGACAAAGGTAAGTGTTGTACCCCAAAATTTGCCCTCCTCTTTTTCCACAAGAAAACACAGCTTCGGGTTTTCCCTGACTTTTCAGATTGGCGTAAGAATCAGTCAAACATGCTTTTTCTTATCAGTCTATCCAAATTAGGGTTTTTAATGGACTTTGGAACATTTCAAGCAGATTGCTAAGGTTTTGTTTGAGTTTGGGCTCATGGTTTGATCAGGCAGGCGCTTCTGTGAAAATTTAATCAAGAATCAGGGTTTTGTGCGCGCATTCTCAGAAAGAATTAATTCTACAATTCTTTTCAAGTTATTTTGGGATATGGGCTGAGGCATTTGGATTTTGAGTTTGCAGTGTTGGATTTAATCAGTAAAAAAAGGACATGTGGACGTTTGTTGTTTAGCTGTGCAATGCTTTGATTATTCGGAACGCCAGTTGTTTATTGATTATTTATTTATTCTAAATTAGAATAGTTGGGATAAATTCCAGTTATTATAATTTAAGAAATATGAATAGTTAAACAAATAATTGAAGAAGAATTAAAAGAAATATCAATAAAAAGACTTTTATTTATTTTTAATTATTTGTACAAGTATTATTTAAATACAGTAATTATTTACAAGTATTTATAATAATATTTATTACATTGATTAAAAGTAAAATAAAACTCTATCCTAAAAGTTTCCTAAGTCTTCATCTGCTATTTGTTGCTCCCCATTGATCAATTAATTTTTACCTGCAAAAAAGAAAAAGAATAAAAGTCAAAGGCAGATGAAATAATAAAAGAGCAGACAGATAAAAAAGGTCTCATCATTAAAAGTAACTGGCCGGAATCAGTTGTTCCCTTCTCTGCAAATCACAAGATTGCTCTTGGTTCACAAAGAGGGATAAAATTGGTGTTTGCAAATAAAATGTGAAATGCACAAAAGCTACCATACTGCATAAGTTGTCAAACAAGGCTGCATAATGAAAAAGAACATATTGCCCATTTCAAAATTCAAACCAAAGTCCAAACAAACAGCATGTACAAACTATAAAGTCCAAAATGCCTAACCAAGTTCAAAAGGCAAACTGAAGGTCAACTAAACTGTCCACAAGCTGCCAAAAGATATCAAGCTATCCACAAAGTACAAAAAAGTTGTCAACAATATGCAGGAAAGCAGGAATTATGCAGAGGAAAGAAATATTGCAAGCAAGGTATTCAAAGATACATCACTTTCCAAGGCCAGTCACCTTTTCAAAGAAAAAAGTACAGTAAGTAATATAATATGCTTTTAATCTGTAAAGAGAGAGAAGAGAGAGGGAAGTAGCTTACAGGCTTGAGGCTTAGGCTTAAGATATAAACAAACTTATTAGAACATAGCAAAAGGGGGGCAGAAATAACACAAACAAAATGGCATAACACAAAAGCTTGCAACTCCACAAACTGTATCAAAACAGCCTGCCTCCATAAGCTTCAAACACTTCAAAACCTGTTTCAACACCAATCTCACTACAAACTGAAGCCTTAATCTGCTTGAGTCATAAGCACAAGCCTTAAGCCAAGACCTGTTTCATCAATACAAGCAGCTAGCCTCAAACAGAAGCCTAAACCTGCATTAAACCTGAAGCTTGTAAACCTGTCCAAGTCTAAACCTGTCCAAGCACAAACCAGAAGCACATCAAGCTTCAAGCCTAACCTGCATCAAAGCCATACCAAAAACAACCTGTCCAAGCCTAAACCTATTCAAGCCTAAACCTGCATAAGCCTTAATCCGTAACAAACAAAAGCCATAGCCTAACCATACAAACCTGTCATAACAGCCAACCAACAACATCAATATTTCCCAGATTCAGAATCAATTTCAACACATCATCAACACCACAAAAATTTGTCCAAAAGCCCTCAGAGCTGGGCTCATCATAGGGTTCAACAGATTCTAAGCATCAAAGCCAGCAATCAGGAAAGCAAAAAGAAGAGGAAAAGAAGCAATCAGAGGAAAGCATATGAAGCATACAGGGCATCTCAGATAAATCATCATTGAAAGCAAGCAAACAAATAAGCAGAAGAGAGAATCAGAGACTAAAGGTTTTCAGAAAGGTTGTCATCACAAAACCCTGAAAAGCAAAAACACGAATACCAGGTTTTCCAGCAAAAGCAAAGCATCACGCGTCCCTCCGCCTGGCCGCCCAAAGCGCCTCCAAGCCACCGTCCTTCTCCATCTCCAAAAGACAAAGGTAGTATCTCTAATCTTTTTCTTTTCACGTACCTCAATCAGAACACAAACAACAACATAAAAGAAATCAGAAACGAATGAAAACATGCAAGATATGAAGCACGAAACCCTAACGCGTTAAAGAACAGAATCAATACCTTGTAAATCACCACTTGAATAATCCATGGAGAGGAGGAGGTAGTGATGGCGCTTGGCGGCCATAGACGGAGAGGACATCAGTAGCTTGGCATGAAAATGAAAAGGAACGAAGACGAAGAAGCGGCGCCTCTCTAGCCTAAAAACCCTAAATCCCAAATGAAACAATAACTGAAACCCTTACAAATTGTTGTGTCATGCCTGGGCCGGTTCGCCCTATCAAAGCCTAAGCCCAATCGTTTTTTGGCATGCACCCCCCCTGTCCTAGTGTTTTGTTTGGGCCATGAATCCCCCTTAAGCCCACTAAATCTCTATCTTTTCTTTTCTATTTATTTTCTATTTTATTCAAATTAATACTTTTACTTATCATTTTATTTGTTTTCTATAGTTAAACTAATATATCATAATTTTTTTGTTTGTAAATAAAATAATACTTTAAACCTTTTTATATAAAACTTTCTTAATTACTTTTTTAGTTAGTATAATTAAAGAAATACGTAGGAATAAAATTTGGAATTTAATAATTTCTTGTATAGAAACTAAAATACAAATAATAATTTTCTTTGAACTTAAAACATTTTTGCTTTTCTTTGAAACTTTTATTTGTACATAAAAATACCAACTAAAATACATAAAACATTAATTTTTTCATAAACATTTCTTTTTCTTTAATTAAAATTTTTGTATACAAAACATTAATACATAAAATAGAACTTCTTAGGCATTTTCTTTTATTTAACCTTTGTTTGTACATATTAACAAAAATACAAAAATCCAAAAAGAATAAAATGCTTAATAATACATTAAGATTAACATTTTTCTCACTTGTAAATAAATCACATACACTTACACAAATACATTGATACATTTACATTGCTTTATTCTTATACATTGCTATACATTACATTTTACATTGAATGCGATTCAATTTGGTTGTAAATTATTTGGACACTACTCTCCTAATAAGTCTCATCCCCATTTGTAAATATTTGTACCCCCATTCCCGGATACTTATTTGTAATAGCGTAGACTTTAAATTCCCGCAATTTATTGTTTTCAAATATACCATGTTTAGACCTAGGGTTTGTATGTAAATAAAATCCAACGCTAGATAACCTAATATAAGACAAATGCATGACAATCAATACACCATTCACACTTGCACCCCTAGGGTAATCCCACTCGTTGCCTTCCAAAATGGACCATGCTTGCACGTTGAGTTTCTTTGGCAAAACAATTCAAATGATCATAAGTCCCTCGATGATGCTTTTGAAAGTTGCCAAATCAAAATGATCATAGTCCCTTCAAGCAAAATTGCCAAAGACACTAGGCACCATTGCATTCATGGTCCATACGATGACCCGCGCTTGTCCCGTTAACATCCTAACACAAGATTGTCCACCAAATACAATGGTGGAACAATAATGTTAAAAGGGTTAAAACATGAGAAAAGCCTTTGAGTAAATTTAGGGGTAGACAACTCTTAGTTACTTGATCAACTTGCAAAACACGCTTGCCTACTTTTCAAAATCCACTCCACTACACAATTTCAAAACAACTTTCAAAAACATTGAAATATCTTTTCGAAAAGACACACACCTTTGTAAAACATTCGAGTAAAGAATTGTTACAACGGTTGCCGAGACAAAGGCATCTTTTTCAAAACATTTTCAAAACACACACCCACACCATCATTTCAAGCAATTGAAAATCAAAGGCAAGTGATCTAAAAACAAGTAACTAAGAGCCCATGGATAACCATGGATGAAAAGGGTGATAATACCTTCCCTTTTCATAATCTACCCCCCGAACCCACGAAACATCTCAAAAGGTTTTTCCTGTGCTTTTTAACCTTTCCTTTAGGATAAAATAAAAAGTCGGTGGCAACTCTTGCTAAATCGAACAAGTGCGAAAACAAACGCAAAACTCAAGTCAGTTGTCCCACCGTATCACAGAACTGGCGACTCTGCTGGGGATTAATTTAAAAGTGGGGTTACCTTAGGGTTTTAGATCACCCATACATACTTGCTTTGATTACTTTGATTGCTTTACTTTTTGGGTCCTTGTTTGGGTTTGTTGTAAATCCTACACCCGGATTTGGGGGCACCTTTTTAGGTAAATAGCAATAAAACTGTGAGGGAACTGTGCGGGGTATACCGACATGGTTGAAGCAGTAAGCCATGTTAGTGCAACATATTTGTGAGTACCGGTAACCCTTGAGTTCAATCAAGGAGAGTACGGGGCCGCTGAGTAATGTCATGAAGCACTAACGAACTCTTAGAACCTTAATTGACCATCTTAGCCTTTTTAGGGGTAGTGAGATGACCGACTTTGGTGCAGTCCGAAGTTGGTAGATACTCGATACTACACTCATTGAGGGTTGTTTTCTTGGAATATTTTGGTCGCCAGTTAAGTGGCTAAACCAAAACAATGAACACAGAAAACAATCCAATGATATTGAGCTCCTTAGAACCCGGTTTCTATTTTAGGACAGGATGAGCCAACTAACTTCAAGAGGGTACTTACCTACAACCCCATGCAAGCCTAAAACCTAAGGACTTGTTTGCTTTGTGTGAATATGATTACCTGCATATACACTTACTTGCTTTTGCATACATGTACATAACATCATGACATCATACCATAGCATTTTTTCACTAACCACTTCAAGGATCTTGAGGGTTCTTTTGATGCAGGGTTAGGTTGAACCAGACGTCTACCAAAGGGCAAGAGCTTTCTCCTCTAAACAAATGCCATCAAAGATCAAGTGCAACAACTTGAATCAGGGGCTATGACCCACTTGACATGGTGAGCTTGATTCTCGTGGAAAGACATCCACCGGTGCAAAGTTCTCCAAATCAAAGATCAAAGTCCAACCTCTAACATTCTCTTGTGTTTACCCCAAGAGATCCTTGAAAACATGCATCCGCATATCATGCATTGCATCATAACATCCTTTCCTTTTCAGGTCTCCTTACTCTCCTACTGTTTATTTCAGTAAGAGATGGCTCTAGAAAGGACTGTCAAGGATATCCAGGACCAAAATGCTCAGCTTCAGGAAATGTTCTTGAACTTGTCCTTGGGGCAAGAAGAAGTGAAAGCTCTCCTCATAAAGGGCTTGGTCCAGGAGAATTCAAACAATGCCAGGAGTGATCAGTTGGGGGAACTGCAGTTTGATTTGGCAACATTGAGGATCTAGGTGATGGGACAACTGGTGGGCCAGATGGCTCTCATCTAGGACTTGTCTCAAAGACAAGAGGAACTCAGAGTTCTCGTCAACCAACTGCTTCGGGAACACCAAGTGGGGCGAACATATGAGGTTGAAGAGAAGGTCACCACCCAACCCCCCTCCAGACAAGAAGACAAGGGGAAGGCTCCTCTACTTGCTTCAGGGTCACAAGCCCACCAACAACCTCGCCAACATCAACGGGGTAATCGGCGTAAGCAAAATACGTCGGGAAGACAGTTCACTGAGACTGACATACCGTCATCTCTAATACTAGAGCGCTTTTTGGAGGTCAATCTGACTGCTTTAAGGGATCCTATTCGGAAGCCCAATACCTCCGCTCCTAACTATCATCCCGATGCATTTTGTGTATACCACTCCTATAGCCCGGGGCATGACACCGACGACTGTTGGGCCTTGAAGAACAAGATTCAAGATCTGATCGACATTGGAGTGCTGAGGTTCATGCCAGACGGCGAGATGAAAATCTTCCATTAAGGAGTTCTCCACCTGGAGTGACAAAGCTCAAACTAAGAGACTTTTGTTTTCATTTGAATTTTCAAAGTTGTAATCTTTTGTTATTCAAACAATTATCTATTAATGTCAAACTTTGTTTCATTAATGCATTGCATATGTTTGTCTTGAATTCATCCATTCGTTTTCACTACTCTTATGCTTTCTTTATGATATTTAACTCTTGATAAAAAGTTGCAAGCCTTTAGAGGGAGGATGACGAAACAATACCATAATCTCATACAGTATGCTTTTGAACAGACCTTGCTGATGACGTACAAGCATTTCTTTCAATTCCCAAACACTGGAGTTATAAGGAAGATAATCCCTAGTCAACCCCTTCGAGCCAAAGAAGTAGGAGTTTTCTGTTCTAAACAAATCAAAACCTTTGACATAAACCTGGGGCAGGGTAGTCTCTCAGTTAATTCAAAAAGGTGCACATTGAAGTCGCAAACTCTCAGTTCGTAATACGAAGAACGACGTCAAAGAAAACGTTCCTTTGGAATCAAAAGACAGTGATGGTTCCTTATCTCATAGGCAGTCAATCTCTCAAAAGAGAAAAGCCCATCAAGCCAAAACCTGTAAAGGAGGCTTAAGAAAGCTGGGGCATCCCGTTGACTGTAATCCCGAAAACAGGAATAGTCAGGCAAAAGTTAGGGATAACAAATCAAAAAAAAAAACGAGGTCATTACAAATCCTCAAACAACATGAAAAATGTTGCAAAAGAAAAAGGAGATGATGATTGTCTTCCAAAGTTCAACTGGTGAACCATCACCCAAAAGTCGTTCTAAATTCGAATAGAGGGCGACGCACAATTAACTGAGCTTAGGATTGAAGAACATCACGAAGAGCGGGTGGGTACAAATATACTTTGAGCCTTTATCCTTTGTTTCTTAAACCGTGAACCAAGCCACGTTACAACCCTTCAAAAGTCCTAATTGAAGCATGAGTCAGTTCGAAAGCATACTGTTACAAAAGGTATCCTGACTCCTGTAAGGCTTTGCTGTAAAATCTTGTGTTGAATTTGTCTTACAAAAAGTTTTCTGCTAAAAAACGCATTTTTCAAAACTTCGAGACAAGCATAAACTTTGCATTATTTGAATATCGTTGTTTGCACATGGTTATTTGTTTGACAGGGAAGAAATTCATACAACGAATGTTCGGAGGAACGAAAACTCTCTCAGTGAACAAAATAACTTAAAAAAGGATGACACGTCCAACGACAAATCTCCTATCAATAAGGGGCATGACATGTCACTATCCAGCACACCTGGGGCAGTCCAGTCAAGGTTTCAACAGATCTTTCGAAGTTCAGTTAACCTGGGGCAGTCCAGTCAAGGTTTCAACAGATCTTTCGAAGTTCAGTTAACCTGGGGCAGTCCAGTCAAGATTTCAACAAATCTCTCAATTACAGATTAACCCGGGGCAAGTCTCCGTCACCATCACTTAGGGCATTCGAATGTCAATCTCAAGGGGTAGGAACAGACCAAGTTTCCTGGCAATATCACATGCATCTGATATTGGGGGCAGTGATGAAACCTCTCTAGGAGACCTGCAGTCATGGGTTTATTTCCCCAACATTTGTCAAGGATTTATTCTCCAAAACAATTTACCTTTCAACAGCATTCTTAACATATGCAGATTGATCGACAGATAAGGTTCCTTCATCTTTTGAAGTAGTAATCATCAAGGTTCCTTCATATTTTGAAGTAGTAATCATCAAGGTTCCTTCATCTTTTGAAGTAGTAATCATCAAGGTTCCTTCATCTTTTGAAGTAGTAATCATCAAGGTTCCTTCGTCTTTTGAAGTAGTAATCATCAAGGTTCCTTCGTCTTTTGAAGTAGTAATCATCAAGGTTCCTTCATCTTTTGAAGTAGTAATCATCAAGGTCCCTTCATCTTTTGAAGTAGTAATCATCAAGGTTCCTTCATCTTTTGAAGTAGTAATCATCAAGGTTCCTCATCTTTTGAAGTAGTAATCATCAAGGTTCCTTCATCTTTTGAAGTAGTAATCATCAAGGTTCCTTCATCTTTTGAAGTAGTAATCATCAAGGTTCCTTCATCTTTTGAAGTAGTAATCATCAAGGTTCCTTCATCTTTTGAAGTAGTAATCATCAAGGTTCCTTCATCTTTTGAAGTAGTAATCATCAAGGTTCCTTCATCTTTTGAAGTAGTAATCAAGATTCCTTCATCTTTTGGAGTAGTAATCATCAAAAATTCCCACATCACCTGCTGGAAATTACAACCATCAACAAAATAACAGACAACTGAAAAATCTGTTTCTCTCAAGAATGAAGACTCTCATCCTTAAAACCTCAGAAGATTGGCATACTCCCAGTTTCTGACTGTTAACAGCATGAAGATTCTCATCACCTCAGAAGATTGGTACACTCCCAATTTCTGACCCCCAACAGAATGAAGATTCTCATTCTCAAAGTGGCACATAACCTGAGTTCTCAATTCCCCAAGTAGAGTTTAACTTCAGGATCCTCAGCAGAACAAGAGCTTTCTCAAAGCTGATTTCCCCAGGAAGAGAGCCTTCCAGAATCTAATTCCCCTCAGAGTCAAGTTTCAAATTCCCCAGCGGAGCTAAAACTTCCAACCATCAATCCCCAAGCAGAATGAAGACTCTCATTCTCAGTTCCTCACAGAATATTCGAATATTCTCCAGTGAAGATCTCCTCAAGACAGGAATCCCCAGTAGATTGGCATACAACCCAAGCTCCTAATTCTCTAACAGTAGTCAACAAGGACTTATCATCTTCAACGATCAAAAGTTTCTTGCCCTTCCCTGCAGCAGTCAAGGAATTACTTTCCCCGATGGCAGTCAAGATTCTTTTATCTCCTGCCATCCAGGATTCATCTATCCTCAGCAAGACAGCTCATCAGCTTACATGCGCAGTCATCCCATTCATATCATAAACATTGATATAGTAGGCATTGCATCATGCATCATGACATTGCATACAACTAACTCTTTACCTTTTCAAGAAAAATCAATCAACAGACAAAGATCATCATCTTCCGATATTCTCTCTAGAAATAGTTCAGATGTGACCCAGACATGGCGAAATTCTGATACTTATTCTGGATCCACCCAAAGATAGTTCAGATGTGACCCAGACATGGTGACATTCCGATACATATTCCAAATTCATTCAGATGCAGTTTTACACGGACTCATCATTAGGAAACCCTACACCGGTTCCTTCTCAACTTCAGATGCAGTCTTACACGGACTCATCGTCAGGAAACCCTACACCGGTTCCTTCTCCACTTCAAGACTTCTGAAAACAGTTTACGGATTCTTCCCAACAACGGATGTTAATCTATCGCTTGTTCAGACTCAAATTTGAAAACAGTTTACGGACGCTTCCCAACAACGGATGCTGCTCTATTGCTTATTCAACGTCAAGACTTCTGAAAACAGTTCACGATTTCTCCAGTAACGGATGTTAACCTATCGCTTGTTCAGATTCTTCTCAACTTTTGAAAATAGTTTACGGACGCTTCCCAACAACGGATGCTGCTCTATTGCTTATTCAATTTCAACTCCTGAAAACAGTTTACGGATTATCCAAACATGGATGTCAATCTATTGCTTGTTCAGACCCTCAGTTCAGAGATGTTCCAAAACATGGATACCTTTCTGATGCTTACCCACTCGCCAATAACATACAGTTCAACAATCACCTCCAGATGGCATCTCTAAGCCCATCCTCCTACCAACAATTTCCAGATGGCATCTCTAAGCCCATCACCCTGTCACATCTTCAGATGACATCTTTAAGCCCATCACTAAATGACATCTTTAAGCCCATTCCCTCTACCATCACATCACCGAGTGCAAATTTTTTGGGCACTCTAGTGTCCAATCTCCTTTTACCCTCGAGTCGCGAAAGGCAAACTTGCCAATCTAACTCTTCAGGTTCAAGAAGATTGAACAGGGGCAACTGTTGTACCCCAAAATTTACCCTCATCTTTTTCCACAAGAAAACACAGCTTCGGGTTTTCCCTGACTTTTCAGATTGGCGTAAGAATCAGTCAAACATGCTTTTTCTTATCAGTCTATACAAATTAGGGTTTTTAATGGACTTTGGAACATTTCAAGCAGATTGCTAAGGTTTTGTTTGAGTTTGGGCTCATGGTTTGATCAGGCAGGCGCTTCTGTAAAAATTTAATCAAGAATCAGGGTTTTGTGCGTGCATTCTCAGAAAGAATTAATTCTACAGTTCTTTTCAAGTTATTCTGGGATATGGGCTGAGGCATTTGGATTTTGAGTTTGCAGTGTTGGATTTAATCAGTAAAAATAGGACATGTGGACGTTTGTTGTTTAGCTGTGCAATGCTTTGATTATTCGGAACGCCAGTTGTTTATTGATTATTTATTTATTCTAAATTAGAATAGTTGGGATAAATTCCAGTTATTATAATTTAAGAAATATGAATAGTTAAACAAATAATTGAAGAAGAATTAAAAGAAATATCAATAAAAAGACTTTTATTTATTTTTAATTATTTATACAAGTATTATTTAAATACAGTAATTATTTACAAGTATTTATAATAATATTTATTACATTGATTAAAAGTAAAATAAAACTCTATCCTAAAAGTTTCCTAAGTCTTCATCTGCTATTTGTTGCTCCCCATTGATCAATTAATTTTTACCTGCAAAAAAGAAAAAGAAGAAAAGTCAAAGGCAGATGAAATAATAAAAGAGCAGACAGATAAAAAAGGACTCATCATTAAAAGTAACTGGCCGGAATAAGTTGTTCCCCTCTCTGCAAATCACAAGATTGCTCTTGGTTCACAAAGAGGGATAGAATTGGTGTTTGCAAATAAAATGTGAAATGCACAAAAGCTACCATACTGCATAAGTTGTCAAACAAGGCTGCATAATGAAAAAGAACATATTGCCCATTTCAAAATTCAAACCAAAGTCCAAACAAACAGCATGTACAAACTATAAAGTCCAAAATGCCTAACCAAGTTCAAAAGGCAAACTGAAGGTCAACTAAACTGTCCACAAGCTGCCAAAAGATATCAAGCTATCCACAAAGTACAAAAAAGTTGTCAACAATATGCAGGAAAGAAGGAATTATGCAGAGGAAAGAAATATTGCAAGCAAGGTATTCAAAGATACATCACTTTCCAAGGCCAGTCACCTTTTCAGAGAAAAAAGTACAGTAAGAAATATAATATGATTTTAATCTGTAAAGAGAGAGAAGAGAGAGGGAAGTAGCTTACAGGCTTGAGGCTTAGGCTTAAGATATAAACAAACTTATCAGAACATAGCAAAAGGGGGGCAGAAATAACAGAAACAAAAGGGCATAACACAAAAGCTTGCAACTCCACAAACTGTATCAAAACAGCCTGCCTCCATAAGCTTCAAACACTTCAAAACCTGTTTCAACACCAATCTCACTACAAACTGAAGCCTTAATCTGCTTGAGTCATAAGCACAAGCCTTAATCCAAGACCTGTTTCATCAATACAAGCAGCTAGCCTAAAACAGAAGCCTAAACCTGCATTAAACCTGAAGCTTGTAAACCTGTCCAAGTCTAAACCTGTCCAAGCACAAACCAGAAGCACATCAAGCTTCAAGCCTAACCTGCATCAAAGCCATACCAAAAACAACCTGTCCAAGCCTAAACCTGTTCAAGCCTAAACCTGCATAAGCCTTAATCCGTAATAAACAAAAGCCATAGCCTAACCATACAAACCTGTCATAACAGCCAACCAACAACATCAATATTTCCCAGATTCAGAATCAATTTCAACACATCATCAACACCACAAAAATTCGTCCAAAAGCCCTCAGAGCTGGGCTCATCATAGGGTTCAACAGATTCTAAGCATTAAAGCCAGCAATCAGGAAGGCAAAAAGAAGAGGAAAAGAAGTAATCAGAGGAAAGCATATCAAGCATACAGGGCATCTCAGATAAATCATCATTGAAAGCAAGCAAACAAATAAGCAGAAGAGAGAATCAGAGACTAAAGGTTTTCAGAAAGGTTGTCATCACAAAACCCTGAAAAGCAAAAACACGAATACCAGGTTTTCCAGTAAAAGCAAAGCATCACGCGTCCCTCCGCCTGGCCGCCCAAAGCGCCTCCAAGCCACCATCCTTATCCATCTCCAAAATATGCAAGATATGAAGCACGAAACCCTAACGCGTTAAAGAACAGAATCAATACCTTGTAAACCACCACTTGAATAATCCATGGAGAGGAGGAGGTAGCGATGGCGCTTGACGGCCATAGACGGAGAGGACGTCAGTAGCTTGGCATGAAAATGAAAAGGAACGAAGACGAAGAAGCGGCGTGCACTCCCTATCAATGCCTAAGCCCAATCATTTTTTGGCGTGCACACCCCCCCCCCCCCCCTGTTCTAGTGTTTTGTTTGGGCCATGAATCCCCCTTAAGCCCACTAAATCTCTATCTTTTCTTTTCTATTTATTTTCTATTTTATTCAAATTAATACTTTTACTTATCATTTTATTTGTTTTCTATAGTTAAACTAATATATCATAATTTGTTTTGTTTGTAAATAAAATAATACTTTAAACCTTTTTATATAAAACTTTCTTAACTACTTTTTTAGTTAGTATAATTAAAGAAATACGTAGGAATAAAATTTGGAATTTAATAATTTCTTGTATAGAAACTAAAATACAAATAATAATTTTCTTTGAACTTAAAACATTTTTGCTTTTCTTTGAAACTTTTATCTGTACATAAAAATACCAACTAAAATACATAAAACATTAATTTTTTCTTAAAACATTTCTTTTTCTTTAATTAAATTTTTTGTATACAAAACATTAATACATAAAATAGAATTTCTTAGGCATTTTCTTTTATTTAACCTTTGTTTGTACATATTAACAAAAATACAAAAATCCAAAAAGAATAAAATGCTTAATAATACATTAAGATTAACATTTTTCTCACTTGTAAATAAATCATATACACTTACACAAATACATTGATACATTTACATTGCTTTATTCTTATACATTGCTATACATTACATTTTACATTGAATGCGATTCAATTTGGTTGTAAATTATTTGGACACTACTCTCCTAATAAGTCTCATCCCCATTTGTAAATATTTGTACCCCCATCCCCGGATACTTATTTATAATAGCGTAGACTTTAAATTCCCGCAATTTATCATTTTCAAATATACCATGTTTAGACCTAGGGTTTGTATGTAAATAAAATCCAACGCTAGATAACCTAATACAAGACAAATGAATGACAATCAATACACCATTCACACTTGCACCCCTAGGGTAATCCCACTCGTTGCCTTCCAAAATGGACCATGCTTGCACGTTGAGTTTCTTTGGCAAAACAATTCAAATGATCATAAGTCCCTCGATGACGCTTTCGAAAGTTGCCAAATTAAAATGATCATAGTCCCTTCAAGCAAAATTGCCAAAGACACTTGGCACCATTGCATTCATGGTCCATACGATGACCCACACCTGTCCCGTTAACATCCTAACACAAGATTGTCCACCAAATACAATGGTGGAACAATACTGTTAAAAGGGTTAAAACATGAGAAAAGCCTTTGAGTAAATTTAGGGGTAGACAACTCTTAGTTACTTGATCAACTTGCAAAACACGCTTGCCTACTTTTCAAAATCCACTCCACTACACAATTTCAAAACTTTCAAAAACATTGAAATATCTTTTCGAAAAGACACACACCTTTGTAAAACATTCGAGTAAAGAATTGTTACAACGGTTGCCGAGACAAAGGCATCTTTTTCAAAACATTTTCAAAACACACACCCACACCATCATTTCAAGCAATTGAAAATCAAAGGCAAGTGATCTAAAAACAAGTAACTAAGAGCCCATGGATAACCATGGATGAAAATGGTTCTAATACCTTCCCTTTTCATAATCTACCCCCCGAACCCACGAAACATCTCAAAAGGTTTTTCCTGTGCTTTTTAACCTTTCCTTTAGGATAAAATAAAAAGTCGGTGGCGACTCTTGCTAAACTGAACAAGTGCGAAAACAAACGCAAAACTCAAGTCAGTTCTCCCACCGTATCACAGTAAGGACATGAAGCCGAAGTCTGTTGCGAGCAAGTATCAAGACATCTTCCGTAGTGGGGGTTATCTTCATCCAACTGTTTCCAGGATCAATGTCATTGTAGAAGATGAAGCAGAGCAGGAAAGGCCGAATTATGTGACGCACGGAGTTAGGGTTCAGAAATGGATCACCATTGATGTTCCCTCTTGCATACATGTTTCAAAGTAATTTGTTTTGTTAATCTTTTTGAAAAAAAGATTTCGCTCTTCCCAAGGTGGAAATATTAATGTTGTAGGGCTTATCTGTTTGTTGTGACTTTTAAAATCAATAATAAAAGTTTTCTTTGTTTCCCAAATTGTGTCTTTATTTTCTACTTTTTCTTGGAAAATGGTAATAAAAAAAACCCTTCAAAATAAATAATAATTGAAATTCAATTTGCATGATCACTTGTTATATGAGTCAGTTTCTAAAAGCAATCATAAATCATATGTGCAAATTAATTAAAAACCCGTTAAATACAATGACCTTGCACCCTCTCCCAACTTTGAATGTCTTGTGTATGGGGATGAAGAAGAAGATTATGATGAGATTCCAGAATAGGTCTCACGGTTGTTTGAGCACGAGGAAAATACCATTCAGCCATATAAACAGCCATTGGAAGTGATCCATTTGGGTTCAGAAGAAGATCCGAAGGAAGTCAAGATTGGAGCATTGATGCATCTTGATGTGAAGAGTAGGTTGATTGAGCTGTTGAAAGAGTATGTGGATATTTTTACTTGGTCTTATCAAGATATGCCTGGTCCAGATACAGATATTGTAGAGCACCATTTGCCGTTGAAGCCAGAGTGTCCGCCAATTAAACAAAAGTTGAGAAGAACTTACCCAGATATGGCAGTGAAGATCAAAGAGGAGGTCCTAAAGCAGATTAATGCTGGTTTTCTTGTGACGTCAGTCTATCCTAAATGGATTGCCAATATTTTCCTAGTACCAAAAAAAGATGGAAAGTCCGCATGTGCATAGATTACAGAGATCTAAATAGAGTTAGGCCAAAAGATGATTTTCCATTGCCATACATTGATATGTTAGTGGATAGCACAGCAAAATTCAAAGTATTCTCGTTCATGGAAGGATTTTCTGGGTATAATCAAATAAGAATGGCTCCAGAGTACATGGAAAAAACAATGTTTATCACACCCTGGGGAACATTCTGTTACAAAGTGATGCCCTTCGGGTTGAATAACGCTGGTGCAACGTACCAGAGGGCTATGACAACCCTATTTCCATGATCTGATGCACAAGGAAATAAAAGTATATGTTGATGATATGATTGCCAAATCCTAGACTGAAGAAAGCCATGTAGAAGATTTGTTAAAGTTGTTTAAGCGTTTGAGGAAGTATCATCTCCACTTGAATCCAAATAAATGCACCTTCGGTGTTCGATCAGGGAAATTGTTGGGTTTCATTGTTAGATAAAAAGGAATTGAAGTTGACCCTAATAAAGTCAAAGCAATTCAAGAGATGCCAGCGCCAAGAACCGAAAAGCAAGTCAGAGGGTTCCTCGGGCGTTTGAATTATATTTCCAGATTCATTTCCCACATGACTGCAACATGTGAACTGATCTTTAAGATATTAAAGAAAGATCAAGATTGTGTGTGGATGGATGACTGCCAACGGACATTTGAAATTATTAAAGAATATCTTCCTGAACCTCTTATCTTTCTCCCTCCTGTCGAAGGAAGACCGTTGACAATGTATCTGAGAGTATTAGATAATTCCATGGGTTGTATTCTGGGACAACAGGATGAAACAGGGAAGAAAGATTATGCCATTTATTATCCCAGTAAAAAGTTTACTGATTGTGAGTCGCGGTATTCCATGTTGGAAAAGATATGTTATGCTTTGGCCTGGGCGGCAAAACGTTTGGGGAAGTATATGTTGAATCACACTACTTGGTTTATCTCTAAAATGGATCCAATCAAGTACATTTTTGAAAAGCCTTCTCTTACTGGGAGAATTGCCCACTGGAAGATGTTGCTATCTGAATATGATATCGAATACTGCACTCAAAAAGCTATTAAAAGCAGTGTGTTGGCAGATTATCTTGCTCACCAACTAGTGGAGGATCACCAGTCTGTAGAATATGAATTCCCCGATGAGGATGTGATGTTCCTGAAAGTGAAAGATTGTGATGAACCATTTCCTGAGGAAGGTCTTGACCCTGAATCTCGTTGGAGTATGATATTTGATGGAGCTGTGAATGCTTATGGTAAAGGAATTGGTGTCGTGATTGTTACTCCCCATGGATCGCACATTCCTTTTACCGCAAGGTTAACATTTGATTGTACTAATAATATGGTAGAATACGAGGCTTGCATCATGGGTCTCGAAGAAGCTATTGATCTCAGAAATAAAATTCTATATGTGTATGGTGATTCAGCTTTGGTAATAAATTAGATTAAAGGAGAATGGGATACTCGTCACCCCGGTTTAATCCCTTACAAAGATTATGCTAGAAGATTGTTACCCTTCTTTAACAAAGTTGAATTCCATCACATTCCTAGAGATGAATATCAAATAGCGGATGCTCTGGCAACTCTGGCTTCTATGTACCAAGTAAATACTTGGAATGAAATACCTCAAATCACGTTCGGCGACTGGATAAGCCTGCTCATGTGTTTACGACAGAGGAGGTAGCAGATGAAAAACCTTGGTATCATGACATCAAGCATTTTCTTCAGACTCAGGAATACCCGATTGGTGCTTTAAAGAAAGATAGAAAGACATTGAGAAGATTGGCTGGCAGTTTCTTCCTCAGTGAAAATGTGTTGTATAAAAGAAATTATGACATGGTCTTTCTCAGATGCGTGGATAGACACGAAGCAGACATGTTGATGCATGAGATTCATGAAGGTTCATTTGGCACTCATGTCAATGGACATTCAATGGATAAAAGGATGCTAAGGGAAGGTTACTATTGGATGACAATGGAATCTTATTGTTATAAATTTGCAAAGAAGTGTCATAAATATCTGATTTATGCAGATAAGATCCATGTGCCTCCGACACTTCTCAATGTGAATTCCTCCCCGTGGCCTTTCTCTATGTGGGGTATTGACATGATTGGGATGGTAGAGCCTAAAGCTTTGAATGGACATCATTTTATCTTGGTAGCAATTTATTACTTCACCAAATGGATGGAGGCTGCTTCCTATGCTAATGTTACCAAGCAGGTGGTTGTGCGCTTCATCAAGAAAAATCTTATATGTCGGTATGGTGTGCCGAACAAAATTATCACTGACAATAGCCCGAATCTGAACAACAAGATAATGATAGAACTTTGTGAGGAATTCAAGATTTTCCATCAAAATTCATCTTCGTACAGGCCAAATATGAATGGGGCTGTTGAAGCTGCTAATAAGAATATCAAGAAAATTATCCAGAAAATGGTTGTTACTTATAAGGATTGGCATGAAATACTCCCTTTTGCTTTGCATGGATATCGAGCATCTGTCCGCACTTCAACAGGAGCAACCTTGTTCTCCCTTGTGTATGGAATGGAAGTTATGCTCCCAATTGAGGTTGAGATTCCCTCTTTACGTGTGATAATGGAAACCAAGTTGACAGAGGCTAAATGGGTCTAGAACAGGTTTGACCAATTGAATTTGATTGAGGAGAAGAGGATGACGGATTTGTGTCATGGCCAGTTATATCAAAAAAGAATGAAGAAAGATTTTGATAAAAAGGTCAAATCTCGTGAATTCAGAGAAGGTGACCTCGTGCTTAGGAAGATCATGTCTTTCAACACTGATTATAGGTTCAAGTGGACTCCCAATTTTGAAGATCCATATGTTGTCAAGAAATCCTTCTCTGGCGGTGCATTAATTCTTGAAACTATGGATGGAGAGGATTTCGCACGTCCCATGAATGCTGATGCAGTCAAGAAATACTTCGCCTAAAGAAATAAAAGAACAACTCGCTAAGTTGAAAACCCGAAAGGGAAGCTTAGGAAAAAAAGAGCGTCTCGGTAGGCCAAAAACCCGAAAGGGCGGTCTAGGCAAAAATTAGAGACTTAAACAGAATAAATTTCCCGCTAAGCTGAAAAGCCGCAAGGGCATCTTAGGAAAAAGTTAGGGACTTTCTTGGCAAGTAACTATATCAGACAAGACTTGATCATTGGAGAAAGAATCTTATCGGATTCTCATCACACTTAAACAGAAGTTGCTGCTCAGGATTTCAAAAGTTGTTAGAGGGGATAATGGTCATTGTATCTCAATGTATCTTTTCCATTATATATTACCCTTTTCTAAACTTTGTAATTATCCATGGAGTCTCGTCATTCGCAGACTACCATTCTATTAATGAAATTTGAGCTTTTACCCAATTCTTTGTATTTCTTATTTTATTTAGCTTGCAAAGACTCCATTTATTATTGATAATAACTTTCAAAGCAAAAATATTAAATAACAAAATCGATTTTTCAAAAAGAATTTACAATTTGCTTTTACTTTGGAATTTGTGATGAAATAATGACAACAAAAAGTGTGATCCCAGGAATGGACAAGCTCCAGTTGTTTTAAGAAGTTTTTTGTTCCCCTCGGGAAATCTTACTCAGGATGATTCTCCATATTGGGTTCGAAACTCTGGTATCTTTGTTCAAGTTTGAATTCATTTCTCCTCTTTTCTGAGTTTTCATGATGTGAAGTTTCAACCCGAGATTTCTCCAATGAAGTTTTTGTTTGGTCTAATGGAAGTTCTTTTTCCCGAGAAGTTGGTACCATAATCACTCTTGAAGAATGCAGGTCCCTGGTTTCTCTAGTGAAGAACGTATTTTGGACTTTTCCTTTGTGAATGTGGTGTTAACCTCCCCAATGAAGCAGGCCTGAATTCCCCAGTGAATGTTTTGATAAGGTGGTGTCCATTTACTTTGCTTGAAATTGGTTTTGCAATCCCCAATAGAAGTGTTACTTTTGAAAACATTTGTTTCCCCAGTGAAGCCTGAAGAATGATGTTCTATCCTTGTATCTCCACTACTCTGTCACTTTGTTTTGTTTACTTCCGGATTGTGTTTCTCCCCAGTAAAGCTAAAGCAGGCAATATGTTTTGTTTCCTCAGTTGACATTTACTTTTTCTTGGAATGATCATCTTGGATGTGATTTAGCTGAGTGTTGTTTGTGCCTTAGTTGGTTTTACATGGTTATTCCCAGTGTTATATATCTGTTTTGTCAACATACACACGATAACACTCATACATTCATACATACATCATGCACAACTAAAATTGGCAAATCATTGTTCATTAACATTTGTTAATATTTTTTGTTGACATATTACCCTGTTTTGCAGAGTTGTGTTGTCCTCTCTCCAACAGAGTGCCAACCTTAAGTAGAAAGCGTATATTCTTTCAATTTCCCCAGTGAGTTGTCCCACGTGGAAGATTTTTGCTTTAGCCTTCCTGTATAGCTCCTTGTTTGGATGGATTTGGTTTCCCCTCTTGAGTTTATTTCTCAAAGGATGTATTTTGGTTGACTGTTCATTCTAGTTTATTTCTGGTTTGAATTTTTGGTTCTACAATAATATTATTTACTTTGGATTTCTGAAAGTTTCGAGTTTTGGTTTGTGCATTTATTTTGCACGAGAAGACTTTATCTCCTCAGCAGGAATATCGTGGCATTTCCCCAGGAAGTCATATTTCTTTTCCCAGGAAGCCATATTCATATCCCCAGAAAGTCATTTCTTTTTACAATCCTCCATGAAAACAAGTAGCAAGTCTCTTTATTTGAGTAACTTATGCTTCCCTGTAAAAGTCGATGTAACTTTTTTTGCTATCTCCTCTATGAGTGGATAGTTTGCAGTTCGTCGTCAGTTTACGCCAGTGGATGGCAAGACTTTCAAATTCACAGAAACAGCTCGTTGTGAAATCTTTGCAAGTGGAAGTCTCTTTATTTGAGACAACTTATATATTACCCTTTCCAGGCAGGGTGCCCCGGTTAAAGAAGAAGTTGAAACCTTTTCTAGGTGAAATTCCAGAATTTTAGGGAAACTTGTTATCTTTTTGCTACCCTCAGTGAACGTTGGTAGTTTATCATCAGTGAACGGCGATGTTATGATATCTCTTTTCTCTCTACCTTCAGTGAAAGTTGGTAGATCACCATCAGTGAAAGTTGGTGTTTGTTATCTTTTTGCTACCCTCAGTAAACGTTGGTAGTTCATCGTCAGTGAATGATGGTGCTATGATATATTTTCTTTCTACCTTCAGTGAGAGTTGGTAGATCACCATCAATGAAAGTTGGTGTTTGTTATATTTTTCTTACCTTCAGTGAACGTTGGTAGTTCATCGTCATTGAACGGCGGTGTTATGATATCTCTTTTCTCTCTACCTTCAGTGAAAGTTGGTAGATTACCATCAGTGAAAGTTGGTGTTTGTTATCTTTTTGATACCCTCAGTGAATGTTGGTAGTTCATCGTCAGTGAACGACGGTGTTATGATATTTTTCTCCATACCTTCAGTGAAAGTTGGTAGATCACCATCAACGAAAGTTGGTGTTTGTTATCTTTTTTCTACCTTCAGTGAACGTTGGTAGTTCATCGTCAGTGAACAACAGTGTTATGATATCTCTTTTCTCTCTACCTTCAGTGAAAGTTGGTAGATCACCATCAGTGAAAGTTGGTCTTTGTTATCTTTTTGCTACCCTCAGTGAACATTGGTAGTTCATCATCAGTGAACGGTGGTGCTATGATATATTTTCTCTCTACCTCCAGTGAAAGTTGGTAGATCACCATCAGTGAAAGTTGGTGTTTGTTATCTTTTTGCTACCCTCAGTAAATGTTGGTAGTTCATCGTCAGTGAACAGCGGTGTTATGATATCTGTTTTCTTTCTACCTTCAGTGAAAGTTGGTAGGTCATTGACAGTGAACGTTGATGATTGTTATCTTTTTGCTACCCTCAGTGAATGTTGGTAAATCATCGTCAATGAATGGCGATGCTATGATATTGCTTTTCCTTATACCTTCAGTGAACGTCGGTGTTGTTATTTCTTTCCTCTTTCTACCTTCAGTAAACGTTGGTAGCTTTACCACCAGTAGGAGTTGGTGTATCCTTTGACCATTTTACCATCCTCTCTGATTCAGATCTTTTTGATCCACCAGTGATTTATTTTCTTGGTTGGGTTACTCTCTTGTTTTTTTTTATTTTTTGTTACATCCCCAGTGGTGTTTTGCGTCCCTTTGGAGTTGTCCATGTGCACTCATATTCATAAGCATTGCATGGCATCTTAGGGCCAAAAATAGGGTTGGTTTTATATTTTAGTATCTTCGATCGCGTCGACACAAATATTTTTAACCTTTGTATCTCCAGATAGAAGAAACTTAAATAAGGGCAGCTGTTGTACCCCAATTTTCCCCCTAAGATCCCTTCACCATACCATATTGATTCAATCACAACAAGATCACATTAGGGCTTTTGGTTCTCCTCCCTATCTTTAGCTTTGCTCTTTGAGGAGTCACCAAACACCTTGACTTGTTTTTCTTGTGTAATCATTCATGTTTTGTTTTGAATTTCCTTTTAATTAATAAAATGCAATATTGGTTTGTCTTACTTGTCAACAATGTAGGTAAAGGCAATAGGGCTTAGCAAGTTGATCCATGGGTTCATGAGTTTATTTCCATGACCTAGTCAATGAAGCTTGAGAAGTTAAAACCTCACCATTGAAGTTGTTTTGTAAGGGATGGAATGGCAAGGTTATTTTAGTTCACTACATTTCCAAGTTATCAAGAATGATTCAAAAGTGCAAGGGGTTGATTGAAGAAGTTGTCATGGTTGGACAAGGCCTTGTTCTCATTGGTCACAAGTGTATATTTCTATAAATTCTCAAGATATGGAAGTGTTTTTGGTGGCTATGAGTTCTCATTTTCGTCCTCAACAACTTCTATTTACAAAGCAAGAGTGTTGGTACAAGAAGTTTGTTCAAAATTGTCAAAGTTCCACAAGGCATGTTTATTGATCTAGGAGCTAGGGTTTTGAACTTCAAAGGAGCATATCTTGCTCATATTTTGGTATTTTGGAGTGATTCCAAAGACATCCTTATCTTTAAAGGGTTATCAACAAATCACTTCAAAAGTTCCAAGGAGTTTTCATGTGGAAGAAACTTGATGAAGAAGAAAGATTACAAGTCCTCTAGACGAATCCCCAATTTTCCATGTGTGACTTCAAATGATCATAACTTGGTAAATTTTTATCGCCTTGAGCCCATTAGTTTTCCACAATTATCTTGAGGATGTGAACTTTATGCCTTCTTTTATGTGCAACGTGAGAAAATGGATGGAAGTTGCCTTAAGGATACAAAGGATTATAGGTCATTTTATGAAATTTTGCCAAATTTAACAAGTTATAACTTTCTCAATTTTTGGAGATTTTGAATGGTTAAATTTTCAAAATGTCATTCAAGAGGTCTACTTCATTCCATCTTTTTTGGTCAAGAGCAAATTCCAAGTGGAAGGCTATGTTTGGATGCAAGACATTATAGGTCACTTTTGAAGAAAATTTTGAAATATTTCTAAGTATGGAAAGTCAACATTTTTTCTCCAACTTTGACTCAACACAACTTTCAGCTCAAGCATCCATTTGATTCTATTATTTTTCCATTTCAAATCTTGTAACCTCATCTTTCTAAAGCATCAAGAATCATGCCCTAAGACCCCTTGAGCTGAGAGTGCCATTGGTCAGAAGTTGGCACTTTGAAACTGAATTTTTCACCAAGTCAGAAGTTTGAAATCTTTGTTTTGGCTTCTAATCACAAGTTTTCCACGCTTTTTTCCTATAAACATGTTTAGTGAACTTCCAGAATTGATTAGCATATCAAACGCGCGTTTTGGATGAGTTCTGATCAAATTGGAAGTCACACTTTTCTTGTTTGCAACTTCACACGATTTCCCTCCAAACTTTATCATTTCACACGCTTGGACATTCCATTTGTTTCCCTATAAATAGAGGGTCATTCCCCATTCATTTCCTCAAGCTTGGATAGCCAGAATCACCCTGCCAAACTTGTTCCATAACTCAAAATTCAGCAACTTCGAAATCCATACACAAGCCTTTTTCAATCCAATTTTTTCATCAATTCACCTTCCTTCATCTTCCCTGAAGCCAACTGTTGTACCCCAAAATTTTCCCTCTCGCTTATCAAGAATTTTTCTCACAATATCTCCTTTGGCTCAAGACGACATTAGGTTTGATCAAGCTCAAGACACCTCTTTAAGCACTGATGACAAAATTTAGGGTTTGAGATTGCACAAGGATATTTGAACTTCCAATGCCCTATATGACTTTCATGGATCATTATGGACCCTCAAGATCACTCATGTCATGTTTCAAGCTTTGGATCACATTTTTGCTCAGTCAATTGAGCAGTTGACCTAAAAATCAATTGTATTGGGGAAAAAGTTAACTATGGTCAATTTACAGTCAAACTTCATAATTTTTGATCCACATCAACATTTTAAACCCATATATATCATTTGATCAAGTTTGGACCATAATTCCTGAAGAAATTTGATCAAATCTCCAAAAGGGCAAAATGGTCAAAATTAGGGTTTTGATTGGGAAAGGGCAATTTCTGCTTTTTGACCTAGCAAATGATCAATTGGTTTAAAGCATGATCTCAAGATTCCAATTGCATCATTTTGACTTAATTACATGGCTCAAAACATTGCAAGTCCAATGGCTTGACAGATGAATTTTTCAGTCAACAAATCAAAAGTCAACTGTATACTGAAAAGTCAAACTTTGACTTTTTGGTCAAAATCAAATGCCAAAGATCACAATTCATCAAAACACGTCAAAATATGAAACTTATTCATCAAGAAATCCAAATTTTAAAATTTCATTTTGAAAAGTGAAAATTTCTAAACTTAGAAATTTTTCGAAGTGTTGGAAATTTCTTATTTTTTCATAACTTTGAGAACAATTTTCACCATGATGCAAGATGATTCAAGAGAAACTTCCAACATGAATGTTGTAGATCTACATGAAATCTACAACTTTGCTTTACACAACTCCTTCCAAAAGTGCTTGGATCTCGAGTTATAATTTTAAGAATACATGTTCATAAAACAAAACACTTAGTAAAATTTTTCCCTAATTTGGTCAGGATTTTGACCCAACTTCATGGCACTTTTTCATATAGTTTCAAGGGGAATCTTCAAAAGAAATTCAAAGATGGGTTGTATAGCACATTTCAATATTTCCAAAAAGTCCAAGAACTCATTGAGATCATTTTTGAGTAGGGAGAATCAAAGAGATGAAGTTAGGGTTTTATCACTTGAGTTACAAGTCATTTTGTGATGAACAAAATTCAAATTCAAAGTTATGTTGCATAACCTCTACTTTTCAGGCCTCAAACTTGTTAGGCACTCCATAATTAATGGCTTGCACAGCTGTTAGAGGTTTCATTTCAAGCATTCAATGCAAGGCCATGTTTTATATCCATTTTTGGAAGAAAGTGTATATTGCCATTTTGATAAAGTGTTTTTTTACACAAAACTTGTTCTTGAGCCTTGGACTTGTTCTCTTCTAATCATACATGTATTACAACACAATAGAAATGTTTTAGACACTTACAATCACTCAGTCCATGCTTGTACCTCACATTGAAACTTGGTTTCCCACTTTTCTTCAAAATCAAGTAACCTAGCAATTAGCTAAAAACTTGTACTTCTGATGGTCCAAACCACTCCACTCATTTTTCCTATAGATATACAAACCATTTGCCAAAAAACACACAAAGGCTTGACCCCTGAAAACACCTAGAGCTCAGAATCACATCTCATACCTCCATTTTCACATAAAGTGACCAAAAACTCGAAACTCATAACTCCCTCGTGCGTTTTCAAGCCTTTTGGTTCCTAAAGCTTCTAAACATCATTTAGAATTGATCCTACACCCTGTTACAGAACTGTAACACCATTAACACCATCCTCCATTTTCAAAAATAGAGCTTTACACTTGGATTTCTCCAGAACTCCTCAAGTACTTTCAGCTCAAGCTAAGCATCCCATTAGCTTCCTGGGAACTTGAGGAAGCTAACCCAATCATTGGAACTCCTTGAAAGCTGCTCAAAATTCAAACCCGATACCCTCTTGCAAGATAAGTTTTCTAACTTTGTAACTTTTCATACATGCATCATCAATGATTTATTTGTGAATGAAACATGTAGACATCATTGCCCTAAAGCTAACCATGTCCATAGTTTCCATTAATTTTGCTTGAGCTTAGAGAATTTTAGGATTGAAGTTTATGAGATTTTTAGGGTTCAGATTAGGGCCAATAAAATTCATTCTTATCTTTGATCTTTAGTTTTAATGCTTTACATTTCTGAAAACGTGAGGAAATTTGCTATAAGTTTCATGTTTACAGTTTTCACTTTTGTTGAGATTTGAACAAGTTACAGAGCTTCTGGCTGGGCGTGAGGTTGAAGATGAAGTTGGCCTCAGGAATATGTTTGTCTTATCTATTTATTGTTTGGTTTATATAAACGGATGTATATCCACCCCAGTGGTAGAAGCGCGCGCCTGTAACCAAAGGGACCAGGGTTCGAGCCCTAGTGGTACCCTTTTGGTTTTTTTCACATTTTTGCAATTCTGATCTTTTCTTTTTCGCAGGCGCTGGGCCTCCCTTTGGGCTTTTTTTGTTTTTTTCTTATCTCTAACCCCCCCTGTTTCATTTCATACCCCTGGCCCAGTTTTTATTTTCTTTTCTTATTTTCATTTTATTTATTTTCTTAAATATTTTTCTAATATTAAAAAAAAATCATAAAAAATATAAAAATGGTATATTTATATTTTGACTTAGTTTATTTATTTTTTCTCATAAAAATTATTTTTATTTAATCAATACTTTATTTATTTTACTAATTATCTTTGTAAATTTAATTAAAAAATAGGCTTTTAGTTATTTTCTTTTACACCATTTAAATATATTATTTTAATATAAAAAGGCCAAATATTTTATAATACTATAATTTATTTTCAAGACAAAAATACCAAAAATATTTTTCTTAAACTTAATTTCTTTTTAATCAATTAATAGATTTAGGGTTTTATTTAAAATCTTTTCTTAGTAAATTTAGGTTTTACTTTTAATTAATTATTTTCTTCTAGCTAATTAGGTTAAAAATCAAAACCCCTTCTATCATGAAAAATCAAACAAACATCAATTTTCTTTGCATTTACATTCTTGCATATTTATCTATTTTTTTACATTTATTTATTTAACTCTTGTACCAATTCAATATGGTTGTAATAGATTAACTAGGTTTATTTTATTTCAACCCCCATTTACAATTTGTACACCCCCTCCCACAAGTATTGTAATAGCGTAGTAACTTTAAATTCCGCAATTTATCGCTTTATATATAACATGTTAGTAATTAGGGTTTGTATGGGAAGACTAAAACCAATACTTAGAAAACCCAAATTTAAGACAAAATCAAGCATGTAAACAATACACTTTCACACAAGCACCCCTAGGGTAAATCCAATTGGTTGCCTTTACAAAATGACCATATTACGCATGTGAAGTGTCTTAGCAAAAACAAACAAAAATACAAGATCATAGTCCCTGGATGACGCTATCTAAGTTGCCTTTCAAATGATCTTGGTCCCTAAAAGAGAATGCTAAGATACCTTGCAACATTTCTAATCATGGTTATACGATGACTCACACCCGTCCCGTTTACATCCAAAGATATGGTTACTTACCAAATCAATGGTAAGATAACAATGTCAAAGGAAAAGAAAATGAACAAGAAATACTTTTGAGTAGGTAGAATGCTCCTAATTACTTGTTCCATTAAAAAAAACATCCTTTCTATTTTCAAAACAAACACCTACACTTTCAAAACTTCTTACAAAACTTGAAAATATTTTCAAAAGATCAACATCTTTGTATACATTCTTACGAACGAGAATCATTAAAAAGATTGCCTAAACAATGGCCTCTTTACAAAATACTTTAAAAAAAACCACACAAAGCACAATTTCAAACAAAATCAAGTGATCTAGCAAGTAACTAAGAGCCCATGGAAAACCATGGATGAAAAAGGTTCTAATACCTTCCCTTTTCATAATCTACCCCCTGAACTCAAGAAATAATCTCAAAGGTATTTCCTGTGCTTTTTCACCTTTCCTTTTGGATAAAAGAAAAGTCAGTGGCGACTCTTGCTAACCGAAACATTTGAGATCAAACATAAAACCTTCAAGTCAGTTCTCCCACCATATCACAGAACTGGCGACTCTCTGGGGAATATTATAAAAGTGGGGTTACCTTAGGGTTAGATCATATTTACTTGCTTTCATTATTTGACTTGTATGCTTTACATTATGGTTCTTGTTTTGGGTTTTGATCCTCTACCCGGATTTGGGATACCTTATAGGTAAGTAGCAATACATTATGGAAACTGTGCGGGGTATACCGACATGGTCTAAGCAATAGCTACGTTAGTGTGACATATTTATGGGTACCGGTAGCCCTTGAGTTAATCAAGGAGAATACGGGGCCGCTGTGTGATGTCATGAAGCACTAATAAACTTTTAGAACCTTTACTTGACCAACTTGGCCTTTAGGACGTAGTGAGATGACCGAGTTTGGTGCAGTCTGAAGTTGGTAGAACTCGATACTATACTCATTGAGGTTTGGTTTTTGGGATATTTCGGTCGCCATTAAAGAGGCTTGTGCTGAAACAATGCTCAAGGAAACAAACCAGTGATATTGAGCTCCTTAGAACCTAGTTACTATTTCTAGGACAGGTTGAACCAACTAAACTTCAAGAGGGTACTTACCTATGAGACTCCATGCAAGCCTAAACCTAAGGAATTGTCTGCTTTATTTGTATATATATATATATATATATATATATATATATATATATATATATATATATATATATATATATATATATATATATATATATATATATATATATATATATATACTTGTACATAACATCATGAACATCATAACATCATATTCATTCACGAACCATTTCAAGGATCTTGGGATTCATCTTTGTTCTGTTTTGTAGGACATGGATTCTATTAGCAGGAAAACTATTCAAGTCAATCTTGTAAAGATCCCTCCACAACTTAAGGAGCTAGCTTTAAGGATTCCAGAAAATTCTCCATTCACCGAGAGACATGGTCGCCTACTCAACTTGGTCATCTCCAACACTGATGAAGACATGATGAAGGTGCTCTTTCAATTCTTTGATCCTTTACACCATTGCTTCACATTTCCCAATTATCAACTTGTACCAACTTTGGAAGAATTCTCCCAACTCTTAAGGATTCCTATTCTCAATCAACTACCTTTCAACGGTACGGAAAGAGACCCAAAGCCAGAAGAGATTGATCAAGCTCTACACTTGCAAAGTTATTGTTTGAGAAACCCTGAAACTGTTGGAACTCTTTGGATCAGTAAGATTTTGAGGAAATTGTGGATCTCCTCATCTATGGGATGGTTTTGTTTCCAAATCCTGACCAACTCATAGATGTGAGCGCTGCCAAAATCTTCATATCCCGCAACCCGATGCCTACTTTGCTAGGGGACATCCTACACTCTTTTCACACTCGCACTATGAGGAAAAGAGGGTTCCTTATGTGTAGCACTCCTCTCTTGGCAAGATGGTTTATTTTTCATCTTCCCCAATATGTATTGAAGAACGAGCAAGGTTCAAGGTGGTCACAAAGGTTGATGACGCTCAAACATTCAGACATTCATTGGTGTTCCCTATCCATAGAGAATGTTACTATTGTCGACCGTTATGGAGAGTTCCCTAATGTCCCTTTACTTGGCATTAGAGGAGGCATCACCTACAACCCCTGCTTAGCCTTAAGACAGTTTGGTTACGCCTGAAGGGATGGCCCGTATGAGATGCTGATTCAAGGTTTGGTATTTGACTACAAGAACGACAATCAAGGTCTTCGTCAGAGATTTATCCGAGCTTGGAGGATGTTGAACAAGGTAGATAGCAAGACACCGGGGCACAAGAATTCCATCCCTCTTGAGCCTTACCTCAAATGGGTATGAACTCGTGCTCAGAGTCTTATGATGCCTTATCCTTCCATTCTCTTGGTAATCATTGAGCCTGTTACGAAAGGAGATGTTCCATACACTATCCTACATCCTGGCATGCCCACATCTATTGAAGACTTACAAAGATATTGGATACAACTCAAGAGGGAGCGAGATACTTTTTAAGCCCAATTCTATGCTAGCGAAAAGAAGGTTTTGGAACTCACTAAGCAACTTCATGAGGAGTAGACTCTGAATGCCTACATTGCACCAAAGAGGATGCGTACAATATTTTTATCTTAGAGTTTTTTTGTATTTTTTTTCCAAAGAGGCATTGATGTACTCAAGCTTTAATTTATTAATATAACGTGTGTTTCCTTTTTGTCTAAAAAAATTTGAATCTTTAAAATCCTTGAAATCATTGCATATGCATTTACCATTCATCATAACATAAGCAGGTTTCTTGCAACAAGTCTCCTCATCTTTCTACTGTTTATTTCAGTAAGATGGATCTCGAGCAAACGGTGAAGCACCTCCAAGCTCAAAATGCCCAGTTTCAACAGATGTTCTTAACTCTAGCCAAAGGACAAGAAGAGTTGAAGACCTTGTTGGTTGAAGAGAAAAAGAAGAAAAAGAAAATAACCGGAGTTCTAAACATGGGAAGAATATTCCAAGGACAGGCAAGAAGGACTTTAGACTTTGCTACGTCATCTAGTGAGAAAGACAAACAAGATGGGAAAGGTAAGGAAGCAGTTGTTCAGCCAGATTCAGAAGAGGAAGAGGAGGAAGAAGACTATTCTGAAGAACAATATCCTCCAGTCGACGACAAGTATAAGCATCTAGAAGAACGGTTAAGTGCAATGGAAATCCAAAAAGTGCCTGGATTGGACTTTGAGGAGTTGGGGTTAGTATCTGGCATAGTCATTCCTCCAAAATTCAAAGCATCGGTGTTCGCCAAATACGATGGAGTTTCATGTCACAAAATGCATCTCCGGTCCTATGTGAGGAAAATCCATCCTCATACCGCTGACAAGGATTTATGGGTACACTTCTTTCAAGACAGTCTGTCTTGAACTCAACTTGATTGGTTTTATCAGTTGGAAAGAGCCAATGTTCATAACTGGAAAGATCTTGCTGCTGCCTTTTACAAACAATACCAATACAACGCTGATCTTGCATCCACCCGTACTCAACTCTAGAGTATGGCCATGGTTTCAAGTGAGGGCTTCAAAGACTATGCGCAAAAATGGAGGGACATAGCAGGAAGGGTCCAACCTCCCCTATCTGAAAGAGATTTGGTAGACATGTTTTTGGGCACCTTGTCTGGGCCCTTCTTTAATCACTTAATTGGATGTTCATCAGCAGGATTTACTGAATTGATATTGACCGGAGAAAGAGTAGAGGCCTGGATAAAGAATGGGAAGATTCAAAAAGATGCATCCTCTACTGCTGTAAGGAAACCATTCATTGGAAAGAAATAAGTGGTTGTTGTATATCCTCAGAGAAATTAAGATAGGGCTGAACATCGTCCAATGGTGGGGGCTGTCATGATTCCTAAACCAGAGCCTGCTCATCAAAGAGGAAACCAGCCAAGAATGGAAAGACCAGTCAGACAATTCACCCAAATTAATATGACACTATCTCAAGTATTGCCACATTTGTTAAGGTCCAACCTAGTGACTTTGAAAGAAGCTCCAAAGAATCCTAACACAACCTCTCCTCACTATCATCCTAATGCCCTTTGTGCATACCACTCTGAGAGTCCCGACCATGACACTAACAATTGATGGTCTCTAAAGAACAAAGTATAAGACCTCCTTGAAGCCAAAGAGATTGAATTCGATGCGCCAGAAAAGCCCAATGTCATTACTGCCCCTATGCCCAAACACGGTCGTAATGTCAACTCCGTCGAGGAAGATACGTTTGTTACTTCAGTTGATGAACTTGTGACCCCACTCCTGACTATCAAAGAGAATTTGTTGAATGTCGGTGTTTTCCCAGGCTATGATGAAAGATATCATTTCTGTTTATCCTCACCAACCAACTATCCTTTGTAGAAAGCAGGCGTTCAATGCCTAATAGATAACAAGGAAATTTTGTTCGAGAAGGCTTCTGTTCCAACTGTTTCTTATAATGATGTTTCCATCGTGACCATTTCCGACAATTCTTCTAGGGTCTCCACCAAAATACCCATTAGTATTACATCAATTCCTAAAGTATCTCCGTTGATGATTACAATGCTTGGACCAATCCCGTATTCGTCAGACAAAATCGTACCATGGAATTATGGAGGGGATGTCTACTACCACGGTATCAAGCAATATTGGCCAGCTGTTGAAGATTCAAGTTCTGAGAAAGTTGACTTCGATACCAGTAATATCGTAGGGACTAGTAAGATAACCCGAAGTGGAAGGGTTTTCTCTCCATGAATTTCTCCTCCAAAAGCTATTTCTGGACCCGTAATCATTCCTGTTGTTGTTGCTCCTCCAAAGGTTATTCCCAATCCTACAATCATCTCTGCTAATACCCCTATTGAGAAAACTGTTACAGTCCCTGTTATCACCCCTACTGACATTCCTGCTGCCGAGTCAACCAAGACTCGAGGTAAAGGTATTCTGATTGAGCCTGTCCGGACGAAGGCAAACTTAGTAGCTATCCATGAGACCTCCCGGAAAGAGATGGAGGAAATTCTCAAGATCATAAAAAGAAGCGACCACAACATAGTTGAGCAACTGGGGAAAACTCCATAAAAAAATTTCCATGCTGACGTTGTTGTTATGTTCCGAGGCGCATGCAAAGGCCTTGGTAAAATTCCTGAAAACTGCCCATGTACCCCAAGAAACATCTACTGGTCAGTTCCAAGACTGTTTAGCCAGCTTGACCGCAGATAATGGTTTAGGTTTTTCGGATGCTGATTTAACGCCAAGAGAGAGGAAGCATAACGAGGCATTGCATGTCTCAGTCGAATGCAAGGGTACAACTCTAGCTCATGTCTTGGTTGACACTGGTTCGTCTCTGAATGTGTTGCCTAAAAAGGCTCTTGATAGGCTTGACTGTGAGGGATTGACATTGAAACCAAACAACATAGTAGTGAGGGCTTTTGATGGCTCAAAAAGGATGGTGCATAGGGAAGTGGACATCCCCATAAAAGTTGGAACCCAAACATTTGACCTAACTTTTTATGTAATGGATATTAGCCCTTCATACTCCTGCTTATTAGGCCGACCGTGGATCCACAATGCTGGTGCTGTTACTTCTACGTTGCATCAAATGCTGAAATATCCAATTCAAGGGAAAATCATCATTGTTCATGGAGAAGAAGAGTATATGGTTAGCCATCTAAATTCCTTCAGATATGTGGAATTAGATGGTGAATTTATTGAAACTCCATTCCATCACTTTGAAGAAGTCCCGCAAGATGTGGCAGTGACCAAGGCTGTGTCTCAAGTCCCCAAAATTAAAAGGCCTCCACTCAAGATGTCATCTTTGAAGGATGCCAAGGCAGTGATAGAAGAAGGTGGGTGCACCATTTGGGGACAACTCCCAGATATCCCATACAAATCTGATAAATTTGGTATGGGTTTCACTAAGGTGCCCAGAAAGTTGTACGTCAAGCTCGTGCTGGAGGACCACCCTTGAAGATCAGGAACCACCAAGTCAACGCTGTAGAGGATGATGAAGACAGCTACAACATGAAGGATTGGATTTACCCAACTGTCAGTTGAGGGCTCAGCAACTGGGAGGCTAGATATTTTGTCCCAATCACATTTATCCCACAGTAATTTTTCTTTACATTTCGTCAGATCTGTAATATTAAAACAATTCAGACTCTTAAAACCTTGTGTCTTACCCGAGGCACAATGGTCCATTTGTAAGGGTTATTATCTCATTTCCATATGACATCAATGAATCATGGACGTTTTGCATACAAACTTTGTGCTCATTGTTTTTCTTTTTACATTTTCATTTCTTTCAAAGATAGCTATACTCTTACACACACTCACACTCACAATGCAGGTCTACATCCATTCAGGATCCCATGGGTAACGGTTCTTCTATGGCCTTCTACGGCTCTGAAAAGCTAATCTACCAAGCTGAAGATGAAGGTGAGGAAGATTGTGAAGTACCATAGGAACTCGCCAGATTACTGCAACAAGAAGAGAGGACCATTCAGCCCCACGAGGAACCAGTGGACACAATCAACCTAGGTACCAAAGAAGACAAAAGAGAAGTCAAGGTGGGTGCTAATCTAGAATCTGGTATCAAAGAGCGTCTGATTCAGTTGCTACACGAGTATGTTGAGGTCTTTGCCTGGTCGTATGAAGACATGCCGGGACTTGATGCAGATATCGTGGTACATCATCTACCTATAAAAGAAGACTGCCCACCGGTAAAACAAAGGGTCCGTCGCATGCGATCAGACATGTCAGATAAAATCAAAGCAGAAGTCATGAAACAATTCAACACCGGATTCTTGGCTGTCACCTCCTACCCACAGTGGGTTGCCAATGTTGTTTCCGTGCCCAAAAAGGACGGCAAAGTGCGAATGTGTATGGACTATAGAGATTTGAATAGGGAAAGCCCTAAGGATGGTTTCCCACTACCCCACATTGATGTTCTAGTTGACAATATGGCACAATATAAAGTGTTTTCCTTCATGTACGATTTCTCAAGATACAACAAAATCAAAATGGCGCTTGAGGACATGGAGAAAACAACCTTTGTCACACAGTGGGGCACATTCTGCTACAAGGTTATGCCATTCGGATTGAAGAATGCTGGGGCAACCTATCAGCGTGCCATGGTAGCTCTATTTCACAACATGATACATCACTAAATAGAAGTCTATATGGACGACATGATAGCTAGATCTCAAACAGAGGAAGAATATCTTGATCATTTACAGAAACTGTTTGAGAGGCTAAATAAATACAAGCTAAGGTTGAACCCAAATAAATGTACATTTGGGGTGAGGTCCGGTAAACTCCTAGGCTTTGTCGTCAGCAATAAAGGTATCGAGGTGGATCCTGCCAAGGTGAAAGCGATACAAGAGATGCCTGCTCCTCATACTGACAAGGAAGTTAGAGGATTCTTGGGACGTTTAAATTACATTGCCAGATTCATTTCTCACGTGACAGCTACTTGTGAACCAATCTTCAAATTACTGAAGAAAGATCAAGTAGTCAAATGGAATGAAGAGTGCGAAACTTCTTTTGACAAGATCAAAGAGTACCTGCAAGAGCCTCCTATTTTGATGCCACCAGTTGAGGGAAGACCGTTGATCATGTATCTGACTGTTTTGGAAAATCAATGGGGTGTGTGTTGGGGCAGCATGACGAGTCTGGCCAAAAAGAGCACGCTATTTATTACCTGAGCAAAAAGTTTACCGACTGTGAAATAAGATATTCACTGCTCGAGAAAACTTGCTTCGCTCTGGCATGGGCTGCTCACCGGCTAATACAGTATATGCTGACCCATACTACCTTGTTGATATCTAAAATGGATCCAATAAAATACATCTTTGAGAAACCTGCTCTCTCTGGGAGAATAGCGAGATGGCAGATGATCCTGACAGAATATGACATACAGTATACTACCCAGAAAGCAATAAAGGGCAGTGTACTAGCTGATCACCTTGCTCACCAAGTTGTAGAAGACTACCAGTCCATGAAGTTAGAATTCCCAGATGTAGACATCATGATGGTAAACAACTGTGGAAAATTCAGACCATATGACGGACCCGAACAAGGATCCCGATGGACCCTGGTTTTTGATGGGGCCTCTAACGCACTCGGCAATGGTATTGGTGATGTACTCATATCTCCTGAAGGATGTCATACTCCCTTTACGGCAAGACTATGCTTCAATTGTACAAACAACATGGCGGAATACGAAGCATCCATTTTTGGTCTCAAAGCTTCCATAGATTTGGTGATTAAATCTTTAAATGTATTCGGAGATTCAGCTTTGGTCATCAGCCAGATCAAAGGAGAATGGGATACCAAACACCCTAACCTTATCCCCTACAAAGAACATGTGTTGACTTTGATCCCACATTTTGAGAAAATTATCTTTGAGCATTTCCTGCGAGAAGAAAATCAGCTAGCAGATGCACTAGCCACAATGTCATCCATGTTTAAACTTAAATGGGATAACGAAGCTCCCTAGATCACCATTGAACGAATGGATGAACCAGCTCACTGTCACAAGATTAATACCGAAGAAGTAGTGGACCAGCCTTGGTTTCACGAAGTCAAGAGGTATCTCGAGGCTCAAGAATATCCATAAGGAGCTTCAGTCAATGATAAGAAGTTCTTAAGGAGATTCTCTGCTAAATTCTTCCTTAGTAATGGCATTCTCTACAAACGCAACCATGAATTGGTGTTACTTCGGTGCGTAGATAAGGTTGAAGCGGAAATGATCATGGTTGATCTACATAAAGGCACTTTTGGCACCCATTCTAGTGGGCATACGATGGCAAAGAAAATCCTATGGGCAGGCTATTACTGGTTTACCATGGAAGCAGATTGCTATCAACATTCTCGAACCTGCCACAAGTTTCAGATATATGCTGACAAGGTGCACGTCCCTCCGGTTCCTTTAAATGTCTTGACGGCTCCTTGGCCTTTTTCTATGTGGGGCATCGATATGATTGGGGAAATCAAACCAACAGCCTCCAATGGACAACGCTTCATCTTAGTGGCCATTGACTATTTTGCAAAGTGGGTTGAGGCAGCCTCTTTTGCTTCCGTGACCAAGAATGTTATACCTGGTTCATTAAATAGAATCTCATCTGCCGGTATGGTATCTCGGAGAGGATCATCACATACAATGGTACGAATCTAAACAATACTATGATCACTGCCATGTGCGAGCAATTCAAGATCCAGCATCATAATTCTTCCCCTTACCGGCCAAAGATGAATGATGCTATCGAAGCCGCAAATAAGAATATAAAAAAGATCATACATAAAATGACAGTCACATACAAAGACTGGCATGATATTCTACCATTAGCTCTCCACAGGTATCATACCACATCACGCACATCAACCGGGGAAACACCCTACTCTCTGGTTTACGGCATAGAGGTTGTCTTGCCTATTGTGGTCCAAATCCCCTCTCTGAGAATTATGAAGGATGCAGATCTGAATGAAGAAGATTGGATCCAGACTCGACTTGATCAACTGAACTTGATTGATGAGAAAAGACTTATTACTGTCTGTCATGGTCAAATGTATCAAAAATGGATGATCAAGGCTTTTAACAAAAAGGTCAGACGCCAAGTGTATCAAGTCGGGGATTTGGTGATCAAACGCATCATACTGCCGCAAGGTGATCCCAGGGGAAAATGGACTCCTACCTACAAAGGACCATTTGTAATCAAAAGAATATTCTCTGGTGGAGCAATGATCTTGACCACCATGGATGGCGACGACCTGCCACACCCTGTGAACGCAGACATAGTCAAAAGGTACTATGCCTAAGAGAACCTCTAGGTTGACACACCTAGGCAAAACAAGGGCATCCCGGCAAACCAAAAAGGTTCGGGCAAAAATTAGGGATAAACCAAAAAAAATCTGTACACCCGGCAAGCTGAAAACCCAAAAGGGAGGCTTGGGCATAAAAGGGTCTTCCGGTGGATTGAAAACCCGAAAGGGCGGTCCAGGCAAAAGTTAGGGAATTAAAGCGTATGACTATGTCCTGTTGGGATCATCTTACGGACAACCTTACAGACAACCTGACAAACTCAGTGGTTCTGATCAGTTCAATCATCTTCGGATAAGGTAACAAATAGACAAGATTCTCAAAGACATGAAGGCTATAGAAGAATGGAACCCCATGGGATTATTTCACATAGCTATCTTTTCTTTGTATCAAATTTTCATTTTTTTACGATGGCATTCTCTTACTAGAATGTTTGTCTCATTGTACAAAAAATACTTACTCAAAGTCAATACAAAGATATCCCTTTGAAAGTGCAAAACTACCTGTTTTTTTCTTTACTCTTGTGTTTTGTTTGCAAAAATGTCCAATGATTTTTTTTGAACATATGCACTTAAACATAATTACTGTTTACAAGTGAACAAAATAAAAAGACAATCACTAATGGCTTTAAGAGATAGGGAAATCTCTCTAAGTTATCTCCGTAAAATCCCCCACAGTGTGCAGTTTAATCCCCAACGGAACAAAGCTTCCAGTTATCAATCCTCGGTAGAAGTCGCCAAATTTCTCAGGATTCCCCAAAAGGATTTTACAAGCAGTGCACGGCGTTTCCCTTACAACAGAGTTTATTTCTCTAAGCAGAAATTCGTCAACACTTCAACTTCACAACATGAAGATTTACACTCCATATCCTCAGCAGCAATCAGGGATTTATTTTCCCCAATCCAACAGCAGCGCAGCAGATTAGCTCACATACACATACATCGCATACATATATCATAAACATTCATAACACGTATGCATTATACCATGCAGTTCATACAACATGACATTGCATATTAGCTAACATTTTACCCTTTTCAGGATAAGATTAATAAACAGCTACCATTAACAATGTTCAAATATTTTTCAGATATAGTTCAGATACGCTCCAGACACTAATGCCATCCTGATACTCATTCAGATTAAATTTTTCCAGATACAATACAAATATGCTCCAGACACGGACGCCATCCTGATACTCATTCAGATTCAACTTTCAGATACAGTTCAGATACGCTCCAGACACGGATGCCATCCTGATACTCATTCAGATTCAGCTCTCAGATACAGTTTATATATGCTCCAGACACGGATGTCATTCTGATACTCATTCAGATTCAGCTTTTAGATACAGTTCAGATACGCTCCAAACACGGATGCCATTCTGATACTCATTCAGTTTCAAATTACATACACGGTTCAACAATCATTTCTGGATGGCATCTACAAGACCATCTCTAACAACTTTCCATCATCTCTCCAAATGGCATCTTTAATCCCCCTCAACAATCACATCCTCGAGTGCAAATTTCTAGGCACTCTAGTTCCAATCATCTTCCACCTTCGAGTCACGAATGGTAAAACTCACCAATCTAACTCTTCAGGCTTAATAAGATTGAACAGGGGCAGTTGTTGTACCCCAAAATTTCCCCCCTCACTTATTAAGAATTTTGCTCACAATATCTCCTTTGGCTCAAGATTGCATTAGGTTTGATCAAGCTCAAGACACCTCCTTAAGCACTGATGACCAAATTTAGGGTTTGAGATTGCACAAGGATATTTTAACTTCCAATGCCCCATATGACTTTCATGGATCATTATGGACCCTCAAGATCACTCATGTCAAGTTTCAAGCTTTGGATCACATTTTTGCTCAATCAATTGAGCAGTTGACCTAAAAATCAGTTGTATAGGGGAAAAAGTCAACTATGGCCAATTTACAGTCAAACTTCATAATTTTTTATCCACATTAACATTTTAAACCCATATCTATAATTTGATCAAGTTTGGACCATAATTCCTCAAGAAATTTGATCAAATCTCCAAAAGGGCAAAATGGTCAAAATTAGGGTTTTGACTGGGAAAGGGCAATTTCTGATTTTTGACCTAGCAAATGATCAATTGGTTTAAGGAATGATCTCAAGAGTACAATTGCATCATTTTTACCTTAGGACATGGCTCAAAACATTGCAATTCCAATGGGTTGATAGATGAATTTTTCAGTCAACTGATCAAAAGTCAATTGTATACTGAAAAGTCAAACTTTGACTTTTTGGTCAAAATCAAATGCCAAAGATCATAATTCATCAAAACACGTCAAAATATGAAACTTATTCATCAAGAAATCCAAATTTTAAAATTTCATTTTGAAAAGTGAAAATTTCTAAACTTAGAAATTTTTCGAAGTGTTGGAAATTTCTTATTTTTTCATAACTTTGAGAACAATTTTCACCATGATGCAAGATGATTCAAGAAAAACTTCCAACATGAATGTTGTAGATATCCATGAAATATACAACTTTTCTTTACACAACTCCTTCCAAAAGTGCTTGGATCTCAAGTTATAATTTTAAGAATACATGTTCATGAAACAAAACACTTAGTAAAATTTTGCCCTAATTTGGTCAGGATTTTGACCCAACTTCATAGCACTTTTTCATATAGTTCAAAGAGGAATCTTCAAAAGAAATTCAAAGATGGGTAGTATAGCACATTGCAATATTTCCAAAATGTCCAAGAACTCCTTGAGATCATTTTTGAGTAGGGAGAATCGAAGAGATGAAGTTAGGGTTTTATCACTTGAGTTACAAGTCATTTTGTGATGAACAAAATTCAAATTCAAAGTTATGCTGCATAAACTCTACTTTTCAGGCCTCAAACTTGTTAGACACTCCATAATTAATGGCTTGCATATCTGTTAGAGGTCTCATTTCAAGCATTCAATGCAAGGCCATGTTTTATATCCATTTTTGGAAGAAAGTGTATATTGCCATTTTGATAAAGTGTTTTTTTACACAAAACTTGTTCTTGAGCCTTGGACTTGTTCTCTTATGATCATACATGTCTTACAACACAAGATAAATGTTTTAGACACTTATAATCACTCAGCCCATGCTTGTACCTCACATTGAAACTTGGTTTCCCACTTTTCTTCAAAATCAAGTAACCTAGCAATTAGCTGAAAACTTGTACTTCTGATGGTCCAAACCACTCCAATCCTTTTTCTTATAGATATACAAGCCATTTGCCAAAAAACACACAAAGGCTTGACCCCTGAAAACACCTAGAGCTCAGAATCACATCTCATACCTCCATTTTCACATAAAGTGACCAAAAACTCGAAACTCATAACTCCCTCGTGCGTTTTTAAGCCTTTTGGTTCCTAAAGCTTCTAAATATCATTTAGAACTGATCCTACGCCCTGTTACAGAACTGTAACACCATTAACACCATCCTCCATTTTCAAAAATAGAGCTTTACACTTGGATTTCTCCAGAACTCCTCAAGTACTTTCAGCTCAAGCTAAGCATCCCATTAGCTTCCTGGGAACTTGAGGAAGCTAACCCAATCATTGGAACTCCTTGAAAGCTGCTCAAAATTCAAACGTGATACCCTCTTGCAAGGTAAGTTTTCTAACTTTGGAACTTTTCATACATGCATCATCAATGATTTATTTGTGAATGAAACATGTAGACATTATTGCCCTAAAGCTAACCATGTCCATAATTTCCATTAATTTTGCTTGAGCTTAGAGAATTTTAGGATTGAAGTTTCTGAGATTTTTAGGGTTCATATTAGGGCCAATGAAATTCATTCTTATCTTTGATCTTTAGTTTTAATGCTTTACATTTCTGAAACTGTAAGGAAATTTGCTACAAGTTTCATGTTTACAGTTTTCATTTTTGTTGAGATTTGAACAAGTTACAGAGCTTCTGGCTGGGCGTGAGGTTGAAGATGAAGTTGGCCTCAGGAACATGTTTGTCTTATCTATTTATTGTTTGGTTTATATAAACGGATGTATATTCACCCCAGTGGTAGAAGCGTGCGCATGTAACCAAAGGGACCAGGGTTCGAGCCCCAGTGGTACCCTTTTGGTTTTTTTCACATTTTTGCAATTTTGATCTTTTCTTTTTGGCAGGCGTGGGCCTCCCTTTGGGCTTTTTTTTTTGTTTTTTTTCTTATCTCAAACCCCCCCTGTTTCATTTCATACCCCTGACCCAATTTTTATTTTCTTTTCTTATTTTCATTTTATTTATTTTCTTAAATATTTTTCTAATATTAAAAAAAATCATAAAAAATATAAAAATGGTATATTTATATTTTGACATAGCTTATTTATTTTTTCTCATAAAAATTATTTTTATTTAATCAATACTTTATTTATTTTACTAATTATCTTTTTAAATTTATTTAAAAAATAGGTTTTTAGTTATTTTCTTTTACACCATTTAAATATATTATTTTAATATAAAAAAGGCCAAATATTTTATAATACTATAATTTATTTTCAAGACAAAAATACCAAAAACACTTTTCTTAAACTTAATTTCTTTTTAATCAATTAATAGATTTAGGGTTTTATTTAAAATCTTTTCTTAGTAAATTTAGGTTTTACTTTTAATTAATTATTTTCTTCTAGCTAATTAGGTTAAAAATCAAAACCCCTTCTCTCATGAAAAATCAAACAAACATCAATTTTCTTTGCATTTACATTCTTGCATTTATCTATTTTTGTACATTTATTTATTCAACTCTTGTACCAATTCAATATGGTTGTAATAGATTAACTAGGTTTATTTTCTTGCAACCCCCATTTACAATTTGTACACCCCCCTCCCACAAGTATTGTAATAGCGTAGTAACTTTAAATTCTGCAATTTATCGCTTTATATATAACATGCTAGTAATTAGGGTTTGTATGGAAAGACTAAAACCAATACTTAGAAAACCCTAATTCAAGACAAAATCAAGCATGAAAACAATACACTTGCACACAAGCACCCCTAGGGTAAATCCACTTGGTTGCCTTTACAAAATGGCCATATTACGCATGTGAAGTATATTAGCAAAAATAAACAAAAATACAAGATCATAGTCCCTGGATGACGCTATCTAAGTTGCCTTTCAAATGATCTTGGTCCCTAAAAGATAATGCTAAGATACCTTGCAACATTGTTAATCATGTTTATACGATGACCCACACCCGTCCCGTTTACATCCAAAGATAAGGTTACTTACCAAATCAATGGTAAGATAACAATGTCAAAGGAAAAGAAAATGAACAAGAAAGACTTTTGAGTAGGTAGAATGCTCCTAATTAGTTGCTCCATTTCAAAACAAACATCCTTGATATTTTCAAAACAAACACCTACACTTTCAAAACCTCTTACAAAACTTGAAAACATTTTCAAAAGATCAACATCTTTGTATACATTCTTACGAACGAGAATCATTACAAAGATTGCCTAAACAATGGCCTCTTTACAAAATACTTTTAAAAAAAACCACACAAAGCACAATTTCAAACAAAAGCAAGTGATCTAGCAAGTAACTAAGAGCCCATGGAAAACCATGGATGAAAAGGGTGCTAATGCCTTGCCTTTTCATAATCTACCCCCCGAACTCAAGAAATAATCTCAAAGGTCTTTCCTGTGCTTTTTCACCTTTCCTTTTGGATAAAAGAAAAGTCGGTGGAGACTCTTGCTAACCACAACATTTGCAATCAAACGCAAAACCTTCAAGTCAGTTCTCCCACCGTATCACACCAACCATATAATTACATTCAAGAATCGTGCCCTATATTGCTCCATAGAAGTCCAGTTTCAGAGCTCTGCAACTCAACTTCAATAGGTAGATTCCTTCATCAATTCTTCAAAACTTTGATATCATTGTGATGCTTTCATTACCCTGGTTCTAGTCGCAACACTTGCTTTTTTTACTGGAAACACGTTTTGACCATGAAATTTCAAATCCCTTTTCAAAACTTTCTTTTCAAATTGCTTGAGCTACAATTTATATAAATTTGGCGCGAGGGTGTGGTTGTCTTCGTCTTGAAAAGACGAAGCGAATGACATAGGTCTGAGCTTCTGATTTTATAGTTTGAGAGACCTGCAACTCACGTTGGCTGGAGGTTGAAGATGACCAACGTGTCATCTTTCAACTAATGATGGCGTATCACTTGTTATCACTACACCAAATTTGTCTTTTAGCAGCACCCCTACTAAAGCGCTTTTTGTAAAAAGCGCTGGTATAGGTTGCGCTAAAAACAAAATAAAAAAACACGCTAAAAAAGCGCTCTTAAAGGGGGGGGGGGGGGTTACAAAAGCGCTTTCAGAAAGCGCTCTTAGAGGCTGGGGTACGAAGGCGCATTTGAAAAGCGCTCTTATAGTGGGGGGGGGTATGAAAGCGCTTTCTGAAAGCGCTCTTATAGGGGGCTTATGAAAGCGCTTTCAAAAGCGCTGATATAGGGGGTGGGGTACAAGAGCGCTTTTATCCTCAAAAGCGCTGGTATAGCCTTAGTTACGAAAGCGCTTTTCAAAAGCGCTGTCATACCCTCTTTACAATTAAAAATTTTTAAAACAAAATTATACTAAACGCGTTCTTCGTTTCCAAATCCCTAATTTCTGCTGAAAACGCACAAAATCTTGCATTCTCAGAAAACTCACAAAATCGTTTCCAAATCCCTAATCGTTGAAAACTCACATCGTTTCAATCGTTCTCCGTTCTCAATCGTCTTCTTCGAAAGAAAAAAAGCTTGGAATACTTAAGGATCAAGAGCTTGCTTCATCAAGTCGTCTCCAATATTTCATCATCATCTTCTTCCTAGAGGTGAGTTCATAGTTAAATTTTAGCTTTGAGAGAAAAATCCATGGTTGGGAAGTTAGTGTAGGTGTTTAGGTATTGGCTTGCATTTTTGGTAAACTCCAAGTGTATGTATGAATGTCATGACTGATGTCATAACATTCTAGTTCAGGTTGTACTAACTCTTTAGGTACATATGCAGAAAAATATTGTAACTCAAATACTGATGTTTATAAGTGTGTATCTGAGCATGTTTGCAAAATGATCACATTTAGCTAATCAGTAGACAGGTTTTCTCAGATGTCATAACAGATGTTATGACATCCTGTTCTGAACTAGCAGGATTACAGGATTGGATAAGTCTGAGTTTTTTCAGGAAATAACTCAGTCCTTCCTAAACAGAATCCTGCGTTTTCTGAGGAGTAACCTCGCTCAATCCTAACCTGATCAACAAAGTACTGTGACCTGGTCTTTAGGTCAAACGGAATCAACCCTAGGTTTTTGGAAACCCTAACTGAAGTTGCAGCTGCTATATATTCAACAGAGCTGCGGTTTTTGAAGTCATCCCTGCTGATTGATTAGAAGATCAAGTTTGTAATCTGTATAGATTTGTTTATTGTACTCCAAGCAATTATCATTGTGATAAGTGTCTTGGAATAGGTTTCAATTGTAAGGGTTGTGTAGCACTCAAAGCTTTGAAGCAAGAGTGTTTGAATGTTACTTGACTAAAGCTGTGAAGCAGAGTCAAGTTAGTTGTGTACATCACTCAAAGCTGTGAAGCACGAGTGATTGTGTTACTTGATTAAAAAGCTGTGAAGCTTAATCAAGAGTGTGTTTTGAAGAGTGTCTTCATCAATTCTCAAGTCAAATTGGTTTATGTATCACTGCTGTGATTGAGGGGGAGTGAGTAGGAACTCAGGTTTAAGTTGTACTTAGATTAGAATTGCATTGGGTAGGTCTTAAGTGAAGGAGATAAACTGGTTGGTTTATTCCTGAATTAACATCTCTTATAGTGGATTCTCTCCCTGGCTTGGTAGCCCCCAGAGTAGGTGTTGTTGCACACTGAACTGGGTAAACAATTGACTGTGTTGTTTACTGCTTTTGTATTTACTGTCATATAGTAAGTCAGATACGGTGTCATAACATCGGACGTGACATTAAGTATCTGTAGCCAGAATTTTCAATTGGCATCAGAGCAGGCACCCTGCCTGTATTACTGGGTGAGATCTAGGGATATCACTTTCTGGCACTATGGACAAAGAAGGAGTTTTTGGAAATAGACCACCCATTCTGGATGGAACTAATTATGACTACTGGAAACCTCGTATGATTGCCTTCCTAAAATCTCTGGACAAAAAGGCTTGGAGAGCTGCTGACAAAGGATGGATTCATCCCACCATAACTGAAAGAGATGGGACAATCAGTCTGAAGCCTGAGGAAGAGTGGAGTAAAGAAGAAGATGAGTTAGCTCTGGGAAATTCAAAAGCCTTAAATGCCTTGTTCAATGGAATTGATAGAAACATCTTCAGATTAGTACATCAATATGAACTGGCCAAGGAAGTTTGGGACACCCTCAAAACTACTCATGAGGGCACTTCCAAAGTAAAGATGTCAAGGCTTCAGATGTTGACCACTAAGTTTGAGAATCTAAAAATGATGGAAGATGAAACCATCCATGAATTTCACATGAACATCTTGGAGATTGCCAACACCTCAGGAGCACTGGGAGAAAAAATGTCAGAAGAAAAACTGGTGAGGAAGATTCTCAGATCCTTGCCTAAAAGATTTGCAATGAAGGTAACTGCCATAGAGGAAGCCCAGGACATTAGCAAGTTAAAAGTGGATGAACTTATTGGGTCTCTTCAGACTTTTGAGATGGGGATCACTGATAATGGTGACAAGAAGAACAAAAGCATAGCACTTGTAACCAACACTGATGTTGAACACAAGGAGGATGAAGAAGAAAACATATCAGAAGCCATTGCCATGCTTGGAAGACAGTTCAACAGGCTCATCAAAAGAATGGACCCAAAGTCAAGGTCAAATGTTCATAACATTCCTTCTGACATTGACAGTTCCAGCAGAAGACCAAGATCAGAAGATAAGGAAAACCAAGGCAGAGGAATTCAATGCCATGGATGTGAAGGATATGGACATATTCGAGCTGAATGTCCTACCTTTCTTAAGAAGCAAAAGAAAGGAATGACTGTTACTTGGTCTGACTATGATTCAGAAAGCAATTCTGAAGAAGAATCTGCCAAACTAGTTACTGCCCTAACTAGTGTTTGTACTTCTGAAAGTGACACCAGTAATGAAGAAGTAACATTTGAAGAACTGACTGATACCTACAAGAAATTGTGTATCAGAAGTGGTGAAGTCTGTGTGCAAAATGAGAAACAATCAAAACTCATTGTAAAGCTGGAGGCTGAAAAGAGAGCAAATCTTGAAACTATAAGTCATTTAGAAGGAGAAGTTCAACTGCTGAACTCACAACTGAATCAAATGACCAAATCAGTCAAGATGTTGACAAATGGAACTGACAAATTAGAAGAGATTCTTCAGGATGGACAAAATATGGGAAATAAATCTGGCCTAGGATTTGTGGAAACAAAGAAATTTGTTACCAGGAAGCAAATGTCAAACCAGATGTCTCAACATTACTCTCAACATCAGGGACAGAGACACATGAAGAAGAGGTACCAAAGATGGAGATGTCATCATTGTGGGAAATATGGTCACATAAAGCCCTTCTGCTACAGACTACATGGATATCCTAATCAGAAATCAGATGTCAAACCTAAGTCTAAAAAGGTACCACACGCTCCTCAATGGAAGAAAAAGGCTATTGCACTAATAGCACACACTTCCCTGAAGATCTCAGCAAAGGAAGATTGGTACTTTGACAGTGGATGTTCCAGACACATGACTGGATTCAAAAATCTCCTCAATAATGTTATGCCTCACACCACCAGTTTTGTGACCTTTGGAGATGGTGCTAAAGGAGAAATCAGAGGAGTTGGTAATTTGGACTACCCTGGAGTTCCAAGTCTGAATAAGGTACTGCTGGTGAAAGGGTTGACTGCTAATCTCATCAGCATCAGTCAATTATGTGATCTAGGATTTATGGTCAACTTCTCAAGATCTGAATGTCTAGTGTTTAATGAAAAACTAGATATTGTAATGAGAGGAATAAAATCCAAAAATAATTGTTATGTGTGGCAGCCTGAGAACACTGATATCCCCACTTTGAGTCAAATCATCAAAGAAGAAAAAGATATGAAACAGTGGCAGCATAAACTTGAAGGAATGAAAAGAGCTATTCCTATGGAAGATGTCAGAAGAACTCCTAAACTACAGGCTGATAATATATGTGATGTGGCAAAGAACAAGTCTCATAAATTCTGTTCTCAAAAATTCTGGTCAACACAGATGCTACCTGAAGACAATGTTACACAAAATGTTGTGACATTGTGGTGTGATAATCTGAAAACATTCAACATTTCCTTAAACCCTATTGACTTTGGAGAGAAGAAATCATTTAAACTGAAACATAGTTTCTCTGAGCTTCAGCTAACTGATTCTTCTACCAAGGTGCTTGTTGGAAATCAACTTGAAAATTTGAGGGGCAGATTGGGCATTCACCAACATGAGAAATTATAGCAATTAGTTTTGCTGAAAACAAGGGTTAAAAGGATTAATTCTATTAAGTCTATATTTAGTGGGTTAATCATATTCACTCACAATTCCTTCAAAAGCCTTCAGAAGTTGAAAAGACTCCCTTGTACTCCCTATCTCTCTCATCCTTGCAACCTGTTTTCTCCTCCCAATCAAAGAGTTTTCTCAAATTGCTACTGCTACTCAACGTTAAACACAATGTCTCAGACATCATCTTCCACTATGGCGGCTTCGTCTCACTCTTCATCATCGTCATCTGATCAAGATTCTAGGGCAATCACGACATGCATAGAATCTGAAGTACTTGAGGTCACTCCTCTCAGGGAGATGGCAACTAACCCAGCCAAAATCAAGAAGCTCAGGACCAGACATGCAGGAAGAGCTCAAGCTGCAGTCTTTGGTAATTCTTCTCTTCCTTCATCTACTATACCTAATAAAGAAGGAACAGTTCAAGTACACCAAGCTATTGCTAGACTGGTTACTAGCATTCTGAGTGGCAACCAATCTGTACCGGGGATTTCTATTCCTTTGAATCAATCTGAAAGTCCAAATGTGGAAGGTTCTGAAAATATAGATGTCACTGAGGATGTTGTGACACCAAAAGACAACATTCAGAATCCCTCTGAAAAGGCTGCTGATCCACCTATCATTGATGTGGATGAAGAGTACTCAGATAATGAACTGATTGCTAATGTGAACCCTAGCATTGCTAGGAGATTGATGAAAAGAAAAAGTAGTGAGACTGTTAAACCTAAGAAGTCCAAGGCTGAAGGGATGGCTGAAAATATTCAGACAAAAGGGAAGAAGGCACAGGTGCTGACTGCTAGACAACCAATCTCCAAGAAAAGAAAAGAACCTGAAACTTCTGACTCTGATGATGAATCGGAATTTGAGATTGACATTGACAATGCTCCCATCAGAAGGAAGCTCCCTTCCAGCAAGATTGCTAGAGTGCCTGAAGTGCCAACTGACAACATCTCCTTTCATCATCCTGATAATGCAAACAGGTGGAAGTATGTTTGCTTGAAGAGAATAGCCTTGGAGAGAGAACTCAACAATGATGCTTTGGAGTGCAAAGACATCATGGAGCTGATCAGGAATGCTGGGCTAATAAAGACTGTGATGAAGTTTGGCAAATGTTATGAAAATCTGGTTAAAGAGTTTGTAGTGAACTTATCCAATGATTGTGCTGATGGGAGGTCAGCTGACTTTGAGAGTGTGTTTGTTAGAGGAAGAAGGGTCAAGTTCTCTCCATCAGAAATCAACAAGTTTCTTGGAAGAACGAATAAGGACTGTCCTGATCTAGAGGCAACTGACAATGAAGTATGCTTGACCATCACTGCCAGGCAAGTAAAGTGTTGGCCATTGAAAGGGAAGTTGAATGCTAGTAAACTCAGCATGAAATTTGCCATCTTGCATAAAATAGGTGCAGCAAACTGGGTACCTACAAATCACAAATCAACCATCTCCACAGGATTGGGGAGATTCATCTATGCTGTAGGAACCAAGACTGCCTTTGACTATGGAAGGTACATTTTTGAACAAATCTTGAAGCATGCTGGCAGTTATGCTGTCAAAGGACCAATTGCCTTTCCCTCCCTCCTTTGTGGAATCATCCTTGCACAATATCCTGACATACTTGTAGCAAGAGATACAGTCTGCAAAAGAGCCCCTGCCCTTGGCCTGCACTACAAACTGTTTCAGGGATCCCATGCTCCAGACATTGTCATAACATCAGCTGAGACATCGTCTGCAAAGAGCCAGTCCAAAACATCAGATGTCATAGCTGTCTTAAAAGAAACTTGCAAAGATCTGGATGCTAGAAAAAGGACCCTAGAAGCACTAATTGCCAAGCTAGAAAAGGATGAAGCTGAAGCAAGCATGAGGGAAGAAGATGAAGAAAGTGGCTCCTCTGAGTCTGATGACAGTACTTGAAGGATGATTGCTGCTTGGTGGTGTTGCTGGTGGAGTTTGGAAGTATGTTCTGCTATTGTCTGCTGCTGATCTCATTATTTTGTCTTGGATAACTGTATTACTTTATAAACATGTAATCTTTGGCCCATTTGTGGCTAAAGTGGGGGAGAATATTTGGTACTGCTTAATTAGTACTTAACACTATATTTTTCTGCTGTCATTTATTTCTGCTGCTATCTATCTATCTCTGATTGTTTAGGGACTTTAGCCAAAAATCTGCCAAAGGGGGAGTTTGTAGGTGTTTAGGTATTGGCTTGCATTTTTGGTAAACTCCAAGTGTATGTATGAATGTCATGACTGATGTCATAACATTCTAGTTCAGGTTGTACTAACTCTTTAGGTACATATGCAGAAAAATATTGTAACTCAAATACTGATGTTTATAAGTGTGTATCTGAGCATGTTTGCAAAATGATCACATTTAGCTAATCAGTAGACAGGTTTTCTCAGATGTCATAACAGATGTTATGACATCCTGTTCTGAACTAGCAGGATTACAGGATTGGATAAGTCTGAGTTTTTTCAGGAAATAAATCAGTCCTTCCTAAACAGAATCCTGCGTTTTCTGAGGAGTAACCTCGCTCAATCCTAACCTGATCAACAAAGTACTGTGACCTGGTCTTTAGGTCAAACGGAATCAACCCTAGGTTTTTGGAAACCCTAACTGAAGTTGCAGCTGCTATATATTCAACAGAGCTGCGGTTTTTGAAGTCATCCCTGCTGATTGATTAGAAGATCAAGTTTGTAATCTGTATAGATTTGTTTATTGTACTCCAAGCAATTATCATTGTGATAAGTGTCTTGGAATAGGTTTCAATTGTAAGGGTTGTGTAGCACTCAAAGCTTTGAAGCAAGAGTGTTTGAATGTTACTTGACTAAAGCTGTGAAGCAGAGTCAAGTTAGTTGTGTACATCACTCAAAGCTGTGAAGCACGAGTGATTGTGTTACTTGATTAAAAAGCTGTGAAGCTTAATCAAGAGTGTGTTTTGAAGAGTGTCTTCATCAATTCTCAAGTCAAATTGGTTTATGTATCACTGCTGTGATTGAGGGGGAGTGAGTAGGAACTCAGGTTTAAGTTGTACTTAGATTAGAATTGCATTGGGTAGGTCTTAAGTGAAGGAGATAAACTGGTTGGTTTATTCCTGAATTAACATCTCTTATAGTGGATTCTCTCCCTGGCTTGGTAGCCCCCAGAGTAGGTGTTGTTGCACACTGAACTGGGTAAACAATTGACTGTGTTGTTTACTGCTTTTGTATTTACTGTCATATAGTAAGTCAGATACGGTGTCATAACATCGGACGTGACATTAAGTATCTGTAGCCAGAATTTTCAGTTAGGGTTTGTGTTGTTGTTGTTATGAACATGAAACTTGATGACGATACATGCTTACTTGTGTGATTTCATGTTGAATGTGTTGTGGTGTTGGTATTATAATTATTTTGGATTATGTTGGAATCATGAGATATGTTTGATTGTTGTTGATTCTTGAGAGTTTACATGTGGATTTCACTAATGTTAGAATATGGTTAGCATGTTATGGATTATCGAGTTAACAAGTTGAATTCTTCTCATCATAGATAAGATGTTTCCTTTTCATGTGATTAATTTGGTTTAGGCCTTATCTGCTATTGGATGTAAATATTGAACTCTTGACTTACCCTTGAATATTGGTACTCCAAAGTAATCAAAGTTTGTGTGACTTGTGTTGAAACCAAAGATGCATGCAACTTGTGGATAGCCTAAAAACCAAGGATACCTTGCATTTTGTGGGACTAGGGCGATGGCATGAATTTTAAGCATATTCATGTAATAATTTGTGGATAGGATATGCATCACTTTTGGTAGCTTTACAAAATATCTGAGATCATCTACAAAGAAAGTGTGACTTGGAAACTTAGTTTTGTCATGAGCGATACATGTAATATGTCTTTGTTCAATCATGTTTTCAAATTGTCTTCTTAAGCATCTTCAACAATGCAAAATAGTAAAATAGAAATGGAATTTCCTTGTCTTATTCCTCTAGAACAGTTGAAAAAGCTTGTTGCCTTGTCATTAAGTAAATTGATAATTTGGTTGAATGAAGTATTGTTGTAATTCAATTGCAAAATATAATATTAAAGCCAAAGTTCTTAAGCATATAGAATAAATAACTCCATTTTGAGTATCAAATGCTTTTTTTTTTATATCAATTTTCATAGCCATGTTTCTTTCAAAAGATTTCTTGTACTATGTCTCATATGAATCCTCTCCGATTCTCTAAGACTATTTTTGGAGCCAATCTAATAAGCTTAACAGTTATGATCTTGCAATAAGTTTAAAGTTTTCTATTGTAAATGTTCCATGAAATTTGGATATCCAAAATAATATTGTTAAAGTTAAAAGTGGGTAGGGTCCAATTTTGTGTAAACAACTGTATAAGTAAGGCTATGACTTATTTATTTAAAATAAAATAAGACAATTAGTAGTGTTTTATGTCAATTAAAGATTACAATAAACAGGAATTGAATACTTTTTCTTTTAAAATATTCTATCAATCAATGTAAAACTCAGTATACCTGGTAACTATTCATCAGTAAGATTTGTGATTTTATTTTTCAATGAAAATATGAAAAATATATAATTTTCTCTTACACATATGTAAATTATTATATTTTTCACTTTTTAAATGATATTTAAATATATTTATTATATTTTCATTAAAAAATAATAAAAATCACACCTAAAAATTTGTATCTAGTTATCTAGATCGTTAAAACAGTAACTCTTTTAGAGAATTCAAATCCATAAAATAAGATACCATATTTTGATGTAGATTTTTCTTTTCAATTTTCTTTCAAAATTTTTATAATTTATCTATATTTATCTAACTCGATAATAAAGCTTAATCATAATTCCAAATTTCAATTATATCCTACTTTAAATTGTAAATAATTTTTTGGATTGTTTTGAGGACTGATAATTGATTACCACATACTGGTAATCGATTACCACTGACCATATGGAAAATTACCAAATTGAAAATGATGTGGCTTGAGTTTCATAACTCTATTTTGGACGCGGTCGGAAGCGTTAAAAAGCTAACACTGAGGGATATTACATAGATAAGTTTCCATGAGTTTATTTAAATTTACTTTTCCCGTTGAGTCTGGTTAACCCCATCATAGGATGATTCGATAGGCGCTTACTATGTGGCGTGAAAGTGGAATAAGTTAGAATGAGACGAGTCATATGATGGCTCTGCCTAAGGTTTATAGGGATATGTTAGACTATCATGTGTGTTTCATGTATGCTTATGATTTATGCAATGGATTGGTTCCTTGTGTCCACCATAAAACAAGAATCATATCTGATTATTGTGAGGTCGAATATATTAGAAAGTTAGTCAAATGCCTCGTCAATTGATGAGAAGAAATCATGATTGAGCCATGACTAATGTTTGGGTATTGGTAATGAATTGGTTATGTGTGTTTTTGAATCATATTATGAATTGTTGTTTGTGTTTATTGAATGATAATTGAGCAAAAACTATGATGAAAAGTGAAGTTAAATCTAGATTTGTACTAAGTGAATGACTTAGAAAGATAACTTAGGTAATGAAAATGATTTAGGTAGTGTGGCTTGGACGCAATGATACCTCGGTGTGTATCACAGACAAGTATTCGCTTGATTTTAAGAATAGTTGAGCATATTTTAAAGTTGTTGTGTTCTCTTGACAGTTGTTTTAAGATAAGTTGTCGACTAGACAAAACTTACTAAGGCGCAAAATCCTCTAAGATTATAGTTTTGGAGGGTTTTCAACGTGCAGTGGGCAAGAGAAGTCAACAAATTACCTCTTTATTTTTTACGAGGTTATTTGTACCATTTGGTATAGAGTTTTTAGGCGAGTAGGAAAGTCGATGCCTTTTCCACACTCGAATACCAAGGATTTTGATTTGTTCTAGAGTTTTGGTTATAGGAAACATACCTCTTTAGACTTGATTTCGATATGATATTTTGTAGTCTGAATTATTTAGAAAATATGAAACAAAGTTATTTTTATAGGGAAACATTGACGGTTAATTAGTGGATGTTGATGATAATTAGCTTGACATGGAAATACATTCAAGGCCATGTGTCGGATTTGGTCATTTCTCTGATTGAATGGATCAGTAGACCTTCTTACTGACACTATAGAAGGTACGGTTTCTTTTGAAGTTTTCTTTGCAACTCATTTGTCGATGTATTCTATTTTGATTTTGAATTTCATTTCATCTTTCAGGGGGAAGGAAACCTTCAGTTGCTGCTATTGATGGTCTTGCCCTGGGTGGAGGGTTAGAGCTTGCGTGGTTTTGAGAATAAAGTTTTGGTATTGCTTCTCAATCGTCTTCCATCTTTGCTGCTGCTTTTTGCTGTTTTGCTATTTGAATTGAATCTACTCACATCTTCGTCTAAGGTGATTTTCATTATTTTATTATTATGCCTTACAGTGTAGCTTTTTTGGTGAATATCATTATATTATATATCTTTTTTTGAATTTCTTTTCAATATGCTTGAAATAGATAGATCAATCAATGTCTCTAATATTGCTCTTTAGATATTGTTTAACATCCAGCATATGGCTTAGTAGTAGTAAGCTTAGATGCTGAGTTTGTATAGTTAAGAGTGTGAATCTGCTGAAATTAAATGCTGAGTTTGTATAGTGAAGTGAAAATATGGATTAAGGGATAAAATGTGTATAATTGATATTGATATAACTGTAATCATAGTAATCACTAATTACATCCTAACCCCCCAAAAACTTTCTATCATTGTTATTTTTACTTTATATTTTTTTATGTTCAAAACATTTTTCAAACAAAGCTCTTGTTTGCTTAGAATAGTAATTATTACATATAAATTGTATTATCATCTTTCCTCGTGGACTCATAATTTTAGTCATTGTATTTTGATATTTGTTGACACATCTACTACACATACAATAAAAATTTTAAACAAGACTATCAAAAATTAAGTTCAAACTTAAAACATCTTTTTATTTAAAAGAGATTTCTTACAATTTTAATTTCATATATTTATCTATCGTTAAGTGAGGTACTTACTAACTTTGTGAATTGAATTCGCCATAGGGGTTACTTGTGAAGAGTGAAAGTTTGACCGTTTTTGTTTAGCTTAATTAAGACATGGATAAGACATGGATGAATTCAAACCGATTGTCGAAAGAGTACGAGAAAGGGGTATGGGAATTTGTTGAGTTTGCGGTTGCGCACTCCAAAGACCCGCTTCGAATGCCGTGTCCTTGCTTGGGTTGCTGTTATGCCGGGGGTAAGGTTGACGGGAATCAGTTGGGATCTCATTTACTACGGTTTGGAATTGATAGAAGTTATACATGTTGGACAATGCATGGTGAGAAAAGTACCGGGAATGCTGAGTCGAGTTGTAATAGGAAGTATGCTTCAAACGACGATTGCACAGACACATACGATTGTGATCGAGTCGAAGAGATTGCAGAAGCGCTTGAAGAAGATCTTGCGGATTGTCCCAAAATGTTTGAGAGGTTGGTAAGCGATGCAGAGAAACCGTTGTATGTTGGTTGTTCAAAATTCACAAGATTGTCTGCGGTGTTAAAGTTGTACAACTTAAAGGCGGACAATGGATGGTCGGATAAAAGTTTCACAGAGTTATTAGCCCTTATGAAAGATATGCTACCAGAGGATAATGTTCTTCCCAATCGAACGTATGAAGCCAAAAAGATGTTGTCTTCTATTGGAATGAGCTATGATAAGATACATGCATGTCCAAACGATTGCGTTTTGTTTCGAAACGAGTATGCAGCGTTGAATGAGTGTCCTAAATGTGGTGCCCCTCGATATAAGAAAAAGTTGTCTCCTGCTAAAGTCTTATGGTATTTTCCTATAATTCCGAGATTTAGACGCATGTATCGTAGTGAGACCGATTCAAGACACTTGACTTGGCATGCAGATGAAAGAATTATTGATGGAAAGTTGCGACATCCGGCAGACTCACCACAATGGAGTAAAGTTGATACTGAATATCCTGAATTTGGAAAAGAAGCAAGAAACCTTCGGTTGTCATTGTCTACTGATGGAATGAACCCGCATGGTATTCAAAGTATCTCGCATAGCACATGGCCTGTGATTCTTATGATTTATAACTTACCTCCGTGGCTATGTATGAAGCGTAAGTACATGATGTTATCTATGCTAATTTCTGGGCCTAAACAACCAGGGAATGACATAGACGTATACTTGGCACCCTTAATCGAAGATTTAAAGTTTTTGTGGGAGAGAGGTGTGGAGGTTTACGATGGGTATAGGAAAGAAAGTTTCAACTTGAGGGCGATGTTGTTTGGAACAATTAATGATTTTCCAGCATACGGAAATCTATCCGGGTACAGCAACAAGGGTCAAAAGGCGTGTCCTGTTTATGAAGATGAAACCGATACGACACGATTGGCGCTTTGTCAGAAGAATGTCTTTCTCGGCCATCGTAGATTCTTAAATTCTAATCATCACTACCGTGGGTGGAGAAAAGCATTCAATGGAGAGGCCGAACATCGTACAGCCCCGCCTTTTTTGTCAGGTGATCAAATTTTTGAAAAGGTGAAAGATGTGAGCACTCAGTTTGGCAAGCCTTTTGCACATTCAATTGTCAAGGGTGGGTGGAAGAAGAAGTCAATTTTCTTTGAACTTCCATATTGGAAGTCGTTGTACGTAAGACATTTCCTGGATGTTATGCATATTGAAAAAAATGTATTTGACAGCGTTATAGGTACGCTACTCAATATACAAGGAAAGTCTAAGGATGGCGTTAACATAAGGAATGACATGGTAAACATGGGGATGAGAACTGAATTGGGGCCCGTGACGAAAGGAAGACGAACATATCTGTCACCTGCTGTTTACACTCTATCTAGAAAGGAGAAGAAAACATTGTGTAAGTTCCTCAGTGAAGTAAAAGTTCCAGAAGGCTACTCTTCAGATATTAGAAGACTTGTGTCCATGAAAGACCTCAAGTTAAAGAGTTTGAAGACGCATGATTGCCATGTTATAATGGAACATTTTTTACCAATAGGTATACGTTCTATTCTGCCAGAAAAAGTAAGAAGCGCAATAACTAAGCTGTGTTTCTTCTTCAGGTCTATTTGCAGTAAGGTGGTCGATCCCGCGATCTTACCAACATTGCAAAATGAGATAGTTGTTACTTTATGTGATCTTGAAATGTATTTTCCTCCCTCGTTTTTTGACATAATGGTTCATCTAGTCGTTCATCTTGTGAAAGAGACACAATTGTGCGGACCAGCTTATATGAGATGGATGTACCCTGCTGAACGTTATATGAAAATATTAAAAGGGTACGTGAAAAACAGAAGTCGACCAGAGGGTTGTATTGCCGAGCGATACGTTGCTGAAGAAGCGGTTGAGTTTTGTACTGAATATCTGTCAAATGTTCAATCAATTGGACTCCCCAAATCTCATATTGTCGAAAAAAAAGAAGGAAAAAGGCTAATTGGAAATAAAGTTGTGACAGTATCAATGGTCGAACGGGATCAAGTGCACTTGTATGTTCTGCACAATGAGATTGAGGTTGAGCCGTTTGTTGAAATGCACAAAGTTGTTCTCCGAGATTTAAATCCAAATAGAAATGAGAACTGGATAGTACGAGAGCACAATCGAAGTTTCATACCGTGGTTTAGAGATCATATTTATTCAAAGTATCGTTCAGATCCTGCTTCAGTAACAGAAAGGTTGAGATGTTTAGCCTATGGTCCATCTGTAATTGTGCTTTCTTATAGCGCATACGCAATTAATGGATACACATTTTATACCAAAGAACAGGATGATAAAAGTACTATGCAAAATAGTGGTGTTACCTTGGTAGCTGAAGCTATGCACATATCAAGTGCGAATGACTTAAATCCGAAATTTGCAAATTTGTCATATTTTGGGGTTATCGAGCGCATTTTGGTGTTTGATTACGCGAAGTTTCAGATTCCTGTATTTGGTTGCAAGTGGGTTGAAAATAATAGTGGCGTACGAATGGATAAGTCAGGATTTTTGCAAGTGGATCTCAATAGGGTAGGGTACAAAGATGAGCCTTTCATTCTAGCCTCTCAAGCTAAACAAGTGTTCTATGTCAATGATCCGACAAGTACGAAATGGTCTATAGTGCTTTTATCTAACAAAATAGTTGATGAAAAAATTGAAGATCAAGGTGATATTGGTGTTGGCATTGAATCTTGTACAAGAAACGACCAAAATGAGAATGAATCTTGTATTAGAAATGATCATAATGAGGGTATTTGGATCAATCCAACCGTCCGCATTGTTAAGAGACGCGTAGTACACAATCCTACCAAGAAAAGAAAGAGACGTTAGTGATAAAGTAATGGTCTCGATAACCTTCACTCGCTTATGTTTAGTAATGGTCTCATTTTTATATTTTTTAATTATTATATTTAGTAATCTGGCATCGAATATGTGAAAATCTTACAATTTGTACTTTAAAACAATTTGACTAAAAATTAAGATTTATTAAATGAACATGCTTTTAATATTGATAGAGTATGCATCCCCTCATCTTTGCCTAAAAGAAATATCATGAAAAAGTAATATTGATTGTATCACATGCTTTTATTTTATTAATAATAAAAAAGTAAATTTTTTCTACTTAACTTAAATTCTTTTTTAAGAAGGAAAGCATACATTGGGTATGTTTGGCAGATGATGCAGGGATGAATATCTTCACGTTGAACAATTAATAATGGATTGATTTTTTTTCTTCTTATAATAACTTCTATGTTGTAATTTTTTGAAATGTTTCTCATATAAAGTTAGTGTTAATAGTGTACTAATGTGCTTTAGTTTGTTTGATACAGGTTCAATGGCTCCAGATAGAGATGCTCCACCTGAAAACCCACCTGAAAACTCACAAGAAAACTCACAAGAAAGAGTTGCTTCGGATACAAATGCTCCACCTGATACTGAAGCAAAAGAGGTTGCACGAGGCATCACTATTATGAAGGGAATCATTCGACATAGAGACCAAGGATTAGTATACCGATTGGAATGGAATTCTGATAAACAACCAATTGGTCCTAATTCTGCAAAGTTGACAAGTTATATTGGTACACTTGTCCGTATGCATATTCCGGTCTCCGTAGCTACCTGGAAATCGAAAACGAAAAATTTAGAATTGGAGGAGAAAAAACAAGCGATTTGGGAAGAGCTTCAGGTATATATCATATATGGTTAATTGTTGTTATTATCTTGACGATAAATTGTTTAAATTACTTATACTAACACACTATGCGTACGTTTTTTTGCAGAGGACTTTTGAGATACCAGATGAACGTAAAAGCTACATACTTAGTTTGGCCGGCAAAAGATATAGAGGGTGGAAAAGTTTTTTGACAAACACCTATCTTAAGGATAAAGATGGAAAATTTCTTGAAGAGGCACCGAGACGGCCAACAAAGTATGCGACCTTCATTGATGAAGCAGATTGGGCTGAGTTTGTAAAGCAAAGAGATGAAGCTTTTCAGAAAAAGAGTGCCACGAATAGTGAGAGAGCATCCAAACCCGCGTATCCATACAAAAAAGGGCGTTTGGGATATGCACGCTTAGAGGATAAAATTGTAAGTAAATAGAAATGCGTTTTAATTAATTGTCTACATGTGCATGTTTTAATTGACGATTTTATCGTTTGTGTCAATGCATAGTTAGAGGAGACTAAAAGTGAGGAAGCTTCACTTCCTGTACATGTGTTGTGGAAGGAAGCTCGTGTGGGCAAGAATCAAGCTGTCGATCCCGATGTTCAGAGAGTTTATACTGAATGTGTAAGTATAATACTGTGTCTTTAATTAAATCAAATGTTTTTTAATATATAAATGATTTTTTATCTCCACTAATAATTATTTAAATGTAAATGAATTACAGGAGACCTTGTCGCAATCGGCATCCACCGGTGAGGAGAGCGTACTTAGTAGAGTACTAGATGCTCCCGAGTATCCCGGTCGGGTGAGGGGTAAGGGTCATGGTGTGACTCCAACCTCTTTTTATAAGAGTTCTAGGAGAAGATCAAATCTTACCAATGAAGAAGTGTTGCAAAAGTTGCAGGAATTGCAAGCACAGGTCTCTGAATTGCAAAGAGATAAAGATATGTATATGAGAGAAAATTGCAACACTTCATCGGTGAGAGAAACTAGTGATAAGGCTAGTATCAACTATCAAAAGAAATTTCCCGAGGTAATTATAAGTTTTTTTCCTTACAAACTGTTCTATTTTATTAATGATAATGACTTTATATTTTCTATTTGTTTAGGGCATTTCATCTTGCCAACTATACTTATCGTCACCGAATTATCGACTAGTTGGCAAGGGAAAAGTGCACAACACTTCGGGAGATTTACTTCACCACAGACCGCTCCCGGATGGACACCTGAAAGTATCGGTGGATGTTGTATTAGATCGTGATGCGATTCTACCGGTACCTGACATGGTCTCAGAGACGACATTGCTGCGAGATGCAATAGGATCATTTGTTGCATGGCCCTCGGAGCTCATTACCATTAGTGATGAGGTATACTGAAAACGATTATGAATCATTTAGTTTTCGAATGTCAATTCTAAACCGTTTATTAATTATTTTTTACATTTTAATTTTAGACTGCTCCTATAAAACCCGCAATTAAGGGTAAAGGGATTTTACAGGAGGAGGAGTCTGTTGCATCACTAAAAGAGGTACATTTAAAGTGTTAATATATAGTCTGAATCTAAATCTGCATGATTTTATATTTTACCTAACTTATATGATTTTTAGGCATCCGCTCGGGAGTCACAACAAGTGACGCAGCAGGTTCGTAGCTTACCACCCACTGGTCCTCCGAAGCAAGCGGCAAAAAAAGGCGGTGCTTTTGTGCCTCGATACCGTTCGACACTCGCAACAATGGTTGATATGTCCGATTTGAAGGATGGTGGTTTACGTGAAATCAACATGGATGAAAGTGTCTTCGGTATTGAATTCCCGTCACATATTACATTTGATGACTTGGAAGAGATTTTTAGGCATGATCAACTAGGCGTCAGTAATATGCACTCATACATCCGGTAATATTCACTCATCCGATATATTATTTAATTAGTCCCACAATATAATTTATTTACACATTTCAATGAAAATAATCTAATGTTTATTATGTTTTTATTTAAGGTTGTTGTATGACAGAGTGTTGCGCGAGACTGCATTGTCTAACAGATTCCGTTTCGTGTCTTCCGCCCATTGCAGCGGAATGACAATTGCTTCGGAACCGGAATCAGTTAGACAGCGCTTAGTAGATAGATTCATGTCCACCGGCAATACAGAAAGTCTGCATATTTGGGCGTATAATACCCGACCAGTAGGGTTAGTTTCTCATTCTTGGTTCATCTAATCTCTGTTTCTTTTGTGTATAGCAAAATTTTCATATAACCTATTGTTTTAATTTATAGAGCACACTGGTTGCTGCTTGCTATCAACCCGATAAGAGAAGTCGTGTATTATCTGAATTCGGTAAATGGTGAATGGACCAATTATCCGGCTATGAAGGAAATCGTTGATTTGTAAGTGAGATCGTTCTAAATATATATTCGTGTATATTTATATATTTTCTTATTTGTGGGATTGATCTAAACATATGCTTTTATATATTTAATAATTAGATCAATACAAGTGTTCCGTAGTCAACGGGACGCACAGGTATCCCGGACTAAATCAAACAACATCACTTGGATCCAAGTGCAGGTACATTACTTTTCACAATTTTGCTTATAATATTTATGCTACTTGGTAAAACAAGACAACTATAGAATCTTATTTGTTTTATTATGTAGTGTCCGCAACAGCGAAACAGTCATGATTGCGGATACTTTGTTTTGAGGTTCATGAAAGAAATCCTTCAGGCGAATCAATTAGAGATTCCGCTCATGGTATGAATTTATAACTTAAGATAATTTCATATAATTTATTACATTTAACTAAATATATCATTTATATTATGTTTTTGTTTTGTAGTACCTTGACGAATTCCGTGCTGCTGGGTACCCGAAGCTTAAGTTGGAAGAAATTAAAGAAGATTTGTGTCAATATTATATTAAGCAATTTTTCATGTAGGATTTGTGTCGATTTGAACTATAATATTATTGATGTAATGATGTATATATATAATTTTGGATATTATAATGGTATTATATTAGTATATATATTGTCTTACTGATGGCTGAAATAATAGCGTCGAAAATATATTACAGGTCAAAAATATATTACAGGTCAAAAATATTACAGGTCGAAAACATTACAGGTCGACTGGGAGGATTAAATTATAGGCTGCACATAAAAATACCTCATTTAGAAACGACAGCGCTTTTAAAAAGCGCTCTTAAAGGTCCACCTACTAAAGCGCTTCTTAGTAAAAGCGCTGCCAAAGACCAGTAAAAAAGCATAAAAAATTAAAAAAAAACGCAGCATACAAAAGCGCTTTTGGAAAAGCGCTCTTATAGGGGGGCCTATCAGAGCGCTTTTTCCAGAAAAAGCGCTCTCATAGGGGGGCCTACCAGAGCGCTTTTCCAAAAGCGCTTTTGTATGCTGCGTTTTTTTTTAATTTTTTATGCTTTTTTACTGGTCTTTGGCAGCGCTTTCTGGGAAAAGCGCTCTTAAAGGGGGGTCTACCAGAGCGCTTTTTCCAGGAAAGCGCTCTTATAGGGGGTCCTACCAGAGCGCTTTTTCCAGGAAAGCGCTCTTAAAGGGGGGGTCTACCAGAGCGCTTTTAGAAGCGCTTTTGTTACCTACGCCAGCGCCAGCTATTAAAGCGCTTTTAAGCGCTTTTAAAGGCCAAAATAAGCGCTTTTAAAGCCCTTTTCCGTAGTAGTGTATTTTTGAATTTTGATTTAATAATTGATCCAGTGCTTTATTCACTAATGACCATGATATGCACAACGCACCAGATCATTTGGATTTGATTACTAACGCGTTTTGACTCTCATCCAATGGTCCACATATTTTTTACTTTTATTTTCTTTTCTGATTTTTATATTTAATTGTTTTAAACTTCAAAAAATCATAGAAAATTCATTTTTAGTCCAAAAAATCTGGAAAAAAATTATGAAAAATATTCTTGATTATTCTCTTTCTGGTTTTTATTTTTTCACAATTTAATTTTGTATTTTGGTATTTTTTATAAATTTACACTTTATTTGAATTGTTTTAAATGTTTAAAAATACTTTTATGCATTTTTAAATTCTAATTTTTTTTTGGAATGATCCAACGATATTGTGACAAATATTGGTGACCTTATTTTATTTTTGTTTCTGACTTTGTTATTTTTTATCATTTTTGGTTTATTTTACCCTTTCTTTTAATTTTAAAAAATAGTTTCTGACTTTAAAAAATTACCAAAAAAATTATAAAATTATTTTAGTTCATTTCTGATTTTTCTATCGTCTCACTTTTTATTTCTTGATTAATTTGAATATGATTGATATTTTTCTCTTTTATTTCTATTTTTAAACATTATTTTTAAACCTTTTTTGTATATATTAAAATGTAATATTATTTTGTGACTATTTTATGGATGATCTTGGGTTAAATTTTTTATCATGAACTTTATTAACATCATTGGATCCATGGTGTTGAGTCTAACATCTCATAAAATGGATGAATGATTTTAATAATAGTTTGATTAAATTTAATCCAAAAGTGGTTTGTATATTCTCTCACACCCCTCTTCATCTCATCCCCTTCTTATTGTAATAAATGTTGTTGGAGCATGTTCTCTATATCACGTCTCAAAATAAATGGTGCATAGATTGCTATTGACCGGCCTCAAAATAGGTGCGACTTCTATATAAGTCCACTTACGATTGCTTAACATAGCGCTAAATTTTGTCCCGATTCGAATAAATGATCATTCATGGCCCAAACTTATGTTTGCAATCCCAAATATGTTAATTTGATCTCTTTGATCTAATAACCTTGGGATTCATTGTGTGGAGGCTTTGGTTCTATCAATCCTCTAATGGATCTACAACACCTTTGGTCAACGCGGATCACTTAAACATCGTTGATCATTAAATGATACTCATAAGGATTCCAAATGGATGATATACTTGACAAAAAATAAATGCAACTTGTTGTGTGGAGGCTTCGGTTCTACCAATCCTCTAATGAGTTCCAAATACAAGTTTCAAGATGATCATCCAACTAACCACTAATCACTAATAATTGACTTTATCCTTTATTCTTTTATTATATGCCCCTTTTATTTTTATACACTATTTACTTTTAGCATTTACATTTCATGTCATTTTCATCTTTGCTCATTTGAGTATTTACTTTCTTGTCATTTTATTTTTGCTCACTTAAGTTTTACTTTTCTTTTTAAAACACCTAATAATAAATACAAACTATAAAAATCTTTAATGATACTTGGACTATTTGGTTACTATCCTTGGCATTATGGAGCATTGGACTTTTTGGACTTAGGATTAGAACCTTGGCCTATGATTGGAGACCTTGTGATCTTATCTGATTATTTAGTCTGGAGCTCTTGAGGTTCACCTCAAGACATTGGGTTATTTTTTTGTTTTGTGTGCAGGTTATTGTGATTACATTCTTTGTTTGTAATATGGAATTCACCCGTATGCAGCCGTTACTCTGCCCAATTTTTGTGAAGACTGAATACACTTAAAGTTTGGTTCTCTCAAGAGGTCTAGTATTTTTGCTTGTTTGGTTTCAATCCAAAGAATGGGAATTCTATCTTGGCTCTTAGTGTCAAGTATTGGCTTCTTGTTGGTTAGATGGTTCTTATCCCTAGATTTTACCTTATGCTTTAGGATAGCCTCTTCTTCTACTCCCATCTTCTTTAATTTCAAAAATCTTCTCCCTCCTTTTGAAAACTCTTCTTGTTTTAAACTTGAACCACTATCATAGTAAACTTGGACTTAGGTCCATGCATTTTCAAAAATTTTCATAAATAAACCCCAATAAACTTAATAATACTTTGACATCCTTTTTGTGAGAAGACTAAAAGTCAATCAATCTCATTCAAACCATTTTGCCACCTTGGATTTCATCTTTAAACTTTTCTCAAAAAGTTTGGACTCTTGTCGATCCTTGTAGTGATGCAAACAACTATACTTCTATAATATGTAGTGAAGAGAGATATTTTCCACTTGGGTGTTGAGTGAGGCATTGTTGATTCTAAAATCCAAGCCATATCCTCCCCTTTGAGATGATGCAATGACGATGGTGTCTTATCTCATAAAATTAACCAACACACTTGTGTTTTAAAATCTTTAAAAGAGGAACTACGTATACCCTGATCCCCTATTGCATGAAAAGGTGGTACGTAGGCACTAAAGGTTCGCAACCGCGGCGGGTGCAAAAATAATAAATATTTCTTTTCCCACCTCCACCATCTATTTTATACAACATTTTTCATAGCCAAAATATATAGATTTTACAAAGAGGTTCCTGCAGAGTACCATAGATGTTTAGGGTGCTAATACCTTCCCTTTTTATAACCAACCCCCTTACCTTGAATCTTTTCCCCTCTTTTTGGGTTATTTTCTCTTTTCCCATTCCTTTGGAAACAATAAAGCGCGGTGGCGATTTTTATTTTGATTTGTATAAGTCTAGTCAACCCAACGGCTTAGTCTTAAACATTTCTACCGCTACAGGATACAACAGGAAAAGGAGGCTTGGAAGAATAAGTTCCAAATTCTAGAGATTTCGTATAGAGAAGACTTGAAGGAGAAAGACGACTTGATTGAGATTCTTGAGAGTCGGGCTGTAGAGACAATAGAGAGGCGAGGGGATTTATTTTCCTCTAATCCTTAGTCAGATGCTAGTTGCTCACTTCCTGATTCAGGTGATTGGAAGGAGGTTACCACCAGATATGCGGAAGAAAACCAGCGGTTGAAGGCTCAGATTTCCAAGCTTACAGTGAAGCGCCAGCGTATAGAGTGATCTCCATCAGCTTTACTTCTTAGGTTTTAGACTTTATTTTCATCTTATAATTGGGATTATTGAAACTTGTAATCCATTTTGAAGTTATTATAATAAAATTTTGCAGTATTTCAAATGTATTATTACTTTGATATTTGCAATGTGTCTATAAATCTTTAAGTCCCTTGAAATATTAATAATAAAAATAAATCATGTGAATTGCACATCATGCATCATATTGTACATACTTCTTGCATTTTTTCATATCGAGGGGTCTTACTGAGCTTCTTTACTTCGTTCATCAAGCTGTCTCTCTAGTACAATACTCGAGCTAATTTCAGAAGGAAGATGGACAACTTAGAACAAGAGAAACGCGAGCTGCGCGAGGAAGTTTCTGCTCTGAAGGCCTACATGGCCAATCTCACTGCTCTGATGGAATCTCTGATGGCTGCTCAGAATCATCCACCGAGTTTTCATCCTTAACAGACAAAGGTTACTATTGAAGCTCCGACTATTCCTGTGTCTGCTACTCCAGCCGTTGTTCAGAATCGCATGCCTCAAGGTTATCCATGGGGAATGCCAGAGAACTTTGTGCCTGAAGGTTTCAATCTTGGTCCTCAAGACACTCTAGTTGTTCAGCCTGCTGTTACTCTTGCACCTCTAGTGGTGCATGTTACCCCTAATGCACCTCCTTCGGTGAATACGGTCCCATTTGCTAATGATATGTATCGTCCTTTTCCTCCACCAAGTGAAGTGTTGGGTCTCTATGATCGAATGGATGATTTTCAAGATCAGTTTGACAAGATGCAGAGGGAGATAAAGGCCCTCAGGGGAAAGGAATTGTTCGGGCAAAATGTGAATGATTTATGCTTGGTCCCGAATGTCAAGATACATGTGAAGTTTAAAGTCCCGGAATTCGAGAAGTACAAGGGAAAGACTTGTCCTCGTGCTCATCTTGTGATGTATGTAAGAAAAATGTTTACCCACACTGATGATCAGCGTCTGCTGATTCACTTTTTTCAGGATAGTTTGACTGGTGCTGCGTTGAAGTGGTATATGAGTTTGGACAATGTCAATATCCGTACTTTCGATGACTTAGGAGAAGCATTTATCAGACAATAAAAATACAACATGGACATGGCGCCTGACTGTAATCAACTCAGCGACATGGTCCAGAAGGACAAGGAATCATTTAAAGAATATGCACAGAGATGGCGTGGGGTAGCCGCCCAAGTGATACCTCCCATGGAAGAAAAGGAGATGACTAAGATTTTCCTGAAGACTCTGGGTGCTTTCTACTATGAGAGTATGGTGGCGAGTGCGCCAAGTAACTTTACTAAAATGGTGGGCATGGGTGTCTGTTTAGAGGAAGCTGTCTGTGAAGGTCGTTTATCTAAAGACGGGGACTCGTCAAATGGTGCTAAGAAGTATGGTGATATTTCTTCCAAAGAGAAAGAGCATGACTCCTACGCTATACTTCATGGTAGGCAAGGGAGATCTCATAATAGGAATCAACAAGTTGCTTCTGTGACTCCAGTCATCAATGAGACTCCGACTACTGTTGTATATCAAAGGGCACCTCAACAAGGAAATCAAGGGCAAGGTCATCAGAGGAAAATGAGATTTGATCCAATTCCAATGGAATACATAGAGTTGTATCCTTCTTTTTTAAAGAAGAATCTAGTTCAAACTCGATCTCGACCAGTTGTTCCTGAAAAACTGCCAAGAGGATATAAGGTTGACGCTTCCTGTGCCTTTCATCAGGATGCTCCTGGGCACAATTTAGAAGATTGCTTTGCTTTGAAGCTCGAAGTTCAGAGGTTGGTCTGAAGCGGTATATTGTCATTTAAGGACATTGGCCCTAATGTTTAAAACAATTCCTTAGTAGAGCATGAATGAATCTTTGTTGGAGGTAGTTCCAAAGTTTTGGAAATGTTTCCTTCAGTGTAAGTCCAGATAAGAGAGTCATTTTAGTTTATTATCATTTTTACTACTTTCTCATTTGTAATTTTTCTTGTTTATCATTGCACTGTTTGCACGTAAAAACTTGTTTGCATTTGAATGTTTAATCTTAATACAATGAGTATGTTTGTCTTAAAGAAATTCATTCGTTTCACTCGTATTTATTTTCAATTTTAAATTGCTTTATGATACCAACTTGTTAACCATTCTCTCACCTAAGAAGAGATTGGAGGGAGGATGATGATATTAAAACACAAATTTTCTGGTTGTATGCTTTTGGATAAAACCCTGTTGACGATGTACATGCATTGTTTTAAATCCTCAAACACCGGAGATATAAGGGTGTGAAACCTTTGTTAACCCCTTTGATCCTTGAAGTAGGAGTTTCTTTTTCTATTCAGAAAAAACCCTCATTTTTAACCCGGGGCAGGGTAGTGCTCAGTTAATCTGATTAAGTATTCAAATATCATCAAGAGTGTGCATCTAAGGATACAATAATGGTTATCCTTCAAGAGGTTGAGGAAAGTCAAAACCGCAATGGTTAATCTTAACTTATCAGGAGGGTGCGTTAATTGACGATATCTTAATGGCTATCTCTCGCACACCAGGAGATCAACAGATGACGATACATAAATGGTTATCTTTCATCTACCCAGAAATAGGGCAGTCATAATTCTTTCGACAAGTGACAAACGACTCGAAGTCACGCGACGTGTTCAAAAAGAAAAAAGAAAAAGATGATATGAATTAAAAAAAATGATGATAAAAAAAGAAAGAGACAAAAGCCCCGCTAAGTCGAAACTTGAAAAAAACAAGTCACTTAGGCAAAATTCAGGGCATCCCGCTGAACTTTAGAGTCAAAGTCAAAAGGAATTTGTCCAGAAAGCAAGGAAGAAATGGAAAGCCTGAAATGAGATAAAGGATTACTGTGTGAAATCCCCAACAAAGAACAGAGCCGTGTGAGAAGAAACCCAAAAGAAGCAGGAATGAGTGACTTGCATGACCAAATAAAACATTGTTTGATTCCTCAACCATCTCGAAATGTCTTTTAAGAGATTAATGTTCGTGTCAATTTAACTGAACTTAGGACTGAAGAACATCACGAAGGGGATGGGCACCAAATATTTTTGAGCCTTAAATCTTTTTTCTAAAAAAACCGTGAACCAGGCCACGTTATAACCCTCAAAAGTCCTAATTGAAACATGGTTTATTTTGAAAGCATACTCCAATGAGATTGTGTTTTCTGACTCCCATTAATTTTGCTAAATTATTGTGATTGGTATCATATTTCTTTTGTTATATTTCATACAAAAAATCCATGTCGCATCCTGGCTAGTGATTCGTTCACAAGGTTATGTGACATCTTTTCAAATAAAATCTTCAAGACTTACATGATTGTTGCATTATAATTTTCATTCTTAGAATAAACATTTTCTGCTTGTAAAACAACTGCTTGATATCATGGAAGTTTACATTTGAGTATCAGCAAAGGGCATGCCGAGAAGAGTTGTGGAGCAAAGAGGATGCAATACTCAGCCAATCTAAGGCAGTTACATCAAGATTCGACAAATCTCTAGAAGCCATTTGATAAGAAAGGTCATCTTAAAAGCATGCAGCCAAAGGCAAGTTACAAAAGTTACCTTGATCAACACGGTAAGCTTGGGACACCATATTGGTTTCTAAGGGCATATCCAGATTTCGTCAAGATAACTACTATGTCTATCTCAAGCCGAGAATATGTAATTGCAAGCTTCTCAAGTCATATTTAAAGCATGTGTTTTGATGAAGACAACATGGACATCAAGTTTCAAAGGATGTGCAAAAAGCTTATCAACATCAAATTAAAGTCTTGAAGATTATTGAAGAATTATTAAAGAAATCATCAAATGTCAATATGGTATAAATAATTCTTAAAACCTTGAATATAGATGTTCACAATATGCTTTCATCAACATATACATATTCCATAACTTTAACATCAAGAAAAACTTTGTTTGAAATATCTTTCAAAATGTATTTTTTGAAAATAAACCTTTAGGAACCGGTTCCTCCCTAACAGGGAATCGGGTTCCAGCTTTTCTCAAAAAACATGTCCCTGGTTTTTGTACCAGGAACCGGGTTGTACCAATAGGGGAACCGGTTCCTGCGTGATAAATTTGAATTCCAAATTATAACGTTCACTAAGAACCGGGTTCTGTCAGTGTCGGAACCGGTTCCTAGCGAACCAATGCAGCTTTTACTTTGTTTTTTGAACATTTTTCAAGTGGTATCTTTTCATGAATGCATTGCAACTTTTCATATGAATTGGCATGAATGAAGAGGTTCTTACAACTTTATAAAATGCAGATTTTCTTATTTTCAAACAATGTTCAATACTTCAATTTTCAAATTAACAAATATCCTTCTTCATTAACAATTTTCTCATTTACTCAGATTTGAAATTATACTTTCATGTGTTCATAATTTTGTGAAACTTACCATATACACTTTCATTATGTTTCAAGTTTCATTCATACATTGTGAACATTTATATACATTGTTGAGAATTGTTTTTATCTTGAAGAAGAAGATCAATTGAAGATTGATAAAGCTCTCCATATACTTCAAAATTAATCATTGTATTACTTAAAGATTTTCCCTTACTATCCAGGATTGTTGGAAGTAAGTGTTGTGATTTGAAGAGGATTGTTCTTCATTCACATTAGTGTTTGTTTGGTCTTAAAGGTGTTAAGAACCTTTGATCACCCTATAGGTTAGATAGTAAGCATAGGCTGTACAATCATTCTAACTATAGTGAAATCTCTTTCGTGTTGGAAAGGGGACTGGAGTACTCTCGGATTGTGAGGGGAACCAGGATATATCACTGTGTTCTTTACTTTTCCGCATTTATCGCTTTCATCACCATAATCAAGAAAAGATAAAGATATAAACAAAACCTTCAAATACTTAACCAAAAATTACTACCAAGCATTCTCATAAAACCGAATAAATTTTATAAGACCTAATTTACCCCCCCCCCCCCCCCCCTCTTAGGCACTCTGAGACTTACAATTGGTATCAGAGCAAGTTATAGGTAACTTGTTCCTAAAGATCCAGAATGGCTTCCGCAAATCATCAACCAGTCTTCAGAGATGGTGGTAGTAACAACAAGCCTCCTCTATTCTGTGGTGAATATTTTGACTTCTGGAAAATACGCATGAAGGCGCATTTAGAAGCACAAGGAGAGGAAGTATGGGATGCTGTTGAAAATGGTCCATTTATCCCAATATCGGTAATCAATGGCATTGGTTCTGTAAAGCCCAAAACTGCATGGGACGACGATGATAAAAATAAAGTTCTCTATGACAAAAAGGCAATAAACCTTCTTCAAGGTGCACTCATTATGGACGAATTTTTGTGTCTCAAACTGCAAGACAGCAAAAGAAATATGGGATACCCTGGTTCAACCTCATGAAGGAACGACTGAAGTAAAAAGATCAAGGCTAAATACCTTGAGTCAAGAATATGAACTATTTCGAATGCAGCCCGGAGAATCCATTCTTGACTTACAAAAGAGATTTGTGCATTTGACAAATCACTTAAATGCTCTTGGTAAAACCTTGTCAAATGATGAACTCAACTTGAAAATCCTTAGATCATTGACTAGGGAATGGCAACCAAAGGTAACGGCTATCTCGGAAAAGAAGAGTCTCTCCGCAATGACTTCCGCTACATTATTTGGCAAACTTCAGGAATATGAAACGGAACTCGGTAGACTTGAAAAACATGAAAATTTAGAGAAGAAATCCAAAGGCATTGCCTTGAAAGTTGATTCAAAGGAAAGTCAAGATAAAGATGCATCGGAGGAAGATGAAAACTTCTTGCTTCTTGTAAAAAGGTTAGGAAAATATTTTGGTCATAAAAATAATCTTCATAATGCTAACTTTGTCAAGAGGAATAAATTTTATAATCATAAAGATAAAGAAGCCTCCACATCAACACAAGATGTCACATGTTATGAATGTGGAAAGCAAGGTCACATAAAGCCGGATTGTCCAAAACTCTCCAAGAAAAATGGATTCAAAGGCAAAAAGGAGTTCAAGAACAAAAAGGCTTATGTTACATGGGAAGATAATGAGATAAGTTCTTCATTCGATTCGGAAAGCGAGGAATGTGCAAATCTAGCATTAATGGCTTCACATCACTCCGACAATGAAGAAGAGGTTAGTAATGAATTTAATCTTTTTGATGATGATGTTCAAGATGCTATTGATGAACTCTTGAGAGAATGCAAAAGTTTATACAAAAAGGTGTCAAATCAAGAAAAAGAACTTCTAAGTTGTTTAAAAAAAACTGACACCATGACTAAAGATTTTGAACTTCAAAAACAGAATTTTATTAAAGAAAAAGAAAACTTTGCATGCTCCAAGTGTGAATCAAATGTCTTTCAAATTGTTCAATTGAAAAGAGTCATTAAACGATATGAAAAAGGACAAATAGGATTGGAAGGATTACTAAGCCAACAACGCTATCCTAATGATAAAAGGGGTCTTGGTTATGTGAATTCTAAGAAACCAAATAACAATCCCACTGTTTTTGTAAAGGCTAGTAATAGTTCCAATCCCAAGAAAGTAGAAAAGAAGCAAGTTGTTCATAATCATCAAAAGAAAAAGGCTAATGTATCGAAAAAGAAAACATTTCCTAAGAAGAAATCTTATCCTTCTAGATATAGAAGTAACTTTGAACCTACTTGTTTTTATTGTGGTATTAAAGGCCATACACTTAATGCTTGCTATGTTAGAAACTTTAGTATAGCAAGTGGGCATTATGTGTGGGTGAAAAAGGGAACTAACTATGAAGGACCCAAGGCAACTTGGGTACCTAACAAAGAATAATTTGTTTGTGTAGGTATGCTTGAAATCCACATCAAATGTTTGGTATCTTGATAGTGGATGTTCAAAGCATATGACAGGAGATGTACACCAATTTTCATATCTAGTACATAAAGCCAAAGGGTATGTCACCTATGGAGACAACACCAAAGGAAAGATTCTTGGCGTTGGAATAGTTGGCACACCTCTATCCATTCAAATTGAGGATGTTCTCTATGTTGAAAGATTAAAGCACAATCTTCTTAGCATAAGTAAACTTTGCGATAGAAGGTTCAAGATCAAATTCAACAAAGATGAATGTCTCATTATGGATGAGGCGACCAATGAGGTAAAACTCAAAGGTATAAGAACTAACAATATTTTTATGATTACTTTAGATGATTTGTCTCTGAAGGTATAATGTCTTATGGTAAACAACAATGACGCTTGGTTATGGCACAAGAGGATCGCTCACATTCACATGGAGCACTTGAACAAATTGGTTAAGCATGACTTAGTTATTGGTCTACCAAAGATGAAGTTCATCAAAGACAAATTATGTAATGCATGCCAAAAGGGCAAACAGACCAAAACAACTTTCAAATCTAAGAATGTGGTGTCTACTTCAAGACCACTACAATTGTTACACATGGATCTTTTTGGTCCATCAAGAACAAAAAGCTTCGGAGGTAATGTATACGCTTTAGTCATTATTGATGATTTTTCTAGATATTCTTGGACTTTGTTTCTTGTGCAAAAAAGTGATGCTTTCAAAGCCTTTAAGAAGTATGCTAAGCAAATCCAAAATGAAAAATCACTAAAGATTGTATCCATAAGAAGTGATCATGGTGGAGAATTCCAAAATGCTCAATTTGAAGAATTTTGTGAAGAACATGGTATCTCTCATAATTTTTCAGCACCAAGAACTCCACAACAAAATGGAGTAGTTGAAAGAAAGAATAGGTTTCTAGTGGAACTTGCAAGAACAATGCTTAGTGATGCAAATCTTCCTAAATATTTTTGGGCGGATGCGGTTAGTACGACATGTTATGTTGGAAATCGAGTTATCATTAGACCTATAATAAAGAAGACTCCATATGAACTCTTTAAAGGAAGAAAGCCAAATATTGCTCACTTTCACATTTTTGGATGCAAGTGCTTTGTTCTTAATAATGACAAGGATAATCTTGGTAAGTTTGACGAGAAATCCGACGAAGGTATATTCCTTGGTTATTCGCTTTCTAGTAAAGCATATAGAATTTATAATAAAAGAACTTTAACTATTGAAGAATCTATGCATGTATATTTTGATGAAACTAACCCCTCTAAGGAGGAAGTAGTTGTTTGTGATGATGATGATCCTATAGATTTACCCCCAGAAGATCTTTCAATTGATCGAATTAAGAAATCACCGGAAAATTCAGAAAACATTGTTCAACAAGACTCAAACACCAATGATCTACCAAAAGAATGGAGAACTCATAGAGACCATCCTATTGACAAAATTATTGGTGACATTAGCCAAGGAGTATCAACAAGATTGAATCTAAAAGATGCTTGTTTAAACATGGCGTTTGTTTCTCAAATTGAACCTACCAAAGTTGATGAAGCCTTAGGAGATGATCAATGGATTATTGCTATGCAAGAAGAATTAAATCAATTCGAGAGAAATCAAGTTTGGGAACTTGTTCCTAGACCAAATGGTAAACACATCATAGGTACCCGATGGGTGTTTAAGAACAAACTTGATGAGAATGGTCTAATTGTTCGAAACAAAGCAAGGTTGGTTGCCCAAGGTTACAATCAAGAGGAAGGAATCAACTTTGAAGAAACATTTGCTCCGGTTGCAAGGTTAGAAGCTATACGTCTTTTACTTGCTTATGCTTGTTCATTAAATTTTCAGCTTTTTCAAATGGACGTCAAAAGCGCATTCTTGAATGGATACATCAATGAAGAAGTCTATGTCAAACAACCCCCGGGATTTGAAGACTTCAAACATCCTTCACATGTCTTTAAGTTGAGAAAGGCTCTTTATGGCTTAAAGCAAGCACCAAGAGCATGGTATGATAGACTTAGCAATTTTTTGTGTGAAAAAGGTTTCGAAAAGGGTAAGGTTGATAAAACCTTGTTCATTAAGAGAATCCAAAGTAACACTTTATTGGTTCAAGTCTATGTTGATGATATCATTTTTGGATCGAATAACAAAGAAATGTGTGAGGAATTCTCATTGATGATGCAAGGAGAATTCAAGATGTCTATGATGGGAAAGATGAACTACTTTCTTGGACTACAAATCAAGCAACTAGAAGATGGAATCTTCATCAATCAATCTAAGTATTGCAAAGAATTATTGAAAAAGTTTGATATGGAAATTTTTAAAGCAATGAATACTCCAATGGGCTCCGGTACATATGTTGATCAAGATGAATCCGGTACTCCAATTGATATTACTAAGTACAGAGGTATGATTGGCTCTTTATTGTACTTGACAGCAAGTCGTCCTGACATCATGTTTAGTGTTTGTCTTTGCGCTTGCTTTCAAGCAAATCCAAAGGAATCACACCTCATGGCAGTTAAAAGGATCATGAAGTATCTTAAAGGAACAATCAATGTCGGGCTTTGGTATCCAAAAGGTAGTACTTGCACTTTAATTGGTTATTCTGACGCGGATTATGCAGGTTGTAAAACTGATCGTAAAAGCACAAGTGGTACTTGTCACATTATTGGAAATGCATTAGTCTCATGGGCTTGTAAAAAGCAGGCATGTGTTGCTCTTAGCACGGCCGAAGCAGAATACATAGCAGCAGGTAGTTGTTGTGCATAAATTCTTTGGCTCAAGCAACAACTCCGTGATTACAGACTTGATCTTGGATGCATTCCTCTTCGATGCGACAATACAAGTGCTATCAATATTACAAAGAATCCGGTCATGCATTCAAGAACCAAACATATAGATATTCGACATCATTTTCTCCGTGATCATGTTCTTAAAGGAGATGTCGAAGTCACTTTTGTGGATACTCATAACCAACTCGCGGATATCTTCACTAAACCACTTGCTCGAGAACCTTTCTTCAAAATCCGAAGAGAACTTGGTATTTTGGATGAAGGTGATATCTAATGTTTCTCTTAAAATACTTGTCTTAATTTTTAAATGTATCTTTTTCACTCTTTTTCCCCATCCTTTTTGATGTTAACAAAGGGGGAGAAGAGTATGCATGTATGTTGTTTTGTTTCAAGAAATTGCAGGCCCAAATAAATGTAAAACTCTCTCCAAAATTCAAAGAATCATGGACTTAGGGGGAGCATACAATTTAGGGGGAGCCTTGTATTTGCTCAACATGTTCGCTACACAAAACAACATGAACATTTCAAGAAATCGTTTTCAAGACTTGGTTGTCATCATCAAAAAGGGGGAGAATGTAATTGCAAGCTTCTCAAGTCATATTTAAAGCATGTGCTTTGATGAAGACAACATGGACATCAAGTTTCAAAGGATGTGCAAAAAGCTTATCAACATCAAATTAAAGTCTTGAAGATTATTGAAGAATTATTAAAGAAATCATCAAATGTCAATATGGTATAAATAATTCTTAAAACCTTGAATATAGATGTTCACAATATGCATTCATCAACATATACATATTCCATAACTTTAACATCAAGAAAAACTTTGTTTGAAATATCTTTCAAAATGTATTTTTTGAAAATAAACCTTTAGGAACCGGTTCCTCCCTAACAGGGAACCGGGTTCCAGCTTTTCTCAAAAAACATGTCCCTGGTTTTTGTACCAGGAACCGGGTTGTACCAATAGGGGAACCGGTTCCTGCGTGATAAATTTGAATTCCAAATTATAATGTTCACTAAGAACCGGGTTCTGTCAGTGTAGGAACCGGTTCCTAGCGAACCAATGCAGCTTTTACTTTGTTTTTTGAACATTTTTCAAGTGGTATCTTTTCATGAATGCATTGCAACTTTTCATATGAATTGGCATGAATGAAGAGGTTCTTACAACTTTATAAAATGAAGATTTTCTTATTTTCAAACAATGTTCAATACTTCAATTTTCAAATTAACAAATATCCTTCTTCATTAACAATTTTCTCATTTACTCACATTTGAAATTATACTTTCATGTGTTCATAATTTTGTGAAACTTGCCATATACACTTTCATTATCATTTCAAGTTTCATTCATACATTGTGAACATTTATATACATTGTTGAGAATTGTTTTTATCTTGAAGAAGAAGATCAATTGAAGATTGATAAAGCTCTCCATATACTTCAAAATTAATCATTGTATTACTTAAAGATTTTCCCTTACTATCCAGGATTGTTGGAAGTAAGTGTTGTGATTTGAAGAGGATTGTTCTTCATTCACATTAGTGTTTGTTTGGTCTTAAAGGTGTTAAGAACCTTTGATCACCCTATAGTTTAGATAGTAAGCATAGGCTGTACAATCATTCTAACTATAATGAAATCTCTTTCATGTTGGAAAGGGGACTGGAGTACTCTCGGATTGTGAGGGGAACCAGGATATATCACCGTGTTCTTTACTTTTCCGCATTTATCGCTTTCATCACCATAATCGAGAAAAGATAAAGATATAAACAAAACCTTCAAATACTTAACCAAAAATTACTACCAAGCATTATTATAAAACCGAATAAATTTTATAAGACCTAATTCACCCCCCTCTTAGGCACTCTGAGACTTACAGAATATTCCTCAAATAGGACTGTTTCTTGTGATCCATTTTGTAGATGTGTGTCTGGCTTCCTCTAACAGTCATTGATCAATTAAAGGGTTTCCTACAAGTTGTGTTATGGTGTTGGGTTTATAATCCCATCCAGTTGGTGATCAAACAGAGGTTAAAAAGAGCTATGAAGCCTTTGCTCATTTTATGGAGTTATTTCTCCCTTTTGTGTATTTAGAATTGATATGAAATCTCTTGTAGAGTATTGCTCCATCCAGTTACGACATTATTGTTGTTATGTGCTCCCTAAGTAGCTAGACAAGGGCAATATATTTTCTAAAAAGTGTTGAGACAGTTGTCAACTTTTCAGGAAGGCTCTCCCAGGTCACTTTTGCTGGTATACGTATGATCTTCTTATGTTTCTCAGATAGTTAGAGATGATACCAATTGATGTAAGGTTCGGTATCGGGTTTTTGATCCCATTGTCCCCAGTCAAGTCTTAGTTCATTTTTGATTTCGGGTTTTCATGGTATGAAGCCTCTATCCCAGATTCCCCAGCGAAGTCTTCCCTCATATGACGAAAGGTCTTGTTCCCTTGGGGCTGAGATAGAATTATTTTCAAAATGTCGCTCTTTCTGCAGTATTGGCATTATTGTTGGTACTTATTTCCCAGGCAACTAGACCAGGGCAGTATATTTTCTAAAAAGTGTTGAGACAGTTGTCAACCCTTTGGGTTTTCACCCGCAAAGTGTTGGGTTTGATTTAAAATCCCCATGATTTTGACCTTTTCCTATAATGTTGACTTCTTGATTCCCCAGGAAGCCTATCCTAGGGCATCTTTTGTTGGAATAAGTTTGCATGATATGAAGACTCAATCCAAGATTCCCCAGTAAAGGCTTCGCTATTTGATAGAAGTATTTTCTCCCCGTGCATGCTGAGATTTGAATCATTTACGAAGCATCTCCCTTTCAACAGTACTTGCATTTTGTTTGATTGTCCGATAATCAGGCAAGGGCAATGTTTTATTTAAGAAGTGTTGAGGCATTTGTCAGTTTTTTTGGGTTCTCACCCGCTAAGTGCTGGGTTTGATTTAAAATCCCCATAAGATTGATTTCTTGTTGTAATGTTTGACTTCTTAACTCCCCAAGTTGTTATCCCCATGAGGTTTCATACTTTTTTCCTAGAGAAAATGGTGCAATACTTACTCTCAATATTGAAGACGTATCTTGGTTTCCCCTCTTCGATGTGGTGTTGGCCTCCCCAATAAAGTCAGCACGAGGTCCTTAGTTAATATCTCGATAATGAGGCACTATCTCCCTTAGTGAAGTTTGTATGATATTTCCCCAATGAAGTCAGCACGAGGTCCTCAGTTGATATCTCGATAATGAGGCACTATCTCCCCTAGTGAAGTCTGTGTGATATTTCCCCAATAAAGTCAGCTCAAAATCCTTAGTTGATGTTTTCCCGATATGGTTTACATCTGCCTTATTTGAAATCAGTATTGTAATCCCCAATAGAAGTACGGACCGTGAAAAAATTTGTTTCCCCATTGAAGTCTGAGTACTATTCCTCGGTGAAGCCTGGAGAAGGATGTTATATCCCTGTATCTGTACTGTTTTATCACTATGATTTGTTTACTTCCGGATTATGTTCCTTCCCAGTGAAGTTAAGCCGCGAAATAGGATTTTTTTTCCTCGTTTGGTGCTTATTTTCTTATGGAATGTTTATCTTCGATGTGATTTAGCCGAGTGTTGATTGTGCTCGAGTTAGTTTTGCCTGGTTACTCCCAGTGTTATATGTCTATTTTTTCAGCATATACATGATAACACTCATACATTCATACATACATCATGCATAGTTAAATTTAGCAAATCATTGCTCATTCAAATTCGTAAATATTTTGTTGACATATTACACTGTTTTGCAGAGTTGTGTTGTCCTCTCTCCAATAGAGTGTCGCCCTTAAGAAGAAAGTATATATTCTTTTAATTTCCCCACTGAGTTACCCCTCGTGGAAGATTTTTTCCTTAACCTTCTTGTACAGCTCTCTGTCTAGATAGATTGGGTTTCCCTCTTGAGTTTATTTCTCAAAGGATATATTTTGGTTGACTGTTTCACTCCAGTTTATTTATGGCTTGAATCTTTGTTTCCCAGCAATATTATTACTTTGGATTTCTGTGAGCTTTGACCATTGGTTTGAGAATATGCATTTATTTTGGCACGAGAAAACTTTTATCTCCTCAACAGCATTATGTTGGCATTTCCCCAGGAAGTCATGATTCATTCCCTAGGAAGCCATATTGATTTCCCCAGGAAGTCATATTTCTTTCCCCAGGAAGCCATATTGCTTTCCCTAAAAAGTCATTTTTACAATCCTTCCTATAACAGCAAGTGGTAGTCTCTTTATTTGAGACAGCTTATATATTACCCTTTCCAGGCGGAATGCCTTGGTTAAAGAAGAAGTTGAGACCCGTTCTAGGTGAAACGCCAAAATTTTGGAGAAACTTGTTATTCTTTTTGCTACCTTTAGTGAATGTTGGTAGTTCACCATCAGTGAACGTCGGTGCTATGATATTTCTTTTCTACCTTCAGTGAGCGTTGGTAGTTCACCATCAGTGAACGTTGGTGATTGTTATCTTTTTGCTACCTTCAGTGAATGTTGGTAGTTCACCGTCAATGAACGTCGGTGCTATGATATTTCTTTTCTCTCTACCTTCAGTGAAAGTTGGTAGTTCACCATCAGTGAATGTTGGTGATTGTTATATTTTTTCTACCTTTAGTGAATGTTGGTAGTTCATCGTCAGTGAACGTCAGTTCTATGATATTTCTTTTCTCTCCACCTTCAGTGAAAGTTGGTAGTTCACCATCAGTGAATGTTGGTGATTGTTATCTTTTTGCTATATTTAGTGAATGTTGGTAGTTCACCGTCAGTGAACGTCGGTGCTATGATATTTCTTTTCTCTCTACCTTCAGTGAAAGTTGGTAGTTTACCATCAATGAACGTTGGTGATTTTTATCTTTTTTCTACCTTCAGTGAACGTTGGTAGTTAACCGTCAGTGAACGTCGGTGCTATGATATTTATTTTCTCTCTACCTTCAGTGAAAGTTGGTAGTTTACCATCAGTGAACGTTGGTGATTGTTATCTTTTTGCTACCTTCAGTGAAAGTTGATAGTTCACCGTCAGTGAACGTTGGTGCTGTGATATTTCTTTTCTCTCTACCTTCAGTGAAAGTTGGTAGTTCACCATCAGTGAACATCGGTGATTGTTATCTTTTTGCTACCTTCAGTGAACGTTGGTAGTTTACCGTCAGTGAACATCAGTGCTATGATATTTCTTTTCTCTTACTACCTTCAGTGAAAGTCGGTAGTTCACCTTCAGTGAACGTGGGTGTTATCTTTTTGCTACCTTCAGTGAATGTTGGTAGTTCACCGTCAGTGAACGTCAGTGCTATGATATTTTCTCTCTACCTTCAATGAACGTTGGTAGTTCACCATCAGTGTACGTTGGTGATTGTTATCTTTTTGCTACCTTCAGTGAATGTTGGTAGTTCATCGTCAGTGAACGTCGATGTTATTCTCTTACTACCTTTAGTGAACATTGGTAGTTCACCTTCAGTGAACGTGGGTGTTATCTTTTTGCTACCTTCAGTGAAATTTGGTAGCTCACGTCAGTGAACATCAGCATTATTATTCTTTTCTCTTTCTACCTTCAGTGAATGTTGGTAGTTTTTCCTTCAGTAAAATTTGGTGTATCCTTTGATCTTTTACCATCCTCTATGAGTCGGTATCCTTTTGATCTTCTACCTTCTACTATGAGTTGGTAGTTTACTGTCATCTATGAGTCATTATCTTTTTTATCTTCTACCTCCGACTATTGAGTTTGGTAGTTCATAGTTGGTTGTCAATCACTTTTATCATGTACTATCTCCTCTTTAGCTGAGTTGATGCTACCTTATCTCTTCTTTGGGTGTTACACCAATAGAGTCGGGTCTTTTTGATTCACTAGTGATTTATTTTCCTGGTCTGGTTTCTCTTTTGATCCTTATTTCCTTTTCTACATCCCCCGTGGTGTTTTGCGTCCCTTTGAAGTTGTTCATATGCATTCGTACTCATAAGCATTGCATGGCATCTTAGGACCAAAAATAGGGTTTGTTTTATATTTAAGTATCTTCGATCACGTCGACACAAAGATTTTTAACCTTCGTATCTCCGGATAGAAGAAACTTAAATAAGGGCAGCTGTTGTACCCCAATTTTTCCCCCTTAGATCCCTTCATCATACCATATTGATTCAATCACAACAAGATCATATTAGGGCTTTTGGTTCTCCTCCCTATCTTTAGCTTTACTCTTTGAGGAATCACCAAGCACCTTGACTGGTTTTTCTTTTGTGATCATGCGTGTTTTTTTTTTTGACTTTCCTTTTAATTATTAAAATGCAATGTTGGTTTGTCTTACTTGTTAATAATGTAGGTAAAGGCAATGTGGCTTAGCAAGTTGATTCATGGTTCATGAGTTTATTTCCATGCCCTATTCAATAAAGTTTGAGAAATTCAAACCTCACCATTGAAGTTGCTTTGGAATAAATGGAATGGCAATGTTTATTTTGGTTCACCACATTTCAAAGTTATCAAGATTGATTCAAAAGTACAAGGGGTTGATTGAAGAAGTTGTCATGGTTGGACAAGGCCTTGTTCCCATTGGTCACAAGTGCATATTTCTCTCAATTCTCAAGATATAGAAGTGGTTTTGGTTGCTATGAATTATCATTATCATCCTCAACAACTTCTATCTACAAATCAAAAGTGTTGGTACAAGAAGGTTGTTTAAAATTGTCAAAGTTCCTCAAAGCATTTTCTTGACCTAGGAGCTAGGGTTTTGAACTTCAAAGAAGTATATCTTGCTCATCTTTTGGCATTTTTGAGTAATTCCAAAAACATCCTTCTATTTAAAGGGTTATTAACAAATCACTTCAAAAGTTTCAATGTGTTTTCATGTGGAAGAAACTTGATGATGAAGAAATATTACAAGTCTGCCAAATGAACCCCTAACTTCCCATGTGTGACTTCAAATGATCATAACTTGATCAATTTTTATCACCTTGAGCCCACTATTTTTGCACTATGATATTGAGGAGGTGAAATTTATTCCTTCTTTTATATGCAAAGTGAGAAAATGGATGGAAGATGCCCTAAGGATACAAAAGATTATAGGTCATTTCATGATTTTTTGCCAACTTCAACAATTCATAACCCTCTCAATTTTTGGAGATTTTGAATGGTTCAAGTTTCAAAATGTCGCTCAAGAGGTCTATTTCATGTCATATTTTTTTATCAAGAGCAAATTCTAAGAGGAAGGCCATGTTTGGATGCAAAAAATTATAGGTTACTTTTAAAGAAAAACTTGAAATATTTCTAAGTATGGAAAGTCAACCTCTTTTCCCCCACTTTGACTCATTGCAACTTTCAGCTAAAACATCCATTTGATTCCATTCTTTTCCCATTGCAAAACTTGTAATCTCATCTTTCTAAAGCATCAAGAACCATGCCTTAAGACCCCTTGAGCTGAGAATGTCATTGTTTCAAAAGTGGTAACTTGGAATTGAAGTTTCATCGCAAGTCCGAATTTGAATTTCATGTTACAACTTCTAACCCTCAAATTAGCATGTGTTTTGGGTCTAAACATGATTAGCCAACATCCCCAAGTGGATTAGTGCATTAAAACCCGCGTTTTAGATAAGTTTTGACAAAAGATAAGTCACACTTTCTTCATGATGCAGACCTACACAAATTCCCTCCAAATTGCATCATTCACCCTTCCTTTTGATCCCATTTGCTTCTCCTATAAATACATGAGCTATCCCATTCATTTTCTCAAGCTTGAACATCCAAAATCACCCTGCCAAACTCGCTACATAACTCACTTTTCTGCAACTTTAAAATCATTGTTCAAGCCTTTTTCAATTCATTTTTCTATCAATTCACCTTTCTTGATCTTCCCTGAAGCTAACAGAAGAAGAATTGAGCCTTGAAACCTTCTGAATTGATCTGACCAAGTCCATTTACAAAGCTCTATAACTGAACTTCAATAGGTAGATTTCTCCATCAATTCTTCCAAACTTTGATATCATTGTGAAGCTCTCATTGCCCTGGTTCTAGTCGCAACACTTTCTTTTCACTGGAGACACGTTTTGGCCATGAATTTTCAAATTCCTTTTCAAAACTTTCCTTCCAAATTGCTTGAGCTACAGTTTATATAAATTTTTCGCGAAGGTGTGGCTGTCTTCGTCTTGATGAGACGAAGTGAATGGTACTGGTCTCGTGCTCTAATTTTACAGTTTGAGCAAGCTCGATTTGAGACTGGCTAGAGGTTGAAGATGACCAACGTGTCATCCTTCAACCAATGAAACAACGCCATTTGGAATTTTTGAATATCTTATTTAATTAATGATCATGTGTGCTATTCACTAATGACCATGATATGCACAATGTGTCTGATCCATTAGATCAGCTTACTAACGTGTTTTGACTCTCATCCATTGGTCCACTTTATTTGACTTTATTTTATTTTCTGATTTTTATATTTAAATTGTTTTAAACTTAAAAAAATCATAGAAAATTCATTTTAAGTCCAAAAAATCTGAAAAAATTATGAAAAATATTTTTGATTTTTCTCTTTCTGATTTTTATATTTTTACAATTTTATTTTATGTTTTGATATTTTTTATAAATTTTCACTTTATTTCAATTGTTTTAAATGTTTAAAAATACTTTTATGCATTTTTAAATTAAAAAAAATTATGAATGATCCAATGATATTGTGACAAATATTGGTGACCTCATTTATTTTTTATTTCTGACTTTGTTATTTTTTATCATTTTTGGTTTATTTTACTCATTTTTTTAATTTTAAAAATAGTTTCTGACTTTAAAAAATTACCAAAATTTTTATAAAAATATTTGAGTTCATTTCTGATTTTGCTATGGTCTTACTTAATCTTTCTTTATTAATTTGAACATAGTTGATATTTTTCTCTCTTATTTCTATTTTAAAACATTTTAAAACCCTTTTTAATGCATATATTAAATGTAATATTGTTTTTTATTATTTTCTGGCTGATCTTGGGTTGAATTTTTGTTCATGAACTTTATTAATACCATTGGATCCATGGTGTTGAGTCTAACTCCATAAAAATGGATGAATGATTTTAATAATAGTTTGATTAAATTTTAATTCAAAAATGGTTTGTATATTCTTTCTCACCCCTCTTCATCTTATCCCTTTCTTATTGCACTAAGTGTTATTGGAGCAAAGTCTCTATATCATGTCTCAAAACAAATGGTGCATAGATTGGTATTGACCGGACTCAAAATAGGTGCGACTTCTACATAAGTCACCTTACAATTGCTTAACATTGCGCTAAATTTTGTCCCGATTCGAATAAATGATCATTCGTGGCCCAAACCTATGTTTGCAAGCCCAAGTATGTTAATTTGATCCCTTTGATCCAATAACCTTGAGATTCATTGTGTGGAGGCTTTGGTTCTACCAATCCTCTAATGGATCTTCATAAATTTTGGTCAATGCAGATCACTTAAACATCGTTGATTATTAAATGTTACATTGAGGATTCTTAAATGGATGATACACTTGACATAAAGCAAATGCAATTCATTGTGTAGAGGCTTTGGTTCTACCAATCCCCTAATGAGTTCCAAATGCAAGTTTCAAGATGATCATCCAACTAACCACTAATTACTAATAATTGACTTTATTTTATGTTTTTATTTTATGCTCTTTTATTTTATGCACTATTTACTTTAGCATTTACATTTCATGCTATTTTCATCTTTGCTCACTTGAGCATTTACTTTTATGTCATTTTTATTTTGCTCACTTGAGCTTTTCTTTTCTTTTTGAAGATACTTAATAATCAACATAAACCATAAAAAATCTTAATGATACTTGAAATATTTAGTTACTATCCTTGGCATTATGGAGTATTGGACTTCTTGGACTTAGGATTAGAAATCTTGGCCTATGTTGGAGACCTTGTAACCTTAATTGATATTTTGTTTGGAGTTCTTGAGGCTTACCTCAAGACATTGGGTTATTTGTTTGTTTTGTGAGCAGGTTATTGTGATTACATACTTTGTTTGTCATCTAGAATTCACCCATATACAGCTGTTACTCTGTCCAATTTTTGTGAAGACTTAATACACTTGAAGTTTGATTCCCTCAAAAGGTCTAATATCTTTGCTTGCTTGGTTTCAATCCAAAGAATGATAATTCTATCTTAACTCATAATGTCAAGTATTAGCTTCTTGTTGGTTAGATGGTTCTTCTCCCTAACTTTTACCTCATGCTTTAGGATAGTCTCTTCTTCTCCTCCTATCTTCTTTAATTTCAAAAATCTTCTCTCTCCTTTTGAAAATTCTTCTTGTTTTTAAACTTGAACCACTTTCATAATAAACTTGGACCTAGGTCCATGCATTTTCAAAACCTTTTCATAAATAAACTTCAATCAACTTAAATAATACCTTGACATTTTTTGTGAGAAGACTAAAAGTCAATCAATTTCATTTCAAACCATTTTGCCACTTTGGCTTTTTTTTTACTTTAAAAACTTTTCTCAAAAGATTGGACTCTTTTCAATCCTTGTAGTGATGCAAACAACTATACTTCTACAATATGTAGTGAAGTGAGACATTTTCCACTTGGGTGTTGAGTGAGGCATTGTTGATTTTAAAATCCAAGCCATATCCTCCACTTTGAGATGATGCAAATTCTCCTTTCTCATGATTGTGGGTAGTAAGTATGTTTTCCACACGGACAATGACGATGATGTATTACCTTACTAAAATCAACCAACACACTTGTGTTTCAAACTTTTTTAAAAGAAGAACTACGTGTACCCTGATCCCCTATTGCACGAAAGGTGGTACATAGGCACTAAAGGTTCGCAACTGTGACGGGTGCAAAAATCATAAAAAATACTTCTTTTCTCACCTCCATCATCTATTTTTTATACAACATGTTATAGCCAAAATATACAGATTTACAAAGAGGTTCTTGCGGAGTATCATAGATGTTTAGGGTGCTAATACCTTCCCTTTGCATAACCAACCCCTTACCTAGAATCTTTTCCCCTCTTTTTGGGTTATTTGCTCTTTTCCCATTCTTTTGGAAACAATAAAGTGTGATGGCGATTTTTATTTTGATCTATATAAGTCTAGTCAATCCAATGGCTTAGTCTTAAACATTTCTACTGCTATAGAGCCCATGCTTCACTTTGCTTCTGAATGTACTTCTCCCACAAATCATGCCTACAAAATCAGATTAGGCGTGCTTAAAGATGCTAACCACCCTACCTTTCCTTGAAACATGCTTGGTTAAACTTGCTTCAAAAAACAAGTCAACGTTATAACACATGATGGTTGTACTCTTAACTTCTCCAAGTTTCTAAATCATTTGCCTATAAATTAACATCATTTGCAAACTGAAAAGGGGGGAGACATTGAAAAAAAGCCTTGAAACCTTGCTGAAAATTCCTAGAACCTGAAATTGCAGCCCAAACACGAAACTTGTTGATTTCTGGTTTTTGCATCCAAACTCTAATTTTCCTTGTTCATTTCTTGGCCAAATCACTCACACAGTTTCTAATATACACTTAGTAGCCGTCCCAACTTCTGCTTTCAGACTATAACGCAATCTTCACCAATCTCCATTTCAAAAAAATCAGAACTTTGCACCTTGACTGCTCTAGAACTTTCCAGCCATCCATAACTCAAGTTGAAGGTTGCTTTAGCTTTATGGGAACTTGAGGAAGCTGACCAGATCATCACAGTAGTCTGAACCAGGCTCTAATCCACAGAATAAATTCCAGCTGCAAGGTGAGTTTCTTCTGATTTTCATTTCACTACTTAGGCATTGTTAGGCTTGCATTTTCAAAGATACAATGTAGATATCATGGCTCTGATTCTGTACATATTTATAGATTTCATGTATATGGCCTAAGTAGAGAGAATTTCATATCAGAAATTCTTAAGGAAATTAGAGTTCAGAATTGGGATTAGCAAAATTTATGTTTGCTTCTGATTTACAGTTTTGATGTGTTGTATTTCTGAAATCATGATGAAATTTTCCATAACTTCTATGTTTTCATTTTTCCATTTTTTTTGTTGAGAAATGACTAAGTTGCAGATGCTATGCTTGGCGTGAAAGAGAAGATGAAGTTCATCATCCGAACTTACTTGGTGATACATGTTTATGTTTTTTCCTCTAATACCAGATGTACAGTCACCCCAGTGGTAGAGAGCGCGCACATAAAGCATTAGTGTTAAGGGTCCTGGGTTCTAGCCCCAGAAGCACCTTTTTATGTTTATTTCTTGACATTTTTACCCTATTATTTGTCAAACAATATTTCTAGACCAGAACTTCTAACCAGTCTCACCCAACAGCATTGTCACCTCACTCTCTCAACAACCAGAACTTCTAACCTTCCAGTAATGCTAGAACTTCTAGGTTTCCAGCTGCATTAGAACTTCTAGACTCTCTTAGCAATCAGAACTTCTAGGATTTCCTTTGTTCCCAACAACCTCAGAATGTCAGTGCGTCTAGATACAGAACTTCTGGCCTTCCCCATTTCTGCTAACATTTGCTTTCTGATTTGCCGTGCACCTAAGTCATAACTTTTGCTCTCTCATCTTTCAGCAACGCACTGATTCTGACTTTTACTCTCTTGTTATTTTTATCAGAACCTTTTATTTTCATTAATCAAAAACACCAAAAAATACTTTATATTCACATGCTTCATTTTATTTCTTTAAAAATAAAAAGACTAAAAATATTTTCTTAAGCAAATTTATTTCTTCTCTTAACAAAAAAAAACAAGTCTATTTTACATCTCTTGTACATTATTTCAATATGGTTGTAATAGATAATTAGGACTTTAATTTCTTGCAATCCCCGGTTGTAAATTTGTACACCCCTATCCCCAAGTGTTTGTAATAGCGTAAAACATTTACTTTCCACAATTTATCGCTTTCATATAAATGCTAGTAATTAGGGTTTGTATGGCAAGATAAAAACAACAAGTAGACAACCCCTAATCAAAGATTAAATACATGAAAATCAAACACACTATTCATACATGCCCCCTAGGGTTAACTCTTCTTGTTGCCTAAACACGGTCATGTTACGCATATGAGACGTCTTAGCAAAAACAATCAAAATACAAGATCACAGTCTCTCGATGACGCTTCGATTGTTGCCTTACAAATGATCTTAGTCCCTCAAGAGAAATGCTAAGATATCTTACAAAATTGATATCATGACTATACGATGACCCACGTCCGTCCCTTTACAAACAAAGATAAGGCTTCTTACCAATCAATGGTAAGATAGCAACATCTAAAGGAGGAGGAAAATAACACTAAAGACCTTTGAGTAGGTAGGTTGCTCCTAGTTGCTCGCTTGCTCACAACAAAAATATTTTATACACCAACACTTTATTTTGAAACATTTTCAAAAGACAACACTTTGTATGCGTTCTTATAGAGATGAGAATCATTACAAAGATACCCTTTTCAAAATCACTTTCAAAAAACAAACACTTCTTTGAACTATTTTCCAGACAACACTTTGTATGCATTCTTATAGAGACGAGAATCATTATAAAGGCACGTTTTCAAAATAGTTTCAAAAAACCACCACAAAGCACACTTTCAAACAAAAGCAATGATCTAGAAAGAAACTAAGAGCCCATAGATAACTATGGATGAAAAGGGTGCTAACACCTTCCTTTTTTATAATCTACCCCCCGAACTCAAGAGAATAATCTCAAAGGTATTTCTTGTTCTTTTCACCCTTTCCTTTATTAGGATAAAAGAAAAGTCGATGGCGACTCTTGCTATCTACAATAATTACGATCAAACACAAAACATCCCAAGTCAGTTCTCCCACTATGTTACACCGCCCTTTCGGGTTTTCAGTCCACCAGGATACCCTTTTTTGCCCAAGCCTCCTTTTCAGGTTTTCGACTTGCCGGGTGTACAATTTTTCATATATATCCCTAATTTTTGCTCGAACCTTTTTGGTTCACCGGATGCCCTTATTTTTTCCTAGGACAATCAACCTAGTGGGTTGTTTTTATGCGTAGTATCTTTTAAATATGTCTGCATTCACATGGTGTGGGAAATTGTCATCGTCCATGGTTGTCAGTATCATAGCACCGTCCGAAAATACTTTCTTGACAACAAATGGCCCTTCGTAGGTGGGAGTCCATTTTCCCCTGGGATCACCTTGTGGTAGAATGATGCGATTTATTACCAAGTCACCAGCCTGATATACTTGATGCTTGATTTTCTTGTTGAATGCCTTGTCATACGCTTCTGATACATATGATTGTGACATACAGCTGCAAGCCTCTTTTTGTTAATAAGATTCAATTGATCCCACCTAGTCTGAATTCACTCGTCTTCATATAAGTCTTCATCTTTCATAATCGTCAGAGAAGGAATTTGAACTTCAACAGGTAGGACAACTTTCATACCATTGACCAGAGAGAATGGGGTTTCTCCAGTTTATGTTCGCGCTGAAGTGCGATAGCTATAAAGAATAAACGGTAACATCTTGTACCAGTATTTGTAAGTCATAACCATCTTCTGTATGATCTTCTTAATATTCTTGTTGGAGGCTTCCACTGCGCCATTCATCTTTGGTCGATATAGAGAAGAATTGTGGTGCTTAATCTTGAACTGTGTACAAAGTTCAGTGATCATAGTGTTGTTGAGATTAGTACCATTGTCTGTAATGATTCTCTTAGGGATGCCATACCAGCAGATAAGATTATGCTTAATGAATCGAGCTACCACACTCTTGGTAACAGAGGAGAACGAGGCTGCTTCAACCCATTTTGTGAAGTATTTAATGGAGATGAGAATGAAGCAATGTACGTTAGAAGCAGTAGGATTGATTTCTCCGATCATATAAATTCCCTCACATTGCAAATTGCCAAGGAGCAGTCATGATGTTCAAAGGTACTAGAGGCACGTGAATTTTATCAGCATAAATCTGGCACTTATGACAAGTTCTCGAGTGGTGGGGGCAATCAATTTCTATAGTTGACCAGTAGTAACCTGCTCTCAAAATCTTCTTAGCCATAGTATTCCCACTGGAGTGAGTACCAAAGATGCCTTCGTGCATATCCTCCATATTTTTCTCTGCTTCCTTTTTGTCCATACAACGGAGCAGAGTTAAATCATGATTACGTTTGTACAAAATTCCACTGCTCAAGAATAACTTAGCTGAGAACCTCCGTAGGAATTTCTTGTCATTGATCAATGCCCCTTCAGGGTAATCTTGAGCTTCAAGGTACCTTTTCACTTCATGAAACCAAGGTTTTTCTTCTACTCCATCAGTATCAATTTCGTAGCAATGTGTCGGTTCATCGAATCTTTCAATGGTAATTTTGGGAGCCTCATTGTCCCATCTGACCTTGAACATGGATTATATGGTAGCTAATGCATCCTCCAACCGATTCTCTTTTCTTGGAATATGCTCAAGAGTAATCTCTTCGAAGTACGGAATCAAGGTTAGCACATTTTCTCGGTAAGGGATAAGATTTAGATGCTTCGTATCCCATTCCCCCTTGACTTAACTGACTACCAAGGCTGAATCCCCATATACGCTCGGAAATTTTATTCTCAGGTCAATAGAAGCTTTAATACCCATGATGCACGCTTCATATTCAGCCATATTGTTGGTGTAGTCAAAGCAAAGTATGGCAGTAACAGGTGTATGACAACCTTGAGGAGAGATAATTACAGTCCATCAAAAACCATAGTCCATCGGGATCTTAGCTCAGGTCCTTCATACAGTCCAGGTTCTTCACAATCCGTAAGTAGTATAATATTCTCATCCTGGAATTTGATATTCATAGATTGGTAGTTGTCTACAACTTGAAGTGCCAAATGATCTTCCAGTGCACTTCCTTTGATTGCCTTTTGAGTGGTGTACTAAATATCGTATTCTGTTAAGATCATTTGCCATCGGTATATTCGTCTGGAGAGAGCTGGCTTCTCGAATATGTACTTGATGGGATTAATTTTAGAGATCAATAGAGTAGTATGAGTTAACATATACTATCTTAGTCGGCGAGCATCCCATGCCAAAGCACAAAAAGTTTTCTCGAGCAGTGGATATCTTGTTTTACAGTCGATAAACTTTTTGCTAAGGTAGTATATTGCAAGCTCTTTTCGACCAGACTCGTCATGTTGCTCCAACACACACCTCATTGAGTTCTCTAGCACTGTTAGGTACATGATTAAAGGTCTTCCTTCAACTGGTGGCATCATAATCATGGGTTCTTGTATGTACTCCTTGATTTTATCAAAAGCTATTTGACAGTCATATTTCCATTTTACTACTTGATCTTTCTTCAGCAACTTGAAGATTGGTTCATAGGTAGCAGTCAAATGAGAAATGAATCGGGAAATGTAGTTTAGTCGTCCTAAGAAACCTCTGACCTCCTTCTCAGTACGGGGAGTCATCATTTCTTTAATAGCTTTAACTTTCACGGGATCAACTTCAATACCTTTACCACTAACGACGAAACCAAGAGTTTACCAGATCTCACTCCCAAAATGCATTTATTTGGATTTAGCCTTAGTTTGTATTTCTTCAGCCTTTCAAATAACTTATGCAGATGATCAAGATGTTCTTCTTCAGTTTGTGACCTTTCTATCGTGTCATCGACGTAGACTTCTATCTCATGATGAACCATGTCGTGAAATAAGGCTACCATTACATGGTGATAAGTTGCCCCAGCATTCTTCAACCCAAAAGGCATGACCTTGTAACAGAAAGTGCCCCACTGTGTGATGAAGGTAGTTTTCTCCATGTTTTCAGGCGCCATCCTTATCTGATTATAACCCGAGAAACCATCCATGAAGGAGAATACCTTGTGTTGAGCGGTATTGTCGACCAAGACATCAATATGTGGAAGCGGGAAGTCATCTTTAGGGCTTGCCTTGTTTAGGTCACTATAATATACACACATACGTACCTTGCCATCTTTCTTTGGTACCGGAACAAAATTTTCAACCCATTGAGGATATGATGTCACTGCTAAGAACCATGCATTGAATTACTTTATAACCTCAGACTTGATCTTCTCTGACATCTCGGGGCGCATGTGACAGACTTTCTGTTTAATCGGATAAAACCCTCTTTTATTGACACACAGTGAACCACAATATCAGTATCAAGCCTTGGCATGTCTTCATATGACCAAGAAAATACCTCAACATAGTCGTGCAACATTTGAATCAATATGTTCTTGACACTGCCCTCTAAGTTGGAGCTTGTAATACAGTGGGATAACTGACTTGGGTGTTTTGTGTTTTATCAGAATTGTTGCGGATAGCAAGAGTCGTCACTGACTTTTACTTTATCTAATAAAGGAAAGGGTAAAAAGAACAGGAAATACCTTTTTGAGATATTCTTGAGTTCGGGGGGTAGGTTGTGAAAAGGGAAGGTGTTAGCACCCTTTTCATCTGTAGTTATCTACGGGCTCTTAATTGCTAGCTCACTTTGAAAATGCTTTGTTTGAAATTTGTTTGTGATTGTTTTTTAAAGTATTTTTGAAAAGTTCCTTCGTTTAGGCGAACTTTGTAATGATTCTCGTCTCTATAAGAATGTATACAAAGTGTTGACTTTTGAAAATTTTTATTTTGAAAGTGTTGGTGTGTTTTGAAAGATATTTTGAAATATTTGTGAGCAAGAAACTATGAACGCTCTACCTACTCAAAAGAAGTATTTGTTCTTTTCCTCCTCCTTTAGATAGTTATATCTTACCATTGATTGGTAAGAATTTCTATTATTGGATGTGAAGGGGCGGGCGTGGATCATCGTATAGTCATAGAAGGCTACCTATGAGACGCTTTAGCAATTGTCGTGAGGGACTAAGATCATTTTACCAAAGGCAACGTCGATGGGCCATCGATGGATTACAATCTTTTTTATTGAGGGTCTTTGCTAAAGCGTCCCACATCCGAGGGACATGACTATTTATTCATAGGCAACAAGCGAGGTTACCCTAGAGGTGCGTGTGTGAAAAGTGTTTGATTGCATGCATTTTTGTCTTTGGGATTAGGGTTCTCTAAGATTGATTTTATCTTTCCATGCAGACCCTAATTACTAACAATTATATTAAAAGCGATAAATTGCATAAATTAAAATCCTACGCTATTACATCATTTGGGGATGGGGGTATAAATTTACAAATGGGGAGATAAAAGCAAATAAAACCTAATTTTACTATTACAACCATATTGAATGAATATATAATATACAAGAATGTAAAGATAAATAAAAAAAGGAAAAATGTTTTTTTTTTAATTTTAAATTTATGTATTGACGCATGCACTTACGCATTGATACTAAAAATTTATGCATTGATGCATACACTTATGCATCAATACATATCACTCCTTGTTCTTGAAAGTCAAAAACCAACTCAGTATGAGTCGATACATAAAGATTTGTGTCAGCTCATAACCTATTTTGCATCGACACATATCATTTCTTGATCCTGGGAATCAAAATCAACTCAGTATGAGTCAACACATAATAGTTTGTATTGACACATAACCTATTTTATATCGACTCATGCGTGTTTTGTATCGACTCATACTCATTTTCTTTCTCTGGAAATCAAAATCAACTTAGTATGAATCGACACATAATGGTTTATATCGACTCATAACCTATTTTGTATCGACTCATGCATGTTTTGTGTCGATTCATAACCTATTTTACACTATATATGTGTCGACACATAAAGATATGCATCGACTCATAACCTATTTTTACACTTCTAACATTGTTCTGTCACATATATAAGTTAGTTCTCAACACATGGTTAGTGAAAAATGAAACAAAATAAACATATAGTTAACTTTAGGGCTATAATAACTATATTTTAGCTTCACAAATGAACCATTAATGATGCTTGTATGAATAGTTCAAAGTCAAGAAGACTTACCTTGAAGCTGAACTATGTGTTTTGAGTTTGAGTTAATGTATTGTCCTAGAGAAAGCAAGTTAGAGGTGGCTGTTTTTTTTTAGTTTAGGAAATAGTGATGTTACATAAATTGTTCTTGTGTTTGAACAATTTCTATGTGATGTATATGAAGTATTTGGAGAATTGGTTTAGGGGGAAACTTGCAAGGTTGTATAGTGGGTTGAGGTTTTTTCTGTTTTCAGTTTTTGTTTTGTGAATGAAAATAAAGTGGAAGATGAGCATAATTTATAAAGAGTTCTGTTAGCTTTTTCAGATTTTTGTTTTCTTTTCTCTTTAAACCAAAAAAACCTCCCCCTTTGTGTGTTGTGAAACAACTTATTTATAAATGAAATTGGCTTAACTTTGGGATGGAAATAGATAAGTTTTTGGACTGTTTGGGTATACTGTTTTATTTCTTTTTAGATGCAGCTCTTATGTGCTAATTTTTTTAAAACATTGGACTGATATAGTGCAGGTTTGGACAGGGTTAGGGGTAGCATAACAGGGCTATTTTGTAGTAGTTTTGGAGTGGAGTGGCAGCTTGGTGCAGGGCTGGCTTTGTACAGGACAACAAACTATTTTTGACATGGTTTTGGGCTAGTAGCAGCAGGCTTGGACTTGGCAGCATATCAGATTTTTGGGCTTTTCTGGACAACAACATTTGTAGCTTGATACAAGTCTGGTTTTTATGGACAAATTTATGCAGCTTGTAACAAAGACAAGGCATATTTGTGGACAGCATAGTGGCAAAGTTTGAAGATTGGGTCAAAGAGAAAAGTTTAAACAAGACAAAGCTTAGGATTTGTAACTTGCAATTTTTTAACTTAAAAATGAAGCCTTGTTATTTACTTGAAAACTTGTAACAACTTGAATTATGGTGAAAAGATGTCATGAAGTAATGAAATTAACATGTATGAAAACACTTAGAAAAATCTCTAAATCTTGCAAAGTTTGACTTTTCAAAATGACTTTTGACCTTGTTGATTTCTTGATAATCAAATTTAATATTTTTGAATGTCTTGATGAAATGTGATCTTTGAAACTAAAGTTCGATCAAAAAGTCAAAGTTTTACTTTTCAGTATACAGTTGACTTTTTTCATTAGTTGACCAAATTTCATCTATCAATCCACTGATCTCGGGAGATGAACTGAAATATGCGATTAGGTAAAAATGATGCACTTGAATCCTTGAGATCATGTTTCGAACCAATAAGTCATGTACTAGGTCAAAAGTCAAAGATTGGTCATTCTCGGTCAAAATTTTAATTTTGACCATTTTTCCCTTTTGATGATTTGAACAATTTTCTTAGTGGATTATGATCCAATCTTGATCAAATGATACATATGACTTCAAAATGTTGATATTGGTCCAAAATCTTAAAGTTTGACTGTAGGTTGTGTAACACCCCAATTCTACCCCTCGTAATTAAATAATAAAATCAGAGTTTTAAAATTTCATCCAAACATAAATTGAGGTATCACATATTCGTGTTTCCATCACTTTGCATTATAATGCACATCATAAAATCAAAAGTCGGATATACCGATTCATAACATAAATATCATATAAACATATGACTAATCACAACACATCGGATGTGTTCACAAAATGTATGTATCATCATGTTATCATCAATACATAAGGTCATAAGATAGTATACATAAACTATCCTATCAAAATAATAACGTCTCCCAAAACCCGAGTGTTACTACTATCAGAGTAGAGCGATTCAAAATAAAGAGACTCGAGCTAATCCTCATCATCCTCGCGGATCACCTGCACGTTACCAATATAAAGGCAACAACGAAATAAGTAAAGGGTGAGATACTCCAAAATATATAATTAAAGGCATGATAAAATATATAAATAGTTTTGGATCCATAAATGATATAGATTAATAAGAATATATCAACAAATATCAAATCCCACATACTTTAAAATCATCATTTAGTGTATAAGATCAACACTTTAATATCATCACATAATCACCATAATCATGTCAAAACAAGACATAAACTCCATCACCATAAACTCATATCGTCACTTTACCGTCATGTTATATCCATCGCATAATTTTCATGAATTTATCACATCATAATCACTTTATATTCAACACAAAAATCATCACAAAACAAAGTATCATATAACATCGCAATTCATTATAAGTCATCAAATAAAACTCAATGCCAAAAGACTCAAAAATAAACATAACCGACTCCATGAGACACGACTATGTTATGCATGTGGTACCCGTCGCTTTGCCCATAATTAGGGACATTCGGCATAAAAGTCCATCGTTGCTTTGGCATAAAAGCCCTCGTCGCTTGGCATAAAAGCCCTCGTCGCCAATGCAATGTATGTGACTTGACAACACGACATCACAAACACGACACAACAAAACATCATCATCGCACATCAAAATTGGTATAAAACCCACGTCGCCATATTTATCCACATGAAGATAAACATATCATCGCATCGCATATCATCAAGTATTCATTATAAATAAACCGTCGCAAACATCATATTTAATAACACCACATCATTATCAAATAATTCACTAAATTTCAAATACGGAAAAATAGTCAAACATCAATAATCGTCGCGAAAGTCATTCATAATAATCGGCATCAATCATAATCATTAACGTTGCAATTGGATTGTCCATACGCGACTTAAACCGACTAAAACGCAACCCATTTCAAATTAACCGTAAATTGACTTATTTCGGGTCTCTCTGTTAACAACTCATAATCTCGAAAAACTAACCTCACCACAACGTTCTACACGTCAAAATTAGCTAGCACGTCAATTCTCGTTAAATTCAGAGCAACTTGCTCCGTCACCGAAATTTACCGAAATCGGGAAATCGGACATAATCGGATTCCAAATTAAATCGGCTAACTTATGTCATATTTGTATTTAATTAATATAAATATTCAATATCTACTGCATATTACTTTAGTTTTTACAAACTTAACTTAATTTCTATACTGTTAGTTTTTAGGAAAAGTTAATATATTGATAGTTTTTAGGAAAAGGTGATATTAAGCTAGTTTTAAGTTTACTAAGCTTTACTGCTATTACATTTGTTTTGCTAAACTATACAGGTACTTCATTTTTTTTCTTTTGCTTAATATACTGCTGTTGTACCCCAAAATTTTCCCTCCCATTTCATCAATATTTTCTCACCACAAGACCCTTGGAGCTCAAGATCAAGTTAGGGTTTACTCTACTCAAGACTCCTCCTTGCACTGTTGACCCAAATTAGGGTTTGAGTTTGCACAAAGATGTTTTGACCTAAAAGGCCCAAAGTTACTTTCATGCTTCATGTTGGACTCACAAGTTTACCCATACCAAGTTTCAAGCCTTGATTCCAATCTTTGCCCAGTCAATTGGACAGTTGACCTAGAAATCAGCTGTATTGGGGAAAAAGTCAACTGTGGTCAATTGACAGTCAAACCTCATGATTTTTGACCCACATCAACAATATGAACTCATTTGGACCATTTGATCAAGTTTGGATCACAATTCCACAAGAAATTTGATCAGATCACCAAAAGGGCAAAATGGTCATTTTTAGGGTTTTGACTACACAAAGGCAATTTTTGACTGTTTGACCTAACCAATGGCAATCCAAGCTCACATATGGATTCAAGGACTCAATGGCATTGTCTTGACATGTTCAACAAGTTCAAAAGATCCCAAATGCACAAGATTGACAGATGAATTTCCCAGTCAACTGAGCCAATTTGACTGTATACTGGAAAAGTCAAACTTTGACTTTTTGGTCAAAATCAAGTGTCAAGATTCATTTTTCATCAAGATATGCCAAATTATGAAACTTGTTAATCAAGAAATCAAAATTACAAATTAGGGTTTTAAAATGAAGAATTTTCATAACTTAGAAATTTTCTAAGTTATGAAAATTCCTAATTTTTTCCTAACTTTGTCCCATCTTTTCATCAAGATACATTTGGATTCAAACAAAACTCAAAACATGAAAGTTGTAGTCCATTGCAAAATCTACAACTTTTATTCACAAAGTTTCCTCAAAAGAAGCTTATAGCTCAAGTTATGATTTTTGGAACAAGGGTACAAAACATTCTTAACTTAGAAATTTTTTGACCTATTCTAGGCAGGATTTTTGCCCAACTTCATGGAAACTTTTCACATGCTTCCACTTGGAATTTCAACTTTCATTACAAATATGGATTGTAGTACACTTTCCAAGCTTTCCAAATTGTCCAAGAACTTCTCAAACACCCTTGTGGTTAGGGAGAATCGAATTTGTCAATATGGGCAAAAGTTACTTTGATTCATGGCTAAATGCATGTTCATAACTTGGGCATTTTTGAAATCAGCTTGCACAAGCTAGTTACAGGCCTCTAATCTCATTTACACTCAATAATTAAATGTCAATCCATTGTGTTCTAGCATTATTTTTCTTATTTGGTCATTACATGGAAGTTTAATCCATAATTAGAAAAAGCAAGTTATGCATTCTTGTAAAGTTACACTTTATGTCAAGTTTACAATCCAAGAGGTACAAAGCAAATCTCTGAGGCACAAAGGCATGGACATATCCCACTGATCAAGACTAACATTTGCAGCATGTTTAGGGGGCCTGCATAAGCTTGTAAACCAACTTGGCAACTTTTGGCTTACATAGAAAGAAACTTGGCATATTGAACATCAACTCTCATTCCTGCAAGCAAGAAAAAAAACAAACTTTCTCCACACTTTCCATACTCCCTAACAGACCTAAAACACGACCAAAGAACCCTTGATCCCTCCTCATACAGAAAATCACCATCTTGCTGCACAAAATAGGGCATTCTGCATTTTGACTTGGCCAGCTCATTTCCATCGTGCATTTTCATCCAAACCACTTCATACACATTCCTTACCATCCATACAAACTATCCCAAGCCTTGGAAACAGACTGTAACACCTCTAACCAAGTGTGCCATTTTCACTTTTCTCTCTTGCAAGTTGACTTCTGTAGCTTTATATAGCAAGATTCAAAGCACACCAAGCATTGGAGAAGCATCCCTGAACTTCAAGCAAGCTGTACAAGTCATCACACTGCATTGGAAGTACCTCCATTGTTGCACACGATTCAAGCTAAACAGGTAAGTTTTTGAACTTCTATCTCTCTATCCAGGCATAGTTAGGCTTAAGTTTGTGAAGAAAGCATGTTCTAATCATAGCCCTGAAGCCATCCATATAGTTATTTTTCATTTATATTGTGTGTGCTAAGAGTATTTTGAACCTGAACATTAGGAAAAAGTTAGGTCAGGAATTAGGGGAGAAGAAATTCTCTCTCATTTCTGAGAGTTAGATCATGTTCTTTATATGTATGAACTCGTGATTTAATGCTCTACATAGTTTATGTTGTGAGTTTTGGCTGAAAATCAAAGAATCAGGAGCTTGTTGTTGAAGCAAAGAGGCGCGCGTTTTCAAACAAAACTGGCTGGAGGTTGAAGAAGATAGATTTGGGCTGGGCCTGAATTTTGCTTTTCTGTTTACACCCTCATTTTTCACTTACACCCCCCTGGCCCATTGCATGATATATTTGTCATTTTTTATTTTTTCCTTTTGATTTTGATTCTATATTTTTATTTAAGCATGAAAAAACATTAAAAATATTTTTCTCACATTTTTTGCATTTTACTTGGTATTTATTTTGTTTCATTTAGTTACATATATAAATAAACATATATACTTCTTTTTTTAAAAAATACTAAAAATAATACAAAATACATTTTGTTTTCTAATTTTATTTTATTTCATCTTTTGAAAACATTTTCTAAAAAATATACTTTTTTTTTTGTAAATAAAAAAATATTTTTATACATAGTTAATATATTTAATAAATAACATAAATACTTATATATTTATTAGAATATTTAGGATGAAAACATAAAAATAATACATTTTTATTTTTATTAATATTTGACTTCAAAAATCACTTTTTTTACAATATACTTCCTTTTATTTATTTTTTGTATATAATTAATAAATATTGCATATAATAAATAATAAATACTTCTTACTGTAAAAATTAGGGTTTTGCCCTAAAAACACAAAATATCAAAAATTAATCCTTTTTATTTTTGTTTATTTGACACATGAAAAATACTTTTACATACATATAAAAATCATTGTTTGCATCTTGCATATTTATTTTATTTTATTTAATTATTGTACAATTAAATTAATTTGTATATTCAATTTGGATGTAATAGTTTAGATTTAATTTTTCTTGCTAAATATCCCCATTTGAACATTTGTACCCCCCATCCCATAATTGTGTTGTAATAATTTAGGATTTTATTTTTCGCATTTAAAAGCTTTCTAAACATGCCATGATAGACTTAGGGTTTGTATGCAAAAATCAACCAAAACAAATAGCTTGACCTAATTCAAAGACAAAAAAGCATGAAAATGGACAACACCAATCACACTTGCACCCCTAGGGTTACTCCACTTGTTGCCTTCAATAATGGGCCATGTTGCATGTTGAGTTTCTTTGGCAAAACAAAAATAATTCAAAATGATCATAGTCCCTCGATGACGCTTTCGAAAGTTGCCTAAAAATGATCAAGTCCCTTAAAGGAAAAATTGCCAAAGACACTTGGCACCATTGCAATCATGGTCTAAACGATGACTCGCGCCCGTCCCGTTCACATCCTAACACAAGATTGTCCACCAAATACAATGGTGGAACAAAATTGTTAAAAGGGTTAAAACATAGGAATGATCTTTGAGAAATTTAGGGTAGATAGCTCTTGGTTACTTGCCAACTTGCAAAACAAAAACACTTGCCTATTTTTCAAAACCACACATCACAACACATTTTCAAAACAACTTTCAAAAACATTGAAAACTTTTCAAAAGATAAGTACACCTTTGTATACATCCAAACATGGGTCATTACAAAGGTTGCCACAACAAATGGCCTCTTTTCAAAACATTTTCAAACCCACACACAAAGCACCATTTCAAACAATTGAAAGCACCATTTCAAACAATTGAAAGCACCATTTCAAACAATTGAAAACACAAGGCAAGTGATCTAAGCAAGTAACTAAGAGCCCATGGATAACCATGGATAGAAAGGGTGTTAATACCTTCCCTTTCTATAATATACCCCCCGAACCCAAGAAAACATCTCAAAGGTTTTTGCTGTGCTTTTTAACCTTTCCTTAGGATAAAATAAAAAGTCGGTGGCGACTCTTGCTCAACCGAAACATTTGCAAAAACAAACGCAAAACTTCAAGTCAGTTCTCCCACCGTATCACAGAACTGGCGACTCTGCTGGGGAATAAACTTAAAACTGGGGTTACCTTAGGGTTAGATCATTTACTTGTTTTCAATTGTTTGCTTTGTTTGCTTTTATATTTGTGGGCTTTGCATCGGAGTTTCATAGATCCTAACCCGGATCTGGGGAATACCCTTTTAGGTAGCATAAGCTGTGAGGGACCTGTCCGGCGTAGACCGACATGGGTGAAACAGTGGCTACGTTGGTGTGACACCTTAGTCTGTACCGATATCCCTTGTGTTGCAATGAGGGGAATATGGGTCTTCTAAGGAGGAATTAAACACAAACCGACCTTAGAACCCTAAATTGACCCAACTTGGCCATAGAATGGTAGCAGTATGCTACACTCATTGAGGCTAAACTCTCGCGATGGTTCTGGCTGCAAGAAAAGATTGCGATGCTGGAGTTATGACCGATTGAGGGTAGTCAATGATATTGAGATCCTCTAAGAACCCGGTTACTTTTGATAGGACAGGTTTTAACCAACGAAACTAAAAGAGGGTAACACCTAAATTGCATGCTGGCCTAAACCCTAAGGGCTGTCTTGTGTGACTTGTGTGCCTTATCATGCTTGCCTTTGTGAATTCTTGTGGTGTGCTTTACCATGAACATCATACCATTATACCATTGTATGCATCCTACATAAGGACTGACCTGTTTCAAAGACAAGAGGGTTTCATCTTTGCTCTGTTTTGTAGGACATCATGATGCCCATGCGTAGGAATACTATCCGGCTCAACTTTGTTCAACCACCTACTTTGCTCAAGGATTTGGTTGATAGGATTCCAAACACTACTTCCTTCATCAAGAGGCATGGTTCTCTCCTTGGGTTAGTCACTTCAAAGTGGGACCAACAGCTGATGAGTGTCCTGACCCAGTTTTATGATCTCCTGTACCATTGCTTCACCTTTCAAGACTTACAGCTGGTCCCTACCCTGGAAGAATTCCCTGATTTGCTTGGTATCCCTATTTTGGAGCAGACTCCATTCACTGGTTGGGAGAAGACTCTTAGGCCTGAAGAGCTTGCTGCAGTCCTTCCCTTGACCAAAGAAGAGGTAATGGCTAACTGGGAAACTAGAAGTGGAGTTAAGGGCTTTTTGGCTAAGTTTCTGGTTGGCAAAGCTAATAGTTTCTGGAATAACTTAGACTTCAAGGCGTACGAAGACATTCTGGTTCTCTTAATCTATGATCTAGTATTGTTTCCAAATCTTGATAACTTTGTCAATATCAATGCCATAAGGATCTTCATGTCTCGGAACCCTGTACCCACTCTCTTGGGTGATATCCTGCAACAACTCTATGCTCGTACTGCCCGAAGACGGGGAACTCTGTGGTGTTGTGCTCCTTTGTTAGTGAGGTGGTTTATTTCGCACCTCCCTAAGTTCGTGCTGAAGAATGAAGAAGGAAAGGGTTTGGCTCATAGGATAATGTCTCTCACTGATAATGACATCATTTGGACTCGCAGAGTTTTGGATGAGGTAGCCATTATTAATCGTTGCGGAGAATACCCTAATGTTCCATTGATCGGTACCCAAGGAGGAATCTCTTATAATCCATGTTTAGCTCTCCGTCAATTTGGAAGAGCCAGAAGAGCAGGGCCTCATGAGATATTGGTTCCTCACATCAGTTTTGAGTTTCAGGTAGACAGTGACGAGCTGCGTCGTAGATTCATCCGGGCTTAGGACAGAATTCACAAAGCTGGCCCACATGAGTTAGGATCGAAGACTTATCTACCAATGGAACCCTATTGCAGATGGGTCCGCATCCATGCTCAGAAGTTAGGTATTCCGTACGAAGCTGTCAGGCCTATCATTCTTGAGTTTCCTGATGAAGACGGGGTTCCTCCAATTGTCCTCCCTCCTCAGATACCCACTGATGTTGATACACTAAAGAGATCTTGGGCGCAACTACAGGAAGAACGGGATTATTATCGGGAAAAGTTCAACGAACATGAACAAAAGATCCAGAAGCTGACTAAGCAATTGGAGGAAGAGCGGATCCTGAATGACTATATCCGTACTGAGAAGAGGAGGCCATGAGAGCACTGATGAGCTTTGGATGTTTCTTTTACAGCTTTTATTTCCTTTTCAGTATTTTCATTTTTGTAATGCCTAAGGGCAAGTTGTTGGACAATTTAAAGATTGAATCTAATGAAGTGTGTTTCCTTTTTTGTCTACAAAGTTGAATCCCGTTTGTCTTTGAAAACATAAATCATGCGCATCTCATTGCATCATATGCATAACGGGTACCCTTTTTCTACAGGTTGCTTAATATTCTTTGCTGTTTATTTGAACAGTCATCATGAATCCTGAATCATCCAATGAACAAGCTATCAAGGCCCTCCAGGCCCAGAACGCCCAGTTTCAAGAGCTGGTCATGAGTTTAGCCCAAGGTCAACAGGAGTTGAAGGCTCTGCTCTTGAAGAAAAAGAAGAAGAAGAGGACTGTGCTGTTTAACACTGGACGGAGGTTTGGGAATACCCTGCAAAATGAGGCTGATTAGGCTACTTCCTCTGCAGATAAAGACAGTCCCCAAGGGGGAAGGGCTCCTAGTCCTGTGGTCTCCGACAACGAGACGGATTACAATGATGAACAGTACCCTCCTGCTGAAGACAGGTACAAGCAACTAGAGGACCGTTTAAGTGCCATGGAGATTCAACATGTGCTGGGGCTGGATTTTGGAGATCTAGGTTTATCTTCTGGGGTGGTGATCCCACATAAGTTCAAGGCACCTGCCTTTGCGAAGTACGACGGGGCTTCCTGTCCTAAGCTGCATCTCAGATCATATGTAAGGAAGATCCAACCTTACACTGCAGACAAGAACCTATAGATTCATTTCTTCCAAGATAGCCTTTCGGGGTCTCAACTCGAATGGTTCTATCAGCTGGATGGAGCCAGTATTCGAAATTGGGAGGACTTGGCTACCGCATTTTATAAACAGTACCAGTACAATTCCGACCTCGCTCCCACTCGTACCCAACTTAAGGGTATGTCACCGGGGACGGGCGAAGGATTCAAGGAGTATGCGCAAAAGTGGAGGGACCTGGCTGGCAGGGTGCAGCCACCGCTGACTGACCGTGAACTTGTTGACATGTTCCTGGGGACCCTGTCTGGTCCGTTCTTCAACCCTCTGATTGGTAATTCTTATGTTGGGTTTACAGATTTGATCTTGACTGGTGAGAGAATAGAAGCTGGTATCAAGTCGGGGAAGATACATAAAGGTGCCTCCACGAGTACTGAAAAGAAGCCCTTCAAGAAGGAAGCCAATGTTGTTTATGGTCCCAGAAGACAAATTAAGCCGGAACGCCGCCAAGCTGTCAACACGGTGGTAATTTCAAAACCTGCTGCTGCTCCTCAGCAATACAACCAACCAAGGGGTGAGAGACCCAAAATACAGTACACTCGACTCAGCATGACCCTGTCCCAGATTTTGCCGCAACTACTGTCAACCAATCTGATAACTGTCAAAGAAGCTCCGAAGGTAGTGAACACAGCTTCTCCAAAGTACAACCCCAACTCCCGTTGCGCGTATCACTCTGATAGCCCGGGGCATACTACGGACGATTGCTGGGCTCTGAGGAATAAGGTTCAGGACCTTATTGATGCTAAGGAAATACAGTTTGAGGCGCCCGAAAGACCCAATGTTGTGACTGCTCCCATGCCCCAGCATGGAGTGAATGCTATGGAAGAAGACTTGTATGTAGCCTCTGTGGAAGATATTGTTACTCCTTTGTTGACTGTCAAAAGGAACCTGTTGCTAGCCGGTTTATTTCCGGGATATGGTGAAGGTTGCCTTCTATGTGCTGTTTCACCTGTTGGTTGTCCTTTGCTGAAATCAGGTATCCAAAGCCTGATGGATAGAAAAGAAATCTTGTTCGATAAGATTGTTGTTCCTGCTATCCCTGCTGAAGAAGTTTCTATCGTCACTATTTTCAACAAACCTCCTAAGGCTCTCTCAAAGAAGCCTGTCAAAATCATGTCCACTCAGAAGATTTCTCCTATCATCATCACTGTTCCGGGGCCCCTCCCCTATACATCCGACAAAGCTGTCCCGTGGCACTATGGGGCAGATGTTTATGTTCTTGGAGTAAAGCAAGAGTTTGATACTAGTACCGGCGTCAGCAACATCACCGGGCCTGCCAAAGTTACTCGCAGCGGTAGGTTGTTCTCACCAGATATTGCGCCACCAGCTTTTCAGAGACCTCTTATCATCACACCTGCAAGTGTGCCTGCTCCCCTTCCTGCTCAAGTTCCTGTTTCTACCCCTGCTGCTGAGTCATCTGACGCTCGGGGCAAAGGGATTTCTACTGATTTGCCTGCCCTGATGGAGGCACCAAAGACAACCAATGTTGAAGCTTCCCAGCAAGAGATGGAAGATATTCTCAAGATCATTAAGAAAAGTGATTTCAATGTAGTTGAGCAGTTGGGGCACACCCCATCAAAGATTTCTATGCTATCTCTGTTGTTGTGTTCAGAGGCCCATGCCAAGGCCCTGATTTCCTTTCTAAAGACGGCCCATGTGCCACAAGAAACGTCTGCTGATCAATTTACTGATTGTGTGGCCAACTTGACTGCCGATAATGGTTTGGGCTTCTCTGACGCCGATCTGACTGCAAAGGAAAGAACCATAACGACGCCCTGCATGTCTCCCTTGAATGCAGGGGCACTACTCTTGCCCATGTGTTGGTAGACACCGGTTCTTCATTGAATGTATTACCCAAGAAGGCCCTAGACAGGCTGGATTGTGAGGGTTTAGAGCTCAAGCCTAGTAACATTATTGTCCGAGCCTTTGAGGGTCGAAGAGGATGGTACATGGCGAAGTTGACATTCCAATCAGGGTTGGTTCTCAGGTGTTTGATTCTACTTTCTATGTGATGGACATTCGTCCATCCTATTCTTGTTTGCTGGGTCGTCCATGGATCCACAAAGCTGGAGCTGTGACCTCCACACTACATCAGAAGCTTAAATACCCGGTCAGAGGGAAGATTGTTACAGTTCAGGGGGAAGAAGAATATATGGTCAGCCACCTTAACTCGTTCCGGTACATAGAGATGGATGGGGAATTCATTGAAACCCCCTTCCAACACTTTGAAGAGGTGCCTCATACACAGGAATCAGCTGAAACTGTGATTGAAGACCCTCCTTTGAAGATGGCTTCCTTGAAGGATGCCCAGGCTGTTATTGAGAAGGGTGAGTGCGCAAACTGGGGCTGACTTCCTGACTTCACTCCAAAGACTGACAAGTTTGGTTTGGGCTTCACTGCGGAGGCTCAGAGGGTTGTTCGTAAGGCAGGGATTAGAAGACCTCCTGTGTTCATCACCAACCCGGGAGTAAATGCTATTGAAGACGACGCGAAGGAATCTGAATTCGACAGCTGGATCTACCCAACAACCGACGGTGGACCAAGCAACTGGACTGCCAAAGACTTCACACCTATTACTTTTGTCACTCAGTAATGAACTCTTTTGTTTTGAATTTGTAACAGACAATATTTTGAAACTTTTATGGCTCGGTGTCTTACCCGGGGCACCGTGGCTTTATTTGTGAGGGCTTTTGTGTGTCATTTTCATATATCATCAATAAAAACATTGGACGTTTGTTGCATTTCAAAATCTTGCGCTCCTTTTCTTTCTTTATTATATATTGAAAAACAGCTATATTTACACACACTCACCTATACAGGTTCCAATCCACTCTGGATCTCACTGGTAACGACTCTGCTACTGCCAGTTATGACTTCGACAATCCGATCAACTTAGCCGAAGACGAAGGTTAAGATGATTGCGAAGTGCCTGGTGAGCTCGCAAGACTGTTACTCCAGGAAAAGAGGGCCATTCAGCCACATGAAGAGCCAGTGGAAACGGTAAATCTGGGTACTGAGACAGACAGAAAGGAAGTCAAGATTGGTGCCAATTTAGAGGCTAGTGTGAAACAACGGTTGATTCAGATGCTACATGACTATGTGGAAATCTTTGCTTGGTCTTACGAAGACATGCCGGGGTTGGATACCGACATTGTGGTTCATCACCTACCTACCAAGGAAGAATGCCCTCCGGTAAAACAGAAGGTCCGCCGTATGCGTCCAGAAATGTCTGAGAAAATCAAAGCTGAGGTTATGAAACTATTTGATGTCGGGTTTCTAGCAGTGACTTCTTACCCTCAGTGGATTGCCAACGTGGTTCCAGTGTCGAAGAAGGATGGTAAGGTCCGAATGTGTGTTGATTACAGGGATTTGAACAGGGCAAGCCCTAAGGATGATTTCCCTCTGCCTCATATCGACGTTCTGGTTGACAACACTGCTCAGCATAAAGTATTCTCCTTCATGGACGGCTTCTCCGGTTATAATTAGATCAAGATGGCTCCTGAAGACATGGAGAAGACTACTTTTGTCACTCAGTGGGGCACCTTTTGCTACAAGGTCATGCCTTTTGGGTTGAAAAATGCCGGGGCAACCTACCAACGTGCCATGGTTGCTTTATTTCATGACATGATCCACCATGAAATTGAAGTATATGTCGATGATATGATTGCAAGGTCCCAAACTGAGGAGGAACACCTTGACCACCTACGGAAGCTGTTTGACCGTCTGAAGTTGTACAAGCTGAGGTTGAACCCAAACAAGTGCACCTTTGGGGTGAGATCTGGGAAATTGCTAGGCTTCATCGTAAGCGACAAAGGCATTCAAGTGGACCCTGCCAAAGTGAAAGCCATACAAGGGATGCCGACTCCCAAGACAGAGAAAGAAGTCAGAGGCTTTCTAGGACGGTTGAACTACATTGCCCGATTCATCTTGCATCTAACTGCTACCCGTGAACCAATCTTCAAGCTGCTGAAGAAGGATCAAGTAGTACGTTGGAATGATGAATGTCAGGCCGCTTTCGAAAAGATCAAAGAGTATCTCCAAGAACCACCCATTCTTATGCCACCGGTTGAAGGGAGACCTCTAATCTTATACTTGACAGTACTGGACAACTCAATGGGGTGTGTGATGGGGCAGCATGACGAGTCTGGCCGAAAAGAGCACACCATTTATTACCTTAGCAAAAAGTTTACCGACTGTGAGACCCGATACTCACTGCTCGAGAAAACTTGCTGCCCTTTGGTATGGGCTGCTCGCCGGCTGAGACAGTATATGTTGACTCACACTACTCTGTTGATTTCAAAAATGGATCCAATAAAGTACATATTCGAAAAGCCCGCCTTGTCCGCAAGAATAGCAAGATGGCAGATGATCTTGACGGAATACGACATCCAATACACGACTCAAAAAGAAATCAAGGGAAGTGTATTGGCAGACCATTTGGCACACCAGGCAGTGGACGATTACCAGTCGATGAACTTTGAATTTCCAGAGGAGGATATCATGGTAGTGATTGATTGTGAAGTACCTGGACCGGATGAAGGACCTGAGGAAGGATCCCGATGGTCTATGCACTTTGACAGAGCCTCGAACGCTTTGGGTAATGGTATCGGCGCTGTGATCATATCCCCTAAAGGCACACATACTCCACTCACCGTCCGGCTATGTTTCAACTGCACCAACAACATGGTAGAGTATGAGGCATGTATCATGGGTCTTCAAGCTGCAATTGACTTAAGGATCAAGTTTTTGAGTGTCTTCGGAGATGCCTCTCTCGTGATCAATCAGATCAAAGGCGAGTGGGATACGAAACACCCAAATCTTATTCCTTACAAGGAGTATGTGGTGACATTGCTTCCCCACTTCGAGGAGATAACTTTTGAACACTTCCCAAGAGAGGAGAATCAGTTGGCGGACGCGTTAGATACGATGTCTTCTATGTTCAAAGTCAAATGGGACGATGAGGCTCCCCAGATCATTATCTGGAAGTTGGATGAACCTGCACATTGCTGCGATCTCGAGACCGAGGAGGTAACAGAAAAACCCTGGTATCATGAAGTAAAGAGGTACCTTGAGGCTCAAGAATATCCCGAGGGCGCATCGGTTAATGACAAGAAGTTCCTGAGAAGGTTTGCGGCAAAGTTCTTCCTCAGCAACGACATCCTATACAAGTGAAACCATGATTCAACCTTACTACGTTGTGTGGATAAGACTGAAGCAGAAAGGATCATGGCAGAGCTACATGAAGGTACCTTCGGAACACATTCCAGTGGACACACCATGGCAAAGAAAATCCTTCGGGCAGGATATTTCTGGTCCACAATGGAAGCCGACTGTTACCAGCATTCGCGAACTTGTCATAAATGCCAGATCTATGCTGATAAGGTGCACATTCCTCCGGTTCCTCTGAACGTCTTGACAGCACCTTGGCCCTTTGCAATGTGGGGCATTGATATGATCGGCGAAATCAGACCTACGGCATCCAATGGGCATCGATTCATCTTGGTAGCGATTGATTACTTCACAAAATGGGTTGAAGCAGCTTCCTATGCTACCGTGACCAAGAACGTCGTGGCACGGTTCATTCGGCATAACCTGATCTGTCGATACGGTGTACCTGAGAGGATCATTATGGACAATGGTACCAATCTTAACAACAAGATGATCACTGAGCTCTGCGAGCAATTCAGGATACAGCACCACAACTCTTCTCCCTACCGGCCGAAGATGAACAGGGCTGTAGAAGAGGCAAATAAAAACATCAAGAAGATTGTGCAGAAGATGACGGTGACCTACAAAGATTGGCACGAAATGTTACCGTTTGCTCTTCATGGGTACTGTACCTCAGCACGGACGTCAACAGGGGCAACTCCCTTTTCCTTGGTCTATGTCATGGAGGCAGTCTTGCCTATTGAAGTCCAGATACCCTCTCTCCGGATAATGAAGGATGCAGGTTTGAGCCAAGATGACTGGATCCAGACTCGGCTCGATCAATTAAACCTGATTGACGAAAAGAGACTCACCGCTATCTGTCATGGTCATACGTACCAAAAACGGATGATTAGGGCATTTAACAAGAAAGTCAGACGACAAGAGTATCAAGTCGGAGACCTGGTAATAAAGCGCATCATTCTTCCTCAAAGTGATCCCAGGGGAAAATGGACCCCTACGTACGAAGGGCCATTTGTGGTTAAACATATCTTCTCGGGAGGAGCAATGATTCTAACCACCATGGATGGTGACGACCTTCCTCACCCCGCCAATGCAGACGTAGTAAAAAGATACTACGCATGAATTAAAGACCCGCTAGGTTGACACACCTAGGCAAAAATAAGGGCTTCCCGGCGAACCAAAAAGGTTCGGGCAAAAATAAGGGACGGAATGATAAATCTGTACACCCGGCAAGTCGAAAACCTGAAAGGGCGGCTTGGGCAAAAATGGGTATCCCGGTGGACTGAAAACCCGAAAGGGAGGTCCAAGAAAAAGTTAGGGATAAAGCGTAATACTATGTCTCATTGGATCACCTTGCATCCAGAATTCGGCATCAACTATCGGGCTCAGATGACTCCAATCAATCAGCTTCATCTTTAACTAAGCAGCAAAGTGATGAGACGCTCGAAGACATAAAGGCGATAGCAGAGTTGGAACCCAGTGGGATTATTTTTCACATAGCTGTTTTGTTTCCTTTGCAAAATTGTATAAACTCTATTTTGCTCGGCGGCGTTCTCTTACTAGGACGTCAGCCTCTTGTACATAAACGCCTATTTACAGGCAAAATTCAAAATCAATACAAGTTCAATTTTTCAGACAAATTACCCATCGTTTTTCCTTTTTCTGTTTTGTTTTACAAAGAACGTCCAATGTTCATTTTTGATATATGCATTTGACATTAATTGCTAACTCATAAATATTTGCATACGAAACAAAGGACTAATTGCAGGTGACATTAGAAATAGGGGCGATAATAAGTTGTCTAAGCAATCTAGTTGCTATGTCCACCAAGGTACCAAAGTAGGTTTGGCTGAAGAATGTAACCAAGTTACCTCAACTCCCACAGAGTAGGACCAGATTCAGCAACACTCTCCCCAGGCAGAGTTGGTCTCCCATCAGCCCTAAAAAGGCATAATATTCCCCTAGCAAGTCAGCAATACTCTCCCCAAGTAGAGTTAGTCTACTGTCAGCCTTAAGGAAGATGGGTATCCCCAGAAGATCTCAACATTCCCCAACGGAGCATAGACATTCCTCAGCAAGCATCCCCGGCAGTCTCAAAATAAGATTGTTCCCCGGCGGAATATCAGACACCCCCAGTGGAACCATTCCCCAGTGCAGTCTCAAAAGCTTCCCCAGGAAAGTTGAATCATACTCCCTAGTAGATTCTGAAGCTTATCACCTGCAGAGTACATACGTCTCTCCCTGACTTTATTCAAAGGTTATTCCCCCACCAGGGTATAACTGGGTTATCTTCAGCTAATTACCACGGAAAGTTCGTCCTCGGCGAAGTTCTTCCTATCCCCAGCGGAGTTCATCAAATTCCCCAACATAACATATCAGTGGAATCCCCAAATGAGCCCTCATCAAAACCCCAACGAAGTATCTCTTCCCACAGAGTAATTCCCCGCAGAGTAATCTCTCCAACAAGTTTATTCCCCGATGGAGTCATCTTCTCCTACCGGTTTATTCTTGCAACCATCATCCCCAGCGGAAACGAAGAACTACACTCTTCAACATCAGCCCAGGATTCAAACTCCCGGCACTCGTCAAGGATTTATTTTCCTAGACGAAAATACATTCATAGACATTTCACATTTCGTACATCCTGCTTACATACATGATGAAGTGCATACAACACTATCTCGTTTTGAGCATCATGACATCACGCATTTCATACATCATGACATTGCATACAACTGATGTTTTGCCTTTTCAGGAAAGAGTCAATCCAAAGATGATTACTATCAACTATCACAATTACAGATTCGATACCTGTATCTAGCCAGGGCATATCTGTGAGTGATTGATTGTAGATTCGATACCTGTATCTAGACAGGGCATATCTGCATGAAGAGTTTAGAGATCCGATTCATGTATCCAGCCAGGGCACATCTGTAGACGACCATTTCCAGATCTGATTCCTGTATCCAGCCAGGGCACATCTGTAGACGACAATTTCCAGATTTGACACCTGTGTCTAACCAGGGCACATCTGTGAGTGATTGATTGTAGATTCAATACCTGTATCCAGCCAGGGCACATCTGCATGAAGAGTTTAGAGATTCGATACCTGTATCCATCCAGGGCATGTCTGTAAGCAACCTTTTGAAGTTCCGAATTCGATTCTTGTATCTAGCCAGGGCACATCTGCATGAAGAGTTTGAAGATCAACACCTGTAACAGGCCAGGAAACCATCTTCCTTTCTCAAAACACGCAAGTTCTCGCTAAGGAATCTCTTACGCGATCAACACTTCCAAATGGCATCTATAAGCCCATTCCCGACAAGGTTCTGTCACGCCCCCAGATGGCATCTATAAGCCCATCCTCCTATCCACCATCTCTCTAAATGGCATCTATAAGCCCATTCCCGACATCACATTGCTGATACTCCACTATGCGAGTGCAAATTTCTGGGCACTTTAGTGTTCAATCATCTTCCACCTTCGGATCACGAAAGGCACGCAAGCCAATCTACATCCTCAGGTCTAAGAAGATTGAACAGGGGCAACTGTTGTACCCCAAAATTTTCCCTCCCATTTCATCAATATTTTCTCACCACAAGACCCTTGGAGCTCAAGATCAAGTTAGGGTTTACTCTACTCAAGACTCCTCCTTGCACTGTTGACCCAAATTAGGGTTTGAGTTTGCACAAAGATGTTTTGATCTAAAAGGCCCAAAGTGACTTTCATGCTTCATTTTGGACTCACAAGTTTACCCATACCAAGTTTCAAGCCTTGATTCCAATCTTTGCCCAGTCAATTGGACAGTTGACCTAGAAATCAGCTGTATTGGGGAAAAAGTCAACTGTGGTCAATTGACAGTCAAACCTCATGATTTTTGACCCACATCAACAATATGAACTCATTTGGACCATTTGATCAAGTTTGGATCACAATTCCACAAGAAATTTGATCAGATCACCAAAAGGGCAAAATGGTCATTTTTAGGGTTTTGACTACACAAAGGCAATTTTTGACTGTTTGACCTAACCAATGGCAATCCAAGCTCACATATGGATTCAAGGACTCAATGGCATTGTCTTGACATGTTCAACAAGTTCAAAAGATCCCAAATGCACAAGATTGACAGATGAATTTCCCAGTCAACTGAGCCAATTTGATTGTATACTGGAAAAGTCAAACTTTGACTTTTTGGTCAAAATCAAGTGTCAAGATTCATTTTTCATCAAGATATGCCAAATTATGAAACTTGTTAATCAAGAAATCAAAATTACAAATTAGGGTTTTAAAATGAAGAATTTTCATAACTTAGAAATTTTCTAAGTTATGAAAATTCCTAATTTTTTCCTAACTTTGTCCCATCTTTTCATCAAGATACATTTGGATTCAAACAAAACTCAAAACATGAAAGTTGTAGTCCATTGCAAAATCTACAACTTTTATTCACAAAGTTTCCTCAAAAGAAGCTTATAGCTCAAGTTATGATTTTTGGAACAAGGGTACAAAACATTCTTAACTTAGAAATTTTTTGACCTATTCTAGGCAGGATTTTTGCCCAACTTCATGGACACTTTTCACATGCTTCCACTTGGAATTTCAACTTTCATTACAAAGATGGATTGTAGTACACATTCCAAGCTTTCCAAATTGTCCAAGAACTTCTCAAACACCCTTGTGGTTACGGAGAATCGAATTTGTCAATATGGGCAAAAGTCACTTTGATTCATGGCCAAATGCATGTTCATAACTTGGGCATTTTTGAAATCAGCTTGCACAAGCTAGTTACAGGCTTCTAATCTCATTTACACTCAATAATTAAATGTCAATCCATTGTGTTCTAGCATTATTTTTCTCATTTGGTCATTACATGGAAGTTTAATCCATAATTAGAAAAAGCAAGTTATCCATTCTTGTAAAGTTACACTTTATGTCAAGTATACAATCCAAGAGGTACAAAGCAAATCTCGGAGGCACAAAGGCATGGACATATCCCACTGATCAAGACTAACATTTGCAGCATGTTTAGGGGGCCTGCATAAGCTTGTAAACCAACTTGGCAACTTTTGGCTTACATAGGAAGAAACTTGGCATATTGAACATCAACTCTCATTCCTGCAAGCAAGAAAAAAAACAAACTTTCTCCACACTTTCCATACTCCCTAACAGACCTAAAACACGACCAAAGAACCCTTGATCCCTCCTCATACAGAAAATCACCATCTTGCTGCACAAAACAGGGCATTCTGCATTTTGACTTGGCCAACTCATTTCCATCGTGCATTTTCATCCAAACCACTTCATACACATTCCTTACCATCCATACAAACTATCCCAAGCCTTGGAAACAGACTGTAACACCTCTAACCAAGTGTGCCATTTTCACTTTTCTCTCTTGCAGGTTGACTTCTATAGCTTGATATAGCAAGATTCAAAGCACACAAAGCATTGGAGAAGCATCCCTGAACTTCAAGCAAGTTGTACAAGTCATCACACTGCATTGGAAGTACCTCCAATGTTACACACGATTCAAGCTAAACAGGTAAGTTTTTGAACTTCTATCTCTCTATCCAGGCATAGTTAGGCTTAAGTTTGTGAAGAAAGCATGTTCTAATCATAGCCCTGAAGCCATCCATATAGTTATTTTTCATTTATATTGTGTGTGCTAAGAGTATTTTGAACCTGAACATTAGGAAAAAGTTAGGTCAGGAATTGGGGGAGAAGAAATTCTCTCTCATTTCTGAGAGTTAGATCATGTACTTTATATGTATGAACTCGTGATTTGATGCTCTACATAGTTTATGTTGTGAGTTTTGGCTGAAAATCAAAGAATCAGGAGCTTGTTGTTGAAGCAAAGAGGCGCGCGTTTTCAAACAAAACTGGCTGGAGGTTGAAGAAGATAGATTTGGGCTGGGCCTGAATTTTGCTTTTCTATTTACACCCTCATTTTTCACTTACACCCCTCTGGCCCATTGCATGATATATTTGTCATTTTTTATTTTTTCCTTTTGATTTTGATTCTATATTTTTATTTAAGCATGAAAAAACATTAAAAATATTTTTCTCACATTTTTTGCATTTTACTTGGTATTTATTTTGTTTCATTTAGTTACATATATAAATAAACATATATACTTCTTTTTTTTAAAAATACTAAAAATAATACAAAATACATTTTGTTTTCTAATTTTATTTTATTTCATCTTTTGAAAACATTTTCTAAAAAATATACTTTTTTTTTTGTAAATAAAAAAATATTTTTATACATAGTTAATATATTTAATAAATAACATAAATACTTATATATTTATTAGAATATTTAGGATGAAAACATAAAAATAATACATTTTTATTTTTATTAATATTTGACTTCAAAAATCACTTTTTTTACAATATACTTCCTTTTATTTATTTTTTGTATATAATTAATAAATATTGCATATAATAAATAATAAATACTTCTTACTGTAAAAATTAGGGTTTTGCCCTAAAAACACAAAATATCAAAAATTAATCCTTTTTATTTTTGTTTATTTGACACATGAAAAATACTTTTACATACATATAAAAATCATTGTTTGCATCTTGCATATTTATTTTATTTTATTTAATTATTGTACAATTAAATTAATTTGTATATTCAATTTGGATGTAATAGTTTAGATTTAATTTTTCTGGCTAAATATCCCCATTTGAACATTTGTACCCCCCATCCCATAATTGTGTTGTAATAATTTAGGATTTTATTTTTCGCATTTAAAAGCTTTCTAAACATGCCATGATAGACTTAGGGTTTGTATGCAAAAATCAACCAAAACAAATAGCTTGACCTAATTCAAAGACAAAAAAGCATGAAAATGGACAACACCAATCACACTTGCACCCCTAGGGTTACTCCACTTGTTGCCTTCAATAATGGGCCATGTTGCATGTTGAGTTTCTTTGGCAAAACAAAAATAATTCAAAATGATCATAGTCCCTCGATGACGCTTTCGAAAGTTGCCTAAAAATGATCAAGTCCCTTAAAGGAAAAATTGCCAAAGACACTTGGCACCATTGCAATCATGGTCTAAACGATGACTCGCGCCCGTCCCGTTCACATCCTAACACAAGATTGTCCACCAAATACAATGGTGGAACAAAATTGTTAAAAGGGTTAAAACATAGGAATGATCTTTGAGAAATTTAGGGTAGATAGCTCTTGGTTACTTGCCAACTTGCAAAACAAAAATACTTGCCTATTTTTCAAAACCACACATCACAACACATTTTCAAAACAACTTTCAAAAACATTGAAAACTTTTCAAAAGATAAGTACACCTTTGTATACATCCAAACATGGGTCATTACAAAGGTTGCCACAACAAATGGCCTATTTTCAAAACATTTTCAAACCCACACACAAAGCACCATTTCAAACAATTGAAAGCACCATTTCAAACAATTGAAAACACAAGGCAAGTGATCTAAGCAAGTAACTAAGAGCCCATGGATAACCATGGATAAAAAGGGTGCTAATACCTTCCCTTTCTATAATCTACCCCCCGAACCCAAGAAAACATCTCAAAGGTTTTTGATGTGCTTTTTAACCTTTCCTTAGGATAAAATAAAAAGTCGGTGGCAACTCTTGCTCAACCGAAACATTTGCGAAAACAAACGCAAAACTTCAAGTCAGTTCTCCCACCGTATCACAACTGTCAGTTTCATTTTTTTCTAAATTTAACTTTCAATGAATAAACTGATATTATGCTTTAGGAAACATACTACTAGAATTTTAGTCTGCTAAGCTTTTAGTTTTATAAGTTAATTGCTATTTCTATAGTGCATATGCTAGTTTTATATTAACTTAATTTAAATAATATAAATTAGTTTTCCTAATTTAATTTCTATTAACATAACAATAATCCCACAATACTAACACCTAAATTAACTCTCCTGATTTATCTCAAGAACCCTAACATCAATTTTATCCCAAATCAAAATATACCAAATCAAACCCTAACTATAAGCATTGGAAAATCAAACCCCTTACCTTAGATGTTTGAATGATTCTTGATGATTTCAACCAACCCAAAACCCAAACTTTGTGTTCTTCTTATTCTCTTCCTCCAAGACTCTCTCTAGTTCTCTTTAACTCTCTCAAAGGGTGTTTTTATGTGTTCTGTCAAAACAAGTAGTGTTGTGTTTGGTTTTGGTCTTGCAAGTCACAAGTAAATACCCCACAAGCCCTTCTTGTAAAAATGCTTCTAAATAATACTAAATAATATCAAATAATATTATTAACCCAAATAATAAAAATAACTCCAAATAATTAAATATCGGTCCGAATAATATTTTATCGAACCGAACAGAATAAAAACCGGACCGAACAAAATAATTATCGGTCCCTCAAAATAAATACCGGACCGAATAAAATAATTGTCGGTCCCTCAAAATAAATACCGGACTGAATAAAATAATTACCGGTCCCTCAAAACAAATACCGAACCGAATAAAATAATTACCGGCCCTCAAAACAAATACCGGACCGAATAAATAATTACCGGTTCCTCAAAACAAATACCGGACCGAATAAAACGTCACCGAATATATTAACAGATATAACGGTTAGTTTAAATATTCTCGTCACAATAAACATCAAACGGTAACTCGAAAATATTATTATAATATAATATTAAATAAAACGGGGTGTTACAACTCTCCCCCACTTATAAAAGTTTCGTCCTCGAAATTACCTGACTCAAATAGCTCGGGATAGGAATCCCACATCTTGCTTTCTAACTCCCACGTCGCACTTTCACCAGCTGCTCCTATCCAAACAACTTTAACCAAGGAGATCTCTTTGCCACAAAGAGACTTCATCTCACGATCTTAGATCCTTAAAGGCATCGTCTCCACCGTAAGATTGTCTCGAACTTGAATATCATCCATCTCAATCACATGTGAAGGATCCGGAACATACTTCCGAAGTTGCGACACATGGAACACATCATGCAAGTTCGAAAGGTTTGGTGGTAACGCCACTCTATAAGCCACTTCTCCCACTTTACTAGTAATTTGTTAAGGACCAATAAAGCAAGGAGTTAGCTTCTTCGACTTCAATGCTCGCCCAACGCCGGTTGTAGGAGTAACTCGCAAAAATACATGATCACCATCTTGAAATTCCAAGTCTTTTCTCCTTTTATCATGATAACTCTTTTGTCGACTTTGAGAAATTCTCATCTTTTCTCTAAGTATCTTCACCGTCTCAGTAGTCTCTCTAACCAATTCTGGTCCAAGCACCACACTTTCACCCGACTCATGCCAACACAAAGGAGTTCTACACCTCCGACCATACAAAGCCTCGAACGGTGCCATTCCAATACTAGCATGAAAACTGTTGTTATAAGTAAACTCAATCAAAGGAAGATATGTATCCCATGAACCACCATGTTCAAGAATACAAGCACATAACAAGTCTTCCAATGATTGAATCGTCCTTTCCATCTGACCATCAGTTTGAGGATGATAAGCCGAACTCAACCTCAACTTTGAACCCAAAGCCTCTTGCAAGCTCTTCCAAAATTCAGAAGTAAACCTCGGATCTCTATCCGAAATAATACACAAAGGAATACCATGTAATCTCACAATCACATGCGTATAAATTTCTGCCAATTTCGATACGGGATAAGTGATGTTAATAGGAATAAAGTGAGTTGACTTCGTAAGCCTATCAACAATCACCCAAATCGCATCGTGTCCTCTTGGTGTATTCGGTAACCCTGTTACGAAATCCATAGAAATGCTATCCCATTTCCATTCTGGAATCTCTAACGGTTGCATCAACCCCGCAGGTTTCTGATGCTCCACTTTAGACTTCTGACAAGTCAAACAAGCATAAATAAACTAAGCCACATCTCTCTTCATGCCCGACCACCAAAATAGTTTCTTTAAATCTTGATACATTTTGGTCGCTCCAGGATGAATACTCAAATTGCTTCTATGACTTTATTCCAAGACCATTTTCTTCAAATCCACATCATCGGGAATACAAATCCTATCTCGGAACCTTAATACACCCTGAGCATCCAACTTGAAATCTTCATTTTCAGTTTGTCCAATACCAACCAACAAATAAACAAGTTTCACATCAAACTTCTGAGCTTCTCTAACACTATCAAGGAAATCATTATTGATATTTAACATTCCCAATATAACACTCTTCGGCGTCACTTCTACTACAAGAATCATATCTCTAAATTGCTCAATCAATTCTAACTCTTTCACCATCAAAAGTGACATATGCAAAGTCTTTCGACTTAAAGCATCAGCCACCACATTATCTTTACCAGGATGGTAATTTAATCCAAAATCATAATCTTTCAACAATTTAAGCCACCGTCTTTGTCTCATATTAAGCTCTTTCTGATCGAACAAGTACTTCAAACTTTTATGGTCACTAAATACTCCAAATCTAGAACCATACAGATAATTCCTCCAAATCTTAAGCACAAAAACAACCGCTGCAAGCTCCAAATCGTGCGTAGGATAATTCTTCTCATGAATCTTCAATTTCCTAGAAGCATAAGCAACCACCTTGCCATTCTACATAAGTACACCACCTAAACCCATCTTAGAAGCATCACAATAAACAACAAACGGTTCTTCAGGATTAGGTAGAATCAAGATCGGAGCCGTTGTCAACCTTTTCTTCAATTCAACAAAACTTTCTTCACACTTGACATCCCACACAAATGCAGCTCCTTTACAAGTCAACTTTGTCAAAGGAAGTGCCAACTTAGAAAAACCTTCAATCAACCTTCTATAGTCACCAGCCAAACCTAAGAAACTTCTAATCTCAGTAACAGACTTAGTAGTTTCCCATCTCAACACATCATTAACTTTAGAAGGATCAACTGCAATGCCATCACCAGAAATGACATGCCCCAAAAAGCTCATTTCACTTAACCAGAACTCGCACTTTGACAACTTAGCATAAAGCTTCTTCTCTTTCAGAACTTCTAACACGATGCGCAAATGTTCTGCATGCTCTTCTTCCGATTTAGAATAAACCAGAATATCATCAATGAAAACAACCACGAAACGATCCAAGTAAGGATGGAAAATACGATTCATGTACTCCATGAATACTCCCAGTGTATTAGTGACACCGAAAGGCATCACCAAATATTCGTAATGTCTATACCTCATCCTGAAAGCAATTTTCTGAACATCTTCTTCTTTCACCCTTATTTGATGGTAACCCGATCTCAAATCGATCTTACTAAACATGCGAGCACCAACCAATCGGTCCATCAAATCATCAATTCTAGGAAGTGGATACCTATTCTTGATAGTCACTTTATTCAACTGACGATAATCAATACAAAGTCTCATTCTACCGTCTTTCTTCTTCACCAATAACACATGAGCTCCCCACGGTGACACACTAGGTCTAACAAACTTTTTCTCGAGCAAATCTTCTAATTGGCTCTTCAATTCTGCTAACTCAGATGTGGAAATCCTGTATAGTGCCATAGAGATAGGTTTGGTACCAGGGACAAGATCCACAGAAAATTCAACTTCTCTTTCTGGAGGTGCACTAGGAATCTCATCAGGGAATACTTCGGTAAAATCGCACACCACCGGAAAGTTTGTTATCACAGCTTGACTCTCCATAGAAAGAGTCGCCATCAACAAGAAAACCAATGCCTCATCCTTCATGAACTCATTCAATTGCTTCGTCGACACCAACATAGATTGTTCTTCTTCTACTAAGGAAGAAAACCTCACAGTGTTGTCATAGCAATTGATATGGACATAATTAGCTTTCAACCAGTCCATACCTAAAACCACGTCCAACCCGACAAGCGGTAAACAAACAAGATCCACCACAAAGTCTCTATCAAAGATTGATAAAGGGAAACTTGAACACACAAAAGAAGTAGTAACCATTCCCTTAGCCGGAACTTCTACCACCATATCTCTATCCAGAGACGACAAAGTGAGACCCAATCTCTTTACACAATCAACAACAATAAAACAGTGAGTAGCACCAATATCAATAATAGTAATAAGAGGAAAGCTATTAATGAAACTAGTACCTCGAACAAGACCATCCTCGTTTTCCGTTGGAGCACCCGACAAAGCAAACACCTTTCCTTCTCCTTGAGTACTCTTAGGCTTCTTACATTGAGCACTAATGTAACCTCCCTCGCCACAATTAAAACAAACCACATCCTTATGCTTGAAATTGCGAGTCATATGGCCCACTTCTCCACATCGGAAACATCTCACCTCATTCTCCTTAGCTCTAACATCGCTTCAACAAACATTACTCTTGCGGCCAGGTTTCCCACACTTGTAACAAACAATACTAGCAGGAGCATCTCCCCCACTAGTTCTTAGCCCTTGAAACGCTTTCTATTTCCCTTTACCAGCTGGAGCATCATACGGTTTTCCACGGCTTTGATGACCTATGTTTCTCTTATCAGACATAATCTTATAATGTGCATTACTGTCCTCCTCAAAGATCCTACAACTATCAATCAAATCCGAAAAGACACGGATTTTCTGATAACCAACAGCTTTCTTAATCTCGGGACGCAAACCATTTTCAAACTTGATGCATTTAGATAACTCTCCATTCGGCCCATCATAATGCGGATAGAACTTGGCCAACATAGTGAACCTTGCAGCATAATCAGTGATAGACATGCTTCCTGGCTTCAGCTCAAGAAACTTTATCTCCTTCTTTCCCCGAACATATTTCGGGTAATACTTCCTCGTGAATTCCCTTCGGAAAACTTCCCATGTCACTTCCTCACCAGCAATCTCAAGCCTCTGATGGGTTTCAACCCACCAGTCATTCGCTTCAGCACTTAGTTTAGGAGTACCATAATGGATCCTTTGCGCATGAGTGCAATCCATCACACAGAAGATTCTTTCAATCTCCTTCAGCCACGCCAAAGCACCTTCGGGATCATACTTTCCTTGGAAAGTAGGAGGATTCTCTCTTTGAAAGGTTGCCAAACTACGAGACCCAGCGTTCTCGTTAGCATTCGGCGGGTTTTTGAAAGCCTGAGTCATTGCTTGCACAGCAGCAGCAAGAGCCTCATCATTCCTACCAGTGTTCCTTCCAGCCATAACAACTTATGCTCACAACAAAACAATGATTAGAATCAACAAATAACAATACTTGATTGATAGACAACAACAAGCTCAACAACTTGGACGGACAGACCGACCTGCTCTGATACCACTAATGTAACACCCCAATTCTACCCCTCGTAATTAAATAATAAAATCAGAGTTTCAAAATTTCATCCAAACATAAATTGAGGTATCACATATTCGTGTTTCCATCACTTTGCATTATAATGCACATCACAAAATCAAAAGACAGATATACCGATTCATAACATAAATCATCATATAAACATATGACTAATCAGAGCACAGCGGATGTGTTCACAAAATGTATGTATCATAATGTTATCATCAATACATAAGGTCATAAGATAGTATACATAAACTATCCTATCAAAATAATAACGTCGCCCAAAACCCGAGTGTTACTACTATCAGAGCAGAGCGACTCAAAATAAAGAGACTCGAGCTAATCCTCATCATCCTCGCGGATCACCTGCACGTTACCAATATAAAGGCAACGGAGAAACAAGTAAAGGGTGCGATACTCCAAAACATATAATTAAAGGCATGATAAAATATATAAATAGTTTTGGAATCATAAATGATATAGATTAATAAGAATATGTCAACAAATATCAAATCTCGCATACTTTAATATCATCATTTAGTGTATAAGATCAACACTTTAATATCATCACATAATCACCATAATCATGTCAAAACAAGACATAAACTCCATCGCCATAAACTCATATCGTCACTTTACCGTCATGTTATATCCATCGCATAATTTTCATGAAATTATCACATCATAATCACTTTATGTTCAACACAAAAATCATCACAAAACAAAGTATCATATAACATCGCAATTCATTATAAGTCATCAAATAAAACTCAACGCCAAAAGACTCAAAAGTAAACATAACCGACTCCATGAGACATGACTATGTTATGCATGTGGTACCCGTCGCTTTGTCTATAATTAGGGACATTCGGCATAATAGCCCATCGTCGCTTTGGCATAAAAGCCCTCCTCGCTTGGCATAAAACCCCTCGTCGCCAATGCAATATATGTGACTTGACAACACGACATCACAAACAGAAACAACAAAGCATCATCATCGCACATCAAAGTTGGTATAAAACCCATGTCGCCATATTTATCCACATCAAGATAAACATATCATCGCATCGCATCAAGTATTCATTATAAATAAACGGTCGCAAACTTCATATTTAATCACAGCATATCATTATCAAATAATTCACAAAATTTCAAATACGAAAAAATAGTCGAACATCAATAATCGTCGCGAAAGTCATTCATAATAATCGGCATCAATCATAATAATTAACGTCGCAATCGGATTGTCCATACGCGACTTAAACCGACTAAAATGCAACCCGTTTCAAATTAACCGTAAATTGACTTATTTCGGGTCTCTCCGTTAAAAACTCGTAATCTCGAAAAACTAACCTCACCACAATGTTCTACACGTCAAAATTAGCTAGCACGTCAATTTTCGTTAAATTCAGAGCAACTTGCTCCGTCGCCGAAATTTACCGAAATCAGGAAATCGGACATAATCGGATTCCAAATTAAATCGGCTAACTTATGTCATATTTGTATTTAATTAATATAAATATTCAATATATACTGCATAGTACTTTAGTTTTTACAAACTTAACTTAATTTCTATACTGTTAGTTTTTAGGAAAAGTTAATATACTGATAGTTTTTAGGAAAAGGTAATATTAAGCTAGTTTTAAGTTTACTAAGCTTTACTGCTATTACATTTGTTTTGCTAAACTATACAGGTACTTCATTTTTTTTTCTTTTGCTTAATATACTGCCAGTTTCATTTTTTTTCTAAATTTAACTTTCAATGAATAAACTGCTATTATGCTTTAGGAAACATACTACTAGAATTTTAGTCTGCTAAGCTTTTAGTTTTATAAGTTAATTGCTATTTCTATACTACATATGCTAGTTTTCTATTAACTTAATTTAATTAATATAAATTAGTTTTCCTAATTTAATTTCTATTAACATAACAATAATCCCACAACACTAACACCTAAATTAACTCTCCTAATTTATCTCAACAAATCTCAAGAACCCTAACATCAATTTTATCCCAAATCAAAATATATCAAATCAAACCCTAACTATAAACATTGGAAAATCAAACCTCTTACCTTAGATGTTTGAATGATTCTTGATGATTTCAACCAACCCAAAACTCAAACTTTGTGTTCTTCTTATTCTCTTCCTCCAAGACTCTCTCTAGTTCTCTTTAACTCTCTCAAAGGGTGTTTTTATGTGTTCTGTCAAAACAAGTAGTGTTGTGTTTGGTTTTGGTCTTGCAAGACACAAGTAAATACCCCACAAGCTCTTCTTGTAAAAATGCTTCTAAATAATACTAAATAATATCAAATAATATTATTAACCTAAATAATTAAAATAACTCCAAATAATTAAATATCGGTCCGAATAATATTTTACTGAACCGAACCGAATAAAAACTGGACCGAACAAAATAATTACCGGTCCCTCAAAATAAATATCGGACCGAATAAAATAATTATCCGTCCCTCAAAATAAATACCAGACCGAATAAAATAATTACCGGTCCCTCAAAACAAATACCGAACTGAATAAAATAATTACCGGTCCCTCAAAACAAATATCGGACCGACTAAAATAATTACCGGTCCCTCAAAACAAATACCGGACCGAATAAAACATCGCTGAATATATTAACAGATATAACGGTTAGTTTAAATATTCTCGTCGCAAAAATAAACATCAAACGGTAACTCGAAAATATTAATATAATATAATATTAAATAAAAATGGGCGTTACAACTCTCCCCCACTTATAAAAGTTTCGTCCTCGAAATTACCTGACTCAAAAAGCTCGGGATAGGAATCCCGCATCTTGCTTTCTAACTCCCACGTCGCACTTTCACCAGCTGCTCCTATCCAAACAACTTTAACCAAGGAGATCTCTTTGCCACAAAGAGACTTCATCTCACGATCTTCGATCCTTAAAGGAATCGTCTCCACCGTAAGATTGTCTCGAACTTGAATATCATCCATCTCAATCACATGTGAAGGATCCGGAACATACTTCCGAAGTTGCGACACATGGAACACATCATGCAAGTTCAAAAGGTTTGGCGGTAATGCCACTCTATAAGACACTTCTCCCACTTTACTAGTAATTTGGTAAGGACCAATAAAGCGAGGAGTTAGCTTCTTCGACTTCAATGCTCGCCCAACGCCGGTTGTTGGAGTAACTCGCAAAAATACATGATCACCATCTTGAAATTCCAAGTCTTTTCTCCTTTTATCATGATAACTCTTTTGTCGACTTTGAGAAATTCTCATCTTTTCTCTAATTATCTTCACCGTCTCAGTAGTCTCTCTAACCAATTCTGGTCCAAGCACCACACTTTCACCCGACTCATGCCAACACAAAGGAGTTCTACACCTCCGACCATACAAAGCCTCGAATGGTGTCATTCCAATACTAGCATGAAAACTGTGGTTATAAGTAAACTCAATCAAAGGAAGATATGTATCCCATGAACCACCATGTTCAAGAATATAAGCACATAACAAGTCTTCCAATGATTGAATCGTCCTTTCCGTCTGACCATCAGTTTGAGGATGATATGTCGAACTCAACCTCAACTTTGAACCCAAAGCCTCTTGCAAGCTCTTCCAAAATTCAGAAGTAAACCTCGGATCTCTATCCGAAATAATACACAAAGGAATACCGTGTAATCTCACAATCACATGCGTATAAATTTCTGCCAATTTCGATACGGGATAAGTGATGTTAATAGGAATAAAGTGAGTCGACTTCGTAAGCCTATCAACAATCACCCAAATCGCATCGTGTCCTCTTGGTGTATTCGGTAACCCCGTTACAAAATCCATAGAAATGCTATCCCATTTCCATTCTGGAATCTCTAACGGTTGCATCAACCCTGCAGGTTTCTGATGCTCCACTTTAGACTTCTGACAATTCAAACAAGCATAAACAAACTAAGCCACCTCTCTCTTCATGCCCGACCACCAAAATAGTTTCTTTAAATCTTGATACATTTTGGTCGCTCCGGGATGAATACTCAAATTGCTTCTATGACTTTCTTCCAAGATCATTTTCTTCAAATCCACATCATCGGGAATACAAATCCTATCTCGGAACCTTAATACACCCTGAGCATCCAACTTGAAATCTTCATTTTCAGTTTGTCCAATACCAACCAACAAATCAACAAGTTTCACATCAAGCTTCTGAGCTTCTCTAACACTATCAAGGAAATCATTATTGATCTTTAACATTCCCAATATAACACTCTTCGACGTCACTTCTACTACAAGAATCATATCTCTAAATTGCTCAATCAATTCTAACTCTTTCACCATCAAAAGTGACATATGCAAAGTCTTTCGACTTAAAGCATCGGCCACCACATTAGCTTTACCAGGATGGTAATTTAATCCAAAATCATAATCTTTCAACAATTCAAGCCACTGTCTTTGTCTCATATTAATCTCTTTCTGATCGAACAAGTACTTCAAACTTTTATGGTCACTAAATACGTCAAATCTAGAAACATACAGATAATGCCTCCAAATCTTAAGCACAAAAACAACCGCTGCAAGCTCCAAATCGTGCGTAGGATAATTCTTCTCATGAATCTTCAATTGCCTAGAATCATAAGCAACCACCTTGCCATTCTACATAAGTACACCACCTAAACTCATCTTAGAAGAATCACAATAAACAACAAACGGTTCTTCAGGATTAGGTAGAATCAAGATCGGAGCCGTTGTCAACCTTTTCTTCAATTCAACAAAACTTTCTTCACACTTGACATCCCACACAAATGCAGCTCCTTTACAAGTCAACTTTGTCAAAGGAAGCGCCAACTTAGAAAAACCTTCAATGAACCTTCTATAGTAACCAGCCAAACCTAAGAAACTTCTAATCTCAGTAACAGACTTAGGAGTTTCCCATCTCAACACATCATTAACTTTAGAAGGATCAACTGCAATGCCATCACCAGAAATGACATGCCCCAAAAAGCTCACTTCACTTAACCAGAACTCGCACTTTGACAACTTAGCATAAAGCTTCATCTCTTTCAGAACTTCTAACATGATGCGCAAATGTTCTGCATGCTCTTCTTCCGATTTAGAATAAACCAGAATATCATCAATGAAAACAACCACGAAACGATCCAAGTAAGGATGGAAAATATGATTCATGTACTCCATGAATACTCCCGGTGTATTAGTGACACCGAAAGGCATCACCAAATATTCGTAATGTCCATACCTCGTCCTGAAAGCAGTTTTCTGAACATCTTCTTCTTTCACCCTTATTTGATGGTAACCCGATCTCAAATCGATCTTACTAAACATGCGAGCACCAACCAATCGGTCCATCAAATCATCAATTCTAGGAAGTGGATACCTATTCTTGATAGTCACTTTATTCAACTAACGATAATCAATACAAAGTCTCATGCTACCGTCTTTCTTCTTCACCAATAACACATGAGCTCCCCACGGTGACACACTAGGTCTAACAAACTTTTTCTCGAGCAAATCTTCTAATTGGCTCTTCAATTATGCTAACTCAGATGTGGACATCCTGTATAGTGCCATAGAGATAGGTCTGGTACCAGGGACAAGATCCACAGAAAATTCAACTTCTCTTTCTGGAGGTGCACTAGGAATCTCATCAGGGAATACTTCGGTAAAATCGCACACCACTGGAAAGTTTGCTATCACAGCTTGACTCTCCATAGAAAGAGTCGCCATCAACAAGAAAACCAACGCCTTATCCTTCATGAACTCATTCAACTGCTTCGTCGACACCAACATAGATTGTTCTTCTTCTACTAAGGAAGAAAACCTCACAGTGTTGTCATAGCAATTGATATGGACATAATTAGCTTTCAACCAGTCCATACCTAAAACCACGTCCAACCCGACAAGCGGTAAACAAACAAGATCCACCACAAAGTCTCTATCAAAGATTGATAAAGGGCAACTTGCACACACAAAAGAAGTAGTAACCATTCCCTTAGCCGGAACTTCTACCACCATATCTCTATCCAGAGACGACAAAGTGAGACCCAATCTCTTTACACAATCAACAACAATAAATCAGTGAGTAGCACCAGTATCAATAATAGTAATAAGAGGAAAGCTATTAATGAAACTAGTACCTCGAATAAGACCATCCTCATTTTCCGTTGGAGCACCCGACAAAGCAAACACCTTTCCTGCTCCTTGAGTACTCTTAGGCTTCTTACATTGAGCACTAATGTAACCTCCCTCGACACAATTAAAACAAACCACATCCTTATGCTTGCAATTGCGAGTCATATGGCCCACTTCTCCACATCGGAAACATCTCACCTCATTCTCCTTAGCTCTAACATCGCTTCAACAAACATTACTCTTGCGGCCAGGTTTCCTACACTTGTAACAAACAATACTAGCAAGAGCATCTCCCCCACTAGTTCTTCGCCCTTGAAACGCTTTCTGTTTCCCTTTACCAGCTGGAGCATCATACGGTTTTCCAAGGCTTTGCTGACCTTTGTTTCTCTTATCAGACATAATCTTATAATGTGCATTACTGTCCTCCTCAAAGATCCTACAACTATCAATCAAATCTGAAAAGACACGGATTTTCTGATAACCAACAGCTTTCTTAATCTCGGGACGCAAACCATTTTCAAACTTGATGCATTTAGATAACTCTCCATTCGGCCCATCATAATGCGGATAGAACTTGGCCAACATAGTGAACCTTGCAGCATAATCAGTGATAAACATGCTTCCTGGCTTCAGCTCAAGAAACTTTATCTCCTTCTTTCCCTGAACATCTTTCGGGTAATACTTCCTCGTGACTTCCCTTCGGAAAACTTCCCATGTCACTTCCTCACCATCAATCTCAAGCCTCTGATGGGTTTCAACCCACAAGTCATTCGCTTCAGCACTTAGTTTAGGAGTACCATAACGGATCCTTTGCACATGAGTGCAATCCATCACACAGAAGATTCTTTCAATCTCCTTCAGCCACGCCAAAGCACCTTCGGGATCATACTTTCCTTGGAAAGTAGGAGGATTCTCTCTTTGAAAGGTTGCCAAACTACGAGACCCAGCGTTCTCGTTAGCATTCGGTGGGTTTTTGAAAGCCTGAGTCATTGCCTGCATAGCAGCAGCAAGAGCCTCATCATTCCTACCAGTGTTCCTTCCAGCCATAACAACTTCTGCTCACAACAAAATAATGATTAGAATCAACAAATAACAATACTTGATTGATAGATAACAACAAGCTCAACAACTTGGCCGGACAGACCGACCTGCTCTGATACCACTAATGTAACACCCCAATTCTACCCCTCGTAATTAAATAATAAAATCAGAGTTTCAAAATTTCATCCAAACATAAATTGAGGTATCACATATTCGTGTTTCCATCACTTTGCATTATAATGCACATCACAAAATCAAAAGTCAGATATACCGATTCATAACATAAATCATCATATACACATATGACTAATCACAGCACAGCGGATGTGTTCACAAAATGTATGTATCATCATGTTATCATCAATACATAAGGTCATAAGATAGTATACATAAACTATCCTATCAAAATAATAACGTCGCCCAAAACCCGAGTGTTACTACTATCAGAGTAGAGCGACTCAAAATAAAGAGACTCGAGCTAATCCTCATCATCCTCGCGGATCACCTGCACGTTACCAATATAAAGGCAACGGAGAAACAAGTAAATGGTGAGATACTCCAAAACGTATAATTAAAGGCATGATAAAATATATAAATAGTTTTGGAATCATAAATGATATAGATTAATAAGAATATGTCAACAAATATCAAATCTCACATACTTTAAAATCATCATTTAGTGTATAAGATCAACACTTTAATATCATCACATAATCACCATAATCATGTCAAAACAAGACATAAACTCCATTGCCATAAACTCATATCGTCACTTTACCATCATGTTATATCCATCGCATAATTTTTATGAAATCATCACATCATAATCACTTTATGTTTAACACAAAAATCATCACAAAACAAAGTATCATATAACATCGCAATTCATTATAAGTCATCAAATAAAACTCAACGCCAAAAGACTCAAAAATAAACATAACCGACTCCATGAGACACGACTATGTTATGCATGTGGTACCCGTCGCTTTGTCCATAATTAGGGACATTCGGCATAAAAGCCCATCGTCGCTTTGGCATAAAAGCCCTTGTCGCTTGGCATAAAAACCCTCGTCGCCAATGCAATGTATGTGACTTGACAACACGACATCACAAACACGAAACAACAAAACATCATCATCGCACATCAAAATTGGTATAAAACCCACGTCGCCATATTTATCCACATCAAGATAAACATATCATCGCATATCATCAAGTATTCATTATAAATAAACGGTCGCAAACTTCATATTTAATCACACCACATCATTATCAAATAATTCACTAAATTTCAAATACGGAAAAATAGTCAAACATCAATAATCGTTGCAAAAGTCATTCATAATAATCGGCATCAATCATAATCATTAACGTCGCAATCGGATTGTCCATACGCGACTTAAACCGACTAAAACGCAAACCGTTTAAAATTAACCGTAACTTGACTTATTTCGGGTCTCTCTGTTAAAAACTCGTAATCTCGAAAAACTAACCTTACCACAATGTTCTACACGTCAAAATTAGCTAGCACGTCAATTTTCGTTAAATTCAGAGCAACTTGCTCCGTCGCCGAAATTTACCGAAATCGGGAAATCGGACATAATCGGATTCTAAATTAAATCGGCTAACTTATGTCATATTTGTATTTAATTAATATAAATATTCAATATATACTGCATAGTACTTTAGTTTTTACAAACTTAACTTAATTTCTATACTGTTAGTTTTTAGGAAAAGTTAATATACCGATAGTTTTTAGGAAAAGGTAATATTAAGCTAGTTTTAAATTTACTAAGCTTTACTGCTATTACATTTGTTTTGCTAAACTATACAGGTACTTCGTTTTTTTTTCTTTTGCTTAATATACTGCCAGTTTCATTTTTTTCTAAATTTAACTTTCAATGAATAAACTGCTATTATGCTTTAGGAAACATACTACTAGAATTTTAGTCTGCTAAGCTTTTAGTTTTATAAGTTAATTGCTATTTCTATACTGCATATGCTAGTTTTCTATTAACTTAATTTAATTAATATAAATTAGTTTTCCTAATTTAATTTCTATTAACATAACAATAATCCCACAACACTAACACCTAAATTAACTCTCCTAATTTATCTGAAGAACCCTAACATCAATTTTATCCCAAATCAAAATATACCAAATCAAACCCTAACTATAAGCATTGGAAAATCAAACCCCTTACCTTAGATGTTTGAATGATTCTTGATGATTTCAACCAACCCAAAACCCAAACTTTGTATTCTTCTTATTCTCTTCCTCCAAGACTCTCTCTAGTTCTCTTTAACTCTCTCAAAGGGTGTTTTTATGTGTTCTGTCAAAACAAGTAGTGTTGTGTTTGGTTTTGGTCTTGCAAGACACAAGTAAATACCCCACAAGCCCTTCTTGTAAAAATGCTTCTAAATAATACTAAATAATATCAAATAATATTATTAACCTAAATAATTAAAATAACTCCAAATAATTAAATATCGGTCCGAATAATATTTTACCAAACTGAACGGAATAAAAACCGGACCGAACAAAATAATTACCGGTCCCTCAAAATAATTTCGCTTAATCTTGCCACAATTCCTGACAATTAAAGATCTTGCAGTCTATGTACTTGTCGAGTGAGTCAAAAAAAATTTTATAGGGCTAAAAAGGAAAGGGGAGTCTAAAAGAACAACACAAATTTCTTCAATAGATAACTTGATAAAATTTTTTTATTGAATTAAAGATAACGGAAGGGAAATTACAAAGAAAATTAAAAATTACTAGGAAAGGGAAATACTTCCTCCCCCATACTTGAATCATACATTGTCCTCAATGTATTGACAGAAGATGGAAAGGGGAAATAGAAACTGGATAATCATTCTTCCTTATCATGTCTTTGGAATCGGCCACGTGTCCTCTCTCTTCGACGTGCTTGCCCACCGTGTCTGGAAGATTCGCCTCCGTCTCTCTGAGATATGATGTTGTGCAAGTCGTCAACACGAAGTGTTAAGGCTCGCATATCTTCCGTCATTCCTGTGGTGAATTTCAGCATACTTTGATCATTCCTGCGAGTGTAGTCGTTTTGGTCTCTCTGCATATGTTGCATGAGGGTCATCATTTCAATTTGGCGCGTCTCGAGGCTCTGGAAGCATTGAGTGGACAACTAGTTTTGCTGCATTATTGCGGCATAGATTGCATCGATGGTGGCGGGATTGTTGGCTTGTTGTGGTTGGGGCTCTTGCTGCTCTAATTCTTCTTCGATTTTGTCAGCGGCAGCGTTGTTGGCCTCACCTTGATTACCTTGCTCATTTTCTCCGGGTTCTGGGGCGTTCAGGTTGTAAAGCCAGTTATCCGGATTACCCAAATTAGTACGATTGTGATTCGGCATGATCACACTACGAACTTTTTCATTCTTAACCATTAGATAGTACCCTCCATCTTCTCGCACTTTGATCAGGTGTCCAGCTCTACAGTTGTCAATATCCATATAAATTGCTGGCAGTGGAGGTAGGAGTTGAATCCTTTCCCCCTAGTTCAGGTGAACTGCGATTGTGGTGACAATGCCTCCGATACAAAAGAGTGTAGTACCGTCTCTTGTAACGAGGTTTTGAATGTGGGCCATCATTAAAGTAACGGGATTAAGACGGAGGGCTTGTGAAAAGGTACAATGAAGAGCATACAACTCTTTAGTGTTGACTTTGTTGTTGTTTGCCCTTCCAAATACCGTGTTTGCCATAATGCGGTGTAAGAAGCGAATGTTCGGGTTGTGGATGTGAGAGGCGTAACGTGCTTCGGGATTAACATTTGGTTCACTGGTTATTCTCTCCCATAGTGCGTATGCACTTCCATTCCAATCCAATTCCGGGGGAATGCGATATTGCACATTATGTCCACGGGGAAAATGAAATATGTCGCTCAAATTTTCATGGCTAAGTGTGTACTCTCGGTTGAACATTCGAAATTGAGCGGCCCCCGTTAGGTGTGCATCGGCATCATCGCGAGTGTGATAGGCGTAGGAACTTAAGAATTCCAATGTTAGAGCTTCGTAGGTTGGTGTGTTCATCGTGCTAATAAAGCTCAGGCCAGCTTTGTTCAGCAAGCCTTGCATATGGGTTTGCAACCCCAATTTTTGCAAGCAGTTGTTGTCGACGAACCTCGTGGATGTTATCCCTCGATGATGGAATTTTATGTACCTTTCCTTTTGAAGTTCACCTACTTCTCCTTGTCGGAGCACGAGATGTCGCATGTCGGGTTCGGGTTGGTTTGGTGGATTCCTTTGGGCGGCCATGATTTTGAACTTGATTGAAAAATGTATATGTGATGAAGAGATGGAAGGTGGGTGGTAGTGATGAAACTAAGGGATGGGGGAAAGGTTTATATAGATGGTTTTATTGAGTAGGAAATTGAATGAAGTTTATGGGAGAATTTTGAATATGAGAGGTTATGGAAGTTAAGGATGAATGGAGTAAATGGGGTAGTGGGGGTTTTAAAGCAAAACTTCGTGCAAGTCTCAATGTGGTTCAACGGTCACGGGGAGAGAAAACGTGGGAGACAGGCTTCTGACGCTTGTCACGCGTTTCCTGATGTTCGTCAGGGTCAAAGAGACAAGCTTTGACGCTCGTCACATGCTTCCTGACGTCCGTCAGGGTGTAATGGTGCGTGCATGTCTTTTGTTTGACCGCGTGCAGTAAAGCAAGAATTGATTAATTAATTTATTCATATAGTTTGAGTAGTGTTGCAAGGGATATTTATCTATGTGAATAGTTAGTGGCACATAGTAGAATCGGAGGAATGACAGTCGGAATAAATAAATAAGAAATAATTTAATTAAAGATAAAAATTAAATGAAAAGCTTGTGGGTTGCCTCCCACATAGCGCTTGTTTAATGTCGTTAGCTTGACAACTCAAGAGTGCATGTACTCATGGTGGTTCTCTCGAGGATGACTCCTCGGTTGAACTTTTAGTAGTTGTCATTTTCCATGGCCACTTATCAAGCCATCTCACATATCCCTCACCTTTTCTTTTCTTTCTTCTGTGGGGTGGTTCATTCTTCTGAACTTGTGGTGGTGGTTCTGGATCTATCCTAAGTATCAACTTTTCAAGTTTGGGCTTAGTGATTTCATCCACCACCTCAAAGGTTGACCTTACCCTCTTAACGCTAATAATATCCCTAGTTTCATGGTCCTCTGATTTTCTCTTTTTATGCAAGACTTCAAACAAGGGTGCATTGGTGTGGATATTTTCCAATACCTCCATACACGTTTTAGATTGGGAGTCTATCTGAGTTTCCATAAAACTGTTCGAGAAAGGAATTAGTGGGGTATAGGGATGAGAAACAACAATAGGTGCTTCCTTCTCTACCTCTTATACAACCTCCTTTTTAGATGGTGTTGGAGGATTTTTCTCAATCTTTACTCTTTTCTCGTCCGAACTCTCCTCAACCACATCATCACTCTCCTTAAGATTTTCAATTTGTTTTTCACTACTGGTTGTTACAACATCCAATTTCTCTGTAAGGAAGGGTCCTAGAGGGTTTTGTTCAAGCTGGGAGATTTGAGTCTCTAAGGCTATGTTGTGAGTCGCGAGCGACTCAACCACAGTGGTCAGTTGCTTAAGGTTTTCACTGTTTTGAAGACTTTGTTTTCTAGACTCTTCATCCTGGATAGTTTGTGTCTCTAAAAAGTGCTCCATCATAGATTCTAACCTGGAGTGAATTAGCGTCGCATCAGAATCCTCCATTGATGTTTCGAAGTTGAAATCATGCGATTCTTTTGATTCTTCAAAGTGATTTAGAGTCACATTTTGTGTTTCCACAAAGCGCTCTGTCATCATAGATATTTCATTTTCCATTAATATTTCGAGGTCGGATTTATAGGATTCTTGCGTCTCCTCGAAATATTGGGTGTAGTGATTGTAGGGGAAATTAGGTTGAGGATAAGTTTGGTTGGAATTATAATATTTTTGCGATTCCTCAAAATTTTGGGATTGGTAGTTGGAAAGGTAATTCGGGTGAGAATGAGTTTGTGACGTATTGAAATTCTCCAACAGTATTTCGAGGTCGGATTTATGGGATTCTTGTGATTCTTCGAAATACTCGGAGTGGGAGTTGTAGAAAAAATTTGGGTGATACATAGTAATTGGGACAAAAATTTGAGATGATACTCTTGAATGCGGTGTCTAAGGCCGAGATACCGCTCGATATCGTTGATTTGTATGTATAACGGCTCGCCTTGCGAACGAGTGTTTGGCATATAAATAAGAAAAGAAATAGAAAATAAAAAAGAGAGGTTTTTGCTCTAGTCTCTACTGCGTAACAAAAGAGTAGTGATATCGACTTAAATCAGTCCCCGGCAACGGCGCCAAAAACTTGATCGGGATTATACTTATGTATCCAATGATTCGGACTGCAAGTGCACAGTCTTATCGTGTAGTTTTAAAAGATATCGAACCACAGAGACTGATGAATCAATCTACCGTCTTCTATTGTTACTTCACAAATCTAGAGCTAATGAATATTTGATTGGGTTGTAGGGAAAACTAAATACTAAATTAAGTTGGATTTTTAATAATCAATGAGCGTAACTACCAGTATGCAATAGTCGAACCTCGGGAACTAGCGACCGGTTGGGTGTCTTTATATTTTCAAAACAGCTTTCAGTAAAACTTATTTAGTTTAAAAACCCTCGTCTTAGACTGTCGTTTTGTTGATCTAGGCTATGCATTTAAGTCCTAACGTACGCTTCCGCCATCCCGCAGGAGTTAAAAACACTTTTTGAAAACTAAATAAAATCTTAATTAACTTTAGTGCTTCCGTTGTATTTTAAGCTAATGCCTAATTACTACTGCCCAGTTAAAAGATCTCAAACTTCCGCTTTGTTGACCCTAACCTCTATCTGTTTTTTACTTTCGTAACAAAACAATTTAATGATTAAAAATAGTAACTTAGGCCAGAAAAGAAAGTTTTGTAGTAAAAATAATCCCAACTAAGTTACTCGTTCCCTTGGTTAAGTGACTTTACATACCGGTATAGGAATTCTAGCCTAACATAATATCAGACCAAATCACGGAATAATTAAGAGGCATACGAAAATAAACATAATTATATTGATTAAAAGCAATAAGAATTTGTAAATATAAACCTGGTAATAATTATGAGGATAGAAGCACTCCTGCATAAATTGTAGGCTTTGCTTCGATCGGAGAATAGATGTAACCGTACAATGAAAATAAATGCTGGAAGGAATATAGAAATTGCTGGAAATAAAATAATGCTTAAAGAATATTTGGTAAAAGTAAATACAAAATCTCCAAAGTTTCTGCCAAAAAAAAGAACCCTTTCTACTGTGGTCTAAGGCTCTATTTATAAGTCTTGCGTGATAGTTGTTCTCGAAAATGTAGGAACAGTTTATTTTTTCCTTTGAGAAATAATAGGGCCATTAATTTGTCACGTTCCTTGGTGCTTTGACTGAGTGGGTGAGAAAATATTGGTAGTCGCTGGATTAACATTTGAATGCGTTTCTGTCCGTTGGATGAGAAGAAAGTGGGGTAAGTGGCTTGTGACGTTCGTCACATTCAAGTGACGATAGTCACTTGGTCTTTCTTGGCGCGTGACATTCGGCACGCCTCCTTGACGGTCGTCAAGGTCTTATTCATGGTGGGCCACGTGCTCACATGTATAATGGGCTTGAGTTCATTTCTTCTCCTTTGGCCTTTTTGCTAGTTTTGCACCTCTTTTTTCTTCATTTCTTCCAAAGTGTTCAGCTTAATGCATATCTGCAAAAATAGAAAAATACCTGCATAATACCTATAAAACAATTTAATTTAAACTAAAGTATGAGAAATATTTGGTGTATATCAAGCCAGAAATATCACATATTTGTGTGTCATCAGCACCCTTAGGGTAATTCCACTTGTTGCCTATCGGAAAAATAGTCATATCCCTCGAACATGGGCGTTTTAGCAAAGACCCTCGATAAAAGATCGTAGTCCCTCGATGACCCTCGATGTTGCCTTCGGTAAACGATCTAGTCCCTAAACGAAATTACTAAAACATCCCATAGGTTGCCTTCTAGGACTATACAAACGTCCCACTCCCGTCCCATCAAATCCAACGAAGTGCTTCTTACCAAATCGATGGTAAGATAACAATATCTAAAGGAGGAGGCAAAGAGCATCTAAGACCTTTTGAGTAGGTAGATTTGCTCCTAGTTGATCGCTTGCTCACAACAAAAAACATTTTATACACCAACACTCTCATTTTGAAACATTTTCAAAAGACAACACTTTGTACGCGTTCTTATAGAAACGAGAACCATTACAAAGACACCTTTTCAAAATCACTTTCAAAAACACATTCCACAAATACCTCTTTGAACTATTTTCGAAACAACACTTTGTACGCGTTCTTATAGAAAAGAGAACCATTACAAAGACATTTTCAAAATACTTTCAAAACCCACACCACAAGCACACTTTCAAACAAAATCAAGTGATCTAGCAAGCAACTAAGAGCCTGTAGATAACTACGGATGAAAAGGGTGCTAATACCTTCCCTTTTCATAATCTACCCCACGAACTCAGAAATAATATCGAAAGGTCTTTCCTGTTCTTTTGAGCCTTTCCTTATTGGATAAAAGAAAAGTCGGTGGTGACTCTAGCTATCCGCAACATTTGCGATAAAACACAAAACACCCAAGTCATTTCTACCACCGTGTTACAGAATTGGCGACTCTGCTAGAGACAATACCTAAAAGTGGGGTTACCTTAGGGCTAGATCACCTTTACTTGCTTTCCTTGTTTGACTTGCTTGCTTTAAATTTTTGGTTCCTTGTTTGGGCTTGCTTTGATCCCCCACCCAGATCTGGAACACCTTTTTAGCTAAGTAGCAATAGATTGTGGAAACTATACGGCATAGACCGATATGGTTGAAACAATGGCCACGTTAATGTGACGCATTTATGGGTACAGGTATCCCTTGTGTTGAATTGAGGAGAATTCGGGGCCGCTGAGTGGCGTCATGAAGCACTTATTGACCTTAGGACCTTAATTGAACAAACTTGGCCAATTAAGACGTAGTGAGATAACCGATTTCGGTGGAAAGCTGAAAATTAGTTGATACTCGATACTACACTCATTGAGACTAGACTTTTGGGATATCTCGGTCGCAAGAAAAGATTGATTGTGCTGAGATAATGCCTAAAAGAAAGGTCGGTGATATTGAGACCCTTTAAAACCCGACTACTATTAACTAGGACAGGTTGAGCCAACTAAACTTCAAGAGGGTACTTACCTATAAGACTCCATGCAAGCCTAAACCTAAGGACTTGTCTGCTTTGTGTGAATATGATTATTTGTACTTACTTACTTTGCATACTTGTACATAACATCATGACATCATACCATAGCATTTTCAATAACCATTTCAAGGATCCTAAGGGTCTATGATGCAGGGTCACGTTGAACCAGACGTCTATCAAGGGGCAAGATGATTTATTTTCCTCTAACCAAACATCGTCAAAAATCAAGTACAATAAACTTGAGTCAAGGGCTACAACCCACTTGACATGGTGAGCTTAATTCTCGTGGAAGAACATCCACCCATACAAAGTTCTCTAATCAAAGTTGTTGATCAAAGTTAAACTTCTAACATTTTCTTGTGTTTACCCTGCGAGATCCTAGAAAACATGCATCCACATATAATGCATCATATCATGACAGGTTTCCCCTATACAGGTCTCCTTATCTTCCTAATGTTTATTTCACTAAGATGGATATGGAACAAACGGTGAAAGATCTCCATGCTCAAAACGCTCAATTCCAACAAATGTTCCTGGCCATGGCTAAGGGGCAAGAGGACATGAAGACTCTTCTTCTCAAAGACAAGAAGAAGAAGCCTAAGAATCCAGTAGGTGTCATGAACTTGGGAAGAAGACTTAGAGGACCAGCCAAGAGAGCTATAGATCACTCAACTCCATCCAACGTGGGGGATAGTCATGAAGAAGACAACAGTCTGGAGATTGATGAAATCAAAGCTGACTACTCTGAGGAACAATATCCTCCCGCTGATGATAAGTACAAATAGTTGAAGGATCGCCTCAATGCTATGGAGATTCAGCAGACACTTGGCTTGGATTTAAGAGACATGGGTTTGGTTTCTAGAGTGGTCATCCCGCAAAAGTTCAAAATCCCTACCTTTTCCTTGTACAATGGATTCTCTTGCCCTAAGATGAACTTAAAGTCTTATGTCCGCAAGATTCAACCATACATAACTGATCCAAAGCTTTGGATCCATTTCTTCCAAGCGAGCCTAGCAGGGACTCAACTTGAATGGTTCTATCAATTAGAGAGTTCTCGCATCCACACCTGGGAGGATCTAGCTGCTAATTTCTACAAGCAGTACCAATACAACGCTGATCTTGCACCAACTCGTGTGCAATAGCAGAACATGACCATGGGTTCCAACGAGAGCTTCAAAGGATACACCCAAAAGTGGAGAGATCTGGCTGGTAGGGTGTAGCACCCTTTAACTGACAGGGAGCTGATTTACATCTTCATGGGAACTTTGATAGGACCTTTCTTCAATCACCTAATCTGAAGCTCCTCATCCGGGTTCACCGAGATAATACTAACCAGTGAAAGGGTCGAAGTTGGCATCAAAAGCGGAAAGATCCAAGGAGTTAGATCCTCCGATGCTCAGAAAAAGCCATACAATAGGAAGAAAGAGTCCAATGTTGTATATGGTCAAAAGAGTCGTCATGACCAACATGTAGGGGAAATCTTAATCTTTAATCTTACACCTGTTCAACAAAGACATAGTAATAGGCGTAGGGTAAGATATCAAGAAAGAAAGTACACTAACATCAACATGCCTTTGTCTCAAGCGTTACAACATTTTCTAAAGGTGAAACTGATCACACTAAAGGATCCTCCTCAAAACCCCGATACCTCCTCTTCTAAGTAAAATCCAAGCGTAAGATGTACCTACCATTCTAATAGTCCCGGACATGACACTGACGGTTGTTGGACTTTGAAGAACAAGATTCAAGACTTGATTAATGCCAAGGAGATTGAGTTTGACCCTCCGGAGACTCCAAACGTGATCACTGCTCTATGCCGAATCATTGAGAACGTCTTGTTCATTTGGAATTTTCAATTGTAATTTCTTTTGTTATTCAAACACTTATCTATTAATGTCAAACTTTGTTTCATTGATGCATTGCATATGTTTGTCTTGAATTGATCCATTCATTTTTATTACATTTAAACTATGCTTTTTACTCTCTTTATGACATTCAAATCTTGCTAAAAGTTACAAGCCTTTGGAGGGAGGATGACGAAAACAATGCCATAATCTCATACAGTATGCTTTTGGACAGACCTTGCTGACGATATACAGGCGTTCTTTCAAATTCTAAACACTGGAGTTATAAGTAAGATAATCCCTAGTTAACCCCTTTGAGCCAAAGAAGTAGAATTTTTCTTTTTTTACACAAATTGAAACCTTTAATCAAAACCTGGGGCATGGTAGTCTCTCAGTTAATTCAAATGCGTGTTCAGTCGCAAACTTTCACTTTGTAATACAATGAATGACATCAAAAACATTTCTCTGGAATCAAAAGACAGTGATGGTTCCCTACCAAATAGGCAGTCATTATCTCTCAAAAAGAAAAGCCCACTAAGTCAAAACATACAAAGGAGACGTTAGAAAAACTGGGGCATCCTGTTGACTGTAATCTCAATACAAGAACAGTCAGACAAAAATTAGGGATAACAAATCAAAAAGAGGTCACTACAAATCCTCAACAACATGAAAAATGTTGCAAAAAATGTCTGCCTTCCGATTAACTAAACTCGTCTGAACCATCACCAAAACGTCATTCCAAACTCATTTGGAGTTCAAACGCACAATTAGCTGAGTTTAAGACTGAAGAACATCACGAAAAACGGGAGCGTACAAATACACTTTGTGCCTTTATCCATTGTTTCTTAAACCATGAACCAAGCCACGTTACAACCCTTCAAAAGTCCTAATTGAAGCATGGGTTAGTTCGAAAGCATACTGTTATAAAAGGTATCCTGACTCCTGTAACGCTTTACTCTAAATCCTGATTTTTGAATTACAAAATTTCTTTACTTGCTAAAACGCATTTTCAAAATTTCAAGACAAGCATAAACTTTGCATTATTTGAATATACCTGTTTGCATATGGCTATTTGTTTGACAACATAGAAATTCACACAGCGAATATCCGATGAATGAAAGCTCTCTCAATGAACAAAACCACTTCAAATGGGATGACACTTCCAATGAAAAATCTCCTATCAACAAGGGGGAATGACATGTCACTACCCGGCACACCTGGGGCAGTCCAGTCAAGATTCCAAGAAATCTCTCAAGAAGTGCTGAATAACCAGGGGCAGGTCTCCATCTCCACCACTTGGGGCATTGAACGCAAATCCCAACAAAGGGTTACGTACAGTCAATTAGTTCCTAGCAGTGCCACAAACACTTACTACTAGGGGCAGTGACAAAAATTCCCCAAAATCCTTCTCATAGGATGACTCCCAGCCAGAGTTTCAATATCTAAAAACTTCTCACCAACTGAGTCGACCTCAAGAATCCTCGAGGATTTTCTCCAGTGAAGTCGCCACATCTCCAATAGAATGGCAATAGGATTTATTTCCTCAACAAACGACAGGATTCCCCAGCTTGAGTTTGCCTCTCCGACTACTACAAATCAAAGGACCACAACTCCTCTTTCTCAGTAGACTACTCTACAATCCCCAGCAAGTTACTGTGAAGCCTGGACCCGACCAGACATCAGTTCAATTTCGACTCCCCAGTAGAGAAACGGACAACGGAGACTCCTGAACTCTTTTCCCTAAGAAGGAATCAACACTCTCGATAGAGTTTTCAACATTCCCCAGTGGAGTTCTCCTCAAATAACAAAATAGGAATCCCCGGTGGAAACATTCTAAGCAAAGTTTGAAGACACACCTACTCTTCAACAGCAGGCCAGGATTTAATGACTCCCCAGTATTTGTCAAGATTCATTTTCCCAGACAAAAATACGTTCATAAACATTTCACATTTCATACATCCTATACATACATGATAAGTGCATACAACACAATCTCATTTATTTTGAGAACATCATTGCACCATGCATTTCATACACCATGACATTGCATACAGCTAAACATTTTACCTTTTCAGGAAAAAGGTCAACAGATAAAGGTCATCATCTTTTTTGGAGTAAGAATCATCTCGGATTCCTTCATCATCCTGCTGAGGTAGTAGTCGTCTAAGATTCCTTCATCATCCTGTTGAGGTAGTAGTCGTGCAAGATTACTTCATCATCCTGCTGAGGTAGTAGTCGTCCAAGATTCCTTCATTATCCTGCTGAGGTAGTAGTCATCCAAGATTCCTTCATCATCCTGCTGGGGTAGCAATCATCCAATATTCCTTAATCATCCTGCTGAGGTAGTAGTCATCCAAGATTTCTTCATCATCCGACTGAGGTAGTAGTAGTCCAAGATTCCTTCATCATCCTGCTGAGATAGTAATCATCCTAGATTCCTTCATCATCCTGCTGGGGTAGTAATCGTCCAAGATTCCTTCATCATTCTGATGAGGTAGTAATCTTCCAAGATTCCTTCATCATCCTGCTGAGATAGTAATCATCCAAGATTCCTTCATCATCCTGCTGAGGTAGTAATCATCCAAGATTCCTTCATCATCCTATTGAGGTAGTAATCGTCCAAGATTCCTTCATCATCCTGCTGAGGTAGTAATCATCCAAGATTCCTTCATCATCATGCTGAGGTAGTAGTCGTCCAAGATCCCTTTATCATCCTGCTGAGATAGTAGTCGTCCGAGATTCCTTCATCATCCTGCTGAGGTAGTAGTCGTCCAAGATTCCTTCATCATCCTGCTGAGGTAGTAATCGTCCAAGATTCCTTCACCACTCATTGTAACACGGTGGGAGAACTGACTTGGTTGTTTTGCTTTATCGCAAATGTTGCGGTTAGCAAGAGTTGCCACTGACTTTTCTTTTATCCAAAAGGAAAGGCTGAAAAGAACAGGAAAGACCTTTGAGATGTTTTCTTGAGTTCGGGGGGTAGATTATAAAAAGGGAAGGTATTAGCACCCTTTTCATCCATGGTTTTACATGGGCTCTTAGTTACTTGCTATATCACTTGCTTTTGTTTGAAAATGTGTTTTGTGTGGTTTTTGAAAGTATTTTGAAAGGGCGCCATCATTTAGGAAAACTTTGTAATGATTCTCGTTTGTAAGAATGTATAAAAAATGTTGATCTTTTGAAAATGTTTTCAAGTTTGAAAGTTGTTTTTGAAAGTGTTGGTGTTTGTTTTGTAAATAGCAAGGATGTTTTGGTTTTGAATTTGAGCAAGCAACTAGGAACAATCTACCTACTCAAAAGTCTTTCATGTTTAATTCCTCTTTACTTTGACATTGTTATCTTACCATTGATTTGGTAAGTAACCCTATCTTTGGATGTAAAAGGGACGGGCAAGGGTCATCGTATAACCATTATTAGCAATGTTGTAAGATATCTTAGCATTTTCTTTAAGGGACTAAGATAATTTTGAAAGGCAACATGGATAGCGTCATTGAGGGACTATGATCTTGTATTTTGTTTGTTTTTGCTAAGATACCTCACATGCATAATATTGCCATTTTTGTAAGGCAACAAAGTGGGTTTACCCTAAGGGTGTAAGTGTGCAAGTGTGTTGGTTTACATGCTTGATTTGTCTTGATTAGGGTTTGCTATTTGTTGGTTTTAGTCTTTCCGTACAAAACCCTAATTACTAGCATTTGTATATAAAATATTTAAATTGAGGAAAATAAAAATACTAAGCTATTACATCATTTAGGAGAGGTGGTGTACAAATTTAGAAATGGGGAATTGCAAGAAAATTAAATCTAAATAATTATTACAACCATATTGAATATTGTACAAAAATGGATAAATAAAAATGCAAGAATGCAAATGTAAAAAGAAATGTGATTTTTGTTTGGTTTTCATGAAAAGGAGTTTTTGACCTAATTAATTAAAATAAAATAATTAACTAAAAAATGAGAAAATTAAGATTAAGTTAATAAAAGAAATTAATTTACTAAAGAAAACAAATTTTTAGGATTTTTGTGAATTTAATTAAACTAGTAAATAAAATAAAAGTCCTAAGTTCTAAATTGATTTTAGTCACAAGAAAATAATATAATAGTTAAACCCTAGTCTAAATGTTTATTGAATAAAAAAGAAATTAATAAAAAAATGTTTTTGTTCTTTAAGTTTTTATGAAGAAAATAAATTAAATATAAATAATAAAATATAATTTTTTTTTTGGCTTTTTTTATTAATAAATAATAATAATAATAATATTAATAATAATAATAAAAGATGAAAATAAAATAAAATAAAAAAATAAAGCCAGGGAGGTTGATAAGTGAAACAGGGAGTGTTGTTAAGAAAAAAAGTCAGGCCCAATCATTTGGAGGCCCAGGCGTTGCAAGAATAAAAAAATGTCAAAAAATATGAAAAAAATGCAAAAGACAGCGCTCTAGGTGTTGAACCCATGACCTCTTGGTTACCAGCGCGCCGCCTTACCACTAGGGTGGCTATACATCCGTTAACTTATGTGAAAGAATAAATACATAACGTAAAACGTCTCCATGACATGTACTTCATCTTCAACCTTCCGCCAGCCAGACCATCTGTATCTCATTCATTTCTCAACAAAAATGGAAAACGTAAACATGAAAATTGTGCTATTTTTCCTCACGAATCTAACCATATAAACCACTAAAGCTATAGATCAAAGGTGAATGGGAGTTTCTCTGGCCCTAATTTGAACCCTAATTTTTTCAGAAACTTCAAACTTAAAATTCTCTAAGCTCAAGCCATGTAAATGAAAACTAAGGATATGTACAACTTCAGGGCAATGAGGCCTACATTTTATCTTAACAAATGAAACAATAATGATGCTTGTAGAGAGAGTTCAAAGTTAAGAAAACTTACCTCAAAACTGCAAATCATATTCTGAGTTTGAGCACTCCACAAGGTGTTGTGATGATCAAAATAGCTTCAGTGACCCTCTAGGATGCTAATGCAATGTTTAGTTTGAGTTGAGAGTGGCTGAAATGGCTTGGAGAAGTCAATATGCAATGCTCTGTTTTTGGATATGGAGGAAGATGGAAATGGAGTTACAGTTGTGTAACAGGGATAGGTATGAGTTGTATTTGATGTGTAGAAGCTTTAGGAACCAAAAGGCTTAAAAACGCATGAGGGAGATGCGAGTTTCAAGTTTTTAGTCAGAATGTGCAACAATGGTGATTTTTGATTCATTTATGAGTTCTTGTGTGTTTTAGGGCTTGTGTATGCGTGTGTTCTCTTGCAAATGACTTGTGTATCTATAAGCAAAAGGTTGGATATGTTTTTCACAAAAGATTTGAGTTATAGGGTTATGGCTAAGTTGCTTGATTTTGAAGAAAAGTGAGACATATAGTTTCAAGGTAGAAAGTACAAGCATGTAAAGTGGTTAGGCACTTTAAACATGTTTTCTTCTGATCATTTATCTTTAGTGTGGACAAAGGCAACATGCTAGGAGCTCAAGGAGAGTTGACATTTGCAAAAGCAATGCTTTATCAAAATAGCAATGGTAACTTTGTTCCATAAATGGAAAATTATCTTGGATAAAGCTTGAATTAAATGGATAATAGCTTAAAAGCAAGTGTAATCTTTTGATTAGGGAGAGATCTTGAGGTTTAGAGGCCTTCAAAGCAAGATTGTGCAGCATAGGCTTGAGATTTAAATTCTTGTTCATCACAAGATGACCTATAATTCCAGTTTGAAACCTTAACTTCCTATCTTTGATTCTCCTTGCTCAAGAATGATCTCAAGGAGTTCTTTGACATTTTAGAAATCTTTTAATGTGATCTACAACCCCTCTTTGAATCACTTTTGAAAATTCCCCTTGTAACTATGTGAAAAATTTCCATGAAGTTAGGTCAAAATCCTGCCTAAACTAGGGCAAAATTTTCACTAAGTGTTTAGTTTCATGACCATGACTTCATGGATTAATAACTTGAGATCTAAGCATTTCTAGGAGAAGTTGTGTAAAGAAAAGTTTTATACCTCATAGAATCTATAACTTTCATGTTGAAAGTTTCTTTTGAATCATCTTGCATCATGGTGAAAAATTGGCTTAAAGTTGTGAAAAAATATGAAGTTTTCAACACTTAGAAAAATTTCTAAGTTTGAAAACTTTGACTTTTCAAGATGAAATCTTGACTTTTTGATTTCTTGATGAAAAAGTTTCATATTTTTACATGTTTTGATTGAAGATGTGAAAAACACAAGAAGGGGGGGTTGAATTGAAAAACTTAAATCAAAAGGCTTGACAACACAATATTTTATCCTGGTTCGTTTGATCTCAAACTACTCCAGTCCACCCGTCAAGGTGATTTCGCCTCTCTCCAACGAGGTCTTAATCCACTATTCTCAAAGGATTACAACAGCTACTTTAACAACTGTTAAAGTCTTCTTGAGTACAACCACAATCCGGTTAATCTCAAGGAACTTCTTTTACAAATGATTGAACAAGTGTGTGTTGTTGTTTTCTTACAAAACTGTATATCACAACTGTGATAATTACACAAAATAAGCTTGGAATAAAATGAATTTGCTAAAGCTTTGAATATGCGTGGTTTTGATAGCTTGGAAAATTGATGAGTGCGTACATACGTGCTTCTTTTCACAAGCATACATGTTTATATAGGCAAGCAAAGATACGTTGTCCATAAAGCAGGTTTTAATGATAATAATGCACTTTCCTTTTGTAGAAGATCTTTGTCTGAAGAAAGCCGTTAGCATTTAATTTTGTCTTGAATAACCAGTAACATTTCAGAGTCTTCTTTGCTGTAACTGCTGATAATGCTTCAGAGTGTTGATGACTTGGTAAAAATGTCTTTGATCAGAGTCAGAGTATATTTGTTTAGGCGTAGATTCTGGTCATCAAGCTTCTGCGTGTAATCTGGTAGCTTCAGCGTATAGCACATATTTTTGATCTTCTGATGCTGATTCCATTCTGATGCTGATTCCATCAGAACTTCTGCATATACAAAACATAATTTCTAAGGAGTATAATTGTTCTTTGTATATATCTTTGAAATAATTTATTCTTTGTATTTTGTTATCATCAAAACTCTAATCAAGGGTTGTAGAATCAAACTATGTTCTAACAATCTCCCCCTTTTTGATGATGACAAAAACCATATTTTCAATTAAGAATAAAGAATAAAAAGTATAGAATTAAGAAGAAAAACTCCCCCTGAGTTGATTACTTCCCTTTAATTCCATGAGTCTTTGAGCATCAGAATCTTATTGTATCTTTCATCAGAGTTTTGTACCTGTTCAAGCTTTTCAGAAGAAAAAAATTGAGTAGATCAGAATGTTTGAGACTTATGTCTCAGTAATCTGTTATTGAAAATATCTTATTCTTTCTCCCCCTTTTTGTCAGTTATCAAAAAGAACATATAATCAGAGCCAAAAAGAGTTGATATTAGAATCAGAATCAACGATAATAAGTTCAGAACAGCAGCAATGTAGAAAATATTACAGATAAATAAATTTTAAAACAAAGGAAAATCTAGGAGGGAGGAGGAAGACGCGTGAACAAAGCTTCCAACAAGCCCTTGATCTGGATGTTGGTTTCCTATTGTTTGGTTAACATGCTCTTGATTTCCGAAATTTTGTCATCCTGTTTATCCATCATTTCCTGCATAATAATTTCAGATCTCTTCAGTTCTTCCAGAGTCTGCCTTTCATAGGAGGAAGCTTGAGAATCTTTAGTAACTGGATGCTTCTCAGAGCATTATGCAATGTCATCTTTTTGACCCAGTTCTTCTGCAGGAATCATCTTCTCTGGAGCATCAGTCAGAATGAGATCTTCTGACTCTGGTTGAACTTTGTCTGTTGGACGATGTTCTGACTAGGAAGCATTGTCCAGAGGGAGAACTTCTTCCTTGAGCAGCTGGCTCAGAACTTGATCTTCAATTACTTTTAGCAGATTACTGAAGTTCTGTTGAACTTGTCTGTAGCTTTGTTCTTGCATCTTATGAGTTTCAGAACATACCAATTTTCTGAAACTTGTCCAAAGATAATCTGATGCAGCAGGATTAATCATCTCAAGACTAGCTTGCTTCAGGGAAGTTATCCACTTCTGCATTTCTGTTTTAAATATCAATAAACTAGTACTAACATCTGGTGTAGGTTCAGATGGTTTTGGTTTTGGAATGCCTGTTTTGTGGGTTATGACAGTAAGACGTTCAAAAATAGTTAAATCAATGACAGTTTTGGCGTTGTCATTTGGATTGTTCTTTGGTGAGGGAGTGGGAGAGTCTGGAATGATTATTGGACTAGTTGGGGAATTTGGTGGAGTTGATTCTAGTGAAGAGGGAATTTGGGGTTTGTCCAGAATGGTGAGGGGTATACGGATGGCCAGAGGTTCAATGATACCTGGAATGGGAATGGTATCAGAATCTGAAGTGGGTTCTTCAGTTTGGTTGGATTGAGTGTTATTTGGTTCTGGTTCACAGGATTCAGAAGGTTGGACCTCAGAAGTTTGAACTTCTGGTTGTAATAGTTCAGGTTGTGGAGAAGGTGGATGAATTTCTGGTTAAGGAGATGGAGGTAGTGGTATTTCTGGTTGTGGAAAGAGTGAAATTTCTGGTTGAGGTGCTTCTGAAATGGTTTCAGAGTTTGTATTTTCTGGTATGGGAGCAGAAATATGTTGGTCAAAGGTTTCAATATCTGATAGAACTTTTGCAAGTTCTGGTTGAGTTGTTTCAATATTTGGATTAATAGGTAGGGAGTGAGTTCCTCTAAGAGTTAAAGTATCGAGGGGTCAAACTCAATGTCAAAATCATCAAATGTTTGTGGGGTAGGAATTTCTGAATGGGTTGGAATTGGTGGAGATGTGGATACAGATATTGAATCTAAAACAGTTACAAAAGAAGGATTACCTCTCTTTTTAGCTGCTTTGGGAGTCCGCTGGGATGATCCTTTTGTTGCTGCCTTCCTTTTCTTGTTCTTCTTCAGCACAACTTCTGGAGCCTTCTGCTATAGATCCTGAATGTTTAAATCTGGTGATGTACCATCTGCCTTGCATGCATCCAGATATCTGACTATAATCTTAGGCTTGGAATCAGTTTCTGAGAACATGGGAAAGTCATCCAGAGGGATTCTTCTGATGGTGATTCTTGCAAAAGAAGTAACACTGGGTTCCTTCTTAATGTTCTCAATGATCTTCATCTTCTTCAGATTCTTTTCATTTAAAGGCTTTCCAACAGTTGCCTCTAAAGTGCTGATTTCCTGTGCTTCCGTTAGATGCTCTATCATCCTATTCTCTGTCATAATATCTGATATGAGCCTTCCAAGGGGTATCCAATCCCTTTTAGTGTGTTCCTCTTCTCTAGTCTCCTTAACACTAGTCCTCATATGATTGAACAGCAAATGACCCAGATTCACCTTAATCTTCTGGGAGATAAAGTAGATCAGAAACTGTGATCAATGTTGATGTATTCAGGAGAGCTGGTTGGCTTCCTGTGGTTTATGCATCCCAGAATAATCTTAGCCCATATTCTGTGATGGTCTTTCAGATCCCTTATCTTGCTGGAGGGAAGACCCAGAGTGAAGATTTCTCTAGCAATTACAGCGACATCAACACATATTTCAGCCATGTCTATACATCTTACGCCACCACCACTGTAACCTATCAATCTTGCAATAAGGTCTTCAGTTATGACTATCTTCTTCCCCATTATATACGAAGTAACTTGATGGTTAGAGGATGAAGCATGAATCCAAAACTCCTTCACAAGGATTGGGAACGTTGGACCTACCAGACGGTCAAAATACCTGTTCCATCCTTGAGCCTTTACTTCTTCAGAAAGATTGAACCCATTTTCTTGAAGACTGTTAATGTCCACAATCAATTCTGAGAGTACTTCTAGGTTGTTAATGGGTGTGAGGAGAATTCTGAATGGTTCTTCATATTGTTCTGTGGATTCTGTTCTCTGAGTACTGGAAGTTGGGTTGCTTGAGGAAGCCATGTTCACACAGAAAATTTGAGAAGAAAATGAAAGGGTTTTGAAAAAGATGCAAACTGAAAATAATTAGATTGTAGAGAAAGTGAAAGTAAAAGAGTGTAAAGAGTGAGAAATGTGTTTAAATAGATTTTGAAAACGTAAACTGCAAGAGAGAGAAATAAATTGTAATGATTATAAGCATTAATGACAGCTGATTTTGGGGGATTCAGAAAGATATTGGAACGGTTACCCATGACATGTGTCTCAATGCATCCAATCAGCGCTTTGGACCTTTTAGAAAAGTGAACGCGTGTTCAGCCTCAGAAGGTAGCTGATGAATGGATGACAATTGTTTGCTTACGTGAATAGCACACTTCAATCCTTGAAATGAAATGCTCAGATCTTCATGGATAGATTCTGATGCAATCTGTACTTCTAAAAATCTGAAGGTAGGTTGATCAGCAGTTCACAGAAAATAACCAAAATTCTGAAGGTTAAGATATGTAAATAAAACAGTTTTATTATGGGCAAAGCTTCATGCTGAGATGATTCAGAATGAAGTTAAACCTATCTTCAGAAAGAGGTTTTGTAAAGACATCAGCCCATTGATAGTCTATGTCAATGAATTTTAAATTGAGAATCCCTTTCTGAATATAGTCCCTAATAAAATGATGTTTATTTCTATATGCTTAGCCCTAGAATGCAAAATAGGATTTTTACTAAGACAAATGGCAGAAGTATTGTCACAGAGGATAGGGATGTTACTCTCAAATATATTGAAGTCCTCAAGTTGACTTTTCATCCAGAGCATTTGCGTGCTACATCCAGCTGCTGTTATGTATTCAGCTTCTGCTACTGATAGAGCTATCGTGGATTGTCTTTTGCTGGACCATGAGATCAGATTTTCTCCCAGAAACTGGAAGCTTCCAGAAGTGCTTTTACGTTCTACTCTGTCTCCAGCAAAATCAGCATCACAGTATCCTACTAAGCTGTAATCACTTGATTTTCTATAAAACAAACCCAGATTAGTAGTACCTTTCAGAGACTTAAAAATTTGCTTAACTGCTGTTAAGTGAGATTCTCTAGGATCTGATTGGAATCTAGCACAAATGCAAACACTGAATAGAATGTCAGGCCTTGAAGCCGTCAGATAGAGAAGAGAACCAATCATACCTCTGTAGACCTTCTGTTCTACCTTTTTACTTACCTCTTCTTTTTCCAGAATGCACGTGGGATGCATTGGAATCCTTGATGGCTTATGTGATACGGTGGGAGAACTGACTTGGGTTTTGCGTTCGTTTTCGCAAATGTTTCGGTTGAGCAAGAGTCGCCACCGACTTTTTATTTTATCCTAAGGAAAGGTTTAAAAAGCACAGCAAAAACCTTTGAGATGTTTTCTTAGGTTCGGGGAGTAGATTATAGAAAGGGAAGGTATTAGCACCCTTTCTATCCATGGTTATCCATGGGCTCTTAGTTACTTGCTTAGATCAACTTGCCTTGATTTTCAATTGTTTGAAATGGTGCTTTGTGCGTGGGTTTGAAAATGTTTTGAAAAAGATGCCTTGTCTAGGCAACCCTTGTAACAATTCTTTACTCGAATGTTTTACAAAAGGTGTTTGTCTTTTTGAAAAGATGTTTCAAGGTTTTTGAAAGTTGTTTTGAAAGTGTAGTGATGTGTGATTTTTTAAAAAATAGGCAAGTGTTTTAGTTTTGCAAGTTGACAAGTACTCAAGAGCTATCTACCTTAAAGTTCTCAAAGATCTTTGATATGTTTTAACCCTTTTAACAATTTTGTTCCACCATTGTATTTGGTGGACAATCTTGTGTTAGGATGTGAACGGGACGGGCGCGGGTCATCGTTTAGACCATGATTGCAATGGTGCCAAGTATCTTTGGGCAATTTTCTTTAAGGGACTTGATCATTTTTAGGCAACTTTTGAAAGCGTCATCGAGGGACTATGATCATTTGATTGTTTTGTTTTAGCCCAATGATACCTAACATGCAATATGGCCCATTATTGAAGGCAACAAGTGGAATACCCTAGAGGTGCAAGTGTGATTAGTGTTGTCTATTTTCATGCTTGTTTATCTTGAATTTAGGTCAGACTATTTTTGGTTAATTAATTTGCATACAAACCCTAATTCTAACATGGCATAATTAGAAAGCTTTTAAATGCGAAAAATAAAAGGTCCTAAGTTATTACAACACAATATATGGGATGGGGGGTACAAATGTTCAAATGGGAATATTTTAGCAAGAAATTAAATCCTAAGCTATTACATCAAATTGAAATTCTACAAGGTATTTAATTGCACAAGTGTTAAATAAAATAAAAATAAATATGCAAAATGCCAAAATGGTTTTCCTATGTATGTAAAAAGTATTTATCATGTATCAAATAAATAAAAATAAAATTAATTAATTTTTGGTATTTTTATGTATTTAGGGAAAAACCCTAATTTTATAAATAAAAAGTATTTATTATATAACATATGTAATATTTATTAATTATGTGCAAAAAATAAATAAAGAAAATATATTGTAAAAAACAAGTATTTTGAGGTCATAATATTAATAAAAAATAAAATGTATTATTTTTATATTTTTTCTAAATATACTAATAAATATATATAAGTATTTTACATTATTTATTAAATATGTATTATATGTACAAAAAATAAAAATATTTAATATTATTAAAAAAAAGTATATTTTTATTATAAAATGTTTTCAAGATATAACATGAAATAAAAGTCAGAAATAAAATATGTTTGTATTATTTTTAGTTATTTTAAATAATAGTATATTTATGCTTATTTATGTACAAAACCAAATAAAGCCAAATAAATATCAAAATAAATGCAAAAAATATGGGAAAAATGTTTTTAATGTTTTTTATGCTGAAATAAAAATATGGAAACAAAATCAAAAGGAAAAAATGGAAAATGACAAATAAATTTCAAAATGGGCCAAGGGGGTGCATGTGCAATACAGTGGTGTGAAAAGAAAAGACAAATCTCAGGCCCAGCCCAAGACCCTGTCTTCTTCAACCTCCAGCATCTTTGTACAACCAAAACACACGTTTGCTATCTCCAGATTCTTTGACTTTTAGCATAAACTCACAACATGAAAAATGTTAAGCATCAAGCCACGATTATGGACATATAAAGAAGTCAATCTAACTCTCATAAATGAGAGAGAATTTCTTCTCCCCCAATTCCTGACCTAGTTTTTGTTCAATGTTCAGACTCAAAATTCTCTAAGTACACATAACATAAATGAAAAGTAATGATATGGGCAGATTCAGGGCCATGAATATGACATAATTTCTTCACAAATCTAAACCTAACTATGCCTGGATAGAGAGATAGGAGTTCATGAACTTACCTGTTCAGCTTGAATCGTATCTGGCAATGGAGGTGCTTTCAGTGCAAGGTGAGAATTGGTACAGCTTGCTTGAGGTCCAGGGATGCTATTACAACCTTTAGTTTGCTTTGAAACCAAGTGAATCGTGTTATGGCACTCCAACTGCAAAACAGAAAATATGAAAATGGTGAAGTTGGTTAGAGGTGTTACAGTTTTCTTCCAAGGCTTGGGATAGCTTGCATATGTGTTATGGAATGTGTATGAACTGGATTTAGCAAGAATGCACGAATGGATTAGCTTATGGAAGTCCAACTGCAGAGGTTACTCTGTTTTCTGCAGTAGGAGGGTGTTTTGAGGCTTGATGATGTTTGGAAGGTGGTTGGCTCCTGTTTCAGCTTAGGTTTGATGTTTAGAATGTGTACAACAACTTTGCTTAAGCTTGTCTTGGCTGAGATGAGAGTTGGTTCAAGTTATGCCAAGTTACTTCTAACTTAAGCAAGAAATGGAAAGTTGGTGTTTTAGACTTGTACAGGCCCCTCTATTGTGCTGCAACCTTCCCCCTTGATCAGTGTGACATGCTTCTGAACTTGTGCCAAAGAGATTTGCCTTGTACCACTTGGATTACAAACTTGACATAAAGTTCTACTTTTCAAAAATGGATATAATGCTTTTTCTACTTATGGCTTAATTTTGTATGCAATGCTTAGACACACAAGATAAGACCTAAACATGAAGGATTGGCATTAAATTTATGAGTGCAAATGGGATATAGGACCTGTAATCAAGGAATGCAAGCTGAGTTCAAAATTGCCTAAGTGTATGAACATGTAAATTGGCCATAAACAAAGTGAGTTTTTCCCATATTGCCAAATTCGATTCTCTCTAACCACAAGGTTGTTTGATGAGTTCTTGGACATTTTGGAAATCTTGGAATGTCTAATACAATCCATCTTTGTAATTCAAGTTGAAATTCCAAGTGGAAGCATGTGAAAAGTTGTCATGAAGTTAGGCAAAAATCCTGCCTAGAATAGGTCAAAAATTTTCTAAGTTAAGAATGTTTTGCACCCTTGTTCCAAAAATCATAACTTGAGCTACAAGCTTCTTTTGAGGAAACTTTGTGAATCAAAGTTATAGATTTTGCAATGGACTACAACTTTCATGTTTTGACTTTTGTTTGAATCCAAATGCATATTGGTGAAAAAATGGGACAAAGTTAGGAAAAAATTAGGGATTTTCATAACTTAGAAAAATTCTAAGTTATGAAAATTCTTCATTTCAAACCCTAATTTGTGATTTTTGATTTCTTGATGAACAAGTCTCATGTTTCTACATGTTTTGGTGAAAAATGAATCTTGACCCTTGATTTTGACCAAAAAGTCAAAGTTTGACTTTTCAGTATACAGTCAAAAATTGATCAATTTACTGGAAAATTCATCTGTCAAGCTTGTGCATTTGGGATCTTTTGAATTTGTGGAACATGTCAAGACAATGTCATTGGGTCCTTGAGTCCATATTTGAGCTTGGTTTGCCATTGGCTAGGTTAAACAGTCAAAAATTGCCTTTGTGCAGTCAAAACCCTAAAAATGACCATTTTGCCCTTTTGGTGATCTGATCAAATTTCTTGTGGAATTGTGATCCTAACTTGACTAAATGGTTCACATGAGTTTAAAATGTTGATGTGGGTCAAGAATCATGAGGTTTGACTGTCAATTGACCACAGTTGACTTTTTCCCCAATACAGCTGATTTCTAGGTCAACTGTCCAATTGACTGGGCAAAGTTTGGAATCAAGGCTTGAAACTTGGTATGGATAAACTTGGGGGTCCAATATGAAGCATGGAAGTCACTTTGGGCATTTTAAGTCAAAACATCTTTGTGCAAACTCAAACCCTAATTTGGGCCAGCAGTGCAAGGAGAAGTCTTGAGCTGAGAAAACCCTAGCTGGATCTTGAGCTCCAAGGATCTTGTGATGAGAAAATGTTGAGGAAATGGGAGGGAAAATTTTGGGGTACAACAGTTTCCCCTGTTCAATCTTCTTTCACCTGAAGATTTAGATTGGCAGGTTTGCCTTTCGCGTCTCGAGGGTAAAAGAAGATTGGACACTAGAGTGCCTTTAAATTTGCACTCGTCAAAGCAATGGATGTGGGAATGGGCTTAGAGATGCCATTTGGAGATGGGCTTAAAGATGCCATCTGGAATGAGTATCAGAAAGGTGTCCATGTTTTGGGACATCTCTGAACTGGGGGTCTGAATAAGCAATAGATTGACACCCGTATCTGGAGGCATCCGTAAACTGTTTTCAAAAGTTGAGAAGAGTCTGAACAAGCGATATATTAACATCCGTTGTTGGGAGAAATCCGTAAACTGTTTTCAAAAACTTTGAAGTTGAATAAGCAATAGAGCAGTGTCCGTCGTTGGGAAGCATCCGTAAACTGTTTTCAAAAGTTGCATCTGAACAAGCGATAGATTAACATCCGTTGTTGGGAAGAATCCGTAAACTGTTTTCAGAAGCCTTGAGGTTGAATAAGCAATAGAGCAGCATCCGTTGTTGGGAAGCGTCTGTAAACTGTTTTCAAAAATTGCATCTGAACAAGCGATAGATTAACATCCGTTGTTGGGAAGAATCCGTAAACTGTTTTCAAAAATTGCATCCGAACAAGCGATAGATTAACATCCGTTGTTAGGAAGAATCCGTAAACTGTTTTCAGAAGTCTTAAGGTGGAGGAGGAACCGGTGTAGGGTTTCCTGATGATGAGTTCTGGTAAAACTGCATCTAGATGAATCTGGAATAAGTATCAGAATGTCGCCATGTCTGGGTCACATCCAAACTATTCCTAGAAAGAATCTCAGAAGATGATGATCTTTGTCCATTTCCTGAAAAGGTAAAGAGTTAGTTGTATGCAATGTCATGATGCATGACACAATATATGTTATATCAATGTTTATGATATGAATGTAAATGAATGCGCATGTAAGCTGAAGAGCTATCTTGCGGAGGATAGATGAATCTTGGATGGCTGAAGATAAAAGAATCTTGACTGCTGTCGGGGAAAATAAATCCTTAGCTGCTGCAGGGGAGGGCAAGAATCTTCTGATCATTGAAAATGAGAAGTCCTGGGACCACTGTTGGGGAATCAGAAGCTTGGGTTGTATGCCAATCTACTGGGGATTCCTGTCTTGAGGAGATCTTTACTGGGGAGTTCAGAACCTGATAGACTCATGCTGGAGAGGTAAGACTGAGCATCCTCAGCTTGGTGGGAAGTAACTCTGTGGGGAAAAGGCTCACTAGCCTGGTTCAGCTGGGGATCGGTGGTTGGAAATTTTAGTTCCGCTGAGGATACTGAAACTTAACTCTGAGGGGAATCGAGTTCTGAAAGGCTCTTTGACGGGAGAAATCAGTATTAGGAAAGCTTTCTCTTATGAGGATCCTGAAGTCTAACTCTGTTTAGGGAATTAAGTTCTGATTTAGGAATTTGGATTTCAAATCTGCTCGGGATTTCCTTTGAAAGGGTATCAAGATATCTAACTGCACCTTCAACTTATCAGTGATCATCTTCCTTGATTCATAAGGAAACAATTGTGTTCAAATGCATATGCCTATTTAACAAAACATTGGACGTTTCTCAAATAAAACAATTAGTGCAAAAGAAAAGAGAAAACGAAAACGACGCAAATTTCTGGAAAAGTATTTGTATTAACTTTCTATGAGTATATTTGTACAAAGGAGACAATCATCCTAGTAAGAGGATGTCGTTGTAAATATTGAAAAATTTATACAAAAGAAAGATGGCTATGTGAAATAATTCCATGGGATTCCATTATGCTACAGCCTTCACAACTCTGAATATCTGTCCATTCAATGCTTCGTCTGCCGATGGCTGGATTGATCAGAAGCTTGGAACTGGTTGATGAAGAGATTATCCTTAAAGTGATCCGATGAGACACAGTCATACGCTCTAATTCCCTAACTTTATCCTGAATCACCCTTTCGGGTTTTCGATCCACCGGGAAACCCCTTTTTGCCCAAGCCGCCCTTTCGGGTTTTCAACTTGTCGGGTGTACAGATTTTTTTGTTTTTATCCCTAACTTTTGCCTGAACCGCCCTTTCGGGTTTTCGGTCCACCGGGATGCCCATTTTTGCCCAAGTCGCCCTTTCGGGTTTTCAACTTGTCGGGTTATTTTATGCATAGTATCTTTTGACTATGTCTGCATTCGCAGGGTGCGGCAAATCGTCGCCGTCCATGGTGGTCAGGATCATTGCACCACCAGAAAATATGCTCTTGATCACAAATGGTCCTTCGTATGTAGGAGTCCATTTGCCCCTGGGGTCACTTTGTGGTAGGATAATCCGCTTGATCACGAGATCTCCGACTTGATATAATTGTCATCTGACTTTTTTGTTGAAAGCCTTGATCATCCGCTTTTGATATGTCTGACCATGGCACACAGTAGCGAGTCGCTTCTCGTCGATCAAATTGAGTTGATCAAGTCGGGTCTGAATCCAATCATCTTCATTCAAACCTGCGTCCTTCATAATCCTTAGAGAAGGAATCTGAACCTCCATAGGCAGGACAACTTCCATGCCATATACCAAAGAAAATGGGGTTGCCCCGGTTGAAGTACGTGCCGTCGTACGGTATCCATGCAGAGCAAACGGTAACATCTCATGCCAATCTTTGTAAGTGACTGTCATTTTCTGAATGATCTTCTTAATGTTTTTGTTCGCAGCTTCAACAGCATCGTTCATCTTCGGCCGATAGGGAGATGAATTGTGATGATAAATCTTGAACTGTTCGCACAATGCAGTGATCATCGTGTTATTCAGATTTGTACCGTTGTCCGTGATGATCCTGTCTGGAACACCATACCGGCATATGAGATTTTGCTTGATGAAGCGGGCAACCACATTTTTAGTAACAAAGGCGAAGGAAGCTGCTTCGACCCATTTGGTGAAATAGTCAATGGCAACCAGGATGAAACGCTGTCCGTTGGATGCCGTTGGCTTGATCTCTCCAATCATGTCAATGCCCCACATTGCAAATGGCCATGGAGCTGTCAGAACGTTGAGAGGAACCGGAGGGATGTGAACCTTGTCAGCATAGACTTGACATTTGTGGCAAGTACGGGAAGATGGCAGTCAGCTTCCATGGTAGACCAGTAATATCCAGCCCTTAGGATCTTCTTAGCCATTGTATGCCCGCTCAAGTGAGTGCCAAATGTGCCGCTGTGTATCTCGGTCATGATTAACTCTGCTTCAGCTTTGTCTACGCATCAGAGTAAAACACAATCATGGCTTCGTTTGTAAAGGATTTCGTTGCTCAGGAAGAACTTGGCTGCAAATTTCCTTAAGAACTTCTTATCATATTTCGGAAGCTCCTTCGGGATAATCTCTAGTCTGGAGATACCTTTTGATTTCATGGAACCAGGGTTGTTCCACTACTTCTTCGGTATTAATCTCGTGACAATGTGCGGGTTCATCCATTCGCTCGATGGTGATTTGGGGAGCCTCATTATCCCAGTTGAGTTTAAACATGGAAGACATTGTAGCCAGAGCATCTGCTAGCTGATTCTCTTCTCGCGGGAAATGCTCGAAGATAATTTGCTCGAAACGAGGCAACAATGTCAAGACATGTTCTTTGTATGGGATAAGATTAGGATGTTTGGTATCCCACTCTCCTTTGATTTGACTGATAACCAAATCCGAGTCCCCGAATACGATCAAAGATTTGATCCCCAAGTCTATAGCAGCCTTGAGACCAAAGATGCAAGCTTCATATTCGGCCATGTTGTTTGTGCAGCTGAAGCAAAGTCGGGCCGTGAAAGGTGTGTGACAACCTTCCGGGGAAATGAGTACCGCGCCGATACCGTTTCCAAGTGCATTTGAAGCACCATCAAAGTACAGGGTCCATTGGGATCCCTTTTCGGGTCCGTCATACGGTCCGTTACCTTCAATGTTGTCCAAATTCATGATGTCCTCGTCTGGGAAGTCAAATCTCATGGGTTGATAATCTTCGATAGCCTGATGAGCCAGATGATCAGCTAGTACACTCCCCTTTATAGCTTTTTGAGTGGTGTACTGGATGTCATACTCAGTTAGGATCATTTGCCATCTAGATATTCTTCCAGATAAAGCAGGCTTTTCGAAGATATACTTGATAGGATCCATTTTGGAAATCAACAAGGTAGTATGAGTCAACATATACTGCCTTAGTCGGCGAGTAGCCCATACCAAAGCGCAACAAGTTTTCTCGAGCAAGTAGTAGCGAGTCTCACAGCCGGTAAACTTTTTGCTAAGGTAATAAATAGCATGCTCTTTTCGACCAGACTCGTCATGCTGGCCCAAAACACACCCCATTGAGTTATCCAAGACGGTCAGATACATGATCAATGGTCTTCCTTCGACGGGTGGCATTAGAATAGGAGGTTCTAGCAAGTACTCCTTGATCTTATCAAAAGCAGCTTGGCAATCGTCATTCCATTCGACTACCTGATCTTTCTTCAATAGTTTGAAAATTGGCTCACAGGTAGAAGTCAGATGAGAGATGAATCTGGCAATATAGTTCAAGCGCCCCAAGAACCCTCTAACCTCCTTTTCAGTACGGGGAGCAGGCATTTCTTGTATTTCTTTCACTTTTACTGGATCTACCTCAATACCTTTGTTGCTTACAATGAATCCTAGAAGTTTTCCAGACCTAACTCCAAAAGTACACTTACTTGGATTTAGCCTGAGTTTGTATTCTTTCAACCTGGCAAACAGCTTTTCTAGATGTTCAAGGTGTTCTTCCTCTGTTTGTGACCGAGCTATCATATCATCTACGTAAACTTCGATCTCATGATGTATCATATCATGAAATAAAGCTACCATGGCGTGTTGATAAGTTGCCCCTGCGTTCTTCAGTCCGAACGGCATCACCTTGTAACAGAAAGTACCCCATTGTGTGACAAAGGTTGTTTTCTCCATATCTTCGGGGGCCATTTTGATTTGATTGTAACCCGAGAATCCATCCATGAAGGAAAACACTTTATGCTGAGCTGTATTGTCGATCAAAATGTCAATGTGTGGTAGCGGAAAATCATCCTTGGGGATGGCCCTATTCAAATCCCGGTAGTCCACACACATTCTGACTTTGCCATCTTTTTTAGGTACTGGCACGATGTTAGCGACCCATTGAGGATAGGATGTAACAGCCAGAAAGCCAGCGTCGAATTGCTTCATCACTTCTGCTTTGATCTTTTCAGACATGTCAGGCCTCATTCGGCAGACTTTTTGTTTGATCGGTGGACAATCCTCTCTTGTGTGGAGACGGTGAACCACGATGTCTATGTCTAAACCCGGCATATCTTCATAAGACCAAGAGAAGATTTCAACGTACTCATTTAACAACTGTATCAAGCGTTCCTTGACACTTGGTTCCAGATTGGCACCCACTTGTACCTTCTTCCGGTCTTCCTCGGTTCCTAAGTTGACAGTTTCCAACAACTCTTCGTGAGGTAAGATGGCCCTTTCCTCTTGTTGTAGAAGTCTGGCTAGTTCCCCTGGTACTTCACAACCTTCGTCATCTTCATACTCGGCTTGATTGACCAGATCCTCAGAGTTATTGAAGGACATAGCAGAATAGTCACCCATGGAATCCAGAGTGGATGGGTACCTGCATTCGTGAGTGTGGGTGTGTGTAAGGGATAGCCATCCTTAAAAAAATGCAAAAGGAAAGAAAATGAACACAACAGTTTATCAATGAAAAACGTCCAATGAATCATTAAACATGGCATATGGATATGAAGATAATCAAAACCCTTACAAATGGACCTACATGCCCCGGGCAAGGCATGAGGTAAAAAGTAGTGTACGGATTGTTCAAAAATAATTATTACAGACCACAGGAAATGTTTGACAGATAATTACTGATTAATAAAAGTAATGGGGACAAAGTCCTTTTCCTCCCAGTTGCATAGTCCTCCTTTGATAGTTGGGTAGATCCACTCTTCAATGTTGTCCTCTTCGTCTTCACCCTCCAAAGCGTTGATTCCGTAAGGAGAAATCTTGATTGGCTCTCTTTCAATCTTTGAACGGCGCATAGCTTTCTGTCCCGCAGCGGTGAATCCTAAACCAAACTTGTCTGTTTTATATGGAATATCAGGCAGCTGCCCTCATGTTGAATTCTTCCCTTCCTTCATTGCGGCCTTCGCGTCTTTTAGAGATGCCATCCTGGCCATCTGCTTTGGTACCTCAGCTACCAATTTTGCTACTGTTATTTCAGGAGGGACTTCTTCGAAGTGCTGGAATGGCGTCTCAATGAATTCACCCTCTACCTCTACATACCGATAGGAGTTCAGGTGGCTGATCATATATTCCTCTTCACCATGGATGGTTATGATCTTTCCCTTGACAGGGTACTTCAACATTTGATGTAAGGAAGAGGTGACTGCCCCGACATTGTGTATCCATGGTCTCCCCAATAAGCAAGAGTATGACGGACGGATGTCCATCACGTAGAAAGTCGAGGGGAACACTTATGTGCCAACCTTAATGGGAATGTCCACCTCCCCATGTACCATTCTCTTGGACCCGTCAAATGCCCTTACAACGATATTGCTTGGCCTTAACTCCAAGCCTTCACAGTCTAAACGGTCGAGAGCCTTCTTGGGCAGCACGTTCAGAGAAGAACTAGTGTCGACTAGAACATGGGCCAGAGTAGTTCCTTGGCATTCCACTGACACATGTAATGCGTCGTTGTGCTTTCTTCCTTTTGGGGTCAGGTCGGCATCAGAGAAACCTAAGCCATTGTCTGCAGTAAGACTGGCTACGCAGTCTTGGAATTGGTCGGCAGAGGTTTCCTGGGGCACATGGGCTGTCTTCAGGAATTTTATCAGTGCCTTGGCGTGCGCTTCTGAGCACAGTAGTAATGCTAACATGGAGATCTTCGAGGGGGTTTGCCCCAGTTGTTCTACCACGTCGTAATCACTCCTTTTAATTATCTTCAAGATCTCTTCTATCTCTTTCTTGGAGGTTTCTGGGATGACCAAGGGTTGAGCCCTCGTCCTGACGAGCTCATCTTGGGTTCCCTTACCAAATCAGCAGAGGTAGGGGGGATAATACTAGGAACAACAACATCTTCAATCAATGGGGTTCTAGCGGAGAGTTTTATTGGTGCAGGAATAACTTTGGCAGCAGATGAGGGTCCAAAGATTGCTTTTGGGGGGGCAATCTCTGGAGAAAATATTCTCCCACTTCGGGTGATCTTGCTTGTGCCCGCAATGTTTCCAATGCTGGCCTCTTCTTCATCTGAGCTTCCTTCAGTTATTTTAACTTGTTTAATACCATGGTAGTAGACTTCACCGCCTTAATTCCATGGTATTTACTTCTCAGATATATAGGGGACAGGCCCAGGCATTGTTATCTTTAGAGGAACAGACTTTGTAGCTGGTGTAATCTTAACAGGCTTTCTGACGGCCTTGGAAAGATTGGCGTGAATGGTGATAACTGAGACATCTTCAGTATGGGTTGGAATAGCAGAAACTTTTTCAAACAAAATTTGTTGACTGTCCATTAGGCCTTGGATGCCTTTCTTCAGTAACGGACAGTCAAACGGCAGAGAGTAACAACAGTAGCAATCTTCTTTACATCCCGGGAAAATCCCGGCCTTCAATAGATTTAACTTGATGGTTAACAACGGAGTCATCAGATCATTGACATCAACAACATACAAATCTTCTTCAATAGCATTGACATTTCGACCGTGCTTCGGCATTGGAGCGGATATCACGTTCGGCTTCTCTGGAGCATCGAACTCCACCTCTTTCGCCTCTATCAGGTCTTGAATTTTTTGCTTGAGTGCCCAACAATCGTTGGTGTCGTTCCCGACACTGTCAGAATGGTAGGCGCACTTAGCATTAGGATGGTAATGCGGAGAGGATGTATTCACATTTTTTGGTGCCTCTTTGATAGTGGCGAGATTCAACTTTAACAGATGGGGAAGCACTTGCGCTGGCGTCATATTAATGCGGGTGAAATGTCGTTGTGGACGTTCCACCCGTTGTTGATTTGGTCTGGACTGGTTATAGCGAGGCTGCTCACTTGATGGATTTTGGATCATTACGGCCCCCACAGTCGGTCGGCCCTCAGTCTTCCCTGCTCTTCTCTGAGAGTACACAACAGTCGTTTCCTTCTTGAAAGGCTTCTTCTCAATACTTGTAGCGGTACCCTTATGTATCTTCCCTGACTTGATACCAGCTTCTATCCTCTCTCCAGTTAAGATCAAATCTGTAAACCCAGCGGAAGAATTACCAATCAGATGGTTGAAGAATGGACCAGACAGGGTCCCTAGGAACATGTCAACAAGTTCACGGTCAGTCAAAGGCGGCTGCACCCGGCCGGCCAAGTCCCTCCACTTTTGCGCATACTCTTTGAATCCTTCGCCCGTTCCCAGTGACATACCCTGAAGTTGGGTACGCGTAGGAGCGAGGTCAGAATTGTACTGATATTGTTTATAAAATGCGGTGGCCAAGTCTTCCCAGTTTCGGATACTGGCTCCATCCAGCTGATAGAACCACTCAAGTTGGGCCCCAGAAAGGCTATCCCGAAAGAAATGGATCCAAAGGTTCTTGTCCGCAGTGTAAGGTTGGATCTTCCTTACATATGACCTGAGATGCATTTTTGGACAGGATAGCCCGTCATACCTTACAAAAACTGGCACTTTGAACTTCGGGGGAATCACAATTCCGGCAACTAAACCCAAGTCTTCGAAATCTAAACTCGGAACTCTCTGCAGCTCCATAGCTGCCAACCTGTCTTCTAAACCTTTGTACTTGTCATCAGCCGGCGGGTATTGTTGATCAGAGTAGTCTTCGTCTTCTTCAGCCTCCTCTTCTTCCATATCGGACTCGGAAGGTACTGCATCCGCATTCCCTTTACTGGTTCCCTCCTCAGAAGTAGGGGGAAATTCAAGCACTCTTCTAGCTTCTCCTTCAAACCTTCTTCCTAAAGTAGCCACTCCGAGTCTCTTTTTCTTCTTCTTTACTTGGTCTTTGTTCCCCAACAGGGCCTTTAGATCCTCCTGACCCTTAGCCAAGGTCATCGGGAGTTGTCGAAACTGTGCATTTTGAGACTGCAAGTCCTTGACCGTTTGCTCGAGATCCATCTTACTGAAACAAACAGTAGAAAGATAAGGAAACCTGGTGTGGAGACCTGCTTATGCACATGATGAATGGTATGCTTATGTATGCAATGCATTCAAGGATTTAGAATATTCAAAATTGTTGCAAACAAAAGAGAACGCACGTCATATTAATAAGAAGAAATTTGTCAGTACATAAATGGCCCATGGGCCAAATATTACAAAACTTCTCAAGGTAAAAAGACGTTGCACATCCTCTTTGGCGCGATGTAGGTGTTGAGGGTCACTTCCTCATGGAGTCGGCGAGTAAGCTCTAGAACCTTCTTCTCACTGGCGTAGAAGTTGGCTTCAAAAGTGTTATGTTCCTCCTTGAGCTGAATCCAACTCTTCTGCATCTCCTCCCACGATGTAGGCATGTCAGGATATAGGATGGTGTAGGGAACCTCTCCTTCCTTGACGGGCTCTTTAATCACAGGGAGAACATGAGGATAAGGCATCATTAGACTCTGGGCTCGGGCTCGTACCCACTTGAGATAAGGCTCAAGAGGGATGGAGTTCTTGTGCCCCAGTGTCTTGCTATCAACCTTGTTGGGCATCCTCCAAGCTCTGATGAATCTTTGGCGAAGTCCTTGCGCATCATTGTCAAAGTCAAAAACTAGGTCAGGAATCAACATGTCGTGAGGGCCATCCCTCCGTGCATATCCAAATTGCCTCAAATCTAGGCAAGGGTTGTAGGTAATACCTCCTCTAATGCCAAGTAATGGAACATTAGGGAACTCTCCACAACGATCGACGATGATGACATTTTCTCTGGACCGAGAACACCAATGTACATCAGAGTGAGTAAGAGTCATCAACCGTTGGGACCACCTTGAGCCTTGGTCATTCTTCAAGACAGATTGTGGAAGGTGCGAAATAAACCACCTTGCAAGGAAAGGAGTACAACACATGAGAACACCCCTCTTTCTCATTGTTCGTGTGTAAAATGAGTGAAGAATGTCCCCAAGCAATGTTGGTATTGGATTTCTGGATAAGAAGATTTTGACGGCGTTGACATCTACCAGCTGGTCAGGATTTGGGAACAAGACCAACCCATAGATAAGGAGTGCCACAATTTCTTCAAAGGCTTATAGGTCCAATGAATTCCAACATTCTTGTGCCTTCTCAAACAAGAATTTTGCTAAGAACCCTTTGACGCCGCTTCTAGTTTCCCAATGCCCCTTGATGTCAGATGGCTGTAGATGTAGTGCTCGAGCAACATCTTCAGGCTTTGGTTCCTTTTCCGTACCTTTGTAGGGTAGTTGATTAAGGATAGGAATTCTCAGGAGTTGAGAAAACTCCTCCAAAGTGGGCACCAACTGGTAGTCGGGGAAAGTGAAACAATGATGAAGAGGGTCAAAGAACTGGAACAGCACCTTCATCATGTCCTCTTCAATGTTGGTGTTGACTAGGATGAGCAGTCTACCATGTCTTTCACTGAAGGGAGAGCTTTCCGGAATCCTTGAGGTGAGCTCCTTGAGTTGAGGAGGGATTCTTACAAGGTTGACTTGGATGGTTTTTCTTCGAAGAATTTCCATGACCTACAAAACAAGAACAAAGATGAAGATCTAAACCCTTGAAATGGTTAGTGAATGCATATGATGCTTTATGATGTTTATGATGTATGCACAAACACATGTACAAGCAAATCACACAAAACCCTAGTTTCAGGCTTGCATGAGGTTTCATAGGTAAGTACCCTCTTGAGTGTAGTTGGCTTAAAAAACCTGTCCTATAAATAGTAATCGGGTTCTAAGGAGCTCAATATCATTGGATTGTTTTCATTGTTCATTATTTTGGTTTAGCCACTTAACTAGCGACCAAAATATTCCAAGAAAACAACCCTCAATGAGTGTAGCATCGAGTATCTACCAACTTTGGACTGCACCAAAGCCGGTCATCTCACTACCCCTAATAAAGGCCAAGATGGTCAAGTAAGGTTCTAGGTCATTAGTGCTTAGTGACATTACTCAGCGGCCCCGTACTCTCCTTGATTGAACTCAAGGGTTACCGGTACTCACAAATATGTCGCACTAATATAGCTATTGCTTCAACCGTGTCGGTATACCCCGCACAGTTTCCACAATGTATTGCTATCTATGAATGTTTCCCCAAATCCGGGTGTAGGATTGCAAACCCAAACAAGAGAGCCAAGATATAAAGCAATCAAATCAAACAATTAGTCATGCAAGAGTGTGATTTAAGCCCTAAGGTTACTCCACTTAAAAATGTCCCCAGCAGAGTCGCCAGTTCTGTGATACGGTGGGAGAAGTGACTTGGGTTTTGCTTTCGTTTTCGCAAATGTTTCGGTTGAGCAAGCGTCGCCATCGACTTTTTATTTTATCCTAAGGAAAGGTTTAAAAAGCACAGCAAAAACCTTTGAGATGTTTTCTTAGGTTCGGGGAGTAGATTATAGAAAGGGAAGGTATTAGCACCCTTTCTATCCATGGTTATCCATGGGATCTTAGTTACTTGCTTAGATCAACTTGCCTTGATTTTCAATTGTTTGAAATGGTGCTTTGTGCGTGGGTTTGAAAATGTTTTGAAAAAGATGCCTTGTATAGGCAACCCTTGTAACAATTCTTTACTCGAATGTTTTACAAAAGGTGTTTGTCTTTTTGAAAAGATGTTTCAAGGTTTTTGAAAGTTGTTTTGAAAGTGTAGTGATGTGTGGTTTTTAAAAAAATAGGCAAGTGTTTTTGTTTTGCAAGTTGACAAGTACTCAAGAGCTATCTACCCTAAAGTTCTCAAAGATCTTTGCTATGTTTTAACCCTTTTAACAATTTTTTTCCACCATTGTATTTGGTGGACAATCTTGTGTTAGGATGTGAACGGGACGGGCGCGGGTCATCGTTTAGACCATGATTGCAATGGTGCCAAGTATCTTTGGGCAATTTTCTTTAAGGGACTTGATCATTTTTAGGCAACTTTTGAAAGCGTCATCGAGGGACTATGATCATTTGATTGTTTTGTTTTATCTCAATGATACCTAACATGCAATATGGCCCATTATTGAAGGCAACAAGTGGAATACCCTAGAGGTGCAAGTGTGATTAGTGTTGTCTATTTTCATGCTTGTTTATCTTGAATTTAGGTCAGACTATTTTTGGTTAATTAATTTGCATACAAACCCTAATTCTAACATGGCATAATTAGAAAGCTTTTAAATGCGAAAAATAAAAGGTCCTAAGTTATTACAACACAATATGTGGGATGGGGGGTACAAATGTTCAAATGGGAATATTTTAGCAAGAAATTAAATCCTAAGCTATTACATCAAATTGAAATTCTACAAGGTATTTAATTGCACAAGTGTTAAATAAAATAAAAATAAATATGCAAAATGCCAAAATGGTTTTCATATGTATGTAAAAAGTATTTATCATGTATCAAATAAATAAAAATAAAATTAATTAATTTTTGGTATTTTTATGTATTTAGGGCAAAACCCTAATTTTATAAATAAAAAGTATTTATTATATAACATATGTAATATTTATTAATTATGTGCAAAAAATAAATAAAGAAAATATATTGTAAAAAACAAGTATTTTGAGGTCATAATATTAATAAAAAATAAAATGTATTATTTTTATATTTTTTCTAAATATACTAATAAATATATATAAGTATTTTACATTATTTATTAAATATGTATTATATGTACAAAAAATAAAAATATTTAATATTATTAAAAAAAAGTATATTTTTATTATAAAATGTTTTCAAGAGATAACATGAAATAAAAGTCAGAAATAAAATATGTTTGTATTATTTTTAGTTATTTTAAATAATAGTATATTTATGCTTATTTATGTACAAAACCAAATAAAGCCAAATAAATATCAAAATAAATGCAAAAAATATGGGAAAATGTTTTTAATGTTTTTTATGCTGAAATAAAAATATGGAAACAAAATCAAAAGGAAAAAATGGAAAATGAAAAATAAATTTCAAAATGGGCCAGGGGGGTGCATGTGCAATACAGTGGTGTGAAAAGAAAAGACAAATCTCAGGCCCAGCCCAAGACCCTGTCTTCTTCAACCTCCAGCATCTTTGTACAACCAAAACACACGTTTGCTATCTCCAGATTCTTTGACTTTTAGCATAAACTCACAACATGAAAAATGTTAAGCATCAAGCCACGATTATGGACATATAAAGAAGTCAATCTAACTCTCATAAATGAGAGAGAATTTCTTCTCCCCCAATTCCTGACCTAGTTTTTGTTCAATGTTCAGACTCAAAATTCTCTAAGTACACATAACATAAATGAAAAGTAATGATATGGGCAGATTCAGGGCCATGAATATGACATAATTTCTTCACAAATCTAAACCTAACTATGCCTGGATAGAGAGATAGGAGTTCATGAACTTACCTGTTCAGCTTAAATCGTATCTGGCAATGGAGGTGCTTTCAGTGCAAGGTGAGAATTGGTACAGCTTGCTTGAGGTCCAGGGATGCTATTCCAACCTTTAGTTTGCTTTGAAACCAAGTGAATCGTGTTATGGCACTCCAACTGCAAAACAGAAAATATGAAAATGGTGAAGTTGGTTAGAGGTGTTATAGTTTTCTTCCAAGGCTTGGGATAGCTTGCATATGTGTTATGGAATGTGTATGAATTGGATTTAGCAAGAATGCACGAATGGATTAGCTTATGGAAGTCCAACTGCAGAGGTTACTCTGTTTTCTGTAGTAGGAGGGTGTTTTGAGGCTTGATGATGTTTGGAGGGTGGTTGGCTCCTGTTTCAGCTTAGGTTTGATGTTTAGAATGTGTACAACAACTTTGCTTAAGCTTGTCTTGGCTGAGATGAGAGTTGGTTCAAGTTATGCCAAGTTACTTCTAACTTAAGCAAGAAATGGAAAGTTGGTGTTTTAGACTTGTACAAGCCCCTCTATTGTGCTGCAACCTTCCCCCTTGATCAGTGTGACATGCTTCTGAACTTGTGCCAAAGAGATTTGCCTTGTACCACTTGGATTACAAACTTGACATAAAGTTCTACTTTTCAAAAATGGATATAATGCTTTTTCTACTTATGGCTTAATTTTGTATGCAATGCTTAGACACACAAGATAAGACCTAAACATGAAGGATTGGCATTAAATTTATGAGTGCAAATGGGATATAGGACCTGTAATCAAGGAATGCAAGCTGAGTTCAAAATTGCCTAAGTGTATGAACATGTAAATTGGCCATAAACAAAGTGAGTTTTTCCCATATTGCCAAATTCGATTCTCTCTAACCACAAGGTTGTTTGATGAGTTCTTGGACATTTTGGAAATCTTGGAATGTCTAATACAATCCATCTTTGTAATGCAAGTTGAAATTCCAAGTGGAAGCATGTGAAAAGTTGTCATGAAGTTAGGCAAAAATCCTGCCTAGAATAGGTCAAAAATTGTCTAAGTTAAGAATGTTTTGCACCCTTGTTCCAAAAATCATAACTTGATCTACAAGCTTATTTTGAGGAAACTTTATGAATAAAAGTTGTAGATTTTGCAATGGACTACAACTTTCATGTTTTGACTTTTGTTTGAATCCAAATGCATCTTGGTGAAAAAATGGGACAAAGTTAGGAAAAAATTAGGGATTTTCATAACTTAGAAAAAATTCTAAGTTATGAAAATTCTTCATTTCAAACCCTAATTTGTGATTTTTGATTTCTTGATGAACAAGTCTCATGTTTTCACATGTTTTGGTGAAAAATGAATCTTGACCCTTGATTTTGACCAAAAAGTCAAAGTTTGACTTTTCAGTATACATTCAAAAATTGATCAATTGACTGGAAAATTCATCTGTCAAGCTTGTGCATTTGGGATCTTTTGAATTTGTGGAACATGTCAAGACAATGTCATTGGGTCCTTGAGTCCATATGTGAGCTTGGTTTGCCATTGGCTAGGTTAAACAGTCAAAAATTGCCTTTGTGCAGTCAAAACCCTAAAAATGACCATTTTGCCCTTTTGGTGATCTGATCAAATTTCTTGTGGAATTGTGATCCTAACTTGACTAAATGGTTCACATGCGTTTAAAATGTTGATGTGGGTCAAGAATCATGAGGTTTGACTGCCAATTAACCACAGTTGACTTTTTCCCCAATACAGTTGATTTCTAGGTCAACTGTCCAATTGACTGGGCAAAGTTTGGAATCAAGGCTTGAAACTTGGTATGGATAAACTTGGGGGTCCAATATGAAGCATGGAAGTCACTTTGGGAATTTTAAGTCAAAACATCTTTGTGCAAACTCAAACCCTAATTTGGGCCAGTGGTGCAAGGAGAAGTCTTGAGCTGAGAAAACCCTAGTTGGATCTTGAGCTCCAAGGATCTTGTGATGAGAAAATGTTGAGGAAATGGGATGGCAAATTTTGGGGTACAACAGCTTACATTCTGAGAGATCAAATTTCTTCAGAAGTTCTCTGACATATTTGCTCTGATGAATGTAAGTTCCTTCTGGAGTTTGATTAATCTGAATGCCCAGAAAGAATTTTAGTTCCCCCATTAGGCTCATCTCAAATTCTGCCTGCATACATTTAGCAAACTCTCTTCCCAGAGAGGGTTTAATGGATCCAAATATAATATCATCAACATAGATCTGACATACTAAGATGTCATTCTTAACTGTCTTACAGAACAAGGTTGTGTCCACTTTCCCTCTGGTGAATTCATTTTCTAACAGGAAGTTGTTAGAACAAAGTTTGAATCTACTACCCTAAGTTTAAGTTTTGATGATAACAAAATGAAATGATATATTAATTATGTGATTCATGTATGAACTATTTGCTACCTAAAATATTACGTTCTGCCTTGCAGAAACTCTGATAGGTATCAGCAAGAGCACACTTAATCAGCATCAGAATATTGGTTCTTTAACACCAGCATCAGAAGTTGCTATATCAGAATACCAGAATCAGAAGATTAACTCACGTGTATGCTGAAGCTTGATGAACAGAACTGCGCTCAACACTCTGATAAAGACAACAACAGTTCATCAGCAGCTAAGCAGAGTCAGAATGAAGCCAAGCTAGAACATGCCTTAAGTAGCAACGGTACTGTGCATTGAAAGCGTATTATTACCAACGGCATCATTCCAGACAAGATCTGCTCAATAAGGAAAGTTTGTTATTGGCATTGAATCAAGATTATTGCTCCAACGTTCAACAATCTCAATGCTATATAAACAAGACTATGAAGATTGAATTGGCTAATGCTCTCCAACATATTACACGCCTAAAAGCTAATCATAATCTTCCTACTCTCAGTTTGCTAAACGCTACATATCTTCTTACTCAATCATTGTTTAGCAATCTAGTTTCATAAGCTTAAAGTTGTGTAACATCACAGTTGTGATACAGTTTTGTAGAAAACATTCACACACCTAGATTTATCTTCTTTGTAAGAAAGTGTTTCCTTGACAAACCGGGTTGTGGTTTGCATCAAGAAGGCTTTAGCAGTTGTTAAAGCAGTTTGTAATATTCAGTTGAATATAGTGGATTAAGACCTCGTTGGAGAGAGGCGAAATCACCTTGACGGGTGGACTGGAGTAGTTTGAGATCAAACGAACCAGGATAAAAATACCGTGTTCATTGCAAGTGTTTTTCAGTTTTACAATTCAACCCCCCTTCTTGTGTTTTTCACTTCTTCAATTGGCATCAGAGCGCCTGGTTCTGAGCTAAAACACTTAACCGTGTCAGTACAAGATCCAGCGTCAGAAAAACACAATGGCAGGAAACTATTCTCACACCAGCAATGACAACCATGAGGACAGAGACAGATTCAGCGGCAAACCTCCAGTCTTTGATGGAGAAAACTTTGATTACTGGAAAGACAGAATTGAAAGCTTCTTTCTGGCACATGATGCTGATCTATGGGATATGGTTACAGATGGATACACGCACCCTGTGAATGCAAGCGGTCAGAAGATTGATAGAAAAACAATGACTGACCAACAAAAGCGTGACTTCAAGAATCACCACAAGGCCAGAACCATCCTTCTCAGCGCCATCTCCTATACTGAATATGAAAAGATCTCCAACAGAGACACAGCAAAGAACATTTTTGACTCACTCAAAATGACGCATGAGGGCAACGTTCAGGTCAAAGAAACTAAAGCTCTGGCGCTCATTCAGAAGTATGAGGCATTCAAAATGGAAGAATCTGAATCCATTGAAACAATGTTCTCAAGATTCCAGATTCTGGTAGCTGGTCTCAAGGTTCTGGACAAAGGATACTCTACTGCTGACCATGTCAAGAAAATCTTCAGAAGCTTACCCAAGCAGTGGAGACCAATGGTTACAGCTCTGAAGCTAGCAAAAGATCTCAACAAAATTACTCTGGAGGAACTTATCAGCTCCCTCAGAAGTCATGAGATAGAGCTAGAAGCTGACGAGCCTCAGAAGCAAGGTAAGCCTTTAGCATTGAAATCTAACAAAAAATATGAATCTAAAGTTTTGCAGGCAGTTGAAGAAACATCTGATGGATCCTCATCAGAAGAAGACGAACTCTCCCTCCTCTCCAGAAGAGTGAATCAACTGTGGAAGAAGAGACAAAAGAAGTTCAGGAATCCCAGAAGATCTGATCAGAACGAGTCTTCTTCCAGATACAGAAGGACAGATTCTTCCTATGGATATAGAAGATCTGAAGGCTCCTCAGGAAGCAGAAAGCCAAACACCAAGGACATCATCTACTATGAGTGCAATGAGCAAGGACACTACAAGAGTGACTGCCCAAAGCTTCAGAGGGAAAAGCCCAAAAAGAAGTTTGGAAGAGAAAAGAAGAAAAGTCTCATGGCTACATGGGATGACTCTGACTCGTCTGAAGCTGACTCAGAATCAGATGATGAGAGGGCAAACATAGCTCTCATGGCTAACATTTCAGAAGATAGTGAAGCTTCTGAATCAGACTTAGAATCAGATACTGAAGAGGTATTTCCTAACTTTGCTGTTAATTTTACCAAGGCTGAACTTGCTGAAAGCCTTAATGAAATCCTGGAAAGGTATCAGCAGATTAGAGTGAAATTCAGAGACCTGAAAAGGAATCTTGAATCTGACTCTAATAAGACTGAGAGTCTTAAATTGGAGAATTCTGAGCTGAGAATTAAAATTTCAAAATTAGAAAATACCTTACAAAAGTCTCAGAAGGAACCAATTTCTGAAACTCCCAGCAATGCTGATGAGATCACAAAGGAGTATGATCACAGTTTCCAGAAGTTCCTTGCTAAAAGCATAGATAGAAGCAAAATGGCTTCAATGATCTATGGAGTTAGCAGAAACGGCAGGAAAGGAATAGGATACCAAGGTAAGGTTCCTACACCAAAGAATGTCATGGACTTAACCATTAAACACACTCCTCTGAATTCACATTTTGTGTATGGTCACACACATGATATTAAATACACTAGCAGTAAGTACTCTGTGAAACCAAAATTCAACCAGAGTTTTGGTAAATCTAACAAATCAGGACCCAAGAAAATCTGGGTACCTAAGGATAAAATAATACATGTTGCAAATATCTTTAGCAGCAAGTCAGAAACACCAGTCATGGTACCTGGACTCTGGCTGCTCGCGACACATGACGGGAAGAAGGCATATGTTCCAAAGCCTGGAACTTAAGCCTGGAGGCCACGTTGGCTTTGGAGGCAATCAGAGGGGAAAGATCATTGGCTCTGGAACTGTAGGTAATGGAAATCTTCCCTCTATCAATAATGTTCTGCTAGTAGATGGATTAATGCATAATCTGTTATCCATAAGTCAATTAAGTGATAACGGTTATGATATAATCTTTAATCAAAAATCATGTAAAGCTGTTAGTCAGAAAGATGGGACTATCCTGTTTAATGGTAAGAGGAAAACAACATTTACAAAATCAAACTTTCTGAACTAAAGAGTCAGAATGTAAAGTGCCTTCTGTCTGTTAACAACGAGCAGTGGATCTGGCACAGAAGATTGGGGCATGTTAGTATGAGAAGAATATCTCAGACTAACAGACTCAATCTGGTCAAAGGACTTCCTAATTTGAAGTTCAATTCAGATGCTCTGTGTGAAGCATGTCAGAAAGGCAAGTTTGCAAAACCTTCTTTTAAATCCAAAAATGTTGTTTCTACCTCTAAGCCATTAGAACTTCTGCACATTGACTTATTTGGACCAGTTAAAACTGCCTCAGTCAGTGGCAAGAAGTATGGGTTAGTAATCGTAGATGACTATAGCAGATGGACATGGGTAAAGATCTTAAGACACAAGGAAGAGTCACACTCTGTGTTTGTTACCTTCTGTAACCAAGTTCAGAATGAAAATGATCTTAGAATCGTTAAAGTCAGAAGTGATCATGGTGGAGAATTTGAAAATAAAGATTTTGAGTCATTCTTTAATGACAGAGGCATTCTGCATGATTTCTCTTGTCCTAGAACTCCCCAACAAAATGGAGTTGTAGAATGAAAGAACCGAACATTGCAAGAAATGGCCAGAACCATGATCAATGAGACAAATGTTGCTAAGATCTTCTGGGCAAAGGCAATAAACACAACGTGCTACATTCAGAATAGAATCTCAATAAGACCTATTCTGGAAAAGACTCCATATGAATTGTGGAAGAACAGAAAGCCCAACATTTCATATTTTCATCCATTTGGATGTACCTGTTTTATGTTAAATACAAAGAATTATTTGAACAAGTTTGACTCTAAAGCACAGAAGTGTATTATGCTAGGATACTCTGAACGCTCAAGAGGGTACAGAGTATACAATACAGAAACACAGATTGTGGAAGAATCAATCAGTGTTCATTTTGATGATAAGCTTGACTCTGAAAAGTCAAAGCAGAATGAAGTTTTTGCAGGTATGGAAATTGAATTTACAGGTTCTGAAGACAAGTCATCAGAAGCTCTCAACACAGACACTCCTTCAACGTCTGAAAGGAGCACTGCTAGCAATCCTACAACAGCTGCTGATCAACCTCAGAAGAGATTACCCATAAGCAGCTTGGATCACCCAGAAGAGACCATCTTAGGAAGAAAGGAAGATCCAATCAGAACAAAAGCAAGCTTCAGAAACTCTGAAGAAACCCTCATGGGACTTGTGTCTCTGATTGAACCTTCTTCTATTGATGAAGCACTTCTGGATAATGACTGGATTCTGGCAATGCAAGAAGAGCTAAATCAATTCACCAGAAATGACGTATGGGATCTTGTTCCCAGACCAAAAGGATTCAACGTCATTGGTACAAGATGGGTCTTCAGAAACAAGCTAAATGAACAAGGTGAAGTCATCAGAAACAAAGCACGACTGGTTGCACAAGGTTATAGTCAGCAAGAGGGGATAGACTATACAGAAACCTTTGCTCCAGTCGCCAGGTTAGAATCTATCAGACTTTTAATTTCATTTGCTGTTAATAGAGGCATCACTCTGTATCAGATGGATGTCAAGAGTGCATTCTTAAATGGTTATATAGAAGAAGAGGTTTACGTGCACCAACCCCCTGGTTTTGAAAATACAAAACATCCAAAACATGTTTTCAAACTAAAGAAGTCACTATATGGTCTGAAACAAGCTCCCAGAGCTTGGTATGAAAGGCTAAGTAACTTTCTGTTAGAAAATGAATTCACCAGAGGGAAGGTGGACACTACCTTATTCTGTAAATCAGTTAAGAATGACATCTTAGTCTGTCAAATTTACGTTGATGATATTATTTTTGGTTCTACTAATCCTTATCTTGGAAGAAAATTTGCTAAGTGTATGCAGGCAGAATTTGAGATGAGCCTCATGGGGGAACTGAAATTCTTTCTAGGAATTCAGATCAATCAAACTCCAGAAGGAACTTACATTCATCAGAGCAAATACATCAGAGATCTTCTGAAGAAATTTGACCTCTCAGAATGTAAGCCATCAAAGATTCCAATGCATCCCACGTGCATTCTGGAAAGAGAAGAGGTAAGCAAAAATGTAGAACAGAAAGTCTACAGAGGTATGATTGGTTCTCTCCTTTATCTGACAGCTTCAAGACCTGATATATTATTCAGCGTTTGTATTTGTGCTAGATTCCAATCAGATCCTAGAGAATCTCACTTAACAGTTGTTAAGCGAATTTTCAAGTATCTGAAAGGTACTACTAATCTGGGTTTGTTTTATAGAAAATCTAGTGATTACAGTTTAGTAGGCTACTGCGATGCTGACTTTGCTGGAGACAGAGTGGAGCGTAAAAGTACTTCTGGAAGCTGCCAGTTTCTGGGAGAAAATCTGATCTCTTGGTCCAGCAAAAGGCAATCAACAATTGCGCTATCAACAGCAGAAGCTGAGTACATAGCAGCAGCAGGATGTAGCACATAAATGCTCTGGATGAAAAGTCAGCTTGAAGACTTCCAGATCTTTGAGAGTAACATTCCTATACTCTGATAATACTTCTGCTATTTGCTTAAGTAAGAATCCCATTTTACATTCTAGAGCTAAGCATATAGAAATAAAACATCACTTCATTAGGGACTATATTCAGAAAGGAATTTTGAATTTAAAATTTATAGATACAGACCATCAATGGGCTGATATCTTCACTAAACCCCTTTCTGAAGATAGGTTCAATTTCATTCTGAAACATCTCAGCATGAAAATCTGCCCAGAGTGAAAATGTTTTAATTCCATATATTTATCTTCAGAATGTATTTGTTTTACTGTGAACTTCTGATCAATCTCTTTTCAGAAAGATAGAACATGCAGATTGTATCAGATGCTAGTCTAAAGATCTGAGAGTCTATGCTCAAAGACAGACGTGCTGATCACTACATCAAACAAGTGTCATCCAATCATCAGCAAATCTCTGAAGCAGAACGCGTGCACGCTTCTGAGAAGGCAAAACGCTGATTGGGTGCATTGAGACACATGTCTGGTAACCGTTTTAAGTATCTTTCTCAAATCCCCCAAAATCAGCAAGCATTAAATGAAAGTAATCATGTTTTTAAAACGTAATCATGATTTTATTTCTCTTTCTTGAAAACGTTTACAATTTCAAAATATTCTGAAACCTATTTAAACTCGTTAACCTCTCACTTTAATCTTTTACAGTTTCTCATTATTTCTCAAGTATTCTCTGCATTTTTCTATGTTCATCTCTCTCAACCCCATTTTCTCAGTTTTTCTCAAAAATCCTTAAGTGTGAACATGGCAACCTCCAGCAGTGCTTCTGCAGGTTCTCAGAAGGAAGCATCATCTGAACAGTATCAAGTGCCATTAAGAACACTCCTCACTCCTGTGAAGAATCTTGAAGTTTTATCTGAATTGATCATTGATTTTGGAAGCCTGAAGGAAAACGGTTTTGATTTAACAGAAGAAGTTAGGGCACAGAAATGGGAAAGGTATTTTGATAGGTTGGTTGGACCAACATTTCCAATGTTAGTCAAGGAGTTCTGGATTCATGCAACTGCTTCAACGCATCAAGTCACCTCCTACATTATAGGGAAGAAGATTGTGATCACTGAGGATCACATAGCAAGGTTAATTGGTTACAGTGGCGGTGGCGTCCGCTGTATTGATATGGCTGAGAGATGTACTGACGTGGGCGTCATAGCAGAAAGGATTTTCACCCATGGGGTGCCCAGCAGCAAGATCAGAGATCTGAAGGATCACCACAGAGTTTGGGCGAAGATAATTCTGGGGTGTTTTAACCATAGGAAGCCAACTAGTTCCCCTGATTACATAAATGTAGATCAGCAGTTTCTGATCTACTTTATCAATCAGAAGGTAAAAATCAACTTGGCTCATCTTCTGTTTAATCACCTCAGAACAAGCGTGAAGGAAACCAGGGAAGAAGAAAGAACAAAGAGGGATTGGATACCCTTTGGAAGGTTGATATCAGATATTCTGACTGAGAATAGGATGATAGAGCATCTGATAGAAGCTCAAGAGTTAAGCACCATTGAACCAACGGTTGGGAAGCCTCTGAACGCGAAGAACTTGAAGAAAATGAAGTTGATAGAGAATATCAAAAAGGAACCCAGTGCTACTCCTATTGCTGATATCACCAGCAGGAGAGTCCCACTGAGTGACTTTCCTTTATTTTCTGAGATAGAATCCAAGCCAGTGGTAGTTCTCAGATATCTGGACGCGTGCAAAGCTGTTGGTACAGATCCAAATCTGAATATCAAAGATCTGCACCAACCTCAACCAGAAGTTTCACTGAAGAAGACGAAGAAAAGGAAGGCACCTTCAGAAGGATCATCCCAGCAGACACCCAAGAAAAGAGGTAATTTATCTGCTGCTTCTGTTTTAAATTCTTCTACTATTCCAGCATCAATTCCACCTCCAACCTCTCATAGAATCTCAATCCCCATCCCAACAATAGATGAAACTGAACCAGAAGATGACCCTTCTGAGGTATTACAACTCAGAAGACCCCGAACCAAACATCCCAAACCAACAATATCAACAACATCAGCAATTGACAAAGTGTTGTCTAACATTGATCAACACACTTCTGATCACTCCTCCATTAATCCAAACTCTGAACCACAAATTGTCCCTTCTCCACAACCAGAACAACCTCTCTCATCCATTCCAGAAGAACCTCTTATCCCTGAACAACCAGAAATTCCAACAACTTCTCCACAACCAGCAATTCCTTCTCCCTCTCCTCAACCAGAAATTCATCCACCATCACCTCAACCTGAGTTTCATCACTCTGAAACTCAAACTCCTCCACCCTCTGAACCTCATTCACCTCAATCATCTGAACCACAACCTCTGGCAATCCAGCTGCCATGTGGAACAACAGTCACAATGGCCCAGCTTCCATCCTCGCCTGAAACCACACCACCAAATACTCCCAAAACCCCAAACAATCCAATCATTATTTCGGATTCTCCCACTCCATCTCCAAAACAAACAGCTCTCATGCAAACCACCGAAAACCCCAGCAGGACCTTCATAGATTTAACAATCCTTGACCGTCTTGCTGATCTGAAAAATAAAATAGCCATTCCAAAACCAAAACAACCAGATGTTGGCTCTGGTATTATGAATTTTGAAACAGGTTTGCAGCAGTGGATTGCTTCTCTGAAGCAAGTCTGTCCTAGAATGATTGACCCAGCTGCCTCTGACCAGCTCTGGTCACAATTCAGAATTTGGGTACGTGCTGAAGCCCTCAAGTTGCAGGATATCAACTATGAGCAGGCACAACAGAACTTCAGCAAGTTGCTGAAGGAAGTTGAAAGTCAGCTGCCACAGGAAGACGTGCTCCCTCTGGATAGTGAGCCATGGTCTGAGGAACAGCCAGCTTCAAAGGTGCAACCAGAAGAAGACAAGACCATTCAAGCTGAAGCAAGTCAAGCAGAAGATGTTGCAGAAAGCTCTCAGAATCTCCCTGCTTCTGATGTTTCTCAAGCTGCCTTGGACAGGCAGACTCTGGAAGAGCTGAAGCTGAATGACATGCGTCTGCAGCAAAGGATGGATGAAAATGACCAGAAGATGAAAGAAAGGATGGATGTGCAGGATAGCAAGATAGACACAATTGTCAGCATGGTGCACAAGCAGAATGAGACTGCTGATCAGATCAAAGCCATGCTGGAGAACCTGTTCACACGCCTTCCTCCCCAACCTTAGTTTTTCATTCATGTCTTTTTCATGTTTTCTTTGATTATCTGTTGTACTATTTTGTTTGATTCTGAACTTTTTAATATGACAAGTTTTTCTATTCTAAATGTTTTAGCACATCACTTACACTTTTTGATTGCTGACAAAAAGGGGAAGAACAGGAATGATATTTTAAATAATAACGGATTACTAAGACAGAAAATCTCAAACATTCTAACTCTGATATACTTGAATATGTTTTTTGTTTTTGCTTAAGTCTACAGGTACAAGAATTCTCCATGATATTCTGAAGACTAAAGCTCTGATACTCTGACCCAAAGCAAAGCTCTGATAAGAAAAGCTCTGATACTTTGATCTGAAGCTCTGCTCTGACACTCTGATCTAAAGCTTCTGATAGTCAAAACTCAGATATTCTGATGTTCAAAGAAAGGCAATAAAGATCTGATCCTGAAGAACTCTTGGAATTAAAAAGGGAAGCAATAAATTCAGGGGGAGTATCTCTCAACTCTGATATCTCTTTATCCCTTATCTTTGATAACCTCTTACTCTGATACAGCTTATCATTTAGTTATCTCTGATACTTTTTCACGTTATTTTCAATTAAAAATATCTAGTTTTTGTCATCATCAAAAAGGGGGAGATTGTTAGAACAAAGTTTGAATCTACTACCCTAAGTTTAAGTTTTGATGATAAAAAAATGAAATGATATATTAATTATGTGATTCATGTATGAACTATTTGCTACCTAAAATATTACGTTCTGCCTTGCAGAAACTCTGATAGGTATCAGCAAGAGCACACTTAATCAGCATCAGAATATTGGTTGTTTAACACCAGCATCAGAAGTTGCTATATCAGAATACCAGAATCAGAAGATTAACTCACGTGTATGATGAAGCTTGATGAACAGAACTGTGCTCAACACTCTGATAAAGACAACAATAGTTCATCAGCAGCTAAGAAGAGTCAGAATGAAGCCAAGCCAAAACATGCCTTAAGTAGCAACGGTACTGTGCATTGAAAGTGTATTATTACCAACGACATCATTCCAGACAAGATCTGCTCAATAAGGAAAGTTTGTTATTGGCATTGAATCAAGATTATTTCTCCAACGTTCAACAATCTCAATGCTATATAAACAAGACTATGAAGATTGAATTGGCTAATGCTCTCCAACATATTACACGCCTAAAAGCTAATCATAATCTTCCTACTCTCAGTTTGCTAAACGCTACATATCTTCTTACTCAATCATTGTTTAGCAATCTAGTTTCATAAGCTTAAAGTTATGTAACATCACAGTTGTGATACAGTTTTTTAGAAAACATTCACACACCTAGATTTATCTTCTTTGTAAGAAAGTGTTTCCTTGACAAACCGGGTTGTGGTTTGCATCAAGAAGGCTTTAGCAGTTGTTAAATCAGTTTGTAATATCCAGTTGAATATAGTGGATTAAGACCTCGTTGGAGAGAGGCGAAATCACCTTGACGGGTGGACTGGAGTAGTTTGAGATCAAACGAACCAGGATAAAAATACCGTGTTCATTGCAAGTGTTTTTCAGTTTTACAATTCAACCCCCCTTCTTGTGTTTTTCACTTCTTCAGAAGTTACTTAGTCTTTCATACCAAGCTCTGGGAGCTTGTTTCAGACCATAGAGTGACTTCTTTAGTTTTAAAACATATTTTAGATTTTTGGAACTTTCAAAACCAGGGGGTTGGTGCATATAAACCTCTTCTTCTATATAGCCATTTAAGAATGCACTCTTGACATCCATCTTATACAGAGTGATGCCTTTATTAACAACAAATGAAATTAAAAGTCTGATAGATTCTAACCTGGCGACTGGAGCAAAGGTTTATGTAGTCTATCCCCTCTTGCTGACAATAACCTTGTGCTACCAGCTGTGCTTTGTTTCTGATGACTTCACCTTATTCGTTCAGTTTGTTTCTGAACACCCATTTTGTACCAATGACGTTGAATCCTTTTGGTTTGGGAACCAGATCCCATACGTCATTTCTTGTGAATTGATTTAGCTCCTCTTGCATTTCCAGAATCCGGTCATTGTCAAGAAGTGATTCATCAATTGTTGTTGGTTCAATCAGAGAGACCAGTCCCATGAGGGATTCTTCAGAGTTTCTGAAGGTAGATCTTGTTCTGATTGGATATTCCTTCCTTCCTAAGATTGTTTCTTCTGGGTGATCAATGCTGCTTCTGGATGGTCTTTTCTGGAGTTGATCAACAGACGGAGCTGGGTTGCTTGCAGTGACTCTTTCTGATGTTGAGGGAGTGTCTCTGTTGAGAGCCTCTGAGTTATCTTCAGTACCTGTGAGTTTAACTTCCGTACCTGCAAGGAATTCAATCTGCTTTGACTTTTGAGAGTCAAGCTTATCATCAAACTGAACACTGATTGACTCTTCAACAATCTGTGTTTCTGTATTGTATACTCTGTACCCTCTTGAGCGTTCAGAGTATCCTAACATAATACACTTTTGTGCTTTAGAGTCAAACTTGTTCAAATAATTTTTTGTATTCAAAATAAAACATGTACATCCAAATGGGTGAAAATAAGAAATGTTGGGCTTTCTGTTCTTCCACAATTCATATGGAGTCTTTTCCAGAATAGGTCTTATGGAGATTCTATTCTGAATGTAACACGCTGTGTTTATTGCTTCTGCCCAGAAGATCTTAGCAACGTTAGTCTCGTTGATCATGGTTCTGGCCATTTCTTGCAATGTTCTGTTCTTTCGTTCTACAACTCCATTTTGCTGGGGAGTTCTATGACAAGAGAAATTATGCAGAATTCCTTTTTCATTAAAGAATAATTCAAAATCTTTATTTTCAAATTCTCCACCATGATCACTTCTGACTTTGATGATTCTAAGATCTTTTTCATTCTAAACTTGGTTGCAGAAGGTAACAAACACAAAGTGTGACTCGACCTTGTGCCTTAAGAACTTTACTCATGTCCATCTGCTATAGTCATCTACGATTACTAACCCATACTTCTTGCCACTGACTGAAGAAGTTTTTACTGGTCCAAATAAGTCAATGTGCAGAAGTTCTAATGGCTTAGAGGTGGAAACAACATTTTTGGATTTGAAAGCAGGTTTTGCATACTTGCCTTTCTGACATGCTTCACACAGAGCATCTGAATTGAACTTTAAGTTAGGAAGTCCTCTGACCAGATTGAGTTTATTAATGTGAGATATTCTTCTCATACTAACATGTCCCAATCTTCTGTGCCAGATCCATTGCTCGTTGTTAACAGACAGAAGACATTTTACATTCTGACTTTTCAGTTCAGAAAGTTTGATTTTATAAATGTTGTTTTTCCTCTTTCCATTAAATAGGATAGTCCCATCTTTCTGACTAACAGCTTTGCATGAATTTTGATTGAAGATTATATCATAACCATTATCACTTAATTGACTTATGGATAACAGGTTATGCATTAATCCATCAACTAATAAAACATTACTTATAGAGGGAAGATTTCCATTACCTACTGTTCCAGAGCCAATAATCTTTCCCCTCTGATTGCCTTCAAAGCCTACGTGGCCTCCAAGCTTAAGTTCCAGGCTTTAGAACATATGCCTTCTTCCCGTCATGTGTCGTGACCAGCCAGAGTCCAGGTACCATGATTGGTGTCTTTGCTTTGCTGCTAAAGATATCTGCCACATATATTATTTTATCCTTAGGTACCCACATTTTCTTGGGTCCTGATTTGTTAGTTTTACCAAAACTCTGGTTGAATTTTGGTTTGACAGAGTAATCACTACTTGTATATTTTATGTCATGTGTGTGCCCATATATAAAGTGTGAATCAAGTGGAGTACGTTTTATAACTAAATCCATGGCATTTTTTGGTGTAGGAATCTTACCTTGATATCCTAACCCTTTTCTGCCATTTCTGCTAACTCCATAGATCATTGAAGCCATTTTGCTTCTGTCTATGTTTTTAGCCAGAAACTTCTGAAAGCTGTGATTATACTCTTTGATGATCTCATCAGCATTGCTGAGATTTCCAGGGATTGTTTCCTTCTGAGAGTTTTGCAATTGGTTTTCTAATTTTGAAATTTTATCTTTTAACTCAGAATTCTCCAATTTGAGACTCTCAGTCTTATCAGAGTCAGAAGCAAGATTCCTTTTCAGGTTTCTGAATTTGACTCTGATCTGCTGATACCTTTCCAGAATTTCATTAAGGCTTTCAGCTAATTCAGCCTTAGTAAAGTTGATAGTAAAGTCGGGGAATAACTCTTCTATATCTGATTCTGAGTCTGAACCAGAAGCTTCACTATCTTCAGAGACGTTTTCCATGAGAGCTATGTTTGCTCTTTCATCATCTGATTCTGAGTCAGCTTCAAATGTATCAGAATCATCCCATGTAGCCATGAGACTTTTCTTCTTTTCCTTGCCAAACTTCTTTTTGGGCTTCTCCATCTGAAGCTTTGGGAAATCATTTTTGTAGTGCCCTTGCTTGTTACACTCATAGAAGATGATGTCTTTGTTGTTTAGCTTTCTGTATCCTGAAAAGCCTTCAGATCTTTTGTGTCCAGAGGAGGATTCTGACCTTCTGTATCTGGAGGAAGATTCATTCTGATTTTCTGATCTTCTGGGATTCTTGAACTTCCTTTGCCTCTGCTTCCACAGTTGGTTCACCCTTCTGGAGAGAAGAGACAGTTCATCTTCTTCTGATGAGGATCCATCAGAGGTTTCTTCCATAGCCTGCAAAACTTTGGAGTCATATTTTCTGTTAGATTCTAAAGCTAATGGCTTACCTTGCTTTTGAGGTTCATCTGCTTCTAGCTCTATCTCGTGACTTCTGAGGGAGCTGACAAGTTCCTCCAGAGAATTTTGTTGAGATCCTTGGCTAGCTTAAGCGCTGTGACCATTGGCCTCCACTGTTTTGGCAAGCTTCTGATGATCTTCTTGACGTGATCAGCAGTGGAATATCCTTTGTCAAGAACTTTTAGACCAGCAACAAGAATTTAAAATCTTGAAAACATAGCTTCTATTGATTCACTATCTTCCATCTTGAATGCCTCATACTTCTGAATGAGCGCAAGGGCTTTTGTTTCTTTGACTTGAATGTTGCCTTCATGCGTCATTCTCAGAGAATCAAACATATTCTTGGCAGTTTCTCTGTTTGATATTTTCTCATATTCTGAATATGAGATGGCGCTGAGAAGAATTGTTCTGTCCTTGTGATGATTTCTGAACTCACGCTTTTGCTGATCAGACATCATTTTCTTGTCAGTCTTCTGACCAGGTCCATCCACTGGGTGCGTGTATCCATCAGTCACCATGTTGCACAGATCAGCATCATGGGCCAGAAAGAAACTCTCAATTCTGTCTTTCCAGTAGTCAAAGTTCTCTCCATCAAATACTGGAGGTTTGCCACTAAATCTGTCCCTTTCTTCATTGTTGTCATTGCTGATGTTTTGACTTGGTCCTGCCATTGTGTTTTTCTGACGTTGGATCTTGTACTAACACGGTTAAGTGTTGAAGCTCAGAACCAAGCGCTCTAATACCAATTGAAGATGTGAAAAACACAAGAAGGGGGGTTGAATTGAAAAACTTAAATCAAAAGGCTTGACAACACAGTATTTTTATCCTGGTTCGTTTGATCTCAAACTACTCCAGTCCACCCGTCAAGGTGATTTCGCCTCTCTCCAACGAGGTCTTAATCCAATATTCTCAAAGGATTACAACAGCTACTTTAACAACTGTTAAAGTCTTCTTGAGTACAACCACAATCCGGTTAATCTCAAGGAACTTCTTTTACAAATGATTGAACAATTGTGTGTTGTTGTTTTCTTACAAAACTGTATATCACAACTGTGATAATTACACAAAATAAGCTTGGAATAAAATGAATTTTCTAAAGCTTTGAATATGCATGGTTTTGATAGCTTGACAAATTGATGAGTGCGTACGTACGTGCTTCTTTTCACCAGCAGACCTATTTATATAGGCAAGCAAAGATACGTTGTCCATAAAGCAGGTTTTAATGATAATAATGCACTTTCCTTTTGTAGAAGATCTTTGTCTGAAGAAAGTCGTTAGAATTTAATTCTGTCTTGAATAACCAGTAACGTTTCAGAGTCTTCTTTGCTGTAACTGCTGATAATGCTTCAGAGTGTTGATGACTTGGTAAAAATGTCTTTGATCAGAGTCAGAGTATATTTGTTTAGGCGTAGATTTTGGTCATCAAGCTTCAGCGTGTAATCTGGTAGCTTCAGCGTATAGCATATATTTCTGATCTTCTGATGCTGATTCCATTCTGATGTTGATTCCATCAGAACTTCTGCATATACAAAACATAATTCCTAAGGAGTATAATTGTTCTTTGTATATATCTTTGAAATAATTTATTATGTGTATTTTGTTATCATCAAAACTCTAATCAAGGGTTGTAGAATCAAACTATGTTCTAACATTGATGAATTGTAATCTTTGACACTTGATTTTGACCAAAAAGTCAAAGTTTGACTTTTTTAGTATACAGTTGACTTTTGACCAATTGACTGAAAATAAACTATCAATTCAATTGATCTTGAGCAATGTTTTGAGTCATGCCATTAGGTAAAAATGATGCAATTGAACTCTTGAGATCATGCCTCAAACCAATTAACCATTTGCTAGGTCAAAAATCAGAAATTGCTCTTTCTCAGTCAAAACCCTAATTTTGACCATTTTTCCCTTTTGATGATCTTATCAAATTTCTTGAGGAATTGTGGTCCAAACTTGATAAAATGATTCATATGAGTTTATAATGTTGATATAGATAAAACAAATTATGAAGTTTGACTGTAAAGTGACCACAGTTGACTTTTTCTTCAATACAGTTGATTTTTAGGTCAACTGTTCAATTGACTGGGCAAAAATGTGATCCAAGACTTGAAACTTGACATGAGTAATCTTGGGGGTCCAAAAGGATCCATGAAATTCATATGAGGCATTAAAAGTTCAATTATCCTTGTGTAATCTCAAACCCTAATTTCAGTCATCAGTGTTTATAGAGGTGTCTTGAGCTGATCAACCCTTGTGCAGTCTTGAACCAAGGGAGATCTTGTGAGAGAATATTTGATAAATGAGAGGGAAAATTTTGGGGTACAACATCTGCCCCTGTTCAATCTTCTTAAACCTGAAGAGTTAGATTGGCGGATCGGCCATTCGTGACTTGAAGGTGGAAGATGATTGGACATTAGAGTGCCTAGAAATTTGCACTCGAAGATGAATTGTGAATGGGCTTATAGATGCCATTTAGAGGAATGATGGAGATTTTCCAGAGATGGGCTTGTAGATGCCTTCCAAAGGTGACTGTTGACAGAAAATGGACTAAGTCTGAACTTGAATTCAACTGGAAAAGAATCAGAATAAATCTTTGGGAGCGATTTATCTGAACCAGGAGAAGTCTTGTATGTTGTTTAACTGAGAAGAATCAGAATAAATCTTGGAGCGATTTATCTGAACCAGGAGTGTTCCTTTGGAAAGTATCAGGATAAACCATTGAGGGGTTTAATCTGAGCCAAAAGAGATCTTGAATATTCTTTAACTGGAAAGAATTAGAGTAAATCTTTGAGTGATTTATCTGAACCAGAGAAAGTGTCTGCGGGAAAGAATCAGAATAAACCATTGAGAGATTTATCTGAACCCGAAGTGTTCCTTTGGAAAGTATCAGGATAAACCGTTAAGGGGTTTAAACTGAATCAAAAGAGATATTGAATATTCTTTAACTGGAAAGAATCAGAATAAATCTTTTGAGTGATTTATCTGAACTAGAGAAAGCGTCTGTGGGAAAGAATCAGAATAAACCGTTAAGAGATTTAAACTGAACCTGTAGGGATCTGGAGAAGAATCAGAATAAATCATTGAGAGATTTATCTGAACCATAAGTGCTCTTTTGGAAAGTATTAGGATAAACTGTTGAGGGGTTTAAACTGAACCAAAAGAGATCCTGAATATTCTTCAATTGGAAAGAATCAGAATAAATCTTTGTGCGATTTATCTGAACCAGAGAAAGCGTCTGTTGGAAAGAATCAGAATAAATCATTGAGAGATTTATCTGAACCCGAAGTGTTTGCGGGAAAGAATCAGAATAAACCATTGAGAGATTTAAACTGAACCCGAAGTATTCATTTGGAAAGTATCAGGATAAACGGTTAAGGGGTTTAAACTGAACCAAAAGAGATCTTGAATATTCTTTAATTGGAATGAATCAGAGTAAATCTTTGTGCGATTTATCTGAACCAGAGAAAGCGTCTGCGAGAAAGAATCAGAATAAACCATTGAGAGATTTAAACTGAATCGGCAGGGATCTGGAGAAGAATCAGAACAAATCATTGAGAGATTTATCTGAACTAGAGAAGATGTCTACGGGAAAGAATCGGAATAAACCGTTGAGGGATTTAAACTGAACCGATAGGAGTCTGAAAGAAATATCTGTTATGTAGATGGTTGACCAACCCTTTCTTGGGAATTGATCTGTAATTGACTTGTTGAAAATTTGACGATAATTTTCTGTTGATTGATCTTTCCTGGAAAAAATGAAAAGTTAGTTGCATGCAATGTCATGATGTATGAAATGCATGGTATAATGATGTTCTCAAAATAAATGAGATTGTGCCGTATGTATTTGTGTAGTAATTTCTATGACATATGGATGTATGGACACATTAATTCTTATGTCGCAGTGTTGCTGGAGTCTGGGAAAATAAATCCCTGAGCATTGCTGAGAATGAGGAGTTCAAGTCTTCATGTTTTGAAGTTAAAGTGTTGATGAGTTTCCAATTGTTATAGAAATAAACTCTATTGTGAAGGGGAAACATCGTGCATTGCTTGTGGACTTTGTGAAATCCTGCTGGGGAATCCTGAGAAACTGGGCGACTTTTACTGAGGAATCTTTAGAGCTGTAACTGGAAGTTTTGTTATGTCTGGGATGTGAGAGAGCTTGATATCATATAAGCTACATACTGGAGATATGTTAGCGATATTGTAGTGGGATGTCCCGTTTTCCGCTCTTGCTGGAAAAGTATCTGCGGGGGATTTTATGGAATATTCTAAAGATATTATCCTAATTCTTGAAGCCATTAGTGATTGTCTTTCTATTTTCTATTCCCCTTTTTTGCTCATTTGTAAACAGTAGTAACGTTCAAATGCATATGTTCAAAAATAAATCATTGGACGTTTTTGTAAACAAAACACAGAAATAAAGAAAAACAGATGGTTTTGTAATTTCAAAGGGATATCTTTGTATTAACTTGAATAAGTATTTTTGTACAAAGAGACGAACATTCTAGTAAGAGAATGTCGTTGTAGAAAATGAAAATTGGATACAAAGAAAAGATAGCTATGTGAGATAATCCCATGGGGTTCCCATTCTGCTATAGCCTTCGTGTCTCTGAGTGTCTCATCCACTTGTTGCCTTGTCCGAAGTTGATTGGATTGATTAGACCCGTTGAGTTTGTCAGACGATGCTAAAGATTGTCTATAAGGTGATCCGACGGGACATAGCCATACGCTTTAATTCCCTAACTTTTTCCTGGACCGCCCTTTCGGGTTTTCAGTCCCCCAGGATACCCTTTTTTTCCCAAGCCGCCCTTTCGGGTTTTCAGCTTGCCGGGTGTACAAATTTTTTTGTATTTTTATTCCTAATTTTTGCCCGAACCTTTGTGGTTCGCCGGGATGCCCTTGTTTTTCCTAGGTGTGTCAACCTAGCGGGTCTCTTATGCGTAGTATCTTTTGACTATGTCCGCGTTTACAGGGTGCGGAAGGTCGTCGCCATCCATAGTGGTTAAGATCAATGCTCCACCAGAGAATATGTTATTGATTAAAAATGGTCCCTCGTATGTAGGAGTCCATTTGCCCCTGGGATCACCTTGTGGTAATATGATACGCTTGATTACCAACTCACCAACCTGATATACCTGACGTCTGACCTTTTTGTTAAAAGCCTTGATCATGCGTTTTTGGTACATCTGGCCATGACAAACAGCCGCAAGCCTCTTCTCATTAATTAGGTTCAACTGGTCAAGTCGAGTTTGGATCCAATCATATTCATTCAGCCATGCATCCTTTATGATTCTCAGAGAAGGTATTTGGACTTCGATTGGTAGAACAGCTTCCATGCCGTATACCAAGGAAAAGGGAGTTGCCCCTGTTGATGTGCGCGTTGTGGTACGGTAACCGTGGAGAGCGAATGGTAGCATCTCATGCCAGTCCTTGTATGTTACTGTCATTTTTTGTATGATCTTCTTGATGTTCTTATTTGCGGCTTCGACATCACCATTTATCTTTGGCCGGTAAGGAGAAGAATTATGGTGTTGGATCTTGAATTGCGCGCATAGTATGGTGATCATAGTATTGTTGAGATTCGTACAATTGTCTGTGATGATTCTCTCTGGGATACCATACCGACAAATGAGATTTTGTTTGATGAATCGGGTCACAACATTCTTGGTAACTGAAGCGAAAGAAGCTGACTCAACCCATTTTTTGATGTAGTCAATGGCCACCAAGATGAAGCAGTGCCCATTAGAAGCTGTAGGTTTGATTTCTCCAATCATATCGATGCCCCACATTGCGAATGGCCAGGGAGCAGTCAGGATATTTAGAGGAACTAGAGGCACATGCACTTTGTCAGCATAGATCTGAAACTTGTGGCAGGTTCGTGAATGCTGATAGCAATCTGCTTCCATGGTAGACCAGTAATACCTGCCTGTAGGATCTTTTTAGCCATCCTATTCCCACTAGAATGGGTTCCAAAAGTTCCTTCATGTAGATCATCCATAATCTTTTCTGCCTCAGCCTTGTCTACGCAACGAAGCAAAACAAAGTCGTGGTTACATTTGTAGAGAATGCCATTACTGAAGAAGAACTTAGCAGAGAATCTTCTCAAGAACTTCTTATCATTGACTGAAGCTTCTTCCGGATACTCTTAGGCCTCGAGATACCTCTTAACTTCATGGAACCAAGGTTGGTCCCCTAATTCTTCAGTATTGATCTCGTGACAGTAAGTTGGTTCAATCATTCGTTCAATGGTGATCTAGGGAGCCTCGTTATCCCACTTGAGTTTAAACATGGATGACATAGTGGCTAGCGCGTCTACTAGTTGATTTTCCTCTCGTGGAAAATGCTCAAAGGTAATTTCCTCGAAATAGGGGATTAATGTCAACACATGTTCTTTGTAGGGGATGGGGTTAGGGTGCTTAGTGTCCCATTCTCCTTTGATCTGACTGATGACTAAGGCTGAATCTCCAAAGACACTTAAGGATTTGATTCCCAAATTTATGGCAGCTTTGAGACCAAAAATACACACTTTATATTCTTCCATATTATTAGTACATTTAAAACAAAGTCTTGCTGTGAAGGGAGTATGACATCCTTCAGGGGATATGATTACAACACCTATGTCATTGTCGAGTGCGTTGGAGGCTCTGTCAAAAACCAAGGTCCATCGGGATCCTTGTTCAGGTCCGTCATATGGTCCGAGTTCCTCACAATTATTTACCATCATGATGTCTTCATCTGGTAATTCGAATTTCATGGACTGGTAGTCATCCACAGCTTGATGAGCAAGGTGATCGGCTTGCACACTGCCCTTTATTGACTTTTGGGTAGTGTACTGGATGTCGTATTCTGTCAGGATCATCTGCCATCTTGCTATTCTCCCAGAGAGGGCAGGCTTCTAAAATATGTATTTAATTGGATCCATCTTGGATATCAATAAGATATTATGGGTCAACATATACTGTCTCAGCCGGCGAGCATCCCATGCCAGAGCACAACAAGTTTTCTCGAGTAGTGAATATCTTGTTTCACAGTCGGTAAACTTTTTGCTTAGGAAGTAAATAGCATGCTCTTTTCGGCCAGACTTGTCATGCTACCCCAACACACACCCCATTGAGTTTTCCAAGACAGTTAGATATATGATCAAAGGTCTTACCTCGACTGTTGGGATTTTCCAATACCAAAATTAAAAGAAAACTGTCAAAAAGGGAGAAAACAGATAAAAATAATATTTTGACAAATTTGGAAGAAAACAGGTCTCCTTCGATTCAACACCCTTCAATTGACTCTTGGCCTCCTTTGATTGCTCAAAATGGTTGCTAGCGTGCCTTTTTCACTTGGGCATATGACTTCTTGTTGCAGGCTTAGTTTGTGTCTTTTGCTGCCAACATTGCTTGCTTTGAATACCAAGTCTGCTGGCCACAAGTGCTTCCTGCAAGGCAAACTCTTTGATTCACCAAGCATGCTGCTTGCATGCTTGCTTTGAAAACCAATTTTTTTTGGCCATACGTGCCCCCTGAAAGATAAACCCTTCGATTGGGTACATGCTTCCTGTAAGCCTGCTTCGATTGGGCTTATACTGCCTGCATGTTTGTTTCGTTTGGAGAAGCTTCAATGGGACAAAATAACCATCTCTATGCATCCTTTGAATTCACTTGCACCAAGGGCCCCTTGCAGACTTGCTTCATACAAGCTTCATTTGGGCCAAGAAGTATATTCATGCAAGATTTGACTAAGTTCTTGCTTCCCCTGAAGGAACACCCTTCGATTCATAAGGAACTTCCCTCATGCTAAACAGACACCAGGCAATGACTCCCTTTATGTTTGTTTCATGCTTCGATTAGGCAATATGTTTCCTTCGAACACGAGCTTTCGATTGGGCAATGTGTTTGCTTCGATCCAAGCTTCACCTGGGCATTAACTCCCTTCGAGTAAGCTTGTTTTGACCACAAGCTTCGACTGAGGAAAAGGCTTCCTTCGAACAAGTGTGCTTTGATCTCATTCTTGCATTCAACCCAAGACTAAATCTTACTTGTCAGGCTATGTTACTTTCAAATATTCACATAACCAGAGGTTTACACAAGTTTGTGATACATTGCCTAAGCGTTTGAAGGTTTATTTGAAGGATAATAACATTCTTGGATAAATTGGCAAAGGACTGTGTACCCTTTCTTCATAAAAGGTACTTTAGTCACAAAAGCAACTTTCAGCCTGAATTTTTGTCTGAATGAAAAGCAGTGCCAGCAGCACAAGTCACATCTTCTGCAACCCAACTTCCAAAAGCCCCCCCCCCCCCCACTTGTACCTTCACGTTACCTATATTTTATTATTTCTTTGCAAGCTGGCTACTACAACATGTCCATTCTTTTCTCTTTAAATAGAGGAATTTTTGCAAAGCTAGGAGAGGATTTTTTTACTAGAGGAACGAAACCTCCAAAATCTTCTCAAACACAACCAAAACTCTCAAGTTCATCAACACTTGAGAAATTAAAAACCCAGAATTACACCCATCTCCTTCGATTCTGAAGAACTCTCAACTCTTCAGTATCCTTCGAATCCAGCTTAGAAAGAAACATAACACTTGTTTCTTTGAATCAGCATTCCAAGCCAAGCTTCAAGCCCCTCTCCTTCGAATCCAGTGGAAAGAAGCCTTACACCTTCTTTCGTACCTCCTTCAAACCCAGTCATCCTTAAGCTTGTCCCCTTCGAATCTAAAAGTTCCCCGTACCTTGTTCCCTTCAATGCACTTGAAATAGAACACTTATGTCTTTCCTCCTTCGAATCCAGAAGCATCAAGGCAGCAACTCAAGTTCCAACACTTACATTCTAATGTCAACCAAGGTAAGTCCCCTTAACCTTAATCTTTTCGTTTCAAACATAACATGTAAATAATATTTTCTCCCTTTTTATTTATATACTTTCGATTGCATGCTTTTCCTTGTCCAAGTGTGTGTTAAAGATAATCTGTACAGTCCCCTAAAAATGTTGGAATATAAAATATGCATGCTTCGATATACTTGCTTCGATGCATACGTATGCTTCGATACAGACATGCTCAGCACACACACAACCACTTTCTTCAAACACATTGACCTGCAAGCCCAGCCAGAGGCACGCTCACACTGATTTCACTGGCCTAATCAAAGAAGGAAACAAGGCAGAAAGGCCCAGCTAGAGGCACACTTGCACTAAGTCCTGGCTCAGACAAAGGGCACTCCCATGCTGGTGCCAGTCCCCAATCAAAGTACATAACCTGAATGGTTCCAACTCCAAATCGAAGGCCATGACCTCACTGGTGCCAACTCCCAATCGAAGGAAGCCCAGAAATGCAAATCGAATGCTGCTCTTGCCCCAATCGAAAGACTCTATTTTTTTTTTCTTTTTATCTTATTTTTTCATTTACATTTCTATCCACTTCAATATGGTTGTAATAGTGTAGGATTTATTTTTTTCACCTTTTATTACTTTTGTACAAATGCTAGTAATTAGGTGTGTATGGCAAGATAAAATCAATAAGTAGACAACCCCTAATCAAAACCTAAATGCATGCAAATCAAACACACCATTCACACATGCACCCTTAGGGTAATTCCACTCGTTGACTATCGGAAAAATAGTCATGTCCCTCGAACATGGGCGTTTTAGCAAAGACCCTCGATAAAAGATCGTAGTCCCTCGATGACCCTCGATGTTTCCTTCGGTAAACGATCTAGTCCCTAAATGACATTGCTAAAACGTCCCATAGGTTGCCTTCTATGACTATACAAACGTCCCACGCCCGTCCCTTCACATCCAACGACGGGGCTTCTTACTAAATCGATGGTAAGATAGCAACATATAAAGGATGAGGAAAAGAACATCTAAGACCTTTTGAGTAGGTAAATTCGCTCCTAGTTGCTCGCTTCCTCACAATAAAAAACATTTTATACACCAACACTCTCATTTTGAAACATTTTAAAAAGACAAAACTTTGTACGCGTTCTTATAGAAACGGGAACCATTACAAAGACACCTTTTAAAAATCACTTTCAAAAACACATTCCACAAATACCTCTTTGAACTATTTTTGAAACAACACTTTGTACGCGTTCTTATATAAACGAGAACCATTACAAAGACATTTTCAAGAGTTGGGAGAATTCTTCCAAAGTAGGCACAAGTTAATATTCGGGAAATGTGAAGCAATGGTGCAAAGGATCAAAGAACTGAAAGAGCAGGTTCATCATATCTTCATTTGTGTTAGAGGTGACCAAGTTAAGTAGACGACCATGTCTCTCGGTGAATGGAGAATTTTCAGGAATCCTTGAAGCTAGCTCCTTAAGCTGTGGAGGGTTCTCACAAGGTTGACTTGAATAGTTTTCCTGCAAAGTGAGTCCATATCCTACAAAACAAGAACAAAGATGAATCCAAAAATCCTTGAAATGGTTAGTGGATGCATATGATGTTCATGATGTCCATGATGTTATGTATAAGTATGCATATACAAACAAATCAAACAAATCCTAGGTTTAGGCTTGCATGGAGTTTTATAGGTAAGTACCCTCTTGAAGTTTAGTTGGCTCAAACTTGTCCTAGTAATAGTAACCGAGTTCTAAGGAGCTCAATATCCCTGGATTGTTTCCTTGGTAATTGTTTCAGCTCAATCCTCTTTAATGGCGACCGAAATATCCCAAGAAACCAAACCTCAATGAGTGTAGTATCGAGTATCTACCAACTTCGGACTGCACCAAAGCCGGTCATCTCACTACATCCTAAAGGCCAAGTTGGTCAAGTAAAGGTTCTAGAAGTTCATTAGTGCTTCATGACATCACTCAGCGGCCCCGTATTCTCTTTAATTAACTCAAAGGCTACTGGTACCCACAAATATGTCGCACTAACGTAGTTATTGCTTAGACCATATCGGTATACCCCGCACAGTTTCCACAACGTATTGTTACTTACCTATAATGTATCCCAAATCCGAGTAGAGGATTCAAACCCAAACAAAGAACCATAATGTAAATCATACAAATCAAACAATGTAAGCAAGTAAATGTGATCTATCCCTAAGGTAACCCCACTTTTAGAATTGTCCGCAGCAGAGTCACCAGTTCTGTGATACGGTGGGAGAACTGACTTGATTGTTTTGCATTTTATAACAAATGTTACGGTTTTAGCAAGAGTCGCCACCGACTTTTCTTTTATCCAAAAAGGAAAGGTAAAAAAGCACAGGAAAGACCTTTGAGATTGTTTCTTGAGTTCGGGGGGTAGATTATGAAAAGGGAAGGTATTAACACCCTTTTCATCCATGGTTTTCCATGAGCTCTTAGTTACTTGCTAGATCACTTTCTTTTGTTTGAAATTGTACTTTTGTGTGTTTTTGAAAGTATTTTGTAAAAGAGGCCATTTTTTAGGAAATCTTTGTAATGATTCTCGTTCGTAAGAATGTATACAAAGATGTTGATCTTTTGAAAATGTTTTCAAGTTTTGTAAGATGTTTGGAAATGTGTGTGTTTGTTTTGAAAATAGCAAAGATATTTGTTTGAAGTGGAGCAAGTAACTAAAAGTAATCTACCTACTCAAATGTCTTTCTTGTTCATTTTTCTTTTCTTTTGACATTGTTGTCTTACCATTGATTTGGTAAGTAACCCTATCTTTGGATGTAATTGGGACGGGTGTGGGTCATCGTATAACCATGATTAGCAATATTGCAAGGTATCTTAGCATTTTTTAGGGACTAAGATCATTTTTGTAAGGCAACTTTGAATAGCGTCATCGAGGGACTATGATCTTGTATTTGCTAGTTTTTGCTAAGACACTTTACATGCGTAATATGGCCATTTTTGTATAAGGCAAACAAGTGAGATAACCCTAGGGGTGTTTAGTGTGCAAGTGTGTCATTTTCATGCTTGATTTTGTCTTGGATTAGGGTTTTCTATTTGGTTGATTTTATCTTTCCATACAAACCCTAATTACTAGCATGTTATATAAAAGTGATAAATTGCGAAATTTAAATGTCCTACGCTATTACAACATTTGTGGGAGGGGGTATACAATTTATAAATGGGGATTGAAATAATATAAACCTAACTAATTTATTACAACCAAATTGAATATGTACAAATATTGGAGTATACAAGATAAATTAAATATGCAAAGATGTATGAATGCAAAGAAGATTTTGTTTGGTTTTTTATGTGAAAAAGTTTTAACTTAAACCTAATAAATAAATCAATATTAAACTCAAATTAATTAGGAAAGGAAATTATTTTTAGAAAATAGATTTTGATTAAACCCTAGTTCTATTTTATCAAAAGGAAATAAATTTCTTTAAGAAAAGGTAATTATTTTTATATTTTTATCTTGAAAATTAAATATGGCATTGTTGTACCCCAAAATTTGCCTTCCTATTTTTCCACAAGAAATCACAGCTTCGGGCTTTTCCTGATTTTTCAGACTGACTTAAGAATCAGCCAGACAGACTTTTCTCATCAGTCAGACAAAATTAGGGTTTCCATTGATTTTGAATCAGTTCAAGCAGATTGCTAGGGTTTGTTTGAGTTTGGCTCAGGGTTTGATCAGGCAGGCGCTTCTTTGACATTAAATCAAGAACTAGGGTTTGTGCACGCATTCTCAGGAAGAATTAATTCTACAGTTCTTTTCAATTTACTCTGGGATATGGGTTGAGGCATTTAAATTGAGAATTTGCAGTGTTTGGTTTAATCAGTAAAGGAATAAGCATATATGTTTGTTTGATTAACTGTGCATTGCTTAGGTTTAATTGGGACGCCGGGTTTATTATTGATTGCAAAACTACAGTCTTTATTAATTATTTATTTTTTCTAAGTCAGAATAATTGGATATACTTCAAGTTATTTTAATTCAAGAAAGCTTAAATAATTAAATAAGACAGTTGAAATAAAGAAGATATCTAACAAAAAGACTTTTATTTATTTTTAATTATTTGTACAAGTGTTATTTAAATACAGTAATTATTTACAAGTATTTATAATAATATTTATTAAAATGATTAAAAGTAAAATAAAATTGCATTCTAATTTTCCTAAGTCTTCATCTCCTACTGATGCTCCCCATTGCTCAACTGACTTTCATCTACAAAAACAAAAAAAGAAGAGAAGTCAATGCAGATGAAATAAAAAGGCAGACATATATTAAAAAATAACTCATCATTAAAGATTTTGGCCGGAATCAGTTTATTCGTCCTCTCTGCAAATCGCAAGAAGATGTTTCTTCTTGGTTCACAAAGAGGAAAGCAATTCATTTACAAACATGTGAATTATTTTGCAAAAGAATGCCTAAAGCTGCATAAAGTCAAAATTGCAAAGTGTCAACAAGTTCAAACAAACTGCATATGCCAAACAAGTGTACAAACAACCAAGTTACAGTTACAAAGGCAAACAAAGCTGTCCAAGGCAAACTGAATGTCAAAACAAGCTGTCAAATGGCCAACTAAAGTCACAATGTCAACTAAGCAAAACTGTCAAAAGCGGTCAACAATCACAAAAGCAAGGCAGAAAATTTGGAAGTATGCAGAGGAAAGACAAATGCAAGCAAGCTTATGAAAGAATACTTTTATCCATCATTTTCCAGGCCAAAGTCTTTTCAGAAAAATAGTACAGTCTAAGCAATATGTGCTTTCTGTGGAGAGAGAAAAAGAGAGAAAAGTAGCAGGCTTACAGTTTTCCAGGAAGGCCTAAGGATAAGTATAGAAAAACCAGAATACTGTCAGAGGGGGGGCAGAACACATACAGGAAAAGATATCACAAAAAATTGTAAACCTCAAGCCTTGCAACCTGCTCAAGCATTGGCATTCAAACCAAGGCTTACTTCAAAAAACAAGCTTGAAGCCTGTATCAAAGAGACCTGCCTGCATAATACCAAAAGGAGAAGCCAAAAAGCAAAAAAACAAAATTCAAAAACTTGTTAAAAACAAACAGCCTGTCTACAAAATAGGGGGGACGAGTTCACACAAGAAAATATAAAGCTCCTGCCTTCCAATTTACAGCAACAGAAACCTAAGCAAGCAAAACTACATTAAAACATTCAAGTCAAAACAATCTCAAACCTGTTTCAAACACAGAACCATAAGCCTAAACCTTAAGCCTTTCCAATATCCTGCCTGTTCCAAAACAATCATATACAAACATTCAACCACCAAACTGTAACAGCCTAACCTGCATCAACACAAGCCATACGAGCCTGAAAAATAAACCTCCTGCCTTTCAACTTACAAGCCAATAGGCCTGTAAGTTACAAGACCCAACATTCAAAAACCAGAAAGCCAAAGCCAAAACACAAGCCTGTACCAATACAGCATAAACCCCAACAAACTGTACAACTTTAACAGATCCAAATATCCAGAACCAACATGTCAAGCAACTAAAACTCAACATCAAACACTAAAGCAACAAACCAATTCCAAACTCTCAGAACTGGTGTTCATCAAAGAGTAGCCAAACCAAAAAAGAGAGGAAGAAGATCAATAGCCAACAATGCCTCAGGATTAGCTCCCTCATAGGCTATACAAATCCAAATCTCAGAATCAAATCATCATTGATAAGCAAGCAAAGCAGAAGATATCAAAGCAACATCTTCAACATCAACATTTCAACAACCAGTATTCAGAAGCAAGAACATCATCAAATAATCATACAGAAGCAAGCAAAAGAGAGGAAAAGAAGCAAATAGGCAAGCGTTTTCAGATTTTTTACAGCATCATCACTAAACGAGGGAATAAAGATACAAAGGTACCAGATTTCTAGCAATGGCCCACAACTTCATACTCCCTGCCTTAGCCTCCCTAGGACGCCTCCAGTCCACCTCTCCTCCTCTCCAAGCAATAAATCCTCCAAAGGTATAACTTTCTACTCCCTCAGTCTATTGATATACCTCATGAAAACAAACAATGCATAAAACAATCAATAACACACAACAATAATAACATCCAAGAGGAAATCTGAGAACCCTAAGATTTTAAGATTGAATCGTTACCTTCTTCGAAATCGTCGCCTGCGTGACTATGGAGAGGAGGAAGCGGAGATGGCGTCCGGCAGCAAGGCATGGGGTGTTCAGAAAGCTTGCTTGAGAAAGTGAAGAGGGCGAAGAAGAAGATGGAAGCGGCGCCTCTGTAAAACTGTAAAACCTAATCTGAGGCAAATGAAACAAACCCTTACAAAATATTGTGAAACGCGTGCTGGGCCTTGCCCCATCCAGCAAACCCTCAAGCCCAATGATTTTGGCATCTGACCCCTCCTGGCGCGTTACACCCCCCCTTTTTTTTCTTGCCTCTATCTGCATTGGGCTTGCCTTGTATATGCCTCTAGAGCCCACTTAACTTTCTTTCTTTTTTTTACAAACTAATATCCTTTTTCATTACATCCCTTTATTTTCTTCTTATATAACTTAACTCTTTTTTTAAAAATAAATAATGCATTAATTTCTTTTTTATAAAAATCTTACTAATATTGTTTATCACACTTGAAATATAAATATTAGATTTTTTATTATTAGGTTTAAACGATTTTCTCTGTAGAACTTTTTTTTTAATTAAAAACTTTTGTATATAAACTAAAATACATAAGCATTAATTTTTCTTAAACTTAAAACATTTTTATTTTCTTTTAATTAAAACTTTTGTTTATATATAACATTAACAAAAAATACAGAAAAGAATAAAGTACTTAATAAATATATTAGGTTAATCTTTGCATCACTTGTAAATAATCACATACACTTTCACCAATACTCTTGATATATTGCTTTTATTCTTATACATTGATACATGTTACATTGAGAATGCGATTCAACTTGGTTGTAAATATTATTCGGACACTACTATTCCGACAAGTCTCATCCCCCATTTGTAAATATTTGTACCCCCATCCCCGGATACTTATTTGTAATAGTTTAGGACTTTAAATTCCCGCAATTTATCGCTTTCAATTATACCATGTTTAGACCTAGGGTTTGTATGTAAATAAAATCAACCGCTAGATAACCTAACACAAAATAAATGCATGAAAATAAATTCACCAATCATACTTGCACCCCTAGGGTAATCCCACTCGTTACCTTCCAAAATGGGCCATGCTTGCATGTTGAGTTTCTTTGGCAAAACAAAAACAAATCAAATGATTGTAGTCCCTTGATGACGCTTTCGAAGTTGCCTAAAACAAAATGATCATAGTCCCTTCAAGCAAAATTTCCAAAGACACTTGACACCATTGCATTCATGGTCTAAACGATGACTCGCGCCCGTCCCGTTAACATCCTAACACAAGATTGTCCACCAAATACAATGGTGGAACAATACTGTTAAAAGGGTTAAAACATGAGAAAAGTCTTTGAGTAAATTTAGGGGTAGACAACTCTTAATTACTTGATCAAACTTGCAAAACACACTTGCCTACTTTTCAAAACCCACTCCACAACATAATTTCAAAACAACTTTCAAAACCTTGAAAACATATTTTCAAAAAGACAAACACCTTTTGTAAAACATTCGAGTAAAGAATTGTTACAAGGGTTGCCTAGACAATGCATCTTTTTCAAAACATTTTTCAAAACCACGCACACAAAGCACCATTTCAAGCAATTTAAAATCAAGGCAAGTGATCTAAAACAAGTAACTAAGAGCCCATGGATAACCATGGATGAAAAGGGTGCTAATACCTTCCCTTTTCATAATCTACCCCCCGAATCTACGAAAACATCTCAAAGGTTTTTCCTGTGCTTTTTAACCTTTCCTTTAGGATAAAATAAAAATTCGGTGGCGACTCTTGCTAAACCGAACAAGTGCGAAAACCAACGCAAAACCTCAAGTCAGTTCTCCCACCGTATCACAGAACTGGCGACTCTGCTGGGGAATTATTTAAAAGTGGGGTTACCTTAGGGTTTTAGATCACCCTTTTGCATGATTAATTGTTTGCTTTGATTGCTTTACCTTTGTGGTTCTCTTGTTTGGGCTTGAAATCCTACACCCGGATTTGGGAAACATTCATAGATAGTAATACGTTGTGGAAACTGTGTGGGGTATACCGACACGGTTGAAGCAATAGCTATATTAGTGCGACATATTTGTGAGTACCGGTAACCCTTGAGTTCAATCAAGGAGAGTACGGGGCCGCTGAGTGATGTCACTAAGCACTAATGACCTAGAACCTTACTTGACCATCTTGGCCTTTTATTAGGGGTAGTGAGATGACCGGCTTTGGTGCAGTCCGAAGTTGGTAGATACTCGATACTACACTCATTGAGGGTTGTTTTCTTGGAATATTTTGGTCGCTAGTTAAGTGGCTAAACCAAAACAATGAACACAAAAAATAATCCAATGATATTGAGCTCCTTAGAACCTGGTTACTATTTATAGGACAGGTTTTTAAGCCAACTACACTCAAGAGGGTACTTACCTATGAAACCTCATGCAAGCCTGAAACTAGGGTTTTGTGTGAATTGCATGTACATGTGTTTGTGCATACATCATAAACATCATAAAGCATCATATGCATCCCCTAACCATTTCAAGGGTTTAGATCTTCATCTTTGTTCTTGTTTTGTAGGTCATGGAAATTTTTCGCAGGAAAACTATCCAAGTCAACCTTGTGGGAATCCCTCCTCAACTCAAGGAGCTCATATCCAGAATTCCAGAAAGCTCTCTCTTCAGTGAAAGACATGGTAGACTGCTCAGCCTAGTCAACACCAGCATTGAAGAAGACATGATGAAAGTGTTGTTCCAGTTCTTTGACCCCCTTCACCACTGTTTCACATTCCCCGACTACCAATTGGTGCCTACTTTGGAGGAATTTTCTCAACTCCTGAGAATTCCTATTCTTAATCAACTACCCTACAACGGTACGGAAAAAGAACCAAAGCATGAGGATGTTTCTCAAGCACTACACTTGCAACCATCTGACATCAAGGGGCATTGGGAAACTAGAAGTGGTGTCAAAGGCTTCTTGGCAAAATTCTTGTTTGAGAAGGCACAAGAGTGTTGGAATTCACTGGATCTACAAGCCTTTGAAGAAATTGTGGCACTTCTCATTTATGGGTTGGTCTTGTTCCCAAATCCTGACCAACTTATAGATGTCAATGCTGTCAAGATTTTCCTATCCAGGAATCCCATACCTACATTACTTGGGGACATCCTCCACTCATTTTACACACGAACAATGAGAAAGAGAGGTGTTCTCATGTGCTATACTCCTCTCCTTGCAAGGTGGTTTATTTCTCACCTTCCACAATCTGTTTTGAAGAATGAACAAGGCTTAAGGTGGTCACAATGGTTGATGACCCTCACGCACTCTGATGTACATTGGTGTTCTCGGTCCAGAGAAAATGTCATCATCGTCGATCGTTGTGGTGAGTTCCCTAATGTTCCATTACTTGGAATTAGAGGAAGCATTACCTACATTCCTTGTCTAGCTTTGAGACAATTTGGATATGCACGGAGGGATGGCCCTTATGATATGTTGATTCCTGACCTGGTTTTTGCCTTCGACAACGATACGCAAGGACTTCGCCAAAGATTCATCAGAGCTTGGAGGATGCCTAAAAAGGTAGATAGCAAGACACTGGGGCATAAGAACTCCATCCCTCTTGAGCCTTACCTCAAGTGGGTACGAACCCGAGCCCAGAGTCTTATGATGCCTTACCCTCATATTCTCCCTTTGATCAAAGAGCCTGTTAAGGAAGGAGAGGTTCCCTACACCATCCTACATCCTGACATGCCAACATCATGGGAGGAGATGCAGAAGAGTTGGATCCAACTCAAGGAAGAAAGGAATACTTTTGAAGCCAGCTTTTATGCCAGTGAGAAGAAGGTTTTGGAGCTTACCCGCCGACTTCACGAGGAGGATACCCTCAACACTTACATCGCACCAAAGAGGATGTGCAACGTCTTTTTACCTTGAGAAGTTTTTGTAATATTTGGCCCATGAGGCATTTATGTACTGACAAAATTTCTTCTTATTAATATGACGTGTGTTCTTTTTGTCTGCAACAATTTTGAATTTTTGAATCCTTGAATGCATTGCATAAATAAACATATCATTCATCATATGCATAAATAGGTCTCCACACCAGGTTTCCTTATCTTTCTGCTGTTTATTTCAGTAAGATGGATCTCGAACAGACGGTCAAATACCTGCAGTCACAAAACTCACAGTTTCAACAGCTCCTAATGACCTTGGCAAAGGGTCAGGAGGATCTAAAAGCACTGTTTGGGAACAAAGAACAAGAAAAAGTAAAAAAAGAAGAAGAAAAGAGTCGGGGTAGCTACGCTGGGAAGAAGATTCGAGAATGAAGCTAGGAGAGTTCTTGAATTCCCCTCCACATCTGATGAGGGGACCGGTAAAGGAAAAGGGGTTGCAGTACCTTCTGAGTCCGAGGCTGAAGAGGAAGAGGTTGAGGAAGATGAAGACTACTCAGAGCAGCAATACCCGCCAGCGGACGACAAATACAAAAACCTGGAAGATAGGCTAGCAGCTATGGAGCTACAAAGGGTTCCTGGGTTAGATTTTGAAGAATTGGGATTGATTGTTGGGATTGTGATCCCTCCAAAGTTCAGGGTGCCAATTTTTGCAAAATATGATGGGCTGTCTTGCCCGAAGATGCACTTGAGGTCATATGTCAGAAGAATTCAACCTCATACATCCGACAGAAATCTTTGGGTACACTTCTTCCAGGACAGCTTGTCCGATACATAGCTAGACTGGTTTTACCAGCTTGAGAGGTTAGAAGTGCATAACTGGGAAGATTTGGCAGCTGCCTTTTACCGCCAGTATCAATACAACGCCGACCTGGCGCCAACCCGTACTCAGTTACAAAGTATGGGGATGACCTCAAATGAGGGATTCAAAGAATACGCCCAGAAATGGCGCGACTTGGCCGGTAGGGTGTAACCACCTCTTTCAGATAGGGAACTAGTTGATATGTTCTTGGGGACCCTATCTGGCCCATTCTTCAACCATTTGATCGGTAGCTCTTCCGCAGGGTTTACTGAATTGATTCTGACTGGCGAACGGGTGGAAGCTGGTATTAAGAGCGGAAAGATTCAAAGGGATGCCTCTGCATCCGCAACTGTTAAGAAACCATTCCCGGCGAAGAAGGAAACGACTGTTGTGTACTCTCAGAGAGGAGTGGGAAGAACTGAGCGTCGGCCGACTGTAGGGGCCGTGATGATCCAAAATTCATAAAATGATCAGCCTCGTACCAATCAGTCTAGACCTAACCAGTAACGGGTAGAACGGCCACAACGGCAGTTCACCCGCATCAATATGACGCCTGTACAAGTTCTTCCCCATTTGTTGAAGTTAAATCTCACCAATATTAGAGAAGCGCCAAAGATTGTGAATACCGCTTCACCACACTATCATCCCAATGCTAAATGTGCCTATCATTCTGACAGCGCCGGACATGACACCAACGATTGCTGGGCGCTTAAAAATAAAATTCAAGACTTGGTAGATGCAAAAGAGGTTGAGTTCGATGCTCCAGAGAAGCCAAACGTAATATCCGCTCCAATGCCGAAGCATGGTCGCAATGTCCATGCTATTGAAGAAGATCTGTATGTTTCTGCTGTCGATGATCTGATGACCCCACTGTTGACAATCAAGTTGAATTTGTTGAAGGCTGGGATTTTCCCAGGATGTAAAGAAGACTGCTACTGCTGTTCCTCCCTACCAATCGACTGTCCATTGCTAAAGATAGGCATCCAAGGCCTAATGGACAGTCAACAAATTCTTTTCGAAAAGATTCCTGCTACTCCAACCCCTATCGAAGATGTTTCAATAATCACCATTTCCACCAATCTTTCCAAGGCCCTCAAAAAGCCTGTTAAGATTACATCCTCTACAAAGATTGTTCCCTTGAAAATAACCATGCCTGGGCCTGTCCCCTACATTTATGACAAATCAATACCATGGAATTATGGTGGAGAAATCTACTACCATGGTGTTAAGCAAGTTGAGATAACTGAAGAAAGCTCTGACGAAGAAGATGCCGACATTGGAAACATTGCCGGTACGAGCAAGATTACCCGAAGTAGGAGAATATTTTCTCCAGAGATTGCCCCTCCAAAGGCAATCTCTGGACCCTCAGCTGCTGCCAAAATTACTCTTGTACCGATAAAACCTTCTGCAAGAACTCCATTGATCGAAGAAGCCGTCACCCATGTGGTTGTCCCTCCTACTTCTGCTGATAAGGGGAAAGGGATCCAAGATGAGCTCGTCAGGACGAGGGCTCAGCCATTGGTCATCCCTGAAACCTCTAAGAAAGAAATGGAGGAGATTCTAAAAATAATTAAGAAGAGTGATTATGACGTGGTAGAGCAACTGGGGAAAACCCCCTCGAAGATCTCCATGTTAGCATTACTGCTTTGTTCAGAGGCGCACGCCAAAGCATTGATAAAATTTTTGAAGACAGCCCATGTGCCCCAAGAAACCTCAGCCGATCAATTCCAAGATTGTGTAGCTAGCCTTACCGCCGACAACGGCCTGGGTTTCTCGGATGCTGACCTGACTCCGAAAGGAAGAAAGCACAATGACGCATTACATGTGTCAGTAGAATGCCAAGGAACTACTCTGGCCCATGTTTTGGTCGACACTGGTTCTTCTCTGAACGTGCTGCCTAAGAAGGCTCTCGACCGATTGGATTGTGAAGGCTTGGAGCTAAAGCCAAGTAATATCATTGTAAGGGCATTTGACGGGTCAAAAAGAATGGTGCATGGGGAGGTCGACATTCTCATCAAGGTAGGCACTGAAGTATTCCATTCAACTTTCTATGTGATGGACATCCGTCCGTCATACTCCTGCTTGCTAGGAAGGCCATGGATACATAATGTTGGGGCGGTCACTTCCTCTCTACATCAGATGTTGAAATACCCTGTTAAGGGAAAAATCATAACTGTACACAGTGAGGAGGAATACATGATCAGTCACCTGAACTCCTTTTGGTATGTAGAGGTGGACGACAAATTCATTGAAACACCATTTTAGCACTTTGAGGAAGTCTCTCCCGAGGTGGCAGTAGCAAAAGCGGTAGCTGAGGAGCCCAAGCAGGTGGCCAGGATGGCATCTCTAAAAGACGCAAAGGCTGCAATGAAGGAAGGGAAGAGCTCAGCATGGGGGCAGTTGCCTGATATTCCTCACAAAACAGACAACTTTGGGTTGGGATTTACCGCTGCGGGGCAGAAAGCTATGCGTCGCTCGAAAATTGAAAGAACACCCATCAAGATTTCTCCTCATGGAATCAATACTCTGGAAGAAGAGGACGAAGAGGTCAACATTGAAGACTGGATCTTCCCAACCATCGGAGGAGGACTACACAACTGGGAGGCGAAAGACTTCATCCTCATTACTTTCATTAATCAGTAATTTATCTCTCGAACATTTCCTGTTGGTCTGTAATAATTACTTTTGAACAATATGCACACTACTTTTCGCCTCATGCCTTGCCCGGGGCATGTAGGTCCATTTGTAAGGGCTTGATGTTCCTTCATAATCATATGCCATATCTAATGAATCATTGGACGTTTTTCACTTATAAACTGTTGTGTTCATTTTTCTTTCCTTTCGCATTTTTGACTGTTTAAGGATGGCTGTCCCTTACACACACCCAAACTCACAAATGCAGGTACCCATCCACTCTGGATTCTATGGGTGACTATTCTGCTCTATCCTTCAATAACTCTGAAGATTTGGTCAATCAGGCTGAGTGCGAAGACGATGAAGATTGTGAAGTGCCAGGGGAGTTAGCCAGGCTTCTACAGCAAGAAGAAAGGGCCATATTGCCTCATGAAGAGTTGTTAGAAACTGCCAACTTAGGAACAGAGGAAGACCGGAAGGAAGTACAAGTGGGTGCCAATCTAGAACCAAGTGTCAAAGAGCGCTTGATACAGCTGTTGAATGAGTACGCTGAAATCTTCGCCTGGTCTTATGAAGACATGTCAGGTTTAGACACAGATATAGTGGTTCACCGTCTCCCTACAAGAGAGGATTGTCCATCGATCAAGCAAAAATTCCGCCGAATGAGGCCCGACATGTCTGAGAAGATTAAAGCCGAAGTAATGAAGCAATTCAACGCTGGCTTTCTGGTTGTTACATCCTATCCACAATGGGTTGCTAACATCGTGCCAGTTCCTAAAAAAGACGACAAGGTCAGGATGTGTGTGGACTACCGGGATTTGAACAGGGCTAGCCCTAAAGATGATTTTCCGCTACCGCATATCGACATTCTGATTGACAACACAACTCAGCACATGGTGTTTTCCTTCATGGACGGATTCTCGGGCTACAACCAGATCAAAATGTCCCCCGAGGACATGGAGAAAGCAACCTTTGTTACACAATGGGGTACCTTCTGCTACAAGGTGATGCCGTTCGGACTGAAGAACGCAGGGGCAACTTATCAGCGCGCCATGGTGGCTTTGTTTCATGATATGATACATCATGAGATCGAAGTTTACGTAGACGACATGATAGCTCGATCACAAACAGAGAAGGAACACCTTGAACATTTGCAGAAGCTGTTTGTCAGGTTGAAAGAGTACAAACTCAGGTTGAATCCAAGTAAGTGCACTTTTGGAGTTAGGTCTGGTAAACTTCTAGGATTTATTGTCAGCAACAAATGCATTGAGGTCAATCCAGCAAAAGTGAAAGCTATACGAGAAATGCCTGCCCCCTGTACTGAAAAGGAGGTTAGAGGGTTCTTAGGGCGCTTAAACTATATTTCCAGATTCATCTCTCATCTGACGTCTACTTGTGAGCCAATTTTCAAACTATTGAAGAAAGATCAGGTAGTCGAATGGAACGACGATTGCCAAGCTGCTTTTGATAAGATCAAAGAGTATTTGCTAGAACCTCCTATTCTGATGCCACCCGTCGAAGGAAGGCCGCTGATCATGTATCTGACTGTCTTGGACACCTCAATGGGATGTGTACTGGGCCAGCATGACGAGTCTGGTCGAAAAGAGCATGCCATTTATTACCTTAGCAAAAAGTTTAACGACTGTGAGACTCGCTACTCACTGCTTGAGAAAACTTGTTGCTCTTTGGTATGGGCTGCTCGCCGACTAAGACAGTATATGTTGAATCATACCACTCTGTTGATTTCCAAAATGGATCCTATCAAGTATATCTTCGAGAAGCCTGCTTTATCTGGAAGAATCACTAGATGGCAAATGATCCTGACTGAGTATGACATCCAGTATACTACCCAAAAAGATATAAAAGGGAGTGTACTAGCTGACCATCTAGCTCATCAAGCTATCTAAGATTATCAATCCATGAGATTCGATTTCCCGGACGAGGACATCATGACATTGGACAACATTGAAGGTAACGGACCGTATGACGGACCTGAAAATGGATCTCGATGGACCCTGTACTTTGATGGTGCTTCAAATGCACTTGGAAACGGTATCGGTGCGGTACTCATCTCCCCAGAAGGTTGCCACACACCTTTCACGGCCCGACTTTGCTTCAGCTGTACCAACAACATGGCTGAATATGAAGCTTGCATCTTTGGTCTCAAGGCTGCTGTAGACTTGGGGATCAAATCTTTGATTGTATTTGGGGACTCGGCTTTGGTTATCAGTCAAATCAAAGGAGAGTGGGATACCAAGAATCCTAATCTTATCCCATACAAAGAACATGTCCTGACATTGTTGCCTCATTTCGAGCAAATCACCTTCGAGCATTTCCCGCGAGAAGAGAATCAACTAGCAGATGCTCTGGCTACAATGTCTTCCATGTTTAAACTCAACTGGGATAACGAGGCTCCCCAAATCACCATCGAGCGAATGGATGAACCTGCGCATTGTCATGAGATTAATACCGAAGAAGTAGTGGAACAACCCTGGTTTCATGAAATCAAAAGGTATCTCCAGACTAGAGAATACCCTGAAGGAGCTTCCGTAAATGACAAGAAGTTCCTAAGGAAATTTGCTGCCAAGTTCTTCCTGAGCAACGACATCCTCTATAAACGCAACCATGATTGTGTTTTACTCTGATGTGTGGACAAAGCTGAGGCAGAGTTGATCATGACTGAGATACACAGCGGTACATTTGGCACCCACTTGAGCGGACATACGATGGCTAAGAAGATTCTAAGGGCAGGCTATTATTGGTCTACCATGGAAGCTGATTGCTATCAACACTCCCGTACCTGCCATAAATGCCAAATCTACGCCGATAAGGTGCACATTCCTCCTGTTCCTCTCAACATTCTGACAGCTCCTTGGCCATTTGCAATGTGGGGCATTGACATGATTGGAGAGATCAAGCCTACGACATCCAATGGACATCGCTTCATCCTGGTCGCCATCGACTATTTCACCAAGTGGGTCGAAGCAGCTTCCTTCGCCTCTGTTACAAAAAACGTGGTTGCCCGCTTCATCAAGCAGAACCTCATATGCTGATATGGTGTCCCCGACAGGATCATCACAGACAACGGTACAAATCTGAACAATACCATGATCACCGCTCTATGCGAGCAGTTCAAGATTTATCATCATAATTCATCTCCCTATCGGCCGAAGATGAACGGTGATGTTGAAGCTGCAAACAAAAACATCAAGAAGATCATTCAAAAAATGACAGTCACCTACAAGGACTGGCATGAGATGTTACCGTTTGCTCTGCATGGATACCGTACCACGGCACGTACCTCAATAGGGGCAACCCCATTTTCTTTGGTATATGGCATGGAAGTTGTCCTACCCATGGAAGTTCAGATTCCTTCCTTAAGGATTATGAAGGACGCTGGTTTGAGTAAAGACGATTGGATTCAGACCCGACTTGATCAGCTCAATTTAATCGACGAGAAGCAACTCACTGCTGTTTGCCATGGTCAGACGTACCAAAAACGGATGATCAAGGCTTTCAACAAGAAAGTCAAACGTCAAGTATACCAAGTCGGAGATCTCGCAATCAAGCGGATTATCTTGCCGCAAAGTGATCCCAGGGGCAAATGGACCCCTACCTACGAAGGACCATTTGTGATCAAGAGCATATTTTCTGGTGGTGCAATGATTCTGACCACCATGGACGGTGACGAATTGCCACACCCTGCGAATGCAGACATAGTGAAAAGATACTACGCATAAAATCACCCGACAAATCGAAAACCCAAAAGGGAGACTTGGGCAAAAATAGGCATCCCGGTGAACCGAAAACCCGAAAGGGCAGTTCAGGCAAAAATTAGGGATAAAACAAAAAAATCTGTACACCCGTCAAGTTGAAAACCCGAAAGGGCGGCTTGGGCAAAAAATGGTTTCCCGGTGGATTGAAAACCCGAAAGGGCGATCCAGGCAAAAATTAGGGAATTAAAGCGTATGACTATGTCTCGTTGGATTACTTTAAAGAGAAATCTCTTCATCAACAAGCTCCAAGCTTCTGATCAATCCAGTCATCGGCGGATGAAGCAGCGAATGGACAGACATTCAGAGTTGTGAAGGCTATAGCAGAATGGGAATCCCATAGAATTGTTACACGTAGCCATCTTTCTTTTGTATAAACTTTTTACGACAACACCCTCTTACTAGGATGTCTGTCTCCTTTGTACAAAGATATTCATAAAAAGTTAATACAAACACTTTTCCAAATACAGAAATTTGCTTTGTCTTCCTTTTGCTTCTTACACTTATGTTTAATTTGAGAAACATCCAATGTTTTGTTAAATAGGCATATGCATTTAAACATAATCATTTTCTTACAAATCAAGAAAGAAGATTGCTGATAGGTTAAAGGTACAAAAAGATATCTTGATGCCCTTTCATAAGGAATCCCCAGTGGAGTTAAACTCCAAATTCCTCGACAAGGTTAATATCCAGAACTTAATTCCCCAAACAGAATTAAACTTCAGGATCCTCAGCAGAACAAAAGCTTCCTCAAAGCTGATTTCCCCAGCCAGAGAGCCTTCCAGAACTTAATTCACCTCAGGTTTAAGTTTCAGTTCCCCAGTGGAGCCCTAGAAATTTGAAAATTTTGTCCCCAGTGAAGTCAAAGCTGTTAATCCTCAGCGGAGCTAAAACTTTCGACTATCAATCCCCAGCGGAACCAGACCAGTGAACATTCTCCCCACAGAGACACTTCTCACCAGATTGAAGATTCTCAGTCTCACTCCTCCAACATGAGTCTCCCAGGTTCTGAACCCCCCAGTAGAGATCATCAGAATTCTCATTCCACAAATCCCCAAGGATTTTCAATCCCCGGCAGTGGTCCTAGGATCCCTCAAACAACTAAAAATCTTGCTCCTCAAACAATCAGCAGTCAGCAAGGGTTTCTCACCCTCAGTCGCCAAGGGTTTTCCATCCCCAGCTTCGGTTATGGGTTTATTTCCCCAACATTTGTCAAGGATTTATTCTCCAAAACAAATTACATTTCAAATTCATCGGTCGTTCAAAAGTTCCTTCACCACCTGTTGGAAGTTACGGTCGTCAAAGATCAAATTCTCACAAAATTCAAGTTATGAAGCCCGGATTCGACCAGATAGTACCTTGATCTCTACAGCATATTGTGAAGCCCGGGTTACGACCGGATAACAACATCAGACTACTGCAAAACCTGGATTACGACCAGATGGTGGTATCTCCTAAAAGCAAGCTATGAAGCCCGAATTCGACCGGATAATAGTTTAATCCCCAGCAAGTCTCTGTGAAGCCTGGATTACGACCAGACAGCAGTCAAGAATACTATGAAGCCTGGAATCGACCAGATAGTGGTACATATTTAACATAAGCCGTGAAGCCTGGATTTGACCGCATAACAGCTCAACAAGCCATTGTGAAGCCTGGATTTCGACCAGATACCAATGCAAGTTTCTGTGAAGCCTGAATTACGACCAGACAATAACCAAGAATACTACGAAGCCTGGAGTCGACCAGATAGTGGTATATCTTTTAACACAAGCCGTGAAGCCCGGATTTGACCGGATAGCAGCTCAACAAGCCATTGTGAAGCCTGGATTTTGACCAGATACCAATGCAAGTTTCTGTGAAGCCTGGATTACGACCAGACAACAGCCAAGAATACTACGAAGCCTGGAGTCAACCAGATAGTGGTATATCTTTTAACATAAGCCGTGAAGCCCGGATTTGACCGGATAGCAGCTCAACAAGCCATTGTGAAGCCTGGATTTCGACCAGATACCAATGCAAGTTTCTGTGAAGCCTGGATTACGACCAGACAACAGCCAAGAATACTACGAAGCCTGGAGTCGACCAGATAGTGGTATATCTTTTAACACAAGCCGTGAAGCCCGGATTTGACCGGATAGCAGCTCAACAAGTTTCTGTGAAAGCCTGGAGATCGACCAGATAACAGTTAACCGTTAGCAGAATGAGGACTCCCGCCCTTGAATCCCCAGTAGATTGGCATACAACCCAAGCTCCTGATTCCCCAACAGTGGTCCCAGTACTTCTCAACTTCAACGATCAAAATATTCTTGCCCTCCCCTGCAGCAGTCAAGGATTCACTTTCCCCGGCAGCAGTCAAGATTCTATTATCTCCGGTTATCCAGGATTCTTCCATCCTCAGCAAGACAACTCATCAACTTACATGCGCATTCATCACCTTCATATCATAAACATTGATATAACATACATTGCATCATACATCATGACATTGCATACAACTAACTTTTTACCTTTTCAGGAAAGATCAGTCAACAGACAAAGATCATCATCTTCCGAGATTCTTTCTAGAAATAGTTCAGATGTGACCCAGACATGGCGACATTCTGATACTTATTCCAGATTCACCCAAAGATAGTTCAGATGTGACCCAGACATGGCGACATTCTGATACTCATTCCAGATTAATTCAGATGCAGTTTTACACGGACTCGTCATCAGGAAACCCTACACCGGTTCCTTTTCTACTTCAAGACTTCTGAAAACAGTTTACGGATTCTCCAAACACGGATGTTAATCTATCGCTTTTTCAGACTCAACTTTTGAAAACAGTTTACGGACGCTTCCCAACATGGATGCTGCTCTATTGCTTATTCAACTTCAAGACTTTTGAAAACAGTTTACGGATGCTTCCAGATACGGATGTCAATCTATTGCTTATTCAGACCCCAGTTCAGAAATTTTTCAAAACATGGATACCTTTCTGATACTCACCCACTCACCAACGACATACAGTTCAACAAACATTTCCAGATGGCATCTCTAAGCCCATCCTCCTACCAATAACTTCCAGATGGCATCTCTAAGCCCATCACCAAATGGCATCTTTAAGCCCATTCCCTCTACCATCACATCACCGAGTGCAAATTTTTTGGGCACTCTAGTGTCCAATCTCCTTTTACCCTCGAGTCGCGAAAGGCAAACTTGCCAATCTAACTCTTCAGGTTCAAGAAGATTGAACAGGGGCAACTGTTGTACCCCAAAATTTGCCTCCTATTTTTCCACAAGAAATCACAGCTTCGGGCTTTTCCTAATTTTTCAGACTGACTTAAGAATCGGTCAGACTGACTTTTCTCATCAGTCAGACAAAATTAGGGTTTCCATTGATTTTGAATCAGTTCAAGTAGATTGCTAGGGTTTGTTTGAGTTTGGCTCAGGGTTTGATCAGGCAGGCGCTTCTTTGACATTAAATCAAGAACTAGGGTTTGTGCGTGCATTTTCAGGAAGAATTAATTCTACAGTTCTTTTCAATTTACTCTGGGATATGGGTTGAGGCATTTAAATTGAGAATTTGCAGTGTTTAGTTTAATCAGTAAAGGGGTAAGCATAGATGTTTGTTTGATTAACTGTGCATTGCTTATGTTTAATTGGGACGCCGGGTTTATTATTGATTGCAAAACTACAGTGTTTATTAATTATTTATTTTTTCTAAGTCAGAATAATTGGATATACTTCCAGTTATTTTAATTCAAGAAAGCTTAAATAATTAAATAAGACAGTTGAAATAAAGAAGATATATAACAAAAAGACTTTTATTTATTTTTAATTATTTGTACAAGTGTTATTTAAATACAGTAATTATTTACAAGTATTTATAATAATATTTATTACAATGATTAAAAGTAAAATAAAATTGCATCCTAATTTTCCTAAGTCTTCATCTCCTACTGATGCTCCCCATTGCTCAACTGACTTTCATCTGCAAAAACAAAAAAAGAAGAGAAGTCAATGCAGATGAAATAAAAAGGCAGACAAATATTAAAAAAAAAACTCATCATTAAAGATTCTGGCCGGAATCAGTTTATTCGTCCTCTCTGCAAATCGGAAGAAGATGTTTCTTCTTGGTTCACAAAAAGGAGAGCAATTCATTTACAAAAATGTGAATTATTTTGCAAAAAAATGCCTAAAGCTGCATAAAGTCAAAATTGCAAAGTGTCAACAAGTTCAAACAAACTGCATATGCCAAACAAGTGTGCAAACAGCCAAGTTACAGTTACAAAGGCAAACTAAGCTGTCCAAGGCAAACTGAATGTCAAAACAAGCTGTCAAATGGCCAACTAAAGTCACAATGTCAACTAAGCAAAACTGTCAAAAGCGGTCAACAAGCACAAAAGCAAGGCAGAAAATTTGGAAGTATGCAGAGGAAAGACAAATGCAAGCAAGCTTATGAAAGAATACTTTTATCCATCATTTTCCAGGCCAAAGTCTTTTCAGAAAAATAGTACAGTCTAAGCAATATGTGCTTTCTGTGGAGAGAGAAAAAGAGAGAAAAGTAGCAGGCTTACAGTTTTCCAGGCAGGCCTAAGGATAAGTATAGAAAAATCAGAATACTGTCAGAGGGGGGGCATAACACATACAGGAAAAGATATCACAAAAAATTGTAAACCTCAAGCCTTGCAACCTGCTCAAGCATTGGCATTCAAACCAAGGCTTACTTCAAAAAACAAGCTTGAAGCCTGTATCAAAGAGACCTGCCTGCATAATACCAGAAGGAGAAGCTAAAAAGCAAAAAAAAACAAAATTCAAAAACTTGTTAAAAACAAACAGCCTGTCTACAAAACAGGGGGGACAAGTTCACACAAGAAAATATAAAGCTCCTGGCTTCCTATTTACAGCAATAGAAGCCTAAGCAAGCAAAACTGCATTGAAACATTCAAGTCAAAACAATCTCAAACCTGTTTCAAACACAGAACCATAAGCCTAAACCTTAAGCCTTTCCAATATCCTGTCTGTTCCAAAACAATCATATACAAACATTCAACCACCAAACTGTAACAGCCTAACCTGCATCAACACAAGCCATACGAGCCTGAAAAATAAACCTCCTGCCTTTCAACTTACAAGCCAATAGGCCTGTAAGTTACAAGACCCAACATTCAAAAACCAGAAAGCCAAAGCCAAAACACAAGCCTGTACCAATACAGCATAAACCCCAACAAACTGTACAACTTTAACAGATCCAAATATCCAGAACCAACATGTCAAGCAACTAAAACTCAGCATCAAACACTAAAGCAACGAACCAATTCAAAACTCTCAGAACCGGTGTTCATCATTGAGTAGCCAAACCAAAAAAGAGAGGAAGAAGATTAATAGCCAACAATGCCTCAGGATTAGCTCCCTCATAGGCTATACAAATCCAAATCTCATAATCAAATCATCATTGAAAAGTAAGCAAAGCAGAAGATATCAAAGCAACATCTTCAACATCAACATTTCAACAACCAGTATTCAGAAGCAAGAACATCATCAAATAATCATACTGAAGCAAGCAAAAGAAAGGAAAAGAAGCAAATAGGCAAGCGTTTTCAGATTTTTTACAGCATCATCACTAAACGAGGGAATAAAGATACAAAGGTACCAGATTTCTAGCAAAGGCCCACAGCTTCATACTCCCTGCCTTGGCCGCCCTAGGACGCCTCCAGTCCACCTCTCCTCCTCTCCAAGCAACAAACCCTCCAAAGGTATAACTTTCTACTCCCTCAGTCTATTGATATACCTCATGAACATAAACAACGCATAAAACAATCAATAACACACAACAATAATAACATGCAAGAGGAAATCTGAGAACCCTAAGATTTTAAGATTGGATCGTTACTTTCTTCGAAATCGCCTCCTGCATGACTATGGAGAGGAGGAAGCGGAGATGGCGTCCGGCAGCAAGGCATGGGGTGTTCAGAAAGCTTGCTTGAGAAAGTGAAGAGGGCGAAGAAGAAAATGGAAGTGGCGCCTCTGTAAAACTGTAAAACCTAATCTGAGGCAAATGAAACAAACCCTTACAAAATATTGTGAAACGCGTGCTGGGCCTTGCCCCATCCAGCAAACCCTCAAGCCCAATGATTTTGGCATCTGACCCCTCCTGGCGCGTTACACCCCCCTTTTTTTTCTTGCCTCAATCTGCATTGGGCTTGCCTTGTATATGCCTCTAGAGCCCACTTACCTTTCTTTCTTTTTTTTACAAACTAATATCCTTTTTCATTACATCCCTTTATTTTCTTTTTATATAACTTAACTCTTTTTTTAAAAAAATAAATAATGCATTAATTTCTTTTTTATAAAAATCTTACTAATATTGTTTATCACACTTGAAATATAAATATTAGATTTTTTATTATTAGGTTTAAACGATTTTCTCTTTAGAACTTTTTTTTTAATTAAAAACTTTTGTATATAAACTAAAATACATAAGCATTAATTTTTCTTAAACTTAAAACATTTTTATTTTCTTTTAATTAAAACTTTTGTTTATATATAACATTAACAAAAAATACATAAAAGAATAAAGTACTTAATAAATATATTAGGTTAATCTTTGCATCACTTGTAAATAATCACATACACTTTCACCAATACTCTTGATATGTTGCTTTTATTCTTATACATTGATACATGTTACATTGAGAATGCGATTCAACTTGGTTGTAAATATTATTCGGACACTACTATTCCGACAAGTCTCATCCCCCATTTGTAAATATTTGTACCCCCATCCCCGGATACTTATTTGTAATAGTTTAGGACTTTAAATTCCCGCAATTTATCGCTTTCAATTATACCATGTTTAGACCTAGGGTTTGTATGTAAATAAAATCAACCGCTAGATAACCTAACACAAAATAAATGCATGAAAATCAATACACCAATCACACTTGCACCCCTAGGGTAATCCCACTCGTTGCCTTCCAAAATGGGCCATGCTTGCATGTTGAGTTTCTTTGGCAAAACAAAAACAAATCAAATGATCGTAGTCCCTCTATGACGCTTTCGAAGTTGCCTAAAACAAAATGATCATAGTCCCTTCAAGCAAAATTGCCAAAGACACTTGACACCATTGCATTCATGGTCTAAACGATGACCCGCGCCCATCCCGTTAACATCCTAACACAAGATTGTCCACCAAATACAATGGTGGAACAATACTGTTAAAAGGGTTAAAACATGAGAAAAGTCTTTGAGTAAATTTAGGGGTAGACAACTCTTAGTTACTTGATCAAACTTGCAAAACACACTTGCCTACTTTTCAAAACCCACTCCACAACACAATTTCAAAACAACTTTCAAAACCTTGAAAACATCTTTTCAAAAAGACAAACACCTTTTGTAAAACATTCGAGTAAAGAATTGTTACAAGGGTTGCCTAGACAAGGCATCTTTTTCAAAACATTTTTCAAAACCATGCACACAAAGCACCATTTCAAGCAATTGAAAATCAAGGCAAGTGATCTAAAATAAGTAACTAAGAGCCCATGTATAACCATGGATGAAAAGGGTGCTAATACCTTCCCTTTTCATAATCTACCCCCCGAACCCACGAAAACATCTCAAAGGTTTTTCCTGTGCTTTTTAACCTTTCCTTTAGGATAAAATAAAAAGTCGGTGGCGACTCTTGCTAAACCGAACAAGTGCGAAAACCAACGCAAAACCTCAAGTCAGTTCTCTCACCGTATCACAGGCATCATGAGATTTTTTGGTCTTTTTATGTTAAAAATAATATGCTTAATGAGTGTGAAGAATGATAAATAAATATTAACCTAATTTTAAATTAATTTACAAAGTTATTTGATAAAATAGATAATATATATAACTAAAGAAAATATTTTTTGTTGGGAGAAATGAAATAAAATAAGTCAAAATAAAATCCATCATTTTTATATTTTTTTGTGATTTTTAATATTAAAAAAATATATTTAATAAAATAAAATGAAAGGTAAAATAAATAAATAAAATTAATATGGGCCAGGGGTGCTGTAAGCAAATAGGAGGCAGGAGGTTAGCAAAAAAACAAAAGGCCCACAATCCAGAAGCCCACGCTGCAAAAACAATAAAAAAAGGTGGAATAAATATGGAAAATTGCAAAAGGCAGCGCCAAGGCTCGAACCCATTACCTATGGCATTTTTGCACGCTGTCTTACTATTGGGGTGACTGTACATTCGTTCATATAAACAAAGGCATAAATATATATTAGAAAACTCCCCCTGAAGGTAACTTCATCTTCAACCTTGAGCCATGGCCGGGAAACCTGTATCTCTCTCATTTCTCCATGAAAATGGAAAGTCCAAACATGAAAATGATAGTATTTCTTCCCACGATTTCAACCATATAATTCATATAAACTAAAAATCAAAGATCAAAGCTAATTTTACTGGCCCTAATTTGAAACATAATTTTTACAGAAATTTCAAATCTAAAATTCTCTATATACAATGAATATAAATGAAATCCATGAACATGGTTGGCTTTAGTGCAAGGATATCTACATTTTATTTTCACAAATCAAGACCAAAGGATGCTTGTATGAAGAGATAGAAGTTTGAATTTTTACCTCTTTCAGTTGAGATCGTGAATGGAATTTGAGAAAGTTTTGAGAAGGCCTGAGGATCTATTTAGCTTGCCTGGACCTCCCTGAGTGTGTTCCAATCCTTACTTTGCCTTGAAAGTTCCTGAATCTCCCTAGTCAAGTTAACCTGCAAGCTTGATATGTAAAAATGGAAGATGGAGGAGGAGGAGTTACAGTGAGGGGACAGGGGTCTGGAACACTTAGACATGATGTGTGTTAAGTGTTTAGATGGTTAAAACTCAAAACGCATGAGTGGTTTTTGAGATTGCTATGCAAGGTGCCAAACTGCAAGTTATGGCAGATTTTTAGTGATAGAGTTTTTAGGAGAGTTTCTGAGCTTTTACATCTTTTTCTTAGGTTGCAATACATTTTTGTATAAGTATAGAAAATGTTTTTGGATCAATTTCACACCAGGTTTTTGAATAATAACCTTTTGGCTCTATAACTTGCTTTTGAAGCAAACTGAGGAGACAAGTGCCTAAGTGTTTTTATAAGCCTGATCTGAGTTTCTAGAGGTTCTAGACACATTAATTTTGTTTTATAGTGTTTGTGTCTGCAGAAAGAACAAGTGAAGAGCTCAAGGAGTTGACAATTGCAAAAGTTGTGCTTTATCAAAATGGAAATGGCAACTCTGTGCCATAAATGGAATTGTAGCTTGGACAAAGGCTCTAATGCTTGGATTAAAGCTCTATCAGTTGTGTAAATATTTAATTATGGAGTGAGAAACAAGTTTGAGGCCTGCAAAGTAAAGATTATGCAGCCTAGGCTTGAATTTGAATTTTGGTTCATAATGAAATGGCTTGAAATCAAAGTGAGAAATTGCCAACTTCATCTCTTTGATTCTCCCTACTCAAGAATGATCTCAAGGAGTTCTTGGAAATTTTGGAAAGCTTGCAATGTGCTCTATAACTCATCTTTGAATTTCTTTCAAATATTACCCTTGGAACTATGTGAAAAATTGGCATGAAGTTAGGTAAAAAACCTGCCTAACTAGGGCAAAATTTCACTAAGTTATTTTAGTTCATGAGCATGTATTCACAAAATTATATCTTGAGATCCAAGAATCTTTATGAGAAATTGTGTGAAACAAAGTTGTATATTTCATGTAGATCTACAACTTTCATGTTGGGAACTTCCTTTGAATCATCTTGTATCATGGTGAAAATTTGGCTTAAAGTTGAGAAAAAATAAGAAATTTTCTATACTTAGAAAATTTTCTAAGTTAAAAATTTCAACTTTTCAAAACCGAAACTTAAACCCTTGATTTATTGATGAAAAAGTTTCACATTTTGACATTTTTTGATGAATTATGATCTTTTGCACTTGATTTTGACCAAAAAGTCAAAGTTTGACTTCTCAATATACAGTTGACTTTCTGATTTCTGAGAAGCATGGCTTACTCTTTCAATTTTCAGACTCGGCCTCAAATTTCACCTCTGATTTGGACACTGCCACTGACTCTAATGGGGATCCTTCATACGGGATGCTTAACGCCACCGCAGCCCAGAGCCAATCATGGTTGTCTCCATTGCCAGAGGCACCTGATGCAATCACGATACTAGTCTCACTGCTACCACTTGAACCAACTCACAATATGTTTGATGAAATTCTGAAACGATATAAGGTAGTTGAAAAAGGTGGAAAGTTGTCTTCAAGGCTTAAGGAGACATATTTGTTGGTGCAATGTGATGAAATTGAGGAAGAAGAGAGAAATAAAGATGACGGTTGCCAATGATTGAAAAGGAATTGAATTATATTTAATGAGACCTAGGTACACCTATTTATACACAAATATAACAAAAGATAAGAATGCCACATAGGCCCTACAAATGGATAAAACTACCAAATATAGAAAATACTAAATTACCCCTTTAATACCATCCCTTAATTTAGTATCTATCAGAAACTAACAACACTAATTTCATTCCTCAAATGAAGAAATTGGTCTATTTTGATTGCCTTCGTAAACATATCTACCAGCTATTTCTGGGTGCTACAGTGCAGAACTTCTAACACTCCTTGCTGCACTTGACTTCTCAGAAAGTGATACTTCGTCTCAATATGCTTGCTTCTTCCATGCAACACTGGATTCTTGGCAAGATTGATTGCAGACTTGTAATCAATCAACAGCTTCAGAGGTTTCTCTATCTCAATCTTCAAATTCTCCAAAAGATTCAGAAGCCAAACAACTTTACATGCAGCTACAACACCTGCAATGTACTCAGCTTCACATGTTGACAGAGCCACAACAAGCTATTTCTTGGAACTCCAAGAAATTGGACCTCCCAGAAACTTGAACAAGTAAACAGAAGTACTTCTTCTGTCAACTTTATCTCCACACCAGTCAAAATCAGAATAACTCATTAATTATGGTTTTGTCCTTCTTCCAGAAGGAAATAGCACTTCATATTTCAGAGTTCCCTTAATATACCTCAGAATCCTGACAGCAGCTTGGCAATGAGGCCACTTTGGTTTACTCATGAATCTGCTAACCATTCCAATTGCATAGCAAATGTCAGGTCTGGTATTGCACAAATACCTAAGAGAATCAACCAACTGTTTGAAGGTCGTAGCATCACAGAATCACCATCAAAATCAGAATCCAATTTATGATTGGTTTCTGATGGTGTCACAACAACTTTATAGTTCTGCAGCTTAAATCTCTTCAGAAGTTCATACTTCAGCTGACGTAGAATAATACACTTCTTTGAGTACAGAATCTCCATTCCTAGAAAATATACCATATTTCCCATATCTGTCATCTCAAATTCATTCATCAGAACTTCTTTGAACTTGATTATATCTTCTGGACAACTTCTTGTTAGCAGTATGTCATCAACATATAGACACACCAAAATCATATTGCCACCAGAAAGCTACACATACACGCCATATTCCATCTCACATTTATTAAACTTCTGCCTCTTGAAAAATGAATCAATTTTCAGATTCCAAGCTCTGGGCGCTTGTTTTAATCCATACAAGGCTTTATGTAACTTGTATACCATCCCTACCTGATTCTTTTTCACAAATCCATGGGGTTGTGACACATATACCTCTTCTTGTAATGGACCATTCATAAATGCAGACTTCATATCCAGATGTATCAAAGGCCAATTTTTGTTTGCAGCTAAAGCAATTACCAGTCTGATTGTTTCATATCTAGCTACAGGCACAAAAACTTCAAAGTAATCTAGCCCAGGTTTCTGAAGAAAACCTATAGCCACTAGTCTAGCTTTGTGTTTGCCAAGTGATCCATCTGGCTTAAGCTTCACCTTGAAAACTCATCTGACGCTGATGACTTTCTTATTTTCTGGAAGCTTTGTCAACTTCCAAGTTTTGTTTCTTTCAATAGCCTCAAGTTATTCCTTCATGGCATTTAAACATATTTTCTTCTTGAGAGCTTCTTCAATACCCACTGGTTCAGAATCTACTAATATGGAACACTGAACGACTTCTCCTTCAGAATCTACTTTAGTGTTATACAACATGTCAAAATCTGCAAACCTACTTTGTATTTGTCTGATTCTCTGTGGCCTCTAAACTTGTTCTGAAGCTTCTCTAGAACTTGGAACAATTATAGCTTCTGGAACTTGTCCATAACTAATTCCTTCAGAATTACCACCTTCAGAGCTACTTCTGGAAGCTTGTCCTCTAGAACCTATGTCTTCAGAGTTTTCCCTTCCAGAAATATAATCACCACCAGATTCTGGATCATCATCAGAATCTGGATCAAAATCAGATCCACTATCAGAATCTCCCTGAGATTCTGACTCATCTTCAGAGTCTTCAGAATCAGATTCATCTTTTGACTCTGACTCGTCTTCATAACTTTCTGAAGAATCTTCAAAAACTAACTCTAGTGTTGGCGCTATACTAGAATCTGATTGAGACTTGTTCCAATCCCATGTTTCTGACTCTTTCACAATAACGTCTCTTGATAACGAGAAATTGTATCATATAATTGCTACTTTTTAATCCATTTTCATACTGCATTAATCCATTTAACTCCCGATTGTTCCGAGTTTTTATGTCTTTTCACAGGTACAACATGTTTCAAGTCAATTTAGTGAAAAAGATCATATGAAGAAAGCTAACATGAAAATCAGAAGAAAAGGAACAAATCTGCAAAGTTCTGCATATTTTGATGTTGTGACAGTCGTCACACATCTATTACGACTCTAACGCGCTCACATCATGAAGAATGCTCGTCACACATCATTGACGAACGTAACGCGCTATTTAAGCGTATTACGACCGTCACCTTAGCCTTACGACAGTCACACGCTTAATTCAACGTCATGAAGAACATGGAAACATGGGCAACGTAAAGAAAGGAGTATTCACTCCTACAATCTCAACCTCACCAACGCCCAATCCTAGTTTTTCTCCACTAAAGAAGTACAAGTCCATTTTCCTATTATTTCTTAACTTCCAATTTCTCCTCTATAAATAGGAGAGATTTTAATGAAGAAAGGGAGAGAGTTTTTTATAGAATTTCTTGCAGAAGCCCTGCCAAATTTATGAACCATCAGTTTGCATTTTTTTGTTCTTGTTTTATTTCCCTTTTTTACCATTTAATAGCCATTTCCAACATTAGGAAATCGCTATTTTAGTTAGAATTTATTTTTAGCCTCAGACTTCATTTCAAGCTTCAATTCCGAAGGTTCCAATCTTGCCGACTTGTGGAAGAGGGAGCTTGAGGAATAGTATTATTATTCAGGTTTTTAATCGCATTTAATTTAATTTTAATACAATTTGTTTACGTTAAATTACTGTTATTTATTTATCATGAATGTTTTATTGTTTCCCGATTATATTTCCTGTCTGTCTGTTTCAAGTACCATGACTAGCTAATTTTCTAGAGTCGGGATGTGATCATAGTAACTAAATGGATTAAATTGTTCCTAAGCTAAAATCCAAATTAACTTAATTTCTGGCTGTGACTTTTTATAATTAAAATCAATCTTTTTGTTACGAGAGTAAGAAAAGTAGAATAGGTTAGGATCAAAACCACGAGAGTGTGAGGTTTTAACCGGATAGTTAAAGTTAGGCATTTGATTTAAATACAGCGAGAGCGCTTTAAAACGAATTAGATTTTATTAAGTTTTCAAAGAGTATTTTCTAAACACTTATGGGCTAGTGAGACCAGGCATAGGGCTTTAGGGGTATAATCCGAGATAAGACCACGAAAGTGTGAGTTGAGGGTTTTTAAACTGATAATTTCTACAGAACCATTTACGTTAGACATCTTTATATGCTTAGGATCAATTAAATCCGCTTAGGTTAACTATATTACATACCGACCGCTTTATCATTATTATTATTATTTCCTTAATTCGATTTAGTTTTCCTCTACTCTAACCTCTCAAAAACCAAACATGACAACATCCGCCTTAGCTAAACTAGCAAACCTTTATAGCACTAGAGTGATTACAAAGTCCCTATGGGTTCGACATATTTTTATTACTACCGCGATAGGCTGTGCACTTGTAGTTAAGATACCGTTAGACACATTAGGTTGATCGCGATGCCAAGTTTTTGGCGCCATTGTCGGGGATTTTGATTTAGTCACTAGTGCACTCATAAAGTAGCACTTATAGACTAAGGAAACTATTTATTTTTCCCTCTGTTGTATGCCAAATACTCGCTCCCGAAGTGAGCCTTTGCATCTACAAATCAACGATATCGAGCGCTATCTCAGAGTAAGACGCTGAATTCAAGAATATCGTGATCTCAACAATCTTCCTCCGACTAAGCTTCCTGATATCTCAATCCCTGAGTTAATTGAAGAATCGAAGATGGATGACGTACCAAATCCACCTCGTGCTCTTAAAGATTACGAAGTTCCTTCTCAAGCGGAACCTCACAACAACATTGTCGCTCCTGCTATCGCTCGAAACGATTTCGAGCTGAAACCTTCGCTTATATCCGCCGTTCAGCAGAACCAATTTTCTGGATCTCCTATTGACGACCCAAACCTACATCTGTCAGTGTTTGTGCAGTACACAGACACTGTAAAAGCGAATGGTGTACACCCCGAGGCGATAAGATTGCACCTATTTACTTTTTCTTTAAGAGACAGAGCTCAAGCATGGCTACAATCTCTTCCTTCAAACTCAATCACCACATGGGATGAGTTGAAGAAGGTCTTTTTGGCTAGATATTTCCCACCAAGCAAAACTGCTATGCTCAGAGCCAACATCAATGGTTTCAGACAAAAGGATAACGAATCACTTTTCGAAGCGTGGGAGCGCTATAAGGACATGATTAGACTCTGTCCTCATCATGGTTTAGAAGAATGGTTGATCATTCATACGTTCTATAATGGTCTCTTGTACAACACAAGAATGACTATAGACGCTGTTGCTGGTGGCACATTGATGGATAAACCTTATACCGAAGCAAATCAACTTATCGAAAGCATGGCTCAGAACCATTATTAATGGGGAAGCGAAAGAGCTAATATAGAAAAAACTGAAACAAAAGGTGGCATGATTGAAGTGAATAATCTGGATCAAGTCAACGCTAAAGTGGAAGCCCTTACCCAAAAGCTAGAAAATCTTACCACCTCTCCCGCAGCTACCGTAGCTGCGGTAGCTCACGCTTGCGATCTATGTGGTCTTCAATCACATCCTGCTCCAGAATGCACACTTCTAACAGGAGTTCCAGCTGAACAAGCAAATTACGTACAGGGAAACCCTTATAGCAATACCTATAACCCTGGTTGGAAGAATCATCCAAATTTTTCATATAAAAGCAACAATGCGTTGTACGCACCTGGACAAGCTCCTGCCACGCCACCTGGGTATCCAAAAGCTAACCCAAATCACCCCAATAATGGACCTAATACATCCAATGCCCTTAGGAAATCTAATCTAGAAATCTAATCTAGAAATCATGATAGAACATTTCATTGCTTCTCAATCTCAGACTAATAAAGATGTTCTAAATCAGAATTTGCATACTAATGAGCAGATTAAACAATTATCTAGTAAAGTTGACGCTTTGGCTACCCATAATAAGATGCTTGAAACTCAAATTTCATAGGTAGCCCAACAACAAGCATCTACTGCTGCCCCAGCGGGATTTTTCCCTGGTCAACCACAACCTATCCCAAAAGGACAAGCTAACGCTGTAATACTGAGAAGTGGAAAAGAACTTGACGGACCTGTTGATCCAAGACTCGAAAATCTAGCCATGTACCAAAAGCAGAACAAGCCAACTGAAAAAGAGAATGAACCAAAGGAAAACGAAAACGAAAACCAAGAGGCAGTGGAGAAAGATAAGCCTTATGTGCCTTCACCACCCTATAAACCGCCGATTCCGTACCCTCAGAGACTTACCAATTCCAAAACGATGGGCCAATTCAAGAAATTTGTTGAACTTCTGAAACAACTGAATATCACAATACCGTTTACAGAAGTTATCACTCAGATGCCCTCGTATGCTAAATTTCTCAAGGAAATCCTATCTAACAAGAAAAAGATAGAAGACAACGGAACAATTACACTTACTGTTGAGTGTAGCGCTATTATTAAAAACGATATGCCCCCTAAGTTAAAAGACCTAGGTAGTTTCTCTATACCTTGTAACATTGGAAAGTTTGTCATAGACAAAGCTCTATTCGACTTGGGAGCAAGTATCAGTGTCATGCCCCTATCTATTTGCAAAAACCTGGAGATGGGAGAACTTAGACCCACAAAAATGTCCGTTCAATTAGCTGACCAATCATTTAAATACCCTGTAGGTATACTGGAAAACGTTCCAGTTAGAATAGGTCAATTTTATATCCCGACCGATTTCATAATCATGGATATTACTGAGGACTCAGTTACTCCTATCATATTAGGAAGACCCTTCCTAGCCATAATTGGAGCTATAATTGACGTAAACAAGGGCAGAATGACATTCGAAGTTGGAGAGGAAAAAGTGGAATTCATCCTCACTCAATTCTTACAAGCACCAGCCATGAATGACACATGTTATCTAATCGACGTTATAGACGAGTGCGTAAGAGAGATGGAAGCGGAACAAACCACATACTTTGAAATAATGAAAATCCGAACCCCTCTGATATTCGAAGACGACAATTAGCGTGAACCATATCAAGATGATAGTCTAAGCGAAAGTCTAGCACTTACACCTGATCATATGCCATGTCCAAAGAAACCGGGTTTAGAATTAAAAACCTTACCCAGGAACCTAAGATACGAATTCCTAGATACCAAATGTACGCGACCAGTAATAGTCAATTCCAGTTTAGGAACGCTCGAAACTAAGAAACTTTTAGACATCCTAAGAAAGTACCCGACTGCATTAGGTTATAACATATCCGACTTGAAAGGAATATGTCCTTCAATTTGCATGCATCGTATTATGCTAGAAGAAGATTGCAAAACCTCTAGAGAACCTCAAAGAAGGATTAACCCAATCCTTAGCACTGTATTCAGAGATGAAATTAAGAAGCTATTGGAAGCAGGAATCATATATCCAATCTCCGACAGTAAATGGGTTAGCCCAGTACACGTCGTACCAAAGAAAGGAGGTATCACTGCTGTGAAGAACGCAAAAGGAGAACCGATAATGCAAAGAGTGGTAAATGGGAATAGAGTGTGCATTGATTATAGAAAACTAAACAAAGCTACTCAAAAAGACCATTTTCCTCTACCCTTCATATATCAAATGTTAGAGCGATTAGCCAAACATTCCTACTTCTACTATCTAGACGGTTATTCCGGATTTTTCCAAATTCCTATTCACCCTGATGATCAAGAGAAGAGTACATTCACATGTCCCTATGGAATGTTCGCTTACAGACGAATGCCCTTCAGATTATGCAATGCCCCGACAACCTTTCAACAATGTATGATGTCAATCTTTGCAGATTTCATCGATAACATCATGGAAGTGTTCATGGACGACTTCTCTGTGTGCGAGCAAAGTTTTGAAGGATGCCTATCAAACCTAGAAAAGATTTTAGAAAGATGTGTAAAAATAAACCTCGTGCTTAACTGGGAAAAATGCCATTTCATGGTCAGAGAGGGAATCATACTAGGACATGTTATATTTAACAAGGGAATTGAATTTTACAAAGCTAAGATAGAAGTCATAGAAGAACTTCACCCACCTAAGACCATTCGAGAAATATGAATTTTTTAGGACACGCTGGTTTCTACCGACAATTTATCAAAGATTTCTCGAAGATCACTAAACCACTTACCGGTCTATTAATGAAAGACGTTGAGTTCATATTCGATGAAGATTCTCTTAAAGCGTTTGAAACTCTAAAATCAACCCTTATCACCACACCAATCATGCAACCACCCGATTGGAGATTACCTTTTGAAATCATGTGCGATGCAAGTGACTACGCCATAGGCGCGGTTCTTGGACAAAGGAAGGACAAGAAACTTCACGCAATCTACTATGCCAGTAGAACGCTAGACTCAGATCAAATGAACTACGCCACAATTGAGAAAGAGTTGTTAGCAGTTGTCTTTGCGCTTGACAAATTCCGTTCTTACCTAGTAGGAGCGAAGGTAATCATTTACACAGACCACGCTGCTATCAGATATCTACTAACCAAGAAGGATGCAAAACCAAGACTCCTCAAATGGATCCTACTTTTGCAAGAGTTTGATCTAGAGATTAAGGATAAGAAAGGAATCGAAAACGTCATAGCAGACCACTTGTCAAGATTAGAAGGTATAAAACCCGAACAAGTACCGATTAACGATGATTTTCCGTATGAACAGTTGATAGCGCAAATAAGAAGCGATCTATCCCAATTGGATATAAACATACCAAAAGCCAAGGAAGTCGTGGAAGAGATCCATACAACCATGGGATTGCCATGGTATGCCGAAATAGTCAACTATTTAGCTGCAGGCACGCTCCCACTGGACATAACTTATCAACAGAAAAAGAAATTCTTCCATGATCTCAAGTATTATTATTGGGATGAACCTTTATTATTTAAAAGAGGACCAGACGGAATTTTCCGCCGATGCATACCTGAAGAAGAAATAGAAGATTTTATCTCTCACTGTCATTCATCTCCCTATGGCGGACATGCAAGCACTTCTAAAACTTGTGCAAAGATCCTACAAGCAGGCCTATTCTGGCCTAATCTATGGAACGATGTCCACGTTGCTATTAAAAACTGCGATCGGTGTCAATGCACCGGTAATATTTCAAGACGCGATGAAATGCCTCAAAGAGGAATACTATAAGTAGAAATCTTTGATGTTTGGGGAATAGATTTCATGGGACCTTTCCCATCTTCTTTCGGAAACAAGTATATACTCGTAGCTGTCGATTATGTTTCAAAATGGATTGAGGCTATAACCTCTCCTACAAATGACACACGAGTAGTAATTAAGCTCTTTAAAAACACAATCTTTCCAAGATTTGGTGTGTCTAGACTTGTCATTAGTGACGGTGGATCCCACTTCATTTCGAAGATATTCGACAAATTATTATCTAAGTATGGAGTCAAACACCATGTAGCAACATCGTATCATCCACAAACCAGTGGACAGGTCGAAGTCTCGAACAGAAAAATTAAACAAATCCTAGAGAAAACTGTCACCATATCTAGGAAAGATTGGTCATCTAAGCTTAACGAGGCTTTATGGGCTTATAGGACAGCCTACAAGACTCCTATAGGAACTATACCCTTCAAGCTTGTGTACGGAAAATCCTGTCATCTCCTGGTAGAATTAGAGCACAAGGCATATTGGGCAATCAAAACGCTCAATATAAACTACACTGCTGCTGGAGAGAAGCGAATCCTCGACTTAAACGAACTAGAAGAATTGAGATTAGACGTTGTTGTACCCTAAAATTTGCCCTCCTCTTTTTCACGAGAAATCACAGCTTCGGGTTTCCTGATTTTTTCAGATTGGCTCAAGAATCGGTCAAATAGACTTTTCTTATCAGTCAAACAAAATTAGGGTTTCCATTAACTTTTGAATCAGTCAAACAAATTATTAGGGTTTCTATTGATTTGGTTGAGTTTGGCTCAGGGTTTGATCAAGCAGACGTTTCTTCGACAATAAATTCAAAATTAGGGTTTGCGCATGCATTCTCAGGAAAATTTGAATCCACAACATTTCATTTGACTGTCGCATGGTTTTGACGCTTGTTCAAGATTCATGTTTGTTTCTCAAAGTCTAAAACATCTGGGATAGAAGCTGAGGCTTCTGATTGAGAGTTTGAAGTGTTGGTTTAATCAATGAAGTGAAAGGCGTATGGACGTTTGTTTGTTTAACTGTGCAATGCTTTTGGTTATTTGGAACGCCGAACGTTTATTGATTATTTATAATTTCTAAGTTAAAATTATTGGCATAATTTCCAATTATTATAATTCAAGAAATTTAAGTAATTAAATAAACAAGTGCAGAAGAAATCAAGAATTATCTGACCAAAAAAAGATTTTTATTCATTTTCAATTGTTTGTTACAAATATTATTTGAATTATGTAAATTTATTTACAGTGTTTACAATAATGTTATTACAAATGATTAGAAATAAAATAAAAGTATATCCTAAATCTATTGAAGTCTTCATCTTCTACTGTTGCATCTTTTGCTCAACTGATATTTACCTGCAAAAAGAGAAGAAAGAAGTCAATACAGTATGGATTAAAAAGGCATTCTCAGACAGATAATTAAAAGTTCATCATTAAAGGTTGTTGGCCGGAATCAGATTGTTTTGATTTTCATCATATTTTTCTCATCCTCTTTGCAAATCACAAGAAGATATCTCTTCTTGGTTCACAAAGAGGGAAAGAAAAATTGTTTGCAAGCATGGAATTAATTAAATACAAGGCTGCATAATTTCAAACCAAATTGCAAACTGAACAAACAAGTTGCACATGTGCAAACTGAAAAATGCCAAACCAAGTCACAAGTGTAAACAATGGCAAACTAAGTTACAAGAAATTGTCAACCAAACTAAGCTGTCAACAAAGCTGTCAAGGAAGATATCAAAATAGAAAAACTGTCAAGAAAGATATCAAAACAGAAAAGCTAACACTAAGCCATCAAGCTGTCAATGCAGAAGAAAGTACAATATGCAGAATGAAAACCAAATTACAAGCAACTTGTCAAAATCTCTTCATCACTTTCCAGCCAACACCTTTTCAGAAAATAAGCACTTTAAGCAATTAAATATGCTTTAATAGAGAGAGAAAAGGGAGAGAGAAGTAGAGGCTTACAGTTTTGCAGGCTTAGGAGATAGAAATATAACAAATCAGAATAGTTCAAGAGAGGAAAAAAGAACACACAGAGATATCACAAAAACAAGATATTACCAAAACTGAAAAGAGAAGCCTTGAAGCAAATACAAGCCTTGCAGCTTGCCTGTTTCTAAGCATAAGCCTGCATACAACCACAAACCTGCATAAAACCCCAGCCTGTATCAAACAACCAGAGGCAAGCCTAAGGACCAAGCCTGTCAAAACATGTACCACAAACAAGCCTCAAAATTGTCTTCAAGCAAGCAAGCATTCAAGCCAAAACCCTGAAGCCTGAATAAACACAAGCCTGCTCTAAACTACCTTAAGCCTGCATAAAACTAGAAGCCTGCCTGTACAACAAGCAATCAAAAGCAAGCCTGTCAAAGCAAACTCCAACAAGCCTGTCAAAGCCTAAACCCCAACAAGCCTGTCAAAACCTGTATCCCAAACAAGTCTCAAAACTGCCCTCAATCCAAACCAAATAAAAACAAATCCAAATACCCTCAGAATCAAATTCATCACAGGGTCAAACACATCCAAACATCCAAACCATAATGACAGGCGCCTCAGAACTGGGTTCATCATAGGCAATCCCAAACTCAGCATCAAACATCATCAAATACATATCAAAAACATCTCAGAAATCATCATCATTGAGAATCAAAATCCAAAGAGAGGAAGAAGCCAGAAGTAAAAACAACAACAAGGCAAGCAATCAGAAGAAGAAAAGAAGATCCAGAAACGGATGTCCTAGGGTTCTCAGAAGCATTTTCATCATAAAACATACAAGGATAAAAATACGAAGTACCAGACAAGCCAGCAAGCTCTTGTCATCACATCTTCCCCACGCCTTGGCCACCTGAGAAGCGCCGTCGTCCAAACCCTCGATCTCCTCTCCCAAAGCAAAAACCTCAAGGTATCGTTCTCCTCCTTCCTTTCTCTACAGTCTCATATCATAAAACACAAAATAACACAGAAGATCAAAACGTGTCCGAGATTAAATAACATGCAAGAGATAAGAATCCGAAAATCCTAAAAAACGCATGAAGAAGGAATCGTCACTTTTTTTTATCACCGCCTGAGCAACCATGAGGAGGAGGAGTTGGAGGCATCGCGTCTGGTGGCCTAAGGCGATTGGAAGAGATCATCAGAAGCTCACGTTCGAGAGAGAGGAAGAGATGAAGAAGATAGGGAGCGACGTCGTTCGTGAACAAACCCTTTTTCTGAACAAACCAAATGAACCCTAACAACAAAAATTGTTAAACACCCACTGGGCCTGTCCCTTGAACAAATGCCTAAGCCCATTCAATCCTGGCGTACACCCCCTTTTCTCTTCTTTTTTTAATCCATTTTTGTTGTTATTTGGGCCCAGCATGATCTTCCAAGCCCACTCTTTTTTATATACAAACTAATGCCCTTTTTTTATCACTTTATTTTCCTTTTTTATATATAACTTAAACTAATATTTTTGTTAAATAAAAATAATACATTAACTTTTTTTTGTACAAAATTTTCTTAAATGCTTCTTTTTATTTTAGAACAATTAAAAATACATAAATCTTAGGTTATTAAGTTTAAATAATTTTCTTGTGTTTAAAACCCTTTTTTTGTTTAATTAGATCTTGTGTATAAAACATTTCACAAAAATATGTAAATAATAGATTTTTTTATCTTAAAACTTTTTTTGTTTAATAAATCTTTTTATATATAAAAACATTAACTAAAATACCTAAATAATAGTTTTCTTTAACTTAAACATTTTTCTTTTTTTTTTTTAAAAAACTTTTGTTTGTATAGTTACCAAAAACACAAAAATAATAATAAAATACTTAATTTTGCATTAGGTTAATATTTCGATCATTTGTAAATAATCATATGCATGGCACATTACTTTTGTTTATCTTTGATTCTTATACCTTGATTATATTTTTACATGGAGAATGTGACGATTCGATTTGGTTATAAATAATATTTGGACACTACTATTCTGACAAGACTCATCCCCATTTGTAAATATTTGTACCCCCATCCCCGGATACTTATTTGTAATAGCTTAGACTTTAAATTCCCGCAATTTATCGCTTTTCATATACTGAATAGTAATTAGGGTTTGTATGCGAAGATTCAAAATCAACCGCTAGATAACCTAACACAAGATAAATGCATGACAATCAATACACAATTCACACTTGCACCTCTAGGGTAACCTCGCTTGTTACCTCGAAAAAATGCAATCATGTCCCTCGAGTATGAGACACTCTAGCAAATGTCCCTTCGATAAACAAAGATCGTTAGTCCCTCGACGACCCTCGATGTTGCCTTTGATAAAACGATCTCGTCCCTTACAAAATTGCTAGAGCGTCTCACAAGTTGCCTTCAATGATTGTATACGATGACCCGCGCCCGTCCCGTTCAAACATCCTAACGCAAGGTTGTTCATTAAACACAATGGTGAAACAACACTATTAAAAGGGTTAAAACACAAGAAAATCGTTGAGTAATATAGGGTAGACCAACTCTTAGTTACTCGATCAAACTTGCAAAACATCCTTGCCATTTTTCAAAAACACACTTCACAAACACAACTTCCAAACAACTTTCAAAAACATTGAAACATCTTTTCAAAAAGACAAACACCTTTGTAAAACATTCGAGTAAAGAATTGTTACAATGGTTGCCTATACAAGGCATCTTTTTCAAAACATTTTCAAAAACCACACACACAAAGCACCATTTCACACAATTGAAAAGCAAAGGCAAGATATCTAAAACAAGTAACTAAGAGCCCATGGAAAACCATGGATGAAAAGGGTGCTAGCACCTTCCCTTTTCATAATCTACCCCCCGAACCCACGAAAACATCTCAAAGGTCTTTCCTGTGCTTTTTGACCTTTCCTTAGGATAAATAAAAAGTCGGTGGCGACTCTTGCTAAACCGAACAAGTGTGAATACAAACGCAAAACCTCAAGTCAGTTCTCCCACCGTATCACAGAACGGGCGACTCTGCTGGGGATCATTTTCTAAAAGTGGGGTTACCTTAGGGTTTTATATCACCTCTACATGCTTGCTTTGATTGCTTTGATTGCTTTAATTTTTTGGGTTCCTTGTTTGGGTTTGTTTAAATCCTACACCCGGATTTGGGGGCACCTTTTTAGGTAAATAGCAATAAACTGTGAGGGAACTGTGTGGGGTATACCGACATGGTTGAAGCAGTAGCTATGTTAGTGTGACATATTTGTGAGTACCGGTAGCCCTTGAGTAGTCAAAGAGAATACGGGGCCGCAGAGCGATGTCATGAAGCACTAACGAACTCTTAGAACCTTACTTGACCATCTTGGCCTTTTTAGGGGTAGTGAGATAACCGACTTTGGTGCAGTCCGAAGTTGGTATATAGTCGATACTACACTCATTGAGGATTGTTTTCTTGGAATATTTTGGTCGCCAGTTAAGTGGCTAAACCAAAACAATGAACACAGAAAATAATCCAGTGATATTGAGCTCCTTAGAACCCGGTTTCTATTCTAGGACAGGTTGAGCCAACTAACTTCAAGAGGGTACTTACCTACAAACCCCACGCAAGCCTAAACCTAAGGACTTGTTTGCTCTGTGTAAATATGATTACCTGTATATACACTTACTTGCTTTTGCATACATGTACATAACATCATAACATCATACCATAGCATTTACAATAACCATTTCAAGGATCTCGAGGGTCTTTTGATGCAGGGTCACGTTGAACCAGACGTCTACCACAGGGCAAGAGGGTTCTCCTCTAAACAAATGCCATCAAAGATCAAGTGCAACAACTTGAATCAGGGGCTATGACCCACTTGACATGGTGAGCTTGATTCTCATGGAAAGACATCCACCGTTACAAAGTTCTCCAATCAAAGATGTTGATCAAAATTCAACCTCTAACATTTTCTTGTGTTTACCCAAAGAAATCCTTGAAAACATTGCATACATATATCATACATATCATTGCATAACAGGTTTCTCCCATACAGGTCTCTTTTGTTAGAACAAAGTTTGAATCTACTACCCTAAGTTTAAGTTTTGATGATAACCAAAATGAAAAGATATATTAATTGTGTGATTCATGTAAGAACTATTTGCTACCTAAAAATTAATTTCTGTTTTACAGAAACTCTGATGGGTATCAGCATGAGAACATCCTCATCAGCATCAGAAAATTGGATATCAACATCAGCATCAGAAGATGCTATATCAGATACCAGAATCAAAAGAACAACTCACGCTTATGCTGAAGCTTGATGAACAGATCTGCGCTCAACACTCTGAACTCTGATAAAGACAACAACAGTTCATCAGCACTTAAGCAGCGTTAGAATGTGCCAAAGCCAGAACACGCTTAAGTAGTAACGGTACTGTGCATTCAAGAAGAGTTATTACCAACGGCATCATTCCAGACAAGATCTGCTCAATAAGGAAAGATTGTTATTGGCATTGAATCAGAATTATTGCTCCAACGTTCATCAATTCCAATGCTATATAAACAAGTCAATGAAGATTGAATTGGCTAATGCTCTACATCAATTTACACGCCTAAAAGCTAATCATCATCTTCCTCACTCTCAGTTTGCTAAAAGCTCCAAAATTCCTTACTCAATTATTTTAGCAAACTAGTTTCCATAAGCTTAAGTTGTGTAGTATCACAGTTGTGATAAACAGTTTTGTAGAAAACATTCACACACCTAGATTTCAATTCTTTGTAAGAAAGTGATTCCTTGAGAAACCGGTTTGTGGTTTGCATCAAGAAGGCTTTAGAAGTTGTTAAAGCAGATTGTAATATTCAGTTGAATATAGTGGATTAAGACCTCGTTGGAGAGAGGCGAAATCACCTTGACGGGTGGACTGGAGTAGTTTGAGATCAAACGAACCAGGATAAAAATAGCGTGTTCATTGCAATTGATTTCAAGTTTTAACAATTTAACCCCCTTCTTGTGTTTTTCACTTCTTCAATTGGCATCAGAGCGCCTGGTTCTGAGCTAAAGCACTTAACCGTGTCAGTACAAGATCCAGCATCAGAAAAACACAATGGCAGGAACTTATTCACACACCAGCAATGACAACAATGAAGACAGAGACAGATTCAGCGGCAAACCTCCAGTCTTTGATGGAGAAAATTTTGATTACTGGAAAGACAAAATTGAAAGCTTCTTTCTGGCACATGATGCTGATCTGTGGGACATGGTGACAGATGGATACACGCACCCTGTGAATGCAAACGGTCAGAAGATTGATAGGAAAGCAATGACTGACCAACAAAAGCGTGACTTCAAGAATCACCACAAGGCCAGAACCATCCTTCTCAGCGCCATCTCTTACGCTGAATATGAAAAGATCTCTAACAGAGACACAGCAAAGAACATGTTTGACTCACTCAGAATGACGCATGAAGGCAACGTTCAGGTCAAAGAAACTAAAGCTCTTGCGCTCATTCAGAAGTATGAGGCATTCAAAATGGAAGAAAGTGAATCCATTGAAACAATGTTCTCAAGATTCCAAATTCTGGTGGCTGGTCTCAAGGTTATGGACAAAGGATACTCTATTGCTGATCACGTCAAGAAGATCATCAGAAGCTTACCAAAGCAGTGGAGACCAATGGTTACAGCTCTGAAGCTAGCAAAAGATCTCAACAAAATTTCTCTGGAGGAACTTATCAGCTCCCTCAGAAGTCATGCGATAGAGCTTGAAGCTGATGAACCTCAGAAGCAAGGTAAGCCTTTAGCATTAAAATCTAACAAAAAATCTGAGTCTAAAGTTTTGCAGGCAGTTGAAGAAACATCTGATGGATCCTCATCAGAAGAAGACGAACTTTCTCTCCTCTCCAGAAGAGTGAATCAATTGTGGAAGCAGAGGCAAAGGAAGTTCAGGAATCCTAGAAGATCTGATCAGAACGAGTCTTCTTCCAGATACAGAAGGACATATTCTTCCTCCGAATACAGAAGATCTGAAGGCTCCTCAGGAAGCAGAAAGCCAAACACCAAGGACATCATCTGCTATGAGTGCAATGAGCAAGGACACTACAAGAGTGACTGCCCAAAGCTTCAGAGGGAAAAGCCCAAAAAGAAGTTTGGAAGAGAAAAGAAGAAAAGTCTCATGGCTACATGGGATGACTCTGACTCGTCTGAAGCTGACTCAGAATCAGATGATGAGAGAGCAAACATAGCTCTCATGGCCAACATTTCAGAAGATAGTGAAGCTTCTGAATCAGACTCAGAATCAGATACTGAAGAGGTATTTCCTGACTTTGCAATTAATTTTACTAAGGTTGAACTTGCTGAAAGCCTTAATGAAATTCTGGAAAGGTACCAGCAGATTAGAGTTAAATTCAGAAACCTTAAAAGGAATCTTGAATCTGACTCTGATAAGACTGAGAGTCTCAAATTGGAAAATTCTGAGCTGAGAAACAAAATTTCAAAATTAGAAAATACTTTACAAAACTCTCAGAAGGAACCATTTTCTGAAACTCCCAGCAGCGCTGATGAGATCATCAAGGAGTATGATCACAGTTTCTAGAAGTTCCTTGCTAAAAGCATAGATAGAAGCAAAATGGCTTCAATGATCTATGGAGTTAGCAGAAACGGCAGGAAGGGAATAGGATACCAAGGTAAGGTTCCTACACCAAAGAATGTCATGGATTTAACCATTAAACACACTCCTCTGAATTCACATTTTGTGTATGGTCACACACATGATATTAAACACACTAGCAGTAAGTGTTCTGTGAAACCAAAATTCAACCAGAGTTTTGGTAAATCTAACAAATCAGGACCCAAGAAAATCTGGGTACCTAAGGATAAAATAATACATGTTGTAGATATCTTTAGTAGCAAATCAGAAACACCAGTCATGGTACCTGGACTCTGGCTGCTCGCGACACATGACGGGAAGAAGGCATATGTTCCAAAGCCTGGAACTTAAGCCTGGAGGCCACGTTGGCTTTGGAGGCAATCAGAGGGGAAAGATAATTGGCTCTGGAACTGTAGGTAATGGAAATCTTCCCTCTATAAATAATGTTCTGCTAGTAGATGGATTAATGCATAATCTGTTATCCATAAGTCAATTAAGTGATAACGGTTATGATATAATCTTTAATCAAAAATCATGTAAAGTTGTTAGTCAGAAAGATGGGACTATCCTGTTTAATGGAAAGAGGAAAAACAACATCTATAAAATCAAACATTCTGAACTGAAAAGTCAGAATGTAAAGTGTCTTCTGTATGTTAACAACGAGCAGTGGATCTGGCACAGAAGATTGGGGCATGTTAGTATGAGAAGAATATCTCAGATTAACAAACTCAATCTGGTCAGAGGACTTCCTAATTTGAAGTTCAATTCAGATGCTCTGTGTGAAGCATGTCAGAAAGGCAAGTTTGCAAAACCTTCTTTCAAATCTAAAAATGTTGTTTCTACCTCTAAGCCATTAGAACTTTTGCACATTGACTTATTTGGATCAGTTAAAACTACTTCAGTCAGTGGCAAGAAGTATGGGTTAGTAATCGTAGATGACTATAGTAGATGGACATGGGTAAAGTTCTTAAGACACAAGGACGAGTCACACTCTGTGTTTGTTACCTTCTGTAACCAAGTTCAGAACGAAAAGGATCTTAGAATTGTTAAAGTCAGAAGTGATCATGGTGGAGAGTTTGAAAACAAAGATTTTGATTCATTCTTTAATGACAGAGGCATTCTGCATGATTTCTCTTGTCCTAGAACTCCCCAACAAAATGGAGTTGTAGAACGAAAGAACAGAACATTGCAAGAAATGGCCAGAACCATGATCAATGAGACAAACGTTGCTAAGATCTTCTGGGCAGAGGCAATAAACACAGCGTGCTACATTCAGAATAGAATCTCAAGAAGACCTATTCTGGAAAAGACTCCATATGAATTGTGGAAGAACAGAAAGCCCAACATTTCATATTTTCATCCTTTTGGATGTACTTGTTTTATGTTAAATACAAAGAATTATTTGAACAAGTTTGACTCTACAGCACAGAAGTGTATTATGTTAGGATACTCTGAACGCTCAAGAGGGTACAGAGTATACAACACAGAAACACATATTGTGGAAGAATCAATCAGTGTTCATTTTGATGATAAGCTTGACTCTGAAAAGTCAAAGCAGAATGAAGTTTTTGCAGGTATGGAAACTGAATTTACAGGTTCTGAAGACAAGTCATCAGAAGCTCTCAACACAGACACTCCTTCAACGACTGAAAGGAGCACTGCTAGCAATCCTACAACAGCTATTGATCAACCACAGAAGAGATTACCCAGAAGCAGCTTGGATCATCCAGAAGAAACTATCTTAGGAAGAAAGGAAGATCCAATCAGAACAAGAGCAAGCTTCAGAAACTCTGAAGAATCCCTCATGGGACTTGTGTCTCTGATTGAACCTTCTTCTATTGATGAAGCACTTCTGGAAAACGATTGGATTCTAGCAATGCAAGAAGAGCTGAATCAATTCACCAGAAATGACGTATGGGATCTTGTTCCCAGACCAAAAGGATTCAACGTCATTGGAACAAGATGGGTGTTCAGAAACAAGCTAAATGAACAAGGTGAAGTCATCAGAAAAAAAATCACGACTGGTAGCACAAGGTTATAGTCAGCAAGAGGGAATAGACTATACAGAAACCTTTGCTCCAGTCGCCAGGTTAGAATCTATCAGACTTTTAATTTCATTTGCTGTTAATAAAGGCATCACTCTGTATCAGATGGATGTCAAGAGTGCATTCTTAAATGGTTATATAGAAGAAGAGGTTTATGTGCACCAACCCCCTGGCTTTGAAAATACAAAACATCCAGAACATGTTTTCAAACTAAAGAAGTCACTATATGGTCTGAAACAAGCTCCCAGAGCTTGGTATGAAAGACTAAGTAACTTTCTGTTAGAAAATGAATTCACCAGAGGGAAGGTGGACACTACCTTATTCTGTAAGTCAGTTAAGAATGACATCTTAGTCTGTCAAATTTATGTTGATGATATTATTTTTGGATCTACTAATCCTTCTCTTGGAAGAAAATTTGCTAAGTGTATGCAGGCAGAATTTGAGATGAGCCTCATGGGGGAACTGAAATTCTTTCTAGGAATTCAGATCAATCAAACTCCAGAGGGAACTTACATTCATCAGAGCAAATATGTCAGAGATCTTCTGAAGAAATTTGACCTCTCAGAATGTAAGTCATCAAAGATTCCAATACATCCCACGTGCATTCTGGAAAGAGAAGAGGTAAGCAAAAAGGTAGAACAGAAGGTCTACAGAGGTATGATTGGTTCTCTCCTTTATCTGACAACTTCAAGGCCTGATATCTTATTCAGCGTATGTATTTGTGCTAGATTCCAATCAGATCCTAGAGAATCTCACTTAACAGTTGATAAGAGAATTTTCAAGTATCTGAAAGGTACTACTAATCTGGGTTTATTTTATAGAAAATCTAGTGATTACAGCTTAGTAGGCTACTGCGATGCTGACTTTGCTGGAGACAGAGTAGAGCGTAAAAGTACTTCTGGAAGCTGCCAGTTTCTGGGAGAAAATCTGATCTCTTGGTCCAACAAAAGGCAATCCACAATTGCGCTATCAACAGCAGAAGCTGAGTACATAGCAGCAGCAGGATGCAACACACAAATGCTCTGGATGAAAAGTCAGCTTGAAGACTTCCAGATTTTTTAGAGTAACATCCTTATACTCTGTGACAATACTTCTGCTATTTGCTTAAGTAAGAATCCTATTTTACATTCTAGGGCTAAGCATATAGAAATAAAACATCATTTCATTAGGGACTATATTCAGAAAGGAATTTTGAATTTAAAATTTATTGATACAGACCATCAATGGGCTGATATCTTCACTAAACCCCTTTCTGAAGATAGGTTCAATTTCATTCTGAAACATCTCAGCATGAAACTCTGCCAAGAATGAAAATGTTTTAAGTTTATATATTATCCTTCAGAATGTATTTGTTTTACTGTGAACTTCTGATCAGTCTCTTTTCAGAAAGATAGAACATGCAGATTGTATCAGATGCTAGTCTTAAAGATCTGAGCGTTTCAGCTCAAGGATAGACGTGCTGCTCACTAAATCAAACAAGTGTCATCCAATCATCAGCAAATCTCTGAAGCAGAACTCTCGTGCATGCTTCTGAGAAGGCAAAACGCTGATTGGGTGCATTGAGACACATGTCTGGTAACCGTTTCAAGTATCTTTCTCAAATCCCCCAAAATCAGCAAGCATTAATTGAAAGTAATCATGTTTTAAAACGTAATCATGAGTTTATTTCTCTTTCTCGAAACCGTTTACACTTTCAAAAATTTTCTCAAATCTATTTAAACTCATTAACATCTCACATTAATCTTTTAGCGTTTCTTTCAATCTCACAATATTTTCTCTGCATTTTCCTTGTGTTCATGTCTCTCTCAAAAGAAACCATTTTTCAGTTTTTCTCAGAAAAACCCTAAGTGTGAACATGGCAACCTCCAGCAATGTTTCTGCAGGTTCTCAGAAGAAAGCTTCCTCTGAACAGTACTAAGTTCCCTTCATAACATTCCTTACACCAGTGAAGAATCTGGAAGTGCTGTCTGAACTAATTGTTGACTTCTCAAGTCTGAAAGAAAATGGTTTTGACTTGACAGAAGAAGTTAGGGCACAGAAATGGGAAAGATATTTTGACAGGTTGGTTGGACCAACGATCCCAGTTTTGGTCAAGGAGTTCTGGATTCATGCTTCCTCATCAACGCATCAAGTCACCTCCTACATAATGGGAAAGAAGATTGTGATCACTGAGGATCACATAGCAAAATTGATTGGTTACAGTGGCGGTGGCGTCCGCTGTATTGATATGGCTGAAAGATGCTCTGACGTTGGTGTCATAGCAGAACAGATTTTCACCCTTGGGGTGCCCAGCAGCAAAATCAGAGACTTAAAGGATCACCATAGAGTATGGGCGAAGATCATTCTGGGGTTCTTTAATCACAGGAAGCCAACAAGCTCCCCTGATTATATAAATATAGATCAGCAGTTTCTGATCTATTTTATTAATCAGAAGGTAAAAATCAACTTGGCTCATCTTCTGTTTAATCACCTCAGGACCAGCGTCAAGGAGACCAGGGAAGAAGAAAGAACAAAGAGGTATTGGATACCCTTTGGCAGGTTAATATCAGATATTCTGACTGAGAATAGGCTGATAGAGCACCTCACAGAAGCTCAGGAGTTGAGCACTATTGAACCAACTGTTGGCAAGCCTCTGAACGCCAAGAATCTGAAGAAAATGAAACTGATAGAGAATATAAGAAAGGAGCCCAGCGTTACTCCTATCGCTGACATCACCAGCAGAAGAGTCCCTCTGGACGACTTTCCGTTATTTTCTGAGATTGAATCAAAACCAGTCGTGGTTCTCAGATACTTGGACGCATGCAAGGCTGATGGTACAGATCCCAAATTGAATATCAAAGATCTACACCAACAACAACCAAAAGTTTCTCTGAAGAAGACGAAGAAAAGGAAGGCCACTTCAGAAGGATCATCCCAGCAGACTCCCAAGAAAAGAGGTAATTTATCTGCTGCTTCTGTTTTAAATTCTTCTGCTATTCCAACATCAATCCCAACTCCAGCTTCACATGAAATTCCAATCCCTATACCAACTATTGATGAAACCGAACCAGAAGATGACCCTTTTGAGTCACTGACTCTCAGAAGACCCCGCACCAAACATCCAAAACCCACAACTTCTACAGCAACAGAACTTGACAAAGTTCTGTCTGACATTGATCAAAGTGTTTCTGATCACCTCTCAAATAATCCAAACACTGAACCAAAAATTGCCCACTCTCCTCAACCAGAACAACCTCTCTCACCCATACCAGAAGAACCACAAATTCCTGAACAACCAGAAATTCCACCTCCTTCTCCACAACCAGCAATTCCTCCTCCCTCTCCTCAACCAGAAATTCATCCACCATCTCCTCCATCATCACCTCAACCATCACCACAACCTGAGTTTCATCATTCTGAAACTCCATCTCCTGAACCTCATTCTCCTCAATCCTCTGAGCCACAACCCTTGGCAATTCAGCTGCCATGTGGAACAACTGTAACAATAGCCCAGCTGCCATCCTCGCCAGAATCTACCCCCCCCCCCCCCCCCAAACACTCCAAAAACTCCCACCAGTCCAATTATTATTTCTGATTCTCCCACTCCATCTCCCAAACAAATATCTCCCAAACAAACTACAGAAGACCCCAACAGGACCTTCAACGATTTAACAATCCTTGACCGTCTTGCTGATCTCAAAAATAAAATAGCCATTCCAAAACCAAAACAGCCAGATGTTGGCTCTAGCATTGTGAATTTTGAAACAGGTTTGCAGCAGTGGATTGCTTCTCTGAAGCAAGTCTGTCCTAGAATGATTGACCCTGCTGCCTCAGACCAGCTCTGGACACGTTTCAGAATATGGGTACATACTGAAGCCCTCAAGTTGCAAGATATCAACTATGAGCAGGCACAACAGAACTTCAGCAAGCTGCTGAAGGAAGTTGAAAGTCAGCTGCCACAGGAAGACGTGCTCCTTCTGGATAGTGAGCCATGGTCTGAGAAGCGCCCAGCTTCAAAAGTACAGCCAGAAGAAGATCAGATCACTCAAGCGGAAGTCAGCCAAGCTGAAGATGTTGCAGAAAGCTCTCAGAAGCTTCCTGCTTCTGATGTTTCTCAAGCTGCCTTGGACAGGCAGACTCTGGAAGAACTGAAGCTGAATGATATTCGTCTGCAGCAAAGAATGGATGAAAGTGATCAAAAGATGAAGGAAAGGATGGATGTGCAGGACAGCAAGATAGATACAGTAGTCAGCATTGTGCACAAGCAGACTGAAACTGCTGATCAGATTAAGGCAATGCTGGAGACTCTGTTCACACGCTTTCCTCCCCAACCTTAGTTTTTCATTCATGATATTTTCAATGTTTTCTTTGCATATCTTTTGTACTGTTTTGTTTGGCTCTGAATATTTTAATATAACAAGTTTTTTCTGCTATGATCTTTTTAGCACATCACTTACACTTTTTGATTGCTGACAAAAAGGGGGAGAACAAGAATGATATTTTTCAATAACGGATTACTGAGACAAAAAGTCTCAAACATTCTAACACTCTGACATACTTGAATGTTTTCTGTTTTTGCATAAGTCTACAGGTACAAGATTGCTCTCTGATACTCTGAAGCTCTGATATTCTGATCTGAAGTTCTCATAGTCAAAGCTCTGATATTCTGATCTGAAGCTCTAACATTCTGATGTTCAAAAATTCAATAAAGATCTGATCCTGAAGAACTCTTGGAATTAAAAAGGGAAGTAACAAATTCAGGGGGAGTATCTCCGATCCCAACTCTGATATCTCTTTATCCCTTATCTTTGATAACTTCTTATTTAATTCTGATACAACTTATCATCTAGTTATCTCTGATACTTTTCACGCTATTTTCAATTAAAAAATATCTAGTTTTTGTCATCATCAAAAAGGGGGAGATTGTTAGAACAAAGTTTGAATCTACTACCCTAAGTTTAAGTTTTGATGATAACCAAAATGAAAAGATATATTAATTGTGTGATTCATGTAAGAACTATTTTCTACCTAAAAAGTACTTTCTGTTTTACAGAAACTCTGATGGGTATCAGCATGAGAACATCCTCATCAGCATCAGAAAATTGGATATCAACATCAGCATCAGAAGATGCTATATCAGATACCAGAATCAGAAGAACAACTCACGCTTATGCTGAAGCTTGATGAACAGATCTGCGCTCAACACTCTGAACTCTGATAAAGACAACAACAGTTCATCAGCACTTAAGCAGCGTCAGAATGTGCCAAAGCCAGAACACACTTAAGTAGCAATGGTATTGTGCATTCAAGAAGAGTTATTACCAACGACATCATTCCAGACAAGATCTGCTTAATAAGGAAAGATTGTTATTGGCATTGAATCAGAATTATTGCTCCAACGTTCATCAATTCCAATGCTATATAAACAAGTCAATGAAGATTGAATTGGCTAATGCTCTACATCAATTTACACGCCTAAAAGATAATCATCATCTTCCTCACTCTCAGTTTTCTAAAAGCTCCAAAATTCCTTACTCAATTATTTTAGCAATCTAGTTTCCATAAGCTTAAGTTGTGTAGTATCACAGTTGTGATAAACAGTTTTGTAGAAAACATTCACACACCTAGATTTCAATTCTTTGTAAGAAAGTGATTCCTTAAGAAACCGGTTTGTGGTTTGCATCAAGAAGGCTTTAGCAGTTGTTAAAGCAGATTGTAATATTCAGTTGAATATAATGGATTAAGACCTCGTTGGAGAGAGGCGAAATCACCTTGACGGGTGGACTGGAGTAGTTTGAGATCAAACGAACCAGGATAAAAATAGCGTGTTCATTGCAATTGATTTCAAGTTTTAACAATTCAACCCCCCTTCTTGTGTTTTTCACTTCTTCATCCTTATCTTCCTACTGTTTATTTCAGTAAGATGGATATGGAACAAATGGTGAAAGATCTCCAAACTCAAAACGCTCAATTCCAACAAATGTTTCTGGCTATGGGTAAAGGGCAAGAGGATCTGAAAGCTCTCCTTCTCAAAGACAAGAAGAAGAAGTCCAAGAAGGCAGCGAGCATCCTGAACTTGAGAAGAAGACCTAAAACCCTAGACCTTTCAACTCCATCCAACATAGGGGATAGTCTTGAAGAAGACCACAATTTGGAGATCAATGATGTTGAAGTTGACTACTCCGAGGAACAATATCCTCCCGCTGATGACAAGCACAAACAGTTGGAGGATCTCCTCAATGCTATGGAGGTTCAACAAATACCTGGCTTAGATTTAGGAGACATGGGTTTGGTTTCTGGATTAGTCATCCCTCCAAAGTTCAAAGTCCCTACCTTGGCCCTATACGATGGAATCTTTTGCCCTAAGATGCACTTAAAATCTTATGTCCGCAAGATTCAGCCATACACAACTGATCCAAAGCTTTGGATCCATTTCTTACAAGAAAGCCTGGTAGGGACTCAACTCGAGTGGTTCTATCAATTGGAGAGTTCTCGCATCCACGCCTGGAAGGACTTAGTTGTTACTTTTTATAAGCAGTATCAGTACAATGCTGATCTTGCACCAACTCGCGTGCAATTGCAGAACATGACCATGGGTTCTGACGAGAGCTTCAAAGGATATGCCCAAAAGTGGAGAGATCTGGCTGGTAGGGTGCAACCCCCTTTAACTGACAGAGAGCTGATTGACATCTTCATGGGAACTTTGACAGGGCCTTTCTTCAATCACTTAGTTGGAAGCTCCTCAGCCGGGTTCACTGAGCTAATACTGACCGGTGAAAGGGTCAAAGCTGGCATCAAAAGTGGGAAGATCCAAGGAGCTACTCCCTCTGATGCTCAGAAAATTCCCCAAAATGGGAAGAAAGAGTCCAATGCAGTGACTGGTAAAAAGAGTCGTCATGATCAACATGTAGGGGCAATCCTGATCTCTGATCCCACGCCTGTTCAACAAAGACGGTGCAAGAGGCGTAGGGTAAGATATCAAGAAAGGAAGTATACTAACATCAACATGCCTTTGTCTCAAGCGTTACAACATTTGCTGAAGTTAAAGTTAATCACGGTAAAGGATCCTCCTCAAAATCCTGATACTTCCTCTTCCAAGTATAACCCGAGGGTGAGATGTGCCTACCATTCTAACAGTCCTGGACATGACACCGACATCTGTTGGACTTTGAAGAACAAGATTCAAGACTTGATTGATGCCAAGGAGATCAAGTTTGACCCTCCGAAGACTCTAGAATAATCACTGCTCCTTTGACGAATCATTGAGAACATCTTTGTTTCATTTGAATTTTCAAGTTGTAATCTCTTTATTATTCAAACAATTAACTGTTGATGTCAAACTCTGTTTCATTAATGCATTGCATATGTTTGTCTTGAATTCATCCATTCGTTTTCACTATTCTTAAACTATGCTTTCTACTTTCTTTATGATATTTAACTCTTGATAAAAAGCTACAAGCCTTTAGAGGGAGGATGACGAAACAATACCGTAATCTCATACAGTATGCTTTTGAACAGACCTTGCTGACGATGTACATGCATTCTTTCAAATCCTAAACACTGGAGTTATAAGGAAGATAATCCCTAGTCAACCCCTTCGAGCCAAAGAAGTAGGAGTTTTTTGTTCTAAACAAATTGAAACCTTTGATTTAAACCGGGGGCAGGGTAGTCTCTCAGTTAATTCAAAAAAGATGCGCATTGAAGTCGCCAACTCTCAGTTCGTAATACAACGAACAACATAAAAAACATTCATCTGGAACTAAAAGACAGTGATGGTTCCTTATCTCATAGGCAGTCAATCTCTCAAAAGAGAAAATCCCACTGAGCCAAAACCTACAAAGGAGGCTTAAGAAAGCTGGGGCATCCCGCTGACGGTAATCTCGAAAACAAGAACCGTCAGGAAAAAGTTAGGGATAATAAATCAAAAGAACGAGGTCATTACAAATCCTCAACAACATGAAAAATGTTGCAAAAAAAAGGAGATGATGACTGCCTTCCAAAATTCAACTGGTGTGAGCCATCACCAAAAGGTCGTTCCAAATTCGAATAGAGTTCGACGCACAATTAATTGAGTTTAGGATTGAAGAACATCACGAAGAGCGGGTGGGTACAAACATACTTTGAGCCTTTATCCTTTGTTTCTTAAACTGTGAACCAAGCCACGTTACAACCCTTCAAAAGTCCTAACTGAAGCATGGGTTAGTTCGAAAGCATACTGTTACAAAAGGTATCCTGACTCCTGTAAGGCTTTGCCCTAAATCTTGTGTTGAATTTGTCTTATAAAAAGTTTTCTGCTAAAAAATGCATTTTTCAAAATTTCAATACAAGCATAAACTTTGCGTTATTTGAATATCGTTGTTTGCATATGGCTATTTGTTTGACAGCAAAGAAATTCACACAGTGAATGTTCGGAGGAACGAAAGCTCTCTCGGTGAATGAAGTCACTTCGAGTGGGATGATACTCCCGTTGTAAAAATCTCCTATCAACAAAAGGGGATTTTATATGGTATGGTCCAGTAAACATGGGGCAGTCCAGTCAAGATTTCAACAGATCTTTCAAAGTTCAGTGAACCTGGGGCAGTCCAGTCAAGATTTCAACAAACCTCTCAATTACAGATTAACCTGGGGCAAGTCTCCCTCACCATCACTTGGGGCATTTAAACGTCAATCTCATCAAAGGATTACGTGCAGTCCAAGTGTCCTGGCAATATCACAAGCATCTGATACTAGGGGCAGTGATGAAACCTCTCTGAAATCTTTCTGAAAAGAAATTCAAGTGTCCTCGAGAAGTTTATCACCTCTCTAAGCAGACCTGCAGTCATAGGTTTATTTCCCCAACATTTGTCAAGGATTTATTCTCTAAAACAAAATTACATTTCAACAACATTCTTAACATATGCAGATTGATCGACAGATAAAAGTCATCACCTTTTGGAGTAGTAATTGTCAAAGATTCCTTCATCTTTTGGAGTAGTAATCGTCAAAGATTCCTTCACCTTTTGGAGTAGTAATCGTCAAAGGTTCCTTCATCACCTTTTGAAGTAGTAATCGTCAAAGATTCCTTCATCTTTTGGAGTAGTAATCGTCAAAGATTCCTTCATCTTTTGGAGTAGTAATCGTCAAAGATTCCTTCATCTTTTGGAGTAGTAATCGTCAAAGGTTCCTTCATCACCTTTTGGAGTAGTAATCGTCAAAGATTCCTTCATCTTTTGGAGTAGTAATCGTCAAAGATTCCTTCATCTTTTGGAGTAGTAATCGTCAAATATTCCTTCATCTTTTGGAGTAGTAATCGTCAAAGGTTCCTTCATCACCTTTTGGAGTAGCATTCGTCAAAATTTCCTTCATCACCTGCTGGAAGTTACGACCACCAACAAGATAACGGACAATTGAAGCTCCTAAAAATTTGTATTTCTCAAGAATGAAGACTCTCATCCTTGAAACCTCAGAAGATTGGTATACTCCCAATTTCTGACCCTTAACAGAATGAAGACTCTCATCCTTGAAACCTCAGAAGATTGGTATACTCCCAATTTTTGACCCTTAACAGAATGAAGACTCTCATCCTTAAAACCCCAGTAGATTGGCATACACCCAAGCTCCTGATATCCCCAACAGAATGAAGATTCTCATTCTCAAAGTTGTATATAACCTGAGTTCTTGATATTCCCGACAGAATGAAGATTCTCATTCCCAAAGTGGCAAACAACTTAAACTCCTGAACTTCTTCCAGACAAGAATAAACTTTATCCAGAATCCCGAGTTTTACTCTCCGACAGGATAGCTACTTTTCAACAGTATAGTTATTCCCCACAGAATTCTTATTCCCCAAACAGAATGAAGACTCTCATTCTCAATTCCTCACAGAGTATTCAGATATTCCCCGGTGAAGATCTCCTCAAGACAGGAATCCCCAGTAGATTGGCATACAACCCAAACTCCTGATTCCTTAACGGTGGTCCCAGGACTTCTCATTTTCAACGATCAAAGGATTTTCAATCCCCTACAGCAGTCAAAGATTTCATTATCCAGGATTCGTCTTCCTCAGCAAGATAACTCATCAGCTTACATGCGCATTCATTACATTCATATCATAAACATTGATATAACATACATTGCATCATACATTTCATGCAACATAACTTTGTGTTTCAGCTAATATTTTACCCTTTTCAGGATAAGATTGATAAGCTCAGACTTCTGAAAAAAGTTTACGGATTCTCCAGATATGGATGTTAATCTATCGCTTGTTCAGATTCAGACTTCTGAAAACAGTTTACGGATTCTCCAGATATGGATGTTAGTCTATCGCTTGTTCATATTCAAGACCTCTAAAAACAGTTTACGAGTTCTCCAGATACGGATGTTAACCTATCGCTTGTTCAGATCCAAGACCTCTGAAAACAGTTTACGGGTTCTCCAGATACGGATGTTAACCTATCGCTTGTTCAGATTCAAGACTTCTGAAAACAATTTACGGATTCTCCAAACACGGATGTTAATCTATCGCTTGTTCAGATTCAACTACTGAAAACAGTTTACGGGTTCTCCAGATACGGATGTTAACCTATCGCTTGTTCAGATTCAAGACTTCTGAAAACAGTTTACGGATTCTCCAAACACGGATGTTAATTTATCGCTTGTTCAGATTCAACTACTGAAAACAGTTTACGGGTTCTCCAGATACGGATGTTAATCTATCGCTTGTTCAGATTCAACTACTGAAAACAGTTTACCGATGATTCCAAACATGGATGTCAATTCATTGCTTATTCAGATCCCCAGTTCAGAGATGTTCCAAACATGGATACCTTTCTGATACTCACCCACTCACCAACGACATACAATTCAACAAACATTCTTGGATGGCATCTACAAGCCCATCTCCAACAAGATACAATCACCTTCAGATGGCATCTATAAGCCCATCCTCCTACCAACAATTTCCAGATGGCATCTCTAAGCCCATCCCCCGACAAGATTCTGTCACATCTCCAGATGGCATCTTTAAGTCCATCTCCAAATGGCATCTTTAAGCCCATTCCCTCAAACTACGCTTTAACGAGTGCAAATTTTTCAGGCACTCTAGTGTCCAATCTCCTTTTACCCTCGAGTCGCGAAAGGCAAAAACTGCCAATCTAACTCTTCAGGTTCAAGAAGATTGAACAAGGGCAACTGTTGTACCCCAAAATTTGCCCTCCTCTTTTTCATGAGAAATCACAGCTTCGAGTTTCCTGATTTTTTCAGATTGGCTCAAGAATCGGTCAAACAGACTTTTCTTATCAGTCAAACAAAATTAGGGTTTCCATTAACTTTTGAATCAGTCAAACAAATTATTAGGGTTTCTATTGATTTGGTTGAGTTTGGCTCAGGGTTTGATCAAGCAGACGTTTCTTCGACAATAAATTCAAATTTAGGGTTTGCGCACGCATTCTCAGGAAAATTTGAATCCACAACATTTCATTTAACTGTCGCATGGTTTTGACGCTTGTTCAAGATTCATGTTTGTTTCTCAAAGTCTAAAACATCTGGGATAGAAGCTGAGGCTTCTGATTGAGAGTTTGAAGTGTTGGTTTAATCAGTGAAGTGAAAGGCGTATGGACGTTTGTTTGTTTAACTGTGCAATGCTTTTGGTTATTTGGAACGCCGGACGTTTATTTATTATTTATAATTTCTAAGTTAAAATTATTGGGATAATTTCCAATTATTATAATTCAAGAAATTTAAGTAATTAAATAAACAAGTGCAGAAGAAATCAAGAATTATCTGACAAAAAAAGATTTTTATTCATTGTCAATTGTTTGTTACAAATATTATTTGAATACTGTAAATTTATTTATAGTGTTTACAATAATGTTATTACAAATGATTAGAAATAAAATAAAAGTATATCCAAAATCTCTTGAAGTCTTCATCTTCTACTGTTGCATCCTTTGCTTAACTGATATTTACCTGCAAAAAGAGAAGAAAGAAGTTAATACAGTATGGATTAAAAAGGCATTCTCAGACAGATAATTAAAAGTTCATCATTAAAGGTTGTTGGCCGGAATCAGATTGTTTTTATTTTCATCATATTTTTCTCATCCTCTTTGCAAATCACAAGAAGATATCTCTTCTTGGTTCACAAAGAGGGAAAGAAAAATTGTTTGCAAGCATGGAATTAATTAAATACAAGGCTGCATAAGTTCAAACCAAATTGCAAACTGAACAAACAAGTTGCACATGTGCAAACTGAAAAATGACAAACCAAGTCACAAGTGTAAACAATGGCAAACTAAGTTACAAGAAACTGTCAACCAAACTAAGTTGTCAACAAAGCTGTCAAGGAAGATATCAAAACAGAAAAACTGTCAAGAAAGATATCAAAACAGAAAAGCTAACACTAAGCCATCAAGCTGTCAATGCAGAAGAAAGTACAATATGCAGAATGAAAACCAAATTGCAAGCAACTTGTCAAAATCTCTTCATCACTTTCCAGCCAACACCTTTTCAGAAAATAAGCACTTTAAGCAATTAAATATGCTTTAATAGAGAGAGAAAAGGGAGAGAGAAGTAGAGGCTTACAGTTTTGCAGGCTTAGGAGATAGAAATATAACAAATCAGAATAGTTCAAGAGAGGAAAAAAGAACACACAGAGATATCACAAAAACAAGATATTACCAAAACTGAGAAGAGAAGCCTTGAAGCAAATACAAGCCTTGCAGCTTGCCTATTTCTAAACATAAGCCTGCATACAACCACAAACCTGCATAAAACCCCAGCCTGTATCAAACAACCAGAGGCAAGCCTTAGGACCAAGCCTGTCAAAACCTGTACCACAAACAAGCCTCAAAACTGTCTTCAAGCAAGCAAGCATTCAAGCCAAAACCCTGAAGCCTGAATAAACACAAGCCTGCTCTAAACTACCTTAAGCCTGCATAAAACTAGAAGCCTGCCTGTACAACAAGCAATCAAAAGCAAGCCTGTCAAAGCAAACTCCAACAAGCCTGTCAAAGCCTAAACCCCAACAAGCCTGTCAAAACCTGTATCCCAAACAAGTCTCAAAACTGCCCTCAATCCAAACCAAATAAAAACAAATCCAAATACCCTCAGAATCAAATTCATCACAGGGTCAAACACATCCAAACATCCAAACCATAATGACAGGCGCCTCAGAACTGGGTTCATCATAGGCAATCCCAAACTCAGCATCAAACATCATCAAATACATATCAAAAACATCTCAGAAATCATCATCATTGAGAATCAAAATCCAAAGAGAGGAAGAAGCCAGAAGTAAAAACAACAACAAGGCAAGCAATCAGAAGAAGAAAAGAAGATCCAGAAACGGATGTCCTAGGGTTCTCAGAAGCATTTTCATCATAAAACATACAAGGCTAAAAATACGAAGTACCAGACAAGCCAGCAAGCTCCTGTCATCACATATTCCCCACGCCTTGGCCACCTGAGAAGCGCCGCCGTCCAAACCCTCTATCTCCTCTCCCAAAGCAAAAACCTCAAGGTATCGTTCTCCTCCTTCCTTTCTCTACAGTCTCATATCATAAAACACAAAATAACACAGAAGATCAAAACGTGTCCAAGATTAAATAACATGCAAGAGATAAGAATCCCAAAATCCTAAAAAACGCATGAAGAAGGAATCGTCACTTTTTTTTATCACCTCCTGAGCAACCATGAGGAGGAGGAGTTGGAGGCATCGTGTCTGGTGGCCTAAGGCGATTGGAAGAGATCATCAGAAGCTCACGTTCGAGAGCGAGGAAGAGATGAAGAAGATAGGGAGCGGCGCCGTTCGTGAACAAACCCTTTTTCTGAACAAACCAAATGAACCCTAACAACAAAAATTGTTAAACACCCACTGGGCCTGTCCCTTGAACAAATGCCTAAGCCCATTCAATCCTGGCGTACACCCCCTTTTCTCTTCTTTTTTTAATCCGTTTTTGTTGTTATTTGGGCCCAGCCTGATCTTCCAAGCCCACTCTTTTTTATATACAAACTAATACCCTATTTTTTTTATCACTTTATTTTCCTTTTTTATATATAACTTAAACTAATATTTTTGTTAAATAAAAATAATACATTGACTTTTTTTGTACAAAATTTTCTTAAATGCTTCTTTTTATTTTAGAACAATTAAAAATACATAAATCTTAGGTTATTAAGTTTAAATAATTTTCTTGTGTTTAAAACCCTTTTTTTGTTTAATTAGATCTTGTATATAAAACATTTCACAAAAATATGTAAATAATAGATTTTTTTGTCTTAAAACTTTTTTTGTTTAATAAATCTTTTTATATATAAAAACATCAACTAAAATACCTAAATAATAGTTTTCTTTAACTTAAACATTTTTCTTTTTCTTTTCTTTAAAACTTTTGTTTGTATAGTTAACAAAAACACAAAAATAATAATAAAATACTTAATTTTGCATTAGGTTAATATTTCGATCATTTGTAAATAATCATATGCATGGCACATTACTTTTGTTTATCTTTGATTCTTATACCTTGATTATATTTTTACATGGAGAATGCGACGATTCGATTTGGTTGTAAATAATATTTGGACACTACTATTCTGACAAGACTCATCCCCATTTGTAAATATTTGTACCCCCATCCCTGGATACTTATTTGTAATAGCTTAGACTTTAAATTCCCGCAATTTATCGCTTTTCATATACTGTATAGTAATTAGGGTTTGTATGCGAAGATTCAAAATCAACCGCTAGATAACCTAACACAAGATAAATGCATGACAATCAATACACAATTCACACTTGCACCTCTAGGGTAACCTCGCTTGTTGCCTCGAAAAAATGCAATCATGTCCCTCGAGTATGAGACACTCTAGCAAATGTCCCTTCGATAAATAAAGATCGTTAGTCCCTCGACGACCCTCGATGTTGCCTTCGATAAAACGATCTCGTCCCTTACAAAATTGCTAGAGCGTCTTACAAGTTGCCTTCAATGATTGTATACGATGACCCGCACCTGTCCCGTTCAAACATCCTAACGCAAGGTTGTTCATCAAACACAATGGTGAAACAACACTGTTAAAAGGGTTAAAACACAAGAAAATCTTTGAGTAAAATAGGGTAGACCAACTCTTAGTTACTTGATCAAACTTGCAAAACATCCTTGCCATTTTTCAAAAACACACTTCACAAACACAACTTCTAAACAACTTTCAAAAACATTGAAACATCTTTTCAAAAAGACAAACACCTTTGTAAAACATTCGAGTAAAGAATTGTTACAATGGTTGCCTATACAAGGCATCTTTTTCAAAACATTTTCAAAAACCACACACACAAAGCACCATTTCACACAATTGAAAAGCAAAGGCAAGTGATCTAAAACAAGTAACTAAGAGCCCATGGAAAACCATGGATGAAAAGGGTGCTAGCACCTTCCCTTTTCATAATCTACCCCCCGAACCCACGAAAACATCTCAAAGGTCTTTCCTGTGCTTTTTGACCTTTCCTTAGGATAAATAAAAAGTCGGTGGCGACTCTTGCTAAACCGAACAAGTGCGAATACAAACGCAAAACCTCAAGTCAGTTCTCCCACCGTATCATAGACGCTTATGAGAACGCTAAGATATACAAGGAAAGAACCAAAAGATGGCACGATAAGCGCTTATCCCGGAAAGAATTCAGTGTGGGAGACGTTGTGCTACTATTTAACTCTAGACTTAGGCTCTTTTCTAGAAAACTGAAATCCAGATGGTCTAGTCCTTTTGAAGTTACAAAAATATTCCCTAGCGGAGCAATAGAAATTAAGGATAGGAATAGTGATCCGTTCACAGTGAACGGACAATGATTAAAACAATATCATCACATTGAGAATAGAAACTACGCGAATAGTCTAAAACTTTTAGATTTACCCACTATTTCCCCTTAATGATCTACTGCTAAGCACTATGTCAGGCTTATGACGTTAAAAACACCGCTTAGTGGGAGGCAACCCACCTATTTGTTTTTTCTATTGTTTCTGTATGTTTTTATTTATTACTTTTGATTTTCTTTTTCCATTTCTGCATTTATTTCTTTTAAAGCCTTATTTTCATTATTTTCTTTTCCATTTTTATGAAAATATTTATAAAAATGCTGCTGATTTTCAAACAACTTTATTCGCTACAGGTTTTCTGAAAAAAGTCTTTTTCTATCCTACCTTCTCCCCTGATTTGTTTCCCCATTTAGCATTTACTATGGAAACCACTTTTAGAGGAAGGAACCAAATGAGGAGATTTGAGGAATTGTCACACATGAACATCAGTATGACTTTGTATTATGATGAACCAACCATGGACACTTTAGGTATTAAGGATAGTGTCCTTTATCTGTTTAATCAACTGGGATGGGAAAAAGCCCACATTAAGACTAGGTTTGTTACATACCGCGAGCTTACCCTTAAATTTTTGAGCTCCCTAGTTCATATACCTGAGCGCGGTTTCGGAACCAGAAAAGGATTTATAGCTTTCAGACTATTCGGTATTGAATTCGTTTATAACCATAAAGAATTAGCTGACCTACTAGGATTCCCTAGCGGACCTTTTGCTTTTACTACCACCCAGGCAGAATTAATGGATTTCGAGCTAGATTACTTTTGGGGAACCTTAATCGGAAACTACCACCCTGAGCCAGATAGCATAGACAATAATGAAATACACAACCCCGTTGTCTGCTATTTTCATAAGATTCTAGCCCATACTGTATTCGGAAAAGAACAGAATTGTACTGCAGTGTCTAAGGATGAGATGTTTTTACTGCAATGTATGACCCAAGGCCAACCCGTTAATGCTGTGCCATTCTTGATGCAAACCTTTTCTTGCATTGCTCAGAACCCTAATGAACCGATCATCGTAGGAGGCCTAGTCACCATGATTTCCAATGCCCTCAGACTTAGATACCAACTGCATAGGTGTACACAATTTGGTTCGATCCGCCCTATGAATATTGATTTCTGTTTCGACCTACGAATAATAGGAAATCTAGGTCCTGCACCTTTCAAATACCTGATAAGGGATGAAGTTGTCACTTTATTTACACTTCCAAACCATGCTAAAGTGAGTTCCCACAATCGCGACAAATGGCTTTATGAGCTAAACCCTCCCGACCATCCTTCAACACCTGAGACACCATAATCTTACCAAGTTAATGATGCTAAGATGTCTGATGAGAGTGATCCTGAGACCGTTTCTGGTTACTATGATGGTAACAACATTGCAGAGGATATTGATGCCCCTGAAATAACCAAAGGAGAATACGCTGAAAATTTGAACAAAATCTTTACCACACTGGATGTTTATCAAACTGACATTAATGGAATCAAAGACGAGTTGAAGAGCATGCGTCTGGACAAAATAGGCTTGACTGATATAACTGTGGAGCAATTTTATCACATAAATGTAGCTTTCGAAGATTTAAAAACGCAACTTGGATGAAGTAGCAGAATCAACATTTGTTTTTACTTTTCTTTCTGTTTTATGTTTCTAGGTAGTTTCCCTTTTTTCAAAATTTAAGATTTCATTTTAAACAAGTTTACTTTCTGCAATTTTTAAATTTTTGTTAAAGAACAAATATTTACTTCAATGCAAATTTCAGTTTGTTTTTATTTCATTAAATTTAATGCGTGCTACAGCAAAAATTAAATTCACTGCATATTAATTATCATTCTGCAAATTTTGTTATAAGGTGTGTTGGAATTGATCTGCATGTTTGTTGTGCTGAATTACTGTGTTATAAGGTGTGTTGGAATTAAATTGCTTCACTTATTTCATAAGTGCAATTATTTGTAGTTGTGATGGTCGTAACAACCCTGTGACGAGCGTAACTCGCGTTTCACTGTGTTACGCCCGTCAGCCCCCTGTGACGGTCGTCGTGCGCGTTCGAAAACATCTTCTACTATTACAGAAGTCGTTCTCCTTCCCACTTCTTCTTTCCTTTTTCCCAAACCGTTCCACCACCCATTCAATTTTTTCTTAAATCACCCACTCCAACACTTAAATTCCATCACTCCACTTCTCCATTCACATTCCAAACCCTTTCACATTCCAACCCCCTTTCACGATTCAACCTCTTGCATGCAATATGGCCAACAACCAGCAAATCCCCAACATCACCTTCAGAGCAGGCGACCAAGGTGAAACCCAGAGATCAAAATTCCAGAAATTCCAACGCCGCGGTCTCCAACCAACTCGGTATGTTGACCTCGACTGTCTGAGGAATTTGGGACTGCTTGAGAGCGTCCGACAACTTTTGTAGAATGTAAACTTATGGAATTTGTGCCGCCAACCGCAACCCATCTACGAAACTCTCACCTTGGAGTTTGAGTTCATTTTCCTACATTACCCCTACTGGAGCCACCAACCAACTCTCTGGCGTGGACAAATTCCGTATGTTTGGCACTGAGTATCAGCTGTCACAAACTGATATCGCCCGACTACTCGGTTTCAGTTCTGACAAAGGTGTCCACCTCTGGGTGCCGGACAATTTCGGCGAGGAAGCATTTAATTTATGGCACAGCATGACAAACATTTGTGCCGGCTCTTACGACCACCTCAACGCCACCCATATCCATAATCCGGCTATCCGATATTTTCACCGCATCCTTTGCAACACCATCTTCTCCCGAGATAGCAACCACAAGCTCAACTCCAAGGAGCTTTTCTTCATGCACTGTGCATTCACCGGCCAGAAAATTAACGCCGCTCTATTTCTATTGGCCCATATTCACTCCATCTGCGCTAGAGGCGGAAAACCTTTCTATTTCGGAGGGATTGTCACTTCTCTTGCTATAGCTTTGAATCATGGTGCCGCTCTCACTCATATGTTTTCTATGGCGCTGACATTGCTTACTCTGGACCACTGCAAAGCTGCCCACCTCATCTATGAGCGGGAAGATGGCAAATTCCATCCTGTGATCCGAAACATTCTTTATAATAACATTACTTTGCCTTGCAGGGACCGAATCGACCCTTAAAACAGAGCCAATTGGCTATTCTATCCTGCAGCTCCCGAGGGCCATGTTCCTATTCATGAAGACCAGCCTGATGCCCCCGCAGACGAGATATAAGAAGAGTTGGACAGAGTTGCCCTTGTTCACGACATTCCGGGACCTCCATCTGCACAACCTCCTATCACTCTTGAAGACATTCTCCGAGCCATCCATCAGCAAAATCAAATGGGTGCAACACTTGAAAGAAGACAACATGAGCAATATGACTATTTATATGCACAAAACTCTCAGATTTTGAGTGGCCAGTGGAGCATGAACGGGAGATTGGACGAGGCCCTGTCTGAACTAAACGCTTTAAGGTTGGACGTCAGCACTCTTGGCTACCAAGACAGTGATACCAAAGCCACGCCTACCAGGTGATCACGCACTAGGAGCAGAGGACGTGAACATCAGTAGTTTTATTCTTAAGTAGTTTGCTTTTGTTGTTTCTTTTTCTTTTTGTATTTGTATTTGTATTTCCCCGCCTTCATACCACAACATTGAGGACAATGTCGGATATAGTGTGGGAAAGGTACCTTTCCATTTTCCATTAAACAAGTAATTTTTTACGATATTTCTCAGTTTAAATTCTTCCCCGCTTTATTTAGCCATACCGAAATTTTTTGCTTTATCTTCGCATAGCCCGACATACCTACCTTAACGAAATCCTAGTTAGGAAGCCGAGAATGATTCAACAAGATCGATGCAGTTATGACACCTTAGACTTCCTACTTACGCAATCTGTTTCAATAACCGTTATACCTATATCTTGAGTTTAGTTCTAAAGTAACCCCTAGTAGTTTATACTAGCAGTCAACACCGTCTTGACACAAACCACGTGGGGAGCTGATGAATATAAGTGTTTGATGCCTAATCAATGAAATATCCTTCTTATCTTGCTGCTAAAAAGGAAAAAGTTGCACCAAAATACAAGGTCACATATAAGAGATGAGCAAATAATGAAGGAGTCCATTGTTGGTTAGCTCAGAGGTATCTGGTTCTGAACTTGGTAGGGCGTGCTACGGCTCGATCCCCCATAACCTCCAATTTGGATAATATGTGTAGGGTTGCCACATTCATGTACCAGACCCCGTGCAAAAAAGGATCAAAGTCACTAACCGGTTACTCCACTACGTGCGTGCTAAGACAAAGGGCTTAATGTGATTGCGCTAGAACAAACCGGGTGAAATAGGTACAAGAGACTCTATGTAGAATTATAACGGAATTATTGGACAGTTTGTTTAAAATGGAAGTCCACGACTTAGCTTATTGCTCGTGTCATTAGCATATCGTTAGTGTTTTACTTAAGTATCGGTCGAACTAACGATTGATTTCCCGTAATTGTTTTGAAAATCAAAGGTATGTTATGCATGTGCGCCTGATAAAACTTGTCCGATCTTTCTAAATGATTATTTGCTTGAGGACAAGCAAACGTTTAAGTATGGGGGAATTTGATAACGAGAAATTGTATCATATAATTGCTATGTTTTTAATCTATTTTCATACTGCATTAATCCATTTAACTCCCGATTGTTCCGAGTTTTTATGTCTTTTCACAGGTACAACATGTTTCAAGTCAATTTAGTGAAAAAGATCATATGAAGAAAGCTAACATGAAAATCAGAAGAAACGGAACAAATCTGCAAAGTTCTGCAGATTTTGATGTTGTGACGGTCGTCACACATCTATTACGATCGTAACACGCTCACATCATGAAGAATGCTCGTCACACATCATTGACGAACGTAACGCGCTATTTAAGAGTATTACGACCGTCACCTTAGCCTTACGACTGTCACACGCTTAATTCAACGTCATGAAGAACATGGAGACGTGGGCAACGTAAAGAAAGGAGTATTCACTCCTACAATCTCTCAACCTCACCAACGCCCAGTCCTAGTTTTTCTCCACTAAAGAAGTACAAGTCCATGTTCCTATTATTTCTTAACTGCCAATTTCTCCTCTATAAATAGGAGAGATTTTAATGAAGAAAGGGAGAGAGTTTTTTACAGAATTTCTTGCGGAAGCCCTGCCAAATTTACGAACCATCAGTTTGCATTTTTTTGTTCTTGTTTTATTTCCCTTTTTTACCATTTAATAGCCATTTCCAACATTAGGAAATCGCTATTTTAGTTAGAATTTATTTTTAGCCTCAGACTTCGTTTCAAGCTTCGATTCCGAAGGTTCCAATCTTGCCGACTTGTGGAAGAGGGAGCTTGAGGAATAGTATTATTATTCAGGTTTTTAATCTCATTTAATTTAATTTTAATACAATTTGTTTACGTTAAATTACCGTTATTTATTTATCATGAATGTTTTATTGTTTCCCGGTTATATTTCCTGTCTGTCTGTTTCAAGTACCATGACTAGCTAATTTTCTAGAGTCGGGATGTGATAATAGTAACTAAATGGATTAAATTGTTCCTAAGCTAAAATCCAAATTAACTTAATTTCTGGATGTGACTTTTTATAATTAAAATCAATCTTTTTGTTATGAGAGTAAGAAAATTAGAATAGGTTAGGATCAAGACCACGAGAGTGTGAGGTTTTAACCGGATAGCTAAAGTTAGGCATTTGATTTAAATACAGCGAAAGCGCTTTAAAACGAATTAGATTTTATTAAGTTTTCAAAGAGTATTTTCTAAACACTTATGGGCTAGCAAGAGCAGGCATAGGGTTTGGGGGTATAATCCGAGATAAGACCACGAAAGTGTGAGTTGAGGGTTTTTAAACTGATAATTTCTACAAAACCATTTAAGTTAGACATCTTTATATGCTTAGGTTCGATTAAATCCGCTTAGGTTAACTATATTACATACCGACCGCTTTATCATTATTATTATTATTTCCTTAATTTGATTTAGTTTTCCTCTACTCTAACCTCTGAAAAACCAAACGTGACAACATCTGCCTTAGCTAAACTAGCAAACCTTTATAGCACTAAAGTGATTACAAAGTCCCTGTGGGTTCGACATCTTTTTATTACTACCGCTATAGGCTGTGGACTTGAAGTTAAGATACCGTTAGACACATTAGGTCGATCGCACATCATCTCTGCTGATTTCAACTTTGTTGGTTTCTGGACAATAAAGCTTATAGGCACCTTTACTGTGGTACCCCACCAGTAACATTATTTTGCTTCTATCATCCAGTTTCCATCTTCTAGCTTCTGGAACGTGTTTGTAGCATACAGAACCGAACACCCTCAGATGGTTAACACTTTGCTTATCTCCAGTCCACTTTTCTAAAGGAACAATTTCCTCCAGCTTCTTTGTTGGACACCTATTCAGAACATATGTTGATGTGGCAACAGCTTCTCCCCATAACATGTGAGGTAGCTTCTTCTCTTTCAGCATACTTCCAGACATATCAAGCAAAGTTTTGTTTCTTCTTTCAGCAAGACCATTTTGTTGAGGAGTATATAGAGCAATAACCTCATGTTCTATTCCATTCTCCTCACAGAACTTCTGGTACTCACCTCCACCATCCGTTCTCAGAATCTTCAACTTCTGACCACTCTGCTTCTCAGCCTTCACCTTGAACTTCTGAAACTCAGTAAACACTTCATGCTTGAACTTGACGAGTGTTACCCATGTCATTCTTGTGAACTCATCCACAAAAGAAACAAAATATTTTTTTCCTCTAAGTGAAGATACTGGAAATGGTCTGCACACATCTGAATATACTACTCCCAAAGCATGCTTCACTCTGGGGGCTACTTCTGATGCAAATGGCAATTTGGGTTTCTTTCCTTTCATGCATATCTCACATGACTTCTCAGGCTTCATAATCTTCGAAATTCCATTTACAAGCTTCTTAGGACTTAGATGCCCTAAGCTTCTATAGTTCAAGTGCCCCAACCTCTTGTGCCACAACTTACTGTCGCCTTCAGTGCCTTCTGCACTAAGACACTCTGCTTCAGTTGTTTCTACATTCACCTTGAATATTTTGTTGCTTCCCTGCTCAGATTTCATAATCAACTTTTGATTGGAATCATATAACGTCAAAAGGTTGTCCTTCATAACAACTGAGAACCCTTTCTCAATGAGATGACCCACACTCATCAGATTGCTTTTAATTCCAGGAACATACCAAACATCTTTGATCAGAATGTTTTTTCCATTCTTCACTTTGACTTTGGCATTTTCCATACCTTCTGCATTAAGATACTTATCATCAGCACATCTGATTTTTGTTCTCCATCTGGAGTCAAAGTCTATCAACCATTGTTTGTTCTCAGTCAAGTGGTTTGAACAACCAGTGTCCATATACCACTAATCTTCTGAACACTTTCCATCAGAATCAAAAACCATTGTTTCCTTCCTTTATTTCTACAATCTATGGAAAAATGACCAAATTGTTTACAACAGTAACATTAAACCATCTTCTTGTCATACCTTTCCTTTCCCTTCTGATATTTATTTTCATTAGAAGTTGAGGTTTATGACCTCTGGAATTTATCACCACGTCTATTCTGCTTCTGGTCCTTCTTGACAAAAGAAGCCTTCAGAGCTTGCTCAACTTCCCTCTCAGAAGTTCTTTCAGTCAGACGCAACTCCTGCGCTTCTAGACTGCTTTGCAACTCTTCTATTCTCATGGTTTCCAGATTTTTAGAATGTTCAATAGAAACAACAATATAATTAAACTGAGGAGTAAGAGACCTCAGAGTCTTCTCTATGATTACCAGATCAGAAAGTGTTTATCCACAAGCTTTTATCTCATTAGTGATTAGAATCATTCTGAAGATGTACTCAGAAACTTTCTCACTGTTCTTCATGTTGAGATTCTCATATTACTTTCGCAGGGACTGAAGATTCACCTTCTTATCTGACGCGTCACCACTGTAACATCTTACCAGTATATCTCATGCCTCTTTCGATGTCGTCGAATCAACAATCTTCTCAAACACACTTTCATCCACACACTGATGGATATAGAACAGAGCTCTCTGATCCCTCTTCCTCGTAGCTCTTTCTACAGATCTCTGTTCTTCAGTAGCATCTACTGCAACTGGAACATAACCATTGGTAACAAGATCCAGAACATCCTGAGCACCAAATAGCACACACATTTGTATCATTCATCTGTTACAGCTTTTTCCATCAAAGACTGGAAGTTTAGTCTTCAAACTACTACCTCCACTCATCTTAAACCTTGCACAAATCTCAGATCTCACTCAGTGTTTCCCAAACCCACAGGAATGGTGTGATTTTGTTCAGATTTTTTATTCAAGATTCAACAGAAATAAAGAACCAAAATCAAACACACAGCTCACTTTCACTCGTGTTTCCCAGAATTTCAGAAGAACCAAGTGCTTTGATACCAATTTATTGGTGTAATGTGATGAAATTGAGGAAGAAGAAATAAAGATGACGGCTTCCAATGATTGAAAAGGAATTGAATTGTATTTAATGAGATCTAGGTACACCTATTTATACACAAAGATAACAAAAGATAAGAATGCCACATAGGCCATACAAATGGATAAAACTACCAAATATAGAAAATACTAAATTACCCCTTTAATAGATTTCAATAAAGGAAGGTTTGATCTCCTTTTACAAAATGATGGTAATCTTGTTATGCATTCTATTAACTTACCATCTGGTTATGTTAATGAAAACTACTATAAAAGTCAAACTGTTGGGTTTAATACATCAAGTGTTGGAACTCAATTGGTCTTTGATAAATCACGGCACTTGTATGTCTTGGGAGAGAACAATGAGAAATACAATGTTTCATAAGAAAAGAGTAAAGTCTCTACAACATATTTTTATCCACTACGCCAAATATGGCTTTTAACAGCGCACATTAGACAACACTTTTATACAAAAGCGCTGCTATAAGTGAATTTAAAAAAAAACACAGAAGCTGTATACAATAATAAATAAAAGTGCTGCTAAAAATGTGACCTTAGACAGCGCTTTTAAAAAGCGCTGCTAAAAGTGTTTCTTTAGAAAGCGCTTTATCAAAAGCGCTGGTAAAGGACCACTTTAGACAGCGCTTTTAAAAAGAGTTGTTTAAAGTCATATAAAATTTAAAAAAAAATAATCTCAAAAGAGCTGCTAAAGGATCCTATTAGCCAGTGCTTTTCAAAAGCGTTGCTAAAGGCCCATATTAGCCAGCGCTTCTAAAAAGTGATGTCTAAATCTATATAAATTAAAATTAAAAAAATAGAATCAGTGTATTGTTTCTCTTTTCACAGACTCACGAACACGAAAACCCTTTCCCTCTCATTCTCACAAACATAAACCCTTTCCCTCTCACAAATTGTCGCTATCCAACCAGCCCTTTCCCTCCGTCCTCCGCTGTCTCTCTCGGTTGTCCTCCACCCACACCGATCGGTTCTCAAGGTAGGTTCTTTCTTGAAAATGTATTTATCTCCATTGATGTCCAAACTGAGTTATCCTCCTATTGATAATGTATTATGCTAACATCTAAGACATTATCCTCCTATTGATGTCCAAACTGAGTTATAGATATGCATAACTGAGTTATAGGTATACATTTTGATTTTTCCGTTCTTGGTAGGGCTTGATAACAACAACACTTTTAACATTATTGCATTTTCTGTATTTTAGCATTATTGCACTTTCAGCAACACTTCTAAGATATTATTGTTTTTGAAGTTTGGATTCAGTTCTGTATGTTTCATTATTGTATTTTGTATTATTGTCATGCATTATTGCATTTTGTATCATATTTATTGGTTTGTGATCAAATGTGATGAGAAGTCAGAAGAGGAAGCACTGTTATATATTATAATTTATCTATCACGCTCTCTGTGTATGTGTATATGATTATTAAGTATGAACTTTCTGAATGTTTTTCTTTTGGTTCTTTGATTTGGAATAAAAAAGGTGATGATGGTTTTTTTTGTTATTTTAATTGGTTTCTGAATTATTTATCATGTTTATATTCTCCATGAACTAGTATTTTTTTACTTGTTGGTTGCTTGGTTTCTTTATTTTTAATACTATTTTACTGATATAAATTTCAGAATTGTTAAGCATTATTACTCCTAAATACTGTGTTTCTGTTGGAAAGAAATATAATATGATAGAAAAGATTCATAAGTGATTTGTTTCTCATACAATTTTTCACAAAAAACTTGTCTAAGAATAAATTCTTAAGGTTTGTGGATTTAAGCTATTATAGCCATATATATATATATATATATATATATATATATATATATATATATATATATATATATATATATATATATATATATATATATATATATATATATATATATATATATATATATATATATATATATATATATATATATATATATATATAAATATATATATATATATATATGTATGTATATATATATATATATATATATATATATATATATATATATATATATATATATATATATATATATATATATATATATATATATATATATATATATATATATATATATATATATATATATATATATATATATATATATATATATATATATATATAACTTGTTTTTGGTGACCCCTTTGTATTGGTGTAGTTAGTCGAAGACCATCACCGATTCGAAGAACATCAAAGTCGCATCATCCGCCGTCGACACCAATAACCCCTTTTCTTTCTTTGGTAAGTCAAGTTCAAATTCTATATGTATCGATCAATTAAAAAACACAATTATTTTTATATAGATATATTTATATATATATATATATATATATATATATATATATATATATATATATATATATATATATATATATATATATATATATATATATATATATATATATATATATAACTTGTTTTTGGTGACCCCTTTGTATTGGTGTAGTTAGTCGAAGACCATCACCGATTCGAAGAACATCAAAGCCGCATCATCCGCCGTCGACACCAATAACCCCTTTTCTTTCTTTGGTAAGTCAAGTTCAAATTCTATATGTATCGATCAATTAAAAAACACAATTATTTTTATATAGATATATTTATTTTTAGTCCATGTTAATAACTCTAGAAATAAATTTCTAGAAATAATTCGTTTAATTCATACAAAAAGGGAATAATCCGTTTATAGTGTTTTTGTTTACTTGAATTAGTAGGAAAAAATGGATAAAAAATGGATGTATGCTGATCGATTATCAAAAGAGTATGAGAATGGGGTATTAGAATTCGTTAAGTTTGCGGTTGAACACGCCAAATACCCCAGTCGAATGAAGTGTTCTTGCTTGGGTTGTTGTTATGTGGGTTGGGTTGACTCAGATGGATTGAAATCACATTTGCTAATGCATGGAATTGATAGAAGTTATACGTGTTGGATATTTCACGGTGAAAAAAGTAACGACAACGTTGAACCGAGGGAGAAAAGTAGTACGGCCTATGCTTAAGACGACAAGGACACATATTCATATGATTTTGATCGAGTCGAAGAGATTGCAGATGCACTTGAAGAAGATCTTCAGGATTGTCCCAAAATGTTTAAGAGATTGGTAAGCGATATAGAGAAATCGTCGTATAAAGGTTGCACTAAATTCACAAGATTGTCTGCGGTATTAAAGTTGTACAACTTAAAGACGGGCAATGGATGGTCAGATAAAAGTTTCATAGAGTTATTAGCCCTTATGAGAGATATGCTTCCGGAGGATAATGTTCTTCCTAATCGAACCTATGAGGCCAAAAAAATGTTGTGCTCTATTGGCATGAGATATGATAAGATACATGCTTGCCTAAACGATTGTGTTTTGTTTCGAAACGAATATGAATCGTTAAATGAGTGCCCTAAATGTGGTTTGTCTCGATATAAGAAAAAGTTGTTTCCAGCAAAAGTCTTATGGTATTTTCCTATAATTCCGAGATTTAGGTGCATGTTTCATAGTGAAACCGATGCAAGACACCTGACTTGGCATGAAAATGAAATAATTATTGATGGAAAGTATCGACATCTGGAAGATTCACCACAGTGGTCGAAAATTGATAATGATTATCTTGATTTTGGAGAAGAAGCAAGAAACCTTCGCTTGGCTTTATCTAGTGATGGAATGAACCTGCATGGTCTTCAAAGTATCTCACATACCACATGACCTGTGATTCTTATGATTTATAACCTACCTCCATGGCTATGTATAAAGCGTAAGTACATGATGTTATTTATGTTAATTTCTGGGCCTAAACAACCAGGGAATGACATAGACGTATACTTGACACCTTTGATCGAAGATTTAAAGATTTTATGGGAGAATGATGTGTCTGCGATTGACCTAATGTGTCTAACGGTATCTTAACTGCAAGTGCACAGTCTATCGCGGTAGTAATAAAAAGATGTCGAACCCACAGGGACTTCGTAATCACTCTAGTGTTATAAAACATATTAGTTTAGCTAAGGCGGAAATTGTCACGTTTGGTTTTTTAGAAGGTTAAAACTAAAGGGAAACTAAATTCAATTAAGGGAATTAATATTAAAGTGCTCGGAGCATAATGATTTGAACCTATGCAAATTAAGTTGTACCTAAGCATATAAAAATATTTAACTTAATTGTTCTGTAGCACTTATCAGTTTAAAAACCCTCGATTCACACTCTCGTGGTCTTACCTCGGATCATACTCCTAAAGCCAAATGTCTGCTCTCGCTAGTCCATAAGTGTTTAGAAAGCATCTTTTTGAAAACTAAATAAGTCTAATTCGTTTTAAAGTGCTCTCGCTGTATTTAAATCAAATGCCTAACTTTAGCTATCCGGTTAAAACCTCACACTCTCGTGGTCTTGATTTCTCCCTATTTCACTTTCTTTACTCTCGTAATAAAAAGCTTAATTTTTAATTATAAAAAGTCACGCCCAGAAATTAAGTTGATTAAAGTTTTAGCTTAGAAATACATTAATTTATTCGGTTACTTCATCACACCCCGACTACGGGTATTTAGCTACTCATAATGCTCGGAATTAAAAAGCAGGAGATAAATTCAGAAAACAATAGCGCATGCGTCATGAATAAAGAATAGAAATATAACATAAATAAAATTGCAATTATATCAAATACAATAAAAACCTGAAAAGCAATAAAATCCGAGATCCTTCTTCCACAAGCCGGCAAGATTGGAACGTCGGAATGAAAATTTAAATGGATGAAATTCGGAAATAAAATCGAGATTAAAAGTCGGCAGAGCTTCTGCAAGGTTTTTGTGAACTAAACTCTCCTCCCATTTCTTTCTAAGTCTAAGCTATATATAGAGAGTAAAAGTACGGTTGGAATTATATTTGAGTTCCTAGATTCTTGGTTTTACTGAGAAAAATGAGGAGAAAGTGGCCTTGGAAGTTGGAGAGAAATTAGGCACGTATGCATGCTTTGCTTGACCACTTCATTTTGCTTTACCACGTTCTGTTGCTTGACCACATACAGAATTTACCACTTATAAGCTTGTTACGGGCATGGCTGCTGCGTTACGCGCATTTTTCATAAGCTAGCGCGTTACGTTCGTGGCAGGGGTGTGACGGTCGTCACACTCTTCTGAAGCGTCTTACGGTCGTGGCAGGGGTGTGACGACCGTAATAGCAGCAAAAATGGATTTTTTAGACAGATTTATCTTTTCTCTTTGGTCTTGGCCGCAATCTCGCACATTTCACGTTTCTTCTTAGTTTGAGCTGAGATATATTGTACCTGCATAAAACCATACAAAACTCGGAATATTCGAGAGTTAATCGGGTAAATACGACATAAAACGGATAAATTTTATGGTAAATATATGATATGATTTCGCGTTATCATATCCTCCCATACTTAAACCTTTGCTTGTCCTCAAGTAAATAGTCGTGAAAAATCGGACAAGTGTTCGCTAGGCGCACGTGCACGACATACCTTTTGTTTTCAAGATAAAACACAGGAAACCAATCGTCAGTCGGTCGGTACTCGAGTAAAACGTCAGTGATATGCCAATGACACAATTGAGTCGCGTATTTCCACCTTAACAAACCGCTTAAGCGTTTCATCATATTTAAACCTCGATCCTCTTGTGCTTTTTCGCCCAGTTTCGTTCTGGCGCAATCACATTAAGCCCTTTGTCTTTGCACACACGTAGTGGAGTAGCCGGTTAGTGACTTTGATCCTATTTTTTTCGCAGAGTCTGGTACACGGATGTGGTTACCCTGGATTTTTCCAAATTGGAGGTTGCGGAGGATCGAGCCGTAGCACACCCTACCAAGTTCAGAACCAGATACCTCTGAACCAACCAACAATGGACTTCTTCTCTTATACTTATGTCTCATATGTGATCTTTGTCTTTTGGCACAAGATTTTCTTTGTTTAGCATCGAGGTGAGAAGGGTGTTTCATTGATTAGGCATCAAACACTTATATTCATCGGCTCCCCACGTGGTTTGTGTCCAGACGGTGCTGACTGCTAGTATAAACTACTAGGGGTTACTTCAGAACTTAAAAATCGAGGTGTGCATATAACATTTTGTTTAGAAGGGTTGAATAAGTAGGATGTTAGCGGTGTCATAGTCGTATTGATTTTGTTTACTCGTTCTCGTCTTCCTAACTAGGTTTTCGCTTTAAGGTAGGTATGTCGAGCTGTGCAAGCAGAGAAATTTTTTTTGGTATGGCTTAAAATACGGGGAAAACTTGAAAAACTTGAAAATATCATAGAGTTACCATAACTTTACTACAACATGAAGAAAATATAACGTCTCTCCTACACTATATCAGACATTGTCTCAATGTCTTGATATACGGCAGGAAAGATTACAAATAGAAAAACTGACGGAAAGGGAAATAAACGGAATACAGAAACAAAAGAAAACTACTGGTGGCTTCGGCCTCGGCTTCGAGTGCGGGAGCGTCGGGTAGGTGTGGCCTCGAGGTCGGTATCGTGCGAGCCAAGAGCGGTGACGTCCATGTGTAAGGCGTTTAGCTCGGAGAAAACTTTGTCCATCTTCTCGTTGACGTTGCGCTGGCCGCTCAGGATTTGGACGTTTTGTGCATGTAGAGTGTCATACTGCTCTTGATGCTTCCTTTCAAGAGCTACAGCCATCTGATTTTGCTGATGGAGGGCTTTGAGGATGTCCTCCATAGTAAAAGGAGGTGGTGCAGAAGAAGACTCAGGAATGTCGGGAGCAGGTGTTTCGCGGTCCAATTCCTCCTGGATCTCGTCAGTAGGAGCATCTGGTTGGGCATCATGCACGGGAGCATGGCCGTCAGGGGCATCAAATAGCCAATTGGCTCGATTATTCGGATCGATACGGTCCCTGCAAGGCAAAACAATGTTAGAATAAACAACGTTACGGATCATTGGATTGAACTGGCCGTCGTCCCGTTGGTGAATGAGATGAGCAGATTTGCAATGGTCTAAGGTAAGCAAGACTGGTGCTCTGGAGGGCAGATGGGCAAGGGTGTCGCCATGATTCAGGGCCAATGCAATAGAAGTGACAAGCCCTCCGAAATAGAAGGGTTTGCCGCCGCGAGTGCAAATAGAATGAATATGGGCCAAGAGGAATGGTGCGGCGTTGATTTTCTGATTGGTAAACGCACAATGCATGAAGAACAACTCTTTGGAGTTAAGCTTGTGGTTACTATCCCTTGCGAAAATGGTGTTGCATAAGATGCGATGGAAGTAGCGAATGGCGGGGTTATGGATTTGGGTAGCATTGAGGTGATCGTAGGAGTGAGCCCGATTGTTGGTCAGGCTATGCCAAAGGTTAAAGGATTCCTCATGGAAGGTGTCAGGCACACGGAGGTGAGCGCCTTCATCAGTACAGAAGTCGAGCAATCTACCGAATGCATTTTGAGAGAAGTCGTATTCGGTTCCGAAAATGCGAAACCGCACCGCACCGGTGAGTTGATTTGTTGGACCATTGGGAGTGATGTAGCATAATGAATTGAGGAACTCGAGGGTGAGATTCTCGTACGTTGGTTGGGGCTGGCTACAGAGGGTCCAAAGGTTGACATTCTGTAGGAGATGTTGGACACTTTCAAGTAATCCGAGGTCTCTGAGGCAGTCAATGTCGATGAACCTCGTTGGATGGAGGCCTCGGCGTTGGAAGTTCAGGAACCTCGTGCGCTGGGTTTCACCTGCTTCACCATCGCGTAAGTAAATGCCTGGGATTTGTTGGTTGATGTTTGTCATTTTAGAATGCTAAAGCGTTAGAGATAGTGGGTTTGGGTTGTGGGATGGAGTTTGTGAGGGATCGGTTGTGAGATGTATATAATGAGGAGGGGAAAATTGGGAAGGTTGAAAATTAATGGAGAATGAAGGTGAGTTAAGTGGTGTGAGTGGGGATTGATGGAGGGAGTGGGAAGGTTTTGAAATAGTGGAAAAAGAGGGAAGGTTGCAGAAGAAGCGTTACTGTCTGCTACAAGGGTCACTGATGTAACCCGTGTTACGGTCGTAACACAGGAATGACGATTGTAACACACTAAAAGGCGTGTGGCGAATGTAAGAGGGGTGTGACGGTCGTAACAACTGCAAAATGTGCAATTCCTTAACAGACTGTGTTGTATCAAGTCTGCAACATTCTATCTCTACACAGAAGCATTTTAATAGCAATATAAATTCAATGGTATACCAAGAAAATGCAAGCATATATGTTCCAAAACATCACATCATCAGCAATTAGAGTAAAAGCCCGCAATTTATGTAAAGCATTATAATTTATGCAGAGGAATCTAGCAAACCAGTATTAAACAACTGAAACGATGATTTCGTAAAACTGCATGTTCAACAACAGAAACTCAAAAATTACATAAAGATAAATTTGTTCTAAATTTAAAACTAAACTGAAAGTGTGCAAAAATGGGAAACTTCCTAGAAACAAAACGAAATGAAATATAAAACGGTAGCTGCCTTTCGTGACTTCATCCAAGCTTTGCTTTAATTTCTTCGAGTGAATTATGAATGTAATAAAATTGCTCCACGGTTATGTCGGTTAATCCCATTATCTCCAGATGCATGCTTTTTATTTCATCTTTTAATCCATTAATGTTAGTCTGGTAGGTGTTAAGGGTGGTAACAATTTTATTAAGGTTATCAGTGTTATCCGTCTTTGTTGTTTCAGGGGCTGCATGGGCTTCCTCCATGTTGACATTTTCGTAATAACCAGGAGGAGTCTCGGGGTCACCCATGTCGGACATAATATCATCAAAAATTTGATAATCTTGCGGTGTCTCAGGTGTAGGAGGGTAGTCGGGTGGGTTTAGCTCATAAAGCCAGTTATCACGGTTATGGACACTCACTTTGTCATGGTTTGGAAGGGTGAATAAGTTTACAACTTCATCTCTTATCAGATAGTCATAAGGTGGGTAAGCATGGTTTGCTATCATACGGCGGTTAAAGCAAAAAGCAAGATTCATGGGACGAATCGTACCAAAATGTGGGCACCTATTCAGCTGGTGTCTTAGGCCGAGGGCATGTGCAATCATTGTGACCAGGCCACCTATGATGATTGGTTCATCAGTGTTATCGATAATGCGGTGAAAGGTTTGCATCAGGAATGGTACGGAATTAACGGGGTGGCCTTGGTGCATACAATATAGTAAAAATATCTCGTCCTTAGACACTGCAGTCTGGTTCTCCTCTTTCCCGAATATAGTATGGGCTAGAATCTTATGGAAATAACGGATAGCAGGGTTATGAATTTCATCATTGTCCATGTTATCCGGACCAGGGTGATAATTACCAGTCAAAGTTCCCCAAAAGTAGTCTAGCTCAATATCCATCAGCTCAACCTGGGTAGTGGAATAGGCAAAAGGGCCGCTAGGGAATCCTAACAGGTCAGCTAGTTCCTTATGATTGTAAACAAAATTAATGCCAAAGAGACGGAAACTTATGAATCCTTTACGGGTTACTTTTCCATGTTCTGGTAAATGGACTAGTGAGCTTAGAAATTCAAAGGTGAGCTCACGGTAGGTGGTAAACCTAGTCTTAATAAGGGCTTTTTCCCACCCCAACTGGTTAAACAAGTACATAACACTATCCAATATACCTAAGGCATTCATAGTGGGTTCATCATGATAAAGTGTTATGCCAATGTTTCTTTTCGACAATTCCTCGAATTTTCTCTTTTGATTTCTACCCCTAAAGGTGGTTTCCAAGAAATTATGCGATTTTGGTTCCATGGTTATTGTTAATTCGGGGAAACAAGTCAGGAGAGAAGGTAGAAGAGAAACAAAAACTTTTCAGAAATCCTGTGGCAAGTAAAATTATTTTTGAAATTAGCAGCAGTTTTCATGAAAATTATAACAGAAGAAAGAAAATTAAAAATGAAACTTAAATAGAAATAAATGTAGAAATGAAAAGCATAATAAATAACAATTAACAAATAGGTGGGTTGCCTCCCACTCAGCGCTGTTTTTAATGTCAAAAGCCTGACATAGTGCCTAACAGCAGATTATTCGGGTGAAATATCGGGTAATTTTAAAAGTCTTAGACTATTCGTATAGTCTCTATTTTCAGTGTTATTATATATTTTTAACCGCTGCCCGTTTACTGTAAACGGGTCAGTATTTCTACCCTTAATTTTTATCGCTCCGCTAGGAAACACTTTTGTAATTTCATACGGACCTGACCATCTAGATTTTAATTTACCAGGGAAAAGCCTAAGTCTTGAGTTAAATAATAGTACGACATCTCCCACACTAAATTCTTTCCTAGATAAACGCTTATCATGCCATTTTTTAGTTCTTTCTTTGTATATTTTAGCATTCTCGTAAGCATCTAATCTTAACTCTTCTAATTCATTTAAATCCAGGACTCGTTTTTCTCCCGCAGCAGTGTAGTTCATGTTGAGCGTTTTAATTGCCCAATACGCTTTGTGTTCTAATTCTACTGGGAGGTGACAGCATTTTCCGTATACGAGCTTGAAGGGTGTAGTTCCTATAGGGGTCTTGTAGGCCGTCCTATAGGCCCATAAAGCTTCGTTGAGCTTTGATGACCAATCCTTCCTGGTTGTGGCTACAGTTTTTTCTAAGATCTGCTTAATTTCTCTGTTCGATACTTCGACTTGTCCACTGGTTTGTGGGTGGTACGGTGTCGCTATACGATGTTTCACTCCATACTTAAATAGTAATTTGTCGAATATCTTTGAGATGAAATGGGAGCCACCGTCACTAATGACGAGTCTCGGTACACCAAATCTTGGAAAAATTATGTTTCTAAAGAGTTTGATTACCACTCGGGTGTCATTTGTAGGAGAGGCTATGGCCTCGATCCATTTTGAGACATAATCAACCGCGACGAGTATATATTTGTTTCCAAAAGAAGATGGGAAGGGTCCCATGAAATCGACTCCCCATACGTCGAAGATTTCTACCTCTAGTATTCCCCTTTGAGGCATTTCATCGCGTCTTGAAATATTGCCGGTGCGTTGACACCGATCGCAATTTCTAACAGCGATGTGGACGTCTTTCCACAGATTAGGCCAGAATAGGCCAGCTTGTAAGATCTTTGCACAAGTTTTGGAAATGCTTGCGTGTCCCCCGTAAGGAGATGAATGACAGTGGGAAATGAAATCTTCTATCTCTTCCTCGGGTATGCATCGACGGAAGATTCCGTCTGGTCCTCTTTTAAACAGTAAGGGCTCGTCCTAATAGTAGTGTTTGAGATCGTGGAAGAATTTCTTTTTCTGTTGGTAGGTAAGGTCTGGTGGGAGCGCGTTTGCAGCTAGATAGTTAACTATGTCGGTATACCATGGCAATCCCATGGTTGCATGGATTGCTTTTACGGCTTCCTTGGGTTTTGGTTCGTTTAGGTTTAAATGAGCCAGGTCGTCCCTTATTTGGGTTATCAGATGTTCATATGGAAAATCGTCGTTAATCGGCACTTGTTCGGGTTTTATATCTTCCAATCTTGACAAGTGATCCGCTACGACGTTTTCGATCCCTTTTTTATCCTTAATTTCTAAGTCAAATTCTTGCAAAAGCAGGATCCACCTGAGGAGCCTTGGTTTTGCATCTTTCTTATTTAATAGATATCTTATAGCAGCGTGGTCCGTGTAGATGATGATTTTCGCTCCTACTAGATAGGAACGGAATTTGTCAAGCGCGAAGACGACTGCTAATAGCTCTTTCTCAGTCGTGGCGTAGTTCATTTGGGCTGGATCTAGCGTTCTGCTAGCGTAGTAAATAGCGTGTAGTTTCTTGTCTTTCCTCTGTCCAAGAACTGCGCCTACGGCGTAATCACTCGCGTCGCACATGATTTCGAAGGGTAAATTCCAATCAGGTGGTTGCATGATTGGTGCGGTGATAAGGGCTGATTTTAGGGTTTCAAACGCTTTATGACAGTCATCGTTGAATACGAACTCAGCGTCTTTCATTAACAGACCGGTAAGTGGTTTAGTAATTTTTGAGAAATCTTTAATGAATCGCCGGTAAAAACCGGCGTGTCCTAAAAAGCTTCGTATTTCTCTAACGGTCTTAGGTGGTCAAAGTTCTTTTATGACATCTATTTTGGCTTTGTCAACTTCAATCCCTTTATTGGATATGACATGTCCTAGTACGATTCCTTCTCTGACCATGAAATGGCATTTTTCCCAATTGAGCACGAGGTTTACTTTTACGCACCTTTCTAAGACTTTTTCCAGGTTTGATAGACATCCTTCGAAACTTCCCCCACACACTGAGAAATCATCCATGAATACTTCCATGATGTTGTCTATAAAATTTGCAAAGATTGACATCATACATCGTTGGAAGGTAGCTGGGGCATTACACAATCCGAAGGGCATTCGTCTATATGCGAACGTTCCATACGGACACGTAAAGGTAGTCTTTTCTTGATCGTCAGGGTGAATGGGAATTTGAAAAAATCCGGAGTAACCGTCTAGATAGCAGAAATAAGAATGTTTGGCTAACCGTTCTAGCATTTAATCTATGAAGGGTAGAGGAAAATGGTCTTTTCGAGTGGCTTTGTTTAGTTTTCTATAATCTATACACACTCTATGTCCATTGACTACTTTTTGAGTTATTGGTTCGCCTTTTGCGTTCTTAACAACGATGATACCTCCTTTCTTGGGCACCACGTGTATTGGGCTCACCCACTTACTATCAGAGATCGGGTATATGATTCCAACTTCCATAAGCTTTGTAATTTCATCTCTGACTACAGTGCTAAGAATCGGGTTAATCCTTCTTTGAGGTTCTCTAGAGGTTTTACAATCCTCTTCTAGCAAAATACGGTGCATACAAATTGAAGGACATATTCCTTTCAAATCAGATATGTTATACCCTAGTGCGGTTGGATACCTTCTTAGGACGCCTAAAAGTTTTTCAGTTTCGAGCTTTCCTAAGTTGGAGTTTACTATTACTGGTCACGTGTGTTCGGTATCAAGGAATTCGTATCTTAGATTCTTAGGTAAAATTTTCAATTCTACACTGGGGTTCTTCGGGCATGGCATGCGATCAGGCGTGAGTGCTAAGCTTTCGTTTAGACTGTCATCGTTTTCGAATGTTGGAGAGGTTTGGATTTCCATTATCTCAGAATATTTTGTCTGTTTTGCTTCCATTTCCCTTACGCACTCGTCTATGACATCTATAAGATGACATGTGTCGTTCATGGCTGGTGCTTGTAAGAATTGAGTAAGGATGAATTCCACTTTTTCTTCCCCAACTTCGAACGTTAGTCTGCCCTTCTTTACATCAATTATAGCTCCGGCGGTGGCTAGGAAGGGTCTCCCTAGTATGATGGGGGTAACTGAGTCCTCCGTTATGTCCATGATGATGAAATCGGTCGGGATATAGAATTGACCTATTCTAACTGGAATGTTTTCCAGTATACCTACAGGGTATTTAACCGATCGGTCGGCTAATTGGACAAAGATTTTCGTGGGTCTGAGTTCTCCCATCTCTAGATTTTTGCAGATAGATAAGGGCATGACACTAATGCTTGCTCCTAAGTCACATAGAGCTTTGTCTATGACAAATTTTCCAATATTACAAGGTATAGAGAAACTACCTGGGTCTTTTAGCTTAGGAGGCATATTGTTTTGAATGATCGCGCTACACTCGGCAGTGAGTGTAACTGTTTCGTTATCTTCTATCTTTTTCTTGTTGGATAGGATTTCCTTAAGAAATTTAGCGTACGAGGGAATTTGAGTGATGGCTTCTGTAAAAGGTATTGTTATATTGAGTTGTTTCAGAAGTTCAACGAATTTCTTGAATTGGCCCGTCGTTTTGGAATTTGTAAGTCTCTGAGGATACGGGATTGGTGGTTTATAAGGTGGTGGAGGTACATAAGGCTTCTCTTGCTCCACTGCCTCTTGCGTTTCGCTTTCCTTTTCTTTTTCTCTGGGTTCATTGGCTTTTTCAGTCGGCTCGCTCTATTTTTGGTACATGGCTGGATTTTCTAGTCTCGGGTCAACAGGTCCGTCGAGTTCTTTTCCACTTCTCAGTATCACAGCATTAGCATGTCCTTTTGGGTTGGGCTGTGGTTGACCAGGAAAAATTCCAGCCCGTGCTGCAGTAGGTGCTTGTTGTTGAGCCACTTGTGAAATTTGCGTTTCAAGCATCTTGTTATGGGTGGCTAAAGCATCAACCTTGCTAGTTAATTGTTTTATCTGCTCATTAGTATGTAAATTTTGATTCATAACGTCTTTATTAGTCTGAGCTTGGGAAGCAATGAAGTGCTCTATCATGATTTCTAGGTTAGATTTCCTAGGAGCATTAGGTCCATTACCAGGATGATTTGGGGTAGCTTTTGGATAACCGGGTGGAGTGGCAGGAGCTTGTCCAGGCGAGTATAACGCGTTGTTACTTTTGTATGAAAAATTCGGATGATTTTTCCAACCAGGGTTATAGGTATTGCTATAAGGGTTCCCTTGTACATAGTTTGCTTGTTCAGCTGGAACTCCTGTTAGAAGTGGGCATTCTGGAGCAAGATGTGATTGAAGACCACATAGATCGCAAGTTTGGGCAACTGCAGCCACGGTAGCTGCAGGAGTAGTGGTAAGGTTCTCTAGCTTTTGGGTAAGAGCTTCCACTTTAGCATTGACTTGGTCCAGGATATTCACTTCGGACATTCCACCTTTGGTTTGGGATTTCTCCACATTAGCTCTTTCGCTTCCCCATTGATAGTGGTTTTGGGCCATACTTTCGATAAGTTGATTTGCTTCGGCATATGGTTTATCCATCAGTGCGCCACCAGCAGCGGCGTCTATATTCATTCTTGTGTTATACAAGAGACTGTTATAAAACGTATGAATGATTAGCCATTCTTCTAAACCATGATGAGGACGGAGTCTAATCATATCCTTGTAACGTTCCCATGCTTCGAAAAGTGATTCGTTATCTTTTTGTCTAAAACCGTTGATGTTAGCTCTAAGCATAGCAGTTTTGCTTGGTGGGAAATATCTAGCCAAGAAGACTTTTTTCAATTCATCCCATGTGGTGATTGAATTTGAAGGAAGAGATTGGAGCCAGGCTCGGGCTCTGCCTCTTAAAGAAAAAGGAAATAGGCGCAATCGTATCGCCTCGGGGTTTACACTATTAGCTTTTACAGTGTCTGCGTACTGCACAAACACTGACAGATGTAGGTTAGGGTCGTCAGTAGGGGATCCAAAAAATTGGTTCTGCTGAACGGCGGATAGAAGCGAAGGTTTCAGCTCGAAATCATTTCGAGCGATAGCAGGGGCGGCAATGCTGTTGTGAGGTTCCGCTTGCGAAGGAACTGCGTAGTCCTTAAGAGCGTGAGGCGGATTTGGTACGTCAGCCATTGTCGATTCTTCGATAAATTCTGGTAATGAGATATCAGGAATTTTAGTTGGAGGAAGATTGTTGAGAGATCGGTATTCTTGAATTCGGCGTCTTAATCTTAAGTAACGCTCGATATCGTTAATTTGTAGATGCAAAGGCTCGTTTTGAGAACGAGTGTTTGGCATACAACAGAGGGAAATATAAAAAGTTGCCTTAGTCTAGACAGCGTTGTTTTCAGATTACACTAGTGACTAAACTAAAGTCTTCGGCAGCGGCGCCAAAAACTTGATGTGTCTGCGATTGACCTAATGTGTCTAACGGTATCTTAACTGCAAGTGCACAATCTATCGCGGTAGTAATAAAAATATGTCGAACCCACACGGACTTCGTAATCACTCTAGTGTTATAAAACAGGTTAGTTTAGCTAAGGCGGAAATTGTCACGTTTGGTTTTTTAGAAGGTTAAAACTAAAGGGAAACTAAATTCAATTAAGGGAATTAATATTAAAGTGGTCGGAGCGTAATGATTTGAACCTATGCGAATTAAGTTGTACCTAAGCATATAAAAATATTTAACTTAATTGTTCGGTAGCACTTATCAGTTTAAAAACCCTCGATTCACACTCTCGTGGTCTTACCTCGAATCATACTCCTAAAGCCAAATGTCTTCTCTCGCTAGTCCATAAGTGTTTAGAAAGCATCTTTTTGAAAACTAAATAAGTCTAATTCGTTTTAAAGCGCTCTCGCTGTATTTAAATCAAATGCCTAACTTTAGCTATCCGGTTAAAACCTCACACTCTCGTGGTCTTGATTTCTCCCTATTTCACTTTCTTTACTCTCGTAATAAAAAGCTTAATTTTTAATTATAAAAAGTCACGGCCAGAAATTAAGTTGATTAAGGTTTTAGCTTAGAAATACATTAATTTATTCGATTATTTCATCACACCCCGACTACGGGTATTTAGCTACTCATAATGCTCGGAATTAAAAAGCAGGAGATAAATTCAGAAAACAATAGCGCATGCGTCATGAATAAAGAATAGAAATATAACATAAATAAAATTGCAATTATATCAAATACAATAAAAACCTGAAAATCAATAAAATCCGAGATCCTTCTTCCACAAGCCGGCAAGATTGGAACGTCGGAATGAAAATTTAAATGGACGAAATTCAAAAATAAAATCGAGATTAAAAGTCGGCAGAGCTTCCGCAAGGTTTTTGTGAACTAAACTCTCCTCCCATTTCTTTCTAAGTCTAAGCTATATATAGAGAGTAAAAGTACTGTTGGAATTATATTTGAGTTCCTAGATTCTTGGTTTTACTGAGAAAAATGAGGAGAAAGTGGCCTTGGAAGTTGGAGAGAAATTAGGCACGTATGCATGCTTTGCTTGACCACTTCATTTTGCTTTACCACGTTCTGTTGCTTGACCACGTACATAATTTACCACTTATAAGCTTGTTACGAGCGTGGCTGCTGCGTTACGCGCATTTTTCATAAGCTAGCGCGTTACGTTCGTGGCAGGGGTGTGACGACCGTAATAGCAGCAAAAATGGATTTTTTAGACAGATTTATCTTTTCTCTTTGGTCTTGGCCGCAATCTCGCACATTTCACGTTTCTTCTTAGTTTGAGCTGAGATATGTTGTACCTGCATAAAACCATACAAAACTCAGAATATTCGAGAGTTAATCGGGTAAATACGACATAAAACGGATAAATTTTATGGTAAATATATGATATGATTTCGCGTTATCAGAGAACAGGGTGGAGGTTTATGATGGATATAGGAACTAAAGTTTCAATTTGAGGGCGATGTTGTTTGGCACAATTAATGATTTTCCAGCATACGGGAATCTATCTGGGTATAGCATTAAAGGTCAACGTGTGTGTCCTGTTTGTGAAGATTAAACTGATACGACACATTTGAAACTTTGTCAGAAGAATGTGTTTCTCGGTCATCGTAGATTCTTACATTCTAAACATCACTATCGTGCATGGAGAAAAGCATTCAATGGAGACACCGAGCAACGTAAAGCTCCACCTGCATTCTCAGGTGATCAAATTTTTGAAAAGGTGAAAGATGTGTGTACTTAGTTTGGCAAGCATTTTGCGCATATGGTTGTCAAAGGTGGGTGGAAGAAGAGATCGATTTTTTTTGAATTGCCATATTGGAAGTCTCTGTATGTGAGACATTTTCTCGTTGTTATGCATATTGAAAAAAAATGTATTTGAAAGTGTTACTGGTACGTTACTCAATATTAAAGGAAAGTCTAAGGATGGCCTTAAAGCAAGGGAGGACATGTTAAAGATGGGAATACGAACTGAACTAGGACCCATGAAGAAAGGAAGCCGAACATATCTACCACCTGCTGCTTTTACTCTATCTAGAAAGGAGAAAAAGATATTGTGTAAGTTTCTAAGTGAAGTTAAAGTTCCATAAGGATACTCTTAAGATATTAGAAGACTTGTGTCTATGAAAGACCTCGAGTTAAAGAGTTTAAAGACACATGATTTCCATGTTGTAATGGAGAATTTTATACCAATAGGTATACGTTCTATTTTGCCAGATAAAGTAAGGAGCGCGATAACTAAGTTGTGTTTTTTCTTTAGGTCAATTTGTAGTAAGGTGATTGATCCTTAGATCTTACCAACATTGCAAAAAGAAATTTTTATTACTTTGTGTGAGCTTGAAATGTATTTTCCTCCCTCATTTTTTGACATAATGGTACATCTAGTTGTTCATCTTGTGAAAGAGACACAGTTGTGCGGACCAGCTTATATGAGATGGATGTACCCTGCTGAACGTTATATGAAAGTATTAAAAGGGTATGTGAAAAACCAAAGTCGCCCAGAGGATTGTATTATTGAGTGATACATTGTTGAAGAAGCGGTTGAGTTTTGTACTGAATATTTGTCCAAAGTTTAATCCATTGGACTCCCCAAAAGTCATATTTTTGAAAAAAAAGGAAGGTAAAAGATTAATTGGAAATAAAATTGTGACAGTATCAAAAGATGAACGGGATCAAGTGCATCTGTATGTTCTGCACAATGACAGTGAGGTTGAGCCATATGTTGAAATGCACAAGGATGTGCTCCGAGGGTTAAATCAGAATAGAAATGAAAATTGGATAGTACGGGAGCACAGTCAAAGTTTTGTACCATGGTTTAAGGATCATATTTTTTCAAAGCTTCATTCAGATCCGCTTCAATAACAAAAAGCTTGAGATGTTTGGCATATGGTCCAAGTTTGCATGTGTTTTCTTAAAGCACATACACAATTAATGGATACACATTTTATACCAACGAACAAGATGATAAAACTGCTATGTAAAATAGTGGTGTCACCGTGCTTGCTGAAGCAATGCACATTTCAAGTATGAAGGACCTAAACCCCAAATATGCAAATCTGTCATATTTTGGGGTTATCGAGCATATTTGGGTGTTTGATTACGAGAAGTTTCAGATTCTTATCTTTGATTGCAAGTGTGTAAGTAGTAGTGGCATATGAATGGATAAGTCAGGATTTTTGCAAGTGGATCTTAATAGGGAGGGGTACAAAGATGAGCCTTTTATTCTAGCCTCTCAATCTAAACAAGTGTTCTATGTCACTGATCCGGCGAGTACAAAATGGTCTATAGTGCTTTTATCTAACAAAGTGGTTGATGATAACGATGTAGACCAAGGTGATATTAATGATGAGAATGAGTCATGTATTAGATGGAATGAGTCGTATATTATAAATGATCAAGATGAGAATATTATAGTGGATGAATCATATATCAGAAATGATCATAATGAGGGAATTTGGATAAATCCATCCGTCCGAATTGTTAAGAAAGAAGTAATTCATGTTCCAACCAAGAAAAGAAAGATATGTTAGTGAAAGAGGTAGCATATTAACATGTTTAAGTTTATGTTTGTGTTTACGTTTAAGTTTATGTTTATGTTAATTTTTGGCATTGTCATTTTATATATATTTAAATGACTATGGAATTTTATATTAGGTTTATGTTTATGTTTATTACAGGTTACAGGGCTACTAACGAGGATCACCCACATGATGATTCTGGGAATGATGGAGATAAGCCCGTTAATAAAACGGAAATGGAATATAGACGAGGAATAATAATAATAATAATGAAGAGAATCATTTGAGATAGAGATCGAGGCATAAAGTATGATATGCATTGGAGTCAAGAAGGCCAACTAATTGAGCCTAACGGTTCAATGTTGATGAGTTATCTCTGTTTGATGGTAAGAAGAGAAATTCCAATTACATGTGAAGATTGGAGAGCAATAGTGTTGGACAATGCTAAAGATAAAATATGGAGTGAGATACAGGTACCATATGTGATGTAATTTGTTTTTAATGATGATTGTGTCTTTAAATTACTTATACTAACACACTTTGTGTATGATTTTCGCAGAGGTCGCTCAACATTGAGGATACCAGGAGAGATTATATACTCAAATTGGCCGAAAAATTACATAGAGGGTTTAGAGCTTTTTTATCAAACAAGTTTCTTAGAGATGCAGATAAAATTTTTGTTGATGCAGAGCTTCCAAAGAAATATGCAGATTTAATTACACCTGAAGAATGGGAAACTTTTAAATCCAAAAGAAATACACAGAAATTTGAGAGTTTAAGTGTCGTAAATCGATAACGAGCATCAAGTCCAACATATCCATACAGAAAAGGGCACATGAGATATGCACGCTTACAACAATCTATTGTAAGTATCTATAAATTGCAAAGTATCTATAATATATGCACGCTTATATTTGATCATGTTATTTGGCTTAATGTGTAGTTAACAAAGGAGAATAGTTCTGAAACATCTCTTCCGAAACACATTTTGTGGAAGGAAGTCCGTGTGTGTAAGGATGGAGTTGTTGAAGAAAAAGTCCAACAAATTTTCGAGAGATGTGTAAGTATAACATTATTTATTTAATTATATCATACTTTTATTTATTTAATTACATCATTCTTTTATTAAGATACTATTCTTTAATTACAATGTTTATATGAATTTCAGGAGACTCTTTCTCAGTCTATACCTCCAAATGAAGATAATGATTGCAGGAGAATACTCTCATGAGCATTAGATATTCGTGAGTATTTTGGTCGGGTGAGGGGTAAGGGATTTGGGATCACTCCAAAATCCTTGAAGAAAAAATCAAAGACAAAAGCTCCTAGCAATAAAGAATTTCAGGAAAAGTTACAACAAGAAGTTTATGAGCTGAGAAAGGAAAAAGAAATAGATCAAGCTACAGGTTTTAAAGATACTAGTGATAAAGGTAGTATCAATGGTAAATTTGGACTGAATATTCCCGAGGTAATTATATACCATATTTATAAATTATATAACCATATTTATTAATTATATAACCATATTTATTAAATATATAACCATATTTATTAATGGTTATAGGGAATTTCCCGGTGTCAACTCTATCTGTCGTCACTGACTTATCAGATGGTTGGCAAGGGAAAAGTGTATAATACTTCGGGAGAAATACTTCACCATAAACCGCTCCCAAATGGATTTTTGAAAGTATCAGTTGATCTTGTTTTAGAGGGGGGGGGGGTGCGTTGTTACCACTACCTGACGATGTGGCGGATGCAACATTGGTGGCAGATGCAATAGGATCGTTTATTGCATGGTCGTCAAGCCTTATTTGTGTAGATAATGAGGTATGCTTAAAATCGTTTACTATTCAAATTTTTTAAGGCAATTTTACTTACATTTTATTTACATGGTAATATTAGACTCCAACAAAATCCATTCCAAAATATAAGGGGATTAGGCGGGAAACCGAGTCAATTGCATCAATTGAGGTACAGCACAATTATATAATATTTATGCTATAAGAAATGCTAATTTATGATTTTATACTTTCCCTAACTAATTATATGATAACTAGATTCATGCTAAAGAGATTGCACAAGTCAGTAGGGGTAAGGCATATGAAATTAGCAATATTTCCACACAAAAAAAATAATGTTGCTAAGAAGACCGTGGCTAGCAAAAAAATTACTACTCAGTTCAGGTCGTGCCTTCAGACATATTTACGAATAACAGATATTCCAGATGGTGGTACTCGCCTTATACCTATGAGTGCAGACATCTCTGGTTTTGAATACCTGGAAGAAATTGGTAGAGAGGATGTGGATCAAGTTTTTAGACATTTGGAATTAGGCCTCGATGTTATTGGTACATACATCAGGTATACTCCGATCAACTTTGTTTAATTATATGAACAATTTATTTCCTCATTTCAATGAATATAGTATAATGTTAATGATGTTTTAATTTAAGGTTTATGTATGACAACATTGTGCACCCACGTGGATTAGAAGCAAGATTTGGCTTCTTAGCTCCCAACACTGTCAATTCAGGGTTAATCGTAACAAGACCAAATGATGTCATAGCATATGTACTCGGTTTATTCGTGGCCAGCAAAGATACTGAGAAGTTGTTCTTTTTTCCATATAATACTGGCAACGGGTTAGATTTTCATCCTAACTTGATCTATTATAATTTTCCGTTTTTGGCCATTGTTTAATATTTGTTTAATCTTACAGTGGATATTGATTATTGGTTGCGATTAATCCTATGAGAGAAACTATGTATTATCTGGATTTGTTATACAATGATTGGTCAACATATCCAGATTTGAAGCAGATGATTGACACGTAAGTTTTTCGCTCCCAAAGAGATATTCAAGTTTATGTTTATGTTTATGGTTAACATATCTGGATTTGTGCTTATGTTTATGTTTCTATGTGATATTGTTCTAAACAGTCGTTTATATTTTATTATAGCGTTCTACTAGCTTTTCGCTCCCAAAGAGATATTCAAGTGCCAAAAAGTAGAGCCAACAACGTTACATGGATCAGAATGGAGGTATATTTTCACAAAGAGATATTCAGTTTTGATTACATTAGTGATGATACTTGATAAAATAATTTAAGGGGTATATCTTGATATATATTCGTATTTTCTTTCCATGTGTAGTGTCCTCGCTAGCGTGATGGTATAGATTGCGGCTATTTCATATTGAGGCTTTTGAAAGAAACTATTATTTTGGATCGATTAGAGATTCCATCCACGATATGAATTTCTAACTTAGGAAATACATACTATTTTCATATTTTTTGTTTCTCATAAAATGACATATTGTTTTAACTAAATCACATACTATGTTATATTATTATATATGTAGTACTTTGAGGAATTCAATTGTGCACATTACTCAAAAGATCAATTGGATGAACTTATAGAGGAATGGTGTCAATTCATTATCGGGTTGAGAATTTTATAAGATAAGGTATATTGTCTTATTTCATTTGATGAGAACTTTCGAGTTTTTAGTATACATTAAATTCGAATAAAGTGCAACGTTAATATTATCATGTTATGAATTTCGATCATTTGGTTTTTTTTCGAGGTTTATAGGTGCATGTGTAGAAGATAGAGCTAAGATATTCATGTTCTTGTTGTTTCATGAGAATTCTCGAAGATAGTAAGATGTAGATGTAACATCAATTTTGAATTTTAAGATTTTTAACTTGTAGAATTTTAACTTGTATCATAAATTTTGTAGCTGTTGTTGTATATATCATCAATTTATATATATGTGTAATTTTTATATATGTATATTTTATTGGAATGAAGCTACCAAATATGGTGCATAATATGGTGAAAACCTGGTTCAAATATGGTTAAAATTTTGATTAAAATGCATTATATATATTGGACAGCGCTTTTGTAAGTCAAAATAGGTATTTTATTAAAAAAAACTGTGACCAATAGACAGCGTTTTAAGAGAAAAGCGTTGTAAAAACTAAAAAAAATGATGCCTAAAGTGGGAAAGCGTTGTCTAAAGTGGGGGAATAGACAATGCTTTTAAAGGAAAGCGTTGTCTAAAGCCTAACTTAAAAATAACAAAGCGTTGTCTAAAGCAAAAGCGCTACTAAAGGGGTATATAAAAAAGTGCTGTCTATTTTAAAAGCGCTGTCTAAAGTGGGCATAAGAAAGCGCTTTTACATTGAAAAAAAGCGTTGTCTTTTCTTTTAGCAGCGCTGCTTTAGGCAGCGCTTTAAAGCGCTGTTAAAAGCCAAAAAAATATTGTCTAATGTCTTTTTTGGCATAGTAACCGTAGAGAAAATCTTAATTTTGATGGAGTGCTCACGCGTTTCAAGCATCCAAAAAATTCAACTGAGAGTGAAGGTCAGACCATAGTATAGTCTAAACCAAATAATATATGTGCTTATACTGTTAATTCTGGTAGTGGTGTTTGTGGATACAATAGCTTCTACACTTTGGGACAGGATAAGAGACCAACGTGTCAATATCCAAAATGTTAGACACTGGTTAATTCTGATGATCTATATGGTAGCTGCAAGCCAGATTTTATACAAGAATGTGAAGAAGATGAACTGCGTAAAAGAAAGGATCTCTATGACTTTGAGGTTTTGATTAACACTTATTGGCCTTTATCAGATTTTATGCTTCAAATGCCTTTTCCTGAAGAACAATATAGATAAGCTTGTATGGGAGATTGCATGTGTTATGTGGCTATTTTTAGGTTAGGCGATCATTGTTGGATGAAGAAGTTAGAACTATCAAATGGGAAATATGATCCAACACTTAATGGTGCCAAGGCTTTCTTGAAAGTGAGAAAAGATAATACCTCCCTCCTGTCTCTTGAGTTTCCTCCATTTCCAATCATTGTGAACAAGAATAATAATAGGGAAACTTTGGTTTTGGTTGCTTCTGTGCTTTTTGGTAGTTCTGCTATTCTCAATGTTGTATTGATTGTAGAAATATGTGTTAGCACCTCCATGATTCTTCAGTATAAGAAGAAGCTTAAAAGAGAGCAAAAGTGACACTCGTGTTGAAACCAATTTGCGTTGCTTCACTTACGAAGAGCTTGAAGAAGCTACTAATGGATTTGACAAAGCGCTAGGAAGGGGGCTTTTGGTATTGTTTATAAAGGAGTCGTCATCAACAACACATGTTCCTAAACTCGTGGGGCCGTGAAAAAGTTGAACATAGGACATGGTGTTGATTCGTTGGTTTATAATAAAATGATATTGGGTTTTTGTGAGCTTGGTAATTTGGACAAAGCTAATGAGCTTTTTGATGAGAATGATTCTCTTCCAGTTAAATCTGCCATTGCTCTTGCTGTTACTTTTAATCCTCTTTACATATCTGAGATAATGCCTCCTGATATAAGAGGACAATTGAGTACTCTTACTCAGTTTACTTGTTCTGGTGGAATGTTTTTGGCTTATTTTCTTGTTTTCTCAATGTCCTTGGTGCATGACATATCCTGGCTTGTAAGCAATCCTGGGGTGAAGACATATCCATAGAAGAATATGTAGTTGCTCCAGCTAGTAAGATCCTTATCAACCAAGAAGCAGGAAAAGATTATATAAAATTATATGGACCTAATGAGGGAGTTACAATGATTGCTCAACCTGTGAATGGGCAAGGTAGTTATGCATCACGCAGTATGTCGTCTCAACAAGGAAGCTTTTCATATCAAGTAGCTATTAATCTCTAAGATCCTAACTCAAGATAAATTTCCTGTTACGATTGTTCAGTTTAAACAATGGGATCCGAGAGTAGTTTTAGAACCTTGAGGACAAGGTTCAAGTGGACCCGACGACAATGATAAAGAGTGAATTATGAGTTAAATTAAGTTAGAATATTAATTTAGTAAGTCATTTATATTATTAGCTAATAGTAGTATTTAGACTTTGATGATTATTACACATTAAGAGTATTATATAATATAGTCTCATAAAGACATTTGAAATAAATCAATCAAATCAAAAGTTATCTTTTATCTCTATTTTCAATTTGCTTTTTAATGTCTTTTTCTAGATTTATAGTTGTTTCATAATCTTATTAGGGTTCTTAATTAACTCCCTAACAATCTTCCCTTGCGTTTTAGATTTGAGTGACTTTCTTAGATCAAAATCCACTATAAACTTAAGTATATTTTAAATAAAAATAATAGTTAAATACGTTTTTGGTCTCTATAAATTATCAAATTTTATTTTTAATTTTTATAAAAAATATGACATGTTTTAGTTTATACAAAATTATTATGCTCGTAGTTTTAGTTTCTGTTATTAAATTGATGTGTATTTTTAAATAATTATTTTACATACATGTTTAGAACGTTATAAAAAGCACTCAGAAAAAAAAAACTCAAAATTTAATTTCTAAATCAAAATTTTCATTACTTTTATCAATATCTTTTGAAATTGAAAAAATTCATATTTAATTCTTATTATTTTAAAATTTTCTAAAATTTAGAATAGAAACAATTTATAATATTCTAAACACATATGAAAAAATTATTTAAAAATTTAAAAATAATTAAATCGTTTTTAAATTTTTAGACAATAGCAAGATTTAAAATTACATGAATAAAAAAATTTAAGTTTCAAAATTTACTATTTTATTAATAAAGACCTATAAATAAAATTTGAGATATTTATACAACTTTGACGACTTCTAAGATGAAATTAAAGGCAACGTGGCCTCGTCCTCTTCCTTGGCAAATTCTTCTTCTGCTAGCTTCTCATTTTCCTCCTTGCAATAAATGTACAACACCGTAAGAACCGCCATACTGTAAAGCGAAAGCATAGCAAGTATTGGAGAAATCACTAAAATCAATACCCAGCTATAACCAGTTAACCACGCCAACATCGATTGCAAGGATCCAAGCAAGGAACATGTTGACAAAATCAACCTCTTCTTTCCTTTCACCAATTTCCAACTTCTCCTCAACGGTTCTAAACCCCAAACTGATTCCACCACCACAATAACTTTCACCAAGCTCAAATGAACTCCCACATACATAATAAAAATTAGGAAAACAACCATTAATGAAACCAAAATCAAGAAAGAGTGAGCTCGGAGGACAACACCGCCTATATGAGCGATGAGAAACGAGACAGCTCCAATCACATGTGCAAATAGAAGAAAGACGCCGAAGAAGATGGTGAAGATGATGATGTCGGTGGCGAGTGAAGGGAAGAAGAAAGTGGAGATGGATTTGAAGGCTTCTTTGAGTTTGATGGGTTGTTTAAAAAAGGAATGGTAGACGCTGTAAGTGATGGAGATGAAGGCACATAAGGTGAAGATGGAAGAGATGAGGAGGAGGAGGATAGAAACTAGGGCGAAGATTAAGATGAGGTAGGTGGGTGGTGGTGGTGGTGGTGGTTGTTGTTGAAGGTATTTGGCAAGGAAATTGAAGAGAAGAGAGACGAAAGAAGGGGGTAAGAGGAAGATTAGGGAGAGGGTGAGGTAGTGACGAGGTTGAGTATATATTATGCGTTTAGTTTCAGAGAGAATATCCCATATTTTTGGAGCCATGGTGTAAGAGGGATAAGAGGTTAGGTTAATGCAAGTGAAGTAGGATTGATATCTTACTATAAATAGCTCTATTTTTACATTTCCTTGGTCTCTAAGCAATACAAAAGTAAAAGAATATTCATAGTTTTAATTTCATACTTCAACCACATCATGCCGTTGAATTCCATGGCCTCAAATAATTGTTAGTTAGTCTTCAAATTTTTATTTTTGTCCTTTGAAAATATCTTTTCACATATAACTTGTCTTATTTCTTTGTTATAGTTATTTTGAGTTCCTTTCAAACATATTTATTTTTTATAGTAAATTAATGTTAAATTTAAAAATTATTGTTTTTCTTGGTTGATTGATGATAAATTTCAAACATGTCTCTAATTTATTTTCATTCAAGAACACATATGAAATAAGACACTAACTATTTTTCCTCTTTCTTCAGTATGAAAAAAAAGGAGAAAAAGACATGTAAATATCATGTAAATAATAGAGAGCAATCATCTAAGTTATGTGTGAGGAGATGAAAGGCCAAGCAAGTCATTCCAGGTGATTTGATGGAGTATTGGAGGAGATTTGACGCTCTGATCTTGGATGATGTCGTTTGGACACTATATACATCTCATCGCCCTCATTGTCCATTTGAGGTATCTACTTTATATTCAGGGCATATTAGATGGAAGAGCCATGTGGCTAGACACTTGTCTGAGAGGTGTCTACGTCGATATGGTTATGTACAACGAATCTCTTGTCTAGTTCCAGAGTCTCCATCTGATGGCATTGATAGATGGCTCAGCAACATGGACAATGCGAGGATGGATACCTGGAGTGATTACACAATGTGTCACATCCTCTGGTCATACCACTGACTGCACCATCTGATATCCCGGAGCCTTCTGGTGCCAGCCCATCTACCGAGCCACCACCACCACCTGCAGTAGATCAGGACAGTCGCCTCCAGTTTATTGCAAAAGTTTTTTAGGTTTGGCTGGTTACACTACTACAAAAAAGGGGAAAAGACAGCGCTTTTTTTGGCCTTTAACAGCGCTGCTAAAAGAAAAGACAGCGCTTTTTTTCAACGTAAAAGCGTTGTCTTATGTCCATTTTAGACAGCGCTTGGTAATTTTTTCCAGGTAGGCTTTAGACAGCGCTTTCCTTTGAAAGCGCTGTTTATTCCCCCACTTTAGACAGCGCTTTCAGACTTTAGGCAGCGCTTTTTTTTAAGTTTTTACAGCGCTTTTTTGCTAAAGCGCTGTCTATTGTTTCCAATTTTTTTTAATAAATTATCTATTTTAATCAGAATTTTTATCATATTTGGTAGCTTCATTCCAATATTTTGATTCAGGTTTTCAGAATTATCTTTTATGCTCCATCTTTGGTAGCTTCATTCCAATAAAGACAACAACAACAACAACATTTATACATCTTTTTACAAGTTACGATACAAGTTAAAATTCTATACAAGATATAGATAACAACATTTACAAAATTTATGATACAAGTTAAAATTCTACTAGGTAAAATGCCTAAAATATTCAAAATTGAATTTACATCTATACATCTTTCTATCTTCGAGAATTCTCATGAAACAACAACAACATGAATATCTTAGCTCTATCTTCTACACATATGTACCTATATACCTGGGGGAAAAATCAAATGATCGAAATTCATAACATGATAATATTAACGTTGCACTTTATTCAAATTTAATTTATACTCAAAACTCGAAAGTTCTCATCAAAGGAAATAAGACAATATACCTTAGCTTATAAAATTCTCAACTCGATAATGAATTGACACCTTTCCTCCATAAGTTCATCCAATTGATCTTTTGAGTAATGTGCACAATTGAATTCCTCAAAGTACTACATATATAATAATATAACATAGTATGTGATTTAGTTAAAACAATATGTCATTTTATGAGAAACACAAATTATAAAAATAGTATGTAATTCATAAGTTAGAAATCCATACCGTGGATGGAATCTCTAATTGATCCAAAAGAATGGTTTCTTTCATAAACCTCAACATAAAATAGCCACAATTTATACCATTACATTGGCGAGGACACTACACATGAAAAGAAAATACGAATATATATCAGGATATACCCCTTAAATTGTTTTATCAAGTATCATCACTAAAGTAAGCAAAACTGAATATCTCTTTGTGAAAATATATCTCCACTCTGATCCATGTAACGTTGTTCGCTCTACTTTTTGGTACTTGAATATCTCGTTGGGAGCGAAAAGAAAGTAGAACGCTATAGAATCATAAACATAAACATAAATCCAGATATGTTGACCATAAACATAAACATAAATATAAACATAAACTTGAATATCTCTTTGGGAGCAAAACACTTACGTGTCAATCATCTGTTTCAAATCTGGATATGTTGACCAATCATTGTATAACGAGTCCAGATAATACACAGTTTCTCTCATAATAGTAATCGCAACCAATAGCCAGTGTCCACTGTAAGATTAAACAATGGACAAAAACGGAAAACTATAATAGATTAAGCTAGGATGAAATTCTGACCCGTTGCCAGTATTATATGGCAAAAAGAACAACTTCTCAGTATCTTTACTGGCCACAAATAAACCTAGTACATATGATATGACATCATCTGGTCTCGTTACAATCAACCCGGAATTGACTGTGTTGGGAGCTAAGAAGCCAAATCTTGCTTTCAATCCACGCGAGCGCACAATGTTGTCATACATAAACCTTAAGTTAAAACATGATTAACATTATACTATATTCATTGAAATGAGGGATTAAATTGTTCATTTAATTAAACAAAGTTGATCGGAGTATACCTGATGTATATACCGATAACACCGAGGCCTAATTCCAAATGCCTAAAAACTTGCTCCATGTCCTCTCTACCAATTGCTTCAAAATATTCAAAACCAAAGATATCTGCACTCATAGATATAAGCCGGGTACCACCATCCGGAATATCTGTAATTCCTAAATATGTCGGAAGGCACGACCTGAACTGAGAAGTAGTTTTTTTGTGTGCCACAGTCTTCTTAGCAACATTCTTTTTTTGTGTCGAAATGTTGCTAATTTCAGGCACCTTACCCCTACTGAGTTGTGCAGTCTCTTTAGCATGAATCTAGTTATCATATAATTAGTTAGGGAAAGTATAAAATCACAAATTAGCATTTCTCATAGCATAATGTCATATAATTATGTTACCTCAAATGATGCAATTGACCCAGTATCCCGTCTAATCCCCTTATTTTTTGGAATGGATTTAGTGGAAGTCTAACATTATCATGTAAACAAAATGTAAGTATAATTGCCATAAAAATTTGAATAGTAAACGATTTTAAGCATACCTCATTATCTACGCAAACGAGGCTTGATGGCCATGCAACAAACAATCTTATTGCATCCGCCACCAATGTTGCATCCGCCACATCGTCAGGTAGTGGTAACAACGCACCCCCCTCTAAAACGACGTTGACCGATACTTTCAAAAATCCCTCTGGGAGGGGTCTATGGTGAAGCATTTCTCCCGAGATATTATACACTTTTCCCTTGCCAACCATCTGATAAGTAGGTGTAGACAAATAGAGTTGACACCGGGAAATGCCCTATAATTTAATAAATATGGTTATATAATTAATAAACATGGTTATATAGTTAATAAACATGGTTTTATAATTTATAAAGATGGTATATAATTACCTCGGTGTTGTACCCAAAAATTTGCCCTCCCATATTCTTCAATATTTGCCAAGTCAAAGCTTCAAAATTCCCCAAAGGGTTGCACAGTTCAAGGGCCTCCTAACAGTCAAAAACTAGGGTTTTGGTTCTGACAAATAAAATGAGGTTTCCAAGGTTCCAATCAAGTCCCACATGCCTACAAACATGGTCAAGCATCCTCATACCAAGTTTCAAGACTTACAACACAAAATTGCACAGTCAAAAACCCTAATTGCACTACAGTCAACTGCAGGGGCAAAATGGTCATTTGACAGTCAAAAGTTCAAATTTTTGGTCAACATCTCATTTTGAAGCCACAAACATAATTTGATCAATGCTTGATAATGATTCTCAAAGCTTGGCTCAAAAAGTCTCAAGATGCAAAAGTTTCCATATTTGGATAGTTGAAAAAGTCAACTGTAACTTGACCAAGGCATAACTTTCACATGGATTATCAGAAAAATTCCATCCAAAGCTCATTTTGAAGATAAAGACATTTCCTACAACTCCTCTTCACACTTCAAGTCCAAGAAATGCTCTCACAAAAAGTTATCAATTTCAACATTATAGGTCATTTTCAAAAGTCAACAAAAAGAGACTTTAAGTCAAAGGCCATAACTTGAGATTGGTAAATCAAAATGACATGGGACCAAAGGCATTGGTTAGAGGACTTCAAGACCTTTCCAAAATGTCCAATAACATGAGAAAAGCTTAAAAATTGAGCAAGATATGCCTTGTGGAAGTTGGGAAATTTTTGGGTATTTTGAAAAGTCAACTTTGTTTCAAATACCTTAAAATTGCTAATGGGCCTCTTTTTCTTCCAAGGTTCATCATCCAAAGCATGTGCACGACCATTTGGCCCAAAGGGAAGTTATTCATCATTTTTATTTTATTTATTTGAATTTTTAATTGTTAGAAATTCATTTAATTAATTAAAATATGTGGAAAATGCTAAACCAAAGTTTTCAAATCTTTTTAGGCATGGAATAACTCAAGGATTTCGTGCATGATCAGATATAGAAAGAATCAATGTAATTGGACATGATTGGTATCAAATATGCATGAAAAGATTGAAAAGTATATGCATGAAAATCCAATATTCTCTACATCAATGCAAAAGGTTTTTTGATCCAATTTTCAACCCTAATCATTCCAATACTTATACTCATGCAAACCCTAGTACTCATAACCTCTAAGCTGCGCCAGAATTCAAGAGAAAAGTTTGAGTTTTTGTCAAGAAATTCCAAAACTGAAAACAACCTTCCAGTGCGATTCAAGGCCAAATAATCATTCCATTGTATTCCTGAGGCTTCAAGGAACGTGTCTGAATCAAAATCGTTATCCCTAACGCCCAGAATTGGTAGAACAGCCTCGTCCTGTTCATGCTTTTTTCCATGTTCTTGCATCATGATTCATGTTTTGTTTGCTATTTTTAATGATTGATTTATGTTGTTTGACTCATTACGAAGCTAACCATGTGTGTTAATTAAGTTTTCCTCACCCATACGCGATTTCACCATGGACGATCATTAGGGTTACTAAGCTGTGAAATTGGGGGTTTACTCCTATGGAAAAATTGGAACACGAGACTCAGACTATTAGAATCAGGACCTTCAGACAAATTCAATGATGGGGTCGCGCCCAATTTCTGATTACAGACGAGCTAATCGCTATTTTTTCACACTGCATATAGTGGGGGTTTAAAACCCCCGCAATCTTGTTTGTTTTGTTTCAGGAAAGACATAAGCCACGAAGAAGAAGATCAGGTGTCAAGGCGTGGTTGGTCTATTTGAATTTCGCGCTAAATTTATCCACTAACTCACGTTTTGACTGATATTGTTTAGTGGTCATATAATAAACAAAGTGCGTGAACGACTCAGTTGGCAGGCATGTGTATTGGTAATCTCTGGGACCTGGGTTCGAATCCTAGGTCCCCCCTTCTTATTCCATGTTATTTTTATAATCACGCTCCTATGCAGTTCAAGCTTCAACGTCCACCATGCAACTCACAATCCAGGCATGCCACGCATCTCGTGATGGCAATCTAAAGGTGGAGATTTGAAGAACACCATAGGCGTTAGTCAATGCAAACACACGCTGGCATGAAAAGTCAACCAGGCCAAAGGCTATTGGGCCAGAATTGCTACAACTTGACCTCTAATCTGGGGACAGAACCCCCCATGGTTTGCCTTTCATTCTTTTTTCATATTTTTTCTAGTTTATTTATTTTAATTAGTTTTAATATAATTCTTTCAATTAATTTATTTTCATAAAATATAAAACAATATAAAAATCAGAAAAGACAAAATTCAAAATATATTTTAACTAATATTTTTGTAAATAAATCTCATTAATTTAATTTAGCTTTTTAAATTTAGGTTTAATTCAAATATTTTTCTTAATAAATTAAAAAAGTGTAGAATTAGGGTTTTAAGTATTTTTTATTCTTTTTCTTTTCTTTCACCATAATTAATTATTAAATATTATTTTTGTAAATAAATTACCATGTAAATAATTAGATTAATTTTAGGCTTAATTTTAACATGTTTTTCTTAATAAATAAAAAAAAACTAGAATTAGGGTTAATTTCTCAATTTCATTTAATTCTCTTATTAAAAATTCATAAATACAAAAAACCTCAAAAACAATTTCTTTCTTTTATTTAATTTAATCAATTTCATAATTCTAATTTAATTTCATAACAAAGGGTCCAACGCCCTCGCTTTCAATTTTAATTCAATTCGCGCATTTTATTTTATTTCTTATAATATTTATGTAATTCTCCCAAAGCCGTGTAAATATTTATCTTTCGCACTTTACTTTATTTCTTTATTTTATGTCAAATCGGGTCTTGGATTTAATTTGGCGATGTGGACCCGCGCCTTTGTAATAGTTTAGGAACTTTATATTTCTCGCTCTTTTAAACTGTTAATAATTGCATGCAAGAATAAATGACAAAATAAAAACAAAAGCGTAGATCACCAATACATGACAAGACAAAATATCTGAAAATAACACACAAATTCACACACCACTCTTAGGGTACGCCTCACTGTTGCCTTGCCTCGAAAGGTGATCGTCGAGTAGAGGATGTCTTAGTAAGTCCTCATGATCCGGGAACCTGGCATGAGGGTAGCTTCTGAGGTATCTTCCTATTCTCTGGTGATCACCATGTCCCGAACCTTCGAATTGACCCGAATACCTCCAACGGTGGTGCTACCTACCTCTCAATGGTGGGATGGCACTACTTTAAAGGACATTTACACAGACGAATTCCTTAGGATAGGTAGACAACTCTAGATACTTGCTCTAATTTCAAAACAAATTCAAAAATACTTTCCACACCGACACCTTTTCAAAAAGCTTTCGAAAGCAACCTTTCAAACACTCTTGAGGACCGATACAAGAGTCGAACTGCAATTTTCAAAGAAACTTTTTTTTAAAACCCACAGTTGAAAAGCAAACAAACCATTTTTGAAAACACAATGAGCAAGTATCTAAGAGCCCATGGATAACCATGGATAGAAAGGGTGCTAACACCTTCCCTTTCTATAATCTACCTCCCGAACCGAGAGCAATCTCTTTGAGGAATTTTTCTGTGCTTTTGTCCTTTCCATTTGGAGAAAATAAAAGACGGTGGCGACTCTTACTTCCGCGACATTTCGCGAACCAGCGTTAAACAGTCAGTTCCAGATCCACCGATCACAGAACTGGCGACTCTGCTGGGGACTTAACTTAAAGTGAGGTGTACCTTAGGACTAAGATCATTGTGTTTTCAATTGTATTGATTTGCTTGCTTTAAATTATGGGACTGTCTTGGGAGTTCTATAGATCCTAACCCGGATCTGGGGGATACCTTCTTAGAAAGTAGCAACAAGGTTGTGAGGGAACTGTGCGGGGTATACCGACATGGTTGAAACAGTCTGCTACGTTGATGTGGCACTTTGGTGTGTACCGGTAACCCTTGAGTTCAGTCAAGGAGAGTACGGGGCCTCCGCGTGGTGTCGTGAAGCATCAACTGACCTTAGGAACCTTAATTGAACTATCTTGGCCTCTTTAGGGTAGTGAGATAACTGACTTTGGTGCAGTCCGAGGTTGGTTGATACTCGATACTACACTCAATTGAGGGTTGCTTTCCTGGAATATTTCGGTCGCCAGTTCAGTGGCTAAATCGAAACGATGAACAATGAAAGCAATCTGGTGATATTGGGACCCTTAGAACCCGGTTACTTCTAATAGGACAGGTTGAGCCCACCAACTTTAAGAGGGTAATACCTAGACCTCATGTTGGCCTAAACTCTAAGGGCTTCTTTTGTGTGACTTGTGTGCCTTCTAACTTGACTATTTGCATGCTTGTTGTCTGACACTTGAGTTTCCTGCAGGTTTTGTTTATAGTCCTTAATTAGGACTTATAACAGGGTTTATTGAGTTCCTTGCAGGTTTTATTTTTAGTCCTTAACTAGGACTCCTAACAGGGTTTACTGAGTTTACTTGCAGGTTTTGTTTATAGTCCTTAATAGGGACTTATAACAAGGTTTACCAATATTACCCCATGCATCATGACATCATACCATTGCATGCATCCCACATAAAGGACTAATCCATTTCAAGGATCTCAAGGGTTTGTGATGCAGGTCCTGATGAACCAGAATGTCTAGCAAGGGGCAAAGGGGATTTATTTTTCCTCCAGCCAAGACATGATAACTTGAGTCAGGGGCTATGACCCACTTGATATGGTGAGCTTTGACTCTTGAAGAAGGTTCTCCTAACCAAGGTTGTTTGGAAACCAAAACCAGACATGATGACTAAAGTCAGAGGCTATGACCCACTGGATATGGTGAGCCTTTGATCCTTGAAGAAGAATTCTCAACAACATGGGTGTCCTTCAATCAAGCTATAAATTCCAATGCTAACAATTTTCTTGTTTACCCTGCGAGGTCCTTGAAAACATTACATGCATGTCATACACATCATTGCATAACAAATATCCTTGTTGCAGGTCACTTACCATCTCCGCTGTTTATTTCAACAATGGCTCGCCAACAAGATAACCAGGACCTTCTTGCTCAAGAGACTCGGTTCGGGGAAATCCTCCTGAATCTATCCAAGGGGCAGGAGGAGCTAAGGACACTTCTCATGGAGACTTTTGTCAGGAACAGTGCTGAGGATGAAAGGCTGAAACACCTGCAAGCTGAAATGGATGAAATGAAAGCCCAAATGTTGGGGCAGGGGACTGCCATTCAAGGTTTAGCTCAAAGACAAGATGAGCTCGGGGTTCTCGTCAACCAACTGCTTCGGGGTAACCAACTGGGGCAAACATCTAAGGGTAAAGGGCCAGTCATCATTCAACCATATTTGAGACGAGGAGATAAGGGGAGAGCTCCTCAAATGGCTCCAGTATCACAAATTCAACATCGACCTCACCAGCTTCAGACAGACAAGCCCAGGAGGCAGTTCACACAGCTCAACATGTCGCTGTTTCAAGCGTTACAATGCCTGTTGAGGTTGAATCTGATCACATTAAGGGCTCATCCCCGGAACCCCAACACAGCATCTCCTATCTATGATCCCAATAAGAGGTGTGCCTACCACTCTGCCAGTCCAGGACACGATACAAATGAGTGTTGGGCTCTGAAGAACAAGATCCAGGACCTGATTGACGAAGGAGCACTGGAGTTCACACAAGATGGTCAGGCTGAATTTTTCTACCATCCCTCCAAGGCTCACCATTTGAAGTGACAAGCCCTGAGACTAGAAAACTTTTGTTCATTCGAATGTTCAAGTTGTAATTTTCTTTTGTTCAAACATTTACTCATGATAAACGTTGTTATATCATTAATGCATCGCATATGTCTGTTTTGAAGCAATATATTCGTATTCACTACATGCAAATTATGTTCATATTTTTTCTGATGTCAACTCTCGATTAATAATTCTAAGCCTCTTGAGGGAGGATGACGAAAAAGAGACGATCTCTAAAGTATGCTTTTGAACGGACCCTGCTGATGAGGTACAGGCATTGTTTCAATCCCTAAACACTGGAGTTATAAGGAAGATAATCCCTCGTCAACCCCTCTGAGCCAAAGAAGTAGGAGTTTTTTCTTTTCGAAATTTAAAACCCTTAATCATAACCTGGGGCAGGGTAGTCTCTCAGTTGATCCAAGTGCATAACAAATGGCACCAAAGAGGTCCTTACAAAACAAAAGACAGTGATGGTTCCGAACAATCATACAGACAGGCAATCATTACTTCTCAAAATAAAAACCCATTAAGTCAAAACCTATGAAGGAGACTTACAAAACTGGGGCATCCCGCTGACTGTAATCACAAAAGAAACAGTTCAAGCAAAAAATAGGGATAACAAAATCAAAAAACAAAAAAAAAGGAGGTCCTACAAACCCTCAGCAAAAAAGAAATGACTGCCTATTCAAATAAACTGTCAATATCCGAACCATCATTGGAATATCAAAGCAAAGACTCGAACAAGGTCTAACGCACGATTAGCTGAGTTTAGGTTTGAAGAACATCACGAAGAGCGGGTGGGTACAAATAATTTGAGCCTTTATCCTTTGTTTCTTAAACCGTGAACCAGGCCACGCTACAACCCTTAAAAGTCCTAGCTGAAGCACGGGTTAGTTTGAAAGCATACTGTTACGAAAGGTATCCTGACTCCTTAAGGCCTACGGTGGATACGGAGTTGACATCACGTTTTACAAACATTCACTTGTTTTATGAAAAAGAATGCATTTTCAAAATCTTCAAGACAGACATAAGCTTTGCATTTTTGATATAACATTGTTTGCATATGACTTTTTGTTTGAGCAGCAGGGAAATTCGCACGATGAATGCCTAATGAACAGAAGCACTTCCAATCAAGGGGCAGGTATGACTATTGTCCATCATCTGGGGCAGTTAAGTTAAGATTCGGAGAATCTCTCAAAGGCCAAATAGCCTGGGGCAAATCTCTGCCTGAGTCACTTGGGGCACTCCAACAACGAATCTTGCCTGATCAAACACTTTCTGGTGGCCTGACAAAACACTTCTAACAGGGGCAACTCCCTACATTCTGAGAACATGGACATAGTCGAAAAGATACTACGCAAAATCAAAAACCCGCTAGGTTGACACACCTAGACAAAAATAAGGGCTTCCCGGCGAACCAAAAGGGTTCGGGCAAAAATAAGGGATGAAATGGAAAAAATCTGTACACCCGGCAAGTCGAAAACCTGAAAAGGCGGCTTGGGCAAAAATGGGTATCCCGGTGGACTGAAAACCCGAAAGGGCGGTCCAGGCAAAAGTTAGGGATTAAAAGCGTACGACTATGTCCCGGCATCTTATCACTTGCCTACTAGAAGAAGGTTTGCCCATCAACAACTATCAGCACCTCACAGGTCTTCCTCTCCCACGTCAGAAACAGGGGCAATGATGGGTTGTCTAAACAATCTAATTACTCTGTCTGCCCAGGTACCAAGGTAGGTTCAGCTAAAGAACATAACCAGATATCTTAACTCCCCAGAGAGTGAGCCAGCAAGTCAGTACACTCTCCTTAAGCAAAGTTATGATATCAGTCTTAAGGAAGTCGGGTATCCTCCCGCAGATCGCAACATTCCCCAGCAGTACATGCATTCTTAACAAGCATCCCCGACAGTCTTGGTCTAAAGATTGTTCCCCGGCGGTATACCAGACATTCAATGGAGTCACCTCCCTGGTACAGTTCAAAACTTCCCCAGGAGAGTCCAATCTAGTTCCCCAGGAAAGTTGGAATTCATCTCCCCAAGCAGTAAGCTTATCCCTAGTAGATTCTGGAAGCTTATCCCTCGCAGAGTACGAACGCGTCTCCCGGCTTTATTCAAAGAGTTATTTCCTTACCAGGATATAACTGGGTTATCCTCAGCCAAAAGCCACGGAAAGAGCGTCCTCGACGAAGTCTTCTTATCCCCAGCGAAGTCTATTAACACTTCTAAAACAACAAGGGTATCCCCAGCAAGTTATTATCAATAACTCAACAAAGTACCCCTCTCCCCACAGAGTATTGCTTCCCAACAAGATCGCTAGAGTACTTTTCTCCCCGCAGAGTAATTCATTCGCCAAGTTTATTCCCCAACGGAGTTACCTTCTCCTACCGGTATTCTTGCAACTATCATCCCCAGTGGAAGCAAAAAAATCTATTCTCCAACACCAGCCCAGAAGTGACTTCCCGACACCCGTCAAGGATTTATTTTCCTAAGACGAAAACATACATTCATAAACATCGCACTTCCATACATTATAGCATGCATCTACGCATCATATCTCACAAATCTCATTTATATTGAGAACATCATTGCTTGATCCATATCATGCATTGCATATGACTGACCTTTACCTTTCAGGAAAGATTCAGTTAAGTTCTCAGCCATATTCAAGACCTAGACCGGTTCAGTTAAATCGACCCTAAGATTTTTCTGTTTCTTATCCAGTCAAAGGCCTTCTCTGGTTCAGTCAGATCGACCCTAAGATCTCCCTGTTTCTTATCCAGTTGAAGACATTCAAGACCTAGACCGGTTCAGTTAAATCGACCCTAAGATTTTTCTGTTTCTTATCCAGTCAAAGGCCTTCTCTGGTTCAGTCAGATCGACCCTAAGATCTCCCTGTTTCTTATCCAGTTGAAGACATTCAAGACCTAGACCGGTTCAGTTAAATCGACCCTAAGATTTTCCTGTTTCTTATCCAGTCAAAGGCCTTCTCTGGTTCAGTCAGATCGACCCTAAGATCTCCCTGTTTCTTATCCAGTTGAAGATTTCAAGACCTAGACCGGTTCAGTTAAATCGACCCTAAGATTTTCCTGTTTCTTATCCAGTCCAAGGCCTTCTCTAGTCCAGATAAATCGACCCCTAACAGATTTTCCTGATAAAGACTTAGTAGAAGTTACCCAAGATTCTCTCAATGATTACTGTTGAGGTTGAAGTCGCCCAAGATTCTCTCAATGATTACTGTTGAGGTTGAAGTCGCCCAAGATTCTCTCAATGATTACTGTTGAGGTTGAAGTCGTCCAAGATTCTCTCAATGATTACTGTTGAGGTTGAAGTCGCCTATGGTTCTCTCCCCGTTACTGCGGAGGTAGTAATTATCTCAAGATTCTCTCAGCGTTACTGTTGAGGTTGAAGATATCCGAGATTCTCTCAATGATTACTGTTGAGGTTGAAGTCGCCCAAGATTCTCTCAGCGTTACTGTTGAGGTTGAAGTCGCCCCAGATTCTCTCCCCGTTACTATGGAGGTAGTAATCGTCCAAGGTTCTCTCAGCGTTCCTGTCGAGATAGTAACCACCCTGGTTCATTCATCACTGTTTGAAGCTCCAGATTCAGCTCCTGTAACCAGTCAGGACACATCTATACAAAGAGTTTGAAGACCAGCTCCTGTAACAGGCCAGGTAATCATTTTCTTTTTTAGGTACGCAAGTTCTCGCTAAGGAATCTCTTATGCGATCGACACCCAGATGGCATCTATAAGCCCATTTACCTTCCATCATCTCTCAGCATGGCATCTACAAGCCCATCATCCTATCCATCAATCTCCAAATGGCATCTATAAGCCCATTCCCATCATCACACTGCTACCATGTGAGCACAAATTTCTGGGCACTCTAGTGTTCAATCATCTTCCACCTTCGGATTACGAAAGGCACGTCAGCCAATCTGCATCCTCAGGTCTAAGAAGATTGAACAGGGGCAACTGTTGTACTCCAAAATTTGCCCTCCCATATTCTTCAATATTTGCCAAGTCAAAGCTTCAAAATTCCCCAAAGGGTTGCACAGTTCAAGGGCCTCCTAACAGTAAAAAACTAGGGTTTTGGTTCTGACAAAGAAAATGAGGTTTCCAAGGTTCCAATCAAGTCCCACATGCCTACAAACATGGTCAAGCATCCTCATACCAAGTTTCAAGACTTACAGCACAAAATTGCACAGTCAAAAACCCTAATTGCACTACAGTCAACTGCAGGGGCAAAATGGTCATTTGACAGTCAAAAGTTCAAATTTTTGGTCAACATCTCATTTTGAAGCCACAAACATCATTTTATCAATGCTTGATCATGATTCTCAAAGCTTGGCTCAAAAAGTCTCAAGATGCAAAAGTTTCCATATTTGGATAGTTGAAAAAGTCAACTGTAACTTGACCAAGGCATAACTTTCACATGGATTATCAGAAAAATTCCATCCAAAGCTCATTTTGAAGAGAAAGACATTTCCTACAACTCCTCTTCACACTTCAAGTCCAAGAAATTCTCTCACAAAAAGTTATCAATTTCGACATTATAGGTCATTTTCAAAAGTCAACAAAAAGGGACTTTAAGTCAAAGGCCATAACTTGAGATTGGTAAATCCAAATGACATGGGACCAAAGGAATTGGTTAGAGGACTTCAAGACCTTTCCAAAATGTCCAAGAACATGAGCAAAGCTTAAAAATTGAGCAAGATATGCCTTGTGGAAGTTGGGAAATTTTTGGGTATTTTGAAAAGTCAACTTTGTTTCAAATACCTTAAAATTGCTAATGGGCCTCTTTTTCTTCCAAGGTTCATCATCCAAAGCATGTGCACGACCATTTGGCCCAAAGGGAAGTTATTCATCATTTTTATTTTATTTATTTGAATTTTTAATTGCTAGAAATTCATTTAATTAATTAAAATATGTGGAAAATGCTAAACCAAAGTTTTCAAATCTTTTTAGGCATGGAATAACTCAAGGATTTCGTGCATGATCAGATATAGAAAGAATCAATGTAATTGGACATGATTGGTATCAAATATGCATGAAAAGATTGAAAAATATATGCATGAAAATCCAATATTCTCTACATCAATGCAAAAGGTTTTTTGATCCAATTTTCAACCCTAATCATTCCAATACTTATACTCATGCAAACCCTAGTACTCATAACCTCTAAGCTGCGCCAGAATTCAAGAGAAAAGTTTGAGTTTTTGTCAAGAAATTCCAAAATTGAAAACAACCTTCCAGTGCGATTCAAGGTCAAATAATCATTCCATTGTATTCCTGAGGCTTCAAGGAACGTGTCTGAATCAAAACTGTTATCCCTAACGCCCAGAATTGGTAGAACAGCCTCGTCCTGTTCATGCTTTTTTCCATGTTCTTGCATCATGATTCATGTTTTGTTTGCTATTTTTAATGATTGATTTGTGTTGTTTGACTCATTACGAAGCTAACCATGTGTGTTAATTAAGTTTTCCTCACCCATACGCGATTTCACCATGGACGATCATTAGGGTTACTAAGCTGTGAAATTGGGGGTTTACTCCTATGGAAAAATTGGAACACGAGACTCAGACTATTAGAATCAGGACCTTCAGACAAATTCAATGATGGGGTCGCGCCCAATTTCTGATTACAGACGAGCTAATCGCTATTTTTTCACACTGCATATAGTGGGGGTTTAAAACCCCCGCAATCTTGTTTGTTTTGTTTCAGGAAAAACATAAGCCACAAAGAAGAAGACCAGGTGTCAAGGCGTGGTTGGTCTATTTGAATTTCGCGCTAAATTTATCCACTAACTCACGTTTTGACTGATATTGTTTAGTGGTCATATAATAAACAAAGTGCGTGAACGGCTCAGTTGGCAGGCATGTGTATTGGTAATCTCTGGGACCTGGGTTTGAATCCCAGGTCCCCCCTTCTTATTCCATGTTATTTTTATAATCACGCTCTTATGCACTTCAAGCTTCAACATCCACCATGCAACTCACAATCCAGGCATGCCACGCATCTCATGATGGCAATCTAAAGGTGGAGATTTGAAGAACACCATAGGCGTTAGTCAATGCAAACACACGCTGGCATGAAAATTCAACCAGGCCAAAGGCTATTGGGCCAGAATTGCTACAACTTGACCTCTAATCTGGGGACAGAACCCCCCATGGTTTGCCTTTCATTCTTTTTTCATATTTTTTCTAGTTTATTTATTTTAATTAGTTTTAATATAATTCTTTCAATTAATTTATTTTCATAAAATATAAAACAATATAAAAATCAGAAAAGACAAAATTCAAAATATATTTTAACTAATATTTTTGTAAATAAATCTCATTAATTTAATTTAGCTTTTTAAATTTAGGTTTAATTCAAATATTTTTCTTAATAAATTAAAAAAGTGTAGAATTAGGGTTTTAAGTATTTTTTATTCTTTTTCTTTTCTTTCACCATAATTAATTATTAAATATTATTTTTGTAAATAAATTACCATGTAAATAATTAGATTAATTTTAGGTTTAATTTTAACATGTTTTTCTTAATAAATAAATAAAAACTATAATTAGGGTTAATTTCTCAATTTCATTTAATTCTCTTATTAAAAATTCATAAATACAAAAAACCTCAAAAAAAATTTCTTTCTTTTATTTAATTTAATCAATTTCATAATTCTAATTTAATTTCATAACAAAGGGTCCAACGCCCTCGCTTTCAATTTTAATTCAATTCGCGCATTTTATTTTATTTCTTATAATATTTATGTAATTCTCCCAAAGCCGTGTAAATATTTATCTTTCGCACTTTACTTTATTTCTTTATTTTATGTCAAATCGGGTCTTGGATTTAATTTGGCGATGTGGACCCGCGCCTTTGTAATAGTTTAGGAACTTTATATTTCTCGCTCTTTTAAACTGTTAATAATTGCATGCAAGAATGAATGACAAAATAAAAACAAAAGCGTAGATCACCAATACATGACAAGACAAAATATCTGAAAATAACACACAAATTCACACACCACTCTTAGGGTACGGCTCACTGTTGCCTTGCCTCGAAAGGTGATCGTCGAGTAGAGGATGTCTTAGTAAGTCCTCATGATCCGGGAACCTGGCATGAGGGTAGCTTCTGAGGTATCTTCCTATTGCTCTGGTGATCACCATGTCCCGAACCTTCGAATTGACCTGAATACCTCCAACGGTGGTGCTACCTACCTCTCAATGGTGGGATGGCACTACTTTAAAGGACATTTACACAGACGAATTCCTTAGGGTAGGTAGACAACTCTAGATACTTGCTCTAATTTCAAAACAAATTCAAAAATACTTTCCACACCGACACCTTTTCAAAAAGCTTTCGAAAGCAACCTTTCAAACACTCTTGAGGACCGATACAAGAGTCGAACTGGAATTTTCAAAGAAACTTTTTTTTAAAACCCACAGTTGAAAAGCAAACAAACCATTTTTGAAAACACAATGAGCAAGTATCTAAGAGCCCATGGATAACCATGGATAGAAAGGGTGCTAACACCTTCCCTTTCTATAATCTACCTCCCGAACCGAGAGCAATCTCTTTGAGGAATTTTTCTGTGCTTTTGTCCATTCCATTTGGAGAAAATAAAAGACGGTGGCGACTCTTGCTTCCGCGACATTTCGCGAACCAGCGTTAAACAGTCAGTTCCAGATCCACCGATCACACTCGGGAATATTTTTTCCAAAGTTACCATTGATACTAGCTTTGTCACTAGTATCTTTAAAGCCTATAGCTTGATCGATTTCCTTTTCCTTTCTAAGCTCATAGACTTCTTGTTGTAACTTTTCTAACTTCTCCTGCAGTTCTTCATTGCTTGGAGATTTTGTCTTTGTTTTTTTTTTCAAGAATGTGGGAGTGATCCCAAATCCCTTACCCCTCACCCGACCAGAATACTCTCGAATATCTAATGCTCGTGAGAGTATTCTCCGGCAATCAGTATCTTCGTCTGGAGGTATAGACTGAGAAAGACTCTCCTGAAATTCATATAAATATTGTAGTTAAAGAATGATATGTTAATAAAAGAATGATGTAATTAAATAAATAAAAGTATGATGTAATTAAATAAATAATGTTATACTTACACATCTCTCAAAAATTTGTTGAACTTTTTCTTCAACAACTCCATCCTTACACACACGTGCTTCCTTCCATAAAATGTATTCCGGAAGAGATGTTTCAGAACTATTCTCTTTTGTTAGCTACATATTAAGCCAAAAAACATGATTAAATATAAGCGTGTATATATTAAAGATACTTTGCAATTTATAGATACTTACAATAGATTGTTGTAATCGTGCATATCCCATACAACCTTTTCTGTATGTATATGCTGGACTTGAAGCTTGTTGTCGATTTACGACACTTAAGCTCTCAACTTTTTGGGTACTTCTTTTCGATTTAAAAGTTTCCCATTCTTCAACTGTAATAAAATCAGCACATTTCCTTGGAAGCTCTGCATCAACAAAAAATTTATCTGCATCCCTTAGAAACTTGTTTGACAAGAAAGCTCTAAATCCTCTATGTAGTTTCCCGGCCAATTTAAGAATATAATCTCTCCTTGTATCCTCAATGATGAACGACCTCTACGGAAATCATAAATAAAGTGCATTAGTATAAGTAATTTAGAGACATAATCATCATTAAAAACAATTAACATCACATATGGTACCTGTATCTCACTCCATATTTTATCTTTAGCATCGTCCAACACTCTTGCTCTTCAATCTTCACATGTGATTGTAATTTCTCTTCTTACCACGGAACCGAGATAACTTCTCAACATTGAACCGTTAGGCTCAATGAGTTGGCCTTCTTGGCTCCAATGCACTTCATACTTTATGCCTTAGTCTCTATCCCGTATTATTCTCTTCATTATTGTTATTCCTCTTCTATATTCCATTTCAGTTTTACTAACGGCCTTATCTCCATCATGCACAGAATCATCACGTGGGTGATCGTCGTTAGTAGCCATCTAATAACCTGTAATAAACATAAACATAAACCCAATATAAAAGCGAGTCAGAACCAAGAACCAAGAATCCAAAAAATAGAACCAAGATGTTTTGTTTTATATCATGTTTCACTATCATGTTTCACCATCATATATCATGTTTTATATTCCAAAACATAGAACCAAGAATCCAAAAAATGCTAAGTGCTAAAAATGTTGTTGTTATATATCAAGCCCTACCAAATGCTAAAAATGCTAAATGTTGTTGTATATCAAGCCCTACCAAATGCTGTTATATATCCAAAAAATGCTAAAAATGCTAAAGAACACATTTTCAACGGAGTTAAACACATTTTCAATAAAGAACATACCTTGAGAATCGGCCGGTGTGGGTGGAGGAAAACGGAGCGAGATGGTGGAGGATGGTACGATGGCGAACGGTGGAGGACGATTTGAGACGGAGACGAAAATGGGTTTCGCGAGGGAAAGGGTTTCTGTTTGCGTGTGATAGTGATTACTGTGAATACAAATGTTCTGTTTTTTAATTCTGACTTATAAGAGTTTAGACTGCGCTTTCTAAAAGCGCTGGCTAAAGTGGACCTTAGACAGCGCTTTTGAAAAGCGCTGGCTAATAGTGATCTTTAGCAACGCTTATCTATTATTTTTTTTAATTTTTATGACTTTAGACAGCGCTTTCTTAAAGCGCTGTCTAAAATGGCCCTTTGCCAGCACTTATGATAAAGCGTTTTCTAAAGCAATCCTTTAGCAACGCTTTTTAAAAGCACTGTCTAAGGTCATATGTTTAGTCGCGCTTTTACTAATTATTTTATACGTTTTCCGTGTTTTTTTTATTCACTTATAGCAGCGTTTTTGTACAAAAGCGTTGTCTAAGGTGCGCTGTTAAAACTTACTTTTGGCGTAGTGTTATTACAAAAGATTTATTGAAGGTTTTTCTAAGTTAGCACTTTTGTTAACTCAACTGACTTGCAAAGGTAAGGCATTTGTGTTAGATGTTCAGTGTGAGGAAAGTTTTACATAGCGGAAGAAGAAATTGACGATGGCTCCGATTTTGATATTACCTAAATCGGAAGAATCTTTTGTTGTATATTGTAATACATATAAAATGAGTTTAAGTGGTGTACTTATGCAAAATGACAAAGTGTTGGCTTATGCGTCGAGACAATTGAGGATTCATAAAAAAAATTATCCTAGTCATGATCTAGAACTGAATGCAGTAGTATTTATGCTAAAGTTATGACTATCTATTGTGATACTAAATCAATCACTTGTATCACTAAGAATCAAATCTATCATTGAAGAACAAAAAACATATATTCATCAAGCGTTATTTCATTCGAGAAAAAATTGAAGAGGAGGAGCAACTGAATTTTTACAAGACAAATAATCAAATTATTGATATTTTTAGAAAAGGTCTTTTCAAAAGAAGAAAAATTCTAGAAATTGAGAAGCTTTTGAAGTTCAACAACAACACATCAAGAGAGAGAATGTTGAATAATGTACTATCAATAAATATTTTGTATTAAAAACATGTATCTAGAGTATTAGAAGAACTATCTAAATTAATGTGAATTCATGTATCAAATAATTAATGATTTATAGAACAAAAATGATATATGAACATCAAAACCATGAACACCATACGATGTCCTGTACTCTTTTTCAAACATGAGTGTATTTGTTGGGATTTGTGCAAGTATGTAGGATTAGAAACTAAATAGAAGATAGATACGGAAGTATTTGGTATTCAAATAGCACACCTGTTTATAGAAAGCCCTATCATTCACTAGATAATTAATGATTTTTAGACAGCCATATTATTCACTATAAACGAGAATCTTTGGATGTGTAAGAAAAATAATAATAAAAAAATCCAAAAAGCATATTTTTAGTCCCCTTTACCACCAACAATTATAAATTAATATTTCTCATCACAATATCTCTTACTACTTACATCTAAAAAGAGAAAATTCTCATAATTGTTGCACGATATAGTTGTTGTAGGAGATCTAAACCGCATTTATTGATTACAAAGATGGAGATAATACAAGATTATATAAAATAAAAACAAGCAAACCAACACCTTGTAGAAAGAAAAAAAGAGTCATAACTAGGTGGAACCCGAAAGTTCACACAACTTTGACTATTTCTATGATGGAATTAGGGACAATCTAGCCTCGTCTTTTTCCTTCCCAAAATCTTCATTTGCTAGCTTCTCATGTTTCTCCTTGCAGTAAATGTACAACACCGTGAGAACCGCATAACTATAAAGCGAAAGCATAGCAAATATTGGAGAAATCACTAAATTCAATACCCAGCTATAACTAGTTATCCACACCAACACCAATTGCAATGACCCAAACAAGAAAGAGATTGACAAGATCAAGCTCTTCATTCCTCTCACCAATTTCCAACTTCTTCTCAATGGTTCAAAACCCCAAACTGATTCCACCACCACAATAACTTTCACCAAGGTAAAGTTAATCATCAAATACATCCCAAGAGGGAGAAAAACAAGCATTAATAAAACGATAACTAAATAAGAGTTAGCTTGGAGGTCAACACCACCTATATAAGTGATGAGAAACAAGACAACTCCAATTACAAGTCCAAGTAAAAAAGAGCCAATGAAGAATATGGTGAAGATGATGATGTCTGTGGCGAGTAGGGGGAAGAAAGAAGTGGAGATGAATTTGATGGCTTCTTTGAGTTTAATGTGTTGATTAAAAAAAGAGTGGTAGACGCTGTAAGTGATGGAGATAAAGGAACAGAAGGTGAAGATGGAAGAGATAAGGAGGAAGAGGATTGAGACTAGGGTGAATATTAAGGTGGGGTAGATGGTGTCTTGTTGTGGTTGTTGTTGGAAGTGTTTGACAAGGAAGTTGAAGAGAAAGGTGACCAAAGAGGAGGGTAAGATGAAGATTAGGGAGAGAATGAGGTAATGACGAGGTTGAGCATCTATTGTGCGTTTAGCTTCAGAAAGAACATCCCACATTTTTGGAGCCATGGTGTAAGAGGGAGAAGAGGTTAGGTTAATGCAAGTGAAGTGGGGTTGAACTCTCTCTCTCTATGCATCTTTATTTTTACAACTATGAAACAAAAATTTGCTTAAGAGGCGGTACTTTTAATGTTTCTTGTTTTGTTTCATATTACTTTTATAACGTGCATCTCCATAAACTTCCATTAAAAATTAATCAAGGCGATGATAACTTATATTGTTTTTAATTTTTTATTATCAAAGATGAGTTTTTTATATATGAGAATAATATTCATATACACATTTCTGCATTCTGCTGTCGTTGAAATCATTATTATATCATACACATTATCTGTTGAATAAATTTTAAATGTCATTAGTAATAAGTTTCATATTAAATGCGATAGTAGGAAGGACAAAAGTTAGTAAGTTATGATAGTTTTATTAATAGCATTTATATTTTTAGAATTGTAAAAGTCATTAGGTCTATATAAAGATCAAGAATGTATTTTATTTATCAAGAGCAATATACAGAAGTAATCACAAAACAAAGTTTGGTTATTTATAACAATTTGGCATCAGAGCTCATGGCAAATATGATGAATCAAATGTCGTTGCCACGGCTAACGAAGTCAAATTATGAAAACTGGAGTATCCAAATGAAAGCTCTTCTTGGATCTCTAGACGCGTGGGATATTGACCCATGATGAGTTTGAAGAACCAACAGAAGTTGGGGGATATACGGCAGCTCAAACGAAGACGTTGAAAGAGACGCGATCGAAGGAAAAAACGACATTATACATGTTGTTCAGGGCTGTAGATGAATCAGGCTTCGAAAAAGTGTTCAAAGGAGCAGATCGAGTGAAGCAAGTTCGACTCCAAACTCTTCGTGGAGAGAATACAGATGAAGGATACCGAAATTGTATCTGACTATATCACACGTGTGCAAAAGGTGGTGAATCAACTCACCAGAAATGGAGAGACAGTAACTGATCCACGAGTTGTTGAAAAGATCTTGAGATCTTTAACAGACAAGTTTGAGAATATTATGTGTGCAATAGAAGAGTCAAAGGACCTTTAGACGCTCTCAGTCGAAGAGCTCACTGGTTCTCTCGAAGCACATGAACAACGAAAGATGAAAAAGAAAGAAGAAGCAGTCGAAGAAGCAAACCAAACCAAGGAAATGAACAAAGACGAAAAGGTGCTATTTTCTCACAACTTTCGAGGAAGAGGACGTGGACGTGGAGGTCGTGACAGTGGTCGAAGTGGTAGAGGTAGCAACTTCGAAAGAGGACAATCGAGCCAACAAAATTGGCGTGGCAGAGGACGTGGTCAAAGAGGTGGTCGTTCGAATCATTCCAACTTCGAATGCTACAAGTGTGGGAAGTATGGTCATTACGCAAATGATTGTAACTCCTACAAATGTTACAACGGTGACAAAGTGGGACATCTTGCAAAAGACTGTCGAATCGAAAAGAAGATTGAAGAAACAACCAACCTAGCCTTGGAAGCTGAATCGAATGAAGGCTTTCTCCTGATGGATCAAAACGAAATCAACACCAATAATGACAATGTTTGGTATCTTGACTCAGGAGCAAGTAGTCACATGTGTGGTTACAAACACCTGTTTAAAGATATGAAGAGAATTGAAGATGGTAATGTGTCTTTTGGATATGCATCGAAAGTGAAGGTCGAAGGAAAGGGCACAATCGGTTACTTGCAGAAGGATGGCTTGATTGGATCAATCAAAGACGTTTACTATGTACCAGATCTCAAGACCAACATATTAAGTCTGGGACAACTTACAGAAAAAGGTTCCTCGATACTTATGAAAGATCGAACACTGCATTTGAAGGACAAAGTAGGACATCTGATTGCCAGTGTCGAAATGGAAAGAAACCGAATGTACAAACTGAACCTGAGGAACATTTGAGAGAAATGTCTGCAAATCAAAGTGCAAGACAAAGCTTCACTATGGCATATGCGCTTTGGTCATCTACATCATGCTGGTTTGAGAAGGTTGGCGAAAAGGAACATGGTGCATGGACTACCAGACATGGATTTTGAAGGAAAGTTCTGTGAAGAATGTGTGCTCAGCAAACAAACAAGAACCTCATTTCAAAGGAAGGCAGAGTATCAAGCTAAACATATTCTCGAATTGATACATACTGACATATGTGGGCCAATCACTCCAGAATCCTTCAGTGGAAAAAGGTACTTCATTTCTTTTATTGATGACTTCTCAAGAAGAACCTGGGTTTACTTCCTGAAAGAAAAATCTGAAGCATTAGAAGTGTTCAAAAAGTTCAAAGTAATGGTGGAGAAGGCAACAGACAGACACATCAAAGCAATTCGATCTAACAGAGGAGGTGAGTATACTTCAATGGCCTTTGTGAAGTACTGTGAATAACAGGGCATAAGGAGATTCCTAACTGCACCATATTCACCTCAACAAAATAGTGTGGCTGAAAGGAAGAATCGAACTATTCTTGACATGATTCGATCAATGCTCAAAAGCAAGAACATGTTGAAAGAATTCTGGGCAGAAGCAGTACAATGTGCTGTTTATATTCAGAATAGATGTCCACATTCAAAGTTAGAAGACAAAACACCACAAGAAGCATGGAGTGGACAGAATCCAACAGTTTCTCATCTCAAGGTATTTGGTAGTATAGCTTATGCACATGTACCAGATCAACAAAGAACAAAGCTTGAAGACAAAAGTCAGAAGTACATATTTATTGGATATGATAAGAAGACGAAAGGGTACAAGCTCTTCGATCCCATAAGCAAGAAAGTGATCGTGAGTAGAGACGTTCGAATGAACGAAGCAAGCAAGTGGGACTGGAACAATTCGACAGAGGTTATTGACGCAGTCGAAGAAACAACTGTAGGTGTAACAACAGGTATTCCAACAGAACATGAAGAAATTGAAGATGAAGATGAACCTCTACAACCCAAAATGAGAAGTTTGCAAGATTTGTATGATTCAACAAGTGAGGTGTGTTGTACCCCAAAATTTTCCCTCTCATTTTATCAAGATTTTCCTCACAAGACCTCTTGGACTCCAGACAGGATTAAGGTTTGCTCAGCTCAAGACCTCCTCTTGCACTAATGGCCTGAAATTAGGGTTTGAGTTTGCACAAGGATTTTTGGACCATCAATGCTTAATGTGACTTTCATACACCATATTGGACCCCTAATATTGCTCATATCAAGTTTCAAGCCTTGAATCATATTTTTGCCCAGTCAATTGGACAATTGACCTAAAAATCAATTGTATTGGGGAAAAAGTTAACCATGGCCAATTTACAGTCAAAATTCATAATTTTTTATCCCCAAAAACATTCTAGGCTCCTATGTACCATTTTATCAAGTTTGGACCAAAACTCCTCAAGAAATTTGATCAGATCATCAAAAGGGCAAAATGGTCAAAATTAGGGTTTTGACTGAGAAAGGGCAATTTCTGTTTTTTAACATATCCAATGACCAATTGGGTTCAAACATGGTTTCAAGGACTCAATAGCATCATCTTGACCTAATCACATAATTCAAAAGATCTCAAATGCATAGGATTGACAGATGAATTTTGCAGTCAACTGTACACTGAAAAGTCAAACTTTGACTTTTTGGTCAAAATCAAGTGCCAAGGGTCATAATTCATCAAGATATGTCAAAATGTGAAACTTGTTGACCAATAAACATAAATTTGAAAATTAGGGTTTTAATTTGAAATTTTTCATAACTTAGAATTTTTCTAAGTTAGGGAAATTTCTTATTTTTTCCCAACTTTCCATAACTTTTTCACCATGATACAATTGGATTCAAAGATAACTTCCAACATGAAAGTTGTATTCCTCCTTGAAATGTACAACTTTTATTCACAAAGTTTTCCAAAAAGATGCTTGGATCTCAAGTTGTGATTTTGTGAATAAGGGTCCATAAACTTTTTAACTTAGTGAAATTTTGCCCTAGTTTAGGCAGATTTTTGACCTAACTTCATGGAAACTTTTCACATAGTTCCAAGAGGTATATCAAGTTTCATTTCAAATATGGATTGTAGAGCATGTTACAAGCATTCCAAAATGTCCAAGAACTCTCCAAGATCATTTATGGTTAGAGAGAATTGAAGAATTGAAAATGGCAATTTATCACTTTTTTGTAAGGCATTTTCACAATGTTACAAGTTGCAAATCAGTTTCAAACATGCTTGTACTTGGTATTACAGGTTCTAATCATTTCTACACTTCATAAAAGAATGCTAACACATTGGATATTGGCTTTATTCTGACCTATGGAGCTTTGCACAAAGAGTTAATCCATTTATGGCATAAAGTTCTCAATACCATTTTCATAAAGCTAGCCTTTTTGCAACTTTGCATTCCTTGAGCATTGAACATGTTTCTTTGTCACAAGAAAGGTCCACAGTTATCAGGCATGTTTACCAACTCTTATCAGCTAAGGAACTAGCAAGTACAAGCTTTTGGGCATTGTCACTTCAACTTTCTTCAAAAGTAAGTAAACTTGAAAAAGTCAATACACGTCATCCATATGATAAAGGCAAGCCTTGGCTTCATTTCAAACAACCTCAGAACATTGTAACAAGCCTAAGCATGAATTTCTAACATCTCAAACACTCCAAAACACAAAAAACCACATTTCTGCCCAAAACAGGGCAGCTTCTGCAAATCTCAAGCCAAATCGATATTGGCTCGTGCGTTTCTTGATTCAACCCTTGAAACACCTTCTATACATCACACCTAAACTGTTCAGGCCCTTGTCTTGCAACTGTGTGCCCTGTTTCAAGCTTCACCATTTTCATTTTGAAGGTTTGCAGGTTGACTCGTGCAGCAAGATTCAAGCATCTACAAGGCAAGCTGAGCATTGGAGAAGCTTGAGAGAACTTCAAGGAAGCTCACAAGAACTTCAGGCCTCACTCAAAGTTCCCACATTGCCATATTCAAACTCAATTGAACAAGGTATTTGTCAAGTTTCTATCTCTCTATTTAGGCATCCTTAGGTCACGATTTGTGAAGCAAAAATATAGTCCTTAACTTGCTTAAGCTGTACATATGCATAATTTCCATTTATATTAACTGAGCTAAGAGTATTTGATTGTTGAAGTTCATGAAAAAACTAGGTCAAAAATTAGGGTCATTAAAATTCTCTCTGCCCTTTGAGAGTTAGGTCACAAAATGGATATGGTTGGAATCGTGATTAAAAATGCTATAAGTTCCATGTTGTAAGTTTTTGATTTCATGCAAGCATGAGCAAGAACAGGATTTGAAGAAGAACGCGCGCGTTTGGAGAGACAGTGGTCAGAGACGAAGTTGTCTGCGCCTGGCGCGCTTGGGCCTTGCTTTTCTGACTTTTTGCACCCTCCTCATTTTACTTCTGCACCCCGCTTAACTTATTATTTTATATTTTTGTATTTTCTTGCATATTTTTATTTTTTATGCTTGCATTCATTTTTTTCAAATGATAAAAAATACCCAAAAATATTTTCTTTATTTTTTTGCTTTTTTTTTTTTGCATAATAAATGGTTTATTAAGATTTTATACTTTATTTTCTTAAATAAAACTTGTAAATAATTTGAAATTACTATGCATTTTATTTTATTATTTTTTCATATAAAAATCATTATTTTCATACATATTTTATTTTTTTAACATTTGTACATAATATTATTATTATTTTTCTTAAACAAAAATGGACAAATAAATATTAGAAAACAATATTTTCTATTAAATCAAAATTAGGGTTTCCCCTTTCAAAAATAATAACATTATTTTTTCTTATTTTTAGGACTTAGATAATTTTATTTTCTCATACTTAAAACAATTATAAAACTTTTTTTTGCATATTTACATTTTATTGCATATTTAAATAATTGTTTATTTATTTATTGTACAATAAATTCAATTGGGTTGCAATAGTGAATTAGGGTTTTATTTTGTGCAATATCCCCCATTCAAAACTTGTATCCCCCCTCCCATAATATTGTTGTAATAGTTTAGATTTACTTTACGCAATTTATCGCATTATATACATGTTTAGTAAATTAGGGTTTGTATGATAAGACAAAAATCAAACAAATAGCATGACATAATACAAGACAAAAATGCATGAAAAATGACAACACATTGCACACAAGCACCTCTAGGGTTTCACCCACTTGGTTTCCTTACAAAATGGCCATGGTATGTGTTGTACCCAAAAATTTTCCCTCCCATTTCCTCAACATTTTCTCATCACAAGGCCCTTGGAGCTCAAGATCCAGCTAGGGTTTTCCTCTGCTCAAGACCCCTCCTTGCACTGTTGACCCAAATTAGGGTTTGTGTTTGCACAAAGATGTTTGAACCCAAAATGCCTAATATTACTTTCATGCTTCATGTTGGACTTCCAAGTTTATCCATACCAAGTTTCAAGCCTTGATTCCAATCTTTGCCCAGTCAATTGGACAGTTGACCTAGAAATCAACTGTATTGGAGAAAAAGTCAACTGTGGCCAATTGACAGTCAAACCTCATGAAATTTGATCCACATCAACATTATGAACTCCTATGGACCATTTGATCAAGTTTGGATCACAATTCCACAAGAAATTTGATCAGATCACCAAAAGGGCGAAATGGTCATTTTTAGGGTTTTGACTACACAAAGGCAATTTTTGACTGTTTGACCTAGCCAATGGCAAACCAAGCTCACATATGGACTCAAGGACCCCATGGAATTGTCTTGACATACTCAACAAGTTCAAAAGATCCCAAATGCACAAGATTGACAGTTGAATTTTCCAGTCAATTGATCAATTTTTGACTGTATACTGAAAAGTCAAACTTTGACTTTTTGGTCAAAATCAAGTGTCAAGATTAATTTTTCATCAAAACATGCCAAATCATGAAACTTGTTCATCAAGAAATCAAGAATCACAAATTAGGGTTTGTAATGAAGATTTTTCATAACTTAGAATTTTTCTAAGTTATGAAAAACCCTAATTTTTTCCTAACTTTGTCCCACTTTCTCACCAAGATTCATTTAGATTTAAGGAAAAGTAAAAACATGAAAGTTGTAGTCCATTGCAAAATCTACAACTTTTATTCACAAAGTTTCCTCAAAAGAAGCTTGTAGCTCAAGTTATAATTTTTGGAATAAGGGTACCAAACCATTCTTAACTTAGAAAAATTTTGACCTATTTTAGGCAGGATTTTTGCCCAACTTCATGGCCACTTTTCACATGCTTCCACTTGGAATTTCAATTTGCATTACAAAGATGGATTGTAGTACACATTCCAAGCTTTCCAAAATGTCCAAGAACTCATCAAACAACCTCATGGTTAGGGAGAATCGAATTTGGCAAGTTGGGAAAAACTCACTTTGTTCATGACCAAGTTACATGTCCATAACCTTGCATTTTTGAACTCAACATGCCTTAAGCTAGATTACAGGTCTTTTATCTCATCTACACTCCATAATTTAATGCTAATCCTTTGTGCCAAGGTGTTGTTCTATGAGTTTGGTCATTACATGGAAGTTTAACCCTTAAATAGAAAAAGCAAATTAGCCATTTTAGAAAAGTTGAACTTTATGTCAAATGCAAATCCAAGCAAGTACAATGCAAATCCTTTTGGCACAAGTTTATGAACATAACACACTGATCAAGACTAATGTATGCAACATAGATTGGGGGCCTGCATCAGTCTAAAACTCAACTTGGCCTTTTGTTGCTTAAGTAAGAAGAAAGCTTGCATAACACCTACCAACTATCATCTCAGCCAAGGGAACCTTAAGCAAAGTTATTGAACACTTTCTAATCATCAAACCTAAGCTGAAACACAAGCCAACCAAGTTCCAAACATCCTCAAACACAGAATCACCATTAAACTGCAAAAACAAGGCATAAGCTACAGTTGGACTTCCATAGTTCATTTCCATCGTGCATCTTGGCCAAAACCACTTCAAACACTTTCCCTACCATCCATACAAACTATCCAAAGCATTAGAAGCAGACTGTAACACTCCTAATCAACATCACCATTTTCATTTTTCTGTTTTGCAGTTGAAGTGCCATAACACGATTCACTTGGTTTCAAAGCAAACTAACGCTTGGAATAGCATCCCTGGACATCAAGGAAGCTATACCAATCATCACCTTGCATTGAAAACACCTTCATCACCAGATACGATTCCAACTGAACAGGTAAGTTCATGAACTCTTATCTCTCTATCCAGGCATTGTTAGGTTTAGATTTGTGAAGAAATTATGTCACATTCATGGCCCTGAACATGCCCATATAATTAGTTTTCATTTATGTTATGTGTGTTATGAGAATTTGATGTCTGAACATGGAACAAAAACTAGGTCAGGAATTGGGGGAGAAGAAATTCTCTCTCATTTCTGAGAGTTAGATTGATTTCTTTATATGTCTAGAATCGTGGCTTCAAGCTCTACAGGTTTCATGTTGCAAAATTTGGCAAAAGATCAAGGAATCTGGAGATAGAAAACGCGTGTTGTTGTTCATACAGGTTCTGAGGTTGAAGACAAAGTCTTCATGGGCTGGGCCTGTTTCATTTTCCTATTTGCACCTTGTTTTTACTTTTGAACCCCCCTTGGCCCATTGTGCTTATTTGAAACATTTTCTTGACTTTTCTTTTTATTTCTGACTTATTTATTTTTTATCATAATATTAAAAATATAAAAAATATTTTTCACACCATTTTTGTATTTATTAGGCATTTATTTGTTTAAATTGATGTTTGTACATAAATAATACATAATATCTTTTATTTAAAAATACTAAAATTAATAACAATACATTTTATTTTCTGATTTTTATTTTATTTTATCTTTTGAAAATATTTTATGAAAATATACTTTTTTTTAAATATTAAATATTTTATTTTCGTACATATTTAATATATTTATCATATAATATAAATATTTACATATTTATTAGAATATTAAGAACAATACCAAATACATTTATTTTCTAATTTGTATGTTATTTTGTCTTCTGAAAATATTTTATATAAAATATCCTTTTTTTGTAAATATTAAATATTATTATTTTTGTATATATTTAATATATTTAGTAAACATAAATAATACATATATATTTATTAGTATATTTAGGTTAAAAAATACAAAATATATACATTTTTATTTTTATTAAAATTTAACATTAAAAATATCTTTTTGACAAATATACTTCTCTTTTATTTATTTTTTGTATATAATTAGTAAATATTGTATATAATACATAATAAATAATTAATACCTTTTTATTTAGTAAAATTAGGGTTTTTTGCCCTAAACATGAAAATATTCAAAAATTAACTTTCTTTTAATTATTTTTATTTTGTGAATAAAATATACACTTACACAAAAATACTTTCACATACATATCTTTACATTTATATTTGCGCAATTCAATTTGGTTGTAAATATTGGGTACTATCCTCCTATGAAATCTCATCCCCATTTGAACAATTTGTACCCCCATTCCCATGATTATTGTGTAATAATTTAGGACTTTTAAATTTCGCACTTTAAATGCTTTCTAAATATACCATGTTAGAATTAGGGTTTTGTATGCAAATCAAAAACAACAAAAATAGTTTGACCTAAATTCAAAGATAAACAAGCATGAAAATGGACAACACTAATCACACTTGCACCCCTAGGGTATCCCACTTGTTGCCTTCAATAATGGGCCATATTGCATGTTAGGTCTCTTTGGGCAAAACAAACACAATTCAAATGATCATAGTCCCTCGATGACGCTTTCGAAAGTTGCCTAAAAATGATCAAGTCCCTTAAAGGAAAAATTGCCCAAAGATACTTGGCACCATTGCAATTATGGTCTAAACGATGACCCGCGCCCGTCCCTTTCACATCCTAACACAAGATTGTCCACCAAATACAATGGTGGAACAAAATTGTTAAAAGGGTTAAAACATAGCAAAGATCTTTGAGAGATTTAGGGTAGACAACTTTTGGTTACTTGCTAACTTGCGAAACAAAACACTTGCCTATTTTTCAAACCACTACACTTTCAAAACAACTTTCAAAAACATCAAAAACTTTTCAAAAGACATACACCTTTGTATACATCCCAACATGGATCATTACAAAGGTTGCCACCACATTGGCCTCTTTTCAAAAACATTTTTAAACCCACACACAAAGCACCATTTCAAACAATTGAAAATCAAGGCAAGTTGATCTAAGCAAGTAACTAAGAGCCCATGGATAACCATGGATAGAAAGGGTGCTAATACCTTCCCTTTCTATAATCTACTCCCCGAACCCAAGAAAACATCTCAAAGGTTTTTGCTGTGCTTTTTAACCTTTCCTTAGGATAAAATAAAAAGTCGGTGGCGACTCTTGCTCAACCGAAACATTTGCGAAAACAAACGCAAAACCTCAAGTCAATTCTCCCACCATATCACAGTATGCATGCTAGATATCTTGGCAAAACAAAACAAAACAAAAGATCATAGTCCCTCGATGGCGCTATCAAAAGGTTGCCTAAAAACAAATGATCTTAGTCCCTCAAACTTGCTAAGATACTTGGCACCATTGCTATCATGGTCATACGATGACCCACGCCCGTCCCGTTTAACATCCAAAGATAGGGTTGTCTACTAAAACAATAGTAGGTCAACAACATCAAAGGAATAGAAAATGTACAAGAAAGACTTTTGAGTAGGGTAGATAACTCCTAGTTACTTGATCTCTTTCAAACAATCCTTGCTATTTTCAAACAAACACACACTCATTTCAAAAACATTTCCAAAACAACTTTCAAAACATTGAAACATTTTTCAAAAGACAAACATCTTTGTATACATTCTTACGAACGAGAATCATTACAAAGATTGCCTAAACGATGGTATCTTTTCAAAATACTTTAAAAACCACACAAAGCACCATTTTAAACAATTGAAAAAGCAAAGCAAGTGATCTAAAACAAGTAACTAAGAGCCCATGGAAAACCATGGATGAAAAGGGTGCTAGCACCTTCCCTTTTCATAATCTACCCCCAAACCAAAAAACAATCTCAAAGGTCTTTCCTGTGCTTTTTTACCTTTACTTTTGGATAAAATAAAAGTCGGTGGCGACTCTTGCTAACTGCGACATTTGTGAACACAAACGCAAAACCTCAAGTCAGTTCTCCAACCGCATCACAGAACTGGCGAATCTGTTGGGGATTAATATAAAAGTGGGGTTACCTTAGGGTTTTAGATCACCTTTACATGCTTATCTTGCTTGACTTGTTTGCTTTACACTTTGGTTCTATTGTTTGGGTTTGAATCATCTACCCGGATTTGGGAAACATTCATAGGTAAATAGCAATACATTGTGGAAATTGTGCAGGGTATAACGACATGGTCTAAGAAATAGCTATATTAGTGCGTTATATTTGTGGGTACCGGTAGCCTTTGAGTCAATCAAAGAGAATACAGGGCCGCTGAGTGATGTCATGAAGCACTAATGGACTTTTAGAACCTTTACTTGACCAACTTGGCCTTTTAGGATGTAGTGAGATGACCGGCTTTGGTGCAGTCCGAAGTTGGTAGATACTCGATACTACACTTATTGAGGGTTGGTTCCTTGGAATATTTCGGTCGCCAGTAAAGAGGCTGAATTGAAACAATGAACAAGGAAACAATCCAGTGATATTGAGCTCCTTAGAACCCGGTTACTATTTCTAGGACAAGTTGAGCCAACTAAACTTCAAGAGGGTACTTACCTATGAAACCCCATGCAAGACTAAACTAGGAACTTGTGTGATTTGCTTGTACATATATACTTGTGCATAACATCATGGACATCATGAAGCATCATATGCATCCACTAACCATTTCAAGGATTTTGGATCTTCATCTTTGTTCCTGCTTTGTAGGTAATGGATTCACTTCGCAGGAAAACTGTCCAAGTCAACCTTGTAAGAATTCCTCTACAACTCAAGGAGCTAGCTTCAAGGATTCCCGAGAACTCTCCATTAACCGAGAGACATGGTCGTCTACTCAACTTGGTCACCACCAACACTGAGGAGGATATGCTGAAAGTTCTCTTCCAGTTCTTTGACCCTTTGCATCATTGCTTTACATTTCCTGACTACCAACTTGTGCCTACTTTGGAGGAATTTTCTCAACTCTTGAGGATTCCTATTCTCAATCAACTACCCTCCAACGGTACAGAAAGAGATCCAAAGCCAGAAGAGATTGCTCAAGCCTTACACTTACACTCATCTGATGTCACAACACATTGGGAAACTAGAAGTGGTGTCAAAGGTTTCTTGGCAAAGTTCTTATTTGAGAAGGCCCAAAGCTGCTGGAATTCTTTAGACTTACAAGCTTTTGAGGAGATTGTAGCTCTTCTCATCTATGGGATGGTCTTGTTACCTAACCCTGATCAACTCATAGATGTGAGCGCTGTCAAAATCTTCATGTCTCACAACCCGGTGCCTACATTGCTTGGGGATATCCTCCACTCTTTTCACACTCGTACAATGAGGAAAAGAGGTGTTCTCATTTGTTGCACTCCTCTCCTGGCAAGATGGTTTATTTCTCATCTTCCCCAATTAGTTTTGAAGAATGAGCAAGGTTTGAGGTGGTCACAATGATTGATGACTCTTACACATTCAGATGTTCATTGGTGTTCTCGATCCAGAGAAAATTTTATTATCATTGACCGTTGTGGGGAATTTCCTAATGTCCCTCTACTAGGCATTAGGGAAGGCATCACCTACAACCCTTGCTTGGCTCTGAGACAGTTTGGGCATGCCCGAAGGGATGGCCCACATGACATGCTAATTCACGGGTTGGTTTTCGACTTCGACAACGATGACCAAGGACTCCGACAAAGGTTCATCCGAGCTTGGAGGATGCCAAACAAGGTAGACAGTAAGACTCTGGGACACAAGAATTCCATCCCTCTTGAGCCTTACCTCAAGTGGGTATGAACCCGCGCCCAAAGTCTTATGATGCCTTACCCCTCCATTCTCCTTGTGATTATAGAGCCTGTTATGGAAGGAGAGGTTCCATACACCCTCCTATATCCTGACATGCCAACATCACTCGAAGACTTACAAAGGAGTTGGATACAGCTCAAGGGAGAGTGTGATACTTTCGAAGCCCAATTATACGCAAGCGAGAAGAAGGTTTTGGAACTCACTCGTCAACTTCACGAAGAGCAGACTCTCAACACTTACATTGCACCAAAGAGGATGTGCAACGTCTTTTTACCTTAGAATTTTGTATTATTTTGCCCATGGGGCATTGATGTACTAACAAATTCTATCTTATTAATATGACGTGTGTTTCTTTTTTGTTTAAAAAAAATTTTAATTTCTGAATCCTTGAATGAATTACATGAATACATATCATTCATCACATGCATAAACAGGTCTTCACACCAAGTTTCCTCATCTCTCTGCTGTTTATTTCAGCAAGATGGATATTGAACAAACGGTCAAAGATTTGCAAGCCCAGAATTCATAATTTCAGCAGCTACTTCTGGCCTTGGCCAAGGGGCAGGAGGAGCTCAAGACTCTACTAGAGAAAGAAAAAAGAGAAAAAGAAGAAGAAGAGAGATGATGTGGCTATCTTTGGCAGAAGGTTTGAAGGACAAGCCAGACGGACTTTGGATTTCCCATCAACATCTGAAGAGGGGGGAGGAAAAGGCAAAGTGTGATACGGTGGGAGAACTGACTTGAGGTTTTGCGTTTGTTTTCGCAAATGTTTCGGTTGAGCAAGAGTCTCCACCGACTTTTTATTTTATCCTAAGGAAAGGTTAAAAAGCACAGCAAAAACCTTTGAGATGTTTTCTTGGGTTCGGGGAGTAGATTATAGAAAGGGAAGGTATTAGCACCCTTTCTATCCATGGTTATCCATGGGCTCTTAGTTACTTCCATAGATCAACTTGCCTTGATTTTCAATTGTTTGAAATGGTGCTTTGTGTGTGGGTTTTGAAAATGTTCTGAAAAGAGGCCATTTGTGGTGGCAACCTTTGTAATGATCCATGTTGGGATGTATACAAAGGTGTACTTATCTTTTGAAAAGTTTTCAATGTTTTTGAAAGTTGTTTTGAAAGCGTGTTGTGATGTGTGGTTTTGAAAAATAGGCAAGTGTTTTTGTTTTGCAAGTTGGCAAGTAACCAAGAGCTATCTACCCTAAATTTCTCAAAGATTTTTCCTATGTTTTTAACCCTTTTAACAATTTTGTTCCACCATTGTATTTGGTGGACAATCTTGTGTTAGGATGTGAACGGGACGGGCGCGGGTCATCGTTTAGACCATGATTGCAATGGTGCCAAGTGTCTTTGGGCAAATTTTCCTTTAAGGGACTTGATCATTTTTAGGCAACTTTCGAAAGCGTCATCGAGGGACTATGATCATTTGATATTGTTTTGTTTTGCCAAAAACACTCAACATGCAATATGGCCCATTATTGAAGGCAACAAGTGGAGTACCCTAGGGGTGCAAGTGTGATTGGTGTTGTCCATTTTCATGCTTTGTTATCTTTGAATTAATTCAAACTATTTTTGGTTGATTTTTGCATACAAAACCCTAAGTCTATCATGGTATAATTAGAAAGCTTTAAAGTGCGAAATTTAAAGTCCTAAATTATTACAACACAATTATGGGATGGGGGGTACAAATGTTCAAATAGGGATATTTTAGCAAGAAATTTAAATCTAAGCTATTACAATCCAAATGGAATTTATAAGGTATTTAATTGTATAATAATTAAATAAAATAAAATAAATATGCAAGATGCAAAAAATGATTTTTATATGTATGTAAAAATGTTTTTCATAAGACAAATAAACAAAAATAAAAATGAATAATTTTGGATATTTTTACATTTTTAGGGCAAAAACCCTAATTTGCTAAATAAAATGTATTTATTATTTAATATATACAATGTTTATTAATTATATACAAAAAATAAATAAAAAGAAAGTATATTGTAAAAAAGTGATTTTTGAGGTCAAATATTAATAAAAATAAAAATGTATTATTTTTATGTTTTTTCCCTAAATATTCTAATAAATATATAAGTATTTATATTATTCACTAAATATATTAAATATGTACAAAAAATAAAATATTTATTATTTACAAAAAAAAAGTATATTTTTTAGGAAATGTTTTCAAGAGATAAAATAAAATAAAATCAGAAAATAAAATGTATTTTGTATTTTTTTAGTATTTTAAATAAAAGGATATATATGTTATTTATATGTATAAACTCAAATAAAACAAATAAAATTCAAATAAAATGCAAAAATGGTTGAAAAAATGTTTTTTAATATTTTTTATATTTTGGCAAAAAATAACAAGTCAGAAATAAAAAGAAAAAATCAAAAATGATAAAAATAAAGCACAATGGGCCAAGGGGGTGCAAGTGTGGAAAAGTGGTGTGAACAGAAAAGCAAAATTCAGGCCCAGCCCAAATCTATCTTCTTCAACCTCCAGCCAGTTTTGTTTGAAAATGCGCACCTCTTTGCTTCAACAACAAGATCCTGATTCTTTGATTTTTAATAAAAACTCACAACACAAAAAATGTAAAGCATCATCTCACGAGTTCATACATATAAAGAACATGATCTAACTCTCAGAAATGAGAGAGAATTTCTTCTCCCCCAATTTCTGACCTAAGTTTTTTCAGATATTCAAGTTCAAAATACTCTTAGCACACACAATATAAATGAAAACTGAATATATGGATGGCTTCATGGCTATGATTAGAACATGCTTTCTTCACAAACTTAAGCCTAACTATGCCTAGATAGAGAGATAGAAATTCAAAAACTTACCTGTTCAGCTTGATTCGTGTATGACAATGGAGGTACTTTCAATGCAATGTGAGGACTTGTATAGCTTTCTTGAAGTTCAGGGATGCTTCTCCAATGCTTGGTGTGCTTTGAATCTTGCTATATCAAGCTGCAGAAGTCAACCTGCAAGAGAGAAAAGTGAAAATGGCAAATGATGTTAGGGATGTTACATTTGGTGTTCAATGCTTGGGATAGTTTGTATGGATGTTATGGAATGTGTATGAACTGGTTTTGGCCAAGGCGCACAAATGGATTGAGTTATGGAAGTCAAGTTGCAGAAAGGACTCTGTTTTTGCAGCAAGGAGGTGTTTTTGTGAATGAGGAGGTATTGAAGGTGGTTGGCTCGTGTTTCAGGTCAGGCTTGATGTTTGGAATGTGTTCAACAAGTTTCCTTAGGCTTGTGTTGACAGGAACTCAATGTTGTGTTTCAAAATGCAAGTTTTTTCTAATGTAAGCAAAAGTTTCGAAGTTGGTTTACAAGCCTATGCAGGCCCCCTAAACATGCTGCCAATGTTAGTCTTGATCAGTGGGATTAGTTCAATAACTTGTGCCTAGAAGATATGCATTGTACTTCTTTGATTTGTGTTTGACATAAAGTAATGCTTTACAAGAATGGATAATGTGCTTTTTCTAATTATGGCTTAATTCTTCATGTAATTACCAAATGAGCAAAATAATGCTAGAACACAATGGATTGTCTTTTAATTATTGAGTAAGAAAATGATTAGAGGCCTTTAACTAGCTTGAACCATGCTGATTTCAAAAATGCAAAGTTATGAACATGTATTTGGCCATGAATCAAAGTGACTTTTGCCCATATTGACAAATTCGATTCTCCCTAACCACAAGGGTGTTTGAGAAGTTCTTGGACATTTTGGAAAGCTTGGAATGTGTACTACAATCCATATTTGTAATGCAAGTTGAGATTCCAAGTGGAAGCATGTGAAAAGTGGCCATGAAGTTGGGCAAAAATCCTGCCTAGAATAGGTCAAAATATTTTTAAGTTAAGAATGTTTTGCACCCTTGTTCCAAAAATCATAACTTGAGCTACAAGCTTATTTTGAGGAAACTTTGTGAATTAAAGTTGTAGATTTTGCAATGTACTACAACTTTCATGTTTTGAGTTTTGTTTTAATCCAAATGTATATTGATGAAAAAATGGGACAAAGTTAAGAAAAAATTAGGAATTTTCATAACTTAGAAAAATTCTAAGTTATGAAATTTCTTCATTTCAAACCCTAATTTGTGATTTTTGATTTCTTGATGAACAAGTTTCATAATTTTACATGTCTTGATGAAAAATGAATCTTGGCACTTGATTTTGACCAAAAAGTCAAAGTTTGACTTTTCAGTATACAGTCAAATTTGGCTCAGTTGACTGGAAAATTCATCTGTCAATCTTGTGCATTTGGGATCTTTTGAACTTGTTGAACATGTCAAGACAAAACCATTGAGATCTTGAGTCCATATGTGAGCTTGGTTTTCCATTGGTTAGGTCAAACAGTCAAAAATTGCTTTTGTGGAGTCAAAACCCTAAAAATGACCATTTTGCCCTTTTGGTGATCTGATCAAATTTCTTGTGGAACTGTGATCCAAACTTGATCAAATGGTCCAAATGAGTTCATAATGTTGATGTGAGTCAAAAATCATGAGGTTTGACTGTCAATTGACCACAGTTGACTTTTTCCCCAATACAGCTGAATTATAGGTCAACTATCCAATTGACTGGGCAAAGATTGGAATCAAGGCTTGAAACTTGGTATGGATAAAGTGGTGAGTCCAACATGAAACATGAAAGTCATCTTGGGCATTTTAGGTCAAAACATATTTGTGCAAACTCAAACCCTAATTTGGGTCAACATTGCAAGGAGAAGTCTTGAGCAGAGCAAAATCCTAACTTAATTTTGAGCTCCAAGGGTCTTGTGGTGAGGAAATGTTGAAGAAAATGGGAGGGCAAATTTTGGGGTACAATAGTTGCCCCTGTTCAATCTTCTTGAACCTGAAGAGTTAGATTGGCAAGTTTTCCTTTCGCGGCTCGAGGGTAAAAGGAGATTGGACACTAGAGTGCCCTGAAATTTGCACTCGCATACTGGAATATCAGCAATGTGATGGCGGGAATGGGCTTATAGATGCCATTTGGAAGTATTGATCGCGTAAGAGATTCCTTAGCGAGAACTTGCGTATTTTGAGAAAGAAAGATGGTTTCCTGGCTTGTTACAGGTGTTGATCTTCAAACTCTTCATGCAGATATGCCCTGGCTGGATACAGGTATCGAATCTACAATCAATTGCTCACAGATGTGCCCTGGCTAGATACAGGTATCGAATCTGGAAATTCAAAAGGTTGTTTATAGACGTTCCCTGGCTGGATACAGGTATCGAATCTCTAAACTTTTCATGCAGATGTGCCCTGGCTGGATACAGGTATCGAATCTACAATTAATCACTCACAGATATGCCCTGGCTAGATACAGGTGTCGAATCTGGAAATTGTCGTCCACAGATGTGCCCTGGCTAGATACAGGAATCGGATCTGGAATTGGTCGTCTACAGATGTTCCCTGGCTGGATACAGGAATCGGATCTGGAATTGGTCGTCTACAGATGTGCCCTGGCTGGATACAGGAATCAGATCTGGAATTGGTCGTCTACAGATGTGCCCTGGCTGGATACAAGAATCGGATCTCTAAACTCTTTATGCAGATATGCCCTGGCTGGATACAGGTATCGAATCCACAATTGTTATTCACAGATATGCCCTGGCTAGATACAGGTATCGAATCTGGAATTGTGATAGTTGATAGTAATCATTTTTGGATTGAACTTTTTCCTGAAAAGGAAAAACATTAGCTGTATGCAATGTCATGATGTCATGATGCTCAAAATGAGACAGTGTTGTATGCACTTTATCATGTATGTAAGCAGGATGTATGAAATGTGGAATGTCTATGAATGTATTTTTATCTCGGAAAATAAATCCTTGACGAGTGCTGGGGACTTGTTGAATCCTGGGCTTGATATTGAAGAGTGGAGTTCTTCGTTTCCGCTGGGGATGTTGATTGCAAGAATAAACCGGTAGGAGAAGACGACTCCGTTGGGGAATAAACTTGTTGGAGAGATTACTATGCGGGGAATTACTCTGTGGGAAGAGATACTTCGCTGGGGTTTTGATGAGAGCTCCGCCGGGGATTCCACTGATAAGTTATGTTGGGGAATTTGATGAACTCCGCTGGGGATAGGAAGAACTTCGCCGAGGACGATCTTTCCGTGGTAATTAGCTGAGGATAACCCAGTTATAAGCCCTGGTGGGAAATAACCTTTGAATAAAGTCGGGGAGATGTGGTCGTACTCTGCAGGGGATAAGCTTCCAGAATCTACTGGGGGATAAGCTTCAGAATCTACTGGGGATATGGATTCCACTGGGATGTCTGGTATTCCGCCGGGGAATAATCTTATATTAAGACTGCCGGGGATGCTTGCTGAGGAATGTCTATACTCCGCTTGGGGAATGTTGAGATCTTCTGGGAATACCCAACTTCCTTAAGGCTGACAGTAGACTAACTCTGCTTGGGGAGAGTATCGCTGACTTGCTAGGGGAATATTGTGCCTTTTCAGGGCTGATGGGAAACCAACTATACTTGAGGAGAGTATTGCTGAATCTGGTCTTACTCTGTGGGGATTTTAAATGACTTGGTTACATTCTTCAGCCGAACCTACCTTGGTACCTTGGTGGACAGAGCAACTAGATCGCTTAGACAAATCTAAATTGCCCCTGTTTCTGATGTCACATGTAATCAGTCCTTTGTTTCGCATGCAACTATTCATGATTAGCAATTAATGTCAAATGCATATATCAAAAATGAACATTGGACGTTCTTCGCAAAACCAAAACAGAAAAAAGGAAAAACAATGGATAATTTGTCTGAAAAATTGAACTTGTATTGATTTTGAAATTTGCCTGTAAATAGGCGTTTTTGTACAAGAGACTGACGTCCTAGTAAGAGAACGCCGCCGAGCAAAATAGAGTTTATATAATTTTGTGAAAAGGAAACAAAACAGCTACGTGAAAAATAATCCCACTGGGTTCCAACTCTGTTATCGCCTTTATGTCTTCAAGCGTCTCATCACTCTGCTGCTTAGTTAAAGATGAAGCTGATTGATTGGCGACGTCTGAGCCCGATAGTTGATACCGAATTCTGGATGCAAGGTGATCCGATGAGACATAGTATTACGCTTCAATCCCTAACTTTTGCCTGGACCGCCCTTTTGGGTTTTCAGTCCACCGGGATACCCATTTTTGCCCAAGCCGCCTTTTCAGGTTTTCGACTTGCCGGGTGTACAGATTTTTTTTCATTTCATCCCTTATTTTTTCCTGAACCCTTTTGGTTCGCCGGGAAGCCCTTATTTTTTCCTAGGTGTGTCAACCTAGCGAGTCTTTAATTCATGCGTAGAATCTTTTTACTATGTCTGCATTGGCGGGGTGAGGAAGGTCGTCACCATCCATGGTGGTTAGAATCATAGCTCCTCCTGAGAAGACATGTTTAACCATAAATGGCCCTTCGTACGTAGGGGTCCATTTGCCCCTGGGATCACTTTGAGGAAGAATGATGCGCTTGATTACCAGGTCTCCGACTTGATACTCTTGTCGTCTGACCTTCTTGTTAAATGCCCTGATCATCCGTTTTTGGTACGTCTGACCATGGCAAATAGCAGTGAGTCTCTTTTAGTCAATTAGGTTTAATTGATCAAGCCGAGTCTCGATCCAGTCATCTTCGCTCAAATCTGCATCCTTCATTATCCGGAGAGAGGGTATCTGGACTTCAATAGGCAAGACTGCCTCCATGCCATAGACCAAGGAAAAGGGAGTTGCCCCTGTTGACGTCCGTGCTGAGGTACGGTACCCATAAAGAGCAAATGGTAACATTTCGTGCCAATCTTTATAGGTCACTGTCATCTTCTGCACAATCTTCTTGATGTTCTTATTCGCTGCTTCTACAACCCCATTCATCTTCGGCCGGTAAGGTGAAGAGTTGTGGTGCTGTATCTTGAATTGCTCGCAGAGTTCAGTGATCATCTTGTTGTTAAGATTGGTACCTTTGTCCGTAATGATCCTCTCAGGTACACCGTATCGACAGATCAGGTTGTGCCGAATGAACCGTGCCACGACGTTCTTGGTTACGGTAACATAGGAAGCTGCCTCTACCCACTTTGTGAAGTAATCAATCGCTACCAAGATGAAGCGATGCCCGTTGGATGCCGTAGGTCGGATCTCGCCGATCATATCAATGCCCCACATTGCAAACGGCCAAGGTGCTGTCAAGACGTTCAGAGGTACCGGAGGAATGTGCACCTTATCAGCATAGATCTGGCATTTATGACAAGTTCGAGAATGCTGATAACAGTCGGCTTCCATTGTGGACCAGAAATATCCTGCCCGAAGGATTTTCTTTGCCATGGTATGTCCACTGGAATGTGTTCCGAAGGTACCTTCATGTAGCTCTTCTATGATCCTTTCTGCTTCAGTCTTATCCACACAACGCAGTAAGGTTGAATCATGGTTTCACTTGTAGAGAATGCCATTTCTGAGGAAGAACTTTGTTGCGAACCTTCTCAGAAACTTCTTGTCGTTAACGGATGCACCCTCGGGGTATTCTTGAGCTTCAAGGTACCTCTTCAATTCATGATACCAGGGTTTTTCAGTTACCTCCTCGGTCTCGAGATCACAGCAATGTGCAGGTTCATCCAACTTCCAGATAATGATCTGGGGCGCCTCGTTGTCCCATTTGACTTTGAACATAGAAGACATCGTAGCTAACGCGTCCGCTAACTGATTCTCCTCTCTTGGGAAGTGTTCAAAAGTTATCTCCTCGAAGTGGGGAAGCAAAGTCAACACATACTCATTGTAAGGAATAAGATTTGGGTGTTTCGTATCCCACTCGCCTTTGATCTGATTGATCACGAGAGCGGAATCTCCGAAGACACTTAGAAACTTGATCCTTAAATCAATTGCAGTTTGAAGACCCATGATACATGCCTCATACTCTGCCACGTTGTTGGTGCAGTTGAAACATAGCCGGGCAGTGAGTGGAGTATGAGTGCCTTTAGGGGATATGATCACAGCGCTGATACCATTACCCAAAGCGTTCGAGGCTCCGTCAAAGTGCATAGACCATCGGGATCCTTCCTCAGGTCCTTCATCCGGTCCAGGTACTTCACAATCAGTCACCACCATGATATCCTCGTCTGGAAATTCAAAGTTCATCGACTGGTAATCGTCCACTGCCTGGTGTGCCAAATGGTCTGCCAACACACTTCCTTTGATTGCTTTTTGAGTCGTGTATTGGATGTCATATTCTGTCAAGATCATTTGCCATCTTGCTATTCTTCCAGACAGAGCAGGATTTTCGAAGATGTATTTTATTGGATCCATTTTTGAAATCAACAGAGTAGTGTGAGTCAACATATACTGTCTCAGCTGGCGAGCAACCCATACCAAAGCGCAACAAGTTTTCTCGAGCAGTGAGTACCAGGTCTCACAGTCGGTAAAATTTTTGCTAAGGTAATAAATGGCGTGCTCTTTTCGGCCAGACTCGTCATGCTTCCCCAACACACACCCCATTGAGCTGTCCAGTACTGTCAAGTATAAGATTAGAGGTCTCCCTTCAACCGGCGGCATAAGAATGGGTGGTTCTTGGAGATACTCTTTGATCTTTTCGAAAGCGGCCTGACATTCATCGTTCCAACATACTACTTGATCCTTCTTTAGCAGCTTGAAGATTGGTTCACAGGTAGCAGTTAGATGTGAGATGAATCGGGCAATATAGTTCAAACGTCCTAGAAAGCCTCTGACTTCTTTCTCTGTCTTGGGAGTTGGCATCTCTTGTATGGCTTTCACTTTGGCAGGATCCACTTGAATGCCTTTGTCGCTTACGATGAAGCCTAGCAGTTTTCCAGATCTCACCCCGAAGGTGCACTTGTTTGGGTTCAACCTCAGCTTGTACAACTTCAGACGGTCAAACAGCTTTCGTAGATGGTCAAGGTGTTCCTCCTCGGTTTGGGACCTTGCAATCATATCATCGACATATACTTCTATCTCGTGATGGATCATATCATGAAATAAAGCAACCATGGCACGTTGGTAGGTTGCCCCAGCATTTTTCAACCCAAAAGGCATGACCTTGTAGCAAAAGGTGCCCCACTGAGTAACAAAAGTGGTCTTCTCCATGTCTTCAGGAGCCATCTTGATCTGATTATAACTGGAGAAGCCGTCCATGAAGGAGAATACTTTATGCTGAGCAGTGTTGTCAACCAGAACGTCGATATGAGGCAGAGGGAAGTCATCCTTGGGGCTCGCCCTGTTCAAATCCCTGTAATCAACACACATTCGGACCTTACCATCCTTCTTCGGCACTGGAACCACGTTGGCAACCCACTGAGGGTAAGAAGTCACTGCTAGAAACCCGGCATCGAATTGTTTCATAACCTCAACTTTGATTTTCTCTGACATCTCTGGACGCATACGGCGGATCTTCTGTTTAACTGGAGGGCAATCTTCCTTGGTAGGTAGGTGGTGAACCACAATGTCGGTATCCAACCCAGGCATGTCTTCGTAAGACCAAGCAAAGATTTCCACATAGTCATGCAGCATCTGAATCAACCGTTGTTTCACACTGAGCTCCAGATTGGCACCAATCTTGACTTCCTTTCTGTCTGTCTCAGTACCCAGATTTACCGTTTCCACTGGCTCTTCATGTGGCTGAATGGCCCTCTCTTCCTGGAGTAACAGTCTTGCAAGCCCACCAGGCACTTCGCAATCATCTTCACCTTCGTCTTCGGCTAAGTTGATCAGATTTTCGAGGTCATAACTGGCAGTAGCAGAGTCGTTACCAGTGAGATCCAGAGTGGATTGGAACCTGTATAAGTGAGTGTGTGTAAATATAGTTGTTTTGCAGTATATAATAAAGAAAGAAAAGGAGCGCAAGATTTTGAAATGCAACAAACGTCCAATGTTTTTATTGATGATTGTTGTACCCCAAAATTTTCCCTCCCATATTCTCCAAGATTTGCTAAGAGCATGCTTCAAAATCTCCCAAGGGTTGCACAATCCAATGGCCTCCTAACAGTCAAAAATTAGGGTTTTGGTTCTGGCAAAGAAATTGAAGTTTTCAAGGGTCCAAACAAGTCCCACATGCCTATACACATTGTCAAGCATCCTTATGTCAAGTTTCAAGACTTACAGCACAAGATTGCATAGTCAAAAACCCTAATTGCCCTACAGTCAACTGCAGGGGCAAAATGGTCATTTGACAGTCAAAAGTCAAAAATTTTGGTCAACATCTTATTTTGAAGCCACAGACATCATTTGATCAATTCTTGATCATGATTCTCAAGGCATGGCTCAAAAAGTCTCAAGATGCAAAAGTTTCTATTTTTGGACAATTGAAAAAGTCAACTGCAAATTGACCAAGGCATAACTTCCACATGGTTTATCAGAAAAATTCCATCCAAAGCTCATTTTGAAGAGAATGACATTTCCTACAACTCATCTTCACACTTCAAGTCCAATAAATGCTCTCACAAAAAGTTATCAATCTCAACATTATAGGTCATTTTCAAAAGTCAACAAAAAGGCACTTTAAGTCAAAGACCATAACTTGAGATTGGTAAATCAAAATGACATGGGACCAAAGGAATTGGTTATAGGACTTCAAGACCTTTCCAAAATGTCCAAGAACATGATCAAAGCTTAAACATTGAGCAAGATATGCCTTGTGGAAGTTGGGAAATTTTTGGGTATTTTGAAAAGTCAACTTTGCTTCAAATGCCTCAAAATTGCTAATGGGCCACAATTTCTTCCAAGAATCATCACCCAAAAGCTATGCACGACCCATTGACCCAAAGGGGAGTTATTTTCTTATTTTTTTATTAATGAATTGAGTTTATTATCCTATTAATTCATTTAATTAAAATAAAATATGACAAAAAATAGCAAATCACACATTTCAAATCTTTTTATGCAGCATTTCCACTCATCATTCACTCAATATTTCGTGCATACTCAAAAAGGCAAGAATCTTCAATGATTGGCATCAAAAAGGAATGAAAAAGATTGAAAAAGATTATGGAAAATCACAAATTTGAAAAGCATTTAAACATGGATTTTGGACTTGTTTTGTTACCCTAATTCATTGACATACATAAGCAGAACATAACCCTAAGGCCAACAACAAGCAAGCTGCGCTCAGAACCAAGAACCAAACTTGCATTTTTGACAAAAAAACTCAAAACTGTTTTCACAGTTCCAGCATGATTCAAAGCCTACAATCGATTCCAAAAGCTTGCTGAGGCCTTCCTGAACGTAACTCAATCCTTTTCCAGTCCCCACGCACAAAGAAGTGGTAGAACAAAGTAAAACTTTCTCAAACTTTTTTTATAATCGTGTTTCAATATACATGCATTTTCCATACATTTGAATGTTTGATTTACACTAATATAAACTCTCTGAAGCTATTGATGTATTTTAATTGAATTAATATGGCCTGTATGAGAAGTTGCCATGGACATTTTTTAGGGTTTCAGGAACCTTGAATTAGGGTTTTACGCTTGAGGAAAAATTGGACAACCAAACTAGTACTATCAAAACCAGGGCATCTGGACGAAATGATTGACCACCTCGCACTCAATTTATGATCAACTGTGCTCTATTCGCTATTTTTGTAGGTACCATTTAGTGGGGGTTTAAAACCCCCGCTATCTAGCTTATATTTTCAGGCAAAACGAAGAATCCAGGAGGAAGACGCTGAGCTGTAGGCATGTGATTGGTATATTTGAAAGTTAGCGCCCTTTTTTTTATTTGTCCAGTATAACGCTTACTTTTTGCATATGTTAATTAGCACCCACTAAATAAACAAAGAAACGCACTGGCTGGGTTGGTGAATGATGTGTCCTTCAAGCATTGGAACCTGGGTTCGATTCCCAGGTCCCCCATATTTCCCTATGTTTTTCCCATAACATGTTCAGGTACCCAACACGCCCAGAAGTCCACCATATACTCTCACAAGTGGCTTGCCAAGTGGCCAGGAGTGTCCATCCAGTGGCCAAGAACCAAAGTCCATGGAGTACCCTAGTCAACGCATGTGCATATGATCAGAAAAGTCAATAAGGCCTGACTCTAGTGGGCCAAAATTGCTTGAAAACACCTCCAAAAGGACCTGAAAACCCCCCATGTTTGTATTCCTTTCTCTCATTCTTTTTTCTATTTTTTTATTTGTTTTAATTTAGTTATTTTCTTTTAATTCCTCAAATTAATTTTTATAACACAAAAATACAAAAAAAATCAGAAAATCATAAAAATAAAAATATGTTTTATTTTAATTTTTGAATCATTAATAGTTTTTATAAATAGATCTTAATAAATTAATTAGTTTAATTTTAGGTTTAATTCTAATGTTTTTTTTTCTTAAATAAACTAAAAAATGTAGAAATTAGGGTTTTAATACTTTTATTCTTTTTCTTTTTCTCATCATTATCAATTATTAATTATTTTTTTAAATAAACTTGCCATTAAATAATTAGGTTAAATTAGGTTAAACTTAAACTTTTTTTTTTATAATTAAAAACAAACTAGAATTAGGGTTTTTTATTTAAATTTCTAATTTCAATTAATCTTCCTTTTTTTCATAAAATACAAAAACTCCAAAAATAACTTCTTTTCCTTAGTAAAAAATTTAATTAATTTGTAATTTCAATTTAATTTCTTTAAAGGGTCCAACGCCCTCGCACCTTCGATTATAATTCCTTTTCGCGCGTTTGCTTTTATTTTTCTTTTTTTCAATCTTATGTAATTGCCCCAAAGCTTTGTAATAGTAATTAGGACATTTACTTTCCGTACTTTTATTCAAATCGGGTCTTGGTTTAATTTGGCGATGTAGACCCGCGCCTTGTAATAGCGTAGGATCTTTTATTTTTCCGCATTTCAATTTCTGCACCTTTAACTGCTAACTATCATATGAAAGAATGTATGCAAAAATAAAAATCAAAGCGTAGCTCACCAAATGCATGATGTGATCGGTGGATCTGGAACTGACTGTTTAACGCTGGTTTGCGAAATGTCGCGGAAGCAAGAGTCGCCACCGTCTTTTATTTTCTCCAATTTGGAAAGGACAAAAGCACAGAAAAATTCCTTTTAAGAGACTGCTCTCGGTTCGGGAGGTAGGTTATAGAAAGGGAAGGTGTTAGCACCCTTTCTATCCATGGTTATCCATGGGCTCTTAGGTACTTGCTCAATGTGTTTTCAAAATTGTTTGTTTGCTTTTCAATGTGGGTTTAAAAAGTTTCTTTGAAAAATTTCAGATCGACTCATACGTCAGAGTGTTTGAAAAGTTTGTTTTGAAAGCTTTTGAAAATGTGTTGGTGAAAAGATTTTGATTTGTTTGAAATTAGAGCAAGTATCCTTGAGAACCTACCTACCCTAAGGAATTCGTCTGTGTAAGTGTCCTTAAGAGTAGTGCCATCCCACCATTGAGAGGTAGGTAGCACCACCGTTGGAGGTGTTCGGGTCAATTCGATTTTAGGGACGTGGTGATCACCAGAGCAATGGGAAGACACCTTAGAAGCTACCCTCATGCCAGGTTCCCGGATCATGAGGACTTACTAAGACGTCCTCTACTCGACGACCACCTTTCGAAAGGCAACAGTGAGGCGTACCCTAGGGGTGGTGTGTGCGAATTGTGTGTCATGTTTCAGTTATTTGTCTTGTCATGTTTGTTGTGTTCTACGCTTGATTTTAATTAGGACATTCATTCTTGCATGCATATTTAACAGTTATAAAGTTTGCGGAAAAATAAATCTAAGGCTATTACAAATGGCGCGGGTCCACATCGCCAAAATTAAACCGTACCCGATTTAGCGGAAAATAAATAAAGCGAATAAATAAAGTGTGAAAAGTAAAGTTACATGGCTTTGGGAGATTTACATAATTATAGTGAACGACATAAAGTAAATGTGCGCAATTAAATTAAAACAATGGGCGTTGGACCCTTTTGCAAAATATTAAAAGTTAATGAGAATTAAAAATTAAATGATTAAATGTTTTTTTGGTATTTTGTGTTTTTTAGATTTAATGAGAAAAAAGAATTAATTAAAATTAAATTAAACGGCAAACCCTAATTCTAGTATTGTTTATTTATTATGAAAGAATTAAAATATAATCTAAATTAAATCCTAATTTATTTATGTACAATTTTTAATTTATGAAAATAAATAACTAATATTATTATTCTGAAAAAAGGGGAAAATTAAAAAGAAAATAAAAAGTTATTAAACCTAAGTTCTATTTTTTGGATTTTTATTATCAAAAAGAATTAAATTTGTAACCTAATAAAACTAAGTAATTACAAGCATTTATTTAGAAAATAATTAAAATAAAAATTATATTTTTATTTGGGCATTTTTTATTTTTTTATGATGTTTTTGTATTTTGATTAAAAATTAAATAAACAATAATTAAAATAAACATAACAATTAAAATAATAATTAAAAGATATAAGAAAAAGAAACAAAATTGTCAAACCAGAGTGGGGTGTTGCCCCAAATTAGGAGGTTCAGGCCTGGAATTTTGGCCCATTAGCTTTGAGTTTCGTTGACCTTTTGGACGGCCTACAGCTATGTTGACTTACATCCATGATATACCTTCAACCTGAACCCTTGATTAGATCTCCAGGACGCGTGGCTAGTTAATTTTTGAGTGTGCATGGTATTCTGGGACGCTTATGCTGCATGGGAATACGCGTTGAAAAATAATATTGAAACTTTGCCGGACCTGGGACTTGAACCCAGGTCACGAGGGTTAATGGAATTCACGCTTACCACCTGAGCCAGCACGCACATGTTATTATATTACAACAAATAAATAACAAAAAGAAATATTGGTTAGTGGCCCCTAAAAACGCGCGAGATTTTGAATTGGCCTGTCTCCCTATGACACGACACCATCGTCTTCGTCCTCCTGAAACATAAAACGCATTGGCCACGGTTTTCATTGTGTTTTCTTAGGCTAGCTACAGAAAAATAGCGATTAGCCTATTTCCAAATATAAATTAGGCGCGAGTATATGGATCTTTTCGTCCAGATGCGTTGAGTGCGATGGTGTTGCTCTGAAATTCTAATTTTACCTGGGGTAGAAAACCCCAATTTTTGCAGACCTGTAACCCTAAATTTTGATCATGGTAAATTCGCGTAGGGTCAATGAAAATGCAATCAAACACAATGGTTAGCTCAGAAACATCATTATGAGCATGGATACATAAATAAAAATGCAAAAATATGCTTCAATCATGCTATACGATTTCAGAAATTTTGAGGTACAGTTTGACTTATGGATACCAATTCAGGGCGTTTTGGTTGATCTTGAGGATTGAGAATCGTTCAATGATATCTCAGGATGATGATAGAACAAGAATTGGGGCTTGAATCGTCTCCTAACCTTGAAAACAGTTTTCAGCTTTTTGAGAATTTTTGCAAGTTTTTGTATTGGTTTTCTGCGCAGCTTAGAGTGTAAGACCATTAGGGTTATGATTCTGAGTATGTATAGAGCATGTTAGGTTAAAAATATTGCACAAAATCCTTTGAATTCATTGTTTTCAATATTTGATTTCATGAAATCTTTTCCAAATCTTTTCCATGTGCATTTTGTGTTCAATCAGCTCAAATCACACCAAAACTTGCCTATTAAGATATGCACGAAATATTGACCTTGGAATGTGCATAAAAAGATTTTTTTAGGTCAAATTTATATTTTTCATGTATTTAATTAATTTAAATGAATTAATATTGATATAAATTCAAATAAATAATTAAAAAATGAGAAAATACTTCCCTTTGGGCCTAATGGTCGTGCATAGGCTTGGCATGAAGAAACTTGGAAGAAAAATGGGCCCATTTGCATTTTTGGATCATTTGCATCAATGTTGACTTTTCAAAATTCCCAAAAATTTCCCAACTTCCACAAGGCATAACTTGCTCAATTTTTAAGCTTTTTACATGTTCTTGGACATTTTGGAAAGGTCTTTGAGTCCTTTAACCAATGCCTTTGGTCCCATGTCATTTTGATTTACCAATCTCAAGTTATGGCCTTTGACTTAAAGTCCCTTTTTGTTGACTTTTGAAAATGACCTATAATGTTGAAATTGATAACTTTTTGTGAGAGCATTTCTTGGGCTTGGAATATGAAGATGAATTGTAGGAAATGTCTTTCTCTTCAAAATGAGCTTTGGATGGAATTTTTCTGATAATCCATGTGGAAGTTATGCCCTGGTCAATTTCAGTTGACTTTTTCAGCTGTCCAAATATAGCAACTTTTGTATCTTTGATGATTTCTGAGCCAAATCTTGAGAATCATGATCAAGCATTGATCAAATGATGTTTGTGGCTCCAAAATGATATGTTGACCCAAAATTTGAACTTTTGACTGTCAAATGACCATTTTGCCCCTACAGTTGACTGTAGTGCAATTTAGGGTTTTGACTGTGCAATTTTGAGCTGAATGCCTTGAAATTTGACATGAGGATGCTTGACCATCTTTGTAGGCATATGAGACTTGATTGGGCCTTTGAAAACTTCCTTTTCTTGATCAGAATCCAAACCCTAGTTTTGACTGTATAGGAGACAGTTGAGCTGCACAACCCTTGGGGCATTTTGTGACCTTGACTTGACAAATCTTGGAGAATATGGGAGGGCAAATTTTGGGGTACAACAGTTGCCCCTGTTCAATCTTCTTAGACCTGAGGATGCAGATTGGCAGCCGTGCCTTTCGTAATCCGAAGGTGGAAGATGATTGAACACTAGAGTGCCCAGAAATTTGTGCTCACATAGTGGCAGTGTGGTGGGAATGGGCTTATAGATGCCATTTAGAGGTTGCTGGATAGGATGATGGGCTTATAGATGCCATCTGGATGTTGATCGCGTAAGAGATTCCTTGGCGAGAACCTGCATACCTGCAAAACAGAAAATGAGTACCTGACACGTTGCAGGAGCTGATTTTTAGATGCTTGGTATAGATATGTCCTGACTGGTTGCAGGAGCTGGGTCTGGAGCTTCGAAAGATGATGAATGAACTATGGATGGTTACTGCCTTAGCATGAATGGTAAGAGAATCTTGGACGATTACTACCCCAACAGGAACGCTGAGAGAATCTTGGGTGTCTTCTACTGGGATAAGAATCAGGGAGATCTTAGGGTCGACCTGACTGAACCAGAGAGGCCTTTGACTGGATAAGCATCAGGAAAATCTTAGGGTCGATTTAACTGAACCGGTCTAGGTCATGAAATATCTTCAACTGGATAAGCATCAGGGAGATCTTAGGGTCGATCTGACTGAACCAGAGAAGGCCTTGGACTGGGTAAGAATCAGGAAAATCTTAGGATCGATTTAACTGAACCGGTCTAGGTCTTGAACTATCTTCAACTGGATAAGCATCAGGGAGATCTTAGGGTCGATCTGACTGAACCAGAGAAGGCCTTGGACTGGGTAAGAATCAGGAAAATCTTAGGGTCGATTTAACTGAACCGGACAAGGTCTTGGAATATCTTCAACTGGATAAGCATCAGGGAGATCTTAGGGTCGATCTGACTGAACCAGAGAAGGCCTTTGACTGGATAAGCATCAGGAAAATCTTAGGGTCAATTTAACTGAACCGGTCTAGGTCTTGGAACATCTTCAACTGGATAAGCATCAGGGAGATCTTAGGGTCGATCTGACTGAACCAAGAGAAGGCCTTTGACTGGATAAGCATCAGGAAAATCTTAGGGTCGATTTAACTGAACCGGTCTAGGTCTTGAAATATCTTCAATTGGATAAGCATCAGGGAGATCTTAGGGTCGATCTGACTGAACCAGAGAAGGCCTTTGACTGGATAAGCATCAGGAAAATCTTAGGGTCGATTTAACTGAACCGGACAAGGTCTTGGAATATCTTCAACTGGATAAGCATCAGGGAGATCTTAGGGTCGATCTGACTGAACCAGAGAAGGCCTTTGACTGGATAAGCATCAGGAAAATCTTAGGGTCGATTTAACTGAACCGGTCTAGGTCTTGGAACATCTTCAACTGGATAAGCATCAGGGAGATCTTAGGGTCGATCTGACTGAACCAAGAGAAGGCCTTTGACTGGATAAGCATCAGGAAAATCTTAGGGTCGATTTAACTGAACCGGTCTAGGTCTTGAAATATCTTCAATTGGATAAGCATCAGGGAGATCTTAGGGTCGATCTGACTGAACCAGAGAAGGCCTTTGACTGGATAAGCATCAGGAAAATCTTAGGGTCGATTTAACTGAACCGGACAAGGTCTTGGAATATCTTCAACTGGATAAGCATCAGGGAGATCTTAGGGTCGATCTGACTGAACCAGAGAAGGCCTTTGACTGGATAAGCATCAGGAAAATCTTAGGGTCGATTTAACTGAACCGGTATAGGTCTTGGAACATCTTCAACTGGATAAGCATCAGGGAGATCTTAGGGTCGATCTGACTGAACCAAGAGAAGGCCTTTGACTGGATAAGCATCAGGAAAATCTTAGGGTCGATTTAACTGAACCGGTCTAGGTCTTGAAATATCTTCAATTGGATAAGCATCAGGGAGATCTTAGGGTCGATCTGACTGAACCAAGAGAAGGCCTTTGACTGGATAAGCATCAGGAAAATCTTAGGGTCGATTTAACTGAACCGGTCTAGGTCTTGAAACGTGATTGAGACTTTAAACTGCATCTTTCCTGAAAGGTAAAAGTCAGTCATATGCAATGCATGATATGGATCAAGCAATGATGTTCTCAACATAAATGAGATTCGTATGATATGATGCAGTGCGTTATGCATGCTATGATGATGTATGTGAAGTTTTATGTATGTTTTCGTCTAGGAAAGTGAATCCTTGACGGGTGCCGGGAAGTTGTATCCTGGGCTGATGTTGAAGAATAGATTTTGCTTCCGCTGGGGATGATAATTGCAAGAATACCGGTAGGAGAAGATAACTCCGTTGCGGAATAAACTTGGCGAATGAAGAGTCTGCGGGGAGAAAAGATACTCTGACGACCATGCTGGGAAGCAATACTCTGTGGGGATAGAGATGCTTTGCTGCTGGGGAAGGTTGATAGTAATTTGCTGAGGATGTATTATTGTTGGAAGTGTTAATGGACTTCGCTGGGGATAGGAAGACTTTGTCGACGACGCTCTTTCCATGGCTTTTGGCTGAGGATAACCCAGTTATATTCTGTTAAGGAAATAACTCTTTAAATCAAGCCGGACGATGCGTTTGTGCTCTGCGAGGGGATAAGCTTCCAGAATCTACTGGGGATAAGCTTATTGCTTGGGGATATGAATTCCAACTTTGCTGGTGAAGCTGAATTGGGCTCTTCTGGGGGAGTTTTGATATGCTGGGGAAAGCGTTTCTCTTGAATGGTGGTATACCGCCGGGGAACAATCTTTAAACCAAGACTGCCGGGGATGCTTGTATACTGCTGTTGGGGAAGTATTTGAGATCTACGGGAGGATACTCAATTTCCTTTGATATTTGATGATAGCTTGGAAAAGAATGTATTGTTTTGTTGAACCATTCTCTGGGGAATTAAGATACACTTGGCCATGTTCTTTAGCTGAACCTACCTTGGTACCTTAGGGGATAGAACAATTAGACTGCTCAGACAACTCTTTATTGCCCCTGTTTCTGGTGTCACCTGTAATTAATTCCTTTGTTTCGTATGCAAATATTTATGAGTTAGCAAATTATTGTCAATGCATACATCACAAATTGAACCTTGGACGTTCTTCGCAAAACAAAACAGGAAAAGAAAAAAACACTTGGCACGTTTAACTGAAGATATATTTTTATTGATTTTTGAATGGCCTGAATAGGCGTTTTGTATACAAGAGGCTGACGTCCTAGTAAGAGGTACGTCGCCGATCAAAAGAGTTTATACAAGTTTTGTACAAAAGAAAATAAAACAGCTGTGTGAAAGATGAATGATCCACTGGGTTTCAACTCTGCTATTGCCTTTATAACTCCGAGCGTCTCATCACTTGATGACCTTGGTTGAAGGTGAAGCTGACTGATCGATGCCGTCTGAACTTGATGCAGATACCGGTTTCTAGATGCAAAGTGATCAATGAGACATAGTTTTACGCTTTTATCCCTAACTTTTGCCCGGACCGCCCTTTCGGGTTTTCAGTCCACCGGGATACCCATTTTTGCCCAAGCCGCCTTTTCAGGTTTTCGACTTGCCGGGTGTACAGATTTTTTTATTTTCATCCCTTCATTTTGCCCGAACCCTTTTGGTTCGACGGGAAGCCCTAATTTTTGCCTAGGCATGTCAGCCTAGCGGGTCTTTTTCATGCGTAGTATTTTTTAACTATGTCTGCATTGGCGGGGTGAGGAAGGTCGTCACCATCCATGTTAGTTAAGATCATTGCTCCTTCTGAGAACACATGCTTAACCACAAATGGCCCTTCGTACGTAGGGGTCCATTTGCCCCTTGGATCACTCTGAGGAAGGATGATTCTTTTGATAACCAGATCCCCAACTTGATATTCCTGTGGCCTGACCTTTTTGTTAAATGCCCTGATCATTCGTTTCTGATACGTCTGACCATGACAGATAGCAGCAAGTCTCCTTTCGTCAATGAGGTTGAGTTGGTCAAGTCGTGTCTGGATCCAATCATCTTCGTTCAGATTTGCATCCTTCATTATCCGGAGAGAGGGAATTTGTACTTCGATCGGCAAGACTGCCTCCATGCCATAAACCAGAGAGAAGGGAGTTGCCCCGGTTGACGTCCTAGCTGAGGTACGGTACCCATGCAGAGCGAACGGTAACATCTCGTGCCAATCTTTGTAGGTTACTGTCATTTTTTGCACGATCTTCTTGATATTTTTGTTAGCTGCTTCTACAGCCCCATTCATCTTCGGTCTGTAAGGAGAAGAATTGTGGTGCTGTATCTTGAACTGTTCGCAGAGCTCAGCGATCATCTTGTTGTTTAGATTGGTACCGTTGTCTGTAATAATCCGCTCAGGGACTCCGTACCGACAGATCAGATTGTGCCGAATAAACCGTGCCACAACAGTCTTGGTTACTGTAGCATAGGATGCTGCCTCAACCCACTTTGTAAAATAATCAATCGCCACTAGGATGAAGCGATGTCCATTGGACGCCGTAGGTTTGATCTCGCCGATCATGTCTATGCCCCACATTGCAAACGGCCAAGGCGCAGTCAGAACGTTCAGGGGAACCGGAGGAACATGCACTTTGTCTGCATAGATCTGGCACTTGTGGCATGTCCTGGAATGTTGGTAGCAGTCAGCTTCCATTGTGGACCAATAATATCCTGCCCGTAGGATCTTTTTAGCCGTAGTGTGCCCACTGGAATGCGTACCAAAGGTCCCTTCATGTAGCTCTTCCATGATTCTTTCCGCTTCAGTCTTATCCACACAACGCAGTAAGGTCGAATCATGGTTTCGCTTGTACAAGATGCCGTTGCTTAGGAAGAACTTGGCTGCGAACCTCCTCAGGAATTTCTTATCGTTGATAGAGGCACCTTCAGGGTATTCCTGAGCTTCCAGATATCTCTTCACTTCGTGGTACCAAGGCTTCTCAGTCACCAATTCAGTTTCAAGATCACAACAGTATGCCGGTTCGTCCAGTTTCCAGATGATGATCCGGGGAGCTTCATTATCCCATTTAACCTTGAACATTGAAGACATTGTAGCTAACGCGTCCGCTAACTGATTCTCTTCTCTTGGAAAGTGCTCAAAGGTTATCTCTGTAAAGTGGGGAATCAGGGTCAACACACATTCTCTGTAAGGAATCAAGTTTGGATGTTTCGTATCCCACTCTCCTTTGATCTGATTGATCACAAGAGCGGAATCTCCGAAGACACTCAGAAATTTGATCCTTAGGTCAATCGCAGCTTGAAGACCCATGATACACGCCTCATACTCCGCTATGTTGTTGGTACAGTTGAAACATAGCCGGGCAGTGAGTGGAGTATGAGTACCCTGTGGAGATATGATGATGGCGCCGATACCATTTCCCAAAGCATTGGAGGCTCCGTCAAAGTGCATAGACCATCGGGATCCTGGCTCAGGTCCTTCATCCGGTCCAGGCACTTCACAATCAGTTACAATCATGATGCTTTCATCCGGAAACTCGAAGTTCATTGATTGGTAGTCATCTACAGCTTGATGAGCTAAGTGGTCTGCCAATACACTCCCCTTGATGGCTTTCTGGGTTGTGTACTGAATGTCGTATTCCGTCAAGATCATTTGCCATCTTGCAATTCTCCCAGACAGAGCAGGCTTTTCGAATATGTATTTTATAGGATCCATTTTTGAGATCAATAAGGTAGTGTGAGTCAGCATATACTGTCTCAGCCGGCGAGCAGCCCATACCAAAGCGCAGCAAGTTTTCTCAAGCAGTGAGTATCGGGTCTCACAGTCGGTAAACTTTTTGCTAAGGTAATAAATGGCATGCTCTTTTCGGCCAGACTCGTCATGCTGCCCCAGCACACACCCCATTGAGTTGTCCAGCACTGTCAGATATAGTATCAGAGGTCTCCCTTCAACCGGTGGCATAAGGATAGGTGGTTCTTGGAGATACTCTTTGATTCTGTCGAAGGCAGCCTGACATTCATCGTTCCAACGTACTACCTGATCTTTCTTCAGCAGCTTGAAGATTGGCTCACAGGTAGCAGTCAGATGAGAGATGAATCGAGCAATGTAATTCAGGCGTCCTAAAAAGCCTCTGACCTCCTTCTCTGTCTTAGGAACTGGCATCTCTTGAATAGCTTTGACCTTAGCAGGGTCTACTTGAATTCCCTTATCACTGACCACGAAGCCTAGCAACTTTCCCGATCTTACCCCGAAAGTGCACTTGTTAGGGTTCAATCTCAGTTTGTACAGTTTCAACCGATCGAACAACTTCTGTAGATGATCTAGATGCTCTTCCTCAGTCTGGGACCTAGCGATCATGTCGTCCACATACACTTCGATCTCATGATGGATCATATCATGAAATAAGGCAACCATGGCACGTTGGTAGGTTGCCCCAGCATTCTTTAATCCGAACGGCATGACCTTGTAACAGAAGGTGCCCCACTGAGTAACAAATGTAGTCTTTTCCATGTCTTCAGGTGCCATCTTGATTTGATTGTAGCCTGAAAAGCCATCCATGAAAGAGAATACCTTGTGCTGAGCTGTATTATCAACAAGGACATCAATGTGAGGTAAGGGGAAATCATCCTTGGGGCTAGCCCTGTTCAGATCCCTGTAATCGACACACATTCTGACCTTACCATCCTTTTTAGGTACCGGCACCACATTAGCAACCCACTGAGGGTAAGAAGTCACTGCAAGGAAACCGGCATCAAACTGTTTCATGACCTCGGTTTTAATCTTTTCGGACATCTCTGGACGCATCCGACGGACCTTTTGTTTAACTGGAGAGCAGTCTTCCCTAGTCGGCAAGTGATGGACGACAATATCGGTATCCAACCCGGGCATGTCTTCGTAGGACCAGGCAAAGATCTCCATATAGTCATGTAACATCTTGGTTAACCGTTGCTTCACGCTGAGCTCTAGGTTGGCACCAATCTTTACCTCTTTCCTGTCTGCCTCAGTACCCAGGTTTATGGTTTCCACTGGCTCTTCATGGGGTTGAATTGCCCTCTCCTCCTGAAGCAACAGTCTAGCAAGCTCGCCAGGCACTTCGCAATCATCTTCACCTTTGTCTTCGGCTAAGTTGATCGGATTTTCGAAGTCATAATTGGCATTAGCAGAGCTGTTATCAGTGAGATCCAGAGTGGATTGGAACCTGTATGAGTGAGTGTGTGTGTAAATACAGCTATTTTTGAAAATTATGTAAAGGAAAAGAAAGACAGAAAAGGAACACAATATTTGCAATGCGAAAAGTACGTCCAAGATTTTCATTCATGATGTATAAAATGACAGTTCGTATGCCCTCACAAATAGAACCACGGTGCCTCGGGTAAGACACCGGGCCATAGAGTTTATCATTGTTTATTACAAAATAACAAAACATGGGAATTCATTACTGTGTCACAAAGGTAACAGGGGTATGGTCCTTTGCACTCCAATTGTTTAATCCGTCTTCGGCCGTCGGATAAATCCAGCTGTTGAATTCGGCTTCGTCCACTTCAAGGTCTTCCCTGACAGCATTCACTTCTGAACCCTTAATAAATATCGGAGGCCTTCTGATCTTCTCTTTCCTCATAGCTCTCTGCCCTTCTGAGGTGAAACCCAGCCCAAGTTTATCAGTCTTCTGGGTGAAGTCTGGAAGTCTGCCCCAGTCAGCACATTCACCCTTCTGTACCACGGCCCTGGCATACTTTAGGGAAGCCATCTTCAAAGGACCACCTGCTTCTGCTGTTTCTGCTGCGATTGGAAACACCTCCTCGAAATGCTGAAAGGGGGTCTCAATAAACTCCCCATCCATCTCAATGTACCTGAAGGAGTTCAGGTGGCTCACCATATATTCTTCCTCACCTTGCACGGTGACAATCTTCCCTCTGACGGGGTACTTCAGCTTTTGATGCAAGGTAGAGGTGACTGCCCCAGCCTTATGTATCCAGGGTCGACCCAGCAGACAAGAGTAAGATGGACGGATATCCATCACATAAAAAGTGGAGTCGAACACCTGAGAGCCTACACGAATCGGAATGTCGACCTCCCCATGGACCATCCTCTTTGAACCGTCAAAGGCCCTGACGATAATGTTGCTGGGTTTTAAATCCAGGCCTTCACAATCTAGACGATCCAGAGCCTTCTTGGGTAGCACATTCAAAGAGGACCCGGTATCAACCAACACATGTGCCAAGGTGGTGCCCCTGCATTCGATTGAGACATGCAGAGCATCATTATGATCTCTCCCCTTCGTGGTCAAATCAGCATCTGAGAAACCCAAGCCATTGTCTGCCGTTAGACTTGCCACGCAATCGGTGAACTGGACTGCAGAGGTTTCATGTGGCACATGGGCCGTCTTGAGGAATGAGATGAGGGCCTTTGCATGGGCCTCAGAGCATAACAGTAAAGAGAGCATGGATATCTTGGAGGGCGTATGCCCCAACTGTTCCACGACATTAAAATCGCTCTTCTTTATAATTTTCAAAATCTCCTCCATCTCTTGTGGGGAGGCCTCAGCAGCTATGGGTATGGGTGCCTCCATCTGGGCAGGCTCAGTTTCAATTCCCTTGCCCCGAGCATTGGATGACTCGGCGGCAGGAGAAACAATCGGATCAGCAGCAGGAACAACAACTTGATCAGCAATGGGAGTAGGTGTACTTGCAGGAATTATCAGGAGTGGTCTTCGGGCAGCAGGCGGTGCAATGTCAGGCGAGAAGAGCCTGCCACTGCGGGTAACTTTGGCCGGGCCAGTGATGTCACAGATGCTGGCGCCAGCGTTGAGCTCTTGTTTAACTCCATTTATATATACATCTGCCCCATAGTGCCAAGGGACAGCTTTGTTAGATACATAGGGCAGGGGCCCAGGAACAGTGATAGTAACAGGTGCAACGGTCAGAATTTGGATGGGCTTCTTCTGGAGGGCCGGGATCGGATTGTTGAAGATAGTCACCACAGAGACTTCTTCCATTGGAACCATACGAACAGCAGACTTCTTGAATAGAATCTCCTTGCTATCCATTAAGCTTTGGATGCCTAACTTTAGCAAGGGACAACCGGATGGGGACACGACACAGAACAGGCAACCCTCACTACAACCCGGAAATAAACCGGCCTGCAGTAGGTTCTTCTTAATGATCTTTAAAGGAGTGGCTAGATCATCCACAGAAACAGCATAAACATCTTCATCAACAGCATTTACCCCGTGCTGAGGCATAGGGGCAGTAACTACATTCGGCTTTGCAGGCGCCTCAAATTGTATCTCCTTTGCATCGATAAGGTCTTGCACCTTATTCTTCAATGCCCAGCAGTCATCAGTAGAGTGTCCCGGGCTTTCTGAGTGGTAAGCACAACGAACATTCGGGTTGTACTTGGGGGACGCAGTATTGGGGAACTTTGGCGCCTCCCTGACAGTCACTAAATTAGTTGCGAGCAACTGTGGCAGGATCTGCGACAAAGTCATGTTTAAACGGGAGAATTCTCTCTGGGGTCTTTCCACCTTCTGAGAATTGTTTGGCCGGGGAGCGGCAGCAGGCTTAGCAATCATGACCGCACTGACAGATTGGCGGTGTTCACTTCTCTCTGATCTCCTAGAACCATATACGGCGCTAGACTCCTTCTTGAAGGGTTTCTTCTCTGAACTAGATGAGGCACCCTTTGCAATCTTCCCAGATTTTAATCCAGCTTCAATCCTTTCTCCAGTCAAGATCAAATCAGTGAAACCAGCAGAAGAATTCCCAATGAGATGGTTAAAGAATGGCCCAGATAGGGTCCCCAAGAACATGTCAACCAACTCCCGATCAGTCAATGGTGGCTGCACCCTGCCAGCCAGGTCTCTCCACTTCTGAGCGTACTCCTTGAAGCCTTCGCTTGCGCCTAACGCCATACCCTGGAGTTGGGTACGTGTGGGGGCAAGGTCGGCATTATACTGATACTGCTTGTAGAAAGCAGTAGCCAGCTCCTCCCAGTTACGAACTTTGGTCCCATCCAGCTGATAGAACCATTCGAGATGAGTCCCTGAAAGACTCTCCTGGAAGAAGTGGATCCATAGATTCTTGTCCGCAGAGTACGGCTGAATTTTCCGAACATAGGACCTTAAGTGCAGCTTGGGACAAGACGCCCCGTCATACTTTGAGAAGGATGGTGCTTTGAATTTATGCGGGATAATCACACCAGTCGACAAACCCAGATCTCCGAAATCCAGCCCAGGTGCCTGTTGCACCTCCATAGCCTTCAACCTGTCCTCCAGTTGTTTGTACCTGTCATCTGCAGGAGGATACTGCTCCTCATCAAAATCCGTCTCGTTGTCGGAGACCACTGGAGTAGGAACCTTGACTTCTGCCTGAGAAGGACTCCTGCCAACAGAAGAACCAGCCTCTTCATGGTGCAGAGTATTACCCAACCTTTGGCCCGAGTTGAACAGAACAGTTCTTCTCTTCTTCTTCTTCTCCTTCTTTAGGAGCATAGTCTTCAGTTCTTCTTGGCCTTTAGCTAGACCCATGATTAGCTCTTGAAACTGCGCATTCTGCGCCTGGAGAGCCTTGATTGATGTCTCTGTTGATTCAGATCCGGGATTCATGATGCTGAAATAAACAGCGAAGAACTGTAAGCAACCTGAAAAGGGGAAAAACCTGCTATGCACATGATGTATGAAATGTGGTTATGCAATGCATTCAAGGGTTCGAAAGTTCAAATTCGTTGTAGACAAGAAAAGAACACACGTTATCATTAAAGAAATCATTGTTTAATACATCAAGGCCTCATGGGCAAAAGTACAAAAATCAAGTCAATCCCAAAATACACTGCGCATCCTCTTCGGAGCTATGTAGGTGTTGAGGTTCCTCTCCTCATGCAACAGACGGGTGAGCTCCAAGACCTTCTTTTCGCTGGCATGCAGACTAGTCTCAAGAGAATTCTTTTCCTCCTTAAGCTGGATCCAGCTCTTCTGCATCTCTTCCCAGGATGTGGGCATATCAGGGTGCTGAATAACATGAGACACTTCCCCTTCCAGGACAGGCTCTTCGATTACTGGAAGGATGTGGGGATAAGGCATGACCAACTTCTGGGAACGGGCCCGTACCCACTTGAGATAGGGTTCCAAAGGGATGGAATTCCTATGCCCTAGTGTCTTGCTGTCTATCCTACTAGGCATCCTCCAGGCTCTGATAAATCTCTGACGAAGTCCTTGAGTATCACTGTCGAAGTCAAAAACTATGTCAGGAATTAACATGTCATGAGGACCGTCCCTCCGAGCATAACCAAACTGTCTCCAAGCCAGGCATGGGCTATAAGTAATACCTCCTCTGATTCCAAGTAAAGGAACATTAGGGTACTCCCCACAACGATCAATGATAGTGACATCTCCTCTGGATCTAGGACACCAATGTATATCTGCATGTGTAAGAGTCATCAACCGTTGTGACCATCTCAAACCCCGCTCATTCTTCAGGACTGATTGGGGAAGGTGCGAAATAAACCACCTTCCCAGGAGAGGAGTGCAACACATAAGGACACCTCTTTTTCTCATGGTTCGAGTGTAACATGAGTGAAGGATGTCCCCCAGCAACGTAGGTACAGGATTCCGGGACATAAAGATCTGAACGGCACTGATATCAATGAGCTGATCTGGATTAGGGAACAACACCAAACCATAAACAAGGAGGGCTACCACTTCTTCAAAAGCTTGTAAGTCAAGGGAGTTCCAACATTCATGGGCTTTCTCAAATAGAAACCTGGCTAGGAACCCTTTGATACCACTTCTGACTTCCCAATGTCCCTTGAGGTCAGATGACTGTAGGTGCAAGGCTTTGGCAATCTCTTCAAGCTTAGGTTCCTTTTCTGTACCGTTGAAGGGTAGCTGATCAAGGATAGGGATCTTCAGGAGCCGGGAGAACTCCTCCAATGTAGGTACCAACTGATAGTCCAAGAAGGTAAAACAGTGATGCAGAGGGTCAAAGAACTGGAACAAGACCTTAATCATATCTTCCTCAATGTTGGTGTTGACCAAGCTGATGAGGCTTCCATGCCTGTCACTGAATGAAGAGTTCTCGGGAATCCTGGATATAAGCTCCTTAAGCTGAGGAGGTACCCTTACAAGATTAACTTGAATTGTCTTTCTACGAACGGTTTCCATGTCCTACAAAACAAGAACAAAGATGAAAATCCGAACCCCTGAAATGGTTAGTCAATGCATATGATGCTGGATGATGTCATGATGCTATGATTAAACACACCACAGATATTTACAAAGACAAACATGTAAGGCACACAAGGCACACAAGACAAGCCCTTAAGGTTTAAGGCCAGCATGGGGTCTGGGTAGTACCCTCTTGAAGTTGGTGGGTTCAACCTGTCCTAATCAAAGTAACCGGGTTCTAAGGTTCCCAATATCACGGGATTGCTTTCATTGTTCATCGTTTCGATTTAGCCACTGAACTGGCGACCGAAATATTCCAGGAAAGCAACCCTCAATTGAGCGTAGTATCGAGTATCAACCAACCTCGGACTGCACCAAAGTCAGTTATCTCACTACCCTAAAGAGGCCAAGATAGTTCAATTAAGGTTCCTAAGGTCTGTTGATGCTTCACGACACCACGCGGAGGCCCCGTACTCTCCTTGACTGAACTCAAGGGTTACCGGTACACACCAAAGTGCCACATCAACGTAGCAGACTGTTTCAACCATGTCGGTATACCCCGCACAGTTCCCTCACAGCCTTGTTGCTACCTTCTAAGAAAGGTATTCCCCAGATCCGGGTTTAGGATCTATAGAACTCCCAAGACAGTCCCACAATAATAAAGCAAGCAAGGAAAACAATTGAAAACATAGTTATAAGCTAGCCCTAAGGTACACCTCACTTTAAGATGATATTCCCCAGCAGAGTCGCCAGTTCTGTGATCGGTGGATCTGGAACTGACTGTTTAACGCTGGTTCGCGAAATGTCGCGGAAGCAAGAGTCGCCACCGTCTTTTATTTTCTCCAAATGGAAAGGACAAAAGCACAGAAAAATTCCTTTTAAGAGATTGCTCTCGGTTCGGGAGGTAGGTTATAGAAAGGGAAGGTGTTAGCACCCTTTCTATCCATGGTTATCCATGGGCTCTTAGGTACTTGCTCAATGTGTTTTCAAAATTGTTTGTTTGCTTTTCAATGTGGGTTTAAAAAGTTTCTTTGAAAAATTTCAGATCGACTCATACGTCAGAGTGTTTGAAAAGTTTGTTTTGAAAGCTTTTGAAAATGTGTTGGTGAAAAGATTTTGATTTGTTTGAAATTAGAGCAAGTATCCTTGAGAACCTACCTACCCTAAGGAATTCGTCTGTGTAAGTGTCCTTAAGAGTAGTGCCATCCCACCATTGAGAGGTAGGTAGCACCACCGTTGGAGGTGTTCGGGTCAATTCGATTTTAGGGACGTGGTGATCACCAGAGAAATGGGAAGACACCTTAGAAGCTACCCTCATGCCAGGTTCCCGGATCATGAGGACTTACTAAGACGTCCTCTACTCGACGACCACCTTTCGAAAGGCAACAGTGAGGCGTACCCTAGGGGTGGTGTGTGCGAATTGTGTGTCATGTTTCAGTTATTTGTCTTGTCATGTTTGTTGTGTTCTACGCTTGATTTTAATTAGGACATTCATTCTTGCATGCATATTTAACAGTTATAAAGTTTGCGGAAAAATAAATCTAAGGCTATTACAAATGGCGCGGGTCCACATCGCCAAAATTAAACCGAACCCGATTTAGCGGAAAATAAATAAAGCGAATAAATAAAGTGCGAAAAGTAAAGTTACATGGCTTTGGGAGATTTACATAATTATAGTGAACGACATAAAGTAAATGTGCGCAATTAAATTAAAACAATGGGCGTTGGACCCTTTTGCAAAATATTAAAAGTTAATGAGAATTAAAAATTAAATGATTAAATGTTTTTTTGGTATTTTGTGTTTTTTAGATTTAATGAGAAAAAAGAATTAATTAAAATTAAATTAAACGGCAAACCCTAATTCTAGTATTGTTTATTTATTATGAAAGAATTAAAATATAATCTAAATTAAACCCTAATTTATTTATGTACAATTTTTAATTTATGAAAATAAATAACTAATATTATTATTCTGAAAAAAGGGGAAAATTAAAAAGAAAATAAAAAGTTATTAAACCTAAGTTCTATTTTTTGGATTTTTATTATCAAAAAGAATTAAATTTGTAACCTAATAAAACTAAGTAATTACAAGCATTTATTTAGAAAATAATTAAAATAAAAATTATATTTTTATTTGGGCATTTTTTATTTTTTTATGATGTTTTTGTATTTTGATTAAAAATTAAATAAACAATAATTAAAATAAACATAACAATTAAAATAATAATTAAAAGATATAAGAAAAAGAAACAAAATTGTCAAACCAGAGTGGGGTGTTGCCCCAAATTAGGAGGTTCAGGCCTGGAATTTTGGCCCATTAGCTTTGAGTTTCGTTGACCTTTTGGACGGCCTACAGCTATGTTGACTTACATCCATGATATACCTTCAACCTGAACCCTTGATTAGATCTCCAGGACGCGTGGCTAGTTAATTTTTGAGTGTGCATGGTATTCTGGGACGCTTATGCTGCATGGGAATACGCGTTGAAAAATAATATTGAAACTTTGCCGGACCTGGGACTTGAACCCAGGTCACGAGGGTTAATGGAATTCACGCTTACCACCTGAGCCAGCACGCACATGTTATTATATTACAACAAATAAATAACAAAAAGAAATATTGGTTAGTGGCCCCTAAAAACGCGCGAGATTTTGAATTGGCCTGTCTCCCTATGACACGACACCATCGTCTTCGTCCTCCTGAAACATAAAACGCATTGGCCACGGTTTTCATTGTGTTTTCTTAGGCTAGCTACAGAAAAATAGCGATTAGCCTATTTCCAAATATAAATTAGGCGCGAGTATATGGATCTTTTCGTCCAGATGCGTTGAGTGCGATGGTGTTGCTCTGAAATTCTAATTTTACCTGGGGTAGAAAACCCCAATTTTTGCAGACCTGTAACCCTAAATTTTGATCATGGTAAATTCGCGTAGGGTCAATGAAAATGCAATCAAACACAATGGTTAGCTCAGAAACATCATTATGAGCATGGATACATTAATAAAAATGCAAAAATATGCTTCAATCATGCTATACGATTTCAGAAATTTTGAGGTACAGTTTGACTTATGGATACCAATTCAGGGCGTTTTGGTTGATCTTGAGGATTGAGAATCGTTCAATGATATCTCAGGATGATGATAGAACAAGAATTGGGGCTTGAATCGTCTCCTAACCTTGAAAACAGTTTTCAGCTTTTTGAGAATTTTTGCAAGTTTTTGTATTGGTTTTCTGCGCAGCTTAGAGTGTAAGACCATTAGGGTTATGATTCTGAGTATGTATAGAGCATGTTAGGTTAAAAATATTGCACAAAATCCTTTGAATTCATTGTTTTCAATATTTGATTTCATGAAATCTTTTCCAAATCTTTTCCATGTGCATTTTGTGTTCAATCAGCTCAAATCACACCAAAACTTGCCTATTAAGATATGCACGAAATATTGACCTTGGAATGTGCATAAAAAGATTTTTTTAGGTCAAATTTATATTTTTCATGTATTTAATTAATTTAAATGAATTAATATTGATATAAATTCAAATAAATAATTAAAAAATGAGAAAATACTTCCCTTTGGGCCTAATGGTCGTGCATAGGCTTGGCATGAAGAAACTTGGAAGAAAAATGGGCCCATTTGCATTTTTGGATCATTTGCATCAATGTTGACTTTTCAAAATTCCCAAAAATTTCCCAACTTCCACAAGGCATAACTTGCTCAATTTTTAAGCTTTTTACATGTTCTTGGACATTTTGGAAAGGTCTTTGAGTCCTTTAACCAATGCCTTTGGTCCCATGTCATTTTGATTTACCAATCTCAAGTTATGGCCTTTGACTTAAAGTCCCTTTTTGTTGACTTTTGAAAATGACCTATAATGTTGAAATTGATAACTTTTTGTGAGAGCATTTCTTGGGCTTGGAATATGAAGATGAATTGTAGGAAATGTCTTTCTCTTCAAAATGAGCTTTGGATGGAATTTTTCTGATAATCCATGTGGAAGTTATGCCCTGGTCAATTTCAGTTGACTTTTTCAGCTGTCCAAATATAGCAACTTTTGTATCTTTGATGATTTTTGAGCCAAATCTTGAGAATCATGATCAAGCATTGATCAAATGATGTTTGTGGCTCCAAAATGATATGTTGACCCAAAATTTGAACTTTTGACTGTCAAATGACCATTTTGCCCCTACAGTTGACTGTAGTGCAATTTAGGGTTTTGACTGTGCAATTTTGAGCTGAATGCCTTGAAATTTGACATGAGGATGCTTGACCATCTTTGTAGGCATATGAGACTTGATTGGGCCTTTGAAAACTTCCTTTTCTTGATCAGAATCCAAACCCTAGTTTTGACTGTATAGGAGACAGTTGAGCTGCACAACCCTTGGGGCATTTTGTGACCTTGACTTGACAAATCTTGGAGAATATGGGAGGGCAAATTTTGGGGTACAACACATGACAAGACAAATAATAACTGAAAATGACACATAATTCACACACCACTCCTAGGGTACGCCTCACTGTTGCCTTGCCCCTCGAAACGTGGTCGTCGAGTATAGGACGTTTTAGTAAGTCCTCATGTCCATGAGCATGGCATGGGGGTAGCTTCTAAGGTGTCCTACTATTGCTCTGGTGACCACACTGTCCCTTAACGAATTGACCCGAACACCTCCAACGGTGGTGCTACCTACCCCTCAATGGTGGGATGGCATTACCTTAAGGACATTTACACAGACTAATTCCTTAGGGTAGGTAGATGACTCGTAGATACTTGCTCTAATTCAAAACAAATCAAAAACTTCTTTTCACACCGACACTTTGCAAAAAGCTTTCAAAAACAACTTTTCAAACACTCTTGAGGACTGATACAAGAGTCAAACTGAAATTTTAAACGGAACTTTTTTCAAACCCACTCACCTTGAAAAGCAAACAAACATTTTTGAAAACACAAATGAGCAAGTATCTAAGAGCCCGTGGATAACCACGGATAGAAAGGGTGCTAACACCTTCCCTTTCTATAAATCTACCTCCCGAACCGAGAACTAATCTCAATAAGGAATTTTTCTGTGCTTTTGTCCTTTCCATATTGGAGAAAATAAAAGACGGTGGCGACTCTTGCTTCCGTGACATTTCGCGAACCAGCGTTAAACAGTCAGTTCCAGATCCACCGATCACAGAACTGGCGACTCTGCTGGGGATTCTTTTAAAGTGAGGTGTACCTTAGGACTAAGATCACTGTGTTTTCAATTGCTTTGACTTGTTTGCTTTAAATTGTGGGACTGTCTTGGGAGTTCTATAGATCCTAACCCGGATCTGGGGATACCTTCTTAGAAAGTAGCAACAAGGCTGTGAGGGAACTGTGCGGGGTATACCGACATGGTTGAAACAGTTTTCTACGTTGATGTGGCACTTTGGTGTGTACCGGTAACCCTTGAGTTCAGTCAAGGAGAGTACGGGGCCTCCATGTGGTGTCGTGAAGCATCAACTGACCTTAGGAACCTTAATTGAACTATCTTGGCCTCTTTAGGGTAGTGAGATAACTAACTTTGGTGCAGTCCGAGGTTGGTTGATACTCGATACTACACTCAATTGAGGGTTGCTTTCCTGGAATATTTCGGTCGCCAGTTCAGTGGCTAAATCTAAACGATGAACAATGAAAGCAATCCAGTGATATTTGGACCCTTAGAACCCGGTTACTTCTGATAGGACAGGTTGAGCCCACCAACTTCAAGAGGGTAATACCCAGACCCCATGCAGGCCTAAACTCTAAGGGCTTGTCTTGTGTGACTTGTGTGCCTTATCATGTTTGCCTTTGTAAATATTTGTGGTGTGCTTAATAATAGCATCATAACATCATACAGCATCATATGCATTGACTAACCATTTCAGGGGTTTGAATCTTCATCTTTGTTCTTGTTTTGTAGGACATGGAAACGGTTCGCAGGAAGACAATTCAGATTAGCCTTGTAAGGATCCCTCCTCAGCTTAAGGAGCTTATATCCAGGATTCCCGAGAGCTCTTCATTCAGTGAAAGACATGGAAGACTCATCAGCTTGGTCAACACCAACATTGAGGATGATATGATAAAGGTCCTGTTCCAGTTCTTTGACCCTCTGCATCACTGTTTCACTTTCCTGGATTATCAACTGGTACCTACATTGGAAGAGTTCTGCCGGCTTCTGAAGACCCCTATCCTTGATCAACTACCCTACAACGGTACGGAAAAGGAACCCAAGCTTGAAGAGATTGCTAAAGCCTTACACCTACAATCATCAGACCTCAAGGGACATTGGGAAGTTAGAAGTGGCATCAAAGGGTTCTTAGCCAGGTTTCTGTTTGAAAAGGCCCAAGAATGTTGGAACTCCCTTGACCTACAAGCTTTTGAAGAAGTTGTGGCCCTCCTTGTCTATGGTTTGGTGTTGTTCCCTAACCCAGATCAGCTTATAGATATCAGTGCTGTCCAGATCTTCATGTCCAGGAATCCTATACCTATGTTGCTGGGGGACATCCTTCACTCATGTTACACTCGAACCATGAGAAAAAGAGGTGTTCTTATGTGCTGTACTCCTCTCCTGGGAAGGTGGTTTATTTCGCACCTTCCACAATCAGTTTTGAAGAACGAGCGGGGTTTGAGATGGTCACAACGATTGATGACTCTTACACATGCTGACATACATTGGTGTTCTCGGTCCAGAGAGGATGTCACTATCATTGATCGTTGCGGGGAGTACCCTAATGTTCCTTTACTTGGAATCATAGGAGGTATTACTTACAACCCGTGCCTGGCTTGGAGACAGTTTGGTTATGCTCGAAGGGATGGCCCTCATGACATGTTAATTCCTGACATAGTTTTTGATTTCGACAACGATGCACAAGGACTTCGCCAGAGATTTATCAGAGCTTGGAGGATGCCAAGTAGGATAGACAGCAAGACCCTGGGGCACAAGAATTCCATCCCATTGGAACCTTATCTCAAGTGGGTACGAGCCCGCTCCCAGAAGTTAGTAATGCCTTATCCTCATGTGCTCCCTGTAATCAAAGAGCCAGTCTTGGAGGGAGAGGTGTCCTACACCATTCAACATCCTGACATGCCCACGTCCTGGGAAGAGATGCAGAAGAGCTGGATCCAGCTTAAGGAAGAACGGAATTCTCTTGAGACCAGTCTACATGCTAGTGAAAAGAAGGTCTTGGAGCTCACCCGCCTGTTGCACAAGGAGAGGAATCTCAACACCTACATAGCTCCAAAGAGGATGCGTAGTGTCTTTTGGGATTGACTTGCTTTGTAATATGTGCCCATGAGGCTTTGATGTACTGAACAATTATTTTCTTAATGATAATGTGTGTTCCTTTTTGTCTACAACAAATTTGAACTTTCGAACCCTTGAATGCATTGCATAAACACATATCATTCATCATGTGCATAACAGGTACTCTTCTTTTCAGGTTGCTTACTGTTCTTCGCTATTTATTTCAGCATCATGAACCCTGAATCGTCTACCGAGATGTCTATCAAGGCCCTTCAGGCGCATAACGCATAATTTCAGGAGCTGATCATGGGCTTGGCTCAAGGTCAAGAAGAGCTGAAGGCTTTGCTCCTGAAGAAGGAGAAGAAGAAGAGAACTGTTCTTTTCAACTCAGGCCGGAGACTTGGTAACACTCTGCAGAATGAGGAAGCTGATTCTTCTATATGCAAAGACAATCCCCAGGGGGGAAAGGCTCCAAGTCCAGTAGTCTCTGACAATGAGACTGATTTTAATGAGGAACAGTATCCTCCTACTGAAGACCGGTACAAGCAGTTGGAAGACAGACTGAATGCCATGGAGATCCAACAAGTGCCTGGGCTGGATTTCGGAGACTTGGGCTTATCTACTGGTGTGATCATTCCTCACAAGTTTAAGGCACCATCTTTCACCAAGTATGACGGGGCGTCTTGCCCCAAGCTACACCTCAGATCTTATGTGCGGAAGATTCAACCGTACACAGTGGACAAGAACTTGTGGATCCACTTCTTCCAGGAGAGTCTTTCAGGGACTCACCTCGAATGGTTCTATCAGCTGGATGGGACCAAAGTTCGTAACTGGGAGGAGTTGGCTACTTCTTTTTACAAGCAGTATCAATATAATGCCGACCTTGCTCCTACACGTACCCAACTCCAGGGTATGTCACTAGGATCAAGCGAAGGTTTTAAAGAGTATGCACAGAAGTGGAGGGACCTGGCTGGCAGGGTGCAGCCACCGTTAACTGACCGTGAGTTGGTAGATATGTTCTTGGGGACCCTCTCCGGGCCATTCTTCAATCATCTTATCGGTAATTCGTCTGCAGGGTTCACTGACCTTATTCTGACTGGGGAAAGGATAGAGGCTGGAATGAAGTCCGGTAAGATTTAGAAAGGTGCGTCTTCAAGTTCTGAGAAGAAACCTTTTAAGAAGGAGGCCAGTGCTGTGTATGGGCCTAGAAGACATGATAAACCAGAACGCCGCCAATCTGTCAACGCGGTGGTGATTGCTAAGCCTGTTGCCTCTCCTCGGAAAACCAATCAACAAAGGGCTGAAAGACCCAGAAGAGAGTTTACCCAGCTGAGTATGACCTTGTCGCAAATCTTGTCGCAGTTGTTGTCCACCAACTTAGTGATTGTCAGGGAGGCCCCAAAGGTTGTGAATACTGCCTCTCCCAAGTATAATCCAAATGCCCGCTGTGCTTATCACTCCGATAGCCCGGGGCATTCTACTGATGATTGCTGGGTGTGATACGGTGGGAGAACTGACTAGTGTTTTGCGTTCGTATTCGCACTTGTGCGGTTGAGCAAGAGTCGCCACCAACTTTTTATTTTATCCTAAAGGAAAGGTTAAAAAAGCACAGCAAAAACCTTTTGAGATGTTTCGTGGGTTCGGGGGGTAGGTTATGAAAAGGGAAGGTATTAGCACCCTTTTCATCCATGGTTATCCATGGGCTCTTAGTTACTTGGTTTTTTAGATCACTTGCCTTGATTTTTGATTGCTTGAAAATGGTGTATGTGTGAGTGTTTTTGAAAATGTTTTGGAAGAAGATGCCTTGTCTTAGGCTAGCCTTGTAACAATTCTTTACTCGAATATTTTACAAAGGCGTGTATCTTTTCGAAAAGATGTTTCAAAATGTTTTGAGAGTTTGTTTGAAAGTGTTGTGGATTGTGGTTTTTGAAAAGAAGGCAAGTGTTTTTGCAAGTCGATCTCAAGTAACTAAGAGTTTTGTCTACCCTATTGTACTCAAAGGTTTTTGTTATGTTTTAACCCCTTTTTAACAATTTTGTTCCACCATTGAATTTGGTGGACAATCTTGCGTTTAGGAAGTTTGTTCGGGACGGGCGTGGGTCATCGTATGGACCACGAATGCAATGGTGCCAAGTGTCTTTGGCAATTTTGCTTTGAAGGGACTATGATCATTCCTTTTAGGCAACACTTTGAGGGACTTATGATCATTTGATTTTGTTTTGCCAAAGACACTCGACGTGCAAGCATGGCCCATTTTGGAAGGCAACATGTGGGATTACCCTAGAGGGTGCAAGTGTGATTGTGTATTGATTTCATGTATTTGTCTTGTATTAGGTTATCTAGCGTTTGATTTTATGTACATGCAAACCCTAGGTCTAATCATGGTATAATTGAAAGCGGTAAATTGCGAAAATGTAAAATCTACGCTATTACAGAATAAGCGTCCGGGAGTGGGGGTACAAATTTATGAATAGGGATGAGACTTAGGATCATAGTGTCCAATAAATTAACCAAATTGAACCAATCAAGTGTAAATGAGTATCAACATAAGCAAATGTATAATGTATCAAAATGCAAATATATTGTGTAAGTGTACGTGCATATGTGTATTTATATATATAATTATTTACATGTGCGACAATGTGGAATTAATGTGTATTAAGGTATTGTTTTAACCTAAAGAAAAATGTTTATTTAATCAATTAGTGACTTTGTATTTTCTTGATATGTATAAAAAGAAAATGTCTTACTTGAAAGCTTTTGGTTCTAATTAAATTATGTATTAAAATGATGTTTTGAGAAAAGAAAATATTTCTAAGTTTTAATTATAAGAGGTATTATGTAAAAAATATTTTAATTGAAAGAATAAAAAAGGGTATTTTCAATTTGAATTACATGGTATAAAAAAAGGGTTCTATTTGTATGTACAAAATAATTTAATTAAATGTATTAGGGTTATGTATATATAGAAATGTGTTTTTAAGTATTTTTATATTAAAGTACTATTGCCATACTTTATATTTTTATTTAATTATGTTTGTATAAAAATAAAATAATTAGTATTAAGTAAGTAAAAAAAAAAGGTTAATAAGATGTTAGAAGATGTTTTGAAACGAATGGGCTTGGGCATTCAGAATGGGCAAGGCCCACGTTTGGGCAAAGGTTTTTTCGTTAGGGTTTCGTTGATTTGCTTTCAGTAGATCATGCGCTTAGGTTTTGGGACAGCGGTGGCGTTCGTTCGTTCGTCCTCTTCTTTGTCTTCCTGAGCGATACCCTCCACCACAGAGCCACCAGCATCCATGTCTTCTTCCCTCTGACGACAGTATTAGGGCACTCGACCTAAGGTACCATTCGCTTTCTTATTTCGTTAGGGTTTTTTAGCTCTTGCATGCTTATGGCTTTCTGCTTATTTGATTAAGTTTTTTGGCTTGATTTATGTAACGAGGATGAAGAGGGAGATGTTTTACCTTGACTGAGAAGAGGGAGAAAATGGAGGTGCTTAGGAGGCTTCGACGGTGGAGGAAGATTTGCGCGATGAGGGCTTTATCTGGTATCTTGTATATTTCTTTAAGCTTTATGATGATTTGAACTGAAAGCTTGATACACGTCTTTTCTTCTTCTCCTTTTTGCCACTGTATGCTTGTTTACGATGCCTTTGGATGCTTCCTTGACTTTCTTCTTCTCTTTCGCCTCGACTTTTCCCCTTTGAAAATTGTTTGAGCTTGATAGCTTTTTTTTGCCTTGAGATGAATGTGCTTTTGAACTTTACCCTATGATGAACTTCTGAGGGTTTTTTGTTGCCCTAAATATGCTATGGTTGAAACAGTTTTGTTGTTTTGATTAGCTTTTCTGAGTTGCCTTGTTGCCTTTGAATGGTTTGCCTCTTGATTGTTGAGCTTGCCCAATGATGTTTTTTACTGAGGGCTTTATGCTGCCTTTGTTGAATGCCTGGGTTGCTTTTGAATATTGGTTTTGAATGTTTAAGGCTTGAACTGGACAGGTTTCAGAGTTATGTGTTTGGCTGGAGGTTTCTAGTCATTGACAGGCATGGTGGTATTATCTGGTTTTTTATGTTTAGGCCACATGATGCTGAGGTGAGCTTGAGTTTGGGATGTTCACAGGTTTTTAGTTTTAGTGAGGCTTTAGGCAGTATGAGGCTTTGGCTTATTTTCTGTTTCAGGTTTGGACAGGATGAGGCTTGACAGGTTTTATACTGGTTTAGCAGGTATAATGGCTGATGCAGGTATTGTTTGTTATGGTTTAGGCCAGGTTTTTGTTTGACAGTAGGGTGAGTTTGCTTCAGGCAGGGTTGTCCTTAAGGCTTGGACTTGGTTTTACTGGTTTAGGCAGATGCAGACTTGGCCTTGACAGGTTATGAGGTTTTGATGGTTTAAGCGGGTTTGGTTTTTTGACAGTAGGTAATGGTTTTTTAGGCCATTGCAGGTTAGGTGTTTGCTTCTTATGATATTGGCATTCTGGCTCAATCAGGTTTCCTGAAGCTTTTTGTTATGGTCCTCAGTGGTCTTTTTTTTTGAGCATTTATGCAGTTAGTCTCTATATATTTTTGTTATCCCTGCTGTTGCAATTTTATATTTGTTTCTTTTGTCTTCCAGCCTCTTGGTCTCTTGGCGCCTAAGACTTTTTTTTGAATATCTCAGACTTTGGCATCTTTTCTTGAACCAAGTTACTGGGCAGACTTGCAAGGTTTTTGGCATTTTTCTGTTTTGGTGATTAATCCTGCTGTGTACTTCTGTCTAATTTGAGTAGCACTGATATAATGCTTCTTTTAGCCTTTTGCCTTACTGTCTTATTGCAGTTTTATTTTCTGTATTTTCCTTATGCCTAAAGCCAAACAGTAAGCCCACACTTCTCCTCTTTTCTTTCTCTCTCTTTGGTACACTTCAAAGAATATTAAACTGTTTTCCTTGTGTACTTTCTGAAAAGGCTACTTGTTGGGAAATGATGAAAGAAAATTTGGCTTGCATAAAGACTTCCTCTGCATATTTTATCTCTTCTTTGACAGCTTTGTGCAATAACTTGTACCTTTTGGCATTTGACAGCAAGTTTGACACTTTGCATTTTGACATAAAGTTGCAAATTGGATTTTTTTTTAGTTGGGTTTGAACTGTGCAGTTTGCTTGAGATTTTTGAATTTATGTAGTTTGGCACTTTGCATTTTTTCCTCAACTTTGCATTCATGATCAAATAAAATTCTTCCCTCTTTGTGAACCGGGAGAAATCCCGTGATTTGCAGAGAGGGTTAACTGATCCCAATCAGTGGCCTTTAATGATGACTGCGATTTTATCTGTCTTTTCAGTTCAACTTAACTGTTATTTGACTTTTCTCTTTTCTTTTGCAGATGAAAAAAAAATGGAGCACCGGAGCGAGGGGTAGCGGATGAAGATTTGAAGATTAGAAAAATAATTAGGATAATCTTTTATTTAGCTTTAAATAAATGTATTATTATTTTTGTCAATATTTTGTAAACAAAAACAATTATACAAATGACTTAAAGATAAATAAAAAAACCTTTTCATTTAATTAATTCTTCTCTTCTTTAATTGTTTATTTATTATTTATAGTTCTTTAAATTAAAATAAATTGAAAATAAATTCCAACTCATTTAATCTTTAGAATAACAAATAATTAACTAAACAATATTTCAGTACTGATCCATTAATTAAACTTGACGCTTCCAATGTTCAAAGCGAAATAACAGTTAATCACAACAATTGATCAGACGCATTCCCTCTTTTCACTGATTTTTAACAAACACTGTAATTCCAAACCGCGTATATCTTTTGACTGGTGAATTCAAACCAACTGCCTTCTTTTACTGATTAAATCAAAACAAAGCGAATTCAACCCGAATCTTGGAATAACTTGCAAAGTGCTGTGGAATTTAAATCCTTCTGAGAATATGCCCACAAAAAACCTTAATTCCTGATTAAATGCCAAAGAGCATTCGCCTGATCAAAATTGAGCCAGAATCAACAAAAACCCTAAGCCAACTGTGTGAGAAAATCCAGAGCCCTGAAAAATTAATGAAACCCTAATTTTTGGTTTGACTGACGAGAAAAGTCCGTTTGTCCGATTCTTGAGCCAGTTTGAAAAGTCAGGAAATGCCTGAGGCTGAGATTTCTTGTGAAAAAATGCGAGGGCAAATTTTGGGGTACAACAGTTGCCCCTGTTCAATCTTCTTGGACCTGAAGAGTTAGATTGGCAAGCTTGCCTTTCGCGACTTGAAGGTAAAAGAAGATTGGACACTAAAGTGCCCAGAAAATTTGCACTCGGCGATATGATGGTAGAGGTGAATGGGCTTAAAGATGCCATTTGGTGATGGGCTTAAAGATGCCATCTGGTAATGGGCTTAAAGATGCCATCGGGTTATGTTGAACTGTACGTCAATGCTGAGTGGACAAGTATCAGAAAGCCACCCGCGTTTTGGAACATCTCTGAATTGGGGGTCTGAACAAGAAATAGATTGACATTCGTGTCTGGAGAATCCGTAAACTATTTTCAGGAGTCTTGAAGTTGAATAAGCAATAGAGCGGCATCCGTTGTTGGGAAGCGTCCGTAAACTGTTTTCAAAATTTGAGAGGAGTCTGAACAAGTGATAGGTTAACATCCGTTACTTGGAGAACACGTGAACTGTTTTCAGAAGTCTTGAAGTTGAATAAGCAATAGAGCAGCATCCGTTGTTGGGAAGCATCCGTAAGCTATTTTCAAAAGTTGAGAAGAGACTGAACAAGTGATAGGTTAACATCCGTTACTTGGAGAACCCGTGAACTGTTTTCAGAAGTCTTGAAGTTGAATAAGCAATAGAGCAACATCCGTTGTTGGGAAGCGTCCGTAAGCTATTTTCAAAAGTTGAGAAGAGTCTGAACAAGTGATAGGTTAACATCCGTTACTTGGAGAACCCGTGAACTGTTTTCAGAAGTCTTGAAGTTGAATAAGCAATAGAGCAGCATCCGTTGTTGGGAAGCGTCCGTAAGCTATTTTCAAAAGTTGAGAAGAGTCTGAACAAGTGATAGGTTAACATCCGTTACTTGGAGAACCCGTGAACTGTTTTCAGAAGTCTTGAAGTTGAATAAGCAATAGAGCAACATCCGTTGTTGGGAAGCGTCCATAAGCTATTTTCAAAAGTTGAGAAGAGTCTGAACAAGTGATAGGTTAACATCCGTTACTTGGAGAACCCGTGAACTGTTTTCAGAAGTCTTGGAAGATAACGATTTTAGTCTGTCGACTGCTCTTACCTGAAAAGGTGGAGAGTTAGTTATATGCAATGCCATGATGCATGATACAATATATATCATATGATATGAATGTGAATGGGTGCGCATGTAAGCTGGAGAGCTGTCTTGCGAAGAATATATGAATCCGGGATGGCTGAAGATAAAAATATCTTGACTGCTGCTGGGAAGGATAATTCCTGGTTGTTGCTGGAGAATAAAGAGCTTGGGTTGCATACCAATCTTTTGAGGAATTCTTGACGATTTCTATTGGGGAGTTCCAATCTAGTCGGCTCATGCTGGGGAGGTGAGATTGAGACTCTTCAGCTTGGAGGGAAGTATCTCTGACGATTTCACTGGGGAACTCAAGATTTTCCTTCCTAAAACTCTGTGAGGAAAAGGTTCATTAGTCTGGCTTCGCTGGGGATGCTGAAACTTAACTCCTGAAGGGAATTGAGCTCCGGAGGATTCTCTGGCTGAGGATAACAAAGATAAATTCTCCGGGGATTGTACTGATAAGTTATTGCTGGGGAATTTTGATGAACTCCGCTGGGGATAGGAATAAATTTGACGAGTGCGATCTTCTGTGGCAATAAGCTGAGGATAACCCAGTTATAAGCCCTTATGAGGAATAACTTTGAATAAAACTCGGGAGGGCTGTTCGTGGTCTGCAGGGGATAAGCTTCCAAAATCTACTGGGGATAAGCTTCAGGGTTTGCTGGGGATATGGATTCCAAATCTCCTGGGGGTTTTCTTTGAAAGGTATCAAGATATCCAACTGCACCTTTGACCTATCAGTAATCCTCTCTCTTGATTTATAAGGAAATGATTATGTTCAAATGCATATGCCTATTTAACAAAACATTGGACGTTCCTCAAAGTGAACAATTAGTGCAAAGGAACGAAAAAGACACAAATTTCTGGGAAAAGTATTTGTATTGACTTTTTATGAGTATATTTGTACAAAGGAGACAATCATCCTAGTAAGAGGATTCTATCATAAACATTGAAAGATTTATACAAAATAAAGGATGGCTATGTGAAATAATTCCATGGGATTCCATTCTGCTATAGCTTTCCCAACTCTGAATATCTGTCCATTCAATGCTTCGTTTGCCGATGACTGGATTGATCAGAAGCCTGGAACTGGTTGATGAAGAGATTGTCTTTTGAAGTGATCCGACGAGACATAGTCATACGCTTTAATTCCCTAACTTTTGCCTGAATCGCCCTTTCGGGTTTTCGATCCACCGGGAAACCCCTTTTTGCCCAAGCCGCCCTTTCGGGTTTTCGACTTGCCGGGTGTACATATTTTTTTTGTTTTTATCCCTAATTTTTGCCTGAACCGCCCTTTCGGGTTTTCGATCCACCGGGATGCCCATTTTTTCCCAAGCCGCCCTTTCGGGTTTTCGACTTGTCGAGTTATTTTATGCGTAGTATCTTTTGACTATGTCTGCGTTCGCAGGGTGCGGCAAATCGTCGCCGTCCATGGTGGTTAGAATCATTGCACCACCAGAGAATATGCTCTTGATCACAAATGGTCCTTCATATGTAGGAGTCCATTTTCCCCTGGGATCACTTTGCGGTAAGATAATCCGTTTGACTACGAGATCCCCGACTTGATAAACTTGACGTCTGACTTTCTTATTGAAGGCCTTGATCATCCGCTTTTGATACGTCTGACCATGGCATATAGCAGCAAGTCGTTTTTCGTCGATCAGATTGAGTTGATCAAGTCGGGTATGCATCCAATCATCTTCATTCAAACCTGCATCCTTCATAATCCTTAAGGAAGGAATCTGAACTTCCATAGGCAAAACAGCTTCCATGCCATAAACCAAAGAAAATGGGGTTGCCCCTGTTGAAGTACGTACCGTCGTACGGTATCCATGCAGAGCAAACGGTAACATCTCATGCCAGTCTTTGTAAGTGACTGTCATTTTCTGAATGATCTTCTTAATGTTTTTGTTCGCAGCTTCAACAGCACCGTTCATCTTCGGCCGATAGGGAGATGAATTGTGATGATAAATCTTGAACTGTTCGCACAACGCAGTGATCATTGTGTTATTCAGATTTGTACCGTTGTCTGTGATGATCCTATCTGGAACACCATACCGACATATGAGATTTTGTTTAATGAAACGGGCAACCACATTCTTAGTGACAGAGGCGAAGGAAGCTGCTTCGACCCATTTGGTGAAATAGTCAATGGCGACCAGGATGAAGCGATGTCCATTTGAAGCCGTGGGCTTGATTTCTCCAATCATGTCAATGCCCCACATCGCAAATGGCCAAGGAGCAGTCAGAACATTGAGAGGGACCGGAGGGACGTGAACTTTATCGGCGTAGACTTGACACTTGTGGCAAGTACGGGAATGTTGATGGCAGTCTGCTTCCATGGTAGACCAATAATAGCATGCCCTTAGGATCTTCTTAGCCATTGTATGCCCGCTCAAGTGAGTGCCAAATGTGCCGCTGTGTATATCAGTCATGATCAACTCTGCTTCAGCTTTGTCCACACATCGGAGTAATACTCAATCATGGCTTCGTTTGTAAAGGATGTCGTTGCTCAGGAAGAACTTAGCAGCAAATTTCCTTAAGAACTTCTTGTCATTCACTGAAGCTCCTTCAGGATAATCTCTAGTCTCGAGATACCTTTTGATTTCATGAAACCAAGGTTGTTCCACTACTTCTTCGGTATTAATCTCGTGGCAATGCGCCGGTTCATCCATTCGCTCGATGGTGATTTGGGGAGCCTCGTTATCCCAGTTGAGTTTAAACATGGAGGACATTGTAGCTAAGGCATCTGCTAGCTGATTCTCTTCTCGCGGGAAATGCTCGAAGGTAATTTGCTCGAAGTGAGGCAACAATGTCAGGACATGTTCTTTGTATGGGATAAGATTAGGATGCTTGGTATCCCACTCTCCTTTGATTTGACTGATGACCAAAGCTGAGTCCCCAAATACGACCAGAGATTTGATTCCCAAGTCTATAGCAGCCTTGAGACCAAAGATGCAAGCTTCATATTCGGCCATGTTGTTTGTGCAGCTGAAGCAAAGTCGGGCCGTGAAAGGTGTGTGACAACCTTCTGGAGAAATGAGTACTGCGCCAATACCATTTCCAAGTGCATTTGAAGCACCATCAAAGTACAGGGTCCATCGGGATCCCTTTTCGGGTCCGTCATACGGTCCGTCACCTTCAATGTTGTCCAAATTCATGATGTCCTCGTCTGGGAAGTCAAATCTCATGGGCTGATAATCTTCGATAGCCTGATGAGCCAGATGGTCAGCTAATACACTCCCTTTTATAGCTTTTTGGGTGGTGTATTGGATGTCATACTCGGTTAAGATCATTTGCCATCTAGCTATCCTTCCAGATAAAGCGGGCTTCTCGAAGATATACTTGATAGGGTCCATTTTGGATATCAACAAGGTAGTATGAGTCAGCATATACTGTCTTAGTCGGCGAGCAGCCCATACCAAAGCACAACAAGTTTTCTCGAGCAGTGAGTAGCGAGTCTCACAGTCGGTAAACTTTTTGCTAAGGTAATAAATAGCATGCTCTTTTCGACCAGACTCGTCATGCTGGCCCAAAACACACCCCATTGAGTTATCCAAGACGGTTAAGTACATAATCAATGGTCTTCCTTCGACGGGTGGCATCAGAATAGGAGGTTCTAGCAAATACTCCTTGATTCTATCAAAAGAAGCTTGACAATCGTCGTTCCATTCCACTACCTGATCTTTTTTCAAGAGTTTGAAAATTGGCTCACAGGTAGAAGTCAGATGTGAGATGAATCTAGCAATATAGTTTAAGCGCCCCAAGAATCCTCTAACCTCCTTTTCGGTACGGGGAGCAGGCATCTCTTGTATTGCTTTTACTTTTGCCGGATCGACTTCAATGCCTTTGTTGCTTACAATGAATCCCAGGAGTTTACCAGACCTAACTCCAAAAGTGCATTTACTTAGATTCAGCCTGAGCTTGTATTCTTTTACCCTGGCAAACAGCTTCTCCAGATGCTCAAGGTGCTCTTCCTCCGTTTGTGACCGAGCTATCATATCGTCTACGTAAACTTAAATCTCATGATGTATCATGTCATGAAATAAAGCTACCATGGCGCGTTGATAAGTTGCCCCTGCGTTCTTCAGCCCGAACGGCACCACTTTGTAACAGAAAGTGCCCCATTGTGTGACAAAAGTTGTTTTCTCCATATCCTCGGGGGCCATTTTGATCTGATTGTAGCCCGAGAATCCATCCATGAAGGAAAACACTTTATGCTGAGCTGTATTGTCGATCAAGATGTCAATATGAGGTAGCGGGAAATCATCTTTAGGGCTGTCCCTATTCAAATCCCGGTAGTCCACACACATTCTGACTTTGCCATCTTTCTTCGGTACTGGCACGATGTTAGCGACCCATTGAGGATAGGACGTAACAGCCAGAAAGCCAGCATCGAATTGTTTCATTACTTCTGCTTTGATCTTTTCAGACATGTCAGGCCTCATTCGGCGAACCTTTTGCTTGATTGGTGGACAATCTTCTCTTGTGGGGAGACGGTGAACCACGATGTCTGTGTCTAAACTCGGCATGTCTTCATAAGACCAAGCGAAGATCTCAACATACTCATTCAACAACTGCACCAAGCGCTCCTTGACTTTTGGTTCCAGATTGGCGCCCACTTGCACCTCCTTCCGGTCTTCCTCGGTCCCTAAGTTGACAGTTTCCAATGGCTCTTCATGCGGTAAGATGGCCCTTTCCTCTTGTTGCAGAAGTCTGGCTAGTTCCCCGGGTACTTCACAACCTTCGTCATCTTCATACTCGGCTAGATTGACTAGATCTTTAGAGTTATTGAAAGATACAGCAGAATAGCCACCCATGGAATCCGGAGTGGAGGGGTACCTGCATTGGTGAGTGTGGGTGTGTGTAAGGGATAGCCATCCTTAGACAAAAAATGCAAAAGGAAAGAAAATGAACATAAGCAGTTTATCAAATGAAAAACGTCCAATGAATCATTAAACATGGCATATGAATATGAAAAATAATCAAACCCTTACAAGTAGACCTACATGCCCCGGGCAAGGCAGGAGGTGAAATGATAGTGTACGGATTGTTTGAAAGTAAATATTACAGACCAAATAGGAAATGTTTATCAGATAAATTACTGATGAATAAAAGTGATGGGGACAAAGTCTTTTGCCTCCCAGTTGCTCAATCCTCCTTTGACAGTCGGGTAAATCCACTCTTCGATGTTGCTCTCCTTGTCTTCGTCCTCCAAAGCGTTGATTCCGTAGGGAGAAATTTTGACTGGTGCCCTTTCAATCTTCGAATGGCGCATAGCTTTCTGGCCGACGGCCGTGAACCCTAACCCAAACTTGTCAGTCTTATGCGGAAAGTCGGGTAACTGCCCCCATGCTGAATTCTTCCCTTCTTTTATCGCGGCCCTTGCGTCCTCCAGAGATGCCATCCTGGCCATCTGCCTCGGTGTCTCGGCTGCCAACTTTGCCACTGCTATTTCAGGAAGGACTTCTTCGAAATGTTGAAACGGTGTCTCAATGAACTCTCCTTCAACCTCCACATACCGGAAAGAATTTAAGTGGCTAATCACGTACTCTTCTTCGCCATGGACAGTGATAATTTTTCCCTTGACAGGATACTTCAACATCTGATGTAAGGAGGAGGTGACTGCCCCAGCATGGTGTATCCACGGCCTACCCAGCAAGCAAGAGTATGACGGACGGATGTCCATCACATAGAAAGTGGATTTAAACACCTCAGTGCCTATCTTGATGGGAATTTCAACCTCTCCATGGACCATTCTCTTCGAACCATCGAAAGCTCTGACAACAATATCACTCGGCTTCAACTCCAACCCTTCACAATCTAGTCGGTCCAAGGCCTTCTTAGGAAATACATTCAGCGACGAACTGGTATCGACCAAGACATGCGCGAGGGTGGTTCCCCGACACTCAACTGAAATGTGCAAAGCATCATTGTGGTTTCTGCCTTTAGGAGTTAGGTCGGCATCAGAAAAACCTAATCCATTGTCCGAAGTCAGGCTAGCCACGCAATTCTGAAATTGATCCGCAGAAGTTTCCTGGGGCACATGAGCTGCCTTCAGAAACTTAATCAAAGCTTTAGCGTGCGCTTCTGAGCAAAGTAATAGTGCCAGCATGGAGATCTTGGAGGGGGTTTGCCCCAGCTGTTCTACCACATCGTAGTCACTCCTCTTGATTATCTTCAAGATCTCATCCATTTCCTTCTTGGAGGTTTCAGGGATAACCAATGGTTGAGCCCTCGTCCTGACGAGCTCATCTTGTATTCCCTTTCCTTTATCAGCAATGGTAGGAGAGACAGCACTAGGAACAACAACTTCTTCAATCAAAGGAGTTCTAGCAGAGAGTTTTATTGGTGCAGGGATGACCTTCGCAGATGAGGGTCCAAAGATTTCTCTTGGAGGGGCAATCTCTGGAGAAAATATTCTCCCGCTCCTGGTGATTTTGCTAGTGCCTGCAATGTTACTAATGCTAGCTTCTTCATCATCCGAACTTTCTTCAGTTATTTCGATTTGCTTGATACCATGGTAGTAGACGTCACCGCCATAGTTCCATGGTATGGACTTCTCGGAAACATAGGGGACTGGCCCTGGCATGGTTATCTTCAAAGGAACAGATTTCGTAGCTGGCGTAATCTTAACAGGCTTTTTGACGGCCTTGGAAAGATTGTCGTGAATGGTTATGATTGAGACATCTTCAGTATGAACTGGAACAGCAGAAACTTTTTCAAACAGGATCTGTCGACTATCCATAAGGCCTTGGATGCCTTTCTTCAGTAATGGACAATCAAACGGCAGAGAGTAACAACAATAACAGTCTTCTTTACATCCCGGGAAGATCCCGGCCCTTAACAGATTCAATTTAATGGTTAACAAAGGAGTTATCAGATCATTGACATCAGCAACATACAAATCTTCTTCAATGGCATTGACATTTCGGCCGTGCTTCGACATGGGTGCAGATATCACATTAGGCTTCTCCGGAGCGTCAAACTCTACTTCCTTCACTTCTATCAGGTCTTGGATCTTATGCTTGAGTGCCCAACAATCATTGGTGTCGTGTCCAACACTGTCTGAATGGTAGGCGCATTTAGCATTAGCATGATAATGAGGAGAGGACGTATTCACATTCTTTGGTGCCTCCTTGATGGTGGCGAGGTTCAACTTTAACAGATGAGAAAGCACTTGTGCTGGAGTCATATTAATATGGGTGAACTGCCGTTGTGGCCGTTCCACCCGTTGCTGATTTGGTCTGGACTGGTTGTAGCGAGGCTGCTCGCTTGGTGTATTTTGAATCATTACGGCCCCCACAGTTGGCCGACGCTCCGTCTTCCCTGCTCTTCTCTGAGAATATACCACAGTCGTTTCCTTCTTAAAAGGCTTCTTCTCAACACTTGCAGCAACACCCCTCTGAATCTTTCCTGACTTGATGCCAGCTTCTATTCTTTCGCCTATTAAGATCAAATCGGTAAACCTCGCGGAAGAGTTACCAATTAGATGATTGAAAAATGGCCCAAATAGGGTCCCGAGAAACATATCAACGAGCTCACGATCGGTTAAAGGAGGCTGCACCCTGCCAGCCAAATCCCTCCACTTGTGTGCATATTCTTTGAATCCCTCACTTGTTCCTAGTGACATACCCTGAAGTTGGGTACGAGTAGGTGCAAGGTCAGAATTGTACTGGTATTGTTTGTAAAAGGCAGTGGCCAAATCTTCCCAATTGCGGACGCTGGTTCCCTCTAGCTGATAAAACCACTCCAACTGAGCTCCAGAAAGGCTGTCTTGAAAGAAATGAATCCAAAGGTTTTTATCCGCCGTATAGGGTTGAATCTTTCTCACGTAGGACCTGAGATGCATTTTGGGACAGGACAACCCATCATACCTCACAAACACTGGCACTTTGAATTTTGGGGGAATCACGATCCCGACAACCAAGCCCAAGTCTTCAAAATCCAAACCCGATACTCTTTGTAATTCCATGGCAGCCAATCTGTCTTATAAACCCTTGTACTTATCATCAGCTGGAGGGTATTGCTGATCAGAATAATCTTCATCCTCTTCGACATCCTCTTCCTCCGCATCAGACTCGGAAGGCACCGCAACTCCATCTCTTTTACTAGTCCCTTCATCAGAAGTAGGAGGAAATTCAAGCACTCTCCGAGCTTCTCCGTCAAATCTTCTCCCCAAAGTAGCCACCCCAATCCTCTTTTTCTTCTTCTTCACTGGGTCCTTATTCCCCAATTGAGTCTTGATATCCTCCTGACTTTTAACCAAAGTCATCAGGAGTTGCTGGAACTGTGCATTCTGAGCTTGTAGGTCTTTGACTGTTTGCTCGAGATCCATCCTACTGAAATAAACAGCAGACAAATAAGGAAACCTGGAGTGAGACCTGCTTATGCACATGATGAATGGTATGCTTGTGTATGCAATGCATTCAAGGATTTAGGACATTCAAAATTGTTTCAGACAAAGAAGAACGCACGTCATATTAATAAGAAGAAATTTGTTAGTACATAAATGCCCCATGGGCCAAATATTACAAAATAAACTTCTTAAGGCAGAAAGACATTGCGCATCCTCTTTGGTGCGATGTAGGTGTTGAGGGCCTCCTGCTCGTGGAGTCGGCGGGTAAGCTCTAGAACCTTCTTCTCACTGGTGTAGAAGCTAGCTTCAAAAGTGTTTCGTTCTTCCTTGAGCTGAATCCAACTTTTCTGCATTTCTTCCCATGATGTAGGCATGTCAGGATGTAGGATGGTGTAGGGAACTTCTCCTTCATTGACGGGCTCTTTAATCACAGGGAGTACATGAGGATAAGGCATCATCAGACTTTGGGCTCGGGCTCATACCCACTTGAGATAAGGTTCAAGAGGGATGGAGTTCTTGTGTCCCAGAGTCTTGCTATCAACCTTGTTGAGCTTTCCCCAAGCTCTGATGAATCTTTCGCGAAGTCCTTGCGCATCGTTGTCGAAGTCAAAAACTAGGTCAGGAATCAACATGTCGTGAGGGCCATCCCTCCGTGCATATCCAAATTGTCTCAAAGCTAGGCAAGGGTTGTAGGTGATACCTCCTCTAATTCCAAGTAAAGGAACATTAGGAAATTCTCCGCAACGATCGACGATGATGACATTTTCTCTGGACCGAGAACACCAATGTACATCAGAGTGAGTGAGAGTCATCAATCGTTGTGACCACCTTAAACCCTGCTCATTCTTCAAAACTGATTGCGGAAGGTGCGAAATAAACCACCTTGCAAGGAGAGGAGTACAGCACATGAGAACACCCCTCTTTCTCATTGTTCGTGTGTAAAATGAGTGAAGAATGTCCCCAAGCAATGTTGGTATTGGATTTCTGGACAAGAAGGTTTTGACGGCGTTGATATCTACCAATTGGTCAGGATTTGGGAACAAGACCAACCCATAGATAAGGAGTGCCACAATCTCTTCAAAGGCTTGTAGGTCTGATGAATTCCAACATTCTTGTGCCTTCTCAAACAAGAATTTTGCTAAGAATCCCTTGACGCCGCTTCTGGTTTCCCAATGCCCCTTGATGTCGGAGGGTTGTAGATGTAATGCTCGAGCAACATCTTCCGGCTTTGGTTCCTTTTCCGTACCGTTGAAGGGTAGTTGATTAAGGATAGGAATTCTCAGGAGTTGAGAAAACTCCTCCAAAGTGGGCACCAACTGGTAATCAGGGAAAGTAAAACAGTGGTGAAGAGGGTCAAAGAACTGAAATAGCACTCTCATCATGTCTTCTTCAATGTTGGTGCCGACTAAGTTGAGCAGTCTACCATGTCTTTCACTGAAGGATGAGTTTTCCGGAATTCTTGAGGTGAGCTCCTTGAGTTGAGGAGAGATTCTCACAAGGTTGACTTGGATGGTTTTTCTGCGAGGAATTTCCATGACCTACAAAACGAGAACAAAGATGAAGATCCAAACCCTTGAGATGGTTAGTGAATGCATATGATGCTTCATGATGTTTATGATGTATGCACAAAACATATGTACAAGTAAATCACACCAAACCCTAGTTTCAGGCTTGCATGGGGTTTCACAGGTAAGTACCCTCTTGAGTGTAGTTGGCTTAAAAACCTGTCCTATAAATAGTAACCGGGTTCTAAGGAGCTCAATATCACTGGATTGTTTTCATTGTTCATTGTTTTGGTTTAGCCACTTAACTAGCGACCAAAATATTCCAAGAAAACAACCCTCAATGAGTGTAGTATCGAGTATCTACCAACTTCGGACTGCACCAAAGCCGGTCATCTCACTACTCCTAATAAAAGGCCAAGATGGTCAAGTAAGGTTCTAGGTCATTAGTGCTTAGTGACATCACTCAGCGGCCCCGTACTCTCCTTGATTGAACTCAAGGGTTACCGGTACTCACAAATATGTCGCACTAATATAGCTATTGCTTCGACCGTGTCGGTATACCCCGCACAGTTTCCACAACGTATTGCTATCTATGAATGTTTCCCAAATCCAGGTATAGGATTTCAAGCCCAAACAAGAGAACCATAAGAGGTAAAGCAAGCAAAGCAAACAAATAATCATGCAAGAAGGTGATCTAAAAAGCCCTAAGGTAACCCCACTCAAATTATATTTTCCCCAGCAGAGTCGCCAGTTCTGTGATACGATGGGAGAACTGACTAGTGTTTTGCGTTCGTATTCGCACTTGTGCGGTTGAGCAAGAGTCGCCACCGACTTTTTATTTTATCCTAAAGGAAAGGTTAAAAAAGCACAGCAAAAACCTTTTGAGATGTTTCGTGGGTTCGGGGGGTAGGTTATGAAAAGGGAAGGTATTAGCACCCTTTTCATCCATGGTTATCCATGGGCTCTTAGTTACTTGGTTTTTTAGATCACTTGCCTTGATTTTTGATTGCTTGAAAATGGTGTATGTGTGAGTGTTTTTGAAAATGTTTTGGAAGAAGATGCCTTGTCTTAGGCTAGCCTTGTAACAATTCTTTACTCGAATATTTTACAAAGGCGTGTATCTTTTCGAAAAGATGTTTCAAAATGTTTTGAGAGTTTGTTTGAAAGTGTTGTGGATTGTGGTTTTTGAAAAGAAGGCAAGTGTTTTTGCAAGTCGATCTCAAGTAACTAAGAGTTTTGTCTACCCTATTGTACTCAAAGGTTTTTGTTATGTTTTAACCCCTTTTTAACAATTTTGTTCCACCATTGAATTTGGTGGACAATCTTGCGTTTAGGAAGTTTGTTCGGGACGGGCGCGGGTCATCGTATGGACCACGAATGCAATGGTGCCAAGTGTCTTTGGCAATTTTGCTTTGAAGGGACTATGATCATTCCTTTTAGGCAACACTTTGAGGGACTTATGATCATTTGATTTTGTTTTGCCAAAGACACTCTACGTGCAAGCATGGCCCATTTTGGAAGGCAACATGTGGGATTACCCTAGAGGGTGCAAGTGTGATTGTGTATTGATTTCATGTATTTGTCTTGTATTAGGTTATCTAGCGTTTGATTTTATGTACATGCAAACTGTTGTACCCCAAAATTTGCCCTCCCATATTCTTCAGGAAATTGCCAAGTCAAACTGCAAAAGTTCCCCAAGGGTTGCACAGTGCAAAGGTCTCCTAAGCAGTCAAAACTAGGGTTTGTGTTCTGATCAAGAAAATGAAGTTTCCAAAGGTCCAATCAAGTCTCACATGCCTACAAATATGGTCAAGCATCCTCATATCAAGTTTCAAGACTTTTAGCATAAAATTGCACAGTCAAAACCCTAATTGCACTACAGTCAACTGTAGGGGCAAAATGGTCATTTGACAGTCAAAAGTTCAAATTTTTGGTCAACATATCATTTTGAAGCCACAAACATCATTTGATCAATGCTTGATCATGATTCTCAAAATTTGGCTCAGAAATCATCAAGATGCAAAGGTTTCCTTATTTGGACAGCTGAAAAAGTCAACTGAAATTGACCAGGGCATAACTTTCACATGGATTATCAGAAAAATTCCATCCAAAGCTCATTTTGAAGAGAAAGACATTTCCTACAACTCATCTTCATACTTCAAGTCCAAGAAATGCTCTCACAAAAAGTTATCAATTTCAACATTATAGGTCATTTTCAAAAGTCAACAAAAAGGGACTTTAAGTCAAAGGCCATAACTTGAGATTGGTAAATCAAAATGACATGGGACCAAAGACATTGGTTAGAGGACTCAAAGAACTTTCCAAAATGTCCAAGAACATGAGAAAAGCTTAAACATTGAGCAAGTTATGCCTTGTGGAAGTTGGGAAATGTTTGGATATTTTGAAAAGTCAACATTACTTCAAATGACCTAAAATTGCTAATGGGCCCATTTTTCTTCCATAATTCATCATCCATGGCATGTGCACGACCACTTGGCCCAAAGGGAAGTCTTTATTCATTTTTTATTTATTTATTTGAATTTTTATTTATAATAATTCATTTAAATCAAAATAAATGTATGAAAAATGCTAACCTAAAGTTTTAAATCTTTTTGTGCATGTTTTACTCTCAAGATTTCGTGCTTGTACCAATATGGAAAGATTTGGATTGATTGGCTTGATTGAGAACAAAAAGCACATGGAAAAAGATTGGAAAAAATCTTAGAAAATCAAATTTCCAAAATCATGAATGCAAGATATTTGGATCCATATTTTTAACCTAATTCACTCTTGCATAAGTATGGAACACAACCCTAATCATAAGACACACTGAGCTGCGCCCAGAAGCCATTCACAAACTTGAAAAAAATTGTCAAAAAACTCAAATCTGAAAACCACTTTTTAGGGCGATTCAAGGCATAATTCTTATTTCAATAGCTTCCTCAAGCATCACTTGACATATTCCAATCACTAACATCCATCAAGACTCAAGGAATTGGTAACACGAATGCAAACTGTACCAAGAAAAATTCATAATCGTGCATCATGATTTACGCATCCTTTGTGATTTTTAATACTTGATTCATGTTCATTATGAAGTTCTGAAGCTAACCAATACATTTAATTGTATTTTTATGTGCTACACACGATTATGCCATGTTTGATTTTTAGGGTTTACAGAGCTTCAGATTAGGGATTTTGAAACGAGGAAAAATTGGAACCCCTGACCACCACCATTCAAATCAGCGCATGAGGACGAAGACCATGGAACCCTCGCGCTCAATTTATGAGCGTTGTGGGGCTAATCGCTATTTTCTCAAAGGACCCATTCTGAAACGGCGAAAAAACCGTGGCTTTTGTTTTTGTATTTCATGCACGCGAAGAAGACGAACTCGTTGCCAGCAACCATTGGCTCTTTTAAATTTCGCGCGTTTTTGAACCACTAACCATTGTTTCTTATTATATTATTCTTCGTTGATTTTATATACAAAGCGCAACAACTGGTTCAGTGGCAAGGCATAGTGGTAGCAACAGTCCTGACCTGGGTTCGAGCCCCAGGTCTACGTTATTTCCATATTATTTTGCAATACATGTTCATATGCAGTTTCAAAAGTGGAGCGCACCGTACATCTTCCTTAATCAAGCGTCCACGTGCCCAGCTTCAACAATCACAAGGCTAAGAATTGAGGAGCATAGTGGATCCCAGTCAACGCCTCTGCACGTGAATAAAAAAGTCCACAAGGCCAGGAATTGAATTGGGCTCAAAATGCTTGGACTTAACCTCCATGTTGGGGACTGACACCCCCCTAGGTTTGCTTTTTTTAATATTTCTTCTTTGCATTATTTCTATTCTTATTAATAATTGTTTTGTTTAATTAAATTAATTATTTTCACAAAATATAAAATATCACAAAAAATCAGAAAAAAAGGAAAAAAACAATAAATATTTTATTTCTAATATTTTCATAAATAAATTTGCATGTAATTATTTAGTTTTAATTTAAGTTTTAATACTTTTAACAAAAAAATCTAAAAAATGTAGAAATAGGTTAATTAATAATTTTTCATCCTTTTTATTTTTCTTTCATAAATAATTAAATAACTAAATATTTATTTTCATGAATTAATTTGCATAAAAATTAGGTTTAATTTAGGTTAAAAACTTCAACATTTTTCTTAATAAATTAAAAATAATTAGAATTAGGTTTAGCATTTTATTTTAATTTTAATTAATTCTTTTTTTCATTAAATCCTAAAATACTAAAAATACCAAAAAAACAATTCCTTTCTTTTTTTTAATTAATTGATTCATCATAAACTTTTATTTTGCAAAAAGGGTCCAACGCCCTCGTTCTTGATTTCTTATTAATTCGCATATTTATTTTCTTTTCTGTTTAAATATTCATGTATCTATCCCGAAGCCTTGTAACATTCTCTCGCACTTTTAGTCTCTTTATTTTTCTGTCAAATCGGGTCCTGGTTAATTTTGGCGATGTGGACCCGCGCCATTTGTAATAGCTTAGAATTTACTTTCCTTGCAACTTTTAACTGTTAATCAAATGACATGAAAGAATGTATGGACAAAATAAAAACAAGCGTAGAACACCAATAACATGACAAGATAAATGCAAATGAAAACGACACACGAATCGCACACACCACCCCTAGAGTACGCCTCACTGTTGCCTTGCCTTCGAAAGGTGATCGTCGAGTAGAGGATGTCTTAGTAAGTCCTCATGATCCGGGAACCTGGCATGAGGGTAGCTTCTAAGGTGTCTTCCCATTGCTCTGGTGATCACCATGTCCCGAACCTCGAATTGACCCGAACACCTCCAACGGTGGTGCTACCTACCTCTCAATGGTGGGATGGCACTACTTTAAAGGACATTTACACAGACGAATTCCTTAGGGTAGGTAGACGACTCTAGATACTTACTCTAATTCAAAACAAATCAAAAACTTCTTTTCACACCGACACCTTTTCAAAAAGCTTTCGAAAGCAATTTTTCAAACACTCTTGAGGACCGATACAAGAGTCGAACTGAAATTTTCAAAGAAACTTTTTAAAACCCACAATTGAAAAGCAAACAAACCATTTTTGAAAACACAAATGAGTAAGTATCTAAGAGCCCATGGATAACCATGGATAGAAAGGGTGCTAACACCTTCCCTTTCTATAATCTACCTCCCGAACCGAGAGCGATCTCTATAAGGAATTTTTCTGTGCTTTTGTCCTTTCCATTTGGAGAAAATAAAAGATGGTGGCGACTCTTGCTTACCGCGACATTTCGCGAACCAGCGTTAAACAGTCAGTTCCAGATCCACCGATCACAGAACTGGCGACTCTGCTGGGGAATTAAACTTAAAGTGAGGTGTACCTTAGGGTTAGTTCATAACTGTGTTTTCAATTGCTTTCCTTGTTTGCTTTAAATTGTGGGATTGTCTTGGGAGTTCTATAGATCCTAACCCGGATCTGGGGATACCTTCTTAGAAAGTAGCAACAAGGCTGTGATGGAACTGTGCGGGGTATACCGACATGGTTGAAACAGTCTGCTACGTTGATGTGGCACTTTGGTGTGTACCGGTAACCCTTGAGTTCAGTCAAGGAGAGTACGGGGCCTCCACGTGGTGTCGTGAAGCATCAACAGACCTTAGGAACCTTAATTGAACTATCTTGGCCTCTTTAGGGTAGTGAGATAACTGACTTTGGTGCAGTCCGAGGTTGGTTGATACTCGATACTACACTCAATTGAGGGTTGCTTTCCTGGAATATTTCGGTCGCCAGTTCAGTGGCTAAATCGAAACGATGAACAATGAAAACAATCCCGTGATATTGGGACCCTTAGAACCCGGTTACTTCTAATAGGACAGGTTGAGCCCACCAACTTCAAGAGGGTAATACCCATACCCCATGTTGGCCTGAACTCTAAGGGCTCTTCTGTGTGACTTGTGTGCCTTCGTACTTGACTGCTTGCATGCTTTATCTGACACATGAACTACTTGCAGGTTTTGTTTTAGTCCTTAATTGGGACACATGACAGGGCTTACTAAGTTTCTTACAGGTTTTGTTTATAGTCCTTAATTAAAACTCATAACGGAGTGTATTGAGTTTCTTGCAGGTTTTGTTTATAGTCCTTAATTAGGGCTTATAATAGAGTGTACTGAGTTTCTTGCAGACTAGTTTCTTGCAGGTTTTGGTTTGCAGTCCTTAATTGGGACTCATAACAGGGTTGCTCACATTACCCCATGCATAACATAACATCATACCATTGCATACATCCTAACCCATTTCAAGGATCTCAAGGGCTTGTGATGCAGGTCATGATGAATCAAACATCTAGCAAGGGGCAAAGAGGATTTATTTTCCTCTAGCCAAAGTTGTCAGGGGCTATGACCCACTTGATATGGTGAGCTCTGACTCTTGAAGAAGGTTCCCCTAACCAAGGCTGCTTGGAAATCAAATCCAGACATGATGACTAAAGTCAGGGGCTATGACCCACTGGATATGGTGAGCCTTTGACCCTTGAAGGAGAATTCTCAACAACCTGGGTTTCCTTCAATCAAGCTACAAATTCCAATGCTAACAATTTTCTTGTTTACCCCGCGAGGTCCTTGAAAACATTACATGCATGTCATACTCATCATTGCATAACAGGTATCCTTGTTGCAGGTCACTTACCTTTCCCGCTGTTTATTTCAGCAATGGCTTTCTAACCAGACAACCAGGACCTTCTTGCTCAAGAGACTCGGTTCGGGGAAATCCTTCTGAATCTATCCAAGGGGCAGGAGGAACTAAGGACACTTCTCATGGGGACCTTTGTCAGGAACAGTGCTGAGGATGAAAGGCTGAAACACCTACAAGCTGAGATGGATGCTATGAAAGCCCAAATGCTGGGGCAGAGGAATGCCATTCAAGGTTTAGCTCAAAGACAAGATGAGCTTTGGTTTCTCGTCAACCAACTGCTTCAGGGTAACCAACTGGGGCAAACATCTAAGGGTTAAAAGCCAGTCATCGTTCGACCATCTTTGAGACAAAGAGGCAAGGAGAAAGCTCCTCATATGGCTCCAGTATCACCAATTCAGTATCAACCTCACCAGCTTCAACCCGACAAGCCCAAAAGGCAATTCACCAAGCTCAACGTGTCGCTGCCTCAAGCCTTACAACAACTGCTGAGGTTGAACTTGGTAACTCTAAAGAACCCTCCTAAGAATCCCAACAGGACACCTTCAAGGTATAACCCCAACACTCACTGCGCTTATCATTCTGACAGCCCGGGGCATGCTACAGAGGATTGTTGGACTCTGAAAAATAAGATCCAGGACCTGATTGAGGAAGGAGCTGTGGAATTCACCCAAGAGGGCCAGGCTGAGTACTTCTACCATCCCCACAGGATCCACCATGTGAAGTGACAAGCCCTGAGACTAGGAAATTTTTGTTCATTCGAATGTTCAAGTTGCAATTTTCTTTTGTTCAAACATTTATTCATGTTAAACATTGTTATTCCATTAATGCATCGTTTATGTCTATTTTGAACCAATATATTCACATTCACTATATGCAAACTGTTTTCATATTTTTTCTGATGTCTACTCTTGATCTAAAATTCTAAAGCCTCTTGAGGGAGGATGACAAAAATGATACCACGATCTACAGTATGCTTTTGAACAGACCCCGCTGATGAGGTACAGGCATTGTTTCAAATCCTAAACACTGGAGTTATAAGGAAGATAATCCCTCGTCAACCCCTCTGAGCCAAAGAAGTAGGAGTTTTTATTTTCGAAAATTGAAACCCTTAATCATAACCCGGGGCAGGGTAGTCTTCTCAGTTGATCCAAGTGTACAATGAATGGCACCAAATGATTTTTTCCAAAAACAAAAGACAGTGATGGTTCCGAACAATCATAAGGACAGGCAGTCATTATCAAAAAAAAAATCATAAATGAAAAGCCCAAAAAGTCAAAACCAATGAAGGAGACTTACCGAACTGGGGCATCCCGCTGACTGTAATTCCAAAAAAGGAAACAGCTCAGGCAAAAAATAGGGATAACGAAGTCAAAAAAAAAAAAGAGGTCTTACAAACCCTTAACAAAAAAGGAATGACTGCCTATTCAAAATAAGTTATCAACATCCGAATCATCACCGGAAAATCAGAGCAAAGACTCAAACAAGGTCTAACGTGCGATCAACTGAGTTTAGGTTTGGAGAACATCACGAAGAGCGGGTGGGTACAAATAATTTGAGCCTTTATCCTTTGTTTCTTAAACCATGAACCAGGCCACGTTATAACCCTTAAAAGTCCTAGCTGAAGCATGGGTTAGTTCGAAAGCATACTGTACGAAAGGTATCCTGACTCCTGAAGGCTTACGGTAAATACGGAGTTGACATCACGTTTTACAAACATCCATTTGTTTTATGAAAAAAGAATGCATTTTCAAAATCTTCAAGACAGACATGAGCTTTGCATTTTTAACATAACTTTGTTTGCATATGACTTTTTGTTTGAACAGCAGGGAAATTCGCACGACGAATGCCTAACGAACAGATGTACTTCCAATCAAGGGGCAGACATGACCATGGTCCATTATCTGGGGCAGTCCAATCAAGATTCGGAGAATCTCTCAAAAGGCCAAATAGCTTGGGGAGAATCTCTGCCTGAATCACTTGGGGCATTCCAACAATGAATCTTGCCTGATTAAACATCTTCTGGTGGCATGACAAAAACACTTCTAAACAGGGGAAACTCCCTACATTCTGAGAACATGGACATAGTCGAAAAAATACTACGCAAAATCAAAGACCCGCTAGGTTGACGTACCTAGGCAAAAATAAGGGCTTCCCGGCGAACCAAAAGGGTTTGGGCAAAAATAAGGGATGAAATGAAAAAATCTGTACACCCGGTAAGTCGAAAACCTGAAAAGGCGGCTTGGGCAAAAATGGGTATCCCGGTGGACTGAAAACCCGAAAGGGCGGTCCAGGCAAAAGTTAGGGATCAAAGCGTACGACTATGTCCTGTCATCTTATCACCTGCCTACCAGAAGAAGGTTTGTCCATCAACAACTATCAGTACCTCACAGGTCTTCCTCTCATACCTCAGAAACAGGGGCAATAAAAGAGTTGTCTAAACAATCCAATTGTTCTATCCTCCAAGGTACCAAGGTAGCTTCAGCTAAAGAATATGACCAGTACACCTTAATTCCCCAGAGAGTAAGTCAGCAGTCAATACACTCTCCTCAAGCAAAGCTACTATCAAATCTTAAAGGAAGTTGAGTATCCCCCAGCAGATCTCAACATTCCCCAGCAGCATGTATACATATATTCTTAACAAGCATCCCCGGCAGTCTTGGTCTAAAGATTGTTCCCCGGCGGCAGACCAACATTCAAAGGAATCGCTTCCCCGACATAGTTCAAAACTTCCCCAAGAGAATCCAATCTAGTTCCCCAGGAAAGTCGGAACTCATCTCCCCAAGCAGTAAGCTTATCCCCAGTAAATTCTGGAAGCTTATCCTTCGCAGAGCACGAACGCGTCTCCCGGCTTTATTCAAAGAGTTATTTCCTTAACAGGATATAACTGGGTTATCGTCAGCCAAGAGCCACGGAAAGAGCGTCCTCGACGAAGTCTTCTTACCCCAGCGAAGTCCATCAACACTTTCAACAAAAAGGGTATCCCCAGCAAATTATTATCAACACTCAGCAAGGCATCCCTCTCCCCACAGAGTATTTCTCCCCAGCAAGATCGCTAGAGTATCTTTTCTCCCTGCAGAATCTTCCATTTGCCAAGCTTATTCCGCAACGGAGTCATCTTCTCCTACCGGTATTCTTGCAGTTATCATCCCCAACGGAAGCAAAATCTATTCTTCAACATCAGCCTAGGATATGACTTCCCGGCACCCGTCAAGGATTTACTTTCCTAGACGAAAACATACATTCATAAAACATCACATACATCATTATAGCATGCATAGACGCATTATATCATGCAAATCTCATTTATGTTGAGAACATCATTGCTTGATCCATATCATGCATTGCATATGACTGACCTCTACCTTTCAGGAAAGATGCAGTTGAAATTCTCAATCATATTTCAAGACCTAGACCGGTTTAGTTAATCGACTCCAAAGATTTCTTATCCAGGCCCAGGCCTTCTCTAGTCCAGCTAAATCGACTCCCAACAGATTTTTCTGATAAAGACTCAGTAGAAGTTATCCCAGATGGTTCCCTCTCCGACGGTGAGTGAGGTGATCATTCCTTTTCAGACGGTTCCCTCTCCGACGGTGAGTGAGGTAATAATTCCTTCCCTATGGTTCCCTCTCCGACGGTGAGTGAGGTGATAATTCCTTTTCAGATGGTTCCCTCTCCGACGGTGAGTGAGGTGATAATTCCTTTCCTAATGGTTCCCTCTCCGACGGTGAGTGAGGTGATAATTCCTTTTCAGACGGTTCCCTCTCCGACAGTGAGTGAGGTGGTAATTCCTTTCCTAATGGTTCCCTCTCCGACGGTGAGTGAGGTGATAATTCCTTTTCAGATGATTCCCTCTCCGACGGTGAGTGAGGTGATAATTCCTTTTCAGATGATTCCCTCTCCGACGGTGAGTGAGGTGATAATTCCTTTTCAGACGGTTCCCTCTCCGACGGTGAGTGAGGTGGTAATTCCTTTCCTAATGGTTCCCTCTCCGACGGTGAGTGAGGTGATAATTCCTTTTCAGATGGTTCCCTCTCTGACGGTGAGTGAGGTGATAATTCCTTTTCAGATGATTCCCTCTCTGACGGTGAGTGAGGTGATAATTCCTTCCCAGATGGTTCCCTCTCCGACGGTGAGTGAGGTGATCATTCCTTTTCAGACGGTTCCCTCTCCGACGGTGAGTGAGGTAATAATTCCTTCCCTATGGTTCCCTCTCCGACAGTGAGTGAGGTGATAATTCCTTTTCAGATGGTTCCCTCTCCGACGGTGAGTGAGGTGATAATTCCTTTCCTAATGGTTCCCTCTCCGACGGTGAGTGAGGTGATAATTCCTTTTCAGATGGTTCCCTCTCCGACGGTGAGTGAGGTGATAATTCCTTTTCAGATGATTCCCTCTCCGACGGTGAGTGAGGTGATAATTCCTTCCCAGATGGTTCCCTCTCCGACGGTGAGTGAGGTGATCATTCCTTTTCAGACGGTTCCCTCTCCGACGGTGAGTGAGGTAATAATTCCTTCCCTATGGTTCCCTCTCCGACGGTGAGTGAGGTGATAATTCCTTTTCAGATGGTTCCCTCTCCGACGGTGAGTGAGGTGATAATTCCTTTCCTAATGGTTCCCTCTCCGACGGTGAGTGAGGTGATAATTCCTTTTCAGACGGTTCCCTCTCCGACGGTGAGTGAGGTGGTAATTCCTTTCCTAATGGTTCCCTCTCCGACGGTGAGTGAGGTGATAATTCCTTTTCAGATGGTTCCCTCTCCGACGGTGAGTGAGGTGATAATTCCTTTTCAGATGGTTCCCTCTCCGACGGTGAGTGAGGTGATAATTCCTTTTCAGATGGTTCCCTCTCCGATGGTGAGTGAGGTGATAATTCCTTTTCAGATGGTTCCCTCTCCGACGGTGAGTGAGGCGATAATTCCTTTTCAGATGGTTCCCTCTCCGACGGTGAGTGAGGCGATAATTCCTTTTCAGATGGTTCCCTCTCCGACGGTGAGTGAGGTGATAATTCCTTTGCAGATTATAATTTCCTAGAGTTCCCTCTCCGACGGTGAGTGAGGTAATTCCCTTTCAGATTATAATTTCCTTTGGTTCTCTTCCCGATACTGCGAAGATGGTAATTCCCACCAAGATTTTCTCAACGAGCGTTGTTGAAGTTAAAGTCACCCAAGGTTCTCTTACCATTCATGCTAAGGTAGTAACCATCCCTGGTTCATTCATCATCTTTTGAAGCTCCAGACTCAGCTCCTGTAACCAGTCAGGACATATCTATGCCAAGCATCTGAAAACCAGTTCTTGCAACGTGTCAGGTACTCTTTTTTTCTTTTGCAGGTATGCAGGTTCTCGCTAAGGAATCTCCTACGCGATCGACATCCAGATGGCATCTATAAGCCCATCATCCTATCCAGCAATCTCTAAATGGCATCTATAATCCCATTCCCACCACATTGCTACTATGTGAGCGCAAATTTCTGGGCACTCTAGTGTCCAATCATCTTCTACCTTCGGATTACGAAAGGCACGTCAGCCAATCTGCATCCTCAGGTCCAAGAAGATTGAACAGGGGCAACTGTTGTACCCAAAAATTTGCCCTCCCATATTCTTCAGGAAATTGCCAAGTCAAACTGCAAAAGTTCCCCAAGGGTTGCACAGTGCAAAGGTCTCCTAAGCAGTCAAAACTAGGGTTTGTGTTCTGATCAAGAAAATGAAGTTTCCAAAGGTCCAATCAAGTCTCACATGCCTACAAATATGGTCAAGCATCCTCATATCAAGTTTCAAGACTTTCAGCACAAAATTGCACAGTCAAAACCCTAATTGCACTACAGTCAACTGTAGGGGCAAAATGGTCATTTGACAGTCAAAAGTTCAAATTTTTGGTCAACATCATTTTGAAGCCACAAACATCATTTGATCAATGCTTGATTATGATTCTCAAAATTTGGCTCAGAAATCATCAAGATGCAAAGGTTTCCTTATTTGGACAATTGAAAAAGTCAACTGAAATTGACCAGGGCATAACTTTCACATGGATTATCAGAAAAATTCCATCCAAAGCTCATTTTGAATAGAAAGACATTTCCTACAACTCATCTTCATACTTCAAGTCCAAGAAATGCTCTCACAAAAAGTTATCAATTTCAACATTATAGGTCATTTTCAAAAGTCAACAAAAAGGGACTTTAAGTCAAAGGCCATAACTTGAGATTGGTAAATCCAAATGACATGGGACCAAAGACATTGGTTAGAGGACTCAAAGACCTTTCCAAAATGTCCAGGAACATGAGAAAAGCTTAAAAATTGAGCAAGTTATGCCTTGTGGAAGTTGGGAAATTTTTGGATATTTTGAAAAGTCAACATTACTTCAAATGACCTAAAATTGCTAATGGGCCCATTTTTCTTCCATAATTCATCATCCATGGCATGTGCACGACCACTTGGCCCAAAGGGAAGTCTTTATTCATTTTTTATTTATTTATTTGAATTTTTATTTATAATAATTCATTTAAATCAAAATAAATGTATGAAAAATGCTAACCTAAAGTTTTAAATCTTTTTGTGCATGTTTTACTCTCAAGATTTCGTGCTTGTACCAATATGGAAAGATTTGGATTGATTGGCTTGATTGAGAACAAAAAGCACATGGAAAAAGATTGGAAAAAATCTTAGAAAATCAAATTTCCAAAATCATGAATGCAAGATATTTGGATCCATATTTTTAACCTAATTCACTCTTGCATAAGTATGGAACACAACCCTAATCATAAGACACACTGAGCTGCGCCCAGAAGCCATTCACAAACTTGAAAAAATTGTCAAAAAACTCAAATCTGAAAACCACTTTTTAGGGCGATTCAAGGTATAATTCTTATTTCAATAGCTTCCTCAAGCATCACTTGACATATTCCAATCACTAACATCCATCAAGACTCAAGGAATTGGTAACACGAATGCAAACTGTACCAAGAAAAATTCATAATCGTGCATCATGATTTACGCATCCTTTGTGATTTTTAATACTTGATTCATGTTCATTATGAAGTTCTAAAGCTAACCAATACATTTAATTGTATTTTTATGTGCTACACGTGATTATGCCATGTTTGATTTTTAGGGTTTACAGAGCTTCAGATTAGGGATTTTGAAACGAGGAAAAATTGGAACCCCTGACCACCACCATTCAAATCAGCGCATGAGGACGAAGACCATGGAACCCTCGTGCTCAATTTATGAGCGTTGTGGGGCTAATCGCTATTTTCTCAAAGGACCCATTCTGAAACGGTGAAAAAACCGTGGCTTTTGTTTTTGTATTTCATGCACGCGAAGAAGACGAACTCGTGGGCAGCAACCATTGGCTCTTTTAAATTTCGCGCGTTTTTGAACCACTAACCATTGTTTCTTATTATATTATTCTTCGTTGATTTTATATACAAAGCGCAACAACTGGTTCAGTGGCAAGGCATAGTGGTAGCAACAGTCCTGACCTGGGTTCGAGCCCCAGGTCTACGTTATTTCCATATTATTTTGCAATACATGTTCATATGCAGTTTCAAAAGTGGAGCGCACCGTACATCTTCCTAAATCAAGCGTCCACGTGCCCAGCTTCAACAATCACAAGGCTAAGAATTGAGGAACATAGTGGATCCCAGTCAACGCCTCTGCACGTGAATAAAAAAGTCCACAAGGCCAGGAATTGAATTGGGCTCAAAATGCTTGGACTTAACCTCCATGTTGGGGACTGACACCCCCCTAGGTTTGCTTTTTTTAATATTTCTTCTTTGCATTATTTCTATTCTTATTAATAATTGTTTTGTTTAATTAAATTAATTATTTTCACAAAATATAAAATATCACAAAAAATCAGAAAAAAAAGGAAAAAAACAATAAATATTTTATTTCTAATATTTTCATAAATAAATTTGCATGTAATTATTTAGTTTTAATTTAAGTTTTAATACTTTTAACAAAAAAATCTAAAAAATGTAGAAATAGGTTAATTAATAATTTTTCATCCTTTTTATTTTTCTTTCATAAATAATTAAATAACTAAATATTTATTTTCATGAATTAATTTGCATAAAAATTAGGTTTAATTTAGGTTAAAAACTTCAACATTTTTCTTAATAAATTAAAAATAATTAGAATTAGGTTTAGCATTTTATTTTAATTTTAATTAATTCTTTTTTTCATTAAATCCTAAAATACTAAAAATACCAAAAAAACAATTCCTTTCTTTTTTTTAATTAATTGATTCATCATAAACTTTTATTTTGCAAAAAGGGTCCAACGCCCTCGTTCTTGATTTCTTATTAATTCGCATATTTATTTTCTTTTCTGTTTAAATATTCATGTATCTATCCCGAAGCCTTGTAACATTCTCTCGCACTTTTAGTCTCTTTATTTTTCTGTCAAATCGGGTCCTGGTTAATTTTGGCGATGTGGACCCGCGCCATTTGTAATAGCTTAGAATTTACTTTCCTTGCAACTTTTAACTGTTAATCAAATGACATGAAAGAATGTATGGACAAAATAAAAACAAGCGTAGAACACCAATAACATGACAAGATAAATGCAAATGAAAACGATACACGAATCGCACACACCACCCCTAGAGTACGCCTCACTGTTGCCTTGCCTTCGAAAGGTGATCGTCGAGTAGAGGATGTCTTAGTAAGTCCTCATGATCCGGGAACCTGGCATGAGGGTAGCTTCTAAGGTGTCTTCCCATTGCTCTGGTGATCACCATGTCCCAAACCTCGAATTGACCCGAACACCTCCAACGGTGGTGCTACCTACCTCTCAATGGTGGGATGGTACTACTTTAAAGGACATTTACACAGACGAATTCCTTAGGGTAGGTAGACGACTCTAGATACTTGCTCTAATTCAAAACAAATCAAAAACTTCTTTTCACACCGACACCTTTTCAAAAAGCTTTCGAAAGCAATTTTTCAAACACTCTTGAGGACCGATACAAGAGTCGAACTGAAATTTTCAAAGAAACTTTTTAAAAGCCATAATTGAAAAGAAAACAAACCATTTTTGAAAACACAAATGAGTAAGTATCTAAGAGCCCATGGATAACCATGGATAGAAAGGGTGCTAACACCTTCCCTTTCTATAATCTACCTCCCGAACCGAGAGCGATCTCTATAAGGAATTTTTCTGTGCTTTTGTCCTTTCCATTTGGAGAAAATAAAAGACGGTGGCGACTCTTGCTTACCGTGACATTTCGCGAACCAGCGTTAAACAGTCAGTTCCAGATCCACCGATCACACAAACCCTAGGTCTAATCATGGTATAATTGAAAGCGGTAAATTGCGAAAATGTAAAATCTACGCTATTACAGAATAAGCGTCCGGGAGTGGGGGTACAAATTTATGAATAGGGATGAGACTTAGGATCATAGTGTCCAATAAATTAACCAAATCGAACCAATCAAGTGTAAATGAGTATCAACATAAGCAAATGTATAATGTATCAAAATGCAAATATATTGTGTAAGTGTACGTGCATATGTGTATTTATATATGTAATTATTTACATGTGCGACAATGTGGAATTAATGTGTATTAAGGTATTGTTTTAACCTAAAGAAAAATGTTTATTTAATCAATTAGTGACTTTGTATTTTCTTGATATGTATAAAAAGAAAATGTCTTACTTGAAAGCTTTTGGTTCTAATTAAATTATGTATTAAAATGATGTTTTGAGAAAAGAAAATATTTCTAAGTTTTAATTATAAGAGATATTATGTAAAAAATATTTTAATTGAAAGAATAAAAAAGGGTATTTTCAATTTGAATTACATGGTATAAAAAAAGGGTTCTATTTGTATGTACAAAATAATTTAATTAAATGTATTAGGGTTATGTATATATAGAAATGTGTTTTTAAGTATTTTTATATTAAAGTACTATTGCCATACTTTATATTTTTATTTAATTATGTTTGTATAAAAATAAAATAATTAGTATTAAGTAAGTAAAAAAAAAGGTTAATAAGATGTTAGAAGATGTTTTGAAACGAATGGGCTTGGGCATTCAGAATGGGCAAGGCCCACGTTTGGGCAAAGGTTTTTTCGTTAGGGTTTCGTTGATTTGCTTTCAGTAGATCATGCGCTTAGGTTTTGGGACAGCGGCGGTGTTCGTTCGTTCGTCCTCTTCTTTGTCTTCCTGAGCGATACCCTCCACCATAGAGCCACCAGTATCCATGTCTTCTTCCCTCTGACGACAGTATTAGGGCACTCGACCTAAGGTACCATTCGCTTTCTTATTTCGTTAGGGTTTTTTAGCTCTTGCATGCTTATGGCTTTCTGCTTATTTGATTAAGTTTTTTGGCTTGATTTATGTAACGAGGATGAAGAGGGAGATGTTTTACCTTGACTGAGAAGAGGGAGAAAATGGAGGTGCTTAGGAGGCTTCGACGGTGGAGGAAGATTTGCGTGATGAGGGCTTTATCTGGTATCTTGTATATTTCTTTAAGCTTTATGATGATTTGAACTGAAAGCTTGATACACGTCTTTTCTTCTTCTCCTTTTTGCCACTGTATGCTTGTTTACGATGCCTTTGGACGCTTCCCTGACTTTCTTCTTCTCTTTCGCCTCGACTTTGCCCCTTTGAAAATTGTTTGAGCTTGATAGCTTTTTTTTGCCTTGAGATGAATGTGCTTTTGAACTTTACCCTATGATGAACTTCTGAGGGTTTTTTGTTGCCCTAAATATGCTATGGTTGAAACAGTTTTGTTGTTTTGATTAGCTTTTCTGAGTTGCCTTGTTGCCTTTGAATGGTTTGCCTCTTGATTGTTGAGCTTGCCCAATGATGTTTTTTACTGAGGGCTTTATGCTGCCTTTTTTGAATGCCTGGGTTTCTTTTGAATATTGGTTTTGAATGTTTAAGGCTTGAACTGGACAGGTTTCAGAGTTATGTGTTTGGCTGGAGGTTTCTAGTCATTGACAGGCATGGTGGTATTATCTGGTTTTTTATGTTTAGGCCACATGATGCTGAGGTGAGCTTGAGTTTGGGATGTTCACAGGTTTTTAGTTTTAGTGAGGCTTTAGGCAGTATGAGGCTTTGGCTTATTTTCTGTTTCAGGTTTGGACAGGATGAGGCTTGACAGGTTTTATACTGGTTTAGCAGGTATAATGGCTGATGCAGGTATTGTTTGTTATGGTTTAGGCCAGGTTTTTGTTTGACAGTAGGGTGAGTTTGCTTCAGGCAGGGTTGTCCTTAAGGCTTGGACTTGGTTTTACTGGTTTAGGCAGATGCAGACTTGGCCTTGACAGGTTATGAGGTTTTGATGGTTTAAGCGGGTTTGGTTTTTTGACAGTAGGTAATGGTTTTTTAGGCCATTGCAGGTTAGGTGTTTGCTTCTTGTGATATTGGCATTCTGGCTCAATCAGGTTTCCTGAAGCTTTTTGTTATGGTCCTCAGTGGTCTTTTTTTTTGAGCATTTATGCAGTTAGTCTCTATATATTTTTGTTATCCCTGCTGTTGCAATTTTATATTTGTTTCTTTTGTCTTCCAGCCTCTTGGTCTCTTGGCGCCTAATACTTTTTTTTGAATATCTCAGACTTTGGCATCTTTTCTTGAACCAAGTTACTGGGCAGACTTGCAAGGTTTTTGGCATTTTTCTGTTTTGGTGATTAATCCTGCTGTGTACTTCTGTCTAATTTGAGTAGCACTGATATAATGCTTCTTTTAGCCTTTTGCCTTACTGTCTTATTGCAGTTTTATTTTCTGTATTTTCCTTATGCCTAAAGCCAAACAGTAAGCCCACACTTCTCCTCTTTTCTTTCTCTCTCTTTGGTACACTTCAAAGAATATTAAACTGTTTTCCTTGTGTACTTTCTGAAAAGGCTACTTGTTGGGAAATGATGAAAGAAAATTTGGCTTGCATAAAGACTTCCTCTGCATATTTTATCTCTTCTTTGACAGCTTTGTGCAATAACTTGTACCTTTTGGCATTTGACAGCAAGTTTGACACTTTGCATTTTGACATAAAGTTGCAAATTGGATTTTTTTTTAGTTGGGTTTGAATTGTGCAGTTTGCTTGAGATTTTTGAATTTATGTAGTTTGGCACTTTGCATTTTTTCCTCAACTTTGCATTCATGATCAAATAAAATTTTTCCCTCTTTGTGAACCGGGAGAAATCCCGTGATTTGCAGAGAGGGTTAACTGATCCCAATCAGTGGCCTTTAATGATGACTGCGATTTTATCTGTCTTTTCAGTTCAACTTAACTGTTATTTGACTTTTCTCTTTTCTTTTGCAGATGAAAAAAAAAATGGAGCACCGGAGCGAGGGGTAGCGGATGAAGATTTGAAGATTAGAAAAATAATTAGGATAATCTTTTATTTAGCTTTAAATAAATGTAATATTATTTTTGTCAATATTTTGTAAACAAAAACAATTATACAAATGACTTAAAGATAAATAAAAAAACCTTTTCATTTAATTAATTCTTCTCTTCTTTAATTGTTTATTTATTATTTATAGTTCTTTAAATTAAAATAAATTGAAAATAAATTCCAACTCATTTAATCTTTAGAATAACAAATAATTAACTAAACAATATTTCAGTACTGATCCATTAATTAAACTTGACGCTTCCAATGTTCAAAGCGAAATAACAGTTAATCACAACAATTGATCAGACACATTCCCTCTTTTCACTGATTTTTAACAAACACTGTAATTCCAAACCGCGTATATCTTTTGACTGGTGAATTCAAACCAACTGCCTTCTTTTACTGATTAAATCAAAACAAAGCGAATTCAACCCGAATCTTGGAATAACTTGCAAAGTGCTGTGGAATTTAAATCCTTCTGAGAATATGCCCACAAAAAACCCCAATTCCTGATTAAATGCCAAAGAGCATTCGCCTGATCAAAATTGAGCCAGAATCAACAAAAACCCTAAGCCAACTGTGTGAGAAAATCCAGAGCCCTGAAAAATTAATGAAACCCTAATTTTTGGTTTGACTGACGAGAAAAGTCCGTTTGTCCGATTCTTGAGCCAGTTTGAAAAGTCAGGAAATGCCTGAGGCTGAGATTTCTTGTGAAAAAATGCGAGGGCAAATTTTGGGGTACAACACTGGGCCTTAAGAAACAAGGTGCAAGACCTTATTGATGCAAAGGAGGTACAGATTGAGGCACCTGAGAAGCCTAATGTGGTAACTGCGCCCCTGCCTGCTCATGGAGTAAATGCTATCAGGGAAGATGATGAAGTGGAAGAATTTGAGTTCGACAGCTGGATTTATCCGACGGCCGACAGTGGACCTAGCAATTGGACTGCAAAGGACAACTTACCTGTTACTTTTGCTACACAGTAATGAATTCCTTTGTTTTTGTTATTTGTAATAAACAATGAATTGAAACTTTATGGCCCGGTGTCTTGCCCGGGGCACCGTGGCTTCATTTGTGAGGGCATATTAATTGTCATTTCATATATCATGAATAAAGACCTTGGACGTTTTTCCGCATTTCAAAATCTTGTGCTCCCTTTCTTTCTTTCTTTCTTTATATATTGCAAAACAGCTGTATTTACACACACTCACTCATACAGGTTTCAATCCACTCTGGATCTCACTGGTAACGACTCTGCTACTGCCAGTTATGACTTCGAAAATCCGATCAACTTAGCCGAAGACGAAGGTGAAGATGATTGCGAAGTGCCTGGAGAGCTTGCAAGACTGTTACTCCAGGAAGAGAGGGCAATTCAACCACATGAAGAGCCAGTGGAAACGATAAATATGGGTTCTGAGGCAGATAGAAAGGAGGTTAAGATTGGTGCCAACCTAGAGCTCAGCGTGAAGCAACGGTTGACTCAGATGTTACATGATTATGTGGAGATCTTTGCCTTGTCTTACGAAGACATGCCTGGGTTGGATACCGACATTGTGGTCCATCATTTTCCTACCAAGGAAGACTGCCCTCCGGTTAAGCAAAAGGTTCGCCGTATGCGTCCAGAGATGTCCGAGAAGATCAAAGCTGAGGTTATGAAGCAATTCGATGCCGGTTTTCTTGTAGTGACTTCTTACCCTCAGTGGGTTGCCAACGTGGTGCCGGTGCCGAAGAAGGACGGTAAGGTCAGAATGTGTGTTGATTACAGGGATCTGAACAGGGCCAGCCCCAAGGATGACTTCCCTCTACCTCACATTGATGTCCTTGTGGACAATACGGCTCAGCACAAGGTGTTCTCTTTCATGGATGGTTTTTCAGGGTATAATCAGATCAGGATGGCTCCTGAAGACATGGAAAACACTACTTTTGTTACTCAGTGGGGCACCTTCTGCTACAAGGTCATGCCTTTTGGACTGAAAAATGTTGGGGCAACCTACCAAAGTGCCATGGTTGCTTTATTTCATGACATGATCCATCATGAGATTGAAGTGTATGTCGACGACATGATTGCAAGGTCCCAAACTGAGGAAGAACACCTTGATCATCTGCAGAAATTGTTTGACCGTCTGAAACTGTACAAGCTGAGGTTGAACCCGAACAAGTGCACCTTCGGGGTTAGATCTGGAAAGTTGCTAGGCTTCGTTGTAAGTGATAAGGGTATTCAAGTGGACCCTGCCAAAGTTAAAGCCATTCAAGAGATGCCAGTTCCTAAGACAGAGAAAGAAGTCAGAGGCTTTTTAGGACGCCTGAATTATATTGCCCGGTTCATCTCGCATCTAACCGCTACCTGTGAGCCAATCTTCAAGGTGCTGAAGAAAGATCAGGTAGTACGTTGGAATGATGAATGTCAGGCCTCTTTTGACAGAATCAAAGAGTATCTCCAAGAACCACCCATTCTTATGCCACCGGTTGAAGGGAGACCTCTGATACTATACCTGACAGTACTCGACAACTCAATGGGGTGTGTGCTGGGGCAGCATGACGAGTCTGGCCGAAAAGAGCATGCCATTTATTACCTTAGCAAAAAGTTTACCGACTGTGAGACCCGATACTCACTGCTCGAGAAAACTTGCTGCACTTTGGTATGGGTTGCTCGCCGGCTGAGACAGTATATGCTAACTCACACTACCTTGTTGATTTCAAAGATGGATCCTATAAAGTACATATTTGAAAAACCTGCTCTGTCTGGGAGAATAGCAAGATGGAAAATGATCTTGACAGAATACGACATCCAGTACACGACCCAGAAAGCTATCAAAGGAAGTGTATTGGCAGACCACTTGGCACATCAGGCAGTAGACGACTATCAGTCAATGAACTTTGAGTTTCCAGACGAGAGTATCATGATAGTAACTGATTGTGAAGTACCTGGACCGAATGAAGGACCTGAGGAAGGATCCCGATGGTCTATGCACTTTGACGGAGCCTCCAACGCTTTGGGTAACGGCATTGGCGTTGTGATCATATCCCCTCAAGGCACTCATACTCCACTCACTGCCCGACTATGTTTCAACTGCACCAACAACATGGCGGAGTATGAGGCATGCATCATGGGTCTCCAAGCTGCGATTAACTTAAGGATCAAGCTTCTGAGTGTCTTCGGAGATTCCGCTCTCGTGATCAATCAGATCAAAGGGGAGTGGGATACGAAACATCCGAATCTTATTCCTTACAGAGAATGTGTGTTGACATTGATCCCCCACTTCACAGAAATAACCTTTGAACATTTCCCGAGAGAGGAGAATCAGCTGGAGGACGCGTTAGCTACGATGTCTTCCATGTTCAAAGTCAAATGGGACAATGAGGCTCCCCGGGTCATCATCTGGAAACTGGACGAACCAGCATACTGTTGTGATCTTGAGGCTGAAGAGGTAACTGAGAAACCCTGGTATCATGAGGTGAAGAGGTATCTCGAAGCTCAAGAGTATCCTGAAGGTGCATTTGTCAATGATAAAAAGTTTCTGAGAAGGTTCGCAGCGGAGTTCTTCCTTAGCAACGGCATCCTGTACAAGCGAAACCATGATTCGACCTTACTGCGTTGTGTGGATAAGACTGAAGCAGAAAGGATCATGGCAGAGCTGCATGAGGGTACCTTCGGAACACATTCCAGTGGACACACCATGGCAAAGAAAATCCTTCGGGCAGGGTATTTCTGGTCCACCATGGAAGCCGACTGTTACCAACACTCTCGGACATGCCACAAATGCCAGATATATGCAGATAAGATGCACGTTCCTCCTGTTCCTCTGAATGTCTTGACTGCACCTTGGCCGTTTGCAATGTGGGGCATAGATATGATCGGCGAGATTAAACCTACAGCGTCCAATGGGCATCGCTTCATCCTGGTAGCGATTGACTATTTTACAAAGTGGGTTGAAGCAGCTTCTTATGCCACTGTAACCAAGAATGTTGTGGCACGGTTCATTCGGCATAACATGATCTGTCGATACGGCGTCCCTGAAAGAATCATTACAGACAACGGTACCAATCTCAATAACAAGATGATCACTGAGCTCTGCGAGCAGTTTAAGATACAGCACCACAACTCTTCTCCTTACCGGCCGAAGATAAATGGAGCTGTAGAAGCAGCAAATAAAAATATCAAGAAAATCGTGCAGAAGATGTCAGTGACCTATAAAGATTGGCACGAGATGTTACCGTTTGCTCTACATGGGTATCGTACCTCAGCAAGGACGTCAACCGGGGCAGCTCCTTTCTCCTTGGTCTACGGCATGGAGGCAGTCTTACCGATCGAAGTGCAGATACCCTCTCTCTGGATAATGAAGGATGCAGATCTGAGTGAAGACGATTGGATCCAGACACGACTTGATCAGCTAAACTTAATTGACGAAAAGAGACTTGCTGCTATTTGTCATGGTCAGACGTATCAAAAACGGATGATCAGGGCATTTAACAAAAAGGTCAGACCACAAGAATATCAAGTTGGGGATCTGGTAATCAAACGCATCATCCTTCCTCAGAGTGATCCAAGGGGCAAGTGGACCCCTACGTACGAAGGGCCATTTGTGGTTAAACATGTGTTCTCAGGAGGAGCCATGATTCTAACCAACATGGATGGTGACGACCTTCCTCACCCCGCCAATGCAGACATAGTAAAAAGATACTACGCATGATAAACGACCCGCTAGGTTGACATACCTAGGCAAAAATTATGGCTTCCCGGCGAACCAAAAGGGTTCGGGCAAAATGAAGGGATGAAATGAAAAAATCTGTACACCCGGCAAGTCGAAAACCTGAAAAGGCGGCTTGGGCAAAAATGGGTATCCCGGTGGACCGAAAACCTGAAAGGGCGGTCCAGGCAAAAGTTAGGGATAAAGCGTAATACTATGTCTCATTAGATCACTTTGCATCCAGAATCCGGTATCAACATCAAGTTCAGACGGCATCGATCAATCAACTTCATCTTCAGCTAGGTCATCAAGTGATGAGACGCTCGAAGATATAAAGGTGATAGCAGAGTTGGAACCCAGTGGGATTTTTCTTTTCACACAGCTATTTTGTTTTCCCTTTGTACAAATTGTATAAATTCTTTTATTCGGCGGCGTTCTCTTACTAGGACGTCAGCCTCTTGTACATAAACGCCTATTTACAGGCAATTCAAAATCAATATAAATTCACTTTTCAGCTACAAATTGCCTTTTGTTTTTTCCTTTTTTCTGTTTTGTTTTGCGAAGAACGTCCAAGGTTCAATTTGTGATATATGCATTTGACGCTAATTGTTAACTCATAAATATTTGCATACGAAACAAAGGATTAATTACAGGTAACATTAGAAATAGGGGAAATAATGAGTTGTCTAAGCGATCTAATTGTTCCGTCCACCAAGGTACCAAGGTAAGTTCAGCTGAAGAACATAACCAGTATATCTTAATTCCCCAGAGAGTGAGTCAGCAAGTCAATACACTCTCCCCAAGCAGAGCTATACTATCAGTCTTAAGGAAGTTGGGTATCCCCCGCAGATATCAACATTCCCCAGCAATATACGAATATTCTTAACAAGCATCCCCGGAAGTCTTGGTCTAAGACTGTTCCCCGGCGGTATACCAGGCATTCAGCGGAGCCACTTCCCCAATATATCTCAAAGATTTCCCCAGGAGAGTCCAGTCTGAAGATTTCCCCAGGAAAGTTGAATCCATCTCCCCAGCAGGAAGCTTATCCCCAGTAGATTCTGGAAGCTTACCACCCGCAGAGCACGAACGCGTCTCCCGACTTTATTCAAAGGTTATTTCCCTACCAGGATATAACTGGGTTATCCTCAGCCAAAAGCCACGGAAAGATCGTCCTCGGCGAAGTCTTCTTATCCCCAGCGGAGTCTATTAACACTTCCAACACAACAATGGTATCCCCAGCGAACTTACCATCAGCATCTCAACAAAGTACCTCTCTTCCCACAGAGTATTTGTTCCCCAGCAAGGTAGCTAGAATATTTTTCTCCCTGCAGAGTAATCCATTCGCCAAGTTTATTCCCCAACGGAGTCGTCTTCTCCTACCGGTATTCTTGCAACCAGCATTCCCCAGTGGAAATAGAAGCTCTCCATCAGCCCAGGATTTTAACTCCCGGCATTCATCAAGGATATATTTTCCTAGACAAAAACATACATTCATAAACATCACATACATCATGATACATGCATGAACGCATCCCACAATCTCCTTTATGTTGAGAACATCATTGCTTGATCCATATCATGCATTGCATATGACTGACCTTTACCTTTCAGGAAAGATCCAGTTAAGTTCTCAGCTATATTCCAAGACTTTAGTCTGGTTCAGTTAAATCGACTCCTAAAGATTTTCCTGATTCTTATCCAGTCAAAGGCCTTCTCTGGTTCAGTCAGATCGACCCTAAGATCTCCCTGATTCTATTCCAGTTGAAGATTCCAAGACCTTGCCTGGTTCAGTTAAATCGACTCCTAAAGATTTTTCTGATTCTTATCCAGTCAAAGGCCTTCTCTGGTTCAGTCAGATCGACCCTAAGATCTCCCTGATTCTTATCCAGTTGAAGATTCCAAGACCTTGTCCGGTTCAGTTAAATCGATTCCTAAAGATTTTTCTGATTCTTATCCCGTCAAAGGCCTTCTCTGGTTCAGTCAGATCGACCCTAAGATCTCCCTGATTCTTATTCCAGTTGAAGATTCCAAGACCTTGCCTGGTTCAGTTAAATCGACTCCTAAAGATTTTCCTGATTCTTATCCAGTCAAAGGCCTTCTTTGGTTCAGTTAGATCGACCCTAAGATCTCCCTGATTCTATTCCAGTTGAAGATTCCAAGACCTTGCCTGGTTCAGTTAAATCGACTCCTAAAGATTTTTCTGATTCTTATCCAGTCAAAGGCCTTCTCTGGTTCAGTCAGATCGACCCTAAGATCTCCCTGATTCTTATCCAGTTGAAGATTCCAAGACCTTGTCCGGTTCAGTTAAATTGATTCCTAAAGATTTTTCTGATTCTTATCCCGTCAAAGGCCTTCTCTGGTTCAGTCAGATCGACCCTAAGATCTCCCTGATTCTTATTCCAGTTGAAGATTCCAAGACCTTGCCTGGTTCAGTTAAATCGACTCCTAAAGATTTTGCTGATTCTTATCCAGTCAAAGGCCTTCTCTGGTTCAGTCAGATCGACCCTAAGATCTCCATGATTCTTATCCAGTTGAAGATTCCAAGACCTTGCCTGGTTCAGTTAAATCGACTCCTAAAGATTTTCCTGATTCTTATCCCGTCAAAGGCCTTCTCTGGTTCAGTCAGATCGACGCTAAGATCTCCCTGATTCTTATTCCAGTTGAGGATTCCAAGACCTTGCCTGGTTCAGTTAAATTGACTCCTAAAGATTTTTCTGATGCCGACCCAGTCAAACGCCTTCTCTAGTCAAGTTAAATCGATTCCTAAAGATTTTCCTAATGAAGACTCAGTAGAAGACATCCAAGATTCTCTCATCGTTACTGTTGAGGTAGTAATCGTCCAAGATTTTCTCATCGTTACTGTTGAGGTAGTAATCGCCCCAGATTCTCTCATCGTTACTGTTGAGGTAGTAATCATCCAAGATTCTCTCATCGTTACTGTTGAGGTAGTAATCGCCCCAGGTTCTCTCATCGTTATTGTTGAGGTAGTAATCGCCCCAGGTTCTCTCATCGTTACTGTTGAGGTAGTAATCGCCCCAGGTTCTCTCATCGTTACTGTTGAGGTAGTAATCGCCCCAGTTTCTCTCATCGTTACTGTTGAGGTAGTAATCGTCCAAGGTTCTCTCATCGTCCCGTTGAAGTAGTAACCATCCCTGATTCATTCATCACCTTTTGAAGCTCCATATTCGATTCCTGTAACCAACCAAGGAGCGTTTATATAAAGAGTTTGAAGACCAACTCCTGTAACAGGTCAGGTAATCATCTTTCTTTTTCAGGTACGCAAGTTCTCGCTTAGGAATCCCTTACGCGATCAACACCCAAATGGCATCTATAAGCCCATCCACCTATTCATCACCTCTCAACATGGCATCTATAAGCCCATCCATTCATCCATCACCTCTCAACATGGCATCTCTAAGCCCATCCCCATCATCACACTACTAACATGTGAGCGCAAATTTCTGGGCACTCTAGTGTTCAATCATCTTCCACCTTCGGATTACAAAAGGCACGTCAGCCAATCTACATCCTCAGGTCTAAGAAGATTGAACAGGGGAAACTGTTTTACCCCAAAATTTTCCCTCCCATATTCTCCAAGATTTGCTAAGAGCATGCTTCAAAATCTCCCAAGGGTTGTACAGTCCAATGGCCTCCTAACAGTCAAAAATTAGGGTTTTGGTTCTGGCAAAGAAATTGAAGTTTTCAAGGGTCCAAACAAATCCCACAGGCCTATAAACATTGTCAAGCATCCTTATGTCAAGTTTCAAGACTTACAGCACAAGATTGCACAGTCAACAACCCTAATTGCCCTACAGTCAACTGCAGGGGCAAAATGGTCATTTGACAGTCAAAAGTCAAAATTTTTGGTCAACATCTTATTTTGAAGCCACAAACATCATTTGATCAATTCTTGATCATGATTCTCAAGGCATGGCTCAAAAAGTCTCAAGATGCAAAAGTTTCTATTTTTGGACAGTTGAAAAAGTCAACTGCAAATTGACCAAGGCATAACTTCCACATGGTTTATCAGAAAAATTCCATCCAAAGCTAATTTTTAAGAGAATGACATTTCCTACAACTCATCTTCACACTTCAAGTCCAAGAAATGCTCTCACAAAAAGTTATCAATCTCAACATTATAGGTCATTTTCAAAAGTCAACAAAAAGGCACTTTAAGTCAAAGACCATAACTTGATATTGGTAAATCAAAATGACATGGGACCAAAGGCATTGGTTAGAGGACTTCAAGACCTTTCCAAAATGTCCAAGAACATGATCAAAGCTTAAAAATTGAGCAAGATATGCCTTGTGGAAGTTGGGAAATTTTTGGGAATTTTGAAAAGTCAACTTTGCTTCAAATGCCTCAAAATTGCTAATGGGTCACAATTTCTTCCAAGAATCATCACCCAAAAGATATGCACGACCCATTGACCCAAAGGGGAGTTATTTTCTTATTTTTTATTAATTAATTGAGTTTATTATCCTATTAATTCATTTAATTAAAATAAAATATGACAAAAAATAGCAAATCACACATTTCAAATCTTTTTATGCAGCATTTCCACTCATCATTCACTCAATATTTCGTGCATACTCAAAAAGGCAAGAATCTTCAATGATTGGCATCAAAAAGGAATGAAAAAGATTGAAAAAGATTATGGAAAATCACAAATTTGAAAAGCATTTAAACATGGATTTTGGACTTGTTTTGTTACCCTAATTCATTGACATACATAAGCAGAACATAACCCTAAGGCCAACAACAAGCAAGCTGCGCTCAGAACCAAGAACCAAACTTGCATTTTTGACAAAAAAACTCAAAACTGTTTTCACAGTTCCAGCGTGATTCAAAGCCTACAATCGATTCCAAAAGCTTGCTGAGGCCTTCCTGAACGTAACTCAATCCTTTTCCAGTCCCCACGCACAAAGAAGTGGTAGAACAAAGTCAAACTTTCTCAAACTTTTTTTATAATCGTGTTTCAATATACATTCATTTTCCATACATTTGAATGTTTGATTTACACTAATATAAACTCTCTGAAGCTATTGATGTATTTTAATTGAATTAATATGGCCTGTATGAGAAGTTACCATGGACATTTTTTAGGGTTTTAGGAACCTTTAATTAGGGTTTTACGCTTGAGGAAAAATTGGACAACCAGACTAGTACTATCAAAACCAGGGCATCTGGACGAAATGATTGACCACCTCGCGCTCAATTTATGATCAATTGTGCTCTATTCGCTATTTTTGTAGGTACCATTTAGTGGGGGTTTAAAACCCCCTCTATCTAGCTTATATTTTCAGGCAAAACGAAGAATCCAGGAGGAAGACGCTGAGCTGTAGGCATGTGATTGGTATATTTGAAAGTTAGCGCCCTTTTTTTTATTTGTCCAGTATAACGCTTACTTTTTGCATATGTTAATTAGCACCCACTAAATAAACAAAGAAACGCACTGGCTGGGTTGGTGAATGATGTGTCCTTCAAGCATTGGGACCTGGGTTCGATTCCCAGGTCCCCCATATTTCCCTATGTTTTTTCCCATAACATGTTCAGGTACCCAACACGCCCAGAAGTCCACCATATACTCTCACAAGTGGCTTTCCAAGTGGCCAGGAGTGTCCATCCAGTGGCCAAGAACCAAAGTCCATGGAGTACCCCAGTCAACACATGTGCATATGATCAGAAAAGTCAATAAGGTCTGACTCTAGTGGGCCAAAATTGCTTGAAAACACCTCCAAAAGGGCCTGAAAACCCCCCATGTTTGTATTCCTTTCTCTCATTCTTTTTTCTATTTTTTTATTTGTTTTAATTTAGTTATTTTCTTTTAATTCCTCAAATTAATTTTTATAACACAAAAATACAAAAAAAATCAGAAAATCATAAAAATAAAAATATGTTTTATTTTAATTTTTGAATCATTAATAGTTTTATAAATAGATCTTAATAAATTAATTAGTTTAATTTTAGGTTTAATTCTAATGTTTTTTTTCTTAAATAAACTAAAAAATGTAGAAATTAGGGTTTTAATACTTTTATTCTTTTTCTTTTTCTCATCATTATCAATTATTAATTATTTTTTTAAATAAACTTGCCATTAAATAATTAGGTTAAATTAGGTTAAACTTAAACATTTTTTTTATAATTAAAAACAAACTAGAATTAGGGTTTTTTATTTAAATTTCTAATTTCAATTAATCTTCCTTTTTTTCATAAAATACAAAAACTCCAAAAATAACTTCTTTTCCTTAGTAAAAAATTTAATTAATTTGTAATTTCAATTTAATTTCTTTAAAGGGTCCAACGCCCTCGCACCTTCGATTATAATTTCTTTTCGCGCGTTTGCTTTTATTTTTCTTTTTTTCAATCTTATGTAATTGCCCCAAAGCTTTGTAATAGTAATTAGGACATTTACTTTCCGTACTTTTATTCAAATCGGGTCTTGGTTTAATTTGGCGATGTAGACCCGCGCCTTGTAATAGCGTAGGATCTTTTATTTTTCCGCATTTCAATTTCTGCACCTTTAACTGCTAACTATCATATGAAAGAATGTATGCAAAAATAAAAATCAAAGCGTAGCTCACCAAATGCATGACAAGACAAATAATAACTGAAAATGACACATAATTCACACACCACTCCTAGGGTACGCCTCACTGTTGCCTTGCCCCTCGAAACGTGGTCGTCGAGTATAGGACGTTTTAGTAAGTCCTCATGTCCATGAGCATGGCATGGGGGTAGCTTCTAAGGTGTCCTACTATTGCTCTAGTGACCACACTGTCCCTTAACGAATTGACCCGAACACCTCCAACGGTGGTGCTACCTACCCCTCAATGGTGGGATGACATTACCTTAAGGACATTTACACAGACTAATTCCTTAGGGTAGGTAAATGACTCGTAGATACTTGCTCTAATTCAAAACAAATCAAAAACTTCTTTTCACACCAACACTTTGCAAAAAGCTTTCAAAAACAACTTTTCAAACACTCTTGAGGACTGATACAAGAGTTGAACTGAAATTTTAAACGGAACTTTTTTCAAACCCACTCACCTTGAAAAGAAAACAAACATTTTTGAAAACACAAATGAGCATGTATCTAAGAGCCCGTGGATAACCACGGATAGAAAGGGTGCTAACACCTTCCCTTTCTATAAATCTACCTCCAGAACCGAGAACTAATCTCAATAAGGAATTTTTTTGTGCTTTTGTCCTTTCCATATTGGAGAAAATAAAAGACGGTGGCGACTGTTGCTTCCGCGACATTTCGCGAACCAGCGTTAAACAATCAGTTCCAGATCCACCGATCACAATGATATATGAAAATGACACACAAAAGCCCTCACAAATGAAGCCACGATGCCCCGGGTAGGACACCGAGCCATAAAAGTTTCAACATATTGTTTGTTACAAATTGAAAACAAAAGAGTTCATTACTGAGTGACAAAAGTAATAGGTGTGAAGTCTTTGGCAGTCCAGTTGCTTGGTCCACCGTCGGTTGTTGGGTAGATCCAGCTGTCGAATTCAGATTCCTCCACGTCGTCTTCAATAGCATTTACTCCCGGGTTGGTGATGAACACAAGAGGTTTTCCAATTCTTGCCTTACGAACAGCCCTCTGAGCCTCTGCAGTGAAGCCCAAACCAAACTTGTCGGCCTTTGGAGTAAAGTCAGGAAGTCGGCCCCAATTTGCACACTCACCCTTCTCAATAACAGCCCGGGCATCCTTTAAGGAAGCCATCTTCAAAGGAGGGTCTTCAATCACAGTTTCAGCTGATGCCAGTGTCTGGGGCACCTCTTCAAAGTGTTCAAAGGGGGTCTCGATGAACTCCCCATCCATTTCTATATACCGGAACGAGTTGAGGTGGCTGACCATATACTCTTCCTCCCCCTGCACTGTAACAATCTTCCCCCTGACTGGGTATTTAAGCTTCTGATGTAGTGTGGAGGTTATAGCTCCAGCCTTATGGATCCATGGATGACCCAGCAAACAAGAATAGGATGGACGAATGTCCATCACATAGAAAGTAGAATCAAACACCTGAGAACCAACCCTGATTGGAATGTCAACTTCGCCATGTACCATCCTCTTCGACCCGTCAAAGGCTCGAACAACAATGTTACTAGGCTTGAGCTCTAAACCCTCACAATCCAGTCTGTCTAGGGCCTTCTTGGGTAATACATTCAATGAAGAACCGGTGTCTACCAACACATGGGCAAGAGTAGTGCCCCTGCATTCAATGGAGATATGCAGGGCGTCATTATGGTTCTTTCCTTTGGCAGTCAGATCGGCGTCAGAAAATCCCAATCCATTATCGGCAGTCAAGTTGGCCACACAATCAGTAAATTGATCAGCAGACGTTTCTTGTGGCACATGAGCCGTCTTCAGGAAGGAAATCAGGGCCTTGGCATGGGCCTCTGAACACAACAACAGAGATAGCATAGAAATCTTTGATGGGGTGTGCCCCAACTGCTCAACTACATTGAAATCACTTTTCTTAATGATCTTGAGAATCTCTTCCATCTCTTGCTGGGAAGCTTCAACATTGGTTGTCTTTGGTTCCTCCGTCAGGGCAGGCAAATCAGTAGCAATCCCCTTACCCCGAGCGTCAGATGACTCGGCAGCAGGGGTAGAAACAGGAACTTGATTAGGAAGGGAAGCAGGCACACTTGCAGGTGTGATGATAAGAGGTTTTTGAATAGCTGGTGGCGCAATATCTGGTGAGAATAGCCTACCACTGCGAGTAATTTTGGCAGGCCCGGTGATGTTAATGACGCCGGTACTAGTATCAAACTTTTGCTTTACTCAAAGAACATAAAAATCTGCCCCATAGTGCCATGGGACAGCTTTGTCGGATGTATAAGGGAGAGGTCCCAGAACAGTGATGATGATAGGAGCAATCTTCTGAGTATACATGATTTTGGCAGGCTTCTTTGTGAGAACCTTAGAAGGTTTGTTGAAAATAGTGACAATAGAAACTTCTTCGACAGGAATAGTAGGAACGGCAATCTTCTCGAACAAGACTCCTTTGCTATCCATCAGGCTTTGGACGCCTGACTTCAGCAAGGGACAACCAGCAGGTGAAACAGCACATAAATGGAAACCTTTGCTACAACCCGGAAATAAACTGGCTAGCAACAGGTTCCTCTTGACGGTCAACAACGGAGTAATAATCTCTTCCACGGAGGCTACGTACCGGTCTTCTTCCACAACATTCACTCCATGCTGGGGCATGGGAGCAGTCACAACATTGGGCCTTTCAGGCGCCTTAAACTGTATTTCTTTAGCATCAATAAGGTCCTGAACCTTATTCCTCAGAGCTCAGCAATCATCCGTAGTATGTCCCGGGCTATCAGAGTGATAAGTGCAACGGGCGTTGGGGTTGTACTTTGGAGAAGTTGTGATCACTACCTTCGGAGCTTCCTTGACAGTTACCAGATTGGTTGACAGTAGTTGCGGCAGGATCTGAGATAGGGTCATGCTGAGCCGAGTGTACTGCCTTTTGGGTCTCTCACCCCTTGGTTGGTTATACTGATGAGGAGCAACAGCAGGCTTTGAAATTACCAATGCATTGACAGCTTGGCGGCGTTCCGGTTTAATTTGTCTTCTGGGACCATAAACAGCACTGGCTTCCTTCTTGAAGGGCTTCTTTTCAGTACTTGCGGAGGCACCTTTCTGTATCTTCCCCGACTTGATACCAGCTTCTATTCTCTCACCAGTCAGAATGAGGTCTGTAAACCCAGCAGAAGAATTACCAATCAGATGGTTGAAGAATGGACCGGACAGGGTCCCTAAGAACATGTCGATAAGCTCGCGGTCAGTTAGCGATGGCTGCACCCTGCCAGCCAGGTCTCTCCACTTTTGCGCATAGTCCTTGAATCCTTTGCCCGTCCCCAGTGACATACCCTGGAGTTGGGTACGCGTGGGAGCGAGGTCAGAATTGTACTGATATTGCTTATAAAATGCAGTAGCCAAGGCCTCCCAGTTTCGAATACTGGCTCCATCCAGCTGATAGAACCATTCGAGTTGAGCCCCTGAAAGGCTATCTTGAAAGAAATGGATCCAAAGGTTCTTGTCTGCAGTGTAAGGTTGGATCTTTCTTACATATGATCTGAGATGCATCTTCGGGCAGGTTAGCCCGTCATACCTTACAAAAATTGGCACTTTAAACTTCGGGGGGATCACGATTCCAGCAACTAATCCCAAATCTTCGAAATCTAAGCCGAGAACTCTCTGCAGCTCCATAGCTGCCAACCTGTCTTCCAAGCCCTTGTACTTGTCGTCGGCGGGTGGGTATTGTTGCTCAGAGTAGTCTTCGTCTTCTTCAGCCTCTTCCTCTTCAACTTCGGATTCGGAAGGTACCGCAGCCCCTTTGCCTTTACTGGTTCCCTCTTCAGAAGTAGGAGGAAATTCAAGAACTCTTCTGGATTCACCCTCAAACCTTCTTCCTAGGGTAGCCACCCCGATTCTCTTCTTCTTCTTCTTCAAGAGCAAAGTCTTCAACTCTTGTTGACCCTGGGCTAAGCTCATGACCAGCTCTTGAAACTGGGCGTTCTGGGCCTGGAGGGCCTTGATAGCTTGTTCGGTAGTAGGCTCGGAAGACATGATGATTGAGTGCTGAAATAAACAGCGAAGAAGATTAAGCAACCTGTAGAAGAAGGGTACCTGTTATGCATATGATGCATGATATGCTTATTTATGCAATGCATTCAAGGATTTAGAAAATTCAAAATTGTTGCAAACAAAAAGAACACACGTCATATTAATAAGAAGAAGTTTTGTTAGTATATAAATGCCCCATGGGCCAAATATTACAAAAAACTTCTCAAGGTAAAAAGACGTTGCGCATCCTCTTTGGTGCGATGTAGGTGTTAAGGGTCTCTTGCTCATGGAGTCGGCGGGTAAGTTCCAAAACCTTCTTCTCACTGGCGTAGAAGCTGGCTTCAAAGGTGTTCCGTTCCTCCTTGAGTTGGATCCAACTCTTCTGCATCTCCTCCCACGATGTAGGCATGTCAGGATATAGGATGGTGTAGGGAACCTCTCCTTCCTTAACGGGCTCTTTAATCACAGGGAGAACATGAGGGTAAGGCATCATTAGACTCTGGGCTCGGGCTCGTACCCACTTGAGATAAGGCTCAAGAGGGATGGAGTTCTTGTGCCCCAGTGTCTTGCTGTCTACCTTGTTGGGCATCCTCCAAGCTCTGATGAATCTTTGGCGAAGTCCTTGCACATCGTTGTCGAAGTCAAAAACTAAGTCAGGAATCAACATGTCGTGAGGGCCATCCCTCCTTGCATATCCAAATTGTCTCAAAACTAGACAAGGGTTGTAAGTAATGCCTCCCCTAATGCCAAGTAATGGAACATTAGGGAACTCTCCACAACGATCGACGATGATGACATTTTCTCTGGACCGAGAACACCAATGTACATCAGAGTGAGTGAGGGTCATCAATCGTTGTGACCACCTTAAACCTTGGTCATTCTTAAGACAGATTGTGGAAGGTGCGAAATAAACCACCTTGCAAGGAGAGGAGTACAGCACATGAGAACACCCCTCTTTCTCATTGTTCGTGTGTAAAATGAGTGAAGAATGTCCCCAAGCAATATTGGTATTGGATTTCTGGATAAGAAGATTTTGACGGCGTTGACATCTACAAGCTGGTCAGGATTTGGGAACAAGACCAACCCATAAATGAGGAGTGCCACAATTTCTTCAAAGGCTTGTAGGTCCAATGAATTCCAACACTCTTGTGCCTTCTCAAACAAGAATTTTGCCAAGAAGCCTTTGACACCGCTTCTAGTTTCCCAATGCCCCTTGATGTCAGATGGTTGCAAGTGTAGTTCTTGAGCAACATCTTCAGGCTTTGGTTCTTTTTCCATACCGTTGTAGGGTAGTTGATTAAGAATAGGAATTCTCAGGAGTTGAGAAAATTCCTCCAAAGTGGGCACCAACTGGTAGTCGGGGAAAGTGAAACAATGGTGAAGAGGGTCAAAGAAATGGAACAACACCTTTACCATGTCCTCTTTAATGTTGGTGTTGACTAGGCTGAGCAGTCTACCATGTCTTTCACTGAAAGGAGAGCTTTCCGGAATTCTGGATGTGAGCTCTTTGAGTTGAGGAGGGATTCTCACAAGGTTGACTTGGATAGTTTTCCTGCGAAGAATTTCCATGACCTACAAAACAAGAACAAAGATGAAGATCCAAACCATTGAAATGGTTAGTGTATGTATATGATGCTTTATGATGTTTATGATGTATGCACAAACATATGTACAAGCAATTCACACAAAACCCTAGTTTCAGGCTTGCATGGGGTTTCAAAGGTAAGTACCCTCTTGAGTGTAGTTGGCTTAAAAACCTGTCCTATAAATAGTAACCGGGTTCTAAGGAGCTCAATATCACTGGATTGTTTTCCATGTTCATTGTTTTGGTTTAGCCACTTAACTAGCGACCAAAATATTCCAAGAAAACAACCCTCAATGAGTGTAGTATCGAGTATCTACCAACTTCGGACTGCATCAAAGCCGGTCATCTCACTACCCCTAATAAAAGGCCAAGATGGTCAAGTAAGGTTCTAGGTCATTAGTGCTTAATGACATCACTCAGCGGCCCCGTACTCTCCTTGATTGAACTCAAGGGTTACCGGTGCTCACAAATATGTCGCACTAATATAGCTATTGCTTCGACCGTGTCGGTATACCCCGCACAGTTTCCATAACGTATTGCTATCTATGAATGTTTCCCCAAATCCGGGTGTAGGATTTCAAACCCAAACAAGAGAGCCAAGATATAAAGCAATCAAAGCAAACAATTAGTCATGCAAGAGGGTGATCTAAGCCCTAAGGTTACTCCACTTTAAAAAATTCCCCAACAGAGTCTCCAGTTCTGTGATACGGTGGGAGAACTGACTTGAGGTTTTGCGTTTGTTTTCGCAAATGTTTTGGTTGAGCAAGAGTCGCCACCGACTTTTTATTTTATCCTAAGGAAAGGTTAAAAAGCACAGCAAAAACCTTTGAGATGTTTTCTTGGGTTCGGGGAGTAGATTATAGAAAGGGAAGGTATTAGCACCCTTTCTATCCATGGTTATCCATGGGCTCTTAGTTACTTGCTTAGATCAACTTGCCTTGATTTTCAATTGTTTGAAATGGTGCTTTGTGTGTGGGTTTTGAAAATGTTTTGAAAAGAGGCCATTTGTGGTGGCAACCTTTGTAATGATCCATGTTGGGATGTATACAAAGGTGTACTTATCTTTTGAAAAGTTTTCAATGTTTTTGAAAGTTGTTTTGAAAGCGTGTTGTGATGTGTGGTTTTGAAAAATAGGCAAGTGTTTTTGTTTTGCAAGTTGGCAAGTAACCAAGAGCTATCTACCCAAAATTTCTCAAAGATTTTTCCTATGTTTTTAACCCTTTTAACAATTTTGTTCCACCATTGTATTTGCTGGACAATCTTGTGTTAGGATGTGAACGGGACAGGCGCGGGTCATCGTTTAGACCATGATTGCAATGGTGCCAAGTGTCTTTGGGCAAATTTTCCTTTAAGGGACTTGATCATTTTTAGGCAACTTTCGAAAGCGTCATCGAGGGACTATGATCATTTGATCTTGTTTTGTTTTGCCAAAAACACTCAACATGCAATATGGCCCATTATTGAAGGCAACAAGTGGAGTACCCTAGGGGTGCAAGTGTGATTGGTGTTGTCCATTTTCATGCTTTGTTATCTTTGAATTAGGTCAAACTATTTTTGGTTGATTTTTGCATACAAAACCCTAAGTCTATCATGGTATAATTAGAAAGCTTTAAAGTGCGAAATTTAAAGTCCTAAATTATTACAACACAATTATGGGATGGGGGGTACAAATGTTCAAATGGGGATATTTTAGCAAGAAATTTAAATCTAAGCTATTACAATCCAAATGGAATTTACAAGGTATTTAATTGTACAATAATTAAATAAAATAAAATAAATATGCAAGATGCAAAAAATGATTTTTATATGTATGTAAAAATGTTTTTCATATGACAAATAAACAAAAATAAAAATGAATAATTTTGGATATTTTTACATTTTTAGGGCAAAAACCCTAATTTGCTAAATAAAATGTATTTATTATTTAATATATACAATGTTTATTAATTATATACAAAAAATAAATAAAAAGAAAGTATATTGTAAAAAAGTGATTTTTGAGGTCAAATATTAATAAAAATAAAAATGTATTATTTTTATGTTTTTTCCCTAAATATTCTAATAAATATATAAGTATTTATATTATTTACTAAATATATTAAATATGTACAAAAAATAAAATATTTATTATTTACAAAAAAAAGTATATTTTTTAGGAAATGTTTTCAAGAGATAAAATAAAATAAAATCAGAAAATAAAATGTATTTTGTATTTTTTTAGTATTTTAAATAAAAGGATATATATGTTATTTATATGTATAAACTCAAATAAAACAAATAAAATTCAAATAAAATGCAAAAATGGTTGAAAAAAATGTTTTTTAATATTTTTTATATTTTGGCAAAAAATAACAAGTCAGAAATAAAAAGAAAAAAATCAAAAATGATAAAAATAAAGCACAATGGGCCAAGGGGGTGCAAGTGTGGAAAAGTGGTGTGAACAGAAAAGCAAAATTCAGGCCCAGCCCAAATCTATCTTCTTCAACCTCCAGCCAGTTTTGTTTGAAAACGCGCGCCTCTTTGCTTCAACAACAAGATCGTGATTCTTTAATTTTTAATAAAAACTCACAACACAAAAAATGTAAAGCATCATCTCACGAGTTCATACATATAAAGAACATGATCTAACTCTCAGAAATGAGAGAGAATTTCTTCTTCCCCAATTTCTGACCTAAGTTTTTTCAGATATTCAAGTTCAAAATACTCTTAGCACACACAATATAAATGAAAAGTGAATATATGGATGGCTTCAGGGCTATGATTAGAACATGCTTTCTTCACAAACTTAAGCCTAACTATGCCTAGATAGAGAGATAGAAGTTCAAAAACTTACCTGTTCAGCTTGATTCGTGTATGACAATGGAGGTACTTTCAATGCAATGTGAGGACTTGTATAGCTTGCTTGAAGTTCAGGGATGCTTCTCCAATGCTTGGTGTGCTTTGAATCTTGCTATATCAAGCTGCAGAAGTCAACCTGCAAGAGAGAAAAGTGAAAATGGCAAATCATGTTAGGGATGTTACAGTTGGTGTTCAATGCTTGGGATAGTTTGTATGGATGTTATGGAATGTGTATGAACTGGTTTTGGCCAAGGCGCACTGTTGTACCCCAAAATTTGCCCTCTCCTTCTTCAGGAAATCATCTTGGATTTTCAAAGTCCCTCTGAAACAAATCCAAGTCCTGAGTTATCTTTTTTTACCCAAGCAGACCATTTACAAGAGCAAGATGATCACACAAGCTCCAAAGACAACGCTTTTATCTTGAGAAATTAATTAAATTCTAAACACTTGAAATGTTTCTTTAAAAAAAAAGAGTGTTTAAGAAAAAAATCAGCATTTCAGAACTTCTGGATCAATTCCAGATAAAAACGGTCAGAAGTTGCAAGCTTGGCTCAGCGTAGTCAGAAGTTGGCTTTTCAGCAGCTACATCAGCTCAATCAGAAGTTGTAAACGTGGTTCAGTATGTAAGCCTCAGACAGAACATGACTCTTTCAGCAGTTACACAAGCTCAGTCAGAATTTGCTAAAGGAATGCAAAAGAAGCAGGGAAGTCTGAAGGCTCTTTCAGAACATGCTGAAATCAGAAGATGAAAAGGTCAGAAGAGTGGGTGTTACACTGATACAGAATCTCTAAGCCCAGGAGATCCAGAAGCAAATCCAAGGAACATATCAGAAAATCAGGAGAATCCCCAGAACTTACTAAGACAGCAGGAAGCCAAGGCTAGAGCATGGTTTACGCTGTTCTTTTTGAAACAGAACTGCTGATTCAACGTTGGTTTCCATTACCAGAATATTGGTGTTGATAGGTCTTATCACCATTTAATGCTCATTAATGCTTCCAACCACTCCTGAACATTCATCCAAGTAATCCCTTCACGTGTGGCTTGGAAAACTCCTTTATGCAGACTCTGGCATGGGTCTACACGCCACCGCCCACTTAAGAGGTCACTTCTCTCCAATCCACGCCTACTGCTGCAGCCTAGGCTGAAGGCTATCTGTTATCACAACTTCCCAGGAATTTCTGTCAAAGAGCAATTCAAACTCTGTTGGCGCTTTAATGTTCAAGGCACCCACAAGAACTTTGCCTATAAATAGAGAGTCAATATCCACTGCAAAAGGGCGTTCAAGAAACAGAAAAATTGCTAAGAGAGAAACAGAAACCCTTAGCAAGATAGTGTTCTGAAACTCTGCCAAAATCTCCAGTTTATTTCATAACTTTGAATTTCTCATCTTCAAACTTTATCTAATACCCAGTTTTCTGTGTGAACAAAAACCTCTTTTCAAACTTCTGACCCTACATACGTATACACCTTCGCCTGCCTTTTTTCCAAAAAAAAAAGGAATCTGTCCAGAACACCACCAGAGCCAAAAGCTAGCTTTCACCCACAAACTTTTCCAACAGCCAGGTAAGCACATGCTGACCTTCATCACGCTGCTAAGCATCATCAACTGTGCATACTCAAATAAACATAATGTAAATATCATGTTGTTGCTGTTTATATTCTGAGGATTTTCATACCTCAGAACGTTCTGAGCCAGTGTAGGACTTTCCTGTGACCTTGTTGGTTCTGACCTCTGAAACATTTTGACATTTGCTGGATCTGTTCCAAATATGTTTCCTGTTTTGTGGAATAACAACAAAATTGCAGATGTTCTGATTAGTACAGGGAAAAGCCAAGTGCTGACTTTGACGTTAGCACATCTGAAGCCTGTTTTGCTGTCAATGATATCAGAACCTCTAAGAGTTATTGCCTTTCCAGCAGAATCAGAACTTCTGGTTTCTCCACTAACAAACTTCTGTCTTGCAGCGCAGGGGAGTCAGAACTTCTGATTTCCCCACTAACAGGGTTCTGTTTTGCAGGTGCCAGAGTCAGAAGTTCTGACTCATACAGTTTAACCAAGAGGTTGATCATCTGGCAGCGGATCTGAGTCAGAACTTCTGATGACCTCTCAGCAGCGCGCTGGCTCCCTCTCTCTCTCTCTCTATATCTTGTTTTTTGCTATTTTCTTTTTTGTCTATTTTTCTCGTTGAACCCCCCATGTACAAATGTGTATCCCCATCCCCTAATTGTTGTAATAGCGTAGGATTTTATATTTCCGCTTCTTATTGCTAGTAATTAGGACGTGTATGGCAAGATAAAATCAATGAAATAGAAAAACCTAATTCAAAGAAAAAACTCTTGTATGCAATAAAACACACTTGCACACTAACACCCCTAGGGTTACATCCACTTGTTGCCTTTCAAAATTAGGCCATATTGCATGTTAGGTCTCTTTGGGCAAAACAAACAATTCAAATGATCATAGTCCCTCGATGATGCTTTCGAAAGTTGCCTAAAAAATGATCAAGTCCCTTAAAGGAAAAATTGCCCAAAGATACTTGGCACCTTTGCAATTATGGTCTAAACGATGACCCGCGCCCGTCCCTTTCACCTCCTAACACAAGATTGTCCACCAAATGCAATGGTGGAACAAAATTGTTAAAAGGGTTAAAACATAGAAGAAATCTTTGAGAAATTTAGGGGCAGACAACCTCTTAGTTACTTGAATCAAACTTGCAAAACAAAACACTTGCCTATTTTTAAAACCACACCTCACAACACTTTCAAAACAAACTTTCAAAAAACAAATGAAAACCTTTTTCAAAAGACGTACACCTTTGTATACATCCCAACATGGATCATTACAAAGGTTGCCACCACATTGGCCTCTTTTCAAAAACATTTTCAAACCCACACACAAAGCACCATTTCAAACAATTGAAAATTAAGGCAAGTTGATCTAAGCAAGTAACTAAGAGCCCATGGATAACCATGGATATAAAGGGTGCTAATACCTTCCCTTTCTATAATCTACTCCCCGAACCCAAGAAAACATCTCAAAGGTTTTTGCTGTGCTTTTTAAACCTTTCCTTAGGATAAAATAAAAAGTCGGTGGTGACTCTTGCTCAACCGAAACATTTGCGAAAACAAACGCAAAACCTCAAGTCAGTTCTCCCACCGTATCACAGAACTGGCGACACTGCTGGGGAATTGTTTAAAAGTGGAGTAACCTTAGGGCTTAGATCACCCTCTTGCATGACTAATTGTTTGTCTTGATTGCTTTATATCTTGGCTCTATTGTTTGGGTTTGTAATCCTACACCCGGATTTTTGGGAAACATTCATAGATAGAAATACGTTGTGGAAACTGTGCGGGGTATACCGACACGGTCGAAGCAATAGCTATATTAGTGCGACATATTTGTGAGTACTGGTAACCCTTGAGTTCAATCAAGGAGAGTACGGGGCCGCTGAGTGATGTCACTAAGCACTAATGACCTAGAACCTTACTTGACCATCTTGGCCTTTTAGGGGTAGTGAGATGACCGGCTTTGGTGCAGTCCGAAGTTGGTAGATACTCGATACTACACTCATTGAGGGTTGTTTTCTCGGAATATTTTGGTTGCTAGTTAAGTGGCTAAACCAAAACAATGAACGATGAAAACAATCCAATGATATTGAGCTCCTTAGAACCCGGTTACTATTTATAGGACAGGTTTTTAAGCCAACTACACTCAAGAGGGTACTTACCTATGAAACCCCATGCAAGCCTGAAACTAGGGTTTGGTGTGATTTGCTTGTACATATGTTTGTGCATACATCATAAACATCATAAGGCATCATATGCATTCACTAACCATTTCAAGGGTTTGGATCTTCATCTTTGTTCTTGTTTTGTAGGTCATGGAAATTCCTCGCAGAAAAACCATCCAAGTCAACCTTGTGAGAATCTCTCCTCAACTCAAGGAGCTCACCTCAAGAATTCCGGAAAGCTCATCCTTCAGTGAAAGACATGGTAGACTGCTCAGCTTAGTCAACACCAACATTGAAGAAGACATGATGGAAGTGCTATTCCAGTTCTTTGACCCTCTTCACCACTGTTTCACTTTCCCTGACTATCAGTTGGTACCCACTTTGGAGGAATTTTCTCAACTCCTGAGAATTCCTATCCTCAATCAACTACCTTTCAACGGTACGGAAAAGGAACCAAAGCCTGAAGATGTTGCTCGAGCATTACATCTACAGCCTTCTGACATCAAGGGGCATTGGGAAACTAGAAGCGGTGTCAAAGGTTTCTTAGCAAAATTCTTGTTTGAGAAGACACAAGAGTGTTGGAATTCATTGGACCTACAAGCCTTTGAAGAAATTGTGGCACTCCTTATCTATGGGTTGGTCCTATTCCCAAATTCTGACCAATTGGTAGATGTCAACGCCGTCAAAATCTTCTTGTCCAGAAATCCAATACCATTGCTTGGGGACATCCTTCACTCATTTTACACACGAACAATGAGAAAGAGGGGTGTTCTCATGTGCTGTACTCCTCTCCTTGCAAGGTGGTTTATTTCGCACCTTCCACAATCTGTCTTGAAGAATGACCAAGGCTCGAGGTGGTCCCAACGGTTGATGACTCTTACTCACTCTGATGTACATTGGTGTTCTCGGTCCAGAGAAAATGTCATCATCGTCGACCGTTGCGGAGAGTTTCCTAATGTTCCTTTACTTGGAATCAGAGGAGGTATCACCTACAACCCTTGCCTAGCTTTGAGGCAATTTGGATATGCACGAAGAGATAGCCCTCACGACATGTTGATTCCTGACCTAGTTTTTGACTTCGACAACGATGCGCAAGGACTTCGCCAAAGATTCATCAGAGCTTAGGGGAGGCCCAACAAGGTTGATAGCAAGACTCTGGGACACAAGAACTCCATCCCTCTTGAACCTTACCTCAAGTGGGTACGAGCCCGAGCCCAGAGTCTAATGATGCCTTATCCTCATGTTCTCCCTGTGATTAAAGAGCCCGTCAAGGAAAGAGAGGTTCCCTACACCATCCTACATCCTGACATGCCTACATCGTGGGAGGAAATGCAGAAGAGTTGGATCCAACTCAAGGAGGAACAGAACACTTTTGAAGCCAGCTTCTACGCCAGCGAGAAGAAGGTTTTATAGCTCACCCGCCGACTCCATGAGCAAGAGGCCCTCAACACCTACATTGCGCCAAAGAGGATGCGCAACGTCTTTTTACCTTGAGAAGTTGTTTTTGTAATATTTGGCCCATGGGGCATTTATGTACTAACAAATCTTTTCTTATTAATATGACGTGCGTTCTTTTTGTCTACAACAATTGTGAATTTCCAAAACCCTTGAATGCATTGCATAGATAGCATCTCATGCATCATGTGCATAACAGGTACCCATTTTTCTACAGGTTGCTTAATCTTCTTCGTTTATTTGGAACAGTCATCATGAATCCAGACTCATCCAGTGAGCAAGCAATCAAGGCCCTTCAGGCCCAAAGTGCCCAGTTTCAAGAAATGGTCCTAAGCCTGGCCCAAGGTCAGCAAGAGTTGAAGGCTCTGCTCCTCAAGAAGAAGAAGAAAAAGAAAACTGTGTTATTCAATACCGGACGCAGGTTTGGGAACACACTCCACAACGAGGCTGATCCTACTACTTCCTCTGCAGAGAAAGATAGTCCCCAAGGGGGAGGAGCTCCTAGTCCTGCAGTCTCTGACAACGAGATGGACTACAATGACGAATAATACCCACCTGCTGCTGACAGATACAAGCAATTAGAGGACCGCTTGAGCGCCATGGAGATTCAGAATATGCCGGGGCTGGATTTTGGAGATTTGGGGTTATCTTCTGGGGTAGTAATCCCACACAAGTTTAAGGCGCCTGCCTTTGCCAAATACGACGGGGCTTCCTGTCCAAAGCTGCATCTAAGGTCGTACGTAAGGAAGATCCAACCTTACACGGCAGATAAGAACCTTTGGATCCACTTCTTCCAAGATATCCTTTCGGGGTTACAGCTTGAGTGGTTTTATCAGCTAGATGGAGCCAGTATCCGACATTGGGAAGATTTGGCAACCGCATTTTATAGACAATATCAATACAATTCTGACCTCGCTCCTACGCGTACCCAACTTCAGGGTATGTCTCTAGGAACGGGCGAAGGGTTCAAAGAATATGCACAAAAATGGAGAGATTTGGCTGGCAGGGTGCAGCCTCCATTGACTGATCGTGAGCTGGTTGATATGTTTTTAGGGACCTTGTCCGGTCCATTTTTCAATCATCTAGTTGGCAATTCCTCAGCTGGGTTTACGGATTTGATTTTGACGGGTGAAAGGATTGAAGCTGGCATCAAGTCAGGAAAGATACAAAAAGCTGCCTCCGCAAGTACTGAGAAGAGGCCTTTCAAGAAAGAAGCAAGTGCCGTCTATGGTCCTAGAAGACAAGTCAAGCCAGAAAGCCGCCAAGCCGTCAATGCCTTGGTCATTTCAAAGCCTGTTGCTGCTCCTCAGCAGTACAATCAACAAAGAGGTGAAAGGCCCAAGAGGCAGTATACTCGACTGAGTATGACTTTGTTAAAAATCTTACCACAGCTGTTATCAACCAACCTGGTGACCATCAAAGAGGCTCCAAAGGTCGTGAATACTGCATCTCCTAAATATAACCCAAATGCCTGTTGTGCTTATCATTCTGATAGCCCCGGGCATACTACTGACGATTGCTGGGCCCTGAGAAATAAAGTGCAAGACCTTATCGACGCGAAGGAAATTCAGTTTGAGGCGCCTGAGAGGCCAAATGTTGTAACTGCTCCTATGCCCCAACATAGAGTAAATGCCATTGAGGAAGATTTATATGCTATTTTGGTGAATGATGTTGCTACCCCTCTATTGACTGTTAAGAGGAACTTACTACTAGCCGGTTTATTTTCGGGCTGTAGCAAGGGTGGCCTCCTGTGTGCTGTTATCCCTACCGGTTGTCCGCTGCTAAAGTCAGGCATCCAAAGCCTGATGGATAGCAAGGAAATTATGTTCAAGAAAACTGCTGTTCCGTTTGTTTCCGCCGAAGAAGTATCTGTCGTCACAATTGTCAATCCTACCAAGGCTCCCCCGAGAAAGCCAGTCCAAATTATGTCTGTTGCACCCATTACCATTACTGTTCCGGGGCCTCTCCCCTATGAGTCTGATAAAGCTGTCCCATGGCATTATGGGGCCGACGTGTATGTGCTTGGAGTGAAGCAGGAGTTCAACACCAGTACCAGTATCAGTAACATCATTGGTCCCGCCAAGATTACTCGCAGTGGCAGCCTCTTCTCGCCTGACATTGCACCGCCAGTTATCCGAAAGCCTCTTATCATCACACCCGCAAGTGTGCATGTTCCAAATCAAGTTCATGTGTCTACTACTGCCGCCGAGTCCCCTGATGCTCGGGGCAAAGAAGTTGCTACCGATTTGCCTGCCAGGACGGAGGCACCAAAAAAGACTGCTGTTGAAGCCTCCCAACAAGAGATGGAGGAAATCCTTAAAATCATTAAAAAGAGTGACTTCAATGTTGTCGAACAGTTGGGGCATACCCCCTCCAAAATCTCTATGCTATCATTGCTGCTATGCTCAGAGGCCCATGCAAAAGCCCTGATTTCATTTCTGAAAACGACCCATGTGCTGCAAGAGACCTCTGCAGATCAATTCACTGACTGTGTGGCTAATTTGACAGTTGACAATGGGTTGGGGTTCTCAAATGCTGACCTTACCGCCAAAGGCAAAAATCACAATGATGCCCTGCACGTCTCTATAGAATGCAGGGGCACTACTCTCGCACACGTGTTGGTGGATATCGGTTCTTCCCTGAATGTTTTACCCAAGAAGGCATTGGATCGCTTGGATTGTGAGGGCCTGGAATTGAAACCTAGTAACATCATTGTTAGAGCCTTCGACGGTTCTAAGAGGATGGTGCACGGTGAGGTAGACATTCATATTCGTGTGGGTTCCCAAGTCTTCGACTCAACATTCTATGTAATGGATATTCGTCCATCTTATTCCTGCTTGTTGGGTCGACCCTGGATTCACAAGGCTGGGGCAGTAACATCCACTCCGCACCAAAAGCTCAAATACCCTGTCAAAGGGAAGATTGTTACTGTGCAGGGTGAGGAGGAATACATGGTAAGTCACTTGAATTCATTCCGGTATATCGAGATGGACGGGGAGTTTATTGAAACCCCCTTTCAGCATTTTGAGGAAGTACCTCCAACGTTGGCGTCAGCTGAGGCAGTGGTTGAAGAAGACTTTCCTCTGAAGATGGCTTCCTTGAAGGATGCCCGGGCTGTGATCGAGAAAGGAAATTGTGCAAACTGGGGTCAGCTTCCTGACTTCACTCAAAAGACCGACAAGTTTGGGCTGGGCTTCACTGCAGAGGCTCAGAGGGCTGTTCGCAAGGAAAAGATCAGAAAGGCTCCAGTGTTCATAACCAATCCAAGGGTGAATGCTATCGAGGAGGACGTAGAGGAAGCATAGTTTGACAGTTGGATCTATCCAACCACCAACAACGGACCAAGCAACTGGACGGCAAAGGATTTTACACCTATCACATTTGTCACGCAGTAATTAACTCTTTTGATTTTCAATTTGTAACAAACAATATGTTAAAACTTTATTGGCTCGGTGTCCTACCCGGGGCATCGTAGCTCCATTTGTGAGGGCTTTTTGTATGACATTTCCATATATCATTAATCAAAGCATTGGACGTTTGTTTCATTTCAAATCTTGTGCTCTTTTTCTTTCTGTGTTATATATTGCAAAACAGCTATATTTACACACACTCACTTATACAGGTTTCAATCCACTCTGGATCTCACTGGTAACAGCTCTGCTACTGCCAGTTATGACTTCGAGAATCCGATCAACTTGGCCGAGGACGAAGGTGAAAATGATTGCGAAGTGCCTGGTGAACTCGCGAGACTGCTACTCCAGGAAGAGAGGGCCATTCAGCCGCATGAAGAGCCCGTGGAAACAGTGAACCTGGGTACTGAGACAGATAGAAAAGAAGTCAAGATTGGTGCCAATCTAGAGCTCAACGTGAAGCAACGATTGATCCAGATGCTACATGACTACATGGAAATCTTTGCATGGTCTTACGAAGACATGCCAGGTTTGGATGCCGACATTGTAGTTCATCACCTGCCTACCAAGGAAGACTGCCCTCCGGTAAAGCAAAAAGTCCGCCGTATGCGTCTAGAGATGTCCGAAAAGATCAAAGCCGAGGTTATGAAGCAATTCGATGCCGGGTTTCTAGCAGTAACCTCTTACCCTCAGTGGGTGGCCAACGTGGTGCCAGTGCCAAAAAAGGACGGTAAGGTCAGAATGTGTGTCGACTACAGGGATTTGAACAGGGCCATCCCCAAAGATGATTTCCCTCTGCCTCACATCGACGTTCTTGTTGACAATACTGCTCAACACAAGATGTTCTCCTTCATGGATGGTTTTTCAGGGTATAATCAGATCAAGATGGCTCCGGAAGATATGGAAAAGACTACCTTTGTGACTCAGTGGGGCACCTTCTGCTACAAGGTCATGCCATTCGGGTTGAAAAATGTTGGGGCAACCTACCAACGTGCCATGGTTGCTTTATTTCATGATATGATCCATCATGAGATTGAGGTATATGTTGATGACATGATTTCAAGGTCCCAAACTGAGGAGAAACACCTTGACCATCTGCGGAAGCTGTTTGACCGATTGAAGTTATACAAGCTGAGGTTGAATCCCAACAAATGCACCTTTGGGGTGAGGTCCGGAAAATTGCTAGGTTTCATTGTAAGTGATAAAGGTATTCAGGTGGACCCTGCCAAGGTAAAAGCCATACAAGAGATGCCGTCTCCTAAGACAGAGAAAGAAGTCAGAGGCTTTCTGGGACGACTGAATTACATAGCCTGATTCATCTCACATCTAACTGCTACCTGTGAGCCAATCTTCAAATTGCTGAAGAAAGATCAAGTAGTACATTGGAACGATGAATGTCAGGCCGCTTTTGAAAAGATAAAGGAGTACCTCCAAGAGCCACCCATTCTTATGCCACCAGTGGAAGGGAGACCTATAATATTATACTTGACAGTACTTGACAATTCAATGGGGTGTGTGCTGGGGCAGCATGACGAGTCTGGCCGAAAAGAGCACGCTATTTATTACCTGAGCAAAAAGTTTACCGATTGTGAGTCTCGGTACTCACTGCTCGAGAAAACTTGTTGCGCTCTAGTATGGGCTGCTCGCCGGCTGAGACAGTATATGTTGGCTCACACTACTCTGTTGATTTCAAAGATGGATCTCATCAAGTACATATTCGAAAAGCCTGCTCTGTCTGGAAGAATAGAAAGATGGCAAATGATCTTGACAGAATATGATATCCAGTATACAACTCAAAAAGCAATCAAAGGAAGTGTACTGGCCGATCATTTGGCACACCAACCTGTGGACGATTACCAATCGTTAAACTTTGAATTTCCGGACGAAGACATCATGGTGGTAACTGATTGTGAAGTGCCTGGACCGGATGAAGGACCTGAGGAAGGATCCCGATGGTCTATTCATTTTGACGGAGCCTCCAACGCTTTGGGTAATGGTGTCGGCGCTGTAATCATATCCCCCAAAGGAACTCATACTCCACTCACCGCCCGATTGTGTTTCAACTGCACCAACAACATGGCAGAATATGAGGCATGTATCATGGGTCTTCAAGCTGCAATCGACTTAAGGATCAAGTTTCTGAGTGTCTTCGGAGATTCCGCTCTTGTGATCAATCAGGTCAAAGGCGAGTGGGATACGAAACACCCAAATCTTATTCCTTACAAGGAGTATGTGCTGACTTTGCTTCCCCACTTTGAAGAGATAACTTTTGAGCACTTCCCAAGAGAGGAGAATCAGTTAGCAGACGCACTAGCTACGATGTCTTCAATGTTCAAAGTCAAATGGGACAATGAGGCTCCCCGGATCATTATCTGGAAGTTGGACGAACCTGCATACTGCCGCGACCTTGAGGCCGAAAAGGTGACTGAAAAACCCTGGTATCATGAGGTGAAGAGATACTTGGAAACTCAGGAATACCCTGAAGGTGCATCTGTCAATGACAAGAAGTTCATGAGAAGGTTTGCGGCAAAATTCTTCCTCAGCAACGACATTCTCTACAAACGGAATCATGATTCAACTCTACTGCGTTGTGTGGATAAGGCTGAAGCAGAGAAGATCATGATAGAACTGCATGAAGGTACATTCGGAACACATTCCAGTGGACATACCATGGCAAAGAAAATCCTTCGGGCAGGATATTTCTGGTCCACAATGGAAGCCGACTGTTACCAACATTCTCGAACTTGTCACAAATGCCAGATCTATGCTGACAAAGTGCACATCCCTCCGGTTCCTCTGAATGTCCTGACGGCACCTTGGCCTTTTGCAATGTGGGGCATCGATATGATCGGTGATATCAGACCAACGACATCCAATGGGCATCGCTTCATCTTGGTAGCAATTGATTACTTCACGAAGTGGGTTGAGGCAGTTTCCTACGCCACGGTAACCAAGAGTGTCGTTGCACGGTTCATTCGGCATAATCTGATCTGTCGATACGGTGTACCGGAAAGGATCATTACGGACAATGGTACCAATCTTAATAATAAGATGATCACTGAGCTCTGCGAGCAATTCAAGATACAGCACCATAACTCTTCTCCTTACCGGCCGAAGATGAATGGGGTTGTAGAAGCAGCTAATAAGAATATCAAAAAGATTGTGCAGAAGATGACAGTGACCTACAAAGATTGGCACGAAATGTTACCGTTTGCTCTTCACGGGTACCGTACCTCAGCAAGGACGTCAACCGGGGCAACACCCTTTTCCTTGGTCTATGGCATGGAGGCAGTCTTGCCAATTGAAGTCCAGATACCCTCTCTCCGGATAATGAAGGATGCAGACTTGAACGAAGATGACTGGATCCAGACTCGACTTGATCAATTAAACCTAATTGACGAAAAGAGACTCACTGCTATCTGTCATGGTCAGACGTATCAAAAACGGATGATCAGGGCATTTAACAAGAAAGTCAGACCACAAGAGTATCAAGTTGGGGACATGGTAATCAAACGCATCATCCTTCCTCAAAGTGATCCCCGGGGCAAATGGACCCCTACGTACGAAGGGCCATTTGTGGTTAAACATGTGTTCTCAGGAGGAGCCATGATTCTGACCATCATGGATGGCGACGACCTTCCTCACCCCGCCAATGCAGACATAGTAAAAAGATACTATGCATGAATAAAAGACCCGCTAGGTTGACATACCTAGGCAAAAACAAGGGCTTCCCGGTGAACCAAAAGGGTTCGGGCAAAAATAAGGGATGAAAAAAAAATATGTACACCTGGCAAGTCGAAAACCTGAAAAGGCAGCTTGGGCAAAAATGGGTATCCCGGTGGACTAAAAACCCGAAAGGGCGGTCCAGGCAAAAGTTAGGGATAAAGCATAACACTATGTCTCATTGGATCACCTTGCATCCAGAATTCGGCATCAACTATCTGGCTCGGACTTCGGCATCGATCAATCAGCTTCATCTTCAACTAAGCAGCAAAGTGATGAGACGCTTGAAGACATAAAGGCGATAACAGAGTTGGAACCCAGTGGGAATATTGTGCACATAGCCGTTTTGTTTCCTTTTTCAAAATTGTATAAACTTTATGTTGTTCGGCGGCGTTCTCTTACTAGGACGTCAGCCTCTTGTACAAAAAACGCCTATTTACAGGCAAATTTCAAAATCAATACAGATTCAGTTTTCCAAACAAATTGCCAATTGTGTTTTCCCTTTTTCTGTTTTGTCTTGCGAAGAACGTCCAATGTTCATTTTTGATATATGCATTTGACATTAAATTGCTAATTCATAAATACTTGCATACGAAACAAAAGACTAATTACAGGTGACATCAAAGATAGGGGCAATGTAAAGTTGTCTGATGCAGTCTGGTTGCTTTGTCCGCCGAGGTACCAAGGTAGATTTAACTGAAGAATGTGATCAAGTTATCTCAACTCCCCACAGAGTAAGACAAGATAGCAACATTCCCCAACGGAGTATAGATATTCATCAACAAGCATCCCCGGCAGTCTTGATCTAAGATTGTTCCCCAGCGGAATATCAACACCCCAGTGCAATTCCAAAAGTTTCCCCAGGAAAGTGGAATTCTTATCCCCAGCAGTTCTTGAAGCTTATCCCCAGTAGATTCTGGAAGCTTATCCCCTGCAGAGTACGGACGTCCCTCCCGAGCTTTATTCAAAGTTATTCCTCACAAGGGCTTATAACTGGGTTATCCTCAGCTAATTGCCACGGAAGATCGCCCTCGTCGAAGTTCTCTCAATCCCCAGCGGAGTTCATCAAAGCTCCCCAACATAACTTATCAACACAATCCCCAGCGGAGCTTACCATTATCATCCCCAGAGGAGTTTATCATTGTTATCCCCAGCGGAATCCATCATTGAAATCCTCAGCGGAGCTCTCATCAAAACTTCAGCGAAGTATCTCTTCCACAGAATAATTCCCCTCAGAGTAATCTCTCCAACAAGTTTATTCCCCAACGGAGTCATCTTCTCCTACCGGTGTATTCTTACAACCATCCTCCCCAGCGGAAGCGAAGAACTTTACTCTTCAACGTCAGCCCAGGATTTAATTCCCCGGCCGGTCGTCAAGGATTTATTTTCCTAGACGAAGATACATTCATAAACAGTTCTCATTTCATGCATCTTGCTTACATACATGATAAAGTGCATACAACACTATCTCATGTTGAACATCATAACATCATGCATTTCATACATCATGACATTGCATACAACTGATGTTTTGCCTTTTCAGGAAAAAGACAACTATTTATCAACTATCACTATTTCCAGACTCGATTCCTATATCCAGCTAGGGCACGTCTGAAGAGTTTGAAGATTCAATTCCTGTATCTAGCCAGGGCATATCTGTTGACAACAATTCCAGACTCGATTCCTGTATCTAGCCAGGGCATGTCTGAAGAGTTCGAAGATTCGATTCCTGTATCCAGCCAGGGCATATCTGTTGACAACTATTTCCAGACTCGATTCCTTTATCTAGCCAGGGCACGTCTGAAGAGTTTGAAGATTCGATTCCTGTATCCAGCCAGGGCATATCTGTTGACAACAATTCCAGACTTGATTCCCGTATCTAGCCAGGGCATGTCTGAAGAGTTCGAAGATTCGATTCCTGTATCCAACCAGGGCATATTTGTTGACAACTATTTCCAGACTCGATTCCTGTATCCAGCCAGGGCATATTTGTTGACTACTACAATTCCATATTCGATTCCTGTATCCAGCCAGGGCATATCTGTTGACAACTATTTCCAGATTCGATTCATGTATCCAGCCAGGGCATATCTGTTGACAACTATTTCCAGACTCGATTCCTGTATCTAGCCAGGGCACGTCTGAAGAGTTTGAAGATTCGATTCCTGTATCCAGCCAGGGCATATCTGTTGACGACTAATTCCAGATTCGATATATGTATCCAGCCAGGGCACATATGTGAGCAACCGATTGTAGATTCGATACCTGTATCTAGCCAGGGCGTGTCTGCATGAAGAGATTGAAGATCAACACCTGTAACAAGCCAGGAAACCATCTTCCTTTCTCAAAGTACACAAGTTCTCGCTAAGGAATCTCTTACGCGATCGACACTTCCAAATGGCATCTATAAGCCCATTCCCGATAAGGTTCTGTCACATCTCCAGATGGCATCTATAAGCCCATCTCTCTATCCACCATCTCTCCAAATGGCATCTATAAGCCCATTCCCGCCATCATATTGCCAATACTCTACTATGCGAGTGCAAATTTTCGGGCACTCTAGTGTCCAATCTCCTTTTACCTTCGAGTCGCGAAAGGAAAACTTGCCAATCTAACTCTTCAGGTTCAAGAAGATTGAACAGGGGCAACTGTTGTACCCCAAAATTTGCCCTCTCCTTCTTCAGGAAATCATCTTGGATTTTCAAAGTCTCTCTGAAACAAATCCAAGTCCTGAGTTATCTTTTTTTACCCAAGCAGACCATTTACAAGAGCAAGATGATCACACAAGCTCCAAAGACAACGCTTTTATCTTGAGAAATTAATTAAATTCTAAACACTTGAAATGTTTCTTTAAAAAAAATGAGTGTTTAAGAAAAAAAATCAGCGTTTCAGAACTTCTGGATCAATTCCAGATAAAAACGGTCAGAAGTTGCAAGCTTGGCTCAGCGTAGTCATAAGTTGGCTTTTCAGCAGCTACATCAGCTCAATCAGAAGTTGTAAACGTGGTTCAGTATGTAAGCCTCAGACAGAACATGACTCTTTCAGCAGTTACATAAGCTCAGTCAGAATTTGCTAAAGGAATGCAAAAGAAGCAGGGAAGTCTGAAGGCTCTTTCAGAACATGCTGAAATCAGAAGATGAAAAGGTCAGAAGAGTGGGTGTTACACTGATACAGAATCTCTAAGCCCAGGAGATCCAGAAGCAAATCCAAGGAACGTATCAGAAAATCAGGAGAATCCCCAGAACTTACTAAGACAGCAGGAAGCCAAGGCCAGAGCATGGTTTACGCTATTCTTTTTGAAACAGAACTGCTGATTCAACGTTGGTTTCCATTACCAGAATATTGATGTTGATAGGTCTTATCACCATTTAATGCTCATTAATGCTTCCAACCACTCCTGAACATTCATCCAAGTAATCCCTTCACGTGTGGCTTGGAAAACGCCTTTATGCAGACTCTGGCATGGGTCTACACACCACCGCCCACTTAAGAGGTCACTTCTCTCCAATCCACGCCTGCTGCTGCAGCCTAGGCTGAAGGCTATCTGTTATCACAACTTCCCAGGAATTTCTGTCAAAGAGCAATTCAAACTCTGTTGGCGCTTTAATGTTCAAGGCACCCACAAGAACTTTGCCTATAAATAGAGAGTCATTATCCACTACAAAAGGGCGTTCAAGAAACAGAAAAATTGCTAAGAGAGAAACAGAAACCCTTAGCAAGATAGTGTTCTGAAACTCTGCCAAAATCTCCAGTTTGTTTCATAACTTTGAATTTCTCATCTTCAAACTTTATCCAATACCCAGTTTTCTGTGTGAACAAAAACCTCTTTTCAAACTTCTGACCCTACATACGCATACACCTTCGCCTGCCTTTTTTCCAAAAAAAAGGAATCTGTCCTGAACACCACCAGAGCCAAAAGCTAGCTTTCACCCACAAACTTTTCCAACAGCCAGGTAAGCACCTGCTGACCTTCATCACGCTGCTAAGCATCACCAGCTGTGCATACTCAAATAAACATAATGTAAATATCATGTTGTTGCTGTTTATATTCTGAGGATTTTCATACCTCAGAACGTTCTGAGCCAGTGTAGGACTTGCATGTGACCTTGTTGGTTCTGACCTCTGAAACATTTTGACATTTGCTAGATCTGTTCCAAATATGTTTCCTGTTTTGTGGAATAACAACAAAATTGCAGATGTTCTGATTAGTACAGGGAAAAGCCAAGTGCTGACTTTGACGTTAGCACATCTGAAGCCTGTTTTGCTGTCAATGATATCAGAACCTCTGAGAGTTATTGCCTTTCCAGCAGAATCAGAACTTCTGGTTTCTCCACTAACAAACTTCTGTCTTACAGCGCAGGGGAGTCAGAACTTCTGATTTCCCCACTAACAGGGTTCTGTTTTGCAGGTGCCAGAGTCAGAAGTTCTGACTCATACAGTTTAACCAAGAGGTTGATCATCTCGCAGCGGATCTGAGTCAGAACTTCTGATGACCTCTCAGCAGCGCGCTGGCTCCCTCTCTCTCTCTATATATATATATCTTTTTTTTTGCTATTTTCTTTTTTGTCTATTTTTCTCGTTGAACCCCCCATGTACAAATGTGTATCCCCATCCCCTAATTGTTGTAATAGCGTAGGATTTTATATTTCCGCTTCTTATTGCTAGTAATTAGGACGTGTATGGCAAGATAAAATCAATGAAATAGAAAAACCTAATTCAAAGAAAAAACTCTTGTATGCAATAAAACACACTTGCACACTAACACCCCTAGGGTTACATCCACTTGTTGCCTTTCAAAATTAGGCCATATTGCATGTTAGGTCTCTTTGGGCAAAACAAACAATTCAAATGATCATAGTCCCTCGATGACACTTTCGAAAGTTGCCTAAAAAATGATCAAGTCCCTTAAAGGAAAAATTGCCCAAAGATACTTGGCACCATTGCAATTATGGTCTAAACGATGACCCGCGCCCGTCCCTTTCACCTCCTAACACAAGATTGTCCACCAAATGCAATGGTGGAACAAAATTGTTAAAAGGGTTAAAACATAGAAGAAATCTTTGAGAAATTTAGGGGCAGACAACCTCTTAGTTACTTGAATCAAACTTGCAAAACAAAACACTTGCCTATTTTTAAAACCACACCTCACAACACTTTCAAAACAAACTTTCAAAAAACAAATGAAAACCTTTTTCAAAAGACGTACACCTTTGTATACATCCCAACATGGATCATTACAAAGGTTGCCACCACATTGGCCTCTTTTCAAAAACATTTTCAAACCCACACACAAAGCACCATTTCAAACAATTGAAAATTAAGGCAAGTTGATCTAAGCAAGTAACTAAGAGCCCATGGATAACCATGGATAGAAAGGGTGCTAATACCTTCCCTTTCTATAATCTACTCACCGAACCCAAGAAAACATCTCAAAGGTTTTTGCTGTGCTTTTTAAACCTTTCCTTAGGATAAAATAAAAAGTCGGTGGCGACTCTTGCTCAACCGAAACATTTGCGAAAACAAACGCAAAACCTCAAGTCAGTTCTCCCACCGTATCACACGCACGAATGGATTGAGTTATGGAAGTCAAGTTGTAGAAGGGACTCTGTTTTTGCAGCAAGGAGGTGTTTCTATGAATGAGGAGGTATTGAAGGTGGTTGGCTCGTGTTTCAGGTCAGGCTTGATGTTTGGAATGTGTTCAACAAGTTTGCTTAGGCTTGTGTTGACAGGAACTCAATGTTGTGTTTCAAAATGCAAGTTTCTTCTAATGTAAGCAAAAGTTTCCAAGTTGGTTTACAAGCCTATGCAGGCCCCCTAAACATGCTGCCAATGTTAGTCTTGATCAGTGGGATTAGTTCAATAACTTGTGCCTAGAAGATATGCATTGTACTTCTTTGATTTGTGTTTGACATAAAGTAATGCTTTACAAGAATGGATAATGTGCTTTTTCTAATTATGGCTTAATTCTTCATGTAATGACCAAATGAGCAAAATAATGCTAGAACACAATGGATTGGATTTTAATTACTGAGTAAGAAAAGGATTAGAGGCCTGTAACTAACTTGAACCATGTTGATTTCAAAAATGCAAAGTTATGAACATGTATTTGGCCATGAATCAAAGTGACTTTTGCCCATATTGACAAATTCGATTCTCCCTAACCACAAGGGTGTTTGAGAAGTTATTGGACATTTTGGAAAGCTTGGAATGTGTACTACAATCCATATTTGTAATGCAAGTTGATATTCCAAGTGGAAGCATGTGAAAAGTGGCCATGAAGTTGGGCAAAAATCCTGCCTAGAATAGGTCAAAATATTTCTAAGTTAAGAATGTTTTGCACCCTTGTTCCAAAAATCATAACTTGAGCTACAGGCTTATTTTGAGGAAACTTTGTGAATCAAAGTTGTAGATTTTGCAATGTACTACAACTTTCATGTTTTGAGTTTTGTTTTAATCCAAATGTATATTGATGAAAAAATGGGACAAAGTTAAGAAAAAATTAGGAATTTTCATAACTTAGAAAAATTCTAAGTTATGAAATTTCTTCATTTCAAACCCTAATTTGTGATTTTTGATTTCTTGATGAACAAGTTTCATAATTTGACATGTCTTGATGAAAAATGAATCTTGGCACTTGATTTTGACCAAAAAGTCAAAGTTTGACTTTTCAGTATACAGTCAAATTTGGCTCAGTTGACTGGAAAATTCATCTGTCAATCTTGTGCATTTGGGATCTTTTGAACTTGTTGAACATGTCAAGACAAAACCATTGAGATCTTGAGTCCATATGTGAGCTTGGTTTGCCATTGGTTAGGTCAAACAGTCAAAAATTGCCTTTGTGCAGTCAAAACCCTAAAAATGACCATTTTGCCCTTTTAGTGATCTGATCAAATTTCTTGTGGAATTATGATCCAAACTTGATCAAATGGTCCAAATGAGTTCATAATGTTGATATGAGTCAAAAATCATGAGGTTTGACTGTCAATTGACCACAGTTGACTTTTTCCCCAATACAGCTGATTTCTAGGTCAACTGTCCAATTGACTGGGCAAAGATTGGAATCAAGGCTTGAAACTTGGTATGGATAAACTGGTGAGTCCAACATGAAACATGAAAGTCATCTTGGGCATTTTAGGTCAAAACATCTTTGTGCAAACTCAAACCCTAATTTGGGTCAACAGTGCAAGGAGAAGTCTTGAGCAGAGCAAAACCCTAACTTGATTTTGAGCTCCAAGGGTCTTGTGGTGAGGAAATGTTGAAGAAAATGGGAGGGCAAATTTTGGGGTACAACACAAAGGAACTGTAGTGCCATCTGAATATGAAGCTGAAGAAGAAGAGGATGAGGACTACTCTGAACAGCAGTACCCTCCGGCCCATGACAAATACAAGAACTTGGAAGAGCGTCTAGCTGCCATGGAGATACAAAGAGTGCCTGGGATAGACTTTGAGGAGTTAGGGTTGGTTTCTGGAATTGTAATCCCTCCTAAATTTAAAGTGCCACTATTTGCTAAGTACGATAGGGTGTCTTGCCCAAAGATGCACCTCAGATCCTATGTTAGGAAAATTCAACCATATTCTTCTGACAAGGACATGTGGGTCCATGTTTTCCAGGACAGTCTTTCGGGGACGCAGCTGGATTGGTTCTACCAGTTGGAGAGGTATGATGTGCATAATTGGGAGTATTTGGCAGCCGCATTCTATAAACAGTATCAATACAACGCCAACTTGGCGCTAACCCGTACTCAGCTACAGAGTATGGCTATGGCTACCAACGAGGGCTTCAAAGACTACGCCCAAAAGTGGAGGGATTTAGCCGGAAGGGTGCAACCACCGTTATCTAAAAGAGAGCTAGTGGACATGTTCTTGGGGACTCTGTCAGGTCCTTTCTTTAATCACCTGATTGGAAGTTCCTCTGCAGGTTTCACTGAGCTGATTCTGACTGGAGAAAGGGTTGAAGTCGGTATTAGAAGTGGGAAAATTCAGAAAGATGCATCTACCTCTGCCGCTGCAAAAAAGCCCTTCACGGGAAAGAAGGAAGTGTCAGCTGTCTATGCCTAGAGAAATCAGGGGAGAATTGAAAGACGACCAACTGTGGGGGCCGTTATGATTCAAAAGTCTGCCTCAGACCAGCCGAGAAACAATCAGCCAAGAAATGATCAGTCGAGGAATAACCAGCAAAGGGTGGAAAGGCCTGTAAGGAAATTCACCAAGATAAACATGACTCTTGCTCAAGTCTTACCATATCTCTTGAAGTTGAACCTGGCCATGCTAAAGGAGGCCCATAAAAATCCTAACACTACTTCTCCACATTACCATCCCAACACCAGATGTGCTTATCATTCAGAAAGTCCAGGGCACGACACCCACAACTGTTGGGCCCTGAAGAATAAGATTCAAGATCTAATTAACGCAAAGGAAGTTGAATTTGAAGCTCCTGAAAAGCCGAATGTAATCTTTGCACCGATGCCCAGGCATGGACACAATGTTAACGCTGTGGAAGAAGATCTGTTTGTTTCTGCTGTGGATGAACTGTCAACTCCTCTCCTAACCATCAAGTTAAATTTGTTGAAGGTTGGGGTGTTCCCAGGTTGTGACCATGATTTCCATGCTTTCCTATCCTCTCCATTTGATTGTCCTCTTTTGAAGAAAAAAATCCAACAATTGATTGATAACAAGGAAATTTTGTTTGAGAAAGCTCCTGTCTCACCCATTCCAATTCCTGAAGTTTCAATAATAACCATATACGCCAATCCTTCTAGGGTTCCTAAAAAACCCGTTAGGATTACATCTGCTCCAGTGACTACTCCGTGAAGATAACAATGCCAGGGCCAACCCCTTACAAAACCGATAAAATGGTACCATGGAACTATGGTGGAGAAATCTACTATCATGGTGTCAAACAGATTGAACAAACCATTAAAGAAGAAAGCTCTGAGGAAGATAATCATCACGTCAGTAACATTGTCGAAACAAGCAAAATTACTCGTAGTGGGAGAATCTTTTCTCCAGAGATTTCTCCTCCAACAGCAGTCTTTGGACCCTCAGCCATCTCGAAGATTACACCTATACCAGTAACTGTACCTGTAAGTGTACCCGCCAATAATGACAATACAATTCCCATCCCTGTTTCCGATGCTGAGAAAAAAGGAAAGAATGTTCAAGAGGAGCCTGTCTTGACGAAGGCTCAGTCATTAGTCATTCCTGAAACATCCCAGAAAGAGGTGGAAGAGATTCTGAGGATTATTAAGAAAAGTGATTATAATGTTGTTGAACAACTGGGGCAGACCCCCTCCAAAATATCTATGTTAGCCTTGTTGCTGTGCTCTGAGGCACATGCTAAAGCTTTGATCAAGTTTTTGAAGACGGCCCACGTGCCACAAGAAACCTCCGTTGATCAGTTCCAGGAATGTGTGGCTAGTTTAACAGCTGACAATGGCCTGGGATTTTCCGATGCAGACTTAACCTCCAAATGGAGAAAACATAATGACGCGCTACATGTCTCGGTGGAGTGTACGGGAGCCACCCAAGCTCATGTTTTGGTTGATATTGGGTCGTCTCTAAATGTCTTGCCGAAGAAAGCCTTGGATAGACTGGATTGTGAAGGCTTAACCCTGAAACCCAGCAATATAATTGTCAGAGCCTTTGATGATTCTAAAAGGATGGTCCATGGAGAGGTGGAAATCTCGATCAAGGTGGGTACCCAGACGTTCAATTCAACATTCTACGTGATGGACATTCGTCCTTCCTATTCTTGCCTATTGGGAAAACCTTGGATCCATCATGCTGGAGTTGTCACTTCTACTCTACATCAAAAGCTCAAGTACCCTGTCGAGGGGAAAATAATAAATGTTCATGGCGAATAGGAATACATGATCAGTCATTTGAACTCCTTCCATTATGTGGAGTTAGATGGCGAATTCATAGAGACCCCATTTCCAAAACTTTGAGGAAGTTTCTGAAGAAATAGCGGCGACCAAGGCGGTGTCCTCAACTCATGTGATCACAAGACCTGTACCTCGGATGTCATCTCTCAAGGATGCTAGGGCAGTGGTGGAAGAAGGCGGATCCACTATCTGGGGGCAGCTTCCCGACTTTCCTTTCAAATCAGACAAGTTCGGCCTAGGGTTTACTTTGGCTGGTTAGAAGGTTGTGTGTCGCTCCCGTGCCAGAGGGCCACCTGTGAAGATCAACCACCGAGGGGTTAATACGCTAGAGGACAGTGAAGAAGAGGGCAACTTGGAAGACTGGATTTTTCCTACTGTTGACGGAGGACTGTGCAACTGGGAAGCGAAAGACTTTGTTCCGATTACTTTCATAAATCAGTAATTTATCTTTTCCATTTCTGTTGGACTGTAATAATTCACAAACAATTTGTACTTTTTCAACCATGTGTCTTACCTGAGGCACATAGGTCCATTTGTAAGGGTCTTTGTCTTCATTTCATATGTCATTTTAATGAATCATGGACGCTTTTCATATTTAAACCTTTTGTGCTCATTGTCTTTCTTTTACATTTTGTTGTTTTAAAGATGGCTATGCCCTTACACACACCCACACTCACAAATGCAGGTACGCTTCCATTCTGGATCTCATGGATAACGATACTGCTATAGCCTTCAGTGGATCTGAAGATCTGATCAACCAAGCCGAATACGAAGGTGAAGAAGATTGTGAGGTGCCAGGGGAATTGGCCAGACTTCTACAGCAAGAGGAAAGAGAAATTCAGCCTCATGAAGAGCAGTTGGATACAATCAACTTGGGTAGTGAGGATGACAAAAAGGAAATCAAGATAGGTGCCAACCTAGAGCCGAGTGTCAAATGGCGCCTAATTCAGCTACTACATGAATATGTTGAGATCTTCGCCTGGTCATACAAAGACATGTCGGGACTTGATACAGACATTATGGTACACCGTCTACCCACAAGATAAGACTGTCCACCAGTTAAACAAAAGGTCCTCCGCATGAGACCTGACATGTCCGAGAAGATCAAAGCAGAAGTTATGAAGTAGTTCAATGATGGATTTCTGGCTGTTACTTCCTATCCACAATGGGTTGCTAACATTGTGCCCGTGCATAAGAAGGACGACAAAGTCAGAATGTGCATGGATTATAGAGACTTAAACAGGGCCAGCCCTAAAGATGACTTTCCACTTCTGCACATCGACATCCTGGTTGATAACACAGCTCAGCACAAAGTATTTTCTTTCATGGACGGATTCTTGGGCTATAACCAGATCAAAATGGCACCCGAGGACATGGAGAAAACTACTTTTGTTACACAGTGGGGTACGTTCTGCTACAAAGTGATGCCATTCGGACTGAAGAATGTCGGGGAAACCTATCAACGCGCCATGGTAGCTTTGTTTCATGACATGATACATCATGAGATAGAGGTCTACGTAGATGACATGATAACCCGATCACAAACTGAAGAAGAACACCTTGATCACTTGCAAAAGCAGTTTGTCAGGTTGAAGGAGTACAAGCTCAGATTGAACCCAAACAAGTGTACATTCGGAGTCCGGTCCGGTAAAAGCTTGGGTTTCATTGTCAGCAACAAAGGAATCGAGGTTAATCCTGCCAAAGTCAAAGCTATACAAGAAATGCCTGCTCCTCGCACTGAGAAAGAGGTCAGAGGTTTCTTGGGACGCCTAAACTACATTGATAGGTTCATTTCTCACCTAACATCTACTTGTGAACCAATCTTCAAGCTGTTGAAGAAAGATCAGGTAGTTCGATGGAATGATGACTGTCAAATTGCTTTCGATAAAATCAAGGAGTATTTGCTAGAACCTCCTATCTTGATGCCACCCATCGAAGGAAGACCGCTAATCATGTATCTGACCGTCCTAGAGAATTCAATGGGGTGCGTACTGGGCCAACATGACGAGTCTGGCTGAAAAGAGCATACCATTTATTACCTTAGCAAAATGTTTACCGACAGTGAGACCCGATACTCACTGCTCAAGAAAACTTGCTGCGCTTTGGTATGGGCTGCTCGCCGGCTAAGGCAGTATATGTTGACTCATACCACTTTGTTGATATCTAAGATGGATCCGATTAAGTACATCTTTGAGAAGCCTGCTCTATCTGGAAGAATAGCTAGATGGCAGATGATCCTGACCGAATACGATATACAGTAACAACCCAAAAAGCTATAAAGGGGAGTGTGCTAGCTGACTATCTGGCCCATCAAGCTATCAAAGATTACCAGTCCATGAGGTTTAACTTCCCTGACGAAGACATCATGACATTGGACAACGTTGAAGGTTTCAAACCATATGACGGACCTGAACAAGTATCCCGATGGACCCTGTACTTTGATGGGGCCTCCAATGCACTTGGCAACGACATCGGCGCGGTACTCATCTCCCCAGAAGGTTGCCATACACCTTTCACAGCCAGACTTTGCTTCAACTGTACGAACAACATGGCAAAGTATGAAGCTTGCATCTTTGGACTCAAGGCTGCTATAGACTTGGGAATCAAATCTTTGATTGTGTTTGGGGTCTCAGCTTTGGTCATCAGTCAGATCAAAGGAGAGTGGGATGCTAGGCATCCAAACCTCATCCCTTACAAAGCACATGTCTTGACATTGTTACCACATTTCGAGCAGATTACCTTCGAGCACTTCCCGCGAGAAGAAAATCAGCTAGCAGATGCTCTAGCTACAATGTCCTTCATGTTTAAACTTAATTGGGATAATGAGGCTCCCCAAATCACCATTGAACGGATGGTCGAACCTGCACATTGTCACGAGATTATTACCGAAGAAGTAGTGGACCAGTCGTGGTTTCATTAATTCAAAAGGTATCTCGAGGCTCAAGAATACCCTGAAGGAGCTTCAGTCAACGACAAAAAGTTCTTAAGGAGATTCTCAGAAAAGTTCTTCCTAAGCAATGACATCCTGTACAAGCGCAATCATGACTCTATTCTGCTCCGTTGTATGGACAAAGCTGAAGCTGAAAAGATCATGGCCGAATTGCATGAAGGTACCTTCGGCACTCACTCTAGCGGGCATACGATGGCTAAGAAGATTCTACGGGCAGACTATTACTGGTCTACCATGGAAGCGGACTGCTATCAACACTCCCGCACCTGCCACAAATGTCAAATCTATGCCGGTAAGGTGCACGTACCTCCAGTTCCTCTAAATGTCTAAACAGCTCCTTGGCCATTCGCTATGTGGGGAATCAACATGATTGGAGAGATCAAGCCTACAACTTCCAATGGACACCGTTTCATCCTGGTGGCCATTGACTATTTCACCAAGTGGGTCGAAGCAGCTTCCTTCGCATCCGTTACTAAGAATGTTGTTGCCCGCTTCATCAAGCAGAATCTTATTTGCCGATACGGTATCCCCGAAAGGATCATCACTGACAACGGTACAAACCTTAACAATACTATAATCACTTCTTTGTGCGAGCAGTTCAAGATTCAACATCACAATTCATCTCCCTACCGGCCAAAGATGAACGGTGTTGTCGAAGTTGCGAACAAAAATATCAAGAAGATCATACAAAAGATGATAGTCACCTACAAGGACTGGCATGAGATGTTACCGTTTACTCTTCACGGGTATCGTACCACAACACACACATCAACTGGGGCAACACCCTATTCCTTGGTATATGGCATGGAAGTTGTCTTGCCTATCGAGGTTCAGATTTCCTCCTTGAGAATCATGAAAGATGCTGGTTTGAGTGAAGACGATTGGATTCAGACCCGGCTTGATCAACTTAACTTAACTAACGAGAAGCGACTTACTGCTGTTTTCCACGGTCAGACGTATCAAAAACGGATGATCAAGGCTTTCAATAAGAAAGTCAGACGCCAGGCATATCAAGTCGGGGATCTGGTAATCAAGCGGATCATCTTGCCGCAAAGTGATCCCAGGGGAAAATGGACTCCTACCTATGAAGGACCATTTATGTCAAGAACGTCTTTTCTGGTGCGGCAATGATCTTAACCACCATGGACGGCGACGACCTGCTGCACCCTGCGAACACAGACAAAGTCAAAAGATACTACGCATAAATGACCCACTAGGTTGACACACCTAGGCAAAACAAAGGCATCTCGGTGAATCGAAAACCAGAAAGGGCGTTCAGGCAAAAATTAGGGATAAATAAAAAATCTGTACACTCGGCAAGTTGAAAACCCGAAAGGGCGACTTGGGTAAAAAAGGGTTTCCCGGTGGACTGAAAACCCGAAAGGGCGGTCCAGGCAAAAGTTTGGGAATTAAAGCGTATGACTATGTCTCGTCGGATCACTTTAAGGACAATCTCTTCACAAACAAGCTCTGAGCTTCTGATAAATTCAATCATCTTCAGACGAAGCAACAAATGGACAAGATATTCAGAGATACGAAGGCTATATCAGAATGAGAACCCCATGGGATTTTTACACACATAGCTATCTTTCTTTGTATAAAATTTTCTTACTTTTATGACATCATCCTCTTACTAGGATGTATGTCTCCTTTGTGTAAAACACTTATTCAAATTTAATACAAAGATATCTCTTTCAAAGTACAAAAACTATTTGTCTTTTTCTTTTTTACACTTGTGTTTTTATTTGCAAAAACGTCCAATGATTCATTGATGAACATATGCATTTGAACATAATTACTGTTTACAAATAAACAGGATGGAAGAGAACAATTACTGACAAACTGAAATAATAGGAAAACGTCTTTGGGCTATTCCATGAGCGATCCCTACAGTACATCATCTAGATCCCCAGCGGAGCTAAAACCTTGAAATACGTATCCCCAGCGGAGCTAAATTTCAAACCCTCAATTTCCCATCATTGTTAAGTTTTCAAACTCCCAATCCACAACGGAGCAAAAAAATTGAGTTACAGATTCCCAACGGAGCTGAAACCTTCTCCCCCAGTCGAGTCAAAACTTATAACTATCAATCCCCAACGGAAACCATCCAATTTCCCCAGTAAGTTACCTTGAAACCTGGAAATCAATCAGATAACAGTTAACCTTTGTCTCTCCCCAACTTGGGATTTTCCCCAGTAAGAGTGGCAGACGACCGAAAACTCCTGAACTTACTCTCCAGCAGTAAGCCTTCTTCCCCACAGAGTTTTTTCTCCCCAACAGAATGAAGATTCTCATTCTTGATCCCCTAGTAAAGTTGCCAGGGTCTTCATTACTCCCCAGCAAAGTCACCAAAGTTTTCATTACTCCTCAACAGAATGAAGATTCTCATTCTTAGTTCCCCGCAGAAGTCATCAGAGTTTCCCTATTCCCCAGCCGAATAAGGATTCCCATTGTGTAATCCCCAGTAGAGATCATCAAAACTCTCTGGATTCTCCAAGAAAATTTCTCAAGCAGTCTGGAATTACTCTCACAACAGAATTTTTGTCAATACTCCAACTTCAAGACATGAAGGATTCTCACATCCCCACAGAAGTTGTCAAGGATTTTCCATCCCCAACAGTCACCAAGGATTTCTCATCCTCAGCAATCAAAGATTTTGAATCTCCAGCAGCGTTCAAGGATTTATTTTCCCCGGCAGCAGTCAAGGATTTTATTATCCCCAACTATTAAGGATTTATTTTCCTCAGCAATACAGCTAATCAGCTTACATGCACATACATTACATCCATATATCATAAACATTGATAAAGCACATTTATTGCATCATACATTTCATGCAACATAACTCTGTGTTTCAGCTAACATTTTACCCTTTTCAGGATAAGATTAACAACTATCATTAACAATATTCAAAGATTTCAGATACAATAAAGATACACTCCAGACATGGAAGTCATTCTATTACTCATTCAGAATTCAAGGTCAAGATACAGTTCAGATACGCTCCAGACACAGAAGCCATTTTGTCACTTATTCGGATCTCTCATTCAGAATTCAAGGTCAAGATACAGTTCAGATACACTCTAGACACGGATGCCATCCTGATACTTATTCAGATTTCAACCATCAGATACAGATTAGATACGCTCCAGACACGGAAGTCATTCTATTGCTCATTCAGACTCAGATACAGTACGGATACACTCCAAACAAGGAAGTCATTATGTCACTTATTCAGATTCTAGTTCAGATACGCTCCAGACACGGTTTCCATTCTGTCACTTACTCTGATTCTCCCCAGCACAGAGACGCTTCAGACACGGATGCTATTCTATTGCTCATACAACTCAGAGACGCTCCAGACACGGATGTTATTCTATTGATGATTCATATTCAAAGTTCAGATACAGCTTGGATACGCCCCAGATACGGATGCTACTCCATTTCTCATTCAGATTCAGTCCCCAGATACAGTACAGATACGTTCCAAATACGGACACCATTCTGATACTCATTCTTTTGACTTACAACTTACAACTCATCAAACATTCTTGGATGGCATCTACAAGCCCATCTCCAACAAGATTCTATCACTGTTTACCGTGGGAATTGGTAAACAACCGCTGATCTTCCAAATGGTTACTTATTTGGTTACTCGCAGGATCGATCAGATTGATCCTAAGACATGGTTGATTTTGGGGTTTTGATTAAGTTTGACAATGGTTAAATGACAAGAAAATAAAGAAGCTTTATGTAAATTGCATGAAGAAGAGAACTTGATAAAATAAAGGAAGGCGTGAAATAAAGGTTTTCGACAGGAAAAGTCAAGGAGAAAGCAAGTAAATTTTCTGGAAAATAAATGACTTTGATTAATAAAAGTGGTGTTTCACACATACATTCTCAACAATTCTTTCTCACACGCTGGGTACTCGAATCTATATGAGTGACTTGTATATAATTGTGAACACACGCGAAAAACTGCGTGAACTACTAATATTTATACTAAACATCCCAAGTAACCGTCGGGCAGTTACACTGCTTCGAGATGACTCCACTTGGCACGTTCTCAGCGTTCGACGCTCCAGATCTTTGCACGTTGCACTTGGTAACCGCTGGGAACCGTTTTCCCTCCAAATGCTTAAATTTCAAACCGTTCCACTCTGAACAATCGAACACCTTCGTCGAGAAGCATCTTCGACGAGCCACACCTTCGACGTCGAAGGCAACCAAATTCTCCCTTGGACGAAATCCTCTAAGTACATTGCCATCTTCTGATGGGCATTTCGACAGACCCAACTGGTCGAAAACATCCTTTAGCTTTAATGGCTGATATTAATAAAAACAAGGGTGTCGAATTTAGGAGCCAACAAATTGCCCCCCAAGAATGCCTTATTTCGACTCTGAAAAGAAAAAGGCATTCTTTGAAACTCCATTCGACACCTGTCTTTTCATTCTTCGTCACAAATTAAATTGTGCACTTTTTTGTCTTCTACCAACCACTGACAATCCCAAGGAAAAGCCATCATTTCATCCGTACCTAAGACGTCACCTCAGTACGGCGTGCAGCGTGCCAAATGTCTTTTCACAAATTGTCATCATGAAAATTCCCAAAAACGAGGGCGCACGCTGCACCCTTTCATTTCTGCAGAACGGCTATGTCAACAGGGGAACGCCACGTGTCCCACTACCTTCTGCAACATTAAATGGCATTAAATTGCCTCGAATTTGGGGATTTCCCAACTACTATAAATAGCGCCAAGTACCCATTGTGGGACTTTTTCACGCTACCTTGCCTTCAGACTTCCTTATTGAATACAAACTCTCTGCAAACTTTGCAAACCACCTGTTCTTCACTTCATCTTCAACCTTAACATCAACAATGGCGTCCGGTTCTTCCACCGCTCCTAGTTCTAACATCCCCTCCGAAAATGCTAAACCCAAGATTTTCTCCACTGCTCCCGTAGTTACTCCTACAGGCCAACGAAGGGTTCCTGAGCCCTTAGACATTGCTGAACGTGACGCTTATTCACGCCAACTCATGATTCCGGTTGGATACTCCAACCAAATCTTCGCCATGTCTGGCCCGCTATACCCAAGCATCGCTGAAGCCATGAAGATCAAAAGCTACTTTCCAGTGCTTGAAAAACTCAAACCTGTTGGATGCTCTAAGAAAGATGCAGAGGATAACGAAGATCCTGCTAAGGAGAAAATCGATCTTCGCTTCTTCAATAGGGGCGTTAGGGCTTTCAAGTCTAGCCCTAGCCTCACTCCTGACTATAGTGCTTGGCTGGAGAAAATGGAGAAAAGCCAGGCTTCAATCTGGAAAGACCTGGGGATATTCGACCTAGTTATGTTGTCGAAGACAGGTCTCAACTACTCCCCAGAAATGTTGATAGCTTCCTTACTCTTCTGGGATTACACTCATTTCACCTTCCACCTTCCATGTGGAATGCTGACACCCACGCTGTTCGACGTGGCTACCATCATTGGCCTTCGACCCACTGGGGACTATTTCGACCCAGAGGAAATGTCGGAGGATCAGATTGGATTCTCTTCCACAAAACCAACCTACACCACCTATATCAACCATTACCACGATAAGTCGACGGCCACTGTGTTGGATGTAGAGCATATCGCGTTTCTAGCCTTATGGCTGTCACGCTTTGTGTTCTGCACAAAGTCTTTACAGGTGACTAAGAAGATGGTCACCCTCGCCACTCAACTCCACCATGTCCAGAATATTTGTTTGGCAGAATTGATCTTGGCGAATCTGTACGAGTCGATTAGCAGCGGAGTGACTCTTTTGAAGATCATCGAGAACAGAGCCAGTCTGCTGCTTGCAGGACCTTTTTGGCTACTTCAGCTGTGGCTCAATGCCACCTTCGAGTCTTTCTTACCTCAGAAGACTCAAATAAATGAGCAAGCTCCGGAGATAGCAAATAGGTGCATCGAAGGCACCAGATTGGCTCTACTGACCCCAACTGAAGATGGGATGGAGCTTCAACAAACTTTTACAAACTTCGTCTTGATGTTTGCAAAAAGGAAAGAATTTGTTTCGACCATGGCTCCCTTTGCTCGACGAAAGGTTGGTCCAGAGTGGTTCACGAGACCCCATCCTAAATCGTCGAGTGGCCCTCAGGTCGAAGAACATACAACAGTGTGGGAAGCATTTCTCACACCAAGAATAATGCCCCTGCGATTCAAGAGCTCCAAGACTCACTTGAGCCTGATCGCGTATCAACCAAACTTGGTCTCCCGCCAGTTTGATATCATTCAAACACTTCCTTCTCCTATTTTTCCCAGGGAGAAGTCTATGTTATACTTTTGCAACGACTACACTAAAGACGCTGCCACTAAGCATATCGGCAGGTATGCTGGTCGAACTGTTCTTTCGTTGTTTGACTATCAGCTTAACTTTCTCTGCTCACCATCCTTCGAAGAGTGGTGGAAAAGTTACTATGCTGAAGAGTTCTTCGACGAGAAGGACTTCGTGGACGAACTTCAGAAGTCTTTTGTTCTTGTCTTGGACAAAATAAAGAAATGTAAGTTCACCCTTCCAAATTATTTTGTCTTTCCCTTTCGACTGGTAGCCTGTTAATTATTTTGTCTTCTTTCAGTTGTTCGAAAGCCTGCAGCCAAGAAAGCTGCAGAAGGCCATCAGGGAGGAGGCCCCTTGACAAAACCTCCACCACCGGCGAAAACTATAGCACCGACGAAGACTACAACAAGCCATCAGGGGGAAGGTCCTTCGAAAAAGCCTTCTGCACCGGTAACCAGACTTTTATTATTTTCTTCTGGCTTTAACATTCTGACTTTCGATGTAGCTTCTAAATCGAACTCCAATTGGTTTTTAGGCACCTTCACCCAAGAAACGACCAGCACTGACGGTCGAATCTGGGAGTGACGAAGAAGACGATTCTCCCCCTGCTCCTCTTAAAAGGAGAAAGCTGAAGAAGGACGTTCCTTCTCCTGAGACTCGAACAATCAGAATAAAGGTTGCTGGGAGAAAGCCCAGGCCACCTCCAGTAATTATTGAAGAGCCAACGGAGGAGGAACTAAATGTTCTTCTCAATAAACCTGTCGAAAGCGACAATTCCAGCCCTGGGGCTGAAGTTCCTCTGCAGGTAATTTCTTTGACCCTTTTTTAACTTAGGTGTCGATACCCACGTTCGATTATGTCCCTTCCTAACTTAGAAGATTCTTCTTATGCTTTTTCCAGGAAACCACTGAAAGCTCAGCGCCAAAGACTTCTGAAACGTTAGATTCTGCTGAACTCAGTAGGCCACAAGAGAAAGACTTGGCGAACGATGAAGCCAACGCTGAAACAAATGAAGCCAATGCTGAGACAGAAGAACAACAAACAGAAGAGCAACAACCAAAAGAGATTCAAGTGGTTGATCTGTCGGAAGAAAAACATGACGAAGGAGGTCATGCTGATGCTGGTACTGCTGATCTTCAAGTCGAAGAAAATCAAGTCGAGGCAAATGCTACTCCACAGCCTCAACCCCAAGACAATGTTGCTGCAAAGGTTATAACCTCAACAAAGCATAGGTCGAAAGAAGACTTAGAACTCTTGAAGCAAACTGATCCTGTTGGCTATCTGAATGCCATTATCGAGAGCAAGGGAAGTTCGTCTGATATTAGTCAGGAGGCTTCTACTCAGTCGGGGAAGTCCACTGAAACTTCTCCTCTCGATGAGGCTTTGACGAAGGTTAAGGCTCAGTTCTTCAAGAAGGATTTGATGAAAGCTTTGGAGGGGGACCCTACTGCTCCATCGTATTTGGGGGCTGTTTTGAATGCCGTAGACTTGCTAGCTGTGCCTCCGGAGGTTTCAGGCTTTATCATGGAGTTACACTCCATTATTGATCAAGTCTTAGCAGACTATCGGCGACAAAGGGGCTTCAACAGCCAGCTTGAAGCGTTATATGGAAAAAGCTCTTCTGCATGGACTGCTGTAGCAGAGACGACTTCTCGAATTGCAGAGTTATCGAAGAAAAAGGCATCTAAACAAGAAGAGGTTGATGCCATAGATCGAGAGAATGCTTCCATAAAGGCGCAAATCGAAGAACTAGAGGCCAAGATGAATGCCAACACTAAGCGCAAGGAGGAACTTCTCTCGACTGTTCCAGACACCGAAAGTCAAGCTGAAATCACACAAGGCCTAGAATTTGCTGAGAAAGCTCAAGCCTTCGACGATCAAATTGCCAAGCTTGCCCAGGCGAATGCCTTGTGCAACAAAAGATTGGAGTTGCAGCAAGCTAAATACCTTCGACTCAAGGATTCCATCCCCTTCTGATTGACTCAGCCCTTTAACCATGTATTGTAATGTGTATTTGACAATATTGCCATTTTGGCTAATTTATAAAATTTTCCATTTTGGCTTATTTATGGTTAATTTAGTCGTTACTTGTTATTTATTTTGATTTCTTGGAGTATAGGTTTATACTTTTTCAAATATTTTCCATTTACTCTCAAGAGCCTTTTATCGTCGCCTAACTCTTCGATTTCATAAGCTCCACCAGAAAAAGTCTGGATGATTCTGAATGGTCCTTCCCATTTGGGTGACCATTTTCCCATGTTTCGATCCCTTCGATCCATGGGAAGAATCACCTTCCAAACTAATTCTCCAGGCGAGAATGCCTTAGGTTTCACTTTTTTATTATAAGAGTCTTCTACTCTTTTCTTCTGAAGCCTTAGTAGGTCGAGAGCGCGCAATCTTTCTTCGTCTAAATCTACTAGTTCGTCTAACATCATATCCCAATAAACTTCAGAGGGAATATCATGGTGTCTCCGAACCCTTGCAGATTGAAGACAAATTTCTACTGGCAACACTGCGTCATGACCAAAGGTTAGCCTATATGGTGTCGTACCCGTGGCTTCTTTTGGGGACGTTCGACAGGCCCACAAAATCTGGTCTAACGTCTTATGCCAATTTTTTGGCTTCTTCCCAACATGCTTTTTTATCAACCCAATTACTACTTTGTTTGCTGCTTCGACTTGACCGTTTGCCTGTGCACAATAAGGCGTTGATGTTAGGAGTTTAAAGCCTATTTCTTGAGCGAATTCCTGCATCTTTCGACCGGTGAAGACTGATCCTTGATCAGTAGTTATAGTCTCAGGGATTCCATATCTAAAGATAATGTTCTTTTGAATAAATTCAATGACATTTTCTTGGTCTACATTGACTAAAGGAATAGCTTTGATCCACTTAGTAAAATAATCAATGCCTACCAATATATACTTCTGGCTCTTTGACGATGCTGGTCGAATCTCTCCAATAAGGTCCAACGCCCATCCTCTAAAGGGCCAAGGTTTCACTATCGAGTGAAGTTCGCTTGCTGGTACATGCTGGATGCCTGTATGGACTTGACATTCTTGACAACCCTTGGCGAACTCGACACAATCTTTCAACATGGTGGGCCTGTATAGTCCTTGTCGAAACAATAACCATTTCATCTTATGGCCTACTTGGTGAGCCCCACATGCTCCAGCGTGCGTAGTCGAAAGGGCTATGTATGCTTCAGTTTCACTTAAGCATTTTAGCAATACCCCTTCAGGCGTCTTTTTAAATAACTCATTACCCATGAGTACGTAACTCAACGCCCTATACTTTATTTTCCGTTCTGTCGAAGCTACTGGATTTTGAAGATAATCCACAATGGGTTTCCTCCAATCTTGCTCTGACAAATTGTCTATGAACGAAATTTCGAAGTTAGTCTGATCAGCATACCCTAGTCTTGTCGATTCCAAGTCTGTTGGTGACAAACAAGTTGCTTTTATATTTTCTCGAACTTCGATTGCTCTTTGTAATCTCGTTTTTGAAATTTTGTACCCAGATGCAATTTGTGCCAAATCGTTGGCTATTTGATTTTCCAATCTGGGTATGTGTCGAATATTGACCATTTCAAATTTTTTCAACAAACGATTTGCTATCACAAAGTACATAATGATATTTTCTCTTATGCATTTATATTCTTTTGTGACTTGCTTAATGACTAACTCTGAGTCTCCCATTATTTCGACTCGAGTTGCCCCCAATTCCAACAATATCTCAAGGCCAGTAATTAGAGCTTCATACTCAGCCTCATTGTTCGAACAAGAACCTGATATCTTGTACTTGAATGTTGTTGGAATTTTTTCTGGAGAAATAATCAAGACTCCTACTCCTGTTCCATCTTTATGGCTGGAACCATCGAAGTAGAATTTCCAAGGTTCTATCTCCACATAATTAATACTCTCAATTTGTTTTGAGTGGTCGACTATAAAGTCTGCAACCACTTGTCCTTTTACTGCCTTAAGAGGCATAAAGGTCAAGGAGTATTCAGTTAATGCTAGTGCCCATTTGCCAATTCGACTGTGCAAGATGGGTTTCGACAACATGTACTTGAAAACATCAAAATGAGACGAAACATACACATCAACTGGTTTTATATATTGCTTGAGCTTTGTACAAGAGAAATACAGACATAGACAAAATTTTTCAACTTCACTATATCTAGTTTCTGCATCGTTCAAAACTCTACTAAGATAGTAAATGGGTCTTTCGACTCCATTTTCATCTTCTTGGGCTAACATGCTTCCCAAAGTTTTGTCGGACGCAGATATGTACAATCTCATACTCCTGTTGCTACAAGGAGGCACCAAAATAGGTGGCTTTGTGAGGTACCCTTTGATCTTGTCGAAGGCTTCTTGCTGCTCCTGCCCCCATTCGAATCCCTCTTTGTTCAGTCGAAGCAAGGGTGAAAAGGCTTGAGCTTTCCCACTTAGGTTAGATATGAATCTCCTTAAGAAATTTATCTTGCCTAACAGAGATTGCAGTTCCTTTTTATTCGATGGCGTTTTCGCTTCCAGAATTGCCTTCGTCTTGTTCTGATTGATTTCGATTCCTTTCTTGTGGACAACGAAGCCCAAGAAATCTCCAGCTTTCACACAGAATGCACACTTCAAAGGGTTCATCTTGAGACCATGTTCTCTCATTCTTTTGAATGACTGTCGAAGGTGGTCTATATGGTTCTTCCTGGAAACAGATTTTATAACAATGTCATCAATATATACTTGCATAAAGGTGTTAATAAAATCATGGAAGATAGAATTCATTGCCCGCTGGTATGTTGCCCCAGCGTTCTTTAGGCCAAAAGGCATCACTACCCATTCGTAAGTGCCTAAAGCCCCAGGGCATCGAAAAGCTGTTTTCGACACATCCTCTTCAGCAATGAATATTTGATTATATCCTGAATAACCATCGAGCATACTCAGGTATTCATAGCCAGCGGCAGAATCGACTAGCATTTCTGCCACAGGCATAGGATATTCATCTTTGGGTGTAGCAGCATTCAAATCTCTGAAATCTATGCACACCCTCAATGTACCATTTTTCTTAATTACTGGCACAATGTTTGCAATCCATTCGACGTACCTCGTAACGCGTATGAATTTGCACTTCAGCAGTCTTTCGACTTCCGTTTTGATCTTCGACAGTATTTCTGGAGCGAAGCGTCTTGGACTTTGCTTGATTGGCTTCTTCCCAGGTTTGATTGGCAACTGAAGTTCCACCAATCCTCTGTCGAGACCAGGCATTTCATCGTAATCCCATGCAAAACAGTCCTTGAACTCTTTCAACAAATGGATTACTTCCAACCTGAGTTCTGGGTCAATTTTTGCGCTGATGTAAGTTGGCTTTTTCTCTGACCCTTCGCCCAAGTTGATTTCTTCTAAAGGATCTTGCGCTAACATTTTGATGTTGTTCGCCAAGGGATCCTTTTCGAAGCCCAAAGGCTCATCGTCATAGATGGCGTCGAGCCTCTGTTTCTGCATCCCTTCTGGCATGATATCAGGAGGTTCTGGATCGAAGTCCTTTCCAGGACCTGTAGAAGATAACTGTTGATCATTGGCCTGTGTGGCCATGTATTTTACTTCGGCTTCGAGAGTCGTTATCATCTTTGTTTCGGCTACGTAAGCCGAAATTCGCTTCAATGATTGTGACTCAGTCATTATCACTGAATTCACTTCCCCAACCAGTTGGTTGGATGTCAGTTAACCCACTGAAGTCTATGTGGGACAAGTCTTCTCTGTCCCATTGAAAACCATGCTCAGGGTGCAGGTATAGGGAACAAAAAGTATTTGGCACTGGCGCCAAGTCGAAGTCAGGTGTTGGACATGGCCCTATGTGATCCAAGTTCTTGTCGAAGTCTGCAAGCCCCAGGTGATTCACTTCGCCCAAGTAATAGCTTTGGTCCGCTTCTATGTTTTCGACCATCCCATCAGGACGCCATAGCAGCAACCTCTGGTGCATTGATGATGGTACAGCTCCAACACCATGAATCCATTCACGGCCCAACAAAAGATTATAGTTAGGTTTGGCCGATATGACCATAAACATAGTTGGTCGAAGGATAGATCCCACCTTGATATCCAGTTGGATCACACCCATTGTGGTCCCTATGCCGCCTTCATAATTCGACAGGACCATGTTGTGAGGCTTGATATTCTCATCACTTTTGCCTATTTTTCTTAGCATAAAGTGAGGAATAATGTTGATGGTTGCCCCACAATCCACCAAGATTTTATTTACTGTGGTTTCTTCGAGTTTAGCCCTTATAAATAAAGGTTTGGGGTGATTTTTCATCGCCTCTGTAGGTGGTTCGAAGAACCCATTCTGCTCTTCAGTAGCGCCATTATCCATGACGAAATAGCACACTGGCCTATGTTTGGCCATTTCTTGCTCCACTTCCCAATCACTTGTTTCGACCTCCACCTGTCGGTTGAACTCTCTGGGCAGCACTGAGACTATATTCACCATGATGTCCAAAGTGTCATCAGACTCAGAACCATCTTCGTCATCAACTTCACCTTGGTTAGGCCAAACTAGCCTATTGGTTACTGGTTCTCTTTCCAGAGGTTTCCTTTGCTTTCTTTGAGGAACATTCGAACTGGTTTCTGCCTTTGGTTTATTATCAGCCTCCCTCTCAACTTTTCGTCGCCTCTGGTATCTCCTCCATTGAGATCGAGACATGGGATTTTTTCCTTTGTAGTTGCTTGACACCTGTGTCACTCTAGGGGCAGCAACCTGAGGCTCTTTCTTATGTGTTAAAGATGAACCTCTTGGCACATCGAAGGAGTGCCATCTTTCCTCGCTTGGCCTCTTTCGACCAGATGTTTTGTACCATGTATCTACTGGAACATTAGTTGGAGGCCTGAAAGTCAGTGGCCTCTTTTCTTGGTTTGAACCTCTTTGGGAGGCTCTTCTGGGATCATGTCGAAGATCAACACTTTCCCTTTTTTTATTTGCTGCTCTTACACCTTGAATATGTTCAGCAGCTTTTTTGTCAAAGATCGAACTGCATCTGGGACACAGCATCACTTCTGACTTCTTTTTCTGGCATCTTTGCAGAAAATATTCCAGATTTTCATTTTCCCGAGGGAAAGCAGTTTTGTTAGCTTGTTCTTGCCTCATGGCCTCCTCTGATGCTTTTGGTTCAGAGACTTCGACCATTTTGACATTCATGGTATCTTTGTTGGCAAGAGTCAACTGCTTCATTTGAATCTCCAAGCCCTCTGTCTGGCCTTGAACTGCGGCCAAGTGAGAACTGGGTTTTGTTCCAGATTTTTGGGCTCCAACTGTCTCGAACTTTGCGCTTTCGACCGCTTTCTGAACCGCTTCAATTGTCTTTCTGGATAGATTCCCAGAAAAACGGCCAAAGATTGGCATGTTGACATGGTCCTTTGAGACTTCGACCATTGTGATTCCTGGCCTTTTCGTATGGCTTCTGGATGCCTCGATCACGTTCACCTCTGAAGGTTCAGCATAATGGGCTTCAGCCTGCAACGGGTTAGAGTCCACAGTCATGGGGGTCTTGTCAGCAAACTTCAACCTCCCTTCTTCGATAGCATCTTGCACAAGATTCCTAAAAAGAAAACATTGAGACGTTTTATGGCCCAGAAAATTATGATATTTACAAAAGCCTCTCTTCTTTCTTTGATCAAGAGGAGGCACTTTTACCCCTGGGGGTATTATCATTTGGCCATCTTTTACAAGCAAGTCAAAGATTTCATCACATTTTGTAATATCAAAACTATAAGTCTTTTTGGGGAACCTATCGTTGGTCCTTTCTGGACCAGTGGGATTTTTTCCACTTGAGGGGACTAACAGTTTGCAAGAATATGGTGGTCCTTGTTTTAGTTCCGCTAAATCGACTTCGCCTTCTTCGACAGTTATAGTTTCGTCGAAGGTTTCTGGATCTTCGTCATCCATCTCAACATACGATATCCGCTCTCTTTTATGAGTTTTCGTTGCCTTGGCTTTCTCAGCTTTAAGGCGTTCGACCTGTCGAACTCTATCGGCCAGTTGGGCCATGTCTCTCAGGTATTGAGTGTCTAACTTCTTCCTAATGGAATAATCTAAGCCGCCTGCGGCTATTTCGACTAACTCATGTTCTGGCACTTGTGTAAAACACCTTGCTTTGAGCAACCTAAACCTATTTAGATATTCGTCTATAGGTTTAGTGAAACGTCTCTTTACACTGGCCAATTCTTTCAGGCTTATCTTGGTTTGTCCCATGTAGAATTGCTCATGGAACAATCTCTCCAACTGGGTCCAATGATGGATCGAATTGGGGGGAAGAGTTGTAAACCAAGTAAATGTGTTCTTTGTTAAAGAACTTGGGAAGTACTTAATCCTCAGGTTTTCGTTGTTTGAAATATCTCCTGCTTCGATCAAGTATCTCGCCACATGTTCGACAGTAGACTCTGTCGTGTCCCCAGAGAATTTAGTGAACTTAGGGACTTTACATCTAGGAGGTAAGTCTGTTTGTAAAACGTATTCTGACAGTGGGGATGTGAAGTTGGGCCTACGAAAGCCCATGTTCATCCCATTTTGCGTCATGATTCTTTCGATCATGGCTGCCAGATTATTTTCCAAACCCATATTTTGGTATTGGATATGCTGAACTACTTCGTCAGCATTTTGGTTTCTGTTAACTAACCTTACCTCTGGGGTTATTACCCTAGGTTCTTCGACAGGCTGCTCCAATCGTGCCCTAAGTTTTTCTTCGACAGGCTGCTGGCCTTGGTTGATAGTGGTTTCTTCCTCTAAGAGTATACCTTGGTTTCCCCTTATTGGCGCCCTTTGGGGCTGTCGAATAGGTTGGGGTACTCCAAAGAAATCAGCCAAACGCGTCATTTGCGCTGTCATCTGCTGATTCGATTGGGTGGTATTTTGTATCAGAGGATTCAGCACCATACTTAAAGTTTGTGCCAACATTTGAACCATATCATGGTTGCTTTCGTCCATTTGTTGCCTCAAGACTGCTGTCGAGGCATTTGTAAGGCCATGTGCTACTTGGGACGTTCCTCCTAAGAGTTGGGTCCTATTTCTGTTCGCCATACCTACTCCAGAACCTTGGAGTGGCGAAGAGGCACTCACTAAAGGGTCTGAAAAAGTGGACGCAACATTCGTTAGGCTAGCCAAGTCAGACGTTGGCATACCATAGAGTGGCTCTCGATTATGACCGCCTGTCATAAATCCTGGGGGAACATAAGGCCTTGTGCCTAGATTTCCCCTTGGTGGGGGAGTTCCCAAAGGCACTCTGGGGCCAGTGAACGGAGGTAATGGCCCCGTCGTTGTGATCGTTACTGCTGGTGTTGAACCAGCGGTTATCGCTTCACTTACGGTTGGGATAACCGTTGATCCCACATTCGTTTGTGGGATTTCGTTATTGTTTGGCGGATTCGCCATCTCTTCTCTTCTTCTGGCAGTATTGGTATTGTTAGTGTATATTCTACCACTTCTCAATAACATACAATACTTCTCGAAAAAGATGATATTTTGTGTAAACAGATTAGACTTCAAAATCAACACACAGTCCCACCAGGTGTGCCAATTTGTTTACCGTGGGAATTGGTAAACAACCGTTGATCTTCCAAATGGTTACTTATTTGGTTACTCGCAGGATCGATCAGATTGATCCTAAGACATGGTTGATTTTGGGGTTTTGATTAAGTTTGACAATGGTTAAATGACAAGAAAATAAAGAAGCTTTATGTAAATTGCATGAAGAAGAGAACATGATAAAATAAAGGAAGGCGTGAAATAAAGGTTTTCGACAGGAAAAGTCAAGGAGAAAGCAAGTAAAGTTTATGGAAAATAAATGACTTTGATTAATAAAAGTGGTGTTTCACACATACATTCTCAACAATTCTTTCTCACACGCTGGGTACTCGAATCTATATGAGTGACTTGTATATAATTGTGAACACACGCGAAAAACTGCGTGAACTACTAATATTTATACTAAACATCCCATGTAACCGTCGGGCAGTTACACTGCTTCGAGATGACTCCACTTGGCACGTTCTCAGCGTTCGACGCTCCAGATCTTTGCACGTTGCACTTGGTAACCGCTGGGAACCGTTTTCCCTCCAAACGCTTGAATTTCAAACCGTTCCACTCTGAACAATCGAACACCTTCGTCGAGAAGCATCTTCGACGAGCCACACCTTCGACGTCGAAGGCAACCAAATTCTCCCTTGGACGAAATCCTCTAAGTACATTGCCATCTTCTGATGGGCATTTCGACAGACCCAGCTGGTCGAAAACATCCTTTAGCTTTAATGGCTGATATTAATAAAAACAAGGGTGTCGAATTTAGGAGCCAACAATCACATCTCCAAATGGCATCTTTAAGCCCATTCCCTCAACTACACTTTGACGAGTGCAAATTTACGGGCACTCTAAAGTCCAATCATCTTTTACCTCCGAGTCACGAATGACAAACTCGCCAATCTAACTCTTCAGGTTCAAGAAGATTGAACCGGGGAAGCTGTTGTACCCCAAAATTCTCCCTCTCATTTTATCAAGATTTTCCTCACAAGACCTCTTGGACTCCAGACAGGATTAAGGTTTGCTCAGCTCAAGACCTCCTCTTGCACTGATGGCCTGAAATTAGGGTTTGAGTTTGCACAAGGATTTTTGGACCATCAATGCTTCATGTGACTTTCATACACCATCTTGGACCCCTAAGATTACTCATATCAAGTTTCAAGCCTTGAATCACATTTTTGCCCAGTTAATTGGACAGTTGACCTAAAAATCAGTTGTATTGGGGAAAAAGTCAACCATGGCCAATTTACAGTCAAACTTCATAATTTTTGATCCCCAACAACATTCTAGGCTCCTATTTACCATTTAATCAAGTTTGGACCACAACTCCTCAAGAAATTTGATCAGATCATCAAAAGGGCAAAATGGTCAAAATTAGGGTTTTGACTAAGAAAGGGCAATTTCTGATTTTTAAACTAGCCAATGACCAATTGGGTTCAAACATGGTTTCAAGGACTTAATAGCATCATCTTGACATAATCACATAATTCAAAATATCTCAAATGCATATGATTGATAGGTGAATTTTGCAGTCAACTGATCAAAAATCAACGATACACTGAAAAGTCAAACTTTGACTTTTTGGTCAAAATCAAGTGCCAAGGGTCATAATTCATCAAGATATGTCAAAATGTGAAACTTTTTGACCAAGAAACCTAAATTTGAAAATTAGGGTTTTAATTTGAAAATTTTCATAACTTAGAACTTTTCTAAGTTATGGAAATTTCTTATTTTTTCCCCAACTTTCCATAACTTTTTCACCATGATTCAATTGGATTCAAAGAAAACTTCCAACATGAAAGTTGTAGTCCTCCATGAAATCTACAACTTTTATTCACAAAGTTTTCCCAAAAGATGATTGGATCTCAAGTTATGATTTTGTGAATAAGGGTCCATAAACTTTTTAACTTAGTGAAATTTTGCCCTAGTTTAGGCAGATTTTTGACCTAACTTCATGGCAACTTTTCACCTAGTTCCAAGAGGTATCTCAAGTTGCATTTCATATATGGATTGTAGATCATGTTACAAGCTATCCAAAATGTCCAAGAACTCTCCAAGATCATTTATGGTTAGAGAGAATCGAAGAATTGAAAATGGAAATTTATCACTTTTTTGCAAGGCATTTTCACAATGTTACAAGTTGCAAATCAGTTTCAAACATGCTTGTACTTGGTATTACATGTACTAATCCTTTCTACACTCCATAATTGAATGCTAACCTATTAGATATTGGCTTTATTCTGACCTATGGAGCTTTGCACAAAGAATTAATCCATTTATGGCATAAAGTTCTCAATACCATTTTCATAAAGCTAGCCTTTTTGCAACTTTGCATTCCTTGAGCATTGAACATGTTTCTTTGTCACAAGCAAGGTCCACAGTTATCAGGCATGTTTACCAACTCTTATCAGCTAAGGAACTAGCAAGTACAAGCTTGTGGGGATTGTCACTTCAACTTTCTTCAAAAGCAAGTAAACTTGCAAAAGTCAATACAACTCATCCATCTGATAAAGGCAAGCCTTGGCTTCATTTCAAAGAACATCAGAACATTGTAACAAGCCTAAGCACGAATTTCTAACATCTCAAACACTCCAAAACACAAAAAACCACATTTCTGCCCAAAACAGGGCAGCTTCTGCAAATCTCAAGCCAAATCAATATTGGCTCGTGCGTTTCTTGATTCAACCCTTGAAACACCTTCCATACATCACACCTAAAATGTCCAGGCCCTTGTCTTGCAACTGTGTGCCCTATTTCAAGCTTCACCATTTTCATTTTGAAGGTTTGCAGGTTAACTCCTGCAACAAGATTCAAGCATCTACAAGGCAAGCTGAGCATTGGAGAAGCTTGAGAGAACTTCAAGGAAGCTCACAAGAACTTCAAGCCTCACTCAAAGTTCCCACATTGCCATATTCAAACTCAACTGAACAAGGTATTTGTCAAGTTCCTATCTCTCTATTTAGGCATCCTTAGGTCACGATTTGTGAAGCAAAAATGTAGTTCTTAACTTGCTTAAGATGTACATATGCATAGTTTCCATTTATATTAACTGAGCTAAGAGTATTTGATTGTTGAAGTTCATGAAAAAACTAGGTCAGAAATTAGGGTCATTAAAATTCTCTCTGTCCTTTGAGAGTTAGGTCACAAAATGGATATGGTTGGAATCGTGATTAAAAATGCTATAAGTTTCATGTTGTAAGTTTTTGATTTCATGCAAGCATGAGCAAGAATAGGATTTGAAGAAGAACGCGCGCGTTTGGAGAGACAGAGGTCAGGGACGAAGTTGTCTGGGCCTGGCGCGCTTGGGCCTTCCTTTTCTAACTTTTTGCACCCCCTCATTTTACTTATGCACCCCCCATTGACTTATTATTTTATATTTTTGTATTTTCTTGCATATTTTTATTTTTTGTGCTTGCATTCATTTTTTTTCAAATGATAAAAAATACCCAAAAATATTTTCTTTATTTTTTTGCATTTTATTATATTTTAATTTTATTTTTTTGCATAATAAATGGTTTATTAAGATTTTATACTTTATTTTCTTAAATAAAACTTGTAAACAATTTGAAAATACTATGCATTTTATTTTATTATATTTTCATATAAAAATCATTATTTTCATACATATTTTATTTTTTTAACATTTGTACATAATATTATTATTATTTTCATTAAACAAAAATGGACAAATAAATATTAGAAAACAATATTTTCTATTAAATCAAAATTAGGGTTTCCCCTTTCAAAAAGAATAAAATTATTTTTTTTCTTATTTTTAGGACTTAGATAATTTTATTTTCTCATACTTAAAACAATTACAAAACTTTTTTTTGCATATTTACATTTGATTGCATATTTAAATAATTGTTTATTTATTTATTGTACACTAAATTCAATTGAGTTGTAATAGTGAATTAGGGTTTTATTTTGTGCAATATCCCCCATCCAAAACTTGTATCCCCCCTCCCATAATATTGTTGTAATAGTTTAGATTTACTTTACGCAATTTATCGCATTATATACATGTTTAGTAAATTAGGGTTTGTATGATAAGACAAAAATCAAACAAATAGCATGACCTAATACAAGACAAAAATGCATGAAAAATGACAACACATTGCACACAAGCACCTCTAGGGTTTCACCCACTTGGTTTCCTTACAAAATGGCCATGGTATGCATGCTAGGTATCTTGGCAAAATAAAACAAAACAAAAGATCATAGTCCCTCGATGACGCTATCAAAAGGTTGCCTAAAACCAAATGATCTTAGTCCCTCAAACTTGCTAAGATACTTGGCACCATTTCTATCATGGTCATACGATGACCCACACCTGTCCCGTTTAACATCCAAAGATAGGGTTGTCTACTAAAACAATAGTAGGTCAACAACATCAAAGGAATAGAAAATGTACAAGAAAGGCTTTTGAGTAGGGTAGATAACTCCTAGTTACTTGATCTCTTTTAAACAATCCTTGCTATTTTCAAAAAAACACACACACATTTCAAAAACATTTCCAAAACAACTTTCAAAATATTGAAACATTTTTCAAAAGACAAACATCTATGTATACATTCTTACGAACGAGAATCATTACAAAGATTGCCTAAACGATGGCCTCTTTTCAAAATACTTTCAAAACCACACAAAGCACCATTTCAAACAATTTAAAAAGAAAAGTGTTGTACCCCAAAATTTTCCCTCTCATTCCTTCAACATTTTCTCAATCACAAGACTCTTGGAACTCAAGATCAAGCTAGGGTTTGCCCTACTCAAGATACCTCCTTGCACTGTTGACCTAAATTAGGGTTTGAGTTTGCACAGGGATGTTTTGATCTACAATTCCCAAAGTGACTTTCATACTTCATATTTGACTCACAAGTTTGTCCATACCAAGTTTCAAGCCTTGATTCAAATTTTTGCCCAGTCAATTGGACAGTTGACCTAGAAATCAACTGTATTGGGGAAAAAGTCAATTGTGGCCAATTGACAGTCAAACCTCATGAAATTTGACCCAAATCAACATTATGAACTCATATGAACAATATGATCAAGTTTGGATCACAATTCCACAAGAAATTTGATCATATCACCAAAAGGGCAAAATGGTCATTTTTAGGGTTTTGACTACACAAATGCAATTTTTGACTGTTTGACCTAGCCAATGGCAAATCAAGCTCACACATGGACTCAAGGACTCAATTACATTGTCTAGACCCATTCAACAAGTTCAAAAGATCTCAAATGCATAAGATTGACAGGTGAATTTTTCAGTCAACTGATCAAAATTTGACTATACACTGAAAAGTCAAACTTTGACTTTTTGGTCAAAATCAAGTTCCAAGAGTCATTTTTCACCAAGACATGTCAAATTATGAAACTTGTTCATCAAGAAACCCAAAAATGCAAATTAGGGTTTAAAATGGAAAATTTTCATAACTTAGAAATTTTCTAAGTTATGAAATTTTCTTATTCTTTCCTAACTTTGTCCCATTTTTTCACCAAGATGAAATTGGATTCAAACAAAACTTGCAACATGAAAGTTGTACTCCATCACAAAGTCTATAACTTTGATTCACAGAGTTTTCTCAAAAGAGGCTTGTATCTCAAGTTATGATTTTTGGAACAAGGGTACCTAAAACTTTTAACTTAGAGAAATTTTGCCCTAATTTATGCAGGATTTTGACCCATCTTCTTGGCCATTTTCACATAGTTCCACTTGGAGTTTCAAGTTGCATTTCAAATATGGATTATATTACATGTTCCAAGCTTTCTAAATTGTCCAAGAACTCCTCAAACACCCTTGTGGTTAGAGAGAATCGAATGTTTGAAGTTGGCAAAAACTCACTTTGATCCATGGCCAATACATGTTCATACCAAATTGTAAATCTGATCTAGCTAGCTTGGTTCACAATTACAGGCCTCAAAACCAGTTTTTACTCCATAATTTAATGCATATCCATTGAGCCAAGGTATTGTCTTGGTCATTAGGGCATTATACACTAGATTAAGCCTTAAATGGAAAAAGTAACAATGCCATTTTTGCTTAAACTTCACTTTATGTCAAAACAAGATCCTTGAGGCATGGGGCCATATCTCTGAGGCAAGATCAAATCTACCAATTCCAGTAACAAAGAGCAAAGTATGCAACATGATATAGGACTGGTACAGGCCTGCATTGAACAGATAGACAATCTTACTTCAAGGAGAAGAAAAGTTGCAAACCACAAGCCATCTCTCACATCTGTTAAAACCAACTTACACAAACATTGCAAAAAAGTTTGAAACACGACCCCTTTGCCTCTCAAAACTCCTAGTGCACAAATTCCCTATTTTCTTGCAAAACAGGGCCAGTTCTGCATTTTGCAAGCCATCTTCAAATTCCATCGTGCGTTTTGCCCAAAGATACTTCAAACACCTTCCAATAAACATACCTAAGCTATCTAGATCATCCATTGCTAGCTGTAACACCCTTAACACACATTTCCATTTTTGTTTCAAAGCTTTGCAGGTTGAGTTCTATAGCACGATTCAGGCTACTTCAAAACAAGCCAAGCATTGGAAAAGCTTCAGTGGTCCTCAGGCAAGCTCAAAAGAAGCTCAAGCACCCTTGGAAGTTGTTGCATTTTCCAGCTCGAAGTCAACTGAAACAGGTATTTCATGAACTTCTATCTCTCTATTTATGAATAGTTAGACTTAGGTTTGTGAATGAAAAATGTTGTATTCATAGCCCTGAAGCCATACATATGCTTAGTTTTCATTTATATTAATCGTGCTAGGAGAATTTTATCCATGAACTTTCTGAAAAAACTAGGTTAGAAATTAGGGCCAGAGAAATTCTCTCTAGTCTTTGAGAGTTAGCTTAAGTTTTTTATATGGTTAGATTCATTGTTTGATGCTCTACAAGTTTCATGTTATGAGTTTTGTCAAAAAATCAAGGAATCAGGAGATAGAATTTGTGTACAGAAGCGCGCGTATTTTTGTTCAAAGGAAGAAGATGAAGTCTGATTGGGCTGGGCCTGATCATTTTTGCTTCTAACACCCCATTTTTCAGTTTACACCCTCTGGCCCATTTATTTGTATATTTGTCATTTTTATATTTATATTTTTTATTCTGACTTTATTATTTTTTGTCCAAATGTAAAAAATGCCAAAAAATTATTTTTTATATTTTTCATATTTATTTGATATTTATTTTTATTTTACTAGTATAAATATGTAAATAATTTGTTTTCTTTTATTAAAACTTAAAGAATAATGTAAAAAATATGTTCATTTTCATTTATTATTTTATTTATATTTAAAAACATTTTCTTGAATATACACATTTTTTTGTAAATAATTAATTTTTATTTTTATATATTTAATATGTTTAATATATATATATATATATATATATATATATATATATATATATATATATATATATATATATATATATATATATATATATATATATATATATATATATATATATATATATATATATATATATATATATATATATATATATATATATATATATATATATACTCATATACTTTATTTTATTAAATAATTAAGACAAAAATACAAAAATATTACATTTTTATTTTTATTAATATTTTACACTAAAAATATCATTTTTACAATATACTTTTATTTTTTGTATAAATCAATATATTATTGCATATAAATAATAAATAATAATATTCATTTAAAAATTAGGGTTTTTACCCTAATTAATAAAATAATTAAAATTGACCCTTATTATTATTATTTACATTTCACATTAAAAAATACTTTTTACATACATAAAAACTTTTTGCATAATACATTTTATTTAATATTTATTTGTTGTATTTTATTTAATTATTGCATATTTAAATATTGTCTTATACATTCGATTTGGTTGTAATAATTTAGAATTTAATTTCTTGTCAAATACCCCCAATTCAAATTTGTATCCCCCTCCCTATATTATGTTGTAATAGTGTAGGCTTTAAATTCTCGCATCTTTAAATGCTTTCAATTATGCCATGGTTAGACCTAGGGTTTGTATGCAAAAATCAAATTAATAAGTAGCTTGACCTAACTCAAAATATAACCATGCATGAAAAAAATAAACACAATTTACACTTGCACCCCTAGGGTTTCAATCCACTTGTTGCCTTCAAAAAATGGACCATGGGTGCATTTCAAGTACTTTGGCAAAACAAAAACAAAACAAAAAGATCATAGTCCCTCGATGACGCTATCTGAGTTGCCTAAACAAAATGATCAAGTCCCTCAAGAAAATTGCCAAAAATACTTGACACAATTGCTATCATGGTCTGTATGATGACCCACGTCCGTCCCGTTTAACATCCTAACACAAGGTTGTTCACCAAATACATGAAGGGGTGAAAAACACAAGAAGGGGGGGTTGAATTGTAAAACTGGAAACTTAAAGCAAGTTGACAAGATATTTTTATCCTGGTTCGTTTGATCTCAAACTACTCCAGTCCACCCGTCAAGGTGATTTCGCCTCTCTCCAACGAGGTCTTAATTCACTATATTCAACTGAATACAAAACTGCTTTAACAACTGCTAAAGCCTTCTTGATTCAAACCACAATCCGGTTTGTCAAGGCAACACTTTCTTACAAAGGTATAAAATAATGTGTGTGAATGTTTTCTACAAAACTATATCACAACTGTGATGTTTACACAAATTAAGCTTAGAATACTAGGATGCTAAACGCTAATGGAGTATCAGAGTTTGTTGGTTTAGCAAAACTGGTAGATGAAGATTATTGATCAGCTTTGTGCGTGTAAAGAGTTTGGAAGCATTAGCCATGATAATCTTCGAAGCTTTGTTTATATAGCACTTGAGAAGATGAACGTTGATGCAAATATTCTTGATTCAATGCTAATAACAAGCTTTCCTTTTTGAGCAGATCTTGTCTAGAATGATGCCGTTGGAATTAATTAGCGTTCAATGCACAGTACCGTTGCTTCTTCAATGCACGATCTGGCTTGGCTCATTCTGATTCTGCTTCGCTGCTGATGAACTGTTGATACTGTATCAGAGTGTTTACGTGCAGTTCTGTTCATCAAGCTTCAGCATGAGCGTGAGTTGATCATCTGGTCTTCACGTTCTGATTCAGCAACTTCTGATGCTGGTGTATCAAATCAAGTTCTGATGCTGAATAAGTGATCTTGCTTATTTTAATCAGCATATCTGCAAGTCAGAGCATAGTATTTTTAGGCAGCATATAATTCAATCATGAAACATTTAAATACTATATCTTTTCACTTTGTTATCATCAAAACTTAAATATAGGGTACTAGATTCAAACATTGTTCTAACAATCTCCCCCTTTTTGATGATGACAAAAACTAGATATTTTAAATGAAAAATAACGTGAAAAGAAATCTGGGAAATGTTTCAGAGTTAAGAAGTAAGGAGAAATCAGAGTTTAAGAGATACTCCCCCTGAGTTTGTTACTTCCCTTTGATATGCGTGTTCTTCAGGATCAGATCTTTTTCTATCTTTGAGCATCAGATTATAGGTCTTTGACATATCAGAGAGCAGAGCTTCAGAGCTTTTCCTGTCAGAGCTTTGCTTCGGATCAGAGTGTTTGGACGATCAGAGCTTCATATATCAGAACTTCATATTTGATCAGAGCAACATGAGCTTCTACATTTGATCAGAGCTTCTAGCTTCTAGTCTTCATTGTGCCTGTAGACTTAAAAACAAAACAGAAAAACATTTCAAGTAATAGAGTTAGAATGTTTGAGAGTTTCTGTCTAGTTAGCCGTTATTGATTTTAAATATCATTCTTGTTCTCCCCCTTTTTGTCAGCAATCAAAAAGTGATGGTGATGTGCTAAAACGATTTAGATCAGAAAAACAAATTATATTAAAATAGTTCATGATCAGAGCAAAATAGCATTACAAAACATAGTCAAAACAATACATCAGAAAATGAAGAAAACATAGAGAATGTCATGCATGAAAAAAATTTAAGGTTGTGGGGGCATGCGTGAGAACAGGCTTTCCAGCATTGCTTGAATCTTTTCAGAAGTTTCATTCTGCTTCTGAACAATGGTGACAACAGTGTCAATTATGCTGTCCTGAACATTCATTCTTGCTTCCATCTTCTGATCATTCTCTTCCATCCGCTGCTGGAGACGCAAGTCATTCAGCCTTAATTCTTCCAGAGCCTGCCTGTCCAAGGCAGCTTGAGAACTTTCAGCAGGAGGGAGCTTCTCAGAACTTTCAGCTACATCTTCTGCTGGATTTTCTTCAGCCTGAAGAGTCTTGTCTTCTTCTGATGGTTGCACCTGTGCAGCTTGCTCTTTCTCAGACCAGGATTCACTGTCCAGAGGGAGCACAACTTCTTGAGGCAGCTGACTCTCAACGTCCTTCAGCAGCTTGCTAAAGTTCTGTTGAGCCTGCTCATAGTTGACGTCCTGCAGCTTGAGGGCTTCAGCACGTACCCATACTCTGAGCTGTGACCAGAGCTGATCAGAAGCAGCTGGGTCGATCATCCCCGGACAGACTTGCTTCAAAGAAGCAATCCATTGCAGCATACCTGTTTCAAAATTCAAGATACCAGAGCCAACATCTGGTTGCTTTGGTATGGGTATGGCAATTTTGTGTCTTAGATCAGCAAGACGTTCAAGACTTGTTAAGTCAATGAAAGTTCTGCTGGGGTTTTCAGCGGATTGGTTTTCAGAGGTTGTTTGTTTTGGAGGATGGTTATCAGAATCAGAGGATATTTCTATTGGAGTGGTTGGAGTTTTTGGAGGTGTTGATTCCTCTGAAGATGGCAACTGGGGCCTGACAATGGTGGTTCCACATGGCAACTGGATTGCCAGCGGTGAAGGTTGAGGTGAGTGGGGATCAGAATGATGTGGAGAAGGGGTTTCATAGCGGTGAAACTCTGTTTGTGGTGAGGGTGGATTATTTTCTGGTTGAGGAGGTGGAATCTCTGATTGTTCAGGGATCAGAGGTTCTTCTGTGAGTGGTTGTTGTTGTTGAGGTTCTGGTTCTGGTTGTTGTTGAATTTCTGGTTCAGGTTGAATTTCTGGTTCAGGTTGTGGAGGAGGAATATTTGGTAGTTCAGAATTTGGTTGAGCAGAAACATGTTCACGCTCAATATCAGCTAGCACTCTATCTAGTGCTGGTGTTGTTGAAACAGTTGGTTGTTTGGTAATTTTAATTCTGGTTCTTCTGAGGTTGATCAGCAGTAGTTGAAGGATTTCTAGCATTGCTTCTTTCAGACGTTGAAGGAATGTCTGTGTTGAGAGCTTCTGATGACTTGTCTTCAGAACCTGCAAATTCAATTTCTATACCTGCAAGATTTTCATTCTGCTTTGACTTTTCAGAGTCAAGCTTATCATCAAAACGAACACTGATTGATTCTTCCACAATCTGTGTTTCTGTATTGTATACTCTGTACCCTCTTGAGCGTTCAGAGTATCCTAACATAATACACTTCTGTGCCTTAGAATCAAACTTGTTCAAATAATTCTTAGTATTTAACATATAGCAAGTACATCCAAATGGATGAAAATACGAAATGTTGGGCTTTCTGTTCTTCCACAATTCATATGGAGTCTTTTCCAGAATAGGTCTTATTGAGATTCTATTCTGAATGTAGCACGCTGTGTTTATTGCCTCTGCCCAGAAAGTCTTAGCAACGTTTGTCTCGTTGATCATGGTTCTGGCCATTTCTTGCAATGTTCTGTTCTTTCGTTCTACAACTCCATTTTGTTGGGGAGTTCTAGGACAAGAGAAATCATGCAGAATGCCTTTGTCATTAAAGAATGACTCAAAATCTTTATTTTCAAATTCTCCACCATGATCACTTCTGACTTTAACGATTCTAAGATCTTTTTCATTCTGAACTTGGTTACAGAAGGTAACAAACACAGAGTGTGACTCGTCCTTGTGTCTTAAGAACTTTACCCATGTCCATCTGCTATAGTCATCTACGATTACTAACCCATACTTCTTGCCACTGACTGAAGCAGTCTTAACTGGTCCAAATAAGTCAATGTGCAGAAGTTCTAATGGCTTAGAGGTAGAAACAACATTTTTGGATTTAAAAGAAGGTTTTGCAAATTTGCCTTTCTGACATGCTTCACACAGAGCATCTGAATTGAACTTCAAATTTGGAAGTCCTCTGACCAGATTGAGTTTGTTAATCTGAGATATTCTTCTCATACTAACATGCCCCAATCTTCTGTGCCAGATCCACTGCTCGTTGTTAACAGACAGAAGACATTTTACGTTCTGACTCTTTAGTTCAGAAAGTTTGATTTTGTAAATGTTGTTTTTCCTCTTACCATTAAACAGGATAGTCCCATCTTTCTGACTAACAGCTTTACATGATTTTTGATTAAAGATTATATCATAACCGTTATCACTTAATTGACTTATGGATAACAGGTTATGCATCAATCCATCAACAAGCAGAACATTATTAATAGAGGGAAGATTTCCGTTACCTACAGTTCCAGAGCCAATTATCTTTCCCCTCTGATTGCCTCCAAAGCCAACGTGGCCTCCAGGCTTAAGTTCCAGGCTTTGGAACATATGCCTTCTTCCCGTCATGTGTCGTGAGCAGCCAGAGTCCAGGTACCATGACTGGTGTTTCTGACTTGCTGCTAAAGATATCTGCAACATGTATTATTTTATCCTTAGGTACCCAGATTTTCTTGGGTCCTGACTTGTTAGTTTTACCAAAACTCTGGTTGAATTTTGGTTTCACAGAGTGCTTACTACTAGTATATTTAATGTCATGTGTGTGACCATACACAAAGTGTGAATTTAAAGGAGTGTGTTTAATGGTTAAATCCATGACATTTTTAGGTGTAGGAACCTTACCTAGGTATCCTATTCCTTTCCTGCCGTTTCTGCTAACTCCATAGATCATTGAAGCCATTCTGCTTCTATCTATGCTTTTAGCAAGAAACTTCTGGAAACTATGATCATACTCCTTGATGATCTCATCAGCGTTGCTGGGAGTTTCAGAAATTGGTTCATTCTGAGAGTTTTGTAAAGATTTTTCTAATTTTAAAATTTTATCTCTCAGCTCAGAGTTTTCCAATTTGAGACTCTCAGACTTATTAGAGTCAGATTCAAGAGTCCTTTTCAGGTCTCTGAATTTAGCTCTAATCTGCTGATAGCGTTCCAGAATTTCATTGAGGCTTTCAGCAAGTTCAGCCTTTGTAAAATTAACAGCGAAGTTAGGGAATACCTCTTCTGTGTCTGATTCTGAGTCTGAGTTAGAAGCTTCACTGTCATCTGGAATGTTAGCCATGAGCGCTATGTTCGCCCTTTCATCATCTGATTCTGAGTCAGCTTCAGACGAGTCAGAGTCATCCCATGTGGCCATGAGACTTTTCTTCTTCTCTCTTCCAAACTTCTTTTTGGGCTTTTCCCTCTGAAGCTTTGGACAGTCACTCTTGTAGTGTCCTTGCTCATTGCACTCGTAGCAGATGATGTCTTTTGTATTTGGCTTCTTGTTACCAGAGGAGCCTTCAGATCTTCTGTATCCAGAGGAAGAATCTGTCCTTCTGTATCTGGAAGAGGACTCGTTCTGATCAGATCTTCTGGGATTCCTGAACTTCCTTTGTCTTTGCTTCCACAGTTGATTTACTCTTCTGGAGAGAAGGGAAAGTTCGTCTTCTTCTGATGAGGATCCATCAGATGTTTCTTCAACTGCCTGCAAAACTTTAGATTCAGATTTTCTGTTAGATTTTAAAGCTATAGGCTTACCTTGCTTCTGAGGCTCGTCAGCTTCTAGCTCTATCTCATGACTTCTGAGGGAGCTTATAAGTTCCTCCAGAGTGATTTTGTTGAGATCCTTCGCTAGCTTCAGAGCAGTAACCATAGGCCTCCACTGCTTGGGTAAACTTCTGATTATCTTCTTGACATGGTCAGCAGTAGAGTATCCTTTGTCCAGAACTTTGAGACCAGCTACCAGAATCTGGAATCTAGAGAACATAGTTTCAATGGATTCAGATTCTTCCATTTTAAACGCCTCATACTTCTGAATGAGCGCCAGAGCTTTTGTTTCTTTGACTTGAACGTTGCCCTCATGCGTCATTCTGAGAGAATCAAAGATGTTCTTAGCTGTGTCTCTGTTGGAGATCTTCTCATACTCAGTATAGGAGATGGCACTGAGGAGGATGGTTCTGGCCTTATGGTGATTCTTGAAATCACGCTTTTGTTGATCAGTCATTGATTTTCTTTCAATCTTCTGACCAGTTGCATTCACAGGGTGCGTGTATCCATCTGTCACCATATCCCACAGATCAGCATCATGTGCTAGAAAGAAGCTTTCAATTCTATCTTTCCAGTAATCAAAGTTTTCTCCATCAAAGACTGGAGGTTTGCCGCTGAATCTGTCTCTGTCCTCATTGGTGTCATTGCTGAAATGAGAGTTGTTTCCTGCCATTGTGTTTTTCTGACGCTGGATCTTGTACTGACACGGTTAAGTGTTTTAGCTCAGAACCAGGCGCTCTGATACCAATTGAAGGGGTGAAAAACACAAGAAGGGGGGGTTGAATTGTAAAACTGGAAACTTAAAGCAAGTTGACAAGATATTTTTATCCTGGTTCGTTTGATCTCAAACTACTCCAGTCCACCCGTCAAGGTGATTTCGCCTCTCTCCAACGAGGTCTTAATTCACTATATTCAACTGAATACAAAACTGCTTTAACAACTGCTAAAGCCTTCTTGATTCAAACCACAATCCGGTTTGTCAAGGCAACACTTTCTTACAAAGGTATAAAATAATGTGTGTGAATGTTTTCTACAAAACTATATCACAACTGTGATGTTTACACAAATTAAGCTTAGAATACTAGGATGCTAAACGCTAATGGAGTATCAGAGTTTGTTGGTTTAGCAAAACTGGTAGATGAAGATTATTGATCAGCTTTGTGCGTGTAAAGAGTTTGGAAGCATTAGCCATGATAATCTTCGAAGCTTTGTTTATATAGCACTTGAGAAGATGAACGTTGATGCAAATATTCTTGATTCAATGCTAATAACAAGCTTTCCTTTTTGAGCAGATCTTGTCTAGAATGATGCCGTTGGAATTAATTAGCGTTCAATGCACAGTACCGTTGCTTCTTCAATGCACGATCTGGCTTGGCTCATTCTGATTCTGCTTCGCTGCTGATGAACTGTTGATACTGTATCAGAGTGTTTACGCGCAGTTCTGTTCATCAAGCTTCAGCATGAGCGTGAGTTGATCATCTGGTCTTCACGTTCTGATTCAGCAACTTCTGATGCTGGTGTATCAAATCAAGTTCTGATGCTGAATAAGTGATCTTTCTTATTTTAATCAGCATATCTGCAAGTCAGAGCATAGTATTTTTAGGCAGCATATAATTCAATCATGAAACATTTAAATACTATATCTTTTCACTTTGTTATCATCAAAACTTAAATATAGGGTACTAGATTCAAACATTGTTCTAACAATACAATGGTGAAACAACACTGTTAAAAGGGTTAAAAAACATAATAAAAATCTTTGAGTGAAATAGGGTAGATAGCTCTTAGTTACTTGATCAAGCTTGCAAAAACATCCTGGCTATTTTTCAAAACACACTTCACAACACAATTTCAAAACCCTACTTTCAAACATTGAAAACTTTTCAAAAGACAAAAACACTTTTGTATACACTCAAACAAGAATCATTACAAAGGTTGCCACAATGATGGCCTCTTTTCAAAACATCTTTCCAAATCACACACAAAGCACCATTTCAAACCATTGAAAAGCACAATTTCAAACAATTGAAAAGCAAAGCAAGTGATCTAAGCAAGTAACTACGAGCCCATGGATAACCATGGATAGAAAGGGTGCTAATACCTTCCCTTTCTATAATCTACTCCCTGAATCCAAGAAAACATCTCAAAGGTCTTTCCTGTGCTTTTTGACCTTTCCTTAGGATAAAATAAAAAGTCGGTGGTGACTCTTGCTAAACCGAAACATTTGCGAACACAAACGCAAAATCCCAAGTCAGTTCTCCCACCGTATCACAGAACTGGCGACTCTGCTGGGGAATAACTCTAAAAATGGAGTAACCTTAGGGATTAGATCACCCTTTGCATGAGTATTGTTTGCTTTGATTGCTTTACATTTTGGTTCTCTTGTTTGGGCTTGAGATCCTCCACCCAGATTTGGGAAACATTCATAGGTAAATAGCAATACTTTGTGGAAACTATGCGGGGTATATCGACACGGTTGAAGCAATAGCTATATTAGTGTGACATATTTGTGAGTACCGGTAGCCTTTGAGTCAATCAAAGAGAATATGGGGCCGCTGAGTGATGTCATGAAGCACTAATGAACTCTTAGAACCTGTTGTACCCCAAAATTTTCCCTCCCATATTCTTTAAGATTCCTCAAGAATCATCCTAAAATGGTTCAAGATTTCTCAAGGGTTGCACAGTCCAAATGCCTCCTAAGCCAGCTGAAATTAGGGTTTTGGTTCTTTCAAGGAATTTGAGGTTTTCAATGGTTCAACTAAGTCTCATAGTCCTATATACATCCTCAAGCACCTACATGTCAAGTTTCAAGGCTCACAATGCCAAATTGCACAGTCAAAAGCCCTATTTGATCCATAGTCAACTGCAGGGGTAAAATGGTCATTTTGCAGTCAAAAGTCAAAATTTTGGTCAACATCTTATTTTTAGTCCACAATCATCATTTGATCAAGTCTTGATCATGATTCCACAAGCATGGCTCAAAATTCATCAAAGATGCAAAAGTTACTATTTTTGGACAGTAGAAAAGTCAACTGTATCTTGACCAGGGCATAACGTTTTCATGGTTCATCATAAAAATCCCATCCAATGCTCATTTTGAAGGGGGTGACATTTCCTACAACTCATCTTCACATTCCAAGTCCAAGAAATGCTCTCACAAAAAGTTATCAATTTCTACATTATAGGTCAATTTCAAAAGTCAACAAAAAGGCACTTTAAGTCAAAGACCATAACTTGAGATTGGTAATTCCAAATGACATGGGACCAAAGGCATTGGTTAGAGGACTTCAATACCTTCCCAAAATGTCCTAGAACATGTTCATATGATCGAAATTGAGCAAGATATGCATTGGAGAAGTTGGGAAATTTTTATGAATTTGCAAAAGTCAACTTTGCCCAAAACACCTTGTTTTTGCTAATGGGCCTCAAATTTCTTCTTGAAACTTTATCCATGGCTTATGCACGACCCATCAAGCTTCATTGAATTTATTTTCTTATTTTTTATTAATTAATTGGATTTTTAATTGATTTTAATTCATTTAATTAATTTAAATTGTAGGAAATACAAAGATTTTATTTTTCAATCTTTTTGTGAAGCAAAAGTGGTCAATATATGCTGGAAATTTCGTGTGCAAATCAAAGGGACAAGAATCTCCAAATGTAGCAAGTTTTTCCAATCAAAAAGATTCAAAAATATTTGATTTTCAATCAAATATTCAAACATCAATTCCATGGATTTCTTTGCAAGATTGTGACCTAATTCTATTCTACTATAAGTACACAAGCCAACCCTAATGCCACACACGTGAATTTGCTGCAGAAAAGCCATAACCACATTCAAGAAAATTCAAAGAAAACTCAAAACTGTTTTCTACATTCTAGCACGATTCAAAGCACTTTGTGGTTTCTAATACCTTGCAGGAACTCTCAGGGACGTTTTGCAATCAAAACCAAGCATTAAGGCTCAAGAAATCATCACCTACAGTCTCACGGTTTGACCTTTTTTCTCATAATCGAAACTCATGATTCATAAGCTTTTAACATGATTTATGGTTCATTTTGAATTGCTTGAATCCTTATGAAACTAATGGTATAAGTTAATTGACTTATAGTGTACAGAATCAAGAATTGCCATTGACAAATTCTAGGGTTCCTGAGCTTTGGATTTGGGGCTTTATTATCCAGGAAAAATTAGAACCTTTAAGGCATATGGTTGAACTCGTCAAGACCAGACAAACACACTGGACTATTCGTGAAATATTTATATAGAGCACAGCTCTATTCGCTATTTTTGGTCATCATGTTTTGTGGGGGTTAAAAACCCCCGCTATCTAACTGTGTTTTTTACAGGCAAACGAGGAAGACGAAGGACGTGTTATTTCTTAATATTATATTTACTTATTGATATAATAACAAACGCAGGCAAATGGCATAGTGGTTAATGCGCTGGTTGGTAACCATTGGGACTTGGGTTCGAATCCCAGGTCCCCCAAATACTTGTTTCTATTTTTCTTTACTCATTCACATGCAGGCTTCCTAAATGTTGTCCACCATGCACTTTCAAATCTCAGGCGCCAAGTGGCCACAGGCACAAATCTGAAGGTCATAAGTGGATGACCACCATACTCCCAGTCAAGGCGTATCATGGACAGTCAGAGAAAGTCAAACAGGGTTGATGTTAATGGGCCATGAATTGCTTCTTCACCTCCAAAGATGGGCCAACACCCCCTGGTTTATTATTCCTTTTTATTTTCTTTTTCCTTTTATTTTTCTTTTATTAATTATTATTATTAGTTAATTAACTCACAAATTATTATTTTCATAATAAATTCAGAAAATATTTTATTATTATTATTATTAATTTCACCTTAAATATATTATTTTTTGTAAATAAATTCTAATTAATTAATTTAGTTGTTTTAATTAGGTTAATTTTAATTATTTTCATAAACAAATAAAATAAATTAGAATTAGGGTTTTCTTGATAATTTTAATTTCTTTTCTTTTATTTCATTAAAACATTAAAAACTAAAAAATACTTTGTTTTCTTTTAATTAATTATTTAATTAATTAGAATTAGGTTTAATTAAATGCAAAAAGGACCAAAATTCCATTCTTTCTCAAAAAAGGGTCAAAACCCTAAAGACTTTTCCAATTCAATTTCTTTTCGCACATATTTATTTTTGATCATATTTATGTATTTGCTCCGAGGATGTAATAGCGTAATTAGGACCCCTTTTATCGCTTTCTTTTATTTTCTCGCATTTACTTTTCAAGGGTTGTTTTTGGCGATGTAAATACCCGACACCTTGTAATAGCGTAGATTTACTTTCCGCAATTTACTTTCCGCAATTATTAACTGTTAACTATGCATGACAAGACTTGCCTGAAAATTAAAATCAACCCGTAGCTCACCATAAAATGTGCAAAGATAATTTAAACATGAAACCTGACACGCGTGCACATGCCACTCCTAGGGTACGCCTCACTTGGTTGCCTCGACATGGTCATTGAGTATAGGAAGTTTTAGAGGTCACCCTCCTGTCTAAAGATCCAGTTGCCTCGAAACGGTTGCCTCGGATAAAAAGGATCTAGGACATTAGGGTTACCGCTAAGGCGTCATACTATTGCTTTGGTGACCACACATGTCCCTATAATCGAATTGACCCGAATAACTCCAACGACGGTGCTACCTACTTCTCAATAGTGGGATAGTACTGTCTAAAGGACATTTACACAGCTTAATTTCTTTTGAGTAGGTAGATTTCTCCTAGCTACTTGCTCTTTCAAAACACAAAACAACTTTTCGCACTCACACTTTTTTCTGACAAAAGTTTCAAACAAACACTTCATGACACTCTTGAGGACTGATACAAGAGTTAAAACGAAGTTTTCAAACAAACTTTTTTTCAAAACCCACAAACACAAGAAAAGCAAAACCTTTTGAAAACATAGTGAGCAAGTACCTAAGACCCCGTGGATAACCACGGATAAAAAGGGTGCTAACACCTTTCCTTTCTATAATCTACCTCCCGAACCCGAGAAACATCTCGAAGAGGAATTTTGCTGTGCTTTAGTCCTTACCTTGTTGGAGAAAATAAAAGACGGTGGCGACTCTTGCTTACCGCGACATTTCGCGAACCAGCATTCCAAAACAGTCAGTTCTATTTCCACCGATCACAGAACTGGCGACTCTGCTGGGGATTTTAATAAGTGAGGTGTACCTTAGGATTAGATCATTCTATGTTTTCAATTGTATGCCTTGATTGCTTTAATATTGTGGGCTTGCATCGGAGTTTTATAGATCCTAACCCGGATCTGGGGATACCCTTTAGAAGTAGAAACAAACTGTGAGGGAACTGTGCGGGGTATACCGACATGGTTGAAGCAGTTGCTACGTTGATGTGGCACTTTGGTGAGTACCGGTAACCCTTGAGTCAAGTCAAGGAGAGTACGGGGCCGCCGCGTGGTGTCATGAAGTATCAAATGACCTTAGAACCTTACTTGACCATCCTGGCCTCTTTAGGGGTAGTGAGATGACCGACTTTGGTGCAGTCCGAAGTTGGTAGATACTCGATACTACACTCATTGAGGGTTGTTTTCTTGGAATATTTTGGTCGCCAATTAAGTGGCTAAACCAAAACAATGAACATAGAAAACAATCCAATGATATTGAGCTCCTTAGAACCCGGTTACTATTTATAGGACAGGTTTTGAGCCAACTAACTTCAAGAGGGTAGTACCTAAACTTCATGCTGGCCTGAAATCTAAGGGCTCTTTTGTGTGACTTGTGTGCCTTCAAACTTGAACTACTTGCACATTCTTGTTATCTGACAACTTGAGTTCCTTGCAGGTTTTGTTTACAGTCCTTAATCTGGACTTATAACAGGGTTTACTTACATCACTCCACGCATAGCATAACATCATACCATCATACCATTGCATACATCCTGCATAAGGACTAACCCATTTCAAGGATCTCAAGGGTTTGTGATGCAGGTCATGATGAACCAACTGTCTAGCAAGGGGCAAAAGGGATTTATTTTCCTCTAGCCAAGGTTGTTTAGAGATCAAAACATGATAACTTGAGTCAGGAGCTATGACCCACTCGATATGGTGAGCTTTGACTCTTGAAGAAGGACTCTCAACAACACGAAGTTCCTTCCATCAAGCTATCAGATTCAAATTCTAACAATTTTCTTGTCTACCCTGCGAGATCCTTGAAAACATTGCATACATATATCATACATATCATTGCATAACAGGCCATCTGATACAGGTCTCTCATGTTCTCGCTGTTTATTTCAGCAATGGCTTTCCAACAAGACAACCAGGAGTTCCATACTCAAGAGACTCAGTTCAGGGAAATCCTCCTAAACCTATCCAAGGGGCAGGAAGAGTTGAGAACACTCCTCATGGGGAATTTGGTCAAGAAAAGTCCTGAAGACAGCAAGGACGAACGACTGAAACATCTGCAAGCTAAGGTAGATGCAATGAGAACCCAAATGCTGGGGCAAATGGCTCTTATCCAAGGCTTAGCTCGGGAGCAAGAAGAGTTGAGAACCGTGATCAACCAGCTTCATCAAGACAGATATGATAGTATGAAGCAAACGGTCAAGGCTGGGGATCAAACCAGTAATTAGTCCCCAAGAAGACAAGAGTTTGGTATGGTGAAGAATGGACCTCCCCAAGTTGCTACTACATCAAGGGTCCAACAACAACCTCACCAAAAACAACAGGTTGATCAGAGTAAGACAAACAAGCCCAGGAGGCAATTCACCAAGATCAACATGTCACTGACTCAAGCGCTACAACACATGTTGAAGACATGGCTGATTACATTAAAGGCTCCTCCCCGGAACCCAAATACTTCCGCTCTTACCTATCATCCCCATGAAAGGTGTGCATACCACCCTGACGGTCCGGGACATGACACCGACAACTGTTGGACTCTGAAGAACAAGATCCAAGACTTGATTGACGAGAGGGTGCTGGAGTTTATGCCGGATGGCGAGATGAAAATCTTCCGCTGAGAATTCTCCATCTGAGATGACTAGTTCAAACTAAGAAAATTTTGTTCATTTGAATGTTCAAGTTGTATTCTTCTTTGCTTGTTCAAACAATCATTATCATGTCAAACTTTTTTATTTCATTAATGCATCGCATATGTCTGTTTTGAATCAATCCATTCGTATTCACTATATTCAAATTGCTTTCATTTTTTTGTGATGTTCAACTCTCGATTAAAAATTCTAAACCTTTTGAGGGAGGATGACGAAAACGATACCATGATCTTTACAGTATGCTTTTGAATAGACCCCGCTGATGAAGTACATGCATTGTTTCAAATCCTAAACAGTGGAGTTATAAGGAAGATAATCCCTAGTCAACCCCTCTGAGCCAAAGAAGTTGGAGTTTTTCTTTTCATAAATTAAAACCCTTAATTATAACCTGGGGCAGGGTAGTTCTCTCAGTTGATCCAGGTGCACAATAAATGGCATCAAAGGAGTCCGTCCAAAAAAAAAAGACAGTGATGGTCCCGAATAATCATAAAGACAGGCAGTCATTATCTCTCAGAAACAAAAGCCCAATAAGTCAAAACCTATGAAGGAGACTTACAAGAACTGGGGCATCCCGCTGACTGTAATCACAAAAAGAAACAGTTCAGGCAAAAGACAGGGATAACAAAATCGAAAAGAAAGAGGTCCTACTAACCCTCAACAAAAAAAAAATAAATGACTGCCTGTTCAAAATAAATTGTCAACATCCGAACCATCACTGGTATATCAGAGCAAAGACTCAAACAAGATCTAACGCACGATTAGCTGAGTTTAGGTTTGAAGAACATCACGAAGAGAGGGTGGGTACAAATATACTTTGAGCCTTTATCCTTTGTTTCTTAAACCGTGAACCAGGCCACGTTATAACCCTTAAAAAGTCCTAGTTGAAGCATGGGTTAGTTCGAAAGCATACTGTTACCAAAGGTATCCTGACTCCTGTAGGGTTTGCTGTAAAATCTTGAGTTGACATCACATCACTTGTTTTATTGAAAACTGCATTTTCAAAAAAACTTCAAGACAGACATAAGCTTTGCATTTTTTAATATAACATTGTTTGCATATGACTATTTGTTCGAACAGCAGAGAAATTCGCACGACGAATATCTTGTGAACAAAAACCTTCTCAACAAAAGGATCACCTCAAGTGGAAAAACACTTCCAACCAAGGGGCAGACATGATCATTGTCCGTCATCTGGGGCAGTCAAGTCAAGATTCAAGGAATCTCTCAAAATGCCGAATAGCCAGGGGCAAATCTCCATCTGAATCAATTGGGGCATTGGACATGAATTCCCGCAACGAATCTAGCATGATTAAACAAAGATCTTCGGGTAGTATGGCAACACAATACTACTGACAGTGACAACTCCCTACACTCTGAGAGCATGGACATAGTCGGAAAAAATACTACGCCTAATCAAAGACCCGCTAGGTCGACTGGCCTAGGCAAAAATAAGGGCTTCCCGGCGAACCAAAAGGGTTCGGGCAAAAATAAGGGATAAAAATGAAAAAATTTGTACACCCGGCAAGTCGAAAACTTGAAAAGGCGGCTTGGGCAAAAATGGGTATCCCGGTGGACTGAAAACCCGAAAGGGCGGTCCAGGCAAAAATTAGGGATTAAAGCGTACGACTATGTCCCATCACTTTCCTACCAGAAGAAGATTTGTCAATCGGCGGTTATCAAGGCCTCCACAGGTACCTTCTCCCACAGAAACTGGGGCAATAAGAATTGTCTGAAATGTACAAGCTGCTCTGTCCTCCAGGTACCAAAGTAAGTTCAGCTGAAGAATATGACCAAGATACCTTCACTCCCCGCAGAGTCAGGCAAGATTCAGCAATACTCTCCCCAAGCAGAGTTGGTCTCCCATCAGCCCCAAAAAGGCACAGTATCCCTAGCAAATCAGCAGCACTCTCCCCAAGCAGAGTTAGGCTACTGTCAGCCCCAAAGAAGTTGGGTATCCCCAGAAGATCTCAATATTCTCCAGTAGAGTATACAGATATTCCTCAGCAAGTATCCCCGGCAATCTTAACATTCCTCGACAAAAATATAAGGTTGGTCCCCGGCGGAATACCAGACACCCCAGTGGAGCCATTTCCCCAGTACAGTCCAAAAGTTTCCCCAGGAGAATTGAATCATCTTACCCAGTAGATTCTGGAAGCTTGTCCCCTACAGAGTACTAATGAATCTCCCCAGCCACATCCAGAAGGTTATCCCACACCAGAGTCTAATTGGGTTATCCTCAGCCAATTGCAACGGGAAGATCGTCCTCAGCGAAGTTCTTCCTATCCCCCAGCGGAGTTCATCTTCTATCCCCAACAAAGCTTATCAACGGAATCCCCAGCGGAGTTTATCGTTAAAATCTCAGCGAAGCATCTCTTCCCATAGAGTAATTCCCCGCAGAATAATCTCTTCACTAGGTTTATTCCCCAACGGAGTCATCTTCTCCTACAGGTTTATTCTTGCAATCATCTTCGTTCATCGTCCCCAGCGGAAGCGAAGAACTATACTCCTCAATATCGGCCCAGGATTTAACAAGCTCCCGACATTCGTCAAGGATTTATTTTCCCAGACAAAAATACATTCATAAACATTTCACATTTCATATCTCCTATTTACATACATGATAAAGTGCATACGATACAATCTCATTTATTTTTGAGAACATCATGACATCATGCATTTCATACATCATGACATTGTATATAGCTAACATTTTGCCTTTTCAGGAAAAGGTTAGTCAAAAGATGATTACCATCTACCTTTGCAGTTCCAGATCAACACCTGTAACAAGCCAGGAAAATTCTGTGGACGACCGATCGTGGGTTAATACCTGAAACCAGACAGGACAATTATCCACTTGATCATCATCAGGAAACCCTACACCGGTTCCTTCTCAACTTCAGATGTAGTTTTACACGGACTCATCATCAGGAAACCCTACACCGGTTCCCGCTCTTTCCAAAGATGAAGTTTTACATGGACTCATCGAGAAGCAACCCTACACCAGTTCCTTCCTTTCAGACGAATTTTTACACGAACTCGTCCTCAAGTAACCCTACACGGGTTCCTCCTCCCTTCCAAGACGAAGTTTTACACGAACGCGTCCTCAGGCAACCCTACACCGGTTCCTCCTCAGTTCCAAGATGAAGTTTTACACGAACTCATCGTCAAGATAACGTTACCCCGATTCATCCTGAAGTTTTACACGAACTCATCGTCAAGATAACCTTACCCCGGTTCATCCTGAAGTTTTACACGAGCTTATCTCAAGATAACCTTACCCCGATTCATCCTGAAGTTTTACACGAACTTATCTCAAAGTAACCTTACCCCGGTTCATCCTGAAGTTTTACACGAACTTATCTCAAGATAACCTTACCCCGGTTCATCCTGAAGTTTTACACGAACTTATCTCAAAGTAACCTTACCCCGGTTCATCCTGAGGTTTTACACGAACTTATCTCAAAGTAACCTTACCCCGGTTCATCCTGAAGTTTTACACGAACTTATCTCAAAGTAACCTTACCCCGATTCCTCTTGAAGTTTTACATGAACTTAACCTAAAGTAACCTTACCCCGGTTCCTCCTGAAGTTTCACACGAACTTATCTCAAAGTAACCTTACACCGGTTGCTTCTCAACTCCAGACGTAGTTTTACACGGACTCGTCATCAAGAAACCCTACATAGGTTCTCTCTTTCCAAATATGAAGTTTTACACGGACTCGTCATCAAGAAACCCTACACAGGTTCTCTCTTTCCAAAGATGAAGTTTTACACGGACTCGTCATCAAGAAACCCTACACAGGTTCTCTCTTTCCAAAGATGAAGTTTCACACGGACTCATCATCAGTCAACCCTACACAGGTTTCCTTCCTTCAAAGATGCAGTTTCACACGGACTCATCATCAGTCAACCCCACACAGGTTTCCTTCATTCCAAGATGCAGTTTCACATGGACTCATCATCAGTCAACCCTACACAGGTTTCCTTCCTTCAAAGATGCAGTTTCACACAGGCTCATCATCAGTCAACCCTACACAGGTTTCCTTCCTTCCAAGATGCAGTTTTACACGAGCTCATCATCAGGCAACCCTACACAGGTTCCCTCGTTCAACTTACAAGATCCCAATTCTACCAACAATCTCCAGATGGCATCTATAAGCCCATCCTCCTATCCATCATCTCTCCAAATGGCATCTATAAGCCCATTCCCGACATCACATTACTGATACTCCACTATGCGAGTGCAAATTCCTGGGCACTCTAGTGTTCAATCATCTTCCACCTTCGGATCACGAAAGGAACGCAAGCCAATCTACATCCTCAGGTTTAAGAAGATTGAATAGGGGCAACTGTTGTATACCAAAATTTGCCCTCCCATATTCTTCAAGATTCCTCAAGAATCATCCTCAAATGGTTCAAGATTTCTCAAGGGTTGCACAGTCCAAATGCCTCCTAAGCCAGCTGAAATTAGGGTTTTGGTTCTTTCAAGGAATTTGAGGTTTTCAATGGTTCAACTAAGTCTCATAGGCCTATATACATCCTCAAGCACCTACATGTCAAGTTTCAAGGCTCACAATGCCAAATTGCACAGTCAAAAGCCCTATTTGATCCACAGTCAACTGTAGGGGTAAAATGGTCATTTTGCAGTCAAAAGTCAAAATTTTGCTCAACATATTATTTTGAGTCCACAATCATCATTTTATCAAGTATTGATCATGATTCCACAAGCATGGCTCAAAATTCATCAAAGATGCAAAAGTTACTATTTTTGGACAGTAGAAAAGTCAACTGTATCTTGACCAGGGCATAACTTTTTCATGGTTCATCAGAAAAATACCATCCAATGCTCATTTTGAAGGGGGTGACATTTCCTACAACTCATATTCACATTCCAAGTCCAAGAAATGCTCTCACAAAAAGTTATCAATTTCTACATTATAGGTCAATTTCAAAAGTCAACAAAAAGGCACTTTAAGTCAAAGACCATAACTTGAGATTGGTAAATCCAAATGACATGGGACCAAAGGAATTGGTTAGAGGACTTCAAGACCTTTCCAAAATGTCCAAGAACATGTTCATATGATCTAAATTGAGCAAGATATGCATTGGAGAAGTTGGGAAATTTTTATGAATTTGCAAAAGTCAACTTTGCCAAAAACACCTTGTTTTTGCTAATGGGCCTCAAATTTCTTCTTGAAACTTTATCCATGGCTTATGCACGACCCATCAAGCTTCATTGAATTTATTTTCTTATTTTTTATTAATTAATTGGATGTTTAATTGATTTTAATTCATTTAATTAATTTAAATTGTAGGAAATACAAAGATTTTTTTTTCAATCTTTTTGTGAAGCAAAAGTGGTCAATATATGCTGGAAATTTCGTGTGCAAATCAAAGGGACAAGAATCTCCAAATTTAGCAAGTTTTTCCAATCAAAAAGATTCAAAAATATTTGATTTTCAATCAAATATTCAAACATCAATTCCATGGATTTCTTTGCAAGATTGTGACCTAATTCTATTCTACTATAAGTACACAAGCCAACCCTAATGCCACACACGTGAATTTGCTGCAGAAAAGCCATAACCACATTCAAGAAAATTCAAAGAAAACTCAAAACTGTTTTCTGCATTCTAGCACGATTCAAAGCACTTTGTGGTTTCTAATACCTTGCAGGAACTCTCAGGGATGTTTTGCAATCAAAACCAAGCATTAAGGCTCAAGAAATTATCACCTACAGTCTCACGGTTTGACCTTTTTCTCATAATCGAAACTCATGATTCATAAGCTTTTAACATGATTTATGGTTCGTTTTGCATTGCTTGAATCCTTATGAAACTAATGGTATAAGTTAATTGACTTATAGTGTACAGAATCAAGAATTGCCATTGACAAATTCTAGGGTTCCTGAGCTTTGGATTTGGGGCTTTATTATCCAGGAAAAATTAGAACCTTTAAGGCATATGGTTGAACTCGTCAAGACCAGACAAACACACTGGACTATTCGCGAAATATTTATATAGAGCACAGCTCTATTCGCTATTTTTGGTCATCATGTTTTGTGGGGGTTAAAAACCCCCGCTATCTAACTGTGTTTTTTACAGGCAAACGAGGAAGACGAAGGACGTGTTAGTATGTGGTTGGCTAATTCAAATAAAGCGCGCGCTTGTTTTGTGTTTCCAGCATAATTGTTATTTCTTAATATTATATTTACTTATTGATATATTAATAAACGCAGGCAAATGGCATAGTGGTTAATGCGCTGGCTGGTAACCATTGGGACCTGGGTTCGAATCCCAGGTCCCCCAAATACTTGTTTCTATTTTTCTTTACTCATTCACATGCAGGCTTCCTAAATGATGTCCACCATGCACTTTCAAATCTCAGGCGCCAAGTGGCCACAGGCACAAATCTGAAGGTCATAAGTGGATGACCACCATACTCCCAGTCAAGGCGTATCATGGACAGTCAGGGAAAGTCAAACAGGCTTGATGTTAATGGGCCATGAATTGCTTCTTTACCTCCAAAGATGGGCCAACACCCCCTGGTTTATTATTCCTTTTTATTTTCTTTTTCCTTTTATTTTTCTTTTATTAATTATTATTATTAGTTAATTAACTCACAAATTATTATTTTCATAATAAATTCATAAAATATTTTATTATTATTATTATTAATTTCACCTTAAATATATTATTTTTTGTAAATAAATTCTAATTAATTAATTTAGTTGTTTTAATTAGGTTAATTTTAATTATTTTCATAAACAAATAAAATAAATTAGAATTAGGGTTTTCTTGATAATTTTAATTTCTTTTCTTTTATTTCATTAAAACATTAAAAACTAAAAAATACTTTGTTTTCTTTTAATTAATTATTTAATTAATTAGAATTAGGTTTAATTAAATGCAAAAAGGACCAAAATTCCATTCTTTCTCAAAAAAGGGTCAAAACCCTAAAGACTTTTCCAATTCAATTTCTTTTCGCGCATATTTATTTTTGATCATATTTATGTATTTGCTCCGAGGATGTAATAGCGTAATTAGGACCCCTTTTATCGCTTTCTTTTATTTTCTCGCATTTACTTTTCAAGGGTTGTTTTTGGCGATGTAAATACCCGACGCCTTGTAATAGCGTAGATTTACTTTCCGCAATTATTAACTGTTAACTATGCATGACAAGACTTGCCTGAAAATTAAAATCAACCCGTAGCTCACCATAAAATGTGCAAAGATAATTTAAACATGAAACCTGACACACGTGCACATGCCACTCCTAGGGTACGCCTCACTTGGTTGCCTCGACGTGGTCATTGAGTATAGGAAGTTTTAGAGGTCGCCCTCCTGTCTAAAGATCCAGTTGCCTCGAAACGGTTGCCTCGGATAAAAAGGATCTAGGACATTAGGGTTACCGCTAAGGCGTCATACTATTGCTTTGGTGACCACACATGTCCCTATAATCGAATTGACCCGAATAACTCCAACGACGGTGCTACCTACTTCTCAATAGTGGGATAGTACAGTCTAAAGGACATTTACACAGCTTAATTTCTTTTGAGTAGGTAGATTTCTCCTAGGTACTTGCTCTTTCAAAACACAAAACAACTTTTCGCACTCACACTTTTTTCTGACAAAAGTTTCAAACAAACACTTCATGACACTCTTGAGGACTGATACAAGAGTTAAAACGAAGTTTTCAAACAAACTTTTTTTCAAAACCCACAAACACAAGAAAAGCAAAACCTTTTGAAAACATAGTGAGCAAGTACCTAAGAGCCCGTGGATAACCACGGATAGAAAGGGTGCTAACACCTTCCCTTTCTATAATCTACCTCCCGAACCCGAGAAACATCTCGAAGAGGAATTTTGCTGTGCTTTTGTCCTTTCCTTGTTGGAGAAAATAAAAGACGGTGGCGACTCTTGCTTACCGCGACATTTCGCGAACCAGCATTCCAAAACAGTCAGTTCTATTTCCACCGATCACAGAACTGGCGACTCTGCTGGGGATTTTAATAAGTGAGGTGTACCTTAGGATTAGATCATTCTATGTTTTCAATTGTATACCTTGATTGCTTTAATATTGTGGGCTTGCATCGGAGTTTTATAGATCCTAACCCGGATCTGGGGATACCCTTTAGAAGTAGAAACAAACTGTGAGGGAACTGTGCGGGGTATACCGACATGGTTGAAGCAGTTGCTATGTTGATGTGGCACTTTGGTGAGTACCGGTAACCCTTGAGTCAAGTCAAGGAGAGTACGGGGCCGCCGCGTGGTGTCATGAAGTATCAACTGACCTTAGAACCTTACTTGACCATCCTGGCCTCTTTAGGGGTGTGAGATGACCGACTTTGGTGCAGTCCGAAGTAGGTAGATACTCGATACTACACTCATTGAGGGTTGTTTTCTTGGAATATTTTGGTCGCCAATTAAGTGGCTAAACCAAAACAATGAACATAGAAAACAATCCAATGATATTGAGCTCCTTAGAACTCGGTTACTATTTATAGGACAGGTTTTGAGCCAGCTAACTTCAAGAGGGTAGTACCTAAACTTCATGCTGACCTGAAATCTAAGGGCTCTTTTGTGTGACTTGTGTGCCTTCAAACTTGAACTACTTGCACATTCTTGTTATCTGACAACTTGAGTTCCTTGCAGGTTTTGTTTACAGTCCTTAATCTGGGCTTATAACAGGGTTTACTTACATCACTCCACGCATAGCATAACATCATACCATCATACCATTGCATACATCCTGCATAAGGACTAACCCATTTCAAGGATCTCAAGGGTTTGTGATGCAGGTCATGATGAACCAACTGTCTAGCAAGGGGCAAAGGGGATTTATTTTCCTCTAGCCAAGGTTGTTTGGAGATCAAAACATGATAACTTGAGCCAGGGGCTATGACCCACTCGATATGGTGAGCTTTGACTCTTGAAGAAGGACTCTAACCAACATGAAGTTCCTTCCATCAAGCTACCAGATTCAAATTCTAACAATTTTCTTGTCTACCCCGCGAGATCCTTGAAAACATTGCATACATATATCATACATATCATTGCATAACAGGCCATCTGATACAGGTCTCTCATGTTCTCGCTGTTTATTTCAGCAATGGCTTTCCAACAAGACAACCAGGAGTTCCATACTCAAGAGACTCAGTTCAGGGAAATCCTCCTAAACCTATCCAAGGGGCAGGAAGAGTTGAGAACACGCCTCATGGGGAATTTGGTCAAGAAAAGTCCTGAAGACAGCAAGGACGAACGGCTGAAACATCTGCAAGCTAAGGTAGATGCAATGAGAACCCAGATGCTGGGGCAAATGGCTCTTATCCAAGGCTTAGCTCGTGAGCAAGAAGAGTTGAGAACCGTGATCAACCAGCTTCATCAAGACAGATACGATAGTATGAAGCAAACGGTCAAGGCTGGGGATCAAACCAGTAATCAGTCCCCAAGAAGACAAGAGTTTGGTATGGTGAAGAATGGACCTCCCCAAGTTGCTACTACATCAAGGGTCCAACAACAACCTCACCAAAAACAACAGGTTGATCAGAGTAAGACAAACAAGCCCGGGAGGCAATTCACCAAGATCAACATGTCACTGACTCAAGCGCTACAACACATGTTGAAGACAGGGCTGATTACATTAAAGGCTCCTCCCCAGAACCCAAATACTTCCGCTCCTACCTATCATCCCCATGAAAGGTATGCATACCACCCTGACGGTCCGGGACATAACACCGACAACTGTTGGACTCTGAAGAACAAGATCCAAGACTTGATTAACGAGAGGGTGATGGATTTTATGTCGGATGGCGAGATGAAAATCTTCCGCTAAGAATTCTCCATCTGAGATGACTAGTTCAAACTAAGAAACTTTTGTTCATTTGAATGTTCAAGTTGTATTCTTCTTTGCTTGTTCAAACAATCATTATCATGTCAAACTTTTTTATTTCATTAATGCATCGCATATGTCTGTTTTGAATCAATCCATTCGTATTCACTATATTCAAATTGCTTTCATTTTTTTGTGATGTTCAACTCTCGATTAAAAATTCTAAACCTTTTGAGGGAGGATGACGAAAACGATACCATGATCTTTACAGTATGCTTTTGAATAGACCCCGCTGATGAAGTACAGGCATTGTTTCAAATCCTAAACAGTGGAGTTATAAGGAAGATAATCCCTAGTCAACCCCTCTGAGCCAAAGAAGTTGGAGTTTTTCTTTTCACAAATTAAAACCCTTAATTATAACCTGGGGCAGGGTAGTTCTCTCAGTTGATCCAGGTGCACAATAAATGGCATCAAAGGAGTCCGTCCAAAAAAAAGACAGTGATGGTCCCGAATAATCATAAAGACAGGCAGTCATTATCTCTCAGAAACAAAAGCCCAATAAGTCAAAACCTATGAAGGAGACTTACAAAAACTGGGGCATCCCGCTGACTGTAATCACAAAAAGAAACAGTTCAGGCAAAAGACAGGGATAACAAAATCGAAAAGAAAGAGGTCCTACTAACCCTCAACAAAAAAAAGAAATGACTTCCTGTTCAAAATAAATTGTCAACATCTGAACCATCACTGGTATATCAGAGCAAAGACTCAAACAAGATCTAACGCACGATTAGCTGAGTTTAGGTTTGAAGAACATCACGAAGAGCGGGTGGGTACAAATATACTTTGAGCCTTTATCCTTTGTTTCTTAAACCGTGAACCAGGCCACGTTATAACCCTTAAAAAGTCCTAGTTGAAGCATGGGTTAGTTCGAAAGCATACTGTTACCAAAGGTATCCTGACTCCTGTAGGGTTTGCTGTAAAATCTTGAGTTGACATCACATCACTTGTTTTATTGAAAACTGCATTTTCAAAAAAACTTTAAGACAGACATAAGCTTTGCATTTTTTAATATAACATTGTTTGCATATGACTATTTGATCGAACAGCAGAGAAATTCACACGACGAATATCTTGTGAACAAAAACCTTCTCAACAAAAGGATCACCTCAAGTGGAAAAACACTTCCAACCAAGGGGCAGACATGATCATTGTCCGTCATCTGGGGCAGTCAAGTCAAGATTCAAGGAATCTCTCAAAATGTCATCATTATTGATTGTTGTGGGGAATTCCCTAATGTCCCACTACTTGGCATTAGGGGAGGCATCACCTACAACCCCTGTCTAGCTTTGAGACAATTTGGATATGCTCGGAGGGATGGCCCTCATGACATGTTAATTTCGGACCTAGTTTTTGACTTCGACAACGATGCGCAAGGACTTCGACAAAGGTTCATCAGAGCTCGGAGGATGCCTAACAAGGTGGATAGTAAGACACTGGGGCACAAGAATTCCATCCCCCTTGAGCCTTACCCCAAGTGGGTTCGAACCCGCTCCCAGAATCTTATGATGCTATACCCTCACATTCTCCCCTTGATCAAAGAGCCTGTTATGGAATGAGAGGTTTCATCCACCATCCTACATCCTGACATGCCAACATCATGGGAAGAAATGCAAAAAAGTTGGATCCAACTCAAGGAAGAACGGTATACTTTTGAAGCCAACTTCTATGCCAGTGAGAAGAAGGTTTTGGAGCTTACCCGCTGACTTCACGAGGAGGAAACTCTCAACACTTAAATCGCGCCAAAGAGGATGCACAATGTCTTTTTACATTAAGAATTTTGTAATATTTCTCCCATGGGTAAGACCATCTGCTGATACTACCGACAAGGGTAAGGGGATACTGGAAGTTCCTGTCAGGATGAAGGCTCATGCTGTGGTTATCCCCGAAACCACTCAGAAAGAAATGGATGAAATCTTGAAAATAATCAGAAAAAGTGACTACGACGTTGTGGAATAGTTAGGGCAGACCCCTTCTAAAATTTCAATGTTAGCTCTTCTGCTCTGTTTTGAAGCCCATGCTAAGGCCCTAATCAAATTCTTGAAGGCGGCACATGTACCCCAAGAGACTTCGGCTGACCAGTTCCAAGAATGTGTGGCCAGTCTTACTGCTGATAATGGCCTTGGCTTTTCCGATGCTGACTTAACTCCCAAAGGAAGAAAACACAACGACGCACTACATGTCTCAGTTGAATGCAGGGGAACCACCCTCACCCATGTCTTAGTTGACACTGGTTCTTCCTTGAATGTGCTGCCAAAGAAAGCCTTAGACCGTTTGGACTGCGAAGGGTTGACTCTCAAACCTAGTAACATCATTGTTAGGGCTTTTGATGGTTCCAAAAGAATGGTTCATGGAGAGGTTGATATTCCTATCAAAGTAGGCACAGAAGTTTTCAACTCCATCTTCTACGTGATGGACATCCGTCCATCATATTCGTGTTTGCTAGGGAGACCGTGGATCCATTATGTCGGGGCAGTTACCTCCTCTTTGCACCAAATGCTGAAATATCCTGTTAAGGGTAAGATTATAACAGTGCACGGCAAGGAAGAATACATGATAAGTCATCTCAATTCCTTCCACTATATGGAGTTGGATGGCGAGTTCATCGAAACGCCTTTCCAGCATTTCGAGGAATTGTCTCCTGAGGTAGCAGTGGCGAAGACAATGGTTGAGGTGCCTATCATTCCCAAGCATGTATCTAGGATGACATCTCTGAAGGACGCAGAGGCGGTGATCAAAGAAGGGAAGAGTACAGTATGGGGACAATTGCCTGACTTTCCCCATAAGCCAGACAAGTTTGGGTTAGGGTTTACTGCTGCAGGACAAAAGGCTATGCGTCGCTCCAAGGTTGGAGGACCACCCGTCAAGATCTCACACCATGGAATCAATGTTGTAGAAGATGAAGATGAAGAGAGCCACTTTGAAGATTGGATCTTTCCGACCGTCGAAGGGGGTTTGAGCAACTGGGAAGCAAAGGATTTTGTTCCCATCAACTTTATCAACCAGTAATTTTATCTTTGAACAATTTCCCATTTTTATGGTTTGTAATAACTAAAACAATTCGCACACTATTTTCACCTCATGCCTTGCCCGGGGCATGTAGGTCTAATTGTAAGGGCTTGATTTTCTTCATAATCATATGCCATGTTTTAATGAATCATTGGACGTTTTTCATCTATAAACTGTTCATTTTCTTTCCTTTTGCATTTTTGTTTGTTTAAGGATGGCTATCCCTTACACACACCCACACTCACAAATGCAGGTACCCATCCACCCCGGATTCCATGGGTGACTATTCTGCTTTAGCCTTCGATAACTCTGAAGATTTGGTCAATCATGTTGAGTACGAAGTTGACGAAGATTGTGAAGTACCAGGAGAGTTAGCTAGACTTTTGCAACAAGAAGAGAGGGCTATTCTACCTCATGAAGAGTTGCTCGAAACCATCAACTTGGGGACAGAGGAAGACATGAAAGAAGTAAAAGTGAGTGCCAACCTGGAACCAAGTGACAAGGAGCGCTTGGTGCAGTTTTTGAACGAATATGTTGAAATCTTCACCTGGTCTTATGAAGACATGCCAGGGTTAGACATAGATATCGTGGTTTACCGTCTCCCTACAAGAGAAGACTGTCCACCGATCAAGCAAAAGGTCCGCCGGATGAGGCCTGACATGTCTGAGAAAATCAAGGCTGAAGTAATGAAGCAATTCAACATTGGCTTTCTGGTTGTTACCTCCTATCCACAATGGGTTGCTAACATCGTGCCCGTGCCTAAGAAGGACGGCAAAGTCAGAATGTGTGTGTTCTATCGGGATTTAAACAGGGCTAGCCCTAAAGACGATTTTCCACTGCCGCATATCGACATCTTGGTTGACAACACAGCTCAGCACAAGGTATTTTCCTTCATGGATGGATTCTCGGGATACAACCAGATCAAAATGGCCCCCGAGGACATGGAGAAAACTACTTTTATCACGCAATGGGGTACCTTCTGCTACAAAGTGATGCCATTCAGACTGAAAAATGCAGGGGCAACTTATCAACGTGCCATGGTAGCTTTGTTTCATGATATGATACATCATGAGATCGAATTTTACGTAGACGACATGATAGCTCGATCACAGACAGAAGAAGAACACCTTGGTCATTTGCAAAACCTGTTTGCTAGGTTGAAGGAGTATAAGCTCAGACTGAACCCAAGCAAATGCACTTTTGGAGTTAGGTCTGGTAAACTTTTGGGATTTATTGTCAGCAACAAAGGCATTGAGGTTGATCCAGCTAAAGTGAAGGCTATACAAGAAATGCCTGCCCCCCGTACTGAAAAGGAGGTTAGAGGATTCTTGGGACGCTTGAACTATATTGCAAGGTTCATCTCTCACCTGACATCTACCTGTGAGCCTATTTTCAAACTGTTGAAGAAAGATCAGGTAGTTGAATGGAACAATGATTGTCAAGTTACTTTTGATAAAATCAAGGAGTATTTACTAGAACCTCCTATTTTGATGCCACTCGTCGAAGGAAGGCCGTTAATCATGTATCTGACTGTTTTGGATAACTCAATGAGATGTGTGTTGGGCCAACATGACGAGTCTGGCCGAAAAGAGCATGCCATTTATTACCTTAGCAAAAAGTTTACCGACTTTGAGACTCGCTACTCACTGCTCGAGAAAACTTGCTGCGCTTTGGTATGGGCTACTCGCCGGCTAAGGCAATATATGTTGACTCACACCACTTTGCTGATTTCCAAAATGGATCCGATCAAGTATATCTTCGAGAAGCCTGCTTTATCTGGAAGAATTGCTAGATGGAAAATGATCCTGACTGAGTATGATATCCAGTATACTACCCAAAAAGCTATAAATGGGAGTGTACTAGCCGACCATCTAGCTCATTAAGCCGTCGAAGATTACCAATCTATGAGATTCGACTTCCCTGACGAGGACATCATGACTTTGGACAACATCGAAGGTAACGGACCGTATGACGGACCTGAACAAGGATCCCGATGGACCCTGTACTTTGATGGTGCTTCAAATGCACTTGGCAACGGTATCGGTGCAGTACTCATTTCTCCGGAAGGTTGCCATACACCATTCACTGCCCGACTTTGTTTCAGTTGTACCAACAACATGGCCGAATATGAAGCTTGCATCTTTGGTCTCAAGGCTGCTATAGACTTGGGAATCAAATCTTTGGTCGTATTTGGGGACTCGACTTTGGTTATCAGTCAAGTCAAAGGAGAGTGGGACGCTAAACATCCTAATCTTATCCCATACAAAGTTGCCTCATTTCGAGCAGATTACTTTCGAGTACTTCCCGCGAGAAGAAAATCATCTAGCAGATGCTCTGGCTACAATGTCTTCCATGTTTAAACTCAACTGGGGTAACGAGGCTCCCCAAATTACCATCAAGCGAATGGACGAACCCACGCACTATCATGAGATTAATACCGAAGAAGTAGTGGAACAACCCTGGTTTCATGAAATCAAAAGGTATCTCCAGAATAAAGAATATCCTGAAGGAGCCTCCGTCAATGACAAAAAGTTCTTAAGGAGATTTGCTGCCATGTTCTTCCTAAGCAATGGCATCCTTTATAAGCGCAGCCATGATTGTGTTCTACTTTGTTGCATGGACAAAGCTGAAGCAGAGTTGATCATGACTGAGATACACAGTGGCACATTTGGCACCCACTTGAGCGAACATACAATGGCTAAAAAGATTCTAAGGGAAGGCTACTACCGGTCTACCATGAAAGTTGATTGTCACCAACATTCCCGGACTTGCCACAAGTGCCAAGTCTACGCCGACAAGGTACATATTCCTCCTGTTCCTCTCAACATTCTGACAGCTCCTTGGCCATTCGCAATGTGGGGCATTGACAAGATTGGAGAGATCAAGCCCACGACATCCAATGGACATCGCTTCATCTTGGTCGCTATTGATTATTTTACCAAGTGGGTCGAAGCAGCTTCCTTTGCCTCAGTTACAAAGAATGGGGTTGCCCTCTTTATCAAGCAGAACATCATATGCCGGTACGGTGTCCCCGACAGGATCATCACAGACAATGGTACGAATTTTAACAACACTATGATCACCGCTCTATGCGAACAGTTCAAGATCTATCATTACAATTCATCTCCCTATCGGCCGAAGATGAACGGTGTTGTTGAAGCCGCGAACAAAAATATCAAGAAGATCATTCAAAAGATGACATTCACCTACAAGGACTGGCATGAGATGTTACCGTTTTCTCTGCATGGATATCGTACCACGACACGTACTTCAATAGGGGCAACCCAATTTTCTTTAGTATACGGCATGGAAGTTGTCCTACCCATGGAAGTTCAGATTCCTTCCTTAAGGATTATGAAGGACGCTGGTCTGAGCGAAGACGATTGGATTCAGACCCAGCTTGATCAACTTAATTTGATCAACGAGAAGAGACTTACTGCTGTTTGTCATGGTTAGATGTATCAAAAATGCATGATCAAGGCTTTCAACAAGAAAGTCAGACGTCAGGTATATCAAGTCGGAGATCTTGTAATCAAGCGGATCATCTTGCCGCAAAGTGATCCCAGGGGCAAGTGGACTCCTAAGAGCATCTTTTCTAGTGGGGCAATGATTCTGACCACCATGGACGGTGACGATTTTCGGCACCCTGCGAACGCAGACATAGTCAAAAGATACTACGCATAAAACGACCCGACAAGTTGAAAACCCGAAAGGGCGACTTGGGCAAAAATGGGCATCCCGGTGAATCGAAAACCCGAAAGGGCGGTTCAGGCAAAAATTAGGGATAAAACAAAAAAAATATGTACACCCGGCAAGTTGAAAACCCGAAAGGGCGACTTGGGCAAAAAGGGGTTTCTCGGTGGATCGAAAACCCGAAAGGGCGGTCCAGGAAAAAGTTAGGGAATTAAAGCGTATGACAAGCTCCAAGCTTCTGATCAATCCAGTCATCAGCGGGCGAAGCAGCGAATGGACTAGATATTCAGAGTTGTGAAGGCTATAGCAGAATAGGAATCCCATGGAATTATTACACATAGCCATCTTTCTTTTGTATGAAATTTTTCAATTTTTACGATAACATTCTCTTACCAGGATGTCTGTCTCCTTTGTACAAAAATATTCACAAAAGTTAATACAAAAATACTTCAAAGTGCAGAAATTTGCTTGCCTTTCTTTTCTTTTTACACTTATGTTTTATTTGAAAACGTCCAATGTTTTGTTAAATAGGCATATGCATTTGAATATAATCACTGCTTACAAATAAAATGAATTTGAAAAAGGATAATTACTGATAGGTTGAAGGAGTAGGAAGAAATCTTTATGCCATTCCAGAAGAAATCCCCTACGATACATCATTCAGATCCTCAACAAAGCTAAAATTTGGAGTATATTTCCCCAGTGGAGTTAAGCTTCAAGATCCTCAACAGAACCAGTGCTTTCTAAAACTTGATTCACCAACGAAGTTAAGCTTCAAGATCCTCAACAGAACCAGTGCTTTCTAAAACTTGATTCCCCAGCTGAGTTAAGTTTCAAAATTCCCATCAAAGTTAAAGCGTCAAGATCCCCAGTGGAGCCCGAAAACCTTGAAAAATCCTATCCCCAGCGGAGCCAGAATAGTGAACATTCCCCCCACAGAGTTACCTTCCGAAAGATTGAAGATTCTCGGTCTCATTTCTCCAAGCCGAAGCCTCCAAGGTTTCAATTCCTCAGTAGAGATCATCAGAGTTTTCCTCATTCCCCAGGAAAGTCATGAAGGATTCTCACATCCCTGCAGAAGTTGTCAAAGGCTTTGTTAATCCCTACAAATTTCCAAGGATTTTCAATATCCAGCAGTGGTCCCAGGATTTCCCTTTCTCAGCAATCAGAGATCTTTAATCCCCAAGCAATCAGCAGTCAGCAAGGATTTCCCATCTTCAGTAATCAAAGATTTTTTGGAATCCCCAGCATTGGTCAAGGATTTACTTTCCCCGATAGCAATCAAAGATTTCATTATCTCCAGTTGTCAAGGATTTATTTTCTTCAGCAAGATAGCTGCTCAGTTTACAGGCACATCCATTACATTCATATATCATAAACATTGATGAAACACAATTCATTGCATCATACATATCATGCAACATAACTTTGTGTTTTAGCTAACATTTTACCCTTTTCAGGATAAGATTAAAAGGTTGTTGATAACAATTATTCAAATATAGTATGGATACACCCCAGACACAGCGGTCATTCTATTACGCATTCACAATTTCAAGTCAGATACAGTACAGATACACCCCAGACACGGCAGTCATTCTACTACTCATTCAGACTTCAGCAATCCGATACAGACTAGATACGCTCCAAACACGGCAGCCATTTTATCTCTCATTCAGATTCAACTATCAACCACAAGTTCAGATACGCTCCAGACACGGATTCCATTCTGGACCTTACACCAGTAGTTTGATTCTCCCCAGTGCAGTCGCCACGGAAGTCATCCTGTCACTTATTCAGATCCCAGTTACAGTCTCAGATATAATCCAGACACGGAAGTCATTCTTCTACTCATACAGATCTCAACTCCAGTTACAGTATCAGATATACTCCAGACACAGAAGTCATTCTGCTACTCATACAAATCTCAAATTCAGATACAATATAGACACACTCCAGACACGGTAGTCATTCTGATATTCATTCGAAGTTCAAATACAGTTACAGCTCAAATACGCTCCAAACACGGACTCCATTCCTTTTCTCATACAGACTCAGTCTCCAGATACAGTTCAAATGTATTCCAGACATGGATACCATTTTGATGATCATTCTTCTGACCTACCACATTGCAGTTCAATAAACACTCTTGTATGGCATCTTTAAGCCCATCTCCAGCAAGGTTCTACCATCTCCAAATGTCATCTTTAAGTCCATTACCTCAACAATATGTTGACGAGTGCAAATTTACGGGCACTCTAGTGTCCAATCCTCTTTTACCTTCGAGTCGCGAAAGGCAAACTTGCCAATCTAACTCTTCAGGTTCAAGAAGATTGAACAGGGGAAACTGTTGTACCACAAAATTTTCCCTCTCATTCCATCAACATTTTCTCAATCACAAGACTCTTGGAACTCAAGATCAAGCTAGGGTTTGCCCTGCTCAAGACACCTCCTTGCATTGTTGACCTAAATTAGGGTTTGAGTTTGCACAGGTATGTTTTGACCTACAATGCCCAAAGTGACTTTCATACTTCATATTGGACTCACAAGTTTGTCCATACCAAGTTTCAAGCCTTGATTCAAATTTTTGCCCAGTCAATTGGACAGTTGACCTATAAATCAACTATATTGGGGAAAAAGTCAACTATGGCCAATTGATAGTCAAACCTCATGAAATTTGACCCAAATCAACATTATGAACTCATATGAACCATCTGATCAAGTTTGGATCACAATTCCACAAGAAATTTGATCAGATCACCAAAAGGGCAAAATGGTCATTTTTAGGGTTTTGACTGCACAAAGGCAATTTTTTACTGTTTGACCTAGCCAATGGCAAATCAAGCTCACACATGGACTCAAGGACTCAATAACATTGTCTTGACCCATTCAACAAGTTCAAAAGATCTCAAATGCATAGGATTGACAGGTGAATTTTTCAGTCAACTGATCAAAATTTGACTATACACTAAAAAGTCAAACTTTGACTTTTTGGTCAAAATCAAGTGCCAAGAGTCATTTTTCACCAAGACATGTAAAATTATGAAACTTGTTCATCAAGAAACCCAAAAATGCAAATTAGGGTTTAAAATGGAAAATTTTCATAACTTAGAAATTTTCTAAGTTATGAAATTTCCATATTTTTTCCTAACTTTGTCCCATTTTTTCACCAAGATGAAATTGGATTCAAACAAAACTTGAAACATGAAAGTTGTAGTCCATCATAAAGTATACAACTTTGATTCTAAAAGTTTTCTCAAAAGAGGCTTGTATCTCAAGTTATGAGTTTTGGAACAAGGGTACCTAAAACTTTTAACTTAGAGAAATTTTGCCCTAATTTTGGCAGGATTTTGACCCATCTTCTAGGCCATTTTTCACATAGTTCCACTTGGAGTTTCAAGTTTCATTTCAAATATGGATTATATTACATGTTCCAAGCTTTCCAAATTGTCCAAGAACTCCTCAAACACCCTTGTGGTTAGAGAGAATCGAATGCTTGAAGTTGGCAAAAACTCACTTTGATCCATGGCCAATACATGTTCATACCAAATTGCAAATCTGATCTAGCTAGCTTGGTTCACAATTACAGGCCTCAAAACCAGTTTGTACTCCATAATTTAATGCATATCCATTGAGCCAAGGTATTGTCTTGGTCATTAGGGCATTATACACTAGATTAAGCCTTAAATGGAAAAAGTAACAATGTCATTTTTGCTTAAACTTAACTTTATGTCAAAACAAGATCCTTGAGGCATGGGGCCATATCTCTGAGGCAAGATCAAATCTACCAGTTCCAGTAACCAAGAGCAAAGTATGCAGCATGATATAGGACTGGTACAGGCCTGCATTGAACAGATAGACACTCTTGCTTCAAGGAGAAGAAAAGTAGCAAACCACAAGCCATCTCTCACATCTGTTAAAACCAACTTACACAAACATTGCAAACAAGTTTGATACCTCTTAACAAGCCAGAAACACGACCCATTTGCCTCTCAAAACTCCTAGTGCACAAATTCCCCATTTTCTTGCAAAACAGGGCCAGTTCTGCATTTTGCAAGCCAACTTCAAATTCCATCGTGCGTTTTGCCCAAAGATACTTCAAACACCTTCCAATCAACATACCTAAGCTATCCAGATCATCCATTCCTAGCTGTAACACCCTTAACACACATTGCCATTTTTGTTTCAAAGCTTTGCAGGTTGAGTTCCGTAGCACGATTCAGGCTACTTCAAAACAAGCCAATCATTGGAAAAGCTTCAGTGGACCTCAGGCAAGCTCAAAAAAAGCTCAAGCACCCTTGGAAGTTGCTGCATTGTCCAGCTCGAAGTCAACTGAAATAGGTATTTCATGAACTTCTATCTCTCTATTTAGGAATAGTTAGACTTAGGTTTGTGAATGAAAGATGTTGTATTCATAGCCCTAAAGCCATACATATGCTTAGTTTTCATTTATATTAATCGTGCTAGGAGAATTTCATCCATGAACTTTCTGAAAAAACTAGGTTAGAAATTAGGGCCAGAGAAATTCTCTTTGGTCTTTGAGAGTTAGCTTAAGTTTTTTATATGGTTGGATTCGTTGTTTGATGCTCTACAAGTTTCATGTTATGAGTTTTGTCAAAAAATGAAGGAATCAGGAGATAGCATTTGTGTACAGAAGCGCGCGTATTTTTGTTCAAAGGAAGAAGATGAAGTCTGATTGGGCTGGGCCTGATCATTTTTGCTTCTAACACCCCATTTTTCAGTTTACACCCCCCTGGCCCATTTATTTGTATATTTGTCATTTTGATATTTATATTTTTTATTCTGACTTTATTATTTTTTGTCCAAATATAAAAAATGCCAAAAAATTATTTTTTATATTTTTTATATTTATTTGATATTTATTTTTATTTTACTAGTATAAATATGTAAATAATTTGTTTTCTTTTATTAAAACTTAAAGAATAATGTAAAAAATATGTTCATTTTCATTTATTATTTTATTTATATTTAAAAACATTTTCTTGAATATACACATTTTTTTGTAAATAATTAATTTTTATTTTTATATATTTAATATGTTTAATATATATATATATATATATATATATATATATATATATATATATATATATATATATATATATATATATATATATATATATATATATATATATATATATATATATATATATATATATATATATATATATATATATATATATATATATATATATATATATATATATATATATATATATATATATATATATATATATATATATATATATATATATATATATATATATATATATATATATATATATATATATATATATATATATATATATATATATATATATATATATATATATATATATATATATATATATATATATTATTTTATTTTATTAAATGATTAAGACAAAAATACAAAATATTACATTTTCATTTTTATTAATATTTTACACTAAAAATATCATTTTTACAATATACTTTTATTTTTTGTATAAATCAATATATTATTGCATATAAATAATAAATAATACTATTCATTTAAAAATTAAGGTTTTTGCCCTAATTAATAAAATAATTAAATTTTGACCCTTTTTATTATTATTTACATTTCACATTAAAAAATACTTTTTACATACATAAAAACTTTTTGCGTAATACTTTTTATTTAACATTTATTTGTTGTATTTTATTTAATTATTGCACATTTAAATATTGTCTTATACATTCGATTTGGTTGTAATAATTTAGAATTTAATTTCTTGTCAAATACCCCCAATTCAAATTTGTACCCCCTCCCTATATTATGTTGTAATAGTGTAGGCTTTAAATTCTCGCACCTTTAAATGCTTTCAATTATGCCATGGTTAGACCTAGGGTTTGTATGCAAAAATCAAATAAACAAGTAGCTTGACCTAATTCAAAAGATAACCATGCATGAAAAAAACAAACACAATTCACACTTGCACCCCTAGGGTTCCAATCCACTTGTTGCCTTCAAAAAATGGACCATGGTTGCATGTCAAGTACTTTGGCAAAACAAAAACAAAATAAAAAGATCATAGTCCCTCGATGACGCTATCTGAGTTGCCTAAACAAAATGATCAAGTCCCTCAAGAAAATTGTCAAAAATACTTGACACAATTGCTATCATGGTCTGTACGATGACCCGCGCCCGTCCCGTTTAACATCCTAACACAAGGTTGTTCACCAAACACAATGGTGAAACAAAACTGTTAAAAGGGTTAAAAAACAAAAGAAAAATCTTTGAGTGAAATAGGGTAGATAGCTCTTAGTTACTTGATCAAGCTTGCAAAAACATCCTTGCTATTTTTCAAAACACACTTCACAACACAATTTCAAAACCCTACTTTCAAACATTGAAAACTTTTCAAAAGACAAAAATACCTTTGTATACATTCAAACAAGAATCATTACAAAGGTTGCCACAATGATGGCCTCTTTTCAAAACATCTTTCCAAATCACACACAAAGCACCATTTCAAACCATTGAAAAGCACCATTTCAAACAATTGAAAAGCAAAGCAAGTGATCTAAGAAAGTAACTCAGAGCCCATGGATAACCATGGATAGAAAGGGTGCTAATACCTTCCCTTTCTATAATCTACTCCCCGAATCCAAGAAAACATCTCAAAGGTCTTTCCTGTGCTTTTTGACCTTTCCTTAGGATAAAATAAAAATTCGGTGGCGACTCTTGCTAAACCGAAACATTTGCGAACACAAACGCAAAATCCCAAGTCAGTTCTCCCATCGTATCACAGAACTGGCGACTCTGCTGGGGAATAACTCTAAAAGTGGAGTAACCTTAGGGCTTAGATCACCCTTTGGATGATTATTGTTTGCTTTGATTGCTTTACATTTTGGTTCTCTTGTTTGGGCTTGAGATCCTCCACCCGGATTTGGGAAACATTCATAGGTAAATAGCAATATGTTGTGGAAACTTTGCGGGGTATACCGACACGGTTGAAGCAATAGCTATATTAGTGCGACATATTTTGAGTACCGGTAGCCTTTGAGTCAATCAAAGAGAATACGAGGCCGCTGAGTGATGTCATGAAGCACTAATGAACTCTTAGAACCTTACTTGACCATCTTGGACTTTTATTAGGGGTAGTGAGATGACCGGCTTTGGTGCAGTCCGAAGTTGGTAGATACTCGATACTACACTCATTAAGGGTTATTTTCATGGAATATTTTGGTCGCTAGTTAAGTGGCTAAACCAAAACAATGAACATAGAAAACAATCCAGTGATATTGAGCTCCTTAGAACCCAGTTACTATTTACAGGACAGGTTTGAGCCAACTAAACTCAAGAGGGTACTTACCTATGAAACCTCATGCAAGCCAGAAACTAGGGTTTTGTGTGACTTGTTTGTACATGTGTTTGTGCATACATCATGAACATCATAAAACATCATACGCATCCACTAACCATTTCAAGGGTTTGGATCTTCATCTTTGTTCTTGTTTTGTAGGTCATGGAATCTCTTCGCAGGAAAACAATTCAAGTCAACCTTGTGAGAATCCCTCCTCAACTCAAGGAGCTTACTTCAAGGATTCCAGAGAATTCTCTCTTCAGTGAAAGACATGGTAGACTCCTCAACTTGGTCAACACCAACATTGAAACATAGTGAAAGTTCTCTTCCAGTTCTTTGACCCCCTACGCCACTGTTTCACCTTCCCTGATTACCAGTTGGTTCCTACTTTGGAGGAATTTTATCAACTCTTGAGAATTCCTATTCTTAACCAACTACCCTACAACGGTACGGAAAAAGAACCAAAGCCTGAAGATGTTGCTCAAGCATTACACTTGCAACCATCTGACATCAAGGGGCATTGGGAAACCAGAAGTGGTGTCAAGGGCTTCTTGGCAAAGTTTCTGTTCGAGAAGGCACAAGACTGCTGGAATTCTCTTGATCTACAAGCCTTTGAAGAGATTGTGGCACTCCTCATCTATGGGTTGGTCTTGTTCCCAAACCCTGATCAGCTTATAGATGTGAATGCTGTCAAGATTTTCATGTCCAGGAATCCTATACCTACATTGCTTGGGGACATCCTACACTCATTTTACACATGAACAATGAGGAAAAGAGGTGTTCTCATGTGCTGTACTCATCTCATAGCAAGGTGGTTTATTTCTCACCTTCCATAATCAGTTCTGAAGAATGAGAAGGGTTTAAGATGGTCACAACGATTGATGACCCTCACACATTCTGATGTACATTGGTGTTCTCGGTCCAGAGAAAATGTCATCATCATTGATCGTTGTGGGGAATTCCCTAATGTACCACTACTTGGCATTAGGGGAGGCATCACCTACAACCCATGTCTAGCTTTGAGACAATTTGGATATGCTCAGAGGGATGGCCCTCATGACATGTTAATTCCGGACCTAGTTTTTTACTTCGACAATGATGCATAAGGACTTCGACAAAGGTTCATCAGAGCTTGGATGATGCCTAACAAGGTGGATAGTAAGATACTAGAGCACAAGAATTCCATCCCCCTTGAGCCTTACCTCAAGTGGGTACGAACCCGCTCCCAGAATCTTATGATGCCATACCCTCACATTCTCCCCTTGATCAAAGAGCCTGTTATGGAAGGAGAGGTTTCATCCACCATCCTACATCCTGACATGCCAACATCATGGGAAGAAATGAAAAAAAGTTGGATCCAACTCAAGGAAGAACGGGATACTTTTGAAGCCAGCTTCTATGCCAGTGAGAAGAAGGTTTTGGAGCTTACCCGCCGACTTCACGAGTAGGAAACTCTCAACACTTACATTGCGCCAAAGAGGATGCGCAATGTCTTTTTACATTAAGAATTTTGTAATATTTCGCCCATGGGGCACCTATGTACTAACAAATTTCTTCTTAATATGACGTGCGTTCTTTTTGTTTTCAACAAATTTGAATTTCTGAACCCTTGAATGCATAACATGAATGACATACCATTCATCATATGCATAAACAGGTCCTCACGCCAGGTTTCCTTATCTTTCTGCTGTTTATTTCAGCAAGATGGATTTGGAGCAGACGGTAAAGGATCTGCAGGCACAAAATTCACAGTTCTAGCAACTTCTCATGACCTTGGCAAAGGGTCAAGAAGACCTCAAAGTTTTGTTGGAGAAGAATAAAGAGAAAAAGAAAAAGAGACCTGGGGTGGCCACTTTTGGAAGAAGGTTTGAGAGCAATGCTATGAAGGTTCTTGAGTTCCCCTCAACGTCTGACAAAGGGGCCGGTAAAGGGAAAGGGACTACTGTGCCTTCTGAATCCGAGGCTGAAGAGGAGGAAGAGGAAGAAGACGAAGACTACTCCGAACAACAGTATCCACCAGCGGATGATAAATATAAGAACCTTGAAGATAGACTGGCAGCTATGGAGTTGCAGAGGGTGCCCGGATTAGATTTTGAAGAACTAGGGCTGGTAGCTGGGATTGTTATCCCTCCCAAGTTCAAGGTGCCAACATTTGCCAAGTATGACGGTCTGTCATGCCCAAAGATGCACCTGAGGTCGTATGTCAGAAAAATCCAACCCCACTCATCCGATAAAGACCTCTGGGTACACTTTTTCCAAGACAGCTTGTCTGGCACGTAGTTAGACTGGTTTTATCAACTCGAGAGATCAGAGGTTCACAATTGGGAAGACTTGGAAGCTGCTTTTTATCATCAGTATCAATACAATGCTGATTTGGCGCCCACTCATACTCAATTACAAAGTATGGGGATGGCTTCCAATGAAGGGTTTAAAGAGTACGCCCAGAAGTGGCGTGATCTGGCTGGAAGGGTGCAGCCACCGCTATCAGATAGGGAGTTAGTTGACATGTTTCTGGGGACCCTGTCTGGCCCCTTCTTCAATCATCTGATTGGAAGTTCTTCCACAGGATTTACTAAACTGATTTTGACCGGCGAAAGTGTTGAGGTCGGTATTAAGAGTGGAAGGATTCAAAAGGATACTTCCGCATCCACGGCTGTTAAGAAACCCTTCCCAGCCAAGAAGGAAGCATCTGCTGTGTATTCTCAGAAGGGACAGGGAAGAACTGAGTGCCGGCCGACTGTAGGGGCTGTGATGATTCAAAACTCGTCAAATGATCAACCTCGTAACAATCAGTCGAGACCTAATCAACAACGGGTGGAAAGGCCACAACGGCAATTCACCCGCATCAACATGACGCCCTCTCAGGTACTTCCTCATTTGTTGAAGCTGAATCTGACCAGTTTGAAGGAAGCGCCAAAGAACCCTAACACCTCCTCTCCATACTACCACTCCAATGCCAAGTGTGCTTACCATTCCGATAGTGCTGGGCACGATACCAATAATTGTTGGGCGCTTAAGAATAAAATCCAGGATCTGATTGATGCTAAGGAAGTAGAATTTGATACTCCTGAGAAGCCCAATGTTATATCTGCTCCGATGCCCAAGAACGGCCACAATATTCATGATGTTATGGAGGACACTCATGTTACTGATGTTGTTGACCTGCTGACGCCGTTACTTGTGATTAAAGAAAATTTGTTGAGAGCCGGGATCTTTCTTGGTTGTGGTAAAGACTATTATTTTTGTTTGAACATACGAGGTGATTGCCCAATGTTAAAGTCAGGTGTCCAACGCCTGATGGATACCCAAGAGATACTTTTCCAGAAAACCCCTGTTGATACCTTCAATCCTGTTACTCCTGATACTTTTGCTACTTCAACCAACGATATTGCAATTATAACCATTTCCGACAATCCTCCCAAGGCTTGCAAAAGGCCTGTCAGGATTACACCCAACTCTGAATGTGTACCATTAAAGATCACCATGCCGGGACCTGTCCCGTACCAATCCAGCAAAACGATACCATGGAACTATGGGGGAGAAATCTTCTACCATGGTATCAAACAAATCGAAACAGTCCAAGAGATTTCTGAAGAAGAAAGCCCTGATATAGAGAACATTGTGGGTACAAGCAAGATAACCCGTAGCGGCCGGATCTTTTCTCCAGAGATTGCTCCCCCTCGAGCAGTTTTCGGACCCTTGAAAGCTTCTGTACCTGTTGGACCATCTGTGCAAGGCCCAGTGATTGAAGAATTGGATACTCCTGAAGTAAGACCATCTGCTGATACTACCGACAATGGTAAGGGGATACTAGAAGTTCTTGTCAGGATGAAGGCTCATGTTGTGGTTATCCCCGAAACCACTCAGAAAGAAATGGATGAAATCTTGAAAATAATCAGAAAAAGTGACTACGATGTTGTGGAACAGTTAGGGCAGACCCCTTCTAAAATTTCAATGTTGGCTCTTCTGCTCTGTTCTGAGGCCCATGCTAAGGCCCTAACCAAATTCTTGAAGGCGGCACATGTACCCCAAGATACTTTGGCTGACCAGTTCCAAGAATGTGTGGCCAGTCTTACTGCTGATAATGGCCTTGGCTTTTCCGATGCTGACTTAACTCCCAAAGGAAGAAAACACAACAACACACTACATGTCTCAGTTGAATGCAGGGGAACCACCCTCTCCCATGTCTTAGTTGATACTGGTTCTTCCTTGAATGTGTTGCCGAAGAAAGCCTTAGACTGTTTGGATTGCGAAGGGCTGACTCTCAAACCTAGTAACATCGTTGTTAGGGCTTTTGATGGTTCCAAAAGAATGGTTCATGGAGAGGTTGATATTCCTATCAAAGTAGGCACAGAAGTTTTCAACTCCATCTTCTATGTGATGGACATCCGTCCGTCATATTCGTGTTTGCTAGGGAGACCGTGGATCCATTATGCCGGGGCATTACCTCCTCTTTGCACCAAATGCTGAAATATCATGTTAAGGGTAAGATTATAACATTGCACGGCGAGGAAGAATACATGATAAGTCATCTCAATTCCTTCCGCTATGTGGAGTTGGATGGATAGTTCATCGAAACGCCTTTCCAGCATTTCGAGGAAGTGTCTCCTGAGGTAGCAGTGGCGAAGACAATGGTTGAGGTGCCTATCATTCCCAAGCATGTATCTAGGATGGCATCTCTCAAGGACGCAGAGGCGGTGATCAAAGAAGGGAAGAGTACAATATGGGGACAATTGCCTGACTTTCCCCATAAGACAGGAAAGTTTGGTTTAGGGTTTACTGCTGCAGGACAAAAGGCTATGCGTCGCTCCAAGGTTGGAGGACCACCCGTCAAGATCTCACACCATGGAATCAATGATGTAGAAGATGAAGATGAAGAGAGCCACTTTGAAGATTGGATCTTTCCGACCGTCGAAGGGGGTTTGAGCAACTGGGAAGCAAAGGATTTTGTTCCCATCACCTTTATCAACCAGTAATTTTATCTTTGAACAATTTCCCATTTTTATGGTCAGTAATAACTAAAACAATTCGCACACTATTTTCACCTCATGCCTTGCCCAGGGCATGTAGGTCTATTTGTAAGGGCTTGATTTTCTTCATAATCATATGCCATGTTTTAATGAATCATTGGACGTTTTTCATCTATAAAATGTTCATTTTCTTTCCTTTTGCATTTTTGTTTGTTTAAGGATGGCTATCCCTTACACACACCCACACTCACAAATGCAGGTACCCATCCACCCCGGATTCCATGGGTGACTATTCTGCTTTAGCCTTCGATAACTCTGAAGATTTGGTCAATCATGCTGAGTATGAAATTGACGAAGATTGTGAAGTTCCAGGAGAGTTAGCCAGACTTTTGCAACAAGAAGAGAGGGTTATTCTACCTCATGAAGAGTTGCTAGAAACCATCAACTTGGGAACAGAGGAAGACAGGAAAGAAGTAAAAGTGGGTGCCAACCTGGAACCAAGTGTCAAGGAGCGCTTGGTGCAGTTGTTGAACGAATATGTTGAAATCTTCGCCTGATCTTATCAAGACATGCCAGGGTTAGACACAGATATTGTGGTTCACCGTCTCCCTACAAGAGAAGACTCTCCACCGATCAAGCAAAAGGTCCGCCGAATGAGGCCTGACATGTCTGAGAAAATCAAGGCTGAAGTAATGAAGCAATTCAACGCTGGCTTTCTGGCCGTTACCTCATATCCACAATGGGTTTCTAACATCGTGCCCGTGCCTAAGAAGGACGGAAAAGTCAGAATGTGTGTGGACTATCAGGATTTAAACAGGGCTAGCCCTAAAGACAATTTTCCACTGCCGCATATCGACATCTTGGTTGAAAACACAGCTCAGCACAAGGTATTTTCCTTCATGGATGGATTCTCGGGATACAACCAGATCAAAATGGCCCCCGAGGACATGGAGAAAACTACTTTTATCATGCAATGGGGTACCTTCTGCTACAAAGTGATGCCATTCAGACTGAAGAATGCAGGGGCAACTTATCAACGCGCCATGGTAGCTTTGTTTCATGATATGATACATTATAAGATCGAATTTTACATAGACGACATGATAGCTCGATCACAGACAAAAGAAGAACACCTTGGTCATTTGCAAAAGCTATTTTCCAGGTTGAAGGAGTATAAGCTCAGACTGAACCCAAGCAAATTCACTTTTGGAGTTAGGTCTGGTAAACTTTTGGGATTTATTGTCAGCAACAAAGGCATTGAGCTTGATCCAACTAAAGTGAAGGCTATACAAGAAATTCCTGCCCCCCGTACTGAAAAGGAGGTTAGAGGATTCTTGGGACGCTTGAACTATATTGCGAGGTTCATCTCTCACCTGACATCTACCTGTGAGCCAATTTTCAAACTGTTGAAGAAAGATCAGGTAGTTGAATGGAACAATGATTGTCAAGTTGCTTTTGATAAAATCAAGGAGTATTTACTAGAACCTCCTATTTTGATGCCACCCGTCGAAGGAAGGCCGTTAATCATGTATCTGACTATTTTGGATAACTCAATGGGGTGTGTGATGGGCCAACATGACGAGTCTGGCCGAAAAGAGCATGCCATTTATTACCTTAGCAAAAAGTTTACCGACTGTGAGACTCGCTACTCACTGCTCGAGAAAACTTGCTGCGCTTTGGTATAGGTTGCTCGCCGGCTAAGGCAGTATATGTTGACTCACACCACTTTGCTGATTTCCAAAATGGATCTGATCAAGTATATCTTCGAGAAGCCTGCTTTATCTGGAAGAATCGCTAGATGGCAAATGATCCTGACTGAGTATGATATCCAGTATACTACCCAAAAAGCTATAAATGGGAGTGTACTAGCCGACCATCTAGCTTATCAAGCCATCGAAGATTACCAATCTATGAGATTCGACTTCCCTGACGAGGACATCATGACTTTGGACAACATCGAAGGTAACAGATCGTATGACGGACCTGAACAAGGATCCCGATGGACCCTGTACTTTGATGGTGCTTCAAATGCACTTGGCAACGGTATTGGTGCGATACTCATTTCTCCGGAAGGTTGCCATACACCCTTCACTTCCCGACTTTGTTTCAGTTGTACCAACAACATGGCCGAATATGAAGGTTGTATCTTTGGTCTCAAGGCTGCTATAGACTTGGGAATCAAATCTTTTGTCGTATTTGGGGACTCGGCTTTGGTTATCAGTCAAGTCAAAGGAGAGTGGGACACTAAACATCCTAATCTTATCCCATACAAAGAACATGTCCTGACGTTGTTGCCTCATTTCGAGCAGATTACTTTCGAGCACTTCCCGCGAGAAGAAAATTAGCTAGCAGATGCTCTGGCTACAATGTCTTCCATGTTTAAACTCAACTGGGGTAACGAGGCTCCCCAAATTACCATCGAGCGAATGGACGAACCTGCACACATTCATGAGATTAATACCGAAGAAGTAGTGGAACAACCCTGGTTTCATGAAATCAAAAGGTATCTCCAGACTAGAGAATATCCTGAAGGAGCCTCTGTCAATGACAAAAAGTTCTTAAGGAGATTTACTGCCAAGTTCTTCCTAAGCAATGGCATCCTTTATAAGCGAAGCCATGATTGTGTTCTACTTCGTTGCATGGACAAAGCTGAAGCAGAGTTGATCATGACTGAGATACACAGTGGCACATTTGGCACCCACTTGAGCGGACATACGATGGCTAAAAAGATTCTAAGGGCAGGCTACTACTGGTCTACCATGAAAGCTGATTGTCACCAACATTCCCGTACTTGCCACAAGTGCCAAGTCTACGCCGACAAGGTACATATTCCTCCTGTTCCTCTCAACGTTCTGACAGCTCCTTGGCCATTCGCAATGTGGGGCATTGACATGATTGGAGAGATCAAGCCCACGGCATCCAATGGACATCGCTTCATCTTGGTCGCTATTGATTATTTTACCAAGTGGGTCGAAGCAGCTTTCTTTGCCTCAGTTATAAAGAATGTGGTTGCCCGCTTTATCAAGCAGAACCTCATATGCCGGTACGGTGTCCTCGACAGGATCATCACAGACAATGGTACGAATTTGAACAACACTATGATCACCGCTCTTTGCGAACAGTTCAAGATCTATCATCACAATTCATCTCCCTATCGGCCGAAGATGAATGGTGCTGTTGAAGCCGCGAACAAAAATATCAAGAAGATCATTCAAAAGATGACAGTCACCTACAAGGACTGGCATGAGATGTTACCGTTTGCTCTGCATGGATATCGTACCACGGCACATACTTCAACAGGGGCAACCCTATTTTCTTTAGTATATGGCATGGAAGTTGTGCTACCCATGGAAGTTCAGATTCCTTCCTTAAGGATTATGAAGGACGCTGGTCTGAGCAAAGACGATTGGATTCAGACCCGGCTTGATCAACTTAATTTGATCGACGAGAAGAGACTTACTGCTGTTTGTCATGGTCAGACGTATCAAAAACGCATGATCAAGGCTTTCAACAAGAAAGTCAGACGTCAGGTATATCAAGTCGGAGATCTTGTAATCAAGCGGATCATTTTACCGCAAAGTGATCCCAGGGGCAAGTGGACTCCTACTTACGAAGGACCATTTGTGATTAAGAGCATCTTTTCTGGTGGGGCAATGATTCTGACCACCATGGACGGTGACGATTTGCCGCACCCTGCGAACGTAGACATAGTCAAAAGATACTACGCATAAAATGACCCGACAAGTTGAAAACCCGAAAGGGCGACTTGGGCAAAAATGGGCATCCCGGTGAATCGAAAACCCGAAAGGGAGGTTCAGGCAAAAATTAGGGATAAAACAAAAAAAAATCTATACACCCGGCAAGTTGAAAACCCGAAAGGGCGACTTAGGCAAAAAGGGGTTTCCCGGTGGATCGAAAACCCGAAAGGGAGGTCCAGGCAAAAGTTAGCGAATTAAAGCGTATGAATATGTCTCGTTGGATCACTTTAAGAAAAATCTCTTCACCAACAAGCTCCAAGCTTCTGATCAATCCAGTCATCAGCGGGCGAAGCAGCGAATGGACTAGATATTCAGAGTTGTGAAGGCTATAGCAGAATAGGAATCCCATGGAATTATTACACATATCCATCTTTATTTTGTATAAAATTTTTCAATTTTTACGACAACATTCTCTTACCAGGATGTCTGTCTCCTTTGTACAAAAATATTCACAAAAGTTAATACCAAAATACTTCAAAGTGCAGAAATTTGCTTGCCTTTCTTTTCTTTTTACACTTATGTTTTATTTGAAAACGTCCAATGTTTTGTTAAATAGGCATATGCATTTGAATATAATCACTGCTTACAAATAAAACAAATTTGAAAAAGGATAATTACTGATAGGTTGAAGGAGTAGGAAGAAATCTTCATGCCATTCCAAAAGAAATCCCTTACGATACATCATTCAGATCCTCAACAAAGCTAAAATTTGGAGTATATTTCCCCAGCGGAGTTAAGCTTCAAGATCCTCAACAGAACCAGTGCTTTCTAAAACTTGATTCCCCAACGGAGTTAAGCTTCAAGATCCTCAACAGAACCAGTGCTTTCTAAAACTTGATTCCCCAGCTGAGTTAAGTTTCAAAATTCCCATCAAAGTTAAAGCGTCAAGATCCCCAGTGGAGCTCGAAAACCCTGAAAAATCCTATCCCCAGCGGAGCCAGAATAGTGAACATTTCCCCCACAGAGTTACCTACCGAAAGATTGAAGATTCTCGGTCTCATTTCTCCAAGCTGAAGCCTCCAAGGTTTCAATTCCTCAGTAGAGATCATCAGAGTTTTCCTCATTCCCCAGGAAAGTCATGAAGGTTTCTCACATCCCTGCAGGAGTTGTCAAAGGCTTTGTTAATCCCCACAAATTGCCGAGGATTTTCAATCTCCAGCAGTGGTCCTAGGATTTCCCTTTCTCAGCAATCAGAGATCTTTAATCCCCAAGCAGTCAGCAGGTATTTCCCATCTTCAGTAATCAAAGATTTTTTGGAATCCCCAGCATTGGTCAAGGATTTACTTTCCCCAACAGCAATCAAAGATTTCATTATCTCCAGTTGTCAAGGATTTATTTTCCTCAGCAAGACAACTGCTCAGTTTATAGGCACATCCATTACATTCATATATCATAAACATTGATTAAACACAATTCATTGCATCATACATATCATGCAACATAACTTTGTGTTTTAGCTAACATTTTACCCTTTTCAGGATAAGATTAAAAGGTTGTTGATAACAATTATTCAGATACAGTATGGATACACCCCAGACACGGCAGTCATTCTATTACTCATTCACAATTTCAAGTCAGATACAGTACAGATACACCCCAGACACGGCGGTCATTCTACTACTCATTTAGACTTCAGCAACCCGATACAGACTAGATACGCTCCAAACACGGCAGCCATTCTATCTCTCATTCAGATTCAACTATCAACCACAAGTTCAGATACGCTCCAGACACGGATGCCATTCTGGACCTTACACCAGTAGTTTGATTCTCCCCAGTGCAGTCGCCACGGAAGTCATCCTGTCACTTATTCAGATCCCAGTTACAGTCTCAGATATACTCCAGACACGGAAGTCATTTTGCTACTCATACAGATCTCAACTCCAGTTACAGTCTCAGATATACTCTAGACACGGAAGTCATTCTGCTACTCATACAGATCTCAAATTCAGATACAATACAGACACACTCCAGACACGGTAGTCATTCTGATATTCATTCGAAGTTCAAATACAGTTATAGCTCAAATACGCTCCAAACACAGACTCCATTCCTTTTCTCATACAGACTCAGTCTCCAGATACAGTTCAAATGCATTCCAGACACGGATACCATTTTGATGATCATTCTTCTGACCTACCACATTGCAGTTCAATAAACACTCTTGGATGGCATCTTTAAGCCCATCTCCAGCAAGGTTCTACCATCTCCAAATGGCATCTTTAAGCCCATTCCCTCAACAATATGTTGACGAGTGCAAATTTACGGGCACTCTAGTGTCCAATCCTCTTTTACCTTCGAGTCGCAAAAGGCAAACTTGCCAATCTAACTCTTCAGGTTCAAGAAGATTGAACAGGGGCAACTGTTTTACCCAAAAATTTCCCCTCTCATTCCATCAACATTTTCTCAATCACAAGACTCTTGGAACTCAAGATCAAGCTAGGGTTAGCCCTGCTCAAGACACCTCCTTGCACTGTTGACCTAAATTAGGGTTTGAGTTTGCACAGGGATGTTTTGACCTACAATTCCCAAAGTGACTTTCATACTTCATATTGGACTCACAAGTTTGTCCATACCAAGTTTCAAGCCTTGATTCAAATTTTTGCCCAATCAATTGGACAGTTGACCTAGAAATCAGATGTATTGGGGAAAAGTCAACTGTGGCCAATTGACAGTCAAACCTCATGAAATTTGACCCACATCAACATTATGAACTCATATGAACCATCTGATCAAGTTTGGATAACAATTCCACAAGAAATTTTATCAGATCACCAAAAGGGCAAAATGGTCATTTTTAGGGTTTTGATTGCACAAAGGCAATTTTTGACTGTTTGACCTAGCCAATGGAAAATAAAGCTCACACATAGACTCAAGGACTCAATGACATTGCCTTGACCCATTCAACAAGTTCAAAAGATCTCAAATGCATAGGATTGACAGATGAATTTTTCAGTCAACTGATCAAAATTTGACTGTACACAGAAAAGTCAAACTTTGACTTTTTGGTCAAAATCAAGTGCCAAGAGTCATTTTTCACCAAGACATGTCAAATTATGAAACTTGTTCATCGAGAAACCCAAAAATGCAAATTAGGGTTTAAAATGGAAAATTTTCATAACTTAGAAATTTTCTAAGTTATGAAATTTTCTTATTTTTTCCTAACTTTGTCCCATTTTTCACCAAGATGAAATTGGATTCAAACAAAACTTGCAACATGAAAGTTGTAGTCCATCACAAAGTCTACAACTTTTATTCACAAAGTTTTCTGAAAAGAGGCTTGTATCTCAAGTTATGATTTTTGGAACAAGGGTACTTAAAACTTTTAACTTAGAGAAATTTTGCCCTAATTTAGGCACGATTTTGACCCATCTTCTTGGCCATTTTTCACATAGTTCCACTTGGAGTTTCAAGTTGCATTTCAAAGATGGATTATATTACATGTTCCAAGCTTTCCAAATTGTCCAAGAAATCCTCAAACACCCTTGTGGTTAGAGAGAATCGAATGCTTGAAGTTGGCAAAAACTCACTTTGATCCATGGCCAATACATGTTCATACCAAATTGCAAATCTGATCTAGCTAGCTTGGCTCACAATTACAGACCTCAAAACCAATTTGTACTCCATAATTTAATGCATATCCATTGAGCCAAGGTATTGTCTTGGTCATTAGGGCATTATACACTAGATTAAGCCTTAAATGGAAAAAGTAACAATGTCATTTTTGTTTAAACTTCACTTTATGTCAAAACAAGTACCTTGAGGCATGGGGCCATATCTCTGAGGCAAGATCAAATCTACCAGTTCCAGTAACCAAGAGAAAAGTATGCAGCATGATATAGGACTGGTACAGGCTTGCATTGAACAGATAGACACTCTTGCTTCGAGGAGAAGAAAAGTAGCAAACCACAAGCCATCTCTCACATATGTTAAAACCAACTTACACAAACATTGCAAACAAGTTTGATACCTCCTAACAAGCCAGAAACACGACCCATTTTCCTCTCAAAACTCCTAGTGCACAAATTCCCCATTTTCTTGCAAAACAGGGCCAGTTTTGCATTTTGCAAGCCAACTTCAAATTCCCTCGTGTGTTTTGCCCAAAGATACTTCAAACACCTTCCAATCAACATACCTAAGCTATCCAGATCATCCATTGCTAGTTGTAACACCCTTAACACACATTGCCATTTTTGTTTCAAAGCTTAGCAGGTTGAGTTTTGTAGCACGATTCAGGCTACTTCAAAACAAGCCAAGCATTGGAAAAGCTTCAGTGGACCTCAGGCAAGCTCAAAAGAAGCTCAAGAACCCTTGGAAGTTGTTGCATTGTCCAGCTCGAAGTCAACTGAAACAGGTATTTCATGAACTTCTATCTCTCTATTTAGGAATAGTTAGACTTAGGTTTGTGAATGAAAGATTTTGTATTCATAGCCCTGAAGCCATACATATGCTTAGTTTTCATTTATATTAATCGTGCTAGGAGAATTTCATCCATGAACTTTCTGAAAAAAATAGGTTAGAAATTAGGGCCAGAGAAATTCTCTTTGGTCTTTGAGAGTTAGCTTAAGTTTTTTATATGGTTGGATTCGTTGTTTGATGCTCTACAAGTTTCATGTTATGAGTTTTGTCAAAAAATCAAGGAATAAGGAGATAGCATTTGTGTACAGAAGCACGCGTATTTTTGTTCAAAGGAAGAAGATGAAGTCTGATTGGGCTGGGCCTGATCATTTTTGCTTCTAACACCCCATTTTTCAGTTTACACCCCCCTGGCCCATTTATTTGTATATTTGTCATTTTTATATTTATATTTTTTATTCTGACTTTATTATTTTTTGTCCAAATATAAAAAATGCCAAAAAAATATTTTTTATATTTTTCATATTTATTTGATATTTATTTTTATTTTACTAGTATAAATATGTAAATAATTTGTTTTCTTTTATTAAAACTTAAAGAATAATGTAAAAAATATGTTCATTTTGATTTATTATTTTATTTATATTTAAAAACATTTTCTTGAATATACACATTTTTTTGTAAATAATTAATTTTTTTTTATATATTTAATATGTTTATATATATATATATATATATATATATATATATATATATATATATATATATATATATATATATATATATATATATATATATATATATATATATATATATATATATATATATATATATATATATATATATATATATATATATATATATATATATATATATATATATATATATATATATATATATATATATATATATATATATATATATATATATATATATATATATATATATATATATATATATATATATATATTATTTTATTAAATCATTAAGACAAAAATACAAAATATTACATTTTCATTTTTATTAATATTTTACACTAAAAATATCATTTTTACAATATACTTTTATTTTTTGTATAAATCAATATATTATTGCATATAAATAATAAATAATACTATTCATTTAAAAATTAGGGTTTTTGCCCTAATTAATAAAATAATTAAAATTGACCCTTTTTATTATTATTTACATTTCACATTAAAAAATACTTTTTACATACATACAAACTTTTTGCATAATACATTTTATTTAACATTTATTTGTTGTATTTTATTTAATTATTGCACATTTAAATATTGTCTTATACATTCGATTTGGTTGTAATAATTTAGAATTTAATTTCTTGTCAAATACCCCCAATTCAAATTTGTACCCCCTCCCTATATTATGTTGTAATAGTGTAGGCTTTAAATTCTCGCACCTTTAAATGCTTTCAATTATGCCATGGTTAGACCTAGAGTTTGTATGCAAAAATCAAATTAACAAGTAGCTTGACCTAATTCAAAAGATAATCATGCATGAAAAAAACAAACACAATGCACACTTGCACCCCTAGGGTTTCAATCCACTTGTTGCCTTCAAAAAATGGACCACGGTTGCATGTCAAGTACTTTGGAAAAACAAAAACAAAACAAAAAGATCATAGTCCCTCGATGACGCTATCTGAGTTGCCTAAACAAAATGATCAAGTCCCTCAAGAAAATTGCCAAAAATACTTGACACAATTGATATCATGGTCTGTACGATGACTCGCGCCCATTCCGTTTAACATCCTAACACAAGGTTGTTCACCAAATACAATGGTGAAACAACACTGTTAAAAGGGTTAAAAAACATAAGAAAAATCTTTGAGTTAAATAGGGTAGATAGCTCTTAGTTACTTGATCAAGCTTGCAAAAACATCCTTGCTATTTTTCAAAACACACTTCACAACACAATTTCAAAACCCTACTTTCAAACATTGAAAACTTTTCAAAAGACAAAAACACCTTTGTATACATTCAAACAAGAATCATTACAAAGGTTGCCACAATGATGATCTCTTTTCAAAACATCTTTCCAAATCACACACAAAGCACCATTTCAAACCATTGAAAAGCACCATTTCAAACAATTGAAAAGCAAAGCAAGTCATCTAAGCAAGTAACTAAGAGCCCATGGATAACCATGGATAGAAAGGGTGCTAATACCTTCCCTTTCTATAATCTACTCCCCGAATCCAAGAAAACATCTCAAAGGTCTTTCCTGTGCTTTTTGACCTTTCCTTAGGATAAAATAAAAAGTCAGTGGTGACTCTTGCTAAACCGAAACATTTGCGAACACAAACGCAAAATCCCAAGTCAGTTCTCCCACCGTATCACACAAAGCAAGTGATCTAAAACAAGTAACTAAGAGCCCATGGAAAACCATGGATGAAAAGGGTGCTAGCACCTTCCCTTTTTATAATCTACCCCCCGAACCCAAAAAAAATCTCAAAGGTCTTTCCTGTGCTTTTTTATCTTTCCTTTTGGATAAAATAAAAGTCGATGGCGACTCTTGCTAACCGCGACATTTGCAAACACAAACGCAATACCTCAAGTCAGTTCTCCCACCGCATCACAAGGTGCATCTTGGGTGTCTTCTGGAAGATGCTGAAAACATCAGTGTCGAAGAAGCGTTATGAGACAAGAAGTGGAAAAGTGCCATGGACGAAGAGATTAGAGCAATCGAACGCAACAATACTTGGGAGCTAGTCGAATTACCAAAAGGTAGTCAACCCATTGGTGTAAAGTGGGTATTCAAGAAAAATATGAATGCTCAAGGAGAAATTGAAAGATTCAAAGCACGGCTGGTTGCGAAGGGATACAAACAGAAAGCAGGAATTGACTATGACGAAGTGTTTGCGCCTGTTGCAAGAATGGAGACAATTCGATTACTCATTTCTCAAGCTGCTCAATTCAAATGGCCAGTATTTCAAATGGATGTCAAGACAACATTTTTGAATCGTGTGATCGAAGAAGAAATCTATGTCGAACAACCACTTGGATATATGAGAATTGGAGAAGAGAAGAAGGTGTTGAAACTGAAGAAATCGTTGTATGGACTGAAGCAAGCACCTAGGGCATGGAACACAAGTATTAACACATATTTCAAAGAGAATGGGTTCGAGCAATGTCCTTATGAACCCGCCCTCTATGTGAAGAAAAATTGAAGTAATTTATTACTTGTTGCTCTCTATGTTGATGATCTTATCTTTCTAGGCAGTGATGTTCAGATGATCGAAGATTTCAAGAGCACCATGACAAGCGAATTTGAAATGACAAACTTAGGTCTGATGAGATTCTTTCTGGGTCTGAAGGTTCGACAAGAAGAAGATGGAATCTTTATCTCGCAAGAAAAATATGCAAAAGAAATCCTAGAAAAATATAAAATGAAGAATTGCAATCCAACTTCGACGCCAATGGAACCAGGTACAAAACTGTCAAAGTTTGATAGAGGAGAACGGGTTGAAGGAATAAAATATCGAAGCTTGGTAGGTAGCCTTCGATATCTCACATGCACAAGGCCAGACATTTCACTAAGTGTTGGCGTGCTAAGTCGATTCATGGAGGAGCCAGTACACACACATTGGAAGGCGCTCAAACGAATTCTAAGATACATCCAAGGAACAACATCACTAGGAATGTTTTTATTCAAAAACAGAAGACTACAAGTTAGTTGGTTATTCTGACAGTGACTGGTGCGGAGACATAGACGATCAAAAGAGCACCTCTGGATATGTATTTTTCATGGGAAACACAGCATTTACTTGGCTATCAAAGAAGAAACCTATAGTAACACTTTCGACGTGTAAAGCTGAATATATGGCAGCATCCTGGTGCGTCTGTCATGCAGTATGGCTCAGAAGGTTGATAAGAAAGATGGAGCTAAAACAGGAAGGTCCAACAATAATATAAGTGGACAATAAATCAACTATCGAATTGGCAAAGAATCCAGTGAATCATGAATGAAGTAAACACATTGATGTTCGATTTCATTTCATTCGTGAACATGTGAAGGAGGTGTGATCGGTGGAAATAGAGCTGACTGTTTAAAGCTGGTTTCGCGAAATGTCGCGGTAAGCAAGAGTCGCCACCGTCTTTTATGTTCTCCAACAAGGAAAGGACAAAAGCACATCAAAATTCCTTTTCGAGATATTTCTCGGGTTCGGGAGGTAGATTATAGAAAGGGAAGGTGTTAGCACCCTTTCTATCCATGGTTATCCATGGGCTCTTAGGTACTTGCTCTTATGTTTTCAAAATGTTTTTTGCTTTTCAAGTGTGTGTGGGTTTTGAAAAAGTTCGTTTGGAAAACTTCTAAGTAACTCTTGTATCAGTCCTCAAGAGTGTATGAAGTGTTTTGTTTGAAAACTTTTAGAAAGTGTAGGTGTGAAAAGTTGTTTTGTTTATTTGAAAAGAGCAAGTACCCATGAGATCTACCTACTCTAAGGAATTAGGCTGTGTAAGAGTCCTTTAAACAGTGTTATCCCACTATTGAGAAGTAGGAAGCACCGTCGTCAGAGGTATTCGGGTCAATTCGATTATAGGGACATGTGTGGTCACCAAAGCAATGGTAGGACGCCTTAGAGGTAACCCTAATGTCCTAGATCCTTTTTATCCGAGGCAACCGTTTCGAGGCAACTGGATCTTTAGACAGGAGGGCAACCTCTAAAACACCCTATACTTGACGACCACGTTCGAGGCAACCAGTGAGGCATACCCTAAGAGTGGCATGTGCATGTGTGTTGTTTCAGTTCATGTTTATCTGGTACATGTCATTTGTGAGCCACGGATTGGTTTTATTTGGCATTCATTCTTGCATGCATATTAGAAGTTAAGAGTGCGGAAAATAAATTGCGGAAATTTCAATCTACACTATTACAAGGCGCGGGTCTATACATCGCCAAAAACAAAAACCCGTTTTAGAAAAAATGCGAGAAAGTAAATAAAGCGGTAAATCCTAATTAACTATTACATTCCGGAAACAGTTACATAATAATCAAAAATAGAATTAACAATAAATGTGCGCAAAGAAATTAAATCAGGACGTCCTTAGGGTTTTTGACCCTTTTGAGAAATAAAGAAATTGTGGTTTGTCCTTTTTTGCAATTAATTAAAGTTAAACCTAATACTAATTAATTACTTAATTATTTACAAGAAAAATGTTTTTGTGTTTTTAATGAAAATAAAAAGAAAAAGGAATTAAAATTAAAAGTTAATGAAACCTAATTCTAAGTTTATTTTATTTATTATAAAAAAGGTTAAAGTTAATCTAATTTAACTAATTAAATTAATTTACATTTTATTTACAAAATAAATTACTAATTGTGAAAATAATAAATAATAATTACAATATTAGTTTCTGATTTTTATATGAAAAATATTTAATTTATGAATTAATAATAATTATAATAATTAAAAGAATTAAAAGGAAAAGAAAATAAAAAGAAAAATGAACTAGGGGGGTTTGATCCAATTCTGGAGGTTTGTCTGGAAATTTAGGCCCAATATCAATTCAAGCCTATTGACTTTCCTGATCAGATGCGCACTCGTTAACTGGAGAATACAGTGTTCATCACCTTTTGGCTCTTGGATTGATGATCATAGCCACTTGGCATGTGGAACGCTGAAGGTTCATGGTGGAACATTATTGTGAAGCTGCATAGGAACGTGTTAGACAAAATAATATTGAGATTTGGGTGGACCTGGGAATCGAACCCAGGTCCCAACAATTGCCAGACACATCCTCAACCACTCAGCCATTGCATTGCATTTGTTATAATAATAAGCAATTAAAATAATAAATGATACAATAACATATGCTGAGAATAAACACGCGCGCGCCATTTATTTGAATAGACCAACCATGTTGAGACACGCAGTCACCTTCTTCGTTTCATCTGCAAAAATAAAACAAGATAGCGGGGGTTTTAAACCCCCTCAAAATACAAATGCCAAAAATAGCGATTAGGCGTGTGCATTATATAAATAGGGCGCGAGGTGTCCAACAAATTCGTCTTGTCATTCTGAGTTCAACCATGGGTATTATTGGTTCTAATTTTACTTATGCTGAAAAGCCCCATTTGAGAGCTTCAAAAACCCTAGATTTCTCTAATGGTGGATTCTGATTCAGGGCGCAATAATCAAATTAAATCATACCAATAGCTTCAGAATGGTCCTATTAACACAAATCCATCCAAAAAAGAGGTTAAAAATGCATGAATAATGATGTGCAATTATGGAAAATAAACCAAGCCGTGTGACTTGTTCTGGACGATTCTGATAGCTTCAAGGCTCGTTTTTTATTGCAATAGATTCCTGGCAATTTCAGCAATGCGTTTGAATCACTTTTAGGCTTTGAATTGTGCTTGAATAATGAATTCAGTTTTCAAATTCTCCTTCAATTTTTGAATTTTGTTTATGGCTCTGTAGCAGCTTTTCCACGTGCCTTCAATTAGGTTTAGACTGTGTGTATATATGAGAAAGGAATTAGGTCATTAGCTGGCCTTGATCCATGCCCATGAGAGAATTAGTCTTGGGTTTTTTATCATTAACAAACTTTCCCTTTTTTTTAAGCAAAACCAAGACTTGGTGTACAACATAACCCTAGCATGAGTTAGTGAGCTGGCACATGATGTATGGGAGCTATTCAAATCCAAAAGACACTATTCCATTGGTTTTTAAATTTTATTTGAATTATTATGGATTTAAAATGAATTAAATCAATAAAAATTAAATTAAATAGAAAAATAAATGTTTGATCTTGAAATTAATCATGGGACACGTGTGTGGCATGACAAGGCTGAATCAAATGGAAGAAAGTGGGCCCTTTTGTCAAAAATTGAAGTTTCAAGGATAGTTGACTTTTGCCATTTCACAATAATTTCCCAACTTCTCCAATGCATATCTTGCTCAATTTTGATCATATGAACATGTTCTTGGACATTTTGGAAAGGTCTTGAAGTCCTCTAACCAATGCCGTTGGTCCCATGTAATTTTGATTTACCAATCTCAAGTTATGGTCTTTGACTTAAAATGCCTTTTTGTTGACTTTTGAAAATGACCTATAATGTAGAAATTGATAACTTTTTGTGAGAGCATTTCTTGGACTTGGAATATGAAGATGAGTTGTAGGAAATGTCATCCACTTAAAAATGAGCATTGGATGGGATTTTTCTGATGAACCATGAGAAAGTTATGCCTTGGTCAAGTTACAGTTGACTTTTCAGCTGTCCAAAAATGGAAACTTTTGCATCTTGATGATTTTTGAGCCATTCTTGTGGAATCATGATCAAAACTTGATCAAATGATGATTGTGGCTTAAAAATTATATGTTGACCAAAAATTTTGACTTTTGACTGCCAAATGACCATTTTACCCCTATAGTTGATTGTGAGGCAATTAGGGCTTTTAACTGTGCAACTTAATGCTGTGAGCTTTGAGACTTGACATGTAGATGCTTGGCAATGTGTATAGGCATACGAGGCTTGAATGAGCCATTGAAAACCTCAGATTCCTTGCAAGAAACAAAACCCTAATTTTGACTGGCTTAGGAGGATGTTTGACTGTGCAACCCCTTGAGAAGTTTTGAGCCATTTGAGGATTGATCTTGACAAATATTGAAGAATATGGGAGGGCAAATTTTGGGGTACAACAGGAGGGAAGTGTCGAATTAAGGCATGTAGCAAGCAGAAACCAAGCAGTGGATATTTTCACAAAACCACTATCAAAAGAGATCTTCGACAGAGGCAAGAAGATGATAGGAATGCTGGATGGAAGAAACATTTAAGTTTACAGAGGAATTTTGTTAAATAAACTTTAAATGTCATTAGTAATAAGTTTCATATTAAATATGGTAGTAGGAAGGACAAAAGTTAGTAAGTTATGATAGTTTTATTAGTAGCAATTATATTTTTAGAATTGTAAAAGTCATTAGGTCTATATAAAGACCAATAATGTATTTTATTTATCAAGAGCAATATACAGAAGTAATCAAAACGAAGTCTGATTATTTATAACATTATCATGTTTAAAACCGTTAGATAAATCTTGCAGAATTTAAAATACTATACTAAAGTTATTGTTTGAGTAAGAACTAGACCTTTTGGTTCAGAAAACTATACCTCCTGCAATTATCATGACTAGAAACTGTATTACCATGAGATATCATTTTCATGAACAGTTAATACCTTGTGCAGTTTATTTGAATAAATAACTTTGTTACTATAAGAATTTGATGTTAGAATGGGAAAAGAATAAAGAAATAAACAGTTTTAATTTAGATTTTGGAATGACTTTGTCCCTATAATTCTGTAGTTTACTTCTTTTTTTTTTGAATTGGCTTTATTTGTTTGTAGTTTACTTAACTTTTTCAAAGACTAGTACGTACAAGGATAAAAATGGTTTGTAGTTTCATCGTATACACCATAACTTCATATGGTTTATGAGAAATGGTGGAGTTGTTTTTACAGATAAAAAATGGTTGGTGAGATCAGGTATAAACCAGAAATGGAGTTGAGAGGTAAAGAAATTCATGGTTTATGTGTCACTGTTCAGATTAGAACAATGATGTGAGAAGTTCAGAAATGTTGAGTTTAGTTTACATGAAAGTTGAACTAAGGGAATATGAAGAGTAAGAGATATGTTTGAATGGTGTTGTAGGGTGTTTCACAGTGGAAGTTGTTACTGGCAAGAAAGAAAGTGAGATAGAGGTTACAGTTTTGGTGTAGTGTTATAGTGGAACTATGCATAAAGTCCCGCATTGTTTTATATAAACACAAGTTTAGTGATTATAAAACAAAAACCCACTTTTACTACCAAAAGAAAGCATGCTAAGAGCATGATTATCGGTGTTCTTTGAGAGTTCCTACACATTTATTAAAGAAATTGTATCAATAATAAATGGATATTTCACTTTTTTTATGAGTTACATGGATATTTGAGAATTGTAGATGGGTTGTTTAAAAAATTGAGAAGTGTGAAATAATATAAAAAATTATGTGGGTCCGCTCTAAGAGTATACAATCCGTTGTTAATTTAGGCCAATTGTAATCTATTAATGATTAATTTGTAAATAAATTACATTACTACATTACATAAAAAAAAGTTAAAAATAAATAAACAAATAATAATTATACAGATGGATTTTTAAAATTTAAAAGTAATTAACAGTAATTAAAAATTACACCTAGACTGTCATGTTATTAGGAAAATGAAATTTAGACCCAAACAATATGTACTTAATGAGACGTCACGGAAAGAGAAAAGTGTGATAGTACTTGAAAAAACACTTTGACACTCAAGTCAATAATTGACTGAGGTAAGAATCATAATGTTTTAGGGTTTTTACTAGTGTGTACTTGATTTGCACCACTAGAAAAACAACTATTAACGCCAGATGTAAGCAGACGCTAAAAGCGTAAAAATCGACACTAAAATGGATTTAGCATCAAATTTAGCATCGGTGCCAAGCCTTGGATAAAACATGTGAAGCTATTGCGTAGCGTCGACGGTAAAACAACCAAGGCTAGTTAGTCTCAACTAAATCGAGGCTAAGTAGATGCTACATTATTCAAAAGATGAAAAGTCAACAAATAAGTGTAGCATCGCCCAAGCTGACTCTATAGTCAACAAAGAAAAGTCAACAACTACTAGTAGTGTCGGCCTAACAGACTATAGTCAACAAATAAAAGTCAATAAATATGGACCTATATAAGAAATTATTGGTCCTATTTGTGTAACCGTCACTGCTGTTGTCAAACCAACTGTTGATGGCATTGTTTCACTAACTGTTGTTATAACCGTATTTCTATTGCCAGGAATTGGTGGAGGCATTTCTCCACTAGACTGATTAGCCATTCTCCTATTTCCTCTCTTGGGTATGTATTCGTTGGTAGTTGTTTTGCAACTTCTCAATAACATACAACACTCTTTGAGAGAAAGGAAATTAATTAAAGCATTTATGATAAAAATTGTTTTTATCAAAGTTTGTAAAAAAATAAGAAAACTTAACAACGTCCCACTGGGCATGCCAATTTATTTACCGTGAAAATTGGTAAACAACCGCTGATCTTCCAAAAAAGATTATTTTGGTTATTTGCAGGATCGATCAATTTGATCCTAGGACATATGCTAAGTGTTTCGTGAGTTTGGATAGGTTTTAAATGAAAAGGTTCGACATAATACTAAGAGTGAAGGCAGGATGGAGATAGAACTTGGTAAAAACATAGTAAAGGCAGGATGAAGGTAAAAAACTTGATAAAATTGCAAGCAAAGTTACAAGTAAAGTGCAAGATAAAGTAAAGTTGCAGTAATTTAAAAGGGTTGTGATGGTAAAGTTTGCAGAATGTTAAACGACAAGGATTATAAAGAAATGTAAAGGTTTAACTGTAATTAAAATATGGTAATTCAACGTACATTCTCAAAATTCTTTCTCACACAGCGGGTACTTGAATAAATTTGAGTGGCTTGTACTAATAAGTTGAACACACGAAATTTTACACAAATTTCCTATATTTATACTAGTAGTAAAAAGCCGTCGAACGGTTTCTTCGATCCAGGATGAGGACAAGTGTCCTCTGCATGTCCTTCGGTCCCTATCTTCATGCCACGTTGCTTTTCCTAACTGCCAAGTGAACTGCTTTTCCCTCCTTTCTTCGAATTCAAATTCACTTGCTTGCTGATACAAGAACCTTTTAGTCGAACACCACAAGACCTCTCAGTCGAAGACCACCTTTAACTTAGAAAATTCTCTAAGTGTTTTCTCCTTCTTAGCAAAGAATACTTTGACACCACCCCTTTTATAGACTCTTCTATCAAAATGTTATCTTCAGCTTAGATTTCTTCAATCTATTTTTAGCCAATAAGGCCAATATATGTGGGTGTCGAATTTAGGAGCTAACAGCCATAAATAAAAAAATAAAAAATACACTACTTTATCCATCGATTTTCAACAAAACCGAGGTAATAGCTCATAAAGATTAAATAATTAAAAGATGATAAAATATATAGTTGTTGGGATTGAAAGACGTGTCCCTCTGACTACTTTATTCCTCGGTTTTAAGTGAAATCGAGGTAATAGGTCATAAAATTTTATAAATTATAAGATGATAAAATATAATTGTTGAGATTTGAAGACGTGTCATCTAAATACTTTACCCCTCAGTTTTTCAGTAAAATCGGGGTAATAAATCATTCAAAAATTCAAAAAAAAATTAAAAGATGTTAAAAGAAGCCCACTCCTCTTTCGGGGGAGGATTTTACAGATCCAAAAGAAGTCTCTATCCATCCAAAAGATCTTCACTAATCGTGTTTATAGTGAAAGATGATGAAGAACTTGGTATGGGGAACTTTGAAGAATCTTTTGGAAAGAGATTCAAGGTTGTTTCCATCTTAGCATATCAATTGAAGTGATTGAGATTTTGGATCAGAGAAGATTTGATTGAACTAGGGAATACTTGATCAAATCAAAGATCCAAATATAGAAATTCATAGGAATCAATAGTCGGTTTTCACATACAACATCAATGTTATGTGTTGGAACCAAAATTGTTGGTGAAAATCCTCAATGTAAGGCTCAAGATGCTCTGATGCAGTTGTGCGAGATGAACATATAAGATTTGCACTACAATGTTCAAAACAGTTATAAAATAATGGAGATAGAGCGAGTTATGAAAGATAAATATATTTTTTGCTCCATAGAAGATATTTATGTAGTGGACGATTTTAGGTTTTACTTACGTCGAACCTAATGTTAGCCCAAAACGTAAATTGTTTTAGATTATATTATTCTTAAATTCTTGTATATAGTATAAACTATTTAAGTAATATTTATCCACCGTATGTATTCCACTTTTTGAATATTTAAGTTTAACATTTATACTATAAAATTGGTCTTAAGTTGCACTAACATATCATATGAGTGGTAAACATGCATGTCCGTTCTGTTTAGACTCGTATCACAAAAATTTGTATAAAAATTTAGTATGACAGAACAACCGTAGTTAAGAATACATATTTAAAATCTTAAGTGCGGGTGGAACGGAACAAACTTGTAAGCAATACTACACTTTTTAAACGTAAGAAAAATTGTTAATATCCACCCAAACAAAAGTCTGTAAAAGATTATATGAGATGGAACAAACACAATATACACCGTTTTAAACCCCTTTTACCTCCTCTACTCCCACAAGCCAAAGGATCCGAATCTTCACCCTAAAGACCAAAATCTAACTTATTCTCTCAAGTTGAAATAGCAACCCCACACGGTGCAGCAACCGTTCAATTTAAATATGTTTGTCACAATGTTTATAAACTTTTAAAAGTTGGCACTAGCCAATGGATTTGATTGGATTAACTAGTTAGATACTTAGATGTTTTCTTTATGATATGTATAAATCAATATGAATTGTGTTATTTAGTACGAATAAATTGAAGAAGAAATATTAAAATAGACATATGTCATTATTTTAGGAAAAATTTTAATTTATTTTAAATTTAATTTTTATTTTAATAGAGATCATGAAGATAATAATGATAATGAATGGTCGAGATTATTCTTCTGTTTATTGTTTTTAATTTTTTGTTAACAATAAACATTTTTCAATAAATATATAATTTAATAATCAATTTATTGAAGTTATGTCAGTTATAAGATCAACTATTGAAAAAGCCATTCATTATAAAAAAAGTCATTATAATAAAAAAGCTTTCACTAGTTTGACTTGTATAATCTCGCCCACCATAATTGATCAAAATAATTCATGACTTTTCTTACACGCTTTTAACCGGAATCATTCTGCGTATATTAAATGAGGTAGATAAATATAATCATTTATTCATTAAAAAAACATAAAATTTAAGACTTGGAATTAATCAACCATTTCTATATGGGGATTAAGGACGAGGCAGCCCCGTCCTTGTCCTTCCCAAATTCTTCATCTGCAAGCTCTCCATGTTTCTCCTTGCAGTAAATGTACAACACCGTAAGAACCACAATATTACAAAGCGAAACCGTAGCAATTATTGGAGAAATCACTAAAATTAGTACCAAGCTATAACGAGTTATCCACACCAACACCAATTGCAATGACCCAAACAAGAAAGAGATTGACAAGATCAACCTCTTCATTCCTCTCACCAATTTCCAACTTCTTCTCAATGGTTCAAAACCCCAAACTGATTCCACCACCACGATAGCTTTCACTAAGCTCAAGTTAATTAACAAATACACCACAAGAGGGAGTAAAACAAGCATTAAAACCATGTAAATAAACATAGGGTGAGTTGCGAGGTTGATATCTCCAAGATAAGTTATGAGAATCAAGACAACTCCAATCAGAAGTGTTAGGAGGAAAAAGATGAAGAAGATGATGACGAATGTAACGATGTCGGTGGCGAGTAACGGGAAGAAGGAAGTGGAGATAGATTTGATGGCTTCTTTGAGTTTAATGGGTTGATTAAAATAGAAGTGGTAGACGCTGTAAGTGATGGAGATAAAGGCTCCGTGTGACAAGATTGAAGAGAAAAGGAGGAAGAGGAGAGACAAGGAGGTGATGTTGGTAGGGTTTGTGGGGGGTTGTTGTTGTTGAAGGTGTTTGAGAACGAGGTTGTAGACGAGGGAAAAGAAAGAGAGAGGTAGGAGGAAGATGAGGGAGAGAGTGAGGTAGTGACGAGGTTGAGTATATATTATGCGTTTGGATTCGGAGAGAACATCCCAGATTTTTGGAGCCATGGTCATCATGGTAGTAAAAGCTAGGTGAAGAAGAGATTATTGATGCAGAAGAAGTGGGATTGATGTGGATCTATATATAATGAGTTTTGTGGACTTATTCATCTTCTTATCTAGTTATTTTCATTTTCAGATGATAATAAATATGATGACAAGGACCTCTTACATAGACATCCTATTAAAATATTTTAGAATGACAAAGGCAAAACTAATTTAAAAGTGATTTGGCGGGATACATTTGTACATATTGTAACAAATATTTATATTTTAAAATGAAAATTTTCTTTCTTCAATTGAGTTACTCTTATTGTATTAACATGGTATTAGAATTTAATGAGACCTCGTGACCAATTTCTTCTCCATCTCTGTTTAGATTCATGAACATTTCTTCTTCTTCTTTGTTCAAATTCTTCAATTGATTCTTCTTCTCTGTTAAGATTCTTGAATTGATTTTTCGTTTTTCATGGATCACCTTTGATAATCGGGGCAATGCAGATTGTGTTGATTTCGAAGATCAAGGAGAAATTCATTGATGGTACATTTCTCAACCAGTTGCATTCAATTCTCTTTTTGCTCAATAGATTCGCTACAACATTATGGTTCTTTCATGGATTTGGCATTTATTTTCTTATTCGGTTGTGAAGTCCGTGCTATGGATTGATATTGCATCTGGTGTTTGGAAGAACCTTCAAATAAGGTTTTTGCATAGCGGTATTTTTCACATCTCCGATATTCAAAAGCTTTATCGTTTCCGCCAAGGTAATCTTGATGTCTTTGAATATTTTCCTCAATTGAAAGTGTTCTGGGATGAACTCAAAAACTATCGCCCCTTCCTCGTTGTAATTCTTCTTTTGCTTGTTCTTGTGGTGTTGTTAATTATGCTAAAATTTATCGTGAACAATATTATATGATGCAGTTCTTGAAAGGCCTCAATTAGCATTTTGCGCATTCTAAGTCTCAGATGATAATGATGAATCCAATTCCTGACATTGATAAGGGATTCTCCCTAGTTATTCAACAAGAACATGAATTGAATTCGAGCATCTCTATAGAATCTATCGAATCCACAGTTGTTGTGCCACACGCCAGTTGTTGTGCCATATGTCAATGCACGAAATTAAACAAAGGGAAATGATCTCAATCTTCTAAAGGAGTTAACAGGGTATGTACTCATTGTAAAAGATTTAGTCATACAGTGGACACATGTTTCTTAAAACCTGGATATCCATCAAGTTATAAACAAAGCAAAAGAGCTCATCTATTATAGCCAAAATTCTTCTCAAGCTCAAGCTAACAATGCTTTAATCAATGGTCATGCTGCTTTAGAAGGTTTATCATGCTCCCTTTCTGGTTTTACTCAAGAAGAGTTTCAAAGCATTTGTGCACTGCTTCAACAATTAAATCCTGATCCTTTTGCAAACACAATCATTACTTCTCCCTTTGTCATGAACTCTCACTCCTCCACAAGCATTGGTAAGAATACTCGTATGTGGATTTTAGACACAGGTTCCCCTAATCGCATCACCTTTAACCTTGACTTTTTCACTTTATATCATAGTAATGTCCCTATTTTGGTGTCCTTACGTGATGGCTCTCACATGACTGCATGTATTTCTGGCAGTATTGCTATTTCACCTACCATCACCATATACAATGTTTTATATATTCCAACCTTTCATGTAAATCTAATACCCGTTACTAAATTGACTAGTAACAATGATTCTCTTTGAATTTTCCCTCCAACCCATATCATATTTTGCATAAGTATTTGCAGCAAACGATTGCTACAACTATATTACAAAGAGGTCTTTATGTGATAGATCATAGTGGTGTTTCCTTTACTTGTAATTATGTTATTTCAAATTCTTATGAAATTTGGCATTTAAGATTAAGCCATATTTCTCATTTTGGCATGCAAACCTTAGCTAAATAGTATCCTCTCATTCCTTGTAAAAATAACACGAATCCTGTTATTCTTGCCGTTATAAAAAAAACAAACTTTCCTTTTTACACAACATTACTCATACTTATGCACTGTTTGCACTTATACATGCTGATTTGTGGGGCCCTTTTTTCATTGAATCTATTCTAGGTCATAAGTATTTCCTTACATTAGTAAATGACTTTTCAAGATTCATATGGGTTGTATTTCTTAAAACTAAATCCAAAACAAAGCATTGTTCATTTCATTGCATCGGTAGAAAATTAATTCAACACTACCCTGCAATGTTTTAGATCTGATAATGGTTCAAGATTTTTATCCTTCAATGAATTTTTTTTCTTTCTAAAGGCATTTGTCATCAAAAGTTTTGCGTGGAACCCTCCCCCCCCCCCCCCCCCCCCCAACAAAATGGTGTGATGGAACGAAAGCATCAACATATATCGAATGTAGCTAGAGCCATAACATTTCATTCTAATATTCCATTAAACTTGTGGAATTAAGTTTTCAGCATGTTGTTCACTTGATCAATAAAATCCCTAGTCCCTTACTCAAATCTAAGTTCCCTTATGAGATTATGTTTAAGACATTCCCGGTTCTTATTCACTTGAAAATATTTGGCTTTCTTTGTTTTGCCACAACACTCCAAGCCCATTGAACTTAATATGAGCCTAGAGCTAGAAAAGCAATATTCATAGGTTTTAAAGATGGCACCAAAGAATACATCTTCTATGACCTTAAGCCTCAAGAGTTTTTTGTGTCGTGAAATGTGTTTTTCTATGGAAAAAAATTTCCTTTTAAAAGTATCAGCGCAAATCCTCTAGTGTGTTTCCTTAAACCAATGGACATTTATGAGTTTCTTGATTATGATTCACCATCAAGCTCTATTCTGATTCACATGCCATTGAAACTACTTTGGTACCTGCTAGTTCCAACCCGTTTCCTGCTAATGTTTACTCTAGTTCCTTGATCCCTTAACCTCTTGGACCACACAACTCTAATCTCAACCCACCTAATCATATCATTATTGATATATGTTATTTCTCTGAAATTATGATTGACATGAATTTTGGTAAAACTAACTTTACAGCAACATGTTGAACATGTTTCAATTTTCTGTTTGGACATGTCGAAAGGGATGTCCTAACTAGAAGTATAGGACATCAGGTCGCTATAGCTGACAGTCTGGATTCAATTGTTGTGATTTTATTACTGAATATTTAGAGAATATTTAGTAATCCTATGTGGCATCCAAGATTGATAAATCAAAGATATTATGTTAGTTTTTCAAGATATTCAAACTTTCTAATTATTGAAATATTTCAGAAAACAAATGATTGAAGCCCTATTTTCTTGGAGAAGTTTTTGTATACTTTGTGCAGCCTCTTTGCTGTGTTTTTGAATCCCAAATCCAATTGGTAAAAAGGTTATAAATAGAAGTGTTTGTACGAATCAATTGCACAATCAAAGAGTTTAACAACCTGCTAATAAAATGTAAATGATATATATATATATATATATATATATATATATATATATATATATATATATATATATATATATATATATATATATATATATATATATATATATATATATATATATATATATATATATATATATATATATATATATATATATATATATATATATATATATATATATATATATATATATATATATATATATATATAGAGAGAGAGAGAGAGAGAGAGAGAGAGAGAGAGAGAGAGAGAGAGAGAGAGAGAGAGAGAGCGACACAAGGATTTGTTTAGGCATTTCACCAACCGTCCTAGCTATGGTTATGTCTGCATTGAGATAAGAATTATTACTATGCAAAAAGTTGTTTACAAGAGAAATGTAGCAATCCAACCCTATAAACCCTATGTTTGATGTTGATCCTAACAATTTCTCTTCCCTTGATCTGAGTTTGATCAAGTTACCCAACAATAACAATTTGATCCACTATCTCACGCTACTCCTTTTCAAGAAACCACTGTTATTCAAAGCTCTTCAATCTGCTGAATCCAAATTGCAAATTGTTGTCACCCAAGATTTCCAAACTATGACTGCAACTTCACCATTAGATGTTTTGCATGATGTCAAAACTAGGAAAACTTAACATTTTTGTATATAGGATGGTATATATGTGTCATATGGTGTACCCATGCATTAGAGGTCTTAGGAATCATTCAAAACTACTTTGAAATTGGTCTCAATCATGAAAAATCAGTTTATGCACAAAAAACAGGTTTATGTGTCGGCCCATACGATCTATGTATCAGCACGTGTGCTTCAATACTAAAGCCTGCAACACATGCATCATTTGTGCTTTAAAACACATGCTTATGCGCCGGACTATATGATCTATTCATCGGCACATGTATTGAATTATTAAAGCTTGTAGCTGTTGTTTTGCATGTGTCAGCCTATACGACTTTCAAACCGGCACATATTGTTTTGTCGATCAACTTTTCATAATTTTTTCATTCTGAAACTTCCCTCTTTTGTCTACAAAGTTTCACAACTATAAATACATAATTTATGCATCATTCTAACTTGATGAAACTATAAACACTTACCATTATTTCTCTTCACCTTCAACCTCCAACCTATGCATATACACTAACAAATCACATAAAATACTCTTTTGTCAGGGTGCCATCTAGGCGAGGTTTGATAACATTCAATTAGGTTTTTGTGTAACCGAGAATATTGGGTTAAAAATTATGGGGGGTTTCATCCGGAAAAACCTAGGGTTTATCCTCCAAGATATTTAGTAGATTTGGGGGTTTAGTACAAGACTTTCCAAATAGGATTATGGCCAAGTGAAATCTTTGGAGTTAGGTTAACCCAAAGGAGTAACGAGAGAATGACGAAATAAATTGGAAGTTCTTGTGTTCAATAGGTTCAATTGATAATGCGTGAAGAGATTTAGAGTTAGGGTAACCCAAAGAAGTGGAAAGATTCAATAAATCAATTGGGAACTATTGTGTCTTGGTCTTGTTGAAGATCAAAAGAAGAGAAGGGGTTGAATCAACAACAAGCGGTTAGGGTTTGTAGGATTTCTCTTTGAACACTTCTCTTGTAATCATACTTTTTGCAAAGTAAAATTTTTATCTCAATTCCAAAATGGAATTTAGGGGAGACGTATCAATAGCAATGACAAATGGTGAACTTCCTAAACAAATCCTTGTGTTTCTCTCTCTTATCTCTTTACTCACTATATTTTTCATTACGTAATTTGTTGAATTTCATTGTTTGATCGACCGACTAGTAAGAATTTTGATGTGATTGTTATTATTTAAATTGGTTTGTTGATTAGCTTATAATCACTTTGATTATAAGTGTTTTTTCATATCAACAAAACTCAAAGGAAAATTTTGAAAATTCATTCGCATATTATGTGTTTGACAAATTGCATTGTTCTATATTTTTGCTTAATTACATTGGACATAGGTTCCTAGTAAATTGTGATAAACGAGTAACTCTCATTTACTTTTTATATACAATTGTTGAATGTATTGTTTGATCTATCGATTCATATAGAATTTTTCTTTGATTATTAAAGTTTAAATTTCTTTGTTGATTAGTGTTGTACCCCAAAATTTGCCCTCTCATTTCTCAAGGATTCTCTCACAAGATCTTCCATGACATCAAGTTTGCAGCATTGATACATCAATTTAGGTTTAGAATTGGCATAAGGGAAAAATGGTCAATTGCACACTGAAAAGTAAAACTTTGACTTTTGAATCAAAATCAAGTTTCAAGAATTATATTTCATCAAGATATGTTAAAATATGAAGTTTGTTTCATTAAGAAAGTCAAAAGTCAAATTATGTTGAAAGAGTTAAAATTCTAAATATTTAGAAATTTTTCTTTAGGAAAGATGATAAGTTCAGAACTTCTAGCCAGATTTTCACCATGATGCAAGCTGATTCTGGAAGAACTTCTGACATAAGAGTTGTATATTTCAATGAGATCTAAAACATTGCGGAACAAAACTTCTCATGGAAATGCTGGGATTTCAAGTTATAAATCCTTGAAGACACGTCCATGAAACTGAAATACTCAGTAAATTCTGGGCATTTCCAAGACAGATTCCAGTTAGAACTTCTGGGCCAGTTTTCAGGTAGGTTTAATCAGAATTTTAAAGAGTAATTCAAAGAAGATCTACAAAGAGTGTTACAAGCTTTCTGGAAAGTCTGAGAACTCCTTTAGAACATGCTGGAGCGGGAAGATTCAAAGATCAGAAGTTGGATGTTCGTTCTAAGTTACGTTGATGCTGAACTTCTGATCCAGATTAAGCTATGATGTATAATCTCATTTTGCAGGATTCTGTTTTGACAAATCTCATCATTATTTATTGCTCACACCCGCTTTTGAGTCTTTATTCAAAGGATTTCCCCACGTGTGGCATAGAAGTACCATTGTTGTCCCTGAAAAAGAAAACTTTTGTACAAGTTTATGTTAGGCCCATGCTTTGCTTTTGCTTCTGAGGTTACTTTTCCTTAATTCATGCTTACAAATCCAGCTTAAGCGCGACTAAAGCTACTAACCACCTGTTGTACCCCAAAATTTGCCCTCCCATATTCTTCAAGAATTGCCAAGTCTAAGCTTCAAAATCTCCCCAAGGGTTGCACAGTGTAAGGGCCTCCTAACAGTCAAAATTAGGGTTTTGGTTCTGACAAAGAAAATGAAGTTTCCAAGGGTCCAATCAAGTCCCACATGCCTACAAATATGGTCAAGCATCCTCATACCAAGTTTCAAGACTTACAGCTCAAAATTGCACAGTCAAAAACCCTAATTGCACTACAGTCAACTGTAGGGGCAAAATGGTCATTTGACAGTCAAAAGTTCAAATTTTTGGTCAACATCTATTTTTGAAGCCACAAACATCATTTGATCAATGCTTGATTATGATTCTCAAAGCTTGGCTCAAAAAGTCTCAAGATGCAAAAGTTTCTATATTTGGACAGTTGAAAAAGTCAACTGTAACTTGACCAAGGCATAACTTTCACATGGATTATCAGAAAAATTCCATCCAAAGCTCATTTTGAAGATAAAGACATTTCCTACAACTCCTCTTCACACTTCAAGTCCAAGAAATGCTCTCACAAAAAGTTATCAATTTCAACATTATAGGTCATTTTCAAAAGTCAACAAAAAGGGACTTTAAGTCAAAGGCCATAACTTGAGATTGGTAAATCAAAATGACATGGGACCAAAGACATTGGTTAGAGGACTCAAGTACCTTTCCAAAATGTCCAAGAACATGAGCAAATATTAAAAATTGAGCAAGTTATGCCTTGTGGAAGTTGGGAAATTTTTGGATATTTTGAAAAGTCAACATTGATTCAAATGACCTAAAATTGCTAATGGGCCTCTTTTTCTTCCACAATTCATCATCCAAGGCATGTGCACGACCATGTGTCCCAAAGGGAAGTTTTTATCATTTTTTATTTATTTATTTGGATTTTTAATCATTAATAATTCATTTAATTAAAATAAATAGGTAAAAAATACTAAACCTAACTTTTTGAATCTTTTTGTGCATAAAATAATCTCAAGATTTTGTGTATAATCAGATTTGGAAAGTATCTTGGTGATTGAACATGATTTGGACTAAGTTTGCATGAAAAAGATTGAAAAAATAATAGCATGAAAAATCAAATATTGTATCATCAATTTAAGGATTCTTTGATCAATTGTCTTAACCTAAATCATTCACCTATACATACTAATGCTAACCCTCGTGCCCAGGACCTGAAAGCTGCGCCCAAAAGCCATAACCAAGTTGACATTTTTTCAAGAAAATTCTGAAACTGAAATCATCATTGCAAAGGTTTTCAAGCCAAAACAACCATTCTATCACATTCCTGGGACATCAAGGAAAGCTCCTGGATCAAAATCACTATCTCTAACGCCCTGAATTGGTAAAATGATCGCACCCTGTACAGGAAATTTTTTGCATTCTTGCATAATGATTCATACATTTTCTGTAGTTTTTGATATTTGATTTATGTTATGTGACTCATTACGAAGCTAACCACATGATCCAATTGAGTTTTTAGGCATTGTGCGTGATTTCACCATGGTTATATGCTAGGGTTTTCAGAACCTTGAATTAGGGCTTCTTAGTTAAGGAAAAATTAGCACTCGAGACCTGGACCACTGAAACAAGCGTGCTTGGACGAAAAGAACCCAACCCTCGCGCCTAATTTATGAGGCCATATGGCCTATTCGCTATTTTTTGGAATGATGCATAAGGGAACGGTTCAAAACCGTTGCCCATTCTTTTTTTATTTCAGGAAAAAAACAAAGCTATGGAGAAGACGATGCAGTGGCAAGCTATGATTGGGTCGTTTGAAAATTCGCACGGAAAAGTCACTAATGCGTTGTTTTGTTTTATAATCATTGTTTGTTATTTAATATGCAAAGAGACAAAGTGGAGCAGTTGGCAAGGCGTAGTGGTGGTAATCTCTAGGACCTGGGTTCGAGCCCCAGGTCCCTCACCCTTTCCATATTATTTTTCCACTAATACTTCTGTGCAGTTTCAGTATTGTAGACCACCATGCATCTCTCAAATCTAGCTTGCCACTTGGCCAATGGAAACGATCAGAAGGCCATGATCTGAAGAACACGGTGGACCTGAGTCAACACACCCACACGCGTCCTGAAAAGGTCAAAAGGGCTTGATATGAATGGGCCTGAAATACTGGACTTTACCCTCCAATTGGGGACAGACCCCCCTAGAGTTTGTTTCTTTTACTCTTTTTATATTTTTCTTTTCTTTATTTTAATTAATTTCCTTCAATTCTTTATAATTATTATTTTCATAATATAAAAAAAACACAAAAAAATCAGAAAGGACAAAATTAAAATATATTTATTTAATTAATATTTTTGTAAATAAAATTCATTAATTAACTTAGTTTTAAATCTAGGATTAATCTTAACATTTTTCAATAAAAAACCTAAAATTTGGTAGAATTAGGGTTTCAAATCTTTTTTCATCCTTTTTTTCCTTTTACCACATTAATTATTAATTCTTCCTATTATTTTTATAAATCAAAATTGCATGTAAATAATTAAGTTAATTTAGGTTTAACTTTAATACTTTCTTAATAAACTAAAAAACAATTAGAATTAGGGTTAGCATTTTAATTTCAATTAATCTCATTAAATTCTCATAAATACAAAAAACCCAAAATAATTTCTTTTTCTTTAATTTAATTAATAATAATTTAATTTCGTCAAAAAAGGGTCCAACGCCCTCGTTTCCAATCTTAATTCAGTTCGCACATTTATCTCGTATTTATTTATTTTTCCTTTTAATATTTATGTACCTCTCCCAAAGCCTTGTAAACTCGGACATTCTAAATTCCTCGCACTTTTAATTCTTTATTTTTCTGTCAAATCGGGTCCTGGAAATTTTGGCGATGTGGACCCGCGCCTTTTGTAATAGTTTAGAACTTTACCTTTTTCGCACTTTTTAACTGTTAAATAAATGCATGCAAGAATGAATGACAATAAATAAAAACAAACGCGTAGATCACCTATACCATGACAAGATAAAAATAAACGAATCTGACGCACGAATCACACACCACCCCTAGGGTACGCCTCACTGTTGCCTTGCCTCGAGAGGTGATCGTCGAGTAGAGGATGTCTTAGTAAGTCCTCATGATCCGGGAACCTGGCATGAGGGTAGCTTCTGAGGTGTCTTCCCATTGCTCTAGTGATCACCATGTCCCGAACCTCGAATTGACCCGAACACCTCCAACGGTGGTGCTACCTACCTCTCAATGGTGGGATGGTGTGATACGGTGGGAGAACTGACTAGTGTTTTGCGTTCGTATTCGCACTTGTGCGGTTGAGCAAGAGTCGCCACCGACTTTTTATTTTATCCTAAAGGAAAGGTTAAAAAAAGTACAGCAAAAACCTTTTGAGATATTTCGTGGGTTCGGGGGGTAGATTATGAAAAGGGAAGGTATTAGCACCCTTTTCATCCATGGTTATCCATGGGCTCTTAGTTACTTGGTTTTTAGATCACTTTCCTTGATTTTCGATTGCTTGAAAATGGTGTGTGTGTGAGTGTTTTTGAAAATGTTTTTGAAGAGATGCCTTGTCTTAGGCAACCAATGTATTTGACTCGTGTTTGAGTGTTTTACAAAAGTGTGGATCTTTTAGAAAAGATGTTTCAAATGTTTTTTGAGAGTTTGTTTGAAAGTGTTGTGGATTGTGGTTTTTGAAAAGAAGGCAAGTGTTTTTGCAAGTTGATCTCAAGTAACTAAGAGTTTTGTCTACCCTATTGTACTCAAAGGTTTTTGTTATGTTTTAACCCCCTTTTAACAACTTTGTTCCATCATTGAATTTGGTGAACAATCTTGCGTTTAGGAAGTTTATTCGGGACGGGCGCGGGTCATCGTATGGACCATGAATGCAATGGTGCCAAGTGTCTTTGGCAATTTGCTTTGAAAGGACTATGATCATTCCGTTTAGGCAACATTTTGAGGGACTTATGATCATTTTGATTTTGTTTTGCCAAAGATATTTGACGTGCAAGCATGGCCCATTTTGGAAGGCAACATGTGGGATACCCTAGAGGGTGCAAGTGTGATTGTGTATTGATTTCATGTATTTGTCTTGTATTAGGTTATCTAGCGTTTGATTTTATGTACATGCGAACCCTAGGTCTAACCATGGTATAATTGAAAGCGGTAAATTGCGAAAATGTAAAGTCTACGCTATTACAAATAGTATCCGGGAGTGGGGGTATAAATGTACAAATGGGGATGAGACTTATAGTATCCAATAAGTTACAACCAAATCGAATTTGCGATCAAAATGTAAATGAGGAATATCAATATATAAGATAAACAAATGTATAGGAGCAATGTGAATGTATTGTGTAAGTGTACAAGTATATGAGTATGTGATTATTTACAGGTGCGATAATGTGAAATTGATGTGTATTAGGTATTGTTATTTATTTATTTTGACCTAAATATGTGCTTAATGAATCTTTGATTTGTATATTTTTAATATGTACAAAAAGAAAATTGTTTTAATTAAATGCTCAAGTTCTAATTAAATTATGAAATGATGTTTTTAAGAAAAGAAAATATTTCTAGGTTTTCATTATGTATACAAGAGATATTTCTTATTGATTATGAATCGAATTATGTATATTAAAAAAAGAAATGTATTCTTAATTGTTATGTACAAAATATATTTTAATTAAAAGAATAGAAAAGTATTTTTAATTTTAATTAAAAAAATGGCTCTTTATTTGTATGTATAAAAGTATATTTTAATTAAAAGAATAGAAAAGTATTTTTAATTTTAATTAAAAAAATGGCTCTTTATTTGTATGTATAAAAGTATATTTTAATTAAAAGAATAGAAAAGTATTTTTAATTTTAATTAAAAAAATGGCTCTTTATTTGTATGTATAAAAGTATATTTTAATTAAAAGAATAGAAAAAAGTATTTTCCATTTTAATTGTATGATGTAGAAAAATGTATCTTAATTAAATAAAAAAAAGTATTTTCAAATAATGTATTAAACAAAAGTATTAGTAAATTATTGTGAAGAAAAAAAGTGTTTGCTTAAATTTTTATTAAGGAGAGAACAAAAAAGGGTTAAGAGAGCAGATACGTTGGGCTTAGGTACTCAGAATGGGCAAGGCCCACGTTTTAGGGTTTGGAGTTTTCATTTGGGACAAAGGCTTTAGGGTTTGTACAGCGGCGCGTCTCATGGAGTTTCGTTGTCTTCTCCGTTGCATGTCTCGGTGTTCCCTTCGCTCGAGGCCACCGGCACTACCCCCACATCTCTCTTCCCTCCAGCTCGAGTTCAAAGGTCTCATTACAACAAGGTTCGCTTTAGATGTTTTTTATATCCCTTTTTTACGAATTGCATGCTTATTCGCTTTGAGTTTTGACCTTAATCTTTTATTATTATGGAGGTAAAGGAGAAAAAGAGAGGGAGAAAAGCGTACTACCTGATCTTGGAGAAGGAGGAGAGATAGGGTATGTGGCGCTCAGGAGGCCGGGACGAGCGGAGGGTGTTGAGGTTTGCGCTTCGGTAACTTTTACTTTCCTAGGGTTTTATGATGATTTGCACTGAAAACCCTCTTTCTTCTTTCTTCTTCTCTTCTACTGCATGTTGCCTTGAACGTCCCTCTCTTCTTCTGATTTTGCCCTTTTGTATTGGTTTAAATGTGATGCTTGCTTATGATGCCTTTGGATGCTTCCCTGACTTTCTTCTGATTTGTTGCTTTGAATTGTTGTTCTGAGACTGTTGAGCCTTTTACCTGTGTTACCCTGTGAGGAACTCAAAGTTCTGAGGGCCTAGGGTTTAGTTGCCTTTGTTGGGGTTTGGAAATCGTGTGCTTTGATATTTTCTTCTGGTTCTGAATTGCCCTAGTTATGTTGATTATGATGAACACCTACTTTGCTCATATGCTCTTTTCGGTTGCCCTGTGATGACACTTTCCTGAGGGTTTTTATGCTCGAACCTGTGTTTGCACCACTTTTAATTCTTTGCAAGGTTGGACAGGCTTTGTGAGGTTTCTTACAGATTTTAGGCTTGTTGGTAAGATCTTTGACAGGTTAAGGCTTTTTGGATTAGGCAGGTTGTGATGGTTTAAGCAGGTTTTTCGACAGGCAGGGTGAGTTAGCTTCAGGCAGGGTTATGGTGTAGCTTGCCTATGCAGGTTTTTGCTTAGAGTTTTATGCCTTTCAGGTTTGACTTCAGCAGGCTTGGGATATGCAGGTTATGGTTAATGCAGGTTACGGTTTAGCAGTTCGTGTTTCAGGTTTTCTGGTTTTGGCTCTTAAGGGCTGGACAGGTTATATGCTGATATGGCTTTTGGCTTAGGTTTTGTTTCTATGCAGGTTTAAGGGTTTGGTGTCCAGGTTTGGGTGTTGACAGTAGGTAAGGGTTTAGACAGGGGTTGAGCTTCAGGCTTGAACTTGGTTTATCAGGCCATTGTTTGGCTTGTATGGTTATGAGGTTTTGTTTGCTTTAGTATGTGGTTTGCTTCAGCAGGTTGTTTATGAACTTGAGCAGGTTTTTCTATGCTTCAGGTTTATCAGTTTGTAGGTTTGCTTTTTTACTTTGGTGAGAAATTCTGCCTCTCCTCAACTGTGTTTGTTCTTGTGTTATATCTTTTTTCTATGCCTGCCTAAAGCCTAAAACCTGCATCTTTTTTCTTCTTTTTCTCTCTCTATAGTACACTTAAAAGAATTTTAAATGTTTTTCTTGTGTACTTTTCTGAAAGGGTCACTTCAATTGGGAAATGATGAAAATGAGTTGCTTGCATATCATACTTTCCTCTGCATATTTGATCTCTTCTTGACAGCTTTTGTGCTTTTTGATATCTTTCAAAATCTTCCTCTTTGATAGCTTTGAGTAGCCTTTTGGATAGTTGCTTTATATTTGGCAGAAAGTTGAGTTTGGATCTTTGGTTTGGACTTGCTGTTTGCTTTGTAACATGCTGTTTGAGATTTGAACTTTATGCAATTTTGACAATTTTGAATTGTGCATTCAATTTTAGCAAATAAACTCGTCCCTCTTTGTGAACCGGGAGAAATCCCGTGATTTGCAGAGAGGGTTAACTGATCCCAATCAGTGACCCTTAATGATGAATTTCTTCTGTCGTTTCAATTTAACTGCTTTTTGACTTTTCTTCTTTTCTTTTTGCAGATGAATATTGGAACACCGGAGCGAGGGATAGCGGATGAAGATTTGAAGATTAGACAAATAATTAGGATAATCTTTTATTTAAATTTAGATCAATGTAAAACTATTGTTTGTAATTAAATCATAAACAATAATTATACAATTAATTTAATAATAAATAAAAGCTTTCATTATCCAATTAATTCTGTTTTCTCTTTATTGTTTATTTATTATTTAAAACTCTTTGAATTAAAATAATTGAAAACTAAATTTCAATCACTTAATTTAGAATAATAAATAATTTAAATAAAACAATGTTTTAGTAATTGACCAATTAAACCTGTCCTTTCCAATATCCAAAGCAAAGCAGCAGTTAACCAAAATAAACTGATCAAGCGCATTCCCTTTTCACTGATTCTTTTGCCAAGCACTGTAATTCCAAACTGCATATTTCTTTTGACTGACTCAAACAAACCAACGTGAATTCAAACTAACTGCCTCTTTCACTGATTAAATCAAAACAATGTGAATTCAACCCGAATCTTGGAAAATCTTGCAAAGTGCTGTGGAATTTTAATTTTGCTGAGAATATGCCCATAAAACCTTAATTCCTGATTAAATGCCAACGAACATTCGCCTGATCACAATTGAGCCAGAATCAACCAAAACCCTAAGCCAAATATTTGAAGCAATCCAGAGTCCTGAAAATCAATAAAACCCTAATTTTGTTTGACTGACGAGAAAAGTCCGTTTGTCCGATTCTTGAGCCAGTTTGAAAAGTCAGGAAATGCCTGAAGCTGAGATTTCTTGTGAAAAAATGCGAGGGCAAATTTTGGGGTACAACAGTTGCCCCTGTTCAATCTTCTTGGACCTGAAGAGTTAGATTGGCAAGTTTGCCTTTCGCGACTTGAAGGTAAAAGAAGATTGGACACTAAAGTGCCCAGAAAATTTGCACTCGGCGATGTGATGGTAGAGGTGAATGGGCTTACAGATGCCATTTGGTGATGGGTTTAAAGATGCCATCTAGTGCGATAGAATCTTGTCGGGGGATGGGCTTAGAGATGCCATCTGAGAATGGGCTTAAAGATGCCATTTGGCGACTGTGGTAGGAGGATGGGCTTAAAGATGCCATCTGGAAATGTTGAACTGCATGTCAATGGTGAGTGGACAAGTATCAGAAAGGCATCCATGTTTTGGAATATCTCTGAATTGGGGGTCCGGACAAGCAATGGATTGACATCCATGTCCGGAGAGTCCGTAAACTATCTGAGATTGAATAAGCAATAGAGCCACATCCGTTGTTGGGAAGCGTCCGTAAACTATTTTCAAAAGTTGAGAAGAGTCTGAACAAGTCGGTAGATTGACATCCGTTATAGGGAAGAATCTGTAAACTGTTTTCAGAAGTCTTGAAGAGGAACCGGTGTAGGGTTTCCTGATGGTGCGTCCGAATGAACCTGGAATAAATATCAGAATGTCGCCGTGTCCGGGTCACATCTGAACTATTTCTGGATGAATCTCGGAAGATGATCTGTGTCTGTCGACTGCTCTTTCCTGAAAAGGTAAAGAGTTAGTTGTATGCAATGTTATGATGCATGATGCAATGTATGTGACATCAATGTTTATGACATGAATGTGATGAATGCGCATGTAAGCTGATGAGCTATCTTGCTGAAGATAAATGAATCCGAGATGGCTGAAGATAAAAGCATCTTGACTGCTGCCGGGGAAAATAAATCCTTGGCTGCTGCTGGGGAAGAGAATTCCTGATGACCTCTACTGGGAAGTTCCAATCTAATAGGCTCATGCTGGGGAGGTAAGATTGAGAATCTTCAGCTCGGTGGGAAGTAACTCTGGCGACTTCACTGGGGGACTCAAGATTTGCCCTCCCAAAACTCTGTGGGGAGAAGGTTCACGGGTCTGGCTCCGCTGGGGATTGATAATTTGAAGTTTTAGCTTTGCTGGAGATAATGAAGCTTGACTCTGAGTGGAGTTAGCCTCTGGAAGAATCTGAATAAGTTGGTAGATTATCATCCGTTGTAGGGAAGAATCCGTGAACTGTTTTCAGAAATCCTGAGATTGAATCAGCAATGGAGCCGCATCCGTTGTTGGGAAGCGTCCGTAAACTAATTTCAAAGGTTGCATCTGAACAAGCTGATAGATTAACATCCGTTGTTGGGAAGAATCCATAAACTGTTTTCAGAAGTCTTGAAGTTGAATCAGCAATAGAGCCGCGTCCGTTGTTGGGAAGCGTCCGTAAACTAATTTCAAAGGTTGCATCTGAACAAGCTGATAGATTAACATCCGTTGTTGGGAAGAATCCATAAACTGTTTTCAGAAGTCTTGAAGTTGAATCAGCAATAGAGCCGCGTCCGTTGTTGGGAAGCGTCCGTAAACTAATTTCAAAGGTTGCTTCTGAACAAGCTGATAGATTAACATCCGTTGTTAGGAAGAATCCATAAACTGTTTTCAGAAGTCTTGAAGTTGAATCAGCAATAGAGCCGCGTCCGTTGTTGGGAAGCGTACGTAAACTGTTTTCAACGGTTGAGAAGAGTCTGAACAAGTTGGTAGATTAACATCCGTTGTTGGGAAGAATCCGTAAACTGTTTCCAGAAATCTTGAAGAGTCTGAACAAGTTGGTAGATTGACATCCGTTGTAGGGAAGAATCCGTAAACTTGTTTTCAGAAATCTTGAAGAGGAACCGGTGTAGGGTTTCCTGATGATGAGCTCGTGTAAAACTGCATCGGTTTTTTGAACACTTTTGACATTCGAATGCCCCAAGCGGTGATGTAGATAAATTCCTGGCTTATTACAGGTGTTGGTCTACAATCGGTCGTTCACAGATGTTTTCCTGGGTTGTTACAGGTGTTGATCTGGAATTCTTCAGACGTGCCCTGGCTGGATACAGGAATCGAATCTGGAAAGGTGATAGTTGACAGATATTCCCTGGCTGGATACAGGAATCGAATCTTCAAACTCTTCAGACGTGCCCTGGTGGTGATACGGTGGGAGAACTGACTAGGTTTTTGCGTTTGTTTTCGCAAATGTTTCGGTTGAGCAAGAGTCGCCACCGACTTTTTATTTTATCCTAAGGAAAGGTTTAAAAAGCACAGCAAAAACCTTTGAGATTTTTCTTGGGTTCGGGGAGTAGATTATAGAAGGGGAAGGTATTAGCACCCCTTCTATCCATGGTTATCCATGGGCTCTTAGGTACTTGCTTAGATCAACTTGCCTTAGTTTTCATTTGTTTGTGTGGCTTTGAAAAGGTTTTGAAAAAGATGCCTTGCATAGGCTACCCTTGTAACAATTCTTTACTCGAATGTTTTACAAAGGTGTTTGTCTTTTTGAAAAGATGTTTCAAGGTTTTTTGAAAGCTTGTTTTGAAAGTGTTTGTGAAGTGGATTTTGAAATTAGGCAAGTGTTTTCTTGGAAAGTTGACAAGTACTTAAGAGCTTATCTACCCTAAAGTTTTCTCAAAGATTTTTGTTATGCTTCAAACCTTTTGACAATTTTGTTCCACCATTGCATTTGGTGGACAATCTTGTCTTAGGATGTGAAAGGGACGGGCGAGGGTCATCGTTTAGACCATAGTTGCAATGGTGTTAAATGTCTTTGGGCAATTTTCTTTAAAAGGGACTTGATCATTTTATTTAGGCAACATTTTGAGGGACTATGATCATTTGATTGTTTTGTTTTACCCAAAGAAATTCAACATGCAATATGGCCCATTTTTTTGAAAGGCAACAAAATGGAATACCCTAGGGGGTGCAAGTGTGAGATGTGTTGTTTATTTTCATGCTCATTTATCTTGTATTAGGTCCAACTATTTTTGTTCATTTTTATTCGCATACAAAACCCTAATTCTAGCATAGTATGTTTAGAAAGTGATAAAAGCGCGAAATTTAAATTCCTACGCTATTACATCACAATAATATGGGAAGGGGGGTACAATGTTTCAAATGGGGTTTATTTGGACAAGAATTTAAACCTAAGACTATTACATCAATATTGAATATTTGCAAGGTAATTTAATTGTATAAATAGATAGAAATTGAAATAAATATGTAAAATGCAAAAAGAAAGGTTTTTATATAAAAAAAGTATTATATATATAAATAAAAGAAAAATAAAAAGGTATTATTTTTGGAGTATTTTCAAATTTAGGGCAAAAACCCTAATTTTAATCAAAATGTATGTTAATTAATTAATTCATACAATATTCATTATTTACATACAAAAATAAAATAAAATATGATATATTTGTAAAAAAGGCATTTTTAGTATTAAACAATAAAAAATAAAATATGTACATTTTTTTGGTGTTTTTACTCTAAATGCATTAATATATATATATATATATATATATATATATATATATATATATATATATATATATATATATATATATATATATATATATATATATATATATATATATATATATATATATATATATATATATATATATATATATATATATATATATATATATATATATATATATATATATATATATATATATATATATATATATATATATATATATATATATATATATATATATATATATATATATATATATATATATATATATATATATATATATGTATATTTATATTATTTTAAATATGTACTATATATATAAATAATAATAATAATTAATTTTTTAGAAAATAGTATTTTTTATATAAAATATTTTCAGAGGGTAATATAAAATAAAAATAAAAATAGAAGTGTTTTTACATATTTTTCTATTTATCCTAAATATGTATTTATTTATGTATAAACAAAAGAAAATCAAATAAAAATCAAATAAAATCAAAAAATGATGAGAAAAATATTTTCAAAATTTTAATATGCTGAGAAAAAATAAATGAGTCAAATAAGAAAAGAAAAAGTCAAAAATCATGAAAAATGAAGCAAATGGGCTTGGGGGGTAAGAAAATGGAAATAGGGTGTAAAAAGAAAAGACCACACAGGCCCAGCCCATGTGGCTTCATCTTCAACCTTCGTTCAACAACATTCAAAAACGCGCGCCCTGTACTCCAGCTGCTAACTCCTGATTCCTGGCTTTTTAACAAAAACTCATAACATAAAAAATGTTCAGCATGAAGAGACGATTCTAACCATGTATGGAACTTGACCTAACTCTCTAAGATGAAGGAGAATTTCTCCTCCCCCAAATCCTAACCTAGTTTTTCTGTCATTTTCAAACTCCAAATTCTCTCTACTCAGGCAAAAGAAATGAAAAGTAAAGACATGGACATGTTCAGTGGCATGAGTATGACATTATTTCTTCACAAACTTAAGACTAATGATGCATAATAAGAGAGATACGAATTCAAAATTTTACCTATTCAGTTGAACTTCTATCTGGAGATGTAGGAACCTTCAGTGCAAGGTGATGATTGGAAAAGCTTCCTTGAGGTCCAGGGATGCTGTTTCAATGCTTACTTTGTCTTGAGAGCTTCTGAATCAAGCTAGAGAACTTCAACTGCAAAACAGAAAAACAAAAATGGTGAAGTGGCTTAGAGGTGTTACAGGTTGTGTCTTAGCTTCTGGATAATTTGCATAGGTTGTAAGGAAGGTAGAGGAACAGGTTTTGGCAAGAATGCTCGAGAGAAATGGGAGTTGGCACTCAAACTGTAGAGGCAACTCTGTTTTTGCAGTTTGAGGATGATTCTGAGATGGAGGGTGTTTTAGAGGTGCAAGGGTCGTGTATTAGCTTGGTTATGTTGTCTTGAGTGTGTTTGATAAGTTTGTTCTTGTGTTCTAATGCTGAGATGAGAGTTGTTGTGAGTTATGGAACTTTTCTTCACACTTAAGCAACAAAATGCAACTTGAGTTTCTAGGCATGTAGAGGGCCCCTAATGTGCTGCATAATCCCTCCTTGATCAGTGTGTTATGTTCATAATCTTGTGCTATTCAGATTTGCAATGTACTTGTTGGATTTCCAAATTGACATAAAGCTACCTTTTACCAAAATGGCTAATTTGCTTTATCTAGTTTGGGATTAAACCTTTATACAATGTTCAAACTCATAGAACAACACCTTAACACAATGAATATGCATTAAATTATTGAGTGCAACTTGGTTTAAGGACCTGTAATCTAACCTAAAGCATGCTGAGTTCAAATTGCAAAGTTATGGACATGGAACTTGGTCATGAACAAAGTGGTTTTTTGCTATATTGTGAAATTCGATTCTCTCTAACCATGAGGTTGTTTGAGAAGTTCTTGGACATTTTGGAAAGCTTCGAATGTGTACTACAATCCATCTTTGAAATGCAAATTGAAATTCCAAGTGGAAGTGTATGGAAAATGGCCTTGAAGTGGGGTAGAAAACCTTGTCAAAATAGGTTAAAATTTCACTAAGTTAAAAATGGTTTAGTGCCCTTATTCAAAAAATTGTAACTTGAGATACAAGCTTCAAATGAGAAAACTTTGTGAACCAAAGTTGTAGATTATGCAACAAGCTACAACTTTCATGTTTGGACTTTTGTTTGAATCCAAATGGATCATGGTGAAAAAGTGGGGCAAAGTTGGGAAAAAATTAGGGTTTTTCATAACTTAGAAAAATTCTAAGTTATGAAAAATTCCATTTCTAACCCTAATTTGCATTTTGTGATTTCTTGGTGAACAAGTTTCATGATTTGGCATGTTTTGATGAAAAATGAATCTTGACTCTTGATTTTGACCAAAAAGTCAAAGTTTGACTTTTCAGTATACAGTCAAAATTGATCAATTGACTGGGAAATTCAACTGTCAATCTTGTGTACTTGGGATCTTCTGAGCTTGTTGATCATGTCAAGATAATTCCATAGGGTCTTTGAGTCCATGTGTGAGCTTGGTTTTCCATTGGCTAGGTCAAACAGTCAAAAATTGCCTTTGTACAGTCAAAACCCTAAAAATGACCATTTTGCCCTTTTGGTGATCTGATCAATTTTCTTGTGGAATTGTGATCCAAACTTGATCAAATGGTTCATATGAGTTCATAATGTTGATGTGGGTCAAATTTCATGAGGTTTGACTATCAATTGGCCACAGTTGACTTTTTCCCCAATACAGTTGATTTCTAGGTCAACTGTCCAATTGACTGGGCAAAACTTGGAATCAAGGCTTGAAACTTGATATGGGTAAGCTTGGGAGTCCAATATGAGGCATGAAAGTCATCTTGGGCATTTTGGGTCAAAACATCTTTATGCAAACACAAACCCTAATTTTGAGTCCACAGTGCAAGGAGAGGTCTTGAGCAGATGAAACCCTAACTGGATCCTGAGCTTCAAGGGCTTTGTGATGAGAAATCAATGAGAAATGGGAGGGCAAATTTTGGGGTACAACAGTTGCCCCTGTTCAATCTTCTTGAATCCGAAGAGTTAGATTGGCAAGCTTGCCTTTTGTGACTCGAGGGTAAAAGGAGATTGGACACTAGAGTGCCCGGAAATTTGCACTCGTCAAAGCAATGGATACGGGAATGGGCTTAGAGATGCCATTTGGAGATGGGCTTAACGATGCCATCTGGGAGAGTGACAGAAATCTTGTCGGGGATGGGCTTAGAGATGCCATCTGGAAGAGAATATCAGGAAAGTGTCCTAGCTTCGGACCATTTCTGAACTGGGGGGTCTGAACAAGCAATAGATTGACGTCCGTTGTTGGGAGGAATCTGTAAACTGTTTTCAGTGGTTTGGAGAAGAAACTGAACAAGCGATAGGTTAACATCCGTTTACTTGGAGAACCCGTGAACTGTTTTCAGAAATCTTGAAGTTGAATAAGCAATAGAGCAGCATCCGTTGTTGGGAAGCGTCCGTAAATTGTTTTCAAAAGTTGCATCTGAACAAATCGATGGATTAACATCCGTTGTTGGGAAGAATCCATAAACTGTTTTCAGAAGTCTTAAAGAAGAATCTGAACAAGTGATAGGTTAACATCCGTTTACTTGGAGAACCCGTGAACTGTTTTCAGAAATCTTGAAGTTGAATAAGCAATAGAGCAACATCCGTTGTTGGGAAGCGTCCGTAAACTGTTTTCAAAAGTTGCATCTGAACAAATCGATAGATTAACATCCGTTGTTGGGAAGAATCCATAAACTGTTTTCAGAAGTCTTGAAGAAGAATCTGAACAAGTGATAGGTTAACAACCGTTTACTTGGAGAACTCGTGAACTGTTTTCAGAAATCTTGAAGTTGAATAATTCTTAGTCTGTCGACTGATCTTTCCTGAAAAGGTAAAGAGTTAGTTGCATGCAATGTTATGATGCATGATGCGATATACGTGACATCAATGTTTTATGACATGAATGTGATGAATGCGCATGTAAGCTGACGAGCTAACGTGCCGAGGATAAATGAATTCGAGGTGGCTACTACTGGGGAAGAAAATTCTTGATGACCTCTACTGGGGAGTATCAAACTAGTAGACTCATGCTGAGGAGGTAAGACTGAGAACCTTCAATTTGATGGGAAGTAACTCTGGCGATCTCATTGGGGAACTCAAGATTTCTCTTTCTAAGACTCTGTGGAGAGAAGGCTCATTAGTCTGGCTCCGCTGGGGGGTTGATAATTTGAAATTTTAACTCGGCTGGGGATAACAAAGATAAGCTTCTCCGGGGATCATATTGATAAGTTAGGCTGGGGAATTTCGATGAACTCTGCCGGGGATAGGAAGAAATCTGGCGAGTGCGATCTTCCGTGGCTGTTAGCTGAGGATAACCCAGTTATAAGCCCTTGTGAGGAATAACTTTGAATAAAACTCGGGGGAGACGTTCGTGTTCTGCGGGGAAATACCTTCCAGAACCTACTGGGGATGAGCTTCAGGACTTGCTAGGGATATGGATTCCAAATCTCCCGAGGGTTTCCTTTAAAAGGGTATCAAGGTATTCATTTGTACCTTCATCCTATCAGTAATCCTTTTTAGGTTCATTTAGGAAGTGATTACGTTTCAAATGCATATGCCTATTTAACAAAACATTGGACGTTTCTCAAAATAAAACAAATAGTGCAAGAGAAAAAAGAAAAGGGAAATGACACAAATTTCTGGGAAAAGTATTTGTATTGATTTTCTTTGAGTATATTTGTACAAAGGAGACAATCATCCTAGTAAGAGGACTTTGTCGAAAACATTGAAAGATTTTATACAAAATAAAGGATGGCTATGTGAAATAATTCCATGGGATTCCATTCTGTTATAGCTTTCACAACTCTGAATATCTGCCCGTTCCGTGCTTCGTTTGACAATGACTGGATTGATCAGAAGTCTGGAACTGGTTGATGAAGAGATTGTCTTTGAAGTGATCCGACGAGACATAGTCATACGCTTTAATTCCCTAACTTTTGCCTGAATCGCCCTTTCGGGTTTTCGATCCACCGGGAAACCCCTTTTTGCCCAAGCCGCCCTTTCGGGTTTTCGACTTGCCGGGTGTACAGATTTTTTTTTTGTTTTTATCCCTAATTTTTGCCTGAACCGCCCTTTCGGGTTTTCGGTCCACCGGGATGCCCATTTTTGCCCAAGCCGCCCTTTCGGGTTTTCGACTTGTCGGGTTATTTTATGCGTAGTATCTTTTGACTATGTCTACGTTCGCAGGGTGCGACAAATCGTCGCCGTCCATGGTGGTCAGAATCATTGCACCACCAGAAAATATGCTCTTGATCACAAATGGTCCTTCATATGTAGGAGTCCATTTGCCCCTGGGATCACTTTGCGGCAAGATAATCCGCTTGATTACGAGATCCCCGACTTGATACACTTGACGTCTGACTTTCTTATTGAAGGCCTTGATCATCCGCTTTTGATACGTCTGACCATGGCATATAGCAGCAAGTCGCTTCTCGTCGATCAGATTGAGTTGATCAAGTCGGGTCTGCATCCAATCATCTTCATTCAAACCTGCATCCTTCATAATCCTCAGAGATGGGATTTGGACTTCCATAGGCAAGACAGCTTCCATGCCATAAACCAAAGAAAATGGGGTTGCCCCAGTTGAAGTACGTGTCGTCGTACGGTATCCATGCAGAGCAAACGGTAACATCTCATGCCAGTCTTTGTAAGTGACTGTCATTTTCTGAATGATCTTCTTAATGTTTTTGTTCGCAGCTTCAACAGCACCGTTCATCTTCGGCCGATAGGGAGATGAATTGTGATGATAAATCTTGAACTGTTCGCATAATACAGTGATCATTGTATTATTTAGATTTGTACCGTTGTCTGTGATGATTCTGTCTAGAACACCATACCGACATATGAGATTATGCTTGATAAAGCGGGCAACCACATTTTTAGTAACAGAGGCGAAGGAAGCTGCTTCGACCCACTTAGTGAAGTAGTCAATGGCAACCAGGATGAAGCGATGTCCGTTGGAAGCCGTGGGCCTGATCTCTCCAATCATATCAATGCCCCACATTGCAAAGGGCCATGGAGCAGTCAGGACGTTGAGGGGAACCGGAGGGATATGAACTTTGTCAGCATAGACTTGACACTTGTGACAAGTACGGGAATGTTGATGGCAGTCAGCCTCCATGGTAGACCAATAATAGCCTGCTCTTAGGATCTTCTTAGCCATTGTATGCCCGCTCAAGTGAGTGCCAAATGTGCCGCTGTGTATATCAGTCATGATCAATTCTGCTTCAACTTTATCCACACATCGGAGTAGTACACAATCATGGCTTCGTTTGTAAAGGATGCCGTTGCTCAGGAAGAACTTAGCAGCGAATTTCCTTAAGAACTTCTTGTCATTCACGGAAGCTCCTTCAGGGTAATCCCTAGTCTCGAGATACCTTTTGATTTCATGGAACCAAGGCTGTTCCACTACTTCTTCGGTATTAATCTCGTGGAAATGTGCCGGTTCATCCATTCGCTTGATGGTGATTTGGGGAGCCTCGTTATCCCAGTTGAGTTTAAACATGGAGGACATTGTGGCCAGAGCATCGGCTAGTTGATTCTCTTCTCGCGGGAAATGCTCGAAGGTAATTTGCTCGAAATGAGGCAACAATGTCAGGACATGTTCTTTGTATGGGATAAGATTAGGATGCTTGGTATCCCAGTCTCCTTTGATTTGGCTGATGACCAAAGCCGAGTCCCCGAATACGATCAAAGATTTGATCCCCAAGTCTATAGCAGCTTCAAGACCAAAGATGCAAGCTTCATACTCAGCCATGTTGTTTGTGCAGCTGAAACAAAGTCGGGCCGTGAAAGGAGTGTGACAACCTTCCGGAGAAATGAGTACTGCGCCAATACCATTTCCAAGTGCATTTGAAGCACCATCAAAGTACAGGGTCCATCGGGATCCCTTTTCGGGTCTGTCATACGGTCCGTCACTTTCAGCGTTGTCCAAATTCATGATGTCCTCGTCTGGGAAGTCAACTCTCATGGGTTGATAGTCTTCAATAGCCTGATGAGCCAGATGGTCAGCTAGTACACTCCCTTTTATAGCTTTTTGGGTGGTGTACTGGATGTCATACTCAGTTAAGATCATTTGCTATCTAGCTATCCTTCCAGATAAAGCGGGCTTCTCGAAGATATACTTGATAGGGTCCATCTTGGAAATTAACAAGGTAGTATGGGTCAACATATACTGTCTTAGTCGGCGAGCAGCCCATACCAAAGCGCAGCAAGTTTTCTTGAGCAGTGAGTAGCGAGTCTCACAGTCGGTAAACTTTTTGCTAAGGTAATAAATAGCATGCTCTTTTCGACCAGACTCGTCATGCTGGCCCAAAACACACCCTATTGAGTTATCCAAGACGGTTAAGTACATGATCAATGGTCTTCCTTCGACAGGTGGCATCAGAATAAGAGGTTCTAGCAAATATTCCTTGATTCTATCAAAAGCGGCTTGGCAGTCGTCGTTCCATTCAACTACCTGATCTTTCTTCAAGAGTTTGAAAATTGGCTCACAGGTAGAACTCAGATGTGAGATGAATCTGACAATATAGTTTATGCGCCCCAAGAATCCTCTAACCTCCTTTTCAGTACGGGGAGCAGGCATCTCTTGTATTGCTTTTACTTTTGCCAGATCGACTTCAATGCCTTTGTTGCTTACAATGAATCCCAGGAGTTTACCAGACCTAACTCCAAAAGTGCATTTACTTGGATTCAGCCTTAACTTGTACTCTTTCAACCTGGCAAACAGCTTTTCCAGATGTTCAAGGTGCTCTTCCTCTGTTTTTGATCGAGCTATCATATCGTCTACGTAAACTTCAATCTCATGATGTATCATGTCATGAAATAAAGCTACCATGGCGCGTTGATAAGTTGCCCCTGCGTTCTTCAGCCCGAACGGCATCACTTTATAACAGAAAGTGCCCCATTGCGTGACAAAAGTTGTTTTCTCCATATCCTCGGGAGCCATTTTGATTTGATTGTAGCCCGAGAATCCGTCCATGAAGGAAAACACCTTATGCTGAGCTGTATTGTCGATCAAAATGTCAATATGAGGTAGCGGGAAATCATCTTTAGGGCTGGCCCTATTCAAATCCCGGTAGTCCACACACATTCTGACTTTGCCATCTTTCTTTGGTACTGGTACGATGTTAGCGACCCATTGAGGATAGGACGTAACAGCCAGGAAGCCAGCATCGAATTGCTTCATTACTTCTGCTTTGATTTTTTCGGACATGTCAGGCCTCATTCGGCGAACTTTTTGCTTGATAGGTAGACAATCCTCTCTTGTGGGGAGACGGTGAACCACGATGTCTGTGTCTAGACCCGGCATGTCTTCATAGGACCAAGCGAAGATCTCAACATACTCATTCAACAACTGTACTAGGCGCTCCTTGACTTTTGGTTCCAGACTGGCACCTACTTGCACCTCCTTCCGGTCCTCCTTGGTTCCCAAGTTAACAGTTTCCAATGGTTCTTCATGCGGTAAGATGGCCCTTTCCTCTTGTTGCAGGAGTCTGGCTAGTTCCCCGGGTACTTCACAACCTTCATCATCTTCATACTCGGCTAGATTGACCAGATCTTCAGAGTTATTGAAAGATACAGCAGAAAAGTCACCCATGGAATCCGGAGTGGATGGGTACCTGCATTGGTGAGTGTGGGTGTGTGTAAGGGATAGCCATCCTTAAACAAAAATGCAAAAGGAAAGAAAATGAACATAAGCAGTTTATCAAATGAAAAACGTCCAATGAATCATTAAACATGGCATATGAATATGAAAAATAGTCAAAACCCTTACAAGTGGACCTACATGCCCCGAGCAAGGCAGGAGGTGAAAAGATAGTGTACGGATTGTTTGAAAATAAAATATTACAGACCAAATAGGAAATGTTTAATAGATAAATTACTGATGAATAAAAGTGATGGGGACAAAGTCTTTAGCCTCCCAATTGCTCAATCCTCCCCTGACAGTTGGATGAATCCACTCTTCAAAGTTGCTTTCCTTGTCTTCATCTTCCAGGGCGTTGATTCGGTGAGGAGAAATTTTGATCGGCGCTCTTTCAATCTTTGACTGGCGCATGGCCTTCTGTCCAGCGGCGGTGAAACCTAATCCAAACTTATCAGTTTTATGCGGAAAATCGGGTAACTGCCCCCACGATGAATTCTTCCCTTCTTTAACTACAGCCCTTGCTTCCTCCAGAGATGCCATCCTGGCCATCTGTCTTGGTGTCTCAGCTGCCAACTTCGCCACTGCTATCTCAGGAAGCACTTCTTCGAAATGTTGAAACGGTGTCTCAATGAACTCTCCTTCAACCTCCACATACCGGAAAGAATTTAAATGGCTAATCATGTACTCTTCTTCACCGTGGACAGTAATGATCTTTCCCTTTACAGGATACTTCAGCATCTGATGCAAGGAGGAGGTGACTGCCCCAGCATGGTGTATCCAAGGTCTACCCAGCAGGCAGGAGTATGATGGACGGATGTCCATTACATAGAAAGTGGATTTAAACACCTCAGTGCCTATCTTGATAGGAATTTCCACCTCTCCATGGACCATTCTCTTTGACCCATCGAAAGCTCCGACGACAATATCACTAGGCTTCAATTCCAACCCTTCGCAATCTAGCCGGTCCAAGGCCTTCTTAGGCAAGACATTCAGCGATGAACCGGTATCAACCAAAACATGTGCAAGGGTGGTTCCGCGACACTCGATTGAAATATGCAACGCATCATTGTGGTTTCGGCCCTTAGGGGTCAGGTCGGCATCAGAAAACCCTAATCCATTGTCCGCAGTCAGGCTAGTCACGCAATGTTGAAATTGATCTGCAGAGGTTTCTTGGGGCACATGAGCTGCCTTCAGAAACTTAATCAAAGCTTGAGCGTGCGCTTCTGAGCAAAGCAACAGTGCCAGCATGGAGATCTTGGAGGGGGTTTGCCCCAATTGTTCCACCACATCGTAGTCACTTCTCTTGATTATCCTCAAAATCTCGTCCATTTCTTTCTTGGAGGCTTCCGGGATCACCAAAGGTTGAACCCTCGTCCTGACGGGCTCATCTTGTATTCCCTTTCCTTTATCAGCAATGGTAGGAGAGACAACACTAGGAACGACAATTTCTTCAATCAAAGGAGTTCTAGCGGAGAGTTTTACTGGTGCAGGGATGACTTCTTTAGCTGATGAGGGTCCAAAGACTGCTCTTGGAGGGGCAATCTCTGGAGAAAATATTCTCCCGCTCCTGGTGATTTTGCTGGTGCCCGCAATGTTACTAACGCTGGCTTCTTCATCATCTGAATTTTCTTAAATTATCTCAACTTGCTTGATACCATGGTAGTAGATGTCACCACCATAGTTCCAAGGTATCGACTTCTCAGAAACATAGGGAATAGGCCCCGGCATTGTTATCTTCAAAGGTATAGACTTTGCAGCTGGTGTAATCTTAACAGGCTTTTTGACGGCCTTGGAAAGATTGGCGTGAATGGTTATGATTGAGACATTTTCAACATGAACTGGAACAGCAGAAACTTTTTCGAACAAAATTTGTCGGCTATCCATAAGGCCTTGGATGCCTTTCTTTAATAGCGGACAATCAAACGGTAGAGAGTGGCAACAGTAGCAGTCTTCTTTACATCCCGGGAAGATCCCGGCCCTTAACAAATTCAACTTAATGGTTAGCAGTGGAGTAGTCAGATCACTAACGTCAGCCACATACAGATCTTCTTCAATGGCATTGACATTCCGACCGTGCTTCGGCATAGGTGCAGATATCACATTGGGTTTCTCTGGAGCGTCAAACTCTACCTCCTTAGCCTCTATCAGGTCCTGGATCTTATGCTTGAGTGCCCAACAATCATTGGTGTCGTGTCCAACACTGTCTGAATGATAGGCGCACTTAGCATTGGCATGATAATGCGGGGAGGACGTATTTACATTCTTTGGCGCCTCCTTGATGGCGGCAAGATTCAACTTCAATAGATGGGGAAGCACTTGTGCTGGAGTCATATTAATACGGGTGAACTGCCGTTGTGGCCTTTCCACCCGTTGCTGATTTGGTCTGGATTGGTTGTAGCGAGGCTGCTCACTTGGGGTGTTTTGAATCATTACGGCCCCCACAGTTGGCCGACGCTCCATCTTCCCTGCTCTTCTCTGAGAATATACCATAGCTGTCTCCTTCTTAAAAGGCTTCTTCTCAACACTTGCAGCAACACCCTTCTGAATCTTTCCTGACTTGATGCCAGCTTCTATTCTTTCTCCTGTTAAGATCAAATCGGTAAACCCCGCGGAAGAGTTACCAATTAGATGATTGAAAAATGGCCCAGATAGGGTCCCAAGAAACATATCAACGAGCTCACGATCGGTTAAAGGAGGCTGCACCCTGCCAGCCAAATCCCTCCATTTTTGTGCATATTCTTTGAATCCCTCACTTGTTCCTAGTGACATACCCTGAAGTTGGGTACGAGTAGGAGCAAGATCAGAATTATACTGGTATTGTTTGTAGAAAGCGGTGGCCAAATCTTCCCAATTTCTGACACTGGTTCCTTCTAACTGATAAAACCACTCCAACTGGGCTCCCGATAGGCTGTCTTGAAAGAAATGAATCCAGAGATTTTTATCTTCCGTATAGGGTTGAATTTTTCTCACGTAGGACCTGAGATGCATTTTGGGACAAGACAGCCCATCATATCTCACAAACACTGGCACTTTGAATTTTGGGGGAATCACAATTCCGACAACCAAGCCCATGTCTTCAAAATCCAGACCCGGTACCCTTTGTAATTCCATGGTAGCCAATCTGTCTTCTAAACCCTTATATTTGTCATCAGCTGGAGGGTACTGCTGGTCAGAATAATCTTCATCCTCTTCAACCTCCTCCTCCTCTGCATCAGACTCGGAAGGCACCGCAACTCGATCTCTTTTACTAGTCCCCTCATCAGAAGTAGGAGGAAATTCAAGCACTCTCCAAGCTTCTCTGTCAAATCTTCTCCCCAAAGTAGCCACCCCGACCCTCTTTTTCTTCTTCACTGGGTCCTTATTCTCCAGATGAGCCTTGATATCCTCTTGACTCTTGACCAAGGTCATCAAGAGTTGCTGGAACTGTGCATTCTGGGCTTGTAGGTCTTTGACTGTTTGCTCGAGATCCATCCTACTGAAATAAACAGCACATAGATAAGGAAACCTGGAGTGAGACCTGCTTATGCACATGATGAATGGTATGCTGATGTATGCAATGCATTCAAGGATTTAGGACATTCAAAGTTGTTTCAGACAAAGAAGAACGCACGTCATATTAATAAGAAGAAATTTGTTAGTACATAAATGCCCCATGGGCCAAATGTTACAAAATAAACTTCTCAAGGCAGAAAGACATTGCGCACCCTCTTCGGTGCGATGTAGGTGTTGAGGGCCTCTTGCTCATGGAGTCGGCGGGTAAGCTCTAGAACCTTCTTTTCACTGGCGTAGTAGCTAGCTTCAAAAGTGTTCCGTTCCTCCTTGAGCTGAATCCAACTTTTCTGCATTTCCTCCCACGATATAGGCATGTCTGGATGCAGGATGGTGTAGGGAACCTCTCCTTCATTGACGGGCTCTTTAATCACTGGGAGTACATGAGGATAAGGCATCATTAGACTTTGGGCTCGGGCTCGTACCCACTTGAGATAGGGCTCAAGAGGGATGGAGTTCTTGTGTCCCAGAGTCTTGCTATCAACCTTGTTGAGTTTTCCCCAAGCTCTGATGAATCTTTGGCGAAGTCCTTGCGCATCGTTGTCGAAGTCAAAAACTAGACTAGGAATCAACATGTCATGAGGGCCATCCCTCCGTGCATATCCAAATTGCCTCAAAGCTAGGCAAGGGTTGTAGGTGATACCTCCCCTGATTCCAAGTAAAGGAACATTAGGAAACTCTCCGCAACGATCGACGATGATGACATTTTCTCTGGACCGAGAACACCAATGCACATCAGAATGAGTAAGAGTCATCAATCGTTGGGACCACCTTGTACCTTGGTCATTCTTCAAGACCGATTGTGGAAGGTGCGAAATAAACCACCTTGCGAGGATAGGAGTACAGCACATGAGAACACCCCTCTTTCTCATTGTTCGTGTGTAAAATGAGTGAAGGATGTCCCCAAGCAATGTTGGTATTGGATTTCTGGACAAGAAGATTTTGACGGCGTTGACATCTACCAATTGGTCAGGATTTGGGAACAAGACCAACCCATAGATAAGGAGTGCCACAATCTCTTCAAAGGCTTGTAGGTCCAATGAGTTCCAACATTCTTGTGCCTTCTCAAACAAGAATTTTGCTAAGAATCCTTTGATGCCGCTTCTGGTTTCCCAATGCCCCTTGATTTCAGATGGTTGTAGATGTAGTGCTCGAGCAACGTCTTCAGGCTTTGGTTCCTTCTCCGTACCGTTGAAGGGTAGTTGATTAAGGATAGGGATTCTTAGGAGCTGAGAAAACTCCTCCAAAGTGGGAACCAACTGATAATCAGGGAAAGTGAAGCAGTGGTGAAGAGGGTCAAAGAACTGGAATAGCACTTTCATCATGTCTTCTTCAATGTGGTGTTGACTAGGCTGAGCAGTCTACCATGTCTTTCACTGAAGGATGAATTTTCCGGAATTCTTGAAGTGATCTCCTTGAGTTGAGGAGAGATTCTCACAAGGTTGACTTGAATGGTGTTTCTGCGAGGAATTTCCATGTCCTACAAAACAAGAACAAAGCTGAAGATCCAAAACCCTTGAAATGGTTAGTGAATGCATATGATGTTTTATGATGTTTATGATGTATGCACAAAACATATGTACAAGCAAATCACACCAAACCCTAATTTCAGGCTTGCATGGGGTTTCATAGGTAATTACCCTCTTGAGTGTAGTTGGCTTAAAAACCTGTCCTATAAATAGTAACCGGGTTCTAAGGAGCTCAATATCACTGGATTGTTTTCATTGTTCATTGTTTTGGTTTAGCCATTTAACTAGCGACCAAAATATTCCAAGAAAACAACCCTCAATGAGTGTAGTATCGAGTATCTACCAACTTCGGACTGCACCAAAGCCGGTCATCTCACTACCCCTAATAAAAGGCCAAGATGGTCAAGTAAGGTTCTAGGTCATTAGTGCTTAGTGACATCACTCAGCGGCCCCGTACTCTCCTTGATTGAACTCAAGGGTTACCGGTACTCACAAATATGTCGTACTAATATAGCTATTGCTTAGACCGTGTCGGTATACCCCGCACAGTTTCCACAACGTATTGCTATCTATGAATGTTTCCCAAAATCCGGGTGGAGGATTGTAAACCCAAACAATAGCCAAAGTATAAAGCAAGCAAATCAAACAATTAGTCATGCAAGAGAGTGATCTAAGCCCTAAGGTTACTCCACTTTAAAATCGTCCCCAGCAGAGTCGCCAGTTCTGGTGATACGGTGGGAGAACTGACTAGGGTTTTGCGTTTGTTTTCGCAAATGTTTCGGTTGAGCAAGAGTCGCCACCGACTTTTTATTTTATCCTAAGGAAAGGTTTAAAAAGCACAGCAAAAACCTTTGAGATTTTTCTTGGGTTCAGGGAGTAGATTATAGAAGGGGAAGGTATTAGCACCCCTTCTATCCATGGTTATCCATGGGCTCTTAGGTACTTGCTTAGATCAACTTGCCTTAGTTTTCATTTGTTTGAAATGGTGCTTTGTGTGTGGCTTTGAAAAGGTTTTGAAAAAGATGCCTTGCATAGGCTACCCTTGTAACAATTCTTTACTCGAATGTTTTACAAAGGTGTTTGTCTTTTTGAAAAGATGTTTCAAGGTTTTTTGAAAGCTTGTTTTGAAAGTGTTTGTGAAGTGGATTTTGAAATTAGGCAAGTGTTTTCTTGGAAAGTTGACAAGTACTTAAGAGCTTATATACCCTAAAGTTTTCTCAAAGATTTTTGTTATGCTTCAAACCTTTTGACAATTTTGTTCCACCATTGCATTTGGTGGACAATCTTGTCTTAGGATGTGAAAGGGACGGGCGAGGGTCATCGTTTAGACCATAGTTGCAATGGTGTTAAATGTCTTTGGGCAATTTTCTTTAAAAGGGACTTGATCATTTTATTTAGGCAACATTTTGAGGGACTATGATCATTTGATTGTTTTGTTTTACCCAAAGAAATTCAACATGCAATATGGCCCATTTTTTTGAAAGGCAACAAAATGGAATACCCTAGGGGGTGCAAGTGTGAGATGTGTTGTTTATTTTCATGCTCATTTATCTTGTATTAGGTCCAACTATTTTTGTTCATTTTTATTCGCATACAAAACCCTAATTCTAGCATAGTATGTTTAGAAAGCGATAAAAGTGCGAAATTTAAATTCCTACGCTATTACATCACAATAATATGGGAAGGGGGGTACAATGTTTCAAATGGGGTTTATTTGGACAAGAATTTAAACCTAAGACTATTACATCAATATTGAATATTTGCAAGGTAATTTAATTGTATAAATAGATAGAAATTGAAATAAATATGTAAAATGCAAAAAGAAAGGTTTTTATATAAAAAAAAGTATTATATATATATAAATAAAAGAAAAATAAAAAGGTATTATTTTTGGAGTATTTTCAAATTTAGGGAAAAAACCCTAATTTTAATCAAAATGTATGTTAATTAATTAATTCATACAATATTCATTATTTACATACAAAAATAAAATAAAATATGATATATTTGTAAAAAAGGCATTTTTAGTATTAAACATTAAAAAATAAAATATGTACATTTTTTTTGGTGTTTTTACTCTAAATGCATTAATATATATATATATATATATATATATATATATATATATATATATATATATGTATATTTATATTATTTTAAATATGTACTATATATATAAATAATAATAATAATTAATTTTTTAGAAAATAGTATTTTTTATATAAAATATTTTCAGAGGGTAATATAAAATAAAAATAAAAATAGAAGTGTTTTTACATATTTTTCTATTTATCCTAAATATGTATTTATTTATGTATAAACAAAAGAAAATCAAATAAAAATCAAATAAAATCAAAAAATGATGAGAAAAATATTTTCAAAATTTTAATATGCTGAGAAAAAATAAATGAGTCAAATAAGAAAAGAAAAAGTCAAAAATCATGAAAAATGAAGCAAATGGGCTTGGGGGGTAAGAAAATGGAAATAGGGTGTAAAAAGAAAAGACCACACAGGCCCAGCCCATGTGGCTTCATCTTCAACCTTCGTTCAACAACATTCAAAAACGCGCGCCCTGTACTCCAGCTGCTAACTCCTGATTCCTGACTTTTTAACAAAAACTCATAACATAAAAAATGTTCAGCATGAAGAGACGATTCTAACCATGTATGGAACTTGACCTAACTCTCTAAGATGAAGGAGAATTTCTCCTCCCCCAAATCCTAACCTAGTTTTTCTGTCATTTTCAAACTCCAAATTCTCTCTACTCAGGCAAAAGAAATGAAAAGTAAAGACATGGACATGTTCAGTGGCATGAGTATGACATTATTTCTTCACAAACTTAAGACTAATGATGCATAATAAGAGAGATACGAATTCAAAATTTTACCTATTCAGTTGAACTTCTATCTGGAGATGTAGGAACCTTCAGTGCAAGGTGATGATTGGAAAAGCTTCCTTGAGGTCCAGGGATGCTGTTTCAATGCTTACTTTGTCTTGAGAGCTTCTGAATCAAGCTAGAGAACTTCAACTGCAAAACAGAAAAACAAAAATGGTGAAGTGGCTTAGAGGTGTTACAGGTTGTGTCTTAGCTTCTGGATAGTTTGCATAGGTTGTAAGGAAGGTAGAGGAACAGGTTTTGGCAAGAATGCTCGAGAGAAATGGGAGTTGGCACTCAAACTACAGAGGCAACTCTGTTTTTGCAGTTTGAGGATGATTCTGAGATGGAGGGTGTTTTAGAGGTGCAAGGGTCGTGTATTAGCTTGGTTATGTTGTCTTGAGTGTATTTGATAAGTTTGTTCTTGTGTTCTAATGCTGAGATGAGAGTTGTTGTGAGTTATGGAACTTTTCTTCACACTTAAGCAACAAAATGCAACTTGAGTTTCTAGGCATGTAGAGGGCCCCTAATGTGCTGCATAATCCCTCCTTGATCAGTGTGTTATGTTCATAATCTTGTGCCATTCAGATTTGCAATGTACTTGTTGGATTTCCAAATTGACATAAAGCTACCTTTTACCAAAATGGCTAATTTGCTTTATCTAGTTTGGGATTAAACCTTTATACAATGTTCAAACTCATAGAACAACACCTTAACACAATGAATATGCATTAAATTATTGAGTGCAACTTGGTTTAAGGACCTGTAATCTAACCTAAAGCATGCTGAGTTCAAATTGCAAAGTTATGGACATGGAACTTGGTCATGAACAAAGTGGTTTTTTGCTATATTGTGAAATTCGATTCTCTCTAACCATGAGGTTGTTTGAGAAGTTCTTGGACATTTTGGAAAGCTTCGAATGTGTACTACAATCCATCTTTGAAATGCAAATTGAAATTCCAAGTGGAAGTGTATGGAAAATGGCCTTGAAATGGGGTAGAAAACCTTGTCAAAATAGGTTAAAATTTCACTAAGTTAAAAATGGTTTAGTGCCCTTATTCAAAAAATTGTAACTTGAGATACAAGCTTCAAATGAGAAAACTTTGTGAACCAAAGTTGTAGATTATGCAACAAGCTACAACTTTCATGTTTGGACTTTTGTTTGAATCCAAATGGATCATGGTGAAAAAGTGGGGCAAAGTTGGGAAAAAATTAGGGTTTTTCATAACTTAGAAAAATTCTAAGTTATGAAAAATTCCATTTCTAACCCTAATTTGCATTTTGTGATTTCTTGGTGAACAAGTTTCATGATTTGGCATGTTTTGATGAAAAATGAATCTTGACTCTTGATTTTGACCAAAAAGTCAAAGTTTGACTTTTCAGTATACAGTCAAAATTGATCAATTGACTGGGAAATTCAACTGTCAATCTTGTGTACTTGGAATCTTCTGAGCTTGTTGATCATGTCAAGATAATTCCATAGGGTCTTTGAGTCCATGTGTGAGCTTGGTTTTCCATTGGCTAGGTCAAACAGTCAAAAATTGCCTTTGTACAGTCAAAACCCTAAAAATGACCATTTTGCCCTTTTGGTGATCTGATCAATTTTCTTGTGGAATTATGATCCAAACTTGATCAAATGGTTCATATGAGTTCATAATGTTGATGTGGGTCAAATTTCATGAGGTTTGACTGTCAATTGGCCACAGTTGACTTTTCCCCAATACAGTTGATTTCTAGGTCAACTGTCCAATTGACTGGGCAAAACTTGGAATCAAGGCTTGAAACTTGATATGGGTAAGCTTGGGAGTCCAATATGAGGCATGAAAGTCATCTTGGGCATTTTGGGTCAAAACATCTTTATGCAAACACAAACCCTAATTTTGAGTCCACAGTGCAAGGAGAGGTCTTGAGCAGATGAAACCCTAACTGGATCCTGAGCTTCAAGGGCTTTGTGATGAGAAATCAATGAGAAATGGGAGGGCAAATTTTGGGGTACAACACCTGTCTAGATACAGGAATCGAGTCTGGAAATGTTGTAGTTGATAGATGTGCCCTGGCTGGATACAGGAATCAAATCTTCAAACTCTTCAGACGTGCCCTGGCTAGATACAGGAATCGAGTCTGGAAATGTAATGATTGACTTGTTGACCACTTTTGACATTCGAATGCCCCAAGTGGTGATGAAGGAATCTTGAATCAGATTACTCTGCATATTGAGAGATTTCTTGAAATCTTGACTGGACTGCCCCAGGTGACTGCCCCAGGTTAATTGAATTGTGCTATGTCATGCCCCTTGTTGATAGGAGATTTGATGGAAGTGTTATTCTATTGAAGTGATTTTTTCTTGCTGAGAGAGTTTTCGTTCCTCCGAACATTCGCTGTATGAATTTCTTCGCTGTCAAACAAAAATCAAATGCAGACAGTGATATTCAAGTAATGCAAAGTTTATGTTTGTCTCGAAGTTTTGAAAAATGCGTTTTTTAGCAGAAAACTTTTCACAAGACAAGTCAACACAAGATTTAGAGTAAAGCCCTACAGGAGTCAGGATACCTTTTGTAACAGTATGCTTTCGAACTAACCCATGCCTCAATTAGGACTTTTAAAGGGTTGTAACGTGGCTTGGTTCACGGTTTAAGAAACAAAGGATAAAGGCTCAAAGTATATTTGTACCCACCCGCTCTTCGTGATGTCCTTCAACCTAAGCTCAGTTAATTGCGTCATACTCTGTTTTGAGTTTGGAACGATTTTTGGGCGATGGTTCACCGGTTTGAATTTGGGGAGACAGTCATCATCTCCTTTTTCTTTTTCAACATTTTTCATGTCGTTGAGGATTTTGTAATGACCTCACTATTTTGATTTTGGTTTGTTATCCCTAACTTTTGCCTGACTGTTACCGTTTTCTGGGATTACAGTCAGCGGGATGCCCCAGCCTTCTTAAGCCTCCTTTATAGGTTTTGGCTCAGTGGGCTTTTCTCTTTTGAGAGATTGACTGTCTATGTGATAGGGAACCACCCTTGTCTTTTGACTCCAAGGGAATGCTTTCTCTTTTTGACATCGTTCGTTGTATTACGAACTTGAGAGTTTGCGACTTCAATGCACATTTTCTTTTGAATTAACTGAGATACTACCCTGCCCCGGGTTTATATCAAAGGTTTTGATCGTTTTAAAACAGAAAACTCCTACTTCTTTGGCTCGAAGGGGTTGACTAGGGATTAACTTCCTTATAACTCCAGTGTTTGGGATTTGAAAGAAATGCTTGTACATCATCAGCAAGGTCTGTTCAAAAGCATACTGTATAAGATCATGGTATTGTTTCGTCATCCTCCCTCTAAAGGCTTACAGCTTTTTATCAAGAGTCAAATATCATAAAGAAAAGCATAAGAGTAGTGAAACGAATGGATGGATTCAAGACAAACATATGCAATGCATTAATGAAAACAGAGTTTAACATCAACAGATAATTGTTTGACAGCAAACGAAATTACAACTTTGAAAATTCAAAAAGAAACAAAAGTCTTTCAGCTCGAGCTTCGTCACTTCAAGTGGAGAACCCTTTAACGGAAGACCTTCATCTCACCGTCTGGCATGAATTCCAGCACCCCAATGTCGATCAGATCTTGAATCTTGTTCTTCAAGGCCCAACAGTCGTTGGTGTCGTGTCCCGGGCTGTAGGAGTGGTAAACACAGAATGTGTCGGGATTATAGTGAGGAGAGGAGATATTGGGCTTCTGAGGAGGATCCTTTACGGTAAGCAAGTTGACCTCCAACAGGCGCTTCAGTATAAAGAATGATGGTATTTCAGTCTCCGTAAACTGTCTTCCCGACTTTTCTTGCTTACACCGATTACCCCGTTGACGCTGGCGAGGTTGTTGATGGGTTTGTGACCCTGAAGCGAGCAAAGGAGCTTTCCATTTGTCTTCTGGAATGGATGGAGGCTGAGTGGTGACCTGCTCTTTGACCTCAGATGTTTGCCCCAGTTGGTTGTTTGGAAGCAGTTGGCGGACAAGAACTCTGAGTTCCTCTTGTCTTTGGGATAGGTCTTGGATGAGAGCCATCTGGCCCACCAACTGTCCCATCACTTGGGTCCTCAAGGTTGTCAGATCAAACTGCAGCTCTGCAATCTGATCACTCCTGGCATTGTTGGAATTCTCCAAGCTTTTGGTGAGGAGAGCTTTCATCTCTTCTTGCCCCAGAGACAAGTTCAGGAACATCTCCTGCAGCTGAGCAGTCTGGTCTTGGATGTCTTTGACAGACCTTTCTAGAGCCATCTCTTGCTGAAATAAACAGCAGGAGAGTAAGGAAACCTGAAAAAGGAAAGATTGTCAAAATGCAATGCATGATATGCGGATGCAATGCTTTCAAGGATCTCTTGGGGTAAACACAAGAAAATGTTAGAGGTTGAACTCTGCTCTTGGATTGGAGATCTCTGCACCGGTGGACGTCCTTCCACGAGAATCAAGCTCACCATGTCAAGTGGGTCATAGCCACTGATTCAAGTTGTTGCACTTGAACTTTGATTGATATTGGTTAGAGGAGAAACCTCTTGCCCCTTGGTAGACGTCTGGTTCAACGTAACCCTGCATCAACAGAACCCTCGAGATCCTTGAAATGGTTATTGAAAATGCTATGGTATGATGTCATGATGTTATGTACATGTATGCAAAAAGCAAGTGAGTGTATATACAGGCAGACATATTCACACAAAGCAAACAAGTCCTTAGGTTTAGGCTTGCATGAAGTTCAGGTACTACCCTCTTGAAGTTTGTTGGTTAAAACCTGTCCTATCAAAAGTAACCGGGTTCTAAGGAGCTCAATGTCATTGGATTATTTTCTGTGTTCATTGTCTCGGTTTAGCCACTTACTGACGACCAAAATATTCCAAGAAAACAATCCTCAAAAGAGTGTAGTATCGAGGATCTACCAACTTCGGACTGCACCAAAGTCAGTCATCTCACTACCCCTAAAAAGGCTAAGATGGTCGATTAAGGTTCTAAGAGTTCGTTAGTGCTTCATGACATCACACAGCGGCCCCGTACTCTCCTTGACTACTCAAAGGTTACCGGTACTCACAAATATGTCACACTAACATAGCTTACTGCTTCAACCGTGTCGGTATACCCCGCACAGTTCCCTCACAGTTTTTTGGCTATTTACCTAAGAAGGTGCCCCAAATCCGGGTGGAGGATTTACAACAAACCCAAACAAGAACCCAAAAGATAAATCAATCAAGTCAATCAAAGCAAGAAAATAAAGGTGATCTAAACCTTAAGGTAACCCCACTTTTAAAATATCCCCAGCAGAGTCGCCAGTTCTGTGATACGGTGGGAGAACTGACTAGTGTTTTGCGTTCGTATTCGCACTTGTGCGGTTGAGCAAGAGTCGCCACCGACTTTTTATTTTATCCTAAAGGAAAGGTTAAAAAAAGCACAGCAAAAACCTTTTGAGATATTTCGTGGGTTCGGGGGGTAGATTATGAAAAGGGAAGGTATTAGCACCCTTTTCATCCATGGTTATCCATGGGCTCTTAGTTACTTGGTTTTTAGATCACTTGCCTTGATTTTCGATTGCTTGAAAATGGTGTGTGTGTGAGTGTTTTTGAAAATGTTTTTGAAGAGATGCCTTGTCTTAGGCAACCAATGTATTTGACTCGTGTTTGAGTGTTTTACAAAAGTGTGGATCTTTTCGAAAAGATGTTTCAAATGTTTTTTGAGAGTTTGTTTGAAAGTGTTGTGGATTGTGGTTTTTGAAAAGAAGGCAAGTGTTTTTGCAAGTTGATCTCAAGTAACTAAGAGTTTTGTCTACCCTATTGTACTCAAAGGTTTTTGTTATGTTTTAACCCCCCTTTTAACAACTTTGTTCCATCATTGAATTTGGTGGACAATCTTGCGTTTAGGAAGTTTATTCGGGACGGGCGCGGGTCATCGTATGGACCATGAATGCAATGGTGCCAAGTGTCTTTGGCAATTTGCTTTGAAAGGACTATGATCATTCCGTTTAGGTAACATTTTGAGGGACTTATGATCATTTTGATTTTGTTTTGCCAAAGATATTTGACGTGCAAGCATGGCCCATTTTGGAAGGCAACATGTGGGATACCCTAGAGGGTGCAAGTGTGATTGTGTATTGATTTCATGTATTTATCTTGTATTAGGTTATCTAGCGTTTGATTTTATGTACATGCGAACCCTAGGTCTAACCATGGTATAATTGAAAGCGGTAAATTGCGAAAATGTAAAGTCTACGCTATTACAAATAGTATCCGGGAGTGGGGGTATAAATGTACAAATGGGGATGAGACTTATAGTATCCAATAAGTTACAACCAAATCGAATTTGCGATCAAAATGTAAATGAGGAATATCAATATATAAGATAAACAAATGTATAGGAGCAATGTGAATGTATTGTGTAAGTGTACAAGTATATGAGTATGTGATTATTTACAGGTGCGATAATGTGAAATTGATGTGTATTAGGTATTGTTATTTATTTATTTTGACCTAAATATGTGCTTAATGAATCTTTGATTTGTATATTTTTAATATGTACAAAAAGAAAATTGTTTTAATTAAATGCTCAAGTTCTAATTAAATTATGAAATGATGTTTTTAAGAAAAGAAAATATTTCTAGGTTTTCATTATGTATACAAGAGATATTTCTTATTGATTATGAATCGAATTATGTATATTAAAAAAAGAAATGTATTCTTAATTGTTATGTACAAAATATATTTTAATTAAAAGAATAGAAAAGTATTTTTAATTTTAATTAAAAAAATGGCTCTTTATTTGTATGTATAAAAGTATATTTTAATTAAAAGAATAGAAAAGTATTTTTAATTTTAATTAAAAAAATGGCTCTTTATTTGTATGTATAAAAGTATATTTTAATTAAAAGAATAGAAAAGTATTTTTAATTTTAATTAAAAAAATGGCTCTTTATTTGTATGTATAAAAGTATATTTTAATTAAAAGAATAGAAAAAAGTATTTTCCATTTTAATTGTATGATGTAGAAAAATGTATCTTAATTAAATAAAAAAAAGTATTTTCAAATAATGTATTAAACAAAAGTATTAGTAAATTATTGTGAAGAAAAAAAGTGTTTGCTTAAATTTTTATTAAGGAGAGAACAAAAAAGGGTTAAGAGAGCAGATACGTTGGGCTTAGGTACTCAGAATGGGCAAGGCCCACGTTTTAGGGTTTGGAGTTTTCATTTGGGACAAAGGCTTTAGGGTTTGTACAGCGGCGCGTCTCATGGAGTTTCGTTGTCTTCTCCGTTGCATGTCTCGGTGTTCCCTTCGCTCGAGGCCACCGGCACTACCCCCACATCTCTCTTCCCTCCAGCTCGAGTTCAAAGGTCTCATTACAACAAGGTTCGCTTTAGATGTTTTTTATATCCCTTTTTTACGAATTGCATGCTTATTCGCTTTGAGCTTTGACCTTAATCTTTTATTATTATGGAGGTAAAGGAGAAAAAGAGAGGGAGAAAAGCGTACTACCTGATCTTGGAGAAGGAGGAGAGATAGGGTATGTGGCGCTCAGGAGGCCGGGACGAGCGGAGGGTGTTGAGGTTTGCGCTTCGGTAACTTTTACTTTCCTAGGGTTTTATGATGATTTGCACTGAAAACCCTCTTTCTTCTTTCTTCTTCTCTTCTACTGCATGTTGCCTTGAACGTCCCTCTCTTCTTCTGATTTTGCCCTTTTGTATTGGTTGAAATGTGATGCTTGCTTATGATGCCTTTGGATGCTTCCCTGACTTTCTTCTGATTTGTTGCTTTGAATTGTTGTTCTGAGACTGTTGAGCCTTTTACCTGTGTTGCCCTGTGAGGAACTCAAAGTTCTGAGGGCCTAGGGTTTAGTTGCCTTTGTTGGGGTTTGGAAATCGTGTGCTTTGATATTTTCTTCTGGTTCTGAATTGCCCTAGTTCTATTGATTATGATGAACACCTACTTTGCTCATATGCTCTTTTCGGTTGCCCTGTGATGACACTTTCCTGAGGGTTTTTATGCTCGAACCTGTGTTTGCACCACTTTTAATTCTTTGCAAGGTTGGACAGGCTTTGTGAGGTTTCTTACAGATTTTAGGCTTGTTGGTAAGATCTTTGACAGGTTAAGGCTTTTTGGATTAGGCAGGTTGTGATGGTTTAAGCAGGTTTTTCGACAGGCAGGGTGAGTTAGCTTCAGGCAGGGTTGTGGTGTAGCTTGCCTATGCAGGTTTTTGCTTGGAGTTTTATGCCTTTCAGGTTTGACTTCAGCAGGCTTGGGATATGCAGGTTATGGTTAATGCAGGTTACGGTTTAGCAGTTCGTGTTTCAGGTTTTCTGGTTTTGGCTCTTAAGGGCTGGACAGGTTATATGCTGATATGGCTTTTGGCTTAGGTTTTGTTTCTATGCAGGTTTAAGGGTTTGGTGTCCAGGTTTGGGTGTTGACAGTAGGTAAGGGTTTAGACAGGGGTTGAGCTTCAGGCTTGAACTTGGTTTATCAGGCCATTGTTTGGCTTGTATGGTTATGAGGTTTTGTTTGCTTTAGTATGTGGTTTGCTTCAGCAGGTTGTTTATGAACTTGAGCAGGTTTTTCTATGCTTCAGGTTTATCAGTTTGTAGGTTTGCTTTTTTACTTTGGTGAGAAATTCTGCCTCTCCTCAACTGTGTTTGTTCTTGTGTTATATCTTTTTTCTATGCCTGCCTAAAGCCTAAAACCTGCATCTTTTTTCTTCTTTTTCTCTCTCTATAGTACACTTAAAAGAATTTTAAATGTTTTTCTTGTGTACTTTTCTGAAAGGGTCACTTCAATTGGGAAATGATGAAAATGAGTTGCTTGCATATCATACTTTCCTCTGCATATTTGATCTCTTCTTGACAGCTTTTGTGCTTTTTGATATCTTTCAAAATCTTCCTCTTTGATAGCTTTGAGTAGCCTTTTGGATAGTTGCTTTATATTTGGCAGAAAGTTGAGTTTGGATCTTTGGTTTGGACTTGCTGTTTGCTTTGTAACATGCTGTTTGAGATTTGAACTTTATGAAATTTTGACAATTTTGAATTGTGCATTCAATTTTAGCAAATAAACTCGTCCCTCTTTGTGAACCGGGAGAAATCCCGTGATTTGCAGAGAGGGTTAACTGATCTCAATCAGTGACCCTTAATGATGAATTTCTTCTGTCGTTTCAATTTAACTGCTTTTTGACTTTTCTTCTTTTCTTTTTGCAGATGAATATTGGAACACCGGAGCGAGGGATAGCGGATGAAGATTTGAAGATTAGACAAATAATTAGGATAATCTTTTATTTAAATTTAGATCAATGTAAAACTATTGTTTGTAATTAAATCCTAAACAATAATTGTACAATTAATTTAATAATAAATAAAAGCTTTCATTATCCAATTAATTCTGTTTTCTCTTTATTGTTTATTTATTATTTAAAACTCTTTGAATTAAAATAATTGAAAACTAAATTTCAATCACTTAATTTAGAATAATAAATAATTTAAATAAAACAATGTTTTAGTAATTGACCAATTAAACCTGTCCTTTCCAATATCCAAAGCAAAGCAGCAGTTAACCAAAATAAACTGATCAAGCGCATTCCCTTTTCACTGATTCTTTTGCCAAGCACTATAATTCCAAACTGCATATTTCTTTTGACTGACTCAAACAAACCAACGTGAATTCAAACCAACTGCCTCTTTCACTGATTAAATCAAAACAATGTGAATTCAACCCGAATCTTGGAAAATCTTGCAAAGTGCTGTGGAATTTTAATTTTGCTGAGAATATGCCCATAAAACCTTAATTCCTGATTAAATGCCAACGAACATTCGCCTGATCACAATTGAGCCAGAATCAACCAAAACCCTAAGCCAAATATTTGAAGCAATCCAGAGTCCTGAAAATCAATAAAACCCTAATTTTGTTTGACTGACGAGAAAAGTCCGTTTGTCCGATTCTTGAGCCAGTTTGAAAAGTCAGGAAATGCCTGAAGCTGAGATTTCTTGTGAAAAAATGCGAGGGCAAATTTTGGGGTACAACAGATGGCACTACTTTAAAGGACATTTACATAGACGAATTCCTTAGGGTAGGTAGACGACTCTAGATACTTGCTCTAATTTCAAAAACAAATCAAAAATACTTTTCACACCGACACCTTTTCACAAAAGCTTTCGAAAGCAATTTTTCAAACACTCTTGAGGACTGATACAAGAGTCGAACTGAAATTTTCAAAGAAACTTTTTAAAACCCACAGTTGAAAAGCAAACAAACCATTTTTGAAAACGCAAGTGAGCAAGTATATAAGAGCCCATGGATAACCATGGATAGAAAGGGTGCTAACACCTTCCCTTTCTATAATCTACCTCCCGAACCGAGAGCAATCTCTTTAAGGAATTTTTCTGTGCTTTTGTCCTTTCCATTTGGAGAAAATAAAAGACGGTGGCGACTCTTGCTTCCGCGACATTTCGCGAACCAGCATTAAACAGTCAGTTCCAGATCCACCGATCACAGAACTGGCGACTCTGCTGGGGACTCTTTATAAAGTGAGGTGTACCTTAGGGATAGTTCAAAACTGTGTTTTCAATTGCTTTCTTTGCTTGCTTTAAAATTGTGGGACTGTCTTGGGAGTTCTATAGATCCTAACCCGGATCTGGGGGATACCTTCTTAGAAAGTAGCAACAAGACTGTGAGGGAACTGTGCGGGGTATACCGACATGGTTGAAACAGTCTGCTACGTTGATGTGGCACTTTGGTGTGTACCAGTAACCCTTGAGTTCAGTCAAGGAGAGTGCGGGGCCTCCGCGTGGTGTCGTGAAGCATCAACTGACCTTAGGAACCTTAATTGAACTATCTTGGCCTCTTTAGGGTAGTGAGATAACTGACTTTGGTGCAGTCCGAGGTTGGTTGATACTCGATACTACACTCAATTGAGGGTTGCTTTCCTGGAATATTTCGGTCGCCAGTTCAGTGGCTAAATCGAAACGATGAACAATGAAAGCAATCCCGTGATGTTGGGACCCTTAGAACCCGGTTACTTCTAATAGGACAGGTTGAACCCACCAACTTCAAGAGGGTACTACCCAGACCCCATGCTGGCCTTAAACCCTAAGGGCTTGTCTTGTGTGCCTTGTGTGCCTTACATGTTTGTCTTTATAAATATCTGTGGTGTGTTTAATCATAGCATCATGACATCATCCAGTATCATATGCATTGACTAACCATTTCAGGGGTTCGAATCTTCATCTTTGTTCTTGTTTTGTAGGACATGGAAACTGTTCGTAGAAAGACAATTCAAATCAGTCTTGTAAGGATCCCTCCTCAGCTTAAGGAACTTATATCCAGGATTCCCGAGAGCTCTTCATTCAGTGAAAGACATGGAAGACTCATCAGTTTGGTCAATACCAACATTGAGGAAGATATGATAAAGGTGCTGTTCCAGTTCTTTGACCCTCTGCATCACTGTTTCACCTTCTTGGATTATCAGCTGGTACCTACATTGGAGGAGTTCTCCCGGCTCCTGAAGATCCCTATCCTTGATCAACTACCCTACAACGGTACGGAAAAGGAACCCAAGATTGAAGAGATTTCTAAAGCCTTGCACCTACAATCATCTGACCTCAAGGGACATTGGGAAGTTAGAAGTGGTATCAAAGGGTTCTTAGCCAGGTTTCTGTTTGAAAAGGCCCATGAATGTTGGAACTCCCTTGACTTACAGGCTTTTGAAGAAGTTGTGGCCCTCCTTGTCTATGGTTTGGTGTTGTTCCCTAACCCAGATCAGCTTATTGATATCAGTGCCGTCCAGATCTTCATGTCTAGGAATCCTATACCTACGTTGCTGGGGGACATCCTTCACTCATGTTACACTCGAACCATGAGAAAAAGAGGTGTCCTTATGTGCTGCACTCCTCTTCTGGGAAGGTGGTTTATTTCGCACCTTCCACAATCAGTTTTGAAGGACGAGCGGGGTTTGAGATGGTCACAACGGTTGATGACTCTTACACATGCAGATATACATTGGTGCCCTAGGTCCAGAGAGGATGTCACTATCATTGATCGTTGCGGAGAGTACCCTAATGTTCCTTTACTTGGAATCAGAGGAGGTATTACTTATAACCCATGCCTGGCTTAGAGACAGTTTGGTTATGCTCGGAGAGATGGTCCTCACGACATGTTAATTCCTGACATAGTTTTTGACTTCGACAATGATACTCAAGGACTTCGCCAGAGATTTATCAGAGCCTGGAGGATGCCAAGTAGGATAGACAGTAAGACACTGGGGCACAGGAACTCCATCCCGTTGGAACCTTATCTCAAGTGGGTACGAGCCCGCTCCCAGAAGTTAGTGATGCCTTATCCTCATATGCTCCCAGTAATCAAAGAACCAGTCTTGGAAGGAGAAGTGTCCTACACTATTCAGCACCCTGATATGCCCACATCCTGGGAAGAGATGCAGAAGAGCTGGATCCAGCTTAAGGAGGAACGAAATTCTCTTGAGACCAGTCTACATGCTAGTGAAAAGAAGGTCTTGGAGCTCACCCGCCTGTTGCATGAGGAGAGGAATCTCAACACTTACATAGCTCCAAAGAGGATGCGTAGTGTATTTTGGGATTGATTTGCTTTTGTATTATTTTGCCCATGAGGCTTTGATGTACTGAACAATTATTTCCTTAATGATAACGTGTGTTCCTTTTTGTCTACAACAAATTTGAACTTTCGAACCCTTGAATGCATTGCATAAACACATATCATTCATCATGTGTATAACAGGTTTTCCTCTTTTCAGGTTGCTTACAGTTCTTCGCTGTTTATTTCAGCATCATGAACCCCGACTCGTCATCAACTGAGATGTCCATCAAAGCTCTTCAGGCGCAGAATGCGCAATTTCAGGAACTAATCATGGGTTTGGCTCAGGGCCAAGAGGAGCTGAAGGCTCTGCTCCTGAAGAAGGAAAAGAAGAAGAAGAGAAGAACTGTTCTGTTTAACTCGGGCCGAAGGTTTGGCAACACTCTGCAAAATGAAGAGGCTGGTTCTTCCATTGGCAAGGGTACTCCTCAAGAGGGAAAAGGTCCTAGTCCGGTAGTCTCCGACAACGAGACTGATTTTGATGAAGAGCAATATCCTCCTGCAGAGGACAGATACAAGCAGTTGGAAGACAGGTTGAATGCTATGGAGATACAACAGGTACCTGGGCTGGATTTCGGAGATTTGGGTTTGTCTACCGGTGTGATTATCCCTCGTAAATTCAAAGCACCATCTTTCACTAAGTATGACGGGGCGTCTTGTCCCAAGCTACATCTCAGGTCCTATGTTCGGAAGATTCAACCGTACTCAGTGGATAAGAATTTGTGGATCCACTTCTTCCAGGAGAGTCTTTCAGGGACTCATCTCGAATGGTTCTATCAGCTGGATGGGACCAAGGTTCGTAACTGGGAGGAGTTGGCTACTGCTTTCTATAAGCAGTATCAATATAATGCCGACCTTGCCCCTACACGTACCCAACTCCAGGGTATGTCGTTAGGTTCAAGTTAAGGTTTTAAGGAGTACGCTCAGAAGTGGAGGGATCTGGCTGGCAGGGTGCAGCCTCCGTTGACTGATCGGGAGTTGGTGGACATGTTCTTGGGGACCCTATCTGGGCCATTTTTCAACCATCTTATCGGTAACTCGTCTGCAGGGTTTACTGATCTTATTCTGACTGGAGAGAGAATTGAGGCTGGGTTGAAGTCTGGAAAGATTCCGAAGGGTGCATCGTCTAGTTCTGAGAAGAAACCCTTCAAAAAGGAGGCCAGTGCTGTATATGGCTCCCGGAGGCAAGAGAAATCTGAGCACCGCCAATCTGTCAGTGCGGTGATGATTGCTAAGCCTGCTGCCGCTCCTCGGCCAACCAATCCTCAAAGGGCTGAAAGAACCCGGAGAGAGTTTACCCGTTTAAGCATGACCTTATCGCAGATCTTGCCACAGTTGCTATCCACCAATCTAGTGACTATCAGAGAGGCCCCTAAAGCTGTGAACACTGCCTCCCCCAAATATAACCCAAATGCTCGTTGTGCTTATCATTCTGATAGCCCGGGGCATTCCACTGATGACTGTTGGGCATTAAGGAATAAGGTGCAAGACCTTATTGACGCAAAGGAGATACAGTTTGAAGCGCCTGAGAGGCCGAATGTGGTTATTGCTCCTATGCCTCAGCATGGGGTAAATGCTGTTGATGAAGAGGTGTACGCTGTTTCTGTGGATGATCTAGCCACTCCCTTAATAACTGTCAAGAAGAACCTACTGCTGGCCGGTTTATTTCCGGGTTGCAGTGAGAGTTGCCTGTTCTGTGCCGTTTCCCTATCTGGTTGTCCCTTGCTGAAGTTAGGCATCCAAAGCCTGATGGACAGTAAGGAGATTCTGTTCAAGAAGTCTGCTGTTCAGTTGGTTCCGATAGAAGAAGTTTATGTGGTTACCATCTTCAATAATCCAATCAAGGCTCTCCCGAAGAAGCCTGTCCAAATCATGACTGTCGCACCTGTTGTTATCACTGTTACGGGGCCTCTTCCCTACGTATCTGATAAAGCTGTCCCTTGGCATTATGGGGCAGACGTATATGTGAATGGAATCAAACAAGAGTTCAACACTGGCGCCAGTATCTGCGATATCACTGGCCCAGCCAAGGTTACCCGCAGTGGCAGGCTCTTCTCGCCTGACATTGCACGGCCCGCTACTCGAAGACCCCTCCTTATAACACCTACAAGTGTACCTGTTCTTGTTGCTGACCAAGTTGTTTCCCCTGCTGCCGAGTCATCCAATGCTCGGGGCAAAGGAGTTGAAGATGAGCCTGCCCGGATGGAGGCACCGATACCTATAAATGCTGAGGCCTCCCAACAAGAAATGGAGGAAATCCTGAAAATAATAAAGAAGAGTGACTTCAATGTTGTGGAACAGCTGGGGCATACGCCCTCCAAAATCCCCATGCTCTCCTTATTGCTGCGCTCCGAGGCCCATGCTAAGGCCTTAATCTCATTTCTCAAGATGGTCCATGTGCCACAGGAAACATCTGCAGTTCAGTTCACTGACTGCGTAGCAAATCTGACAGCAGACAACGGCTTGGGTTTCTCAGATGCTGACCTGACTGCAAAAGGAAGAGACCACAATGACGCCCTGCATGTCTCTACTGAATGCAGGGGCACTACTCTGGCGCATGTACTGCTGGATAATGGTTCTTCCTTAAATGTACTACCCAAGAAGGCTTTAGACCATTTAGATTGTGAAGGCCTGGAACTGAAACCCAGCAATATCATCGTCAGAGCCTTTGACGGTTCAAAAAGGATGGTTCATGGAGAGGTCGACATTCCTATTCGTGTGGGCTCTCAGGTGTTTGACTCTACTTTTTATGTGATGGATATCCGTCCATCTTACTCTTGTCTACTGGGTCGACCTTGGATCCATAAAGCTGGGGCAGTGACCTCTACCTTGCACCAGAAGTTGAAGTACCCCGTCAAAGGGAAGATCGTCACCGTGCAAGGAGAGGAGGAGTATATGGTGAGCCATTTGAATTCCTTCAGATACATTGAGATGGATGGGGAGTTTATTGAAACCCCCTTTCAGCATTTCGAGGAGGTGCTTCCCATTTCAGTAGCAGCAGAAACAGCGGTCGAAGAGGATGTTCCGTTGAAGATGGCTTCCCTAAAGGATGCCCGGGCTGTGGTTCAGAAAGGTGAATGTGCTAACTGGGGAAGGCTCCCTGACTTTACGCAGAAAACTGACAAATTTGGGCTGGGTTTTACTGCAGAGGGACAGAAAGCTATGCGGAAGGCGAAGACCAGAAGACCTCCTGTGCTCATCACAAATCTAGGAGTGAATGCTGTTGGGGAGGATAATGAAGTGGATGAAGCTGAGTTCAATAGCTGGATCTACCCGACGACCAAAGGCGGATTGACCAATTGGATTGTCAAAGACCATACTCCTGTTACTTTTGTTACGTAGTAATAGACTTCTTTGTTTTGTTATTTGTAATAAACAATAAGTAAACTCTATGGCCCGGTGTCTTACCCGAGGCACCGTGGTTTCATTTGTGAGGGCATATAAATTGTCATTTCATATATCATAAATGAAAATCTTGGACGTTTTCTCGCATTTCAAATCTTATGCTCCTTTTCTGTCTTTCCTTCCTTTACATATTTTTCAAAACAGCTGTATTTACACACACTCACTCATACAGGTTTCAATCCACTCTGGATCTCACTGGTAACAACCCTGCTACTGCCAGTTATGACTTCGAAAATCCGATCAACTTAGCCGAAGACGAAGGTGAAGATGATTGCGAAGTGCCTGGCGAGCTTGCAAGACTGTTACTTCAGGAAGAGAGGGCAATTCAACCACATGAAGAGCCAGTGGAAATAATAAACTTGGGTACTGAGGCAGACAGGAAAGAGGCAAAGATTGGTGCCAACCTGGAGCTCAGCGTGAAGCAACGGTTGACTAAGATGCTACATGATTATATGGAGATCTTTGCTTGGTCCTACGAAGACATGCCCGGGTTGGATACTGACATTGTGGTCCATCATTTGCCTACTAAGAAAGACTGCCCTCCGGTTAAGCAAAAGGTCCGCCGTATGCGTCCAGAGATGTCTGAGAAGATTAAAGCCGAGGTTATGAAACAGTTTGATGCTGGGTTCCTTGCAGTGACTTCTTACCCTCAGTGGGTTGCCAATGTGGTGCCGGTACCTAAGAAGGACGGTAAGGACAGAATGTGTGTCGACTACAGGGATCTGAACAGGGCCAGCCCCAAGGATGACTTCCCTTTACCTCACATTGATGTCCTTGTTGACAATACAGCTCAGCACAAGGTATTCTCTTTCATAGATGGCTTTTCAGGTTACAATCAGATCAAGATGGCACCTGAAGACATGGAAAAGACTACATTTGTTACTCAGTGGGGCACCTTCTGCTACAAGGTCATGCCATTCGGGTTGAAGAACGCTGGGGCAACCTACCAACGTGCCATGGTTGCTTTATTTCATGACATGATCCATCATGAGATAGAAGTGTATGTTGACGACATGATCGCAAGGTCCCAGACTGAGGAAGAACACCTAGATCATCTGCAGAAATTGTTTGACCGGTTGAAACTGTACAAGCTAAGGTTAAACCCGAACAAGTGCACCTTCGGGGTAAGATCTAGGAAGTTGCTAGGCTTCGTTGTGAGTGATAAAGGTATTCAAGTGGACCCTGCTAAGGTTAAAGCTATTCAAGAGATGCCAGTTCCTAGGACAGAGAAGGAAGTCAGAGGCTTTTTAGGACGCCTGAATTACATTGCTCGATTCATCTCGCATCTAACTGCCACCTGTGAACCAATCTTCAAGCTGCTGAAGAAAGATCAGGTAGTACGTTGGAATGATGAATGTCAGGCTGCTTTTGACAGAATCAAGGAGTATCTCCAAGAACCACCCATCCTTATGCCACCGGTTGAAGGGAGACCTCTAATATTATACCTGACAGTACTTGACAACTCAATGGGGTGCGTGCTGGGGCAGCATGACGAGTCTGGCCGAAAAGAGCATGCCATTTATTACCTTAGCAAAAAGTTTACCGACTGTGAGACCCGATACTCACTACTTGAGAAAACTTGTTGCGCTTTGGTATGGGCTGCTCGCCGGCTGAGACAGTATATGCTGACTCACACTACCTTGTTGATCTCAAAGATGGATCCTATAAAGTACATATTCGAAAAGTCTGCTCTGTCTGGGAGAATTGCAAGGTGGCAAATGATCTTGACAGAATACGACATTCAGTACACGACCCAGAAAGCCATCAAGGGAAGTGTATTGGCAGACCACTTGGCACATCAAGCCGTAGATGACTATCAGTCAATGAACTTCGAGTTTCCGGATGAAAGCATTATGATAGTGACTGATTGTGAAGTACCTGGACCGGATGAAGGACCTGAGGAAGGATCCCGATGGTCTATGCACTTTGACGGAGCCTCCAACGCCTTGGGTAACGGTATTGGCGCCATAATCATATCACCTCAAGGCACTCATACTCCACTCACTGCCCGACTATGTTTCAATTGTACCAACAATATGGCGGAGTACGAGGCGTGCATCATGGGTCTTCAAGCTGCGATCGACTTAAGGATCAAGTTTCTGAGTGTCTTCGGAGATTCCGCTCTTGTGATTAATCAGATCAAAGGAGAGTGGGATACGAAACATCCGAATCTTATTCCTTACAGAGAATGTGTGTTGACCTTGATCCCCCACTTCACGAAGATAACCTTTGAACACTTTCCGAGAGAGGAGAATCAGCTGGCGGAAGCGTTAGCTACAATGTCTTCTATGTTCAAGGTCAAATTGGATAATGAGGCTCCCCGAATCATCATCTGGAAACTGGACGAACCGACATACTGTTGCGATCTCGAGACTGAATTGGTGACTGAGAAGCCTTGGTACCATGAGGTGAAGAGATATCTGGAAGCTCAGGAGTATCCTGAAGGTGCCTCTGTCAATGATAAAAAGTTTCTGAGAAGGTTCGCGGCAAAGTTCTTCCTTAGCAACGACATCTTGTACAAGCGAAATCATGATTCAACCTTATTGTGTTGTGTGGATAAGACTAAAGCAGAAAGGATCATGGAAGAGCTACATGAAGGGACCTTTGGTACACACTCCAGTGGACACACTATGGCAAAGAAGATCCTTCGGGCAGGGTATTACTGGTCCACAATGGAAGCTGACTGCTACCAACATTCCAGGACATGCCATAAGTGCCAGATTTATGCAGACAAGGTGCATGTTCCTCCAGTTCCTCTGAATGTTCTGACTGCGCCTTGGCCGTTTGCAATGTGGGGCATAGACATGATCGGTGAGATTAAACCTACGGCATCTAATGGGCATCACTTCATCCTGGTAGCAATTGATTATTTTACGAAGTGGGTTGAAGCAGCTTCCTACGCTATGGTAACCAAGACTGTTGTGGCACGGTTCATTCGGCATAATCTGATCTGTCGGTACGGCGTCCCAGAGAGGATCATTACAGACAACGGTACCAATCTGAATAATAAGATGATCACTGAGCTCTGCGAGCAGTTCAAAATACAGCACCACAATTCTTCTCCTTACAGACCGAAGATGAATGGGGCTGTAGAAGCAGCAAATAAAAATATCAAGAAAATCATGCAGAAGATGACAGTGACCTATAACGATTGGCACGAGATGTTACCGTTTGCTCTACATGGGTACCGTACCTCAGCTAGGACGTCAACCGGGGCAACTCCTTTCTCCTTGGTTTATGGTATGGAGGCAGTCTTACCGATCGAAGTGCAAATACCCTCTCTCCGGATAATGAAGGATGCAAATCTGAACGAGGATGATTGGATCCAGACACGACTTGATCAGCTCAACCTTATTGATGAAAAGAGACTTGCTGCTATCTGTCATGGTCAGACGTACCAAAAACGGATGATCAGGGCATTTAACAAAAAAGTCAGACCACAGGAATATCAAGCTGGGGATCTGGTAATCAAGCGAATCATCCTTCCTCAGAGTGATCCAAGGGGCAAATGGACCCCTACATACGAAGGGCCATTTGTGGTTAAACATGTGTTCTCAGGAGGAGCCATGATTCTAACCAACATGGATGGTGACGACCTTCCTCACCCCGCCAATGCAGACATAGTAAAAAGATACTACACATGAAAAAAGACCCGCTAGGCTGACACGCCTAGGCAAAAATTAGGGCTTCCCGGCGAACCAAAAGGGTTCGGGCAAAATGAAGGGATGAAATGAAAAAAATCTGTACACCCGGCAAGTCGAAAACCTGAAAAGGCGACTTGGGCAAAAATGGGTATCCCTGTGGACTGAAAACCCGAAAGGGCAGTTCAGGCAAAAGTTAGGGATAAAGCGTAATACTATGTCTCATTGGATCACTTTGCATCCAGAATCCGGTATCTACATCAAGTTCAGACGACATCAATCAGTCAGCTTCATCTTCGACCAAGGTCATCAAGTGATGAGATGCTCGGAGTTATAAAGGCAATAGCAGAGTTGAAACCCAGTGGGATCATTCATTTCACACAGCTGTTTTATTTTCTCTTGTACAAAATTTGTATAAACTCTTTTGTTCGGCGGCGTTATCTTACTAGGACGTCAGCCTCTTGTACATAAAACGCCTATTTTACAGGCAAATTCAAAATCAATACAAATACACTTTTCAGCTAAAATTGCCAATTGTTTTTTCCTTTTCTGTTTTGTTTTGCGAAGAACGTCCAAGGTTCAATTTGTGATATATGCATTGACAATAAATTGCTAACTCATGAATATTTGCATACGAAACAAAGGATTAATTACAGGTAACATTAGAAACAGGGGCAATAAAGGGTTGCCTAAGCAATCTAATTGTTCGGTCCTCCAAGGTACCAAGGTAGGTTCAGCTAAAGAACATAACCAGGCATCTTAATTCCCCAGAGAGTGAGCCAGCAAGCAATACACTCTCTCCAAGCTATTGTCAAACCTTAAGGAAGTTGGGTATACTCCCGCAGATCTTAACCTTCCCCAGCAGCATACAGTCTTAAAAAGCATCCCCGGCAATCTTGGTCTAAAGATTGTTCCCCGGCGGTATACCAAACGTTCAAATGGAGCTACTTCCCGGTACGGTTCAAACTTCCCCAGGAGAGTCCAATCCAGTTTCCCCAAGAAAGTTGGAATCCATCTCCCCAAGTAGTAAGCTTATCCCCAGTAGATTCTGGAAGCTTATCCCCGCAGAACACGAACGCGTCCCCCGGCTTTATTCAAAGAGTTATTTCCTTACTAGGATATAACTGGGTTATCCTCAGCCAAAAGCCACGGAAAGAGCGTCCTCGACGAAGTCTTCTTATCCCCAACGAAGTCTATCAACACTTCCAGCACAACAAGGGTATCCCCAGCAAGTTATTATCAACTACTCAACAAAGTACCTCTCTCTCCCACAGAGTATTGCTTCCCAGCAAGATCGGTAGAGTACTTTTCTCCCTGCAGAGTAATCCATTCGCCAAGTTATTCCCCAACGGAGTCATCTTCTCCTACCGGTATTCTTGCAACTATCATCCCTAGCGGAAGCAAAGATCTATTCTCCAACATCAGCCCAGGAGTGATTTCCCGGCACCCGTCAAGGATTTATTTTCCTAAGACGAAAACATAATATTCATAAACATCCTCATACATCATAGCATGCATATATGCATCATATCTTACAAATCTCATTTATGTTGAGAACATCATTGCTTGACCCATATCATGCATTGCATATGACTGACCTTTACCTTTCAGGAAAAGATTCAGTTAAGTTCTCAGCCATATTTCAAGACCTAGACCAGTTCAGTTAAATCGACTCCAAAGATTTCTTATCCAGTCAAAGGCCTTCTCTGGTTCAGTCAGATCGACCCCAAGATCTCCCTGTTTCTTATCGAGTTGAAGACATTTCAAGACCTAGACCGGTTCAGTTAATCGACCCTAAGATTCTCTGTTTCTTATCCAGTCCAAGGCCTTCTCTAGTCCAGTTAAATCGATCCCTAACAGATTTTCCTGATAAAGACTCAGTAGAAGTTATCCAAGATTCTCTCAATGATTGCTATTGAGGTTGTAGTCGCCTATGGTTCTCTCCCCGATACTGCGGAGGTGGTAATCCCAGATTTCGCTCAACGATTGCTGTTGAAGTTGAAGTTATCCAAGATTCTCTCAATGATTGCTGTTGAGGTTGTAGTCGCCTATGGTTCTCTCCCCGATACTGCGGAGGTGGTAATCCCAGATTTCGCTCAACGATTGCTGTTGAAGTTGAAGTTATCCAAGATTCTCTCAATGTTTGCTGTTGAGGTTGTAGTCGCCTATGGTTCTCTCCCCGATACTGCGGAGGTGGTAATCCCAGATTTCGCTCAACGATTGCTGTTGAAGTTGAAGTTATCCAAGATTCTCTCAATGTTTGCTGTTGAGGTTGTAGTCGCCTATGGTTCTCTCCCCGATACTGCGGAGGTGGTAATCCCAAGATTCGCTCAACGATTGCTGTTGAAGTTGAAGTTATCCAAGATTCTCTCAATGATTGCTATTGAGGTTGTAGTCGCCTTTGGTTCTCTCCCCGATCCTGCGGAGGTAGTAATCATCCCAAGATTTTCTCAACGATTGCTGTTGAGGTTAAAGTCATCCAAGGTTCTCTCACCGTTCCTGTTGAGGTAGTAACCATCCCTGGTTCATTCATCACCGTTTGAAGCTCCAGATCCAGCTCCTATAACCAGTCAGGACACATCTACACAAAGAATTTGAAGACCAGCTCCCGTAACAGGTCAGGTAATCATTTTTTCTTTTGCAGGTACGCAGGTTCTCGCTAAGGAATCTCTTACGCGATCAACATCCAGATGGCATCTATAAGCCCATCCACCTTCCATCATCTCTTAGCATGGCATCTATAAGCCCATCATCCTATCCATCATCTCCAAATGACATCTATAAGCCCATTCCCCACATCACACTGCTACTATGTGAGCGCAAATTTCTGGGCACTCTAGTGTTCAATCATCTTCCACCCTCGGATTACGAAAGGCACGTCAGCCAATCTGCATCCTCAGGTCTATGAAGATTGAACAGGGGCAACTGTTGTACCCAAAAATTTGCCCTCCCATATTCTTCAAGAATTGCCAAGTCTAAGCTTCAAAATCTCCTCAAGGGTTGCACAGTGTAAGGGCCTCCTAACAGTCAAAATTAGGGTTTTGGTTCTGACAAAGAAAATGAAGTTTCCAAGGGTCCAATCAAGTCCCACATGCCTACAAATATGGTCAAGCATCCTCATACCAAGTTTCAAGACTTCAAAATTGCACAGTCAAAAACCCTAATTGCACTACAGTCAACTGTAGGGGCAAAATGGTCATTTGACAGTCAAAAGTTCAAATTTTTGGTCAACATCTCATTTTGAAGCCACAAACATCATTTGATCAATGCTTGATCACGATTCTCAAAGCTTGGCTCAAAAAGTCTCAAGATGCAAAAGTTTCTATATTTGGACAGTTGAAAAAGTCAACTGTAACTTGACCAAGGCATAACTTTCACATGGATTATCAGAAAAATTCCATCCAAAGCTCATTTTGAAGATAAAGAAATTTCCTACAACTCCTCTTCACACTTCAAGTCCAAGAAATGCTCTCACAAAAAGTTATCAATTTCAACATTATAGGTCATTTTCAAAAGTCAACAAAAAGGGACTTTAGGTCAAAGGCCATAACTTGAGATTGGTAAATCAAAATGACATGGGACCAAAGACATTGGTTAGAGGACTCAAAGAACTTTCCAAAATGTCCAAGAACATGAGCAAAGCTTAAAAATTGAGCAAGGTATGCCTTGTGGAAGTTGGGAAATTTTTGGATATTTTGAAAAGTCAACATTGATTCAAATGACCTAAAATTGCTAATGGGCCTCTTTTTCTTCCACAATTCATCATCCAAGGCATGTGCACGACCATGTGGCCCAAAGGGAAGTTTTTATCATTTTTTATTTATTTATTTGGATTTTTAATCATTAATAATTCATTTAATTAAAATAAATAGGTAAAAAATACTAAACCTAACTTTTTGAATCTTTTTGTGCATAAAATAATCTCAAGATTTTGTGTATAATCAGATTTGGAAAGTATCTTGGTGATTGAACATGATTTGGACTAAGTTTGCATGAAAAAGATTGAAAAAATAATAGCATGAAAAATCAAATATTGTATCATCAATTCAAGGATTCTTTGATCAATTGTCTTAACCTAAATCATTCACCTATACATACTAATGCTAACCCTCGTGCCCAGGACCTGAAAGCTGCGCCCAAAAGCCATAACCAAGTTGACATTTTTTCAAGAAAATTCTGAAACTGAAATCATCATTGCAAAGGTTTTCAAGCCAAAACAACCATTCTATCACATTCCTGGGACATCAAGGAAAGCTCCTGGATCAAAATCACTATCTCTAACGCCCTGAATTGGTAAAACAATCGCACCCTGTATAGGAAATTTTTTGCATTCTTGCATAATGATTCATACGTTTTCTGTAGTTTTTGATATTTGATTTATGTTATGTGACTCATTACGAAGTTAACCACATGATCCAATTGAGTTTTTAGGCATTGTGCGTGATTTCACCATGGTTATATGCTAGGGTTTTCAGAACCTTGAATTAGGGCTTCTTAGTTAAGGAAAAATTAGCACTCGAGACCTGGACCACTGAAACAAGCGTGCTTGGACGAAAAGAACCCAACCCTCGCGCCTAATTTATGAGGCCATATGGCCTATTCGCTATTTTTTGGAATGATGCATAAGGGAACGGTTCAAAACCGTTGCCCATTCTTTTTTTTATTTCAGGAAAAAAACAAAGCTATGGAGAAGACGATGCAGTGGCAAGCTATGATTGGGTCGTTTGAAAATTCGCGCGGAAAAGTCACTAATGCGTTGTTTTGTTTTATAATCATTGTTTGTTATTTAATATGCAAAGAGACAAAGTGGAGCAGTTGGCAAGGCGTAGTGGTGGTAATCTCTAGGACCTGGGTTCGAGCCCCAGGTCCCTCACCCTTTCCATATTATTTTTCCACTAATACTTCTGTGCAGTTTCAGTATTGTAGACCACCATGCATCTCTCAAATCTAGCTTGCCACTTGGCCAATGGAAACGATCAGAAGGCCATGATCTGAAGAACACGGTGGACCTGAGTCAACACACCCACACGCGTCCTGAAAAGGTCAAAAGGGCTTGATATGAATGAGCCTGAAATACTGGACTCTACCCTCCAATTGGGGACAGACCCCCCTAGAGTTTGTTTCTTTTACTCTTTTTATATTTTTCTTTTCTTTATTTTAATTAATTTCCTTCAATTCTTTATAGTTATTATTTTCATAATATAAAAAAAACACAAAAAAATCAGAAAGGACAAAATTAAAATATATTTATTTAATTAATATTTTTGTAAATAAAATTCATTAATTAACTTAGTTTTAAATCTAGGATTAATCTTAACATTTTTCAATAAAAAACCTAAAATTTGGTAGAATTAGGGTTTCAAATCTTTTTTCATCCTTTTTTTCCTTTTACCACATTAATTATTAATTCTTCCTATTATTTTTATAAATCAAAATTGCATGTAAATAATTAGGTTAATTTAGGTTTAACTTTAATACTTTCTTAATAAACTAAAAAACAATTAGAATTAGGGTTAGCATTTTAATTTCAATTAATCTCATTAAATTCTCATAAATACAAAAAACCCAAAATAATTTCTTTTTCTTTAATTTAATTAATAATAATTTAATTTCGTCAAAAAAGGGTCCAACGCCCTCGTTTCCAATCTTAATTCAGTTCGCACATTTATCTCGTATTTATTTCTTTTTCCTTTTAATATTTATGTACCTCTCCCAAAGCCTTGTAAACTCGGACATTCTAAATTCCTCGCACTTTTAATTCTTTATTTTTCTGTCAAATCGGGTCCTGGAAATTTTGGCGATGTGGACCCGCGCCTTTTGTAATAGTTTAGAACTTTACCTTTTTCGCACTTTTTAACTGTTAAATAAATGCATGCAAGAATGAATGACAATAAATAAAAACAAACGCGTAGATCACCTATACCATGACAAGATAAAAATAAACGAATCTGACGCACGAATCACACACCACCCCTAGGGTACGCCTCACTGTTGCCTTGCCTCGAGAGGTGATCGTCGAGTAGAGGATGTCTTAGTAAGTCCTCATGATCCGGGAACCTGTCATGAGGGTAGCTTCTGAGGTGTCTTCCCATTGCTCTAGTGATCACCATGTCCCGAACCTCGAATTGACCCGAACACCTCCAACGGTGGTGCTACCTACCTCTCAATGGTGGGATGGCACTACTTTAAAGGACATTTACACAGACGAATTCCTTAGGGTAGGTAGACGACTCTAGATACTTGCTCTAATTTCAAAAACAAATCAAAAATACTTTTCACATCGACACCTTTTCAAAAAAGCTTTCGAAAGCAATTTTTCAAACACTCTTGAGGACTGATACAAGAGTCGAACTGAAATTTTCAAAGAAACTTTTTAAAACCCACAGTTGAAAAGCAAACAAACCATTTTTGAAAACGCAAGTGAGCAAGTATCTAAGAGCCCATGGATAACCATGGATAGAAAGGGTGCTAACACCTTCCCTTTCTATAATCTACCTCCCGAACCGAGAGCAATCTCTTTAAGGAATTTTTCTGTGCTTTTGTCCTTTCCATTTGGAGAAAATAAAAGACGGTGGCGACTCTTGCTTCCGCGACATTTCGCGAACCAGCGTTAAATAGTCAGTTCCAGATCCACCGATCACACCACCATACTTGTTTAAACTTGCTTCAAGAACAAGTCAGCGCCCTAGCATAGGATAGTTGTACTTTTGACTTCTCTAAGCTACTAAATCCTTGCCTATAAATTGAACTTCATTTGCAACTGAAGAGAGGTCGAGAATTTGGAAATTAGCCTTGAAACCTTGCTAAAATTTCAAAGAATTGGAAACTAAAAACATAAACACAAAAACCCGCTAAGCTTATGTTTCCCTTCACGCCCAAACTCTAATTTTCTTGCACATCTCTTGGCCAAATTAGAAATAATCCCAATTTCTATTTACAGACTGCAATTCCATCTCCACCAACTCCTATTTCAAAATCATAACCTTGCTTATTGGTTGTTCCAGAATTTTCCAGCCATTCATAGTTCAAGTTAAAGATTGTTCCAGCCTTCTGAGTACGTGAGAAAGCTGACCAGAACATCACAACAATTAGAACCAGGCTCTAGCTCACAGGACATTTTCCAACTGCAAGGTAATATTCTGCTGACTCTCATCATATTACTTAGGCATTGTTAGACTTTCATGTCCAAAAATACAATGTAGACATCCTGACTCTGATTTTGTACATATTCATAGATTTCATGTATTTCTGCCTAAGTAGAGAGAATTATAGTTCAAAACTTCTTGAGAAAATTAGGATTTAGAATTAGGATCAACAAAATACATGCTTGCCTCTGATTTATAATCCTGATATTTCATGTTTCTGAAACCATGATGAAACCTGCCATAACTGCTATGTTTGCATTTTCTGTTTTTGTTGAGAAATGACTAAGCTGCAGATGTTCTGATTAGCATGGAGAAGGGGATGGAGCTCATCATCAGAGTTTTACTTTGTGTTGTACCCCAAAATTTTCCCTCTCATTTATCAAGTATTTTCTCACAAGATCTCCTTTGGTTCAAGACTGCACAAGGGTTGATCAGCTCAAGACACCTCTTTAAGCACCGATGACTGAAATTAGGGTTTGAGATTGCACAAGGGTATTTGATCTTTTAATGCCTCATATGACTTTCATGGATCATTATGGACCCCCAAGATTGTTCATGTCAAGTTTCAAGTCTTGGATCACATTTTTTCCAAGTTAATTGATCAGTTGACCTAAAAATCAACTGTATTGGGGAAAAAGTCAACTATGGCCAATTTACAGTCAAACTTCATAATTTTTTATCCATATCAATATTGTGAAATTCTATATGTCATTTGATCATGTTTGGACCACAATTCCTCAATAAATTTGATCAGATCAACAAAAGGGCAAAATGGTCAAAATTAGGGCTTTGACTGAGAAAGGGCAATTTCTGATTTTTGACCTAGAAAATGGTTAATTGGTTTGAGGCATGATCTCAAGAGTTCAATTGCATAATTTTTACCTAATGGGATGACTCAAAACATTGCTCAAGATCATTTGATTGATAATTGATTTTTCAGTCAACTGATCAAAAGTCAACTGTACACTGAAAAGTCAAACTTTGACTTTTTGGTCAAAATCAAGTGTCAAAGATCACAATTCATCAAAACATGTCAAAATATGAAACTTGTTCATCAATAAATCAAAAATTCAAGATTTCATTTTGAAAAGTCAAAGTTTTCAAACTTAGAAATTTTTCTAAGTGTTGAAAACTTCATGTTTTTTGACAACTTTGAGCCATTTTTTCACCATAATGCAAGAAGATTCAAAGGAAACTTTCAACATGAAAGTTGTAGATCTCCATGAGATCTAAAACATTTCTTTACACAAATTCTCAAAGAAATGCATGTATTTCAATTTATGATTTTATGAATACATGTTCATGAAACTAAACACTTAGTGAAAACATTTCCCTAATTTAGGCAGAATTTTAACCTAACTTCATGGAAATTTTTCGTATAGTTCCAAGGGTAATTTTAAAAAGTGATTCAAAGAGGGGTTGTAGAGCATATTACAATATTTCTAAAATGTCCAAGAACTCCTTGAGATCATGTTTGAGCAAGGAGAATCGAAGGTATGAAGTTGTCATTTCATTCTTGAATTATAGGTCATTTTCAAGATGAACAAGAATGCAATTTCTATGTTAGGCTGCATAATCTTGCTTTGCAGGCCTTCTAACTTGTGTATCTATCCATCATTAATGGATTACACAAACTTTTAAGCTATAATTTAAGTGGTTTAAGCTTTATCCAATTCACATTGCCATTTTGGGAAGAAAGTGAAGAATACCATTCTTGAAAAGCAAGCTTTATGCACAAAGTCAATTCTTGAGCCTCTAACTTGTTCCCTATGATCACACTACATCTACAAAGTCAGAAGTAAGTGTGTTTAAAGCATAACCACTCTATCTTAGCAAGTACACAAGACTTTGAAACTTGGATTTCTCCAAAATCACATGTTATGTTTAAACTTGTGATTTTGAATTCTGATCAACAACAAGCTTCCAAACTTGTTGCTTATAAATAGAGGCACTATTTGTGAGCGAACAAACGAGCTTAAGCACCCTGAAACTCTCTCAAATTCCCTCAAGCCCGAAATTTCCCAAAAATACCATTGTTGCATTGTTTCTGACTTTGAACTTGTAACTCCCATTTCCCTCATGCATTTCTTGGCCTTTCACTTCCAAAAGCTCCTACATATCAAATATAGTCCATCCCCATCCTTATTCCAGAACTGTAATACCATTTACATCAACTTCCATAACCAAAAAGCAGAGTTTGTACATTGACTTCTTCAAGCCATTTCGGCCATCCATTGCTCAAGTTAATCATTGCATTAGCTTCCTAGGAAGTTGAGGAAGCTAACCTGATCATTGCAGCACCTTGAATCAAGCTCATTTGCATTTCACGATTTCCATTTTTGAGGTATTTTTCTTGAACTTCTATCTCATTACTTAGGCATTGTTAAGCTTGTATTTGTGAAGAAAAAATGTAGACATTATTGTCCTGAAGTTGTACATATCCATAGATTTCATTTATATTGATTGAGCTTAGAGAATTTTAGGTTTGAATCTCTGAAAATATTTAGGTCAGAATTTGGTACTTTTAGAAATTCTCATTCTTCTTTGATTTATAGCTCATGATATTTATATGGTTGGATTCGTATGAAAAAATGGAGCAACTTTCGTGTTTGCATCTTTTATTTTCGTTGAGAAATGAGTAAATTACAAGAGTTATGGCTGGAGGTTGAAGATGAAGTTCATTTCTGGAACTTGTTTTGTGTTATGTATTTATTGTTTCAGTTATATCAACAGATGTATAGCCACCCCAGTGGTAAGGCAGCGCGCTGGTAACCAAGAGCGCATGGGTTCAACACTTAGCACGCTGCCTTTTGCTCTTTTTCACATTTTACACTTCTTTTTTTTTTGCAGCGCCTGGGCCAGCAATTCGACCCTTGTTCCCTTTTACTATTGTTAACCCCATTTCCATTTTTAACTCTCTGACTTTAATTTTATATTTTTATTTTATTTCATCTTTTATTATTATTAATATTATTATTATTAATATTATTATTATTAATATTATTATTTTCATTAATAAAAAATCCAAAAACATTTATATTTTATTATTTATATTTATTTAGTTTATTTTTCTTCATAAAAACTAAAAGAACAAAAAACATTTCCTTTAATAAATTAATTTCCCTTTTTTAAATACTTAGATAATTAGTCTTAATTATTATTATATTATTTTTTTGTAAATTAAAATCAATTTAGAACTTAGGACTTTTATTTAATTAATTTTATTTACTAATTTAATTAAATTCACAAAAACACTAAAAAATTTGTTTTCTTTAATAAATTAACTTCTTTTATTAACTTAGTTTTAATTTTCTTATTCTATTCAATTATTTTAATTTTAATTTAATTAGGTCAAAACTTTTAATACAAAAATAAGAATCCCTTCCCTTACCTATTCATAATTGTACATCATATTTATTCATTTTTGTACATTTATTCAAATTCAATATGATTGTAATAGATTATTAGGTTTTTTTAATTTCTTCCAATTCCCCATTTGTAATTTGTAGACCCCTCCCCTAATGATTGTAATAGCGTAGTAATTTTAATTTCCGCAATTTATCGCTTTATATACAAATGCTAGTAAATTAGGGTTTGTATGGAAAGATAAAATCAAAGCTTAGAAAACCCTAATCAAGAAAAATCAAGCATGTAAACCAATACACTTTCACACATACACCCTTAGGGTAAATCCACTTTGTTGCTTTATAAAATGGCCATGTTATGCATGTGAGGTATCTTAGCAAAAACAATAAAAAAATACAAGATCATAGTCCTTCGATGACGCTATCCATGTTGCCTTTCAAAATGATCTTAGTCCCTAAAGAAAATGCTAAGATATCTTACAACATTGCTAATCATGGTTATACGATGACCCTTGCCCGTCCCTTTTACATCCAAAGATAGGGTTACTTACCAAATCAATGGTAAGATAACAATGTCAAAGGAACGAGGAAATAAACATGAAATAATTTTGAGTAGGTAGATCGTTCCTAGTTGCTTTCTAAATTTCAAAACCAAAACATCCTTTCTATTTTTAAAACAAACACCAACACTTTCAAAACATCTTACAAACTTGAAACATTTTCAAAAGACAAACACTTTGTACGCGTTCTTATAGAAATGAGAGCCATTACAAAGAAAATCCTTTTCAAAATCACTTTCAAAAAACACACTCCACAAACACCTTTTTGAACTACTTTCAAAACAACACTTTTCACGCGTTCCTATAGAAACGAGAACCATTACAAAGACATTTTCAAAATAATTTCAAAAAAACCACACAAAGCGCATTTTCAAACAAAAGCAATTGATCTAGAAAGCAACTAAGAGCCCATGGAAAAACATGGATGAAAAGGGTGCTAATACCTTCCCTTTTCATAATCTACCCCTCGAACTCAAGAAAACATCTCAAAGGTCTTTCGTGTTCTTTTTAGCCTTTCCTTTTGGATAAAATAAAAGTCGGTGGCGACTCTTGCTAAACCACAACATTTGTGATAAAATGCAAAACAACCAAGTCAGTTCTCCCACCGTGTTACAGAACTGGCGACTCTGTTGGGGAATTACTTAAAAGTGGGGTTACCTTAGGGCTAGATCACATTTACTTGCTTTCCTTGTTTGACTTGCATACTTTACATTATGGTTCCTTGTTTAGGTTTGCTTTAATCCTACACCCAGATTTGGGGCACCTTTTTTAGGTAACTAGCAATAAACTGTGAGGCAACTGTGCGGGGTACACCGACACGGTTGAAACAGTATCTACGTTGATATGATACTTTGGTGTGTACCGGTAGCCCTTGAGTAATCAAGGAAAATACGGGGCCGCTGCGTGGTATCATAAAGCGGCAACTGACCTTAGCACCTTAATTGACCAACTTGGCTTTTAGGACGTAGTGAGATAGCCGTCTTTGGTGTAAACCCAAAGTCGGTTGATACTCGATGCTACACTCATTGAGGTTTGACCCTTTAATTTTGTTTGGTGGCAAGTCAATTGTCTATCGAAACAAGAGTTGGGGGAAATACCGGTGATATTGAGATCCCTTATAACCCGGTTACTATATTTAGGACATGTTGAACCAACTCAACTTCAAGAGGGTATCACCTTAAAATCCATGCAAGCCTTAAACCTAAGGTCTCTGTATGATTTGCTCGTGCTTGCTATATCTGCTATATCTGAGCATAATCATGACATCATAACATAGCATGTCATACTAACCATTTCAAGGATTCTTATGGTTTATTTTTGTCTTGTTTTGTAGGACATGGCTCTCGCCCGCAGATTCACTATCCAAGTCAGTCTGGTAAAAGTACCTCTTTAGCTTAATGATTTGGTATCAAGGGTTCCTAAAAGCTCTCCATTCACTGAAATACATGGTCAACTTCTTAGCTTGGTCACCTCAAACCCTGATGAAGAAATGATAAAAGTGCTCTTTCAATTCTTTGACCCTCTAGATCACTGTTTCACTTTTCTGAATTACCAGTTAGTGCCTACTATGAAGGAGTTTTCTTTGCTGTTGGGAGTGCCTATCCTTAATGAGGTACCTTTCAATGGTATGGAAAGAGACCCTAAACCTAAAGATATTTCTAAAGCTATATCCTTACAACGGTCTGACATAGTAGCCAATTAGGGAACCAGGAGAGGTGTCAAGGGTTTTTTGGCTAAGTTCTTGTTTGAGAAAGCTCATCATTTTTGGGATACCTTAGACTTACAAGATTTTGAAGAGGTGTTAGCCCTTCTCATCTATGGGTTGGTACTGTTTCCTAATCCGAACCAGCTCATAGACGTGAATGCGGTTAAGGTTTTCCTGTCACGCAATTCAGTACCTACTCTGCTTGGAGATATCCTATATTCGTTGCATAATCGCACTATAAAGAGGAGATGAACCCTTCTGTGTTGCACACATCTTTTGGATAGGTGGTTTATTTTGAACCTACCCCGATTCGTCTTGAAGAATGAACAGGGTTTGAGATGGTCTCATAGGCTAATGACTCTTACACATTCAAGCATTCATTGGTGTCCTCGATTCTCGGAGAATGTTACCATCATTGATCGATGCGGAGAATTCCCTAATGTCCCTCTCTTAGGCATTAGGGGAGGAATCACTTACAATCCTTGTTTGGGACTGCGACAGTTTGGATATGCAAGAAGGGATGGTCTTCATGATGCACTTATTCAAGGAATCTTCTTCGACTACGAGAATGATGCTCAGGATTACCGCAAAAGGTTCATGAGAGCTTGGGGCATGGTACATAGAGTTGATAGCAAGACATTGGGGCACAAGAATTCCATCCCTCTTGAGCCTTATCTCAAATGGGTACAAACTCGTGCTCAAATTCTTATGATGCCTTACCCCTATATTCTCCCAGTTATCATAGAGCCTGTTATGGAAGGAGATGTCCCATACACTATCCTTCATCCTAACATGCCCACCTCTCTCGAAGACTTGCAAAGGGATTGGATACAGCTTAAGGGGGAGCCAGACACTTTTGAGCCCCAATTCTACGCCAGCGAGAAGAAGTTTCTGGAACTCACCAGGAAGCTTCATGAGGAGCGGAGTCTGAACGCCTACACCGCACCAAAGAGGATGCGTTCAACTTTTTTATCTTAGAGTTTTTGTATTTCTTTGTAAGCCCAAAGAGGAATAATTTACTCAAACTTTGATTTATTAATATGACGTGTGTTCCTTTTTTTTGTCTAAAGCAAATTTAGATCTCTAATTTCCTTGAAATCATTTCATACGCATTTTCATTCATCATAACACAAACATGTCTCTTACAAACAGGTCTCCTTATCTTTCTACTATTTATTTCAGTAAGATGGATCTTGAGTAAACAGTAAAAGATCTGCAGGCACAGAATGCTCAGTTTCAACAAATGTTCTTAACTTTGGCCAAAGGACAAGAGGATTTGAAAACTCTGTTAATCAAAGAAAAGAAGAAGAAGGCAAAGAAATCAACCGATGTTTTAAATTTGGGAAGAAGGTTCCAAGGACAAGCCAGACGGACTCTAGACTTCGCAACATTGTCGGGTGAAAAGGATAATCAAGAAGGGAAAGACAAAGATGTGACTGACCATCCAGAATCCGAAGAGGAAGAAGAGGATAACTACTCTGAAGAGCAATATCCTCCAGCTGATGAGAAGTACAAACATTTGGAAGAACGTCTAAGTGCAATGGAGATTCAGAAAGTTCCCGGGATGACTTTGAAGAGTTGGATTTGGTGTCTGGGATTGTTATTCCACCAAAGTTCAAGGCACCGGTTTTTGCTAAGTACGATGGGGTTTCATGTCCCAAGATGCACCTCCGATCTTATGTGAGGAAGATATAGCCTCACACTACTGACAGAGATTTATGGGTCCACTTCTTTCAGGATAGTCTATCTGGGACTCAGTTAGATTGGTTCTATCAACTGGAAAGGGCCAATATCCATAATTGTTAAGACCCTGTCGCTGCTTTTTATAAAAAGTATCAGTACAACGCAGACCTTGCTCTCACCCGTACTCAACTCCAGAGTCTGGCTATGGGCTCAAGCGAGGGTTTCAAAGACTACACTCAGAAATTGAGGGACTTAGCAGGAAGAGTCCAGCCTCGCTTGTCAGATAGAGAGCTATTGGACATGTTTCTGGGTACCCTGTCCGGCCCTTTCTTTAATCATCTAATTGGAAGCTCCTCAGCCGGCTTCACTGAATTAATCTTGACCAGGGAAAGAGTGGAAGCTTGGATTAAGAGTGGGAATATCCAAAAGGACGCATCCTCCAGTGCCGTGAGAAAACCATTTATTGGGAAGAAAGAAGTTGTAGTTGTGTATCCTCAAAGGAATCAGGACAAAATTGAACGTCGTCCAATGGTAGGGGTCGTCATGATCCCTAAGCTTTCACCTACTCAACAAAGGAACAACCAGCCTAGAACGGAAAGACCTATAAGACAATTTACCCAGATAAATATGACATTGTCTCAAGTCTTGCCAAATTTGTTGAGATCTAATCTGGTAACCTTGTGGGAAGCTCCGATGAATCCCAACATTGCCTCTCCCTGTTACAACCTAAACGGCTGTTGTGCTTACCATTCAGACAGTCTAGGTCATGATACAAACGACTGCTGGGTTTTGAAAAATAAGGTGCAAGACCTTCTCGAGGCAAAATAAATAGAATTTGATGCTCCTGAGATCCCAAATGTTATCACCACTCCCATGCCCAAGCACAGTCGTGGTATCAAAGCTATTGAAGATGATGTGTTTGTTATTGTTGTTGATGAGCTTGTTACTCCTCTCCTAACTGTCAAGATGAACCTGTTGAAGGTCGGTTTATTTCCGGGCTGTGGCGTAGGCTGCCACCTTTGTTTACCAACTGGTTTTCATTTATTAAAAGCAGGTGTCCAACGCCTAATGGATGACAAAGAGATTTTTTTTGAAAAGAATCCTGTTCCAACCATTTCTTACAAAGATGTTTCAATAGTAACCATTTCCGTCAATCCTTCCAGGGTCTCCACTAAAAAACTCGTTAGGATTACATATGTTTCAAAGGTGATTCCATTGATAATTACTATGCCAGGGTTGATCCTGTACTCCTCAGATAAAACTGTCCCCTGGAACTATAGGGGTGACGTATACTATCACGGAGTCAAGCAGGATTGGCTGGCTGATGAAGACTCGATTTTTGAGAAGGCTGGCCCTGACATTAGAAACATTGCGGGAACCAGCAAAATAACCCGAAGTGGAAGAGTATTCTCCCATGAGATTGCTCCTCCGAAAGTTGTTACCAGTCCTGTGATCATCCCTGCTTCTGTTCATGTTGATACTACTACTACAATTTTTGTGGATACCCCTGCTGACGCCCTTATCACTGAGTCGACCGAGACTTGGGGAAAAGGTATTTTGGTTGAGCCTGTCCAGATGAAGGCGCAATCAGTATCTATCCTAGAGGCCTCCAAGAAGGAGATAGAAGAAATTCTAAAAATTATAAAGAGAAGCGACTACAATGTGGTCGAACAGCTAAGGCATACTCCATCAAAGATTGTTATGCTTGCTTTACTGTTGTGTTCTGAGGCTCATGCGAAGGCCTTGGGGAAATTTCTTAAAACTGATCACGTACCACAAGAAATCTCAGCTGACCAATTCCAAGACTGTGTAGCCAGTTTGACCGTTGATAATGGTTTGGGCTTTTCTGATGCTGATCTTACACCTAGAGGGAGGAAACACAACGAGGCGTTGCATGTCTCTGTCGAATGCAGGGGCAAAAATTTGGCCCATGTCCTAGTTGATATTGGTTCATCTTTGAATGTGCTTCCTAAGAAAGCTTTGGATAGACTCGACTGTGAAGGTTTGACCTTAAAACCCAACAACATAGTGGTAAGGGCCTTCGACTGTTCAAAAAGAATGGTGCATGGGGAGGTGGACATCCCCATTAAAGTTGGAACTCAAACCTTTGATTCAACTTTCTATGTGATGGACATTCGCCCTTCTTATTCCTGCTTATTGGGCCGACCTTGGATTCATGACGGTGGTGCCGTCACCTCTACATTACATTAGATGGTGAAATACCCAACCAAGGGAAAAATCATTACTGTCCATGGAGAGGAGGAATATATGGTCAGTCACTTGAACTACTTTAGATACGTAGAAATGGATGGTGAATTCATCGAAACTCCGTTTCATCATTTCGAGGAAGTCCCACAAACAGTGGCAACAACCAAGACTGTTTCCCAAGTCCCGAAGATTATAATACCTCCGCTAAATATGTCTTCACTGAAAGATGCCAAGGCAGTAGTCGAAGAAGGTGGGTGTACTATTTGCGGCCAACTCCCAGATATCCCTTACAAATCTGACAAATTTGGTCTGGGTTTCACTTCAGGAGCCCAGAAAGTTGTTCGTCGTGCTCGTGCTGGGGGACCACCTTTGCGGATCAGCAACCATGGAGTCAACATAGTGGAGGATAGTGATGACGGCTGTGACCTAGAAGAATGGATTTTCCCAACTATCAACGGAGGACTCACCAACTGGGAAGCTAAAGATTTTGTCCCAATTACTTTTATCCAACAGTAATTGTCTTTAAATTTTTATCGGACTTGTAATAATCAAATAATTTAGACTTTTAAAACTGTGTCTTACCCGAGGCACATCGGTCCATTTGTAAGGGTTGTTACTTCACTTTCATATGTCATCAATGAATCATGGACGTTTTTGCATGCAAACTTTACGCTCTTTGTTCTTCTTTTTCTACATTTTATTTTTTTCAATGATAGTTATGCTCTTACATACACTCACATATTAAAATGTAGATCCACATCTACTCAGGATCCCATGGGTAATGATTCTGCTATGGCATATTGTGACTTTGAAAATCTAATCTACCAAGCCGAAGACGAAGGTGAGTAAGATTGTGAAGTGCCAGGGGAACTAGTCAGGTTACTACAACAGGAAGAAAGGACCATACAACCCCACGAAGAACCAGTGGACACAGTTAACTTAGGTACCGAAGAGGACAAGAAAGAAGTCAAGGTGGGTGCCAATCTGGAACCCAGTGTCAAGAAGCATTTAACTCAGTTGCTACATGACTATGTTGAGGTCTTTTCTTGGTTATACGAAGACATGCCTGGACTTGATGCTGATATCGTGGTCCATCGTCTACCGACAAAAGAAGAATGCCCTCCGGTAAAACAGAAAGTCTGTCGCATGCGCCCAGACATGTCAAAGAAGATCAAAACTAAAGTCATGAAACAATTCAACGCTGGGTTCTTGGCCGTCACCTCCTATCCACAATGGGTCTCCAATGTTGTTCCAGTGCCTAAAAAGGACGGTAAGGTACGTATGTGTATGGACTACAGAGACTTGAATAGGGCAAGCCCCAAGGATGACTTCCCACTGCCCCATATCGATATTCTGGTTGATAACACCGCACAGCATAAAGTGTTCTTCTTCATGGATGGTTTCTCAGGCTACAACCAGATCAAAATGGCACCTGAGGACATGGAGAAAACAACCTTCGTCACACAGTGGGGCACATTCTATTACAAGGTTATACCATTCGAGTTGAAAAACGCTGGGGCAACTTATCAACGCGCCATGGTAGCTCTATTTCATGATATGATCCATCACGAAATAAAGGTATTTGTGGATGACATGATAGCCAGATCTCAAACTGAAGAGGAACATCTTGACCATTTGCAAAAACTGTTTGAAAGACTGAAGAAATACAAGCTAAGGTTGAACCCAAGTAAATGCACATTTGGAGTGAGGTCCAGTAAACTCCTAGGCTTCATCGTCAGCGGAAAAGGTATCGAAGTGGACCCTGCAAAGGTAAAAGCAATACAAGAAATTCCTGCTCCTCGCACCGAGAAGGAAGTCAGAGGATTCTTAGGACGGTTGAACTACATCGCTAGGTTCATCTCTCACCTAACCGCTACTTGTGAACCAATCTTCAAATTACTGAAGAAAGATCAAGTGGTGGAATGGAATGACGACTGCCAAACTTCTTCCAACAAGATAAAAGAGTACCTTCAAGAGCCTCCTATTTTGATGCCACCAGTCGAGGGAAGACCTTTGATCGTGTATCTAACTATCTTAGAAAATTCAATGGGGTGTGTGCTGGGGCAACATGACGAGTCTGGACGAAAAGAGCATGTTATTTATTACCTGAGCAAAAAGTTTACTAACTGTGAAACAAGATATTCACTCCTCGAGAAAACTTGCTGCGCTCTGGCATGGGCTGCTCACCGACTAAGACAGTATATGTTGACCCATACTACCTTGTTGATATCCAAGATGGATCCAATAAAATATATATTCGAGAAGCCTGCCCTCTCTGGGAGAATAGCAAGATGGCAAATGATCCTGACTGAATATGACATTCAGTACACTACCCAAAAAGCAATAAAGGGCAGCATACTAGCCGATCACCTTGCTCATCAGGCTATGGATGACTACCAGTCCATGAAATTCGAGTTCCCAGATGAAGACATCATGATGGTAAACAACTGTGAAGAATTCAGACCATATGACGGACCTGAACAAGGATCCCGATGGACCTTGGTTTTTGACGGAGCCTCCAACGCACTCGGCAATGGCATAGGTGTTGTAATCATATCTCCGGAAGGATGTCATACTCCCTTCACCGCAAGACTTTTTTCAACTGTACCAATAACATGGAAGAATACGAAGCGTGTATTTTTGGTCTCAAAGCTGCCATAAATTTGGGAATCAAGTCTTTAAGTGTATTTGGAGATTCAGCCTTGGTCATCAGTCAGATCAAAGGAGAATGGGACACGAAACACCCTAACCTCATCCCCTACAAAGAACATGTGTTGACATTAATCCCACATTTTGAGGAAATTACCTTTGAGCATTTTCCACGAGAGGAAAATCAACTAGAGGACGATGTTGCACCCCAAAATTTGCCCCTCTCATGTTTTCCAAAGTCTTCCCCCTGCATGGTTGACCAGAAACCCTTGCCTAAGGAAAAAGAAAATTTTTGAGTGGTGCTTTAAGTACCTTTCGATTGGCATTCTGAAAGACCCTTCGATTGGTATTCTGAAGGAGCCTTTCGATTAGCATGGATAATTCCCTTCGATTGGCATTATGGACAAACACTTCGATTGGCATTGTGTCAAGGCCTTCGATTGGAATTCTGAAAGACCTTTTCGTTTGGCACCCTGGGCCAAGCCTTTCAATTGGCATGCCAAGGGATCCTTCGATTTAGCATTGTGTCAAGGCAGCTTCGACAGGCATGTTAACCATGTCCTTCGATTAGCATGAACAACACCTTTCGATTGGCCTGTTAACAAAGCCTTTCGATTGGAATTTTAACAAGTACCCTTTGATTGGTATATGGACAAATACCCTTCAATTGGAATTTCAAAAGGTCCTTGGACTGGAACTTCAGAGTGTCCTTCGACTGGAACTTCAGAGTTTCCCTTAATAAGAACATCAGGACGAAATGACCTTCGATTGGCATTTCAGTGCAGAGTTTCTCTTAATCTAAGATGCTCTGACGAAGGAAGTTCTGAACACTTCGAATCAGAACTTAGACTAATCACAAGGCTAAGGGCTGGTTGAAGTTGTCTAATAGGGAATGTTCTAAATAGATTTGAATTAGACTTTGAAGCTGGCAAAGAAGGCCCATTCGAAGGGTACATAAGAAACTCATTCGAAGGAGGCAAATCAAGACCAATCGAAGAGCATGGCCTGAAGGCATTCGAAAATCAAAAGTGTCCAGGTTCATTCAAGATTCCAAAGAGACATGAATATTTCAAAAAAGGAAATCTTTTAATATGTCTGATTCTTGTCTCATGGCTTTAAAGGCCTGTTTAATTGGTTATCTCTGGCCGTTACTAGACCATCATACTCCTATAAATACAAGGGCAAGCATACAGTGCAAAAGAGGGAAAAAACGAAAAAAAGAAAAAAAGAAAAAAAGGAGGATTTGGAGATACGCTGCCCACAAACCCACCAAAGGTTATCAACATTTTCATAAGTAATCCAAGCCAAAGCAGCCATTCAGCAAACATCTCCACACCCAGAGCCACAGATCATACATCTTTAATTGGATAAAACAAACCCAGACCCAGATTCAGTAGATTCCAATTGAGGAAGGATTCAAATTGGGAGGAGATTCGAATCAGGGGGGTAAAGTCCCCCCTGGATCTTTAACATTTGTCTCGTTTTGCAGGAAATATCTTCTCAGAATCTTGTTCATAGCTTTGAAGCTTAGCAGCTTAGCTTCGAACTAGATCCAGGGTTCCCAGATCGAAGGATGACATATCCATATCGAACACCCCCAAAGTGAAGCCCCTCAGGCACCTTCGATTAAGCCTCTTCACTGGATCGAAAGACAGCCCATGCCTCTTTCGATCCAGGCCTCCAGAATTATACCTTTTTTGATTTACTGCCTGTTCCTTCGATTTCATCTTTGTTTTGACTATTTTATTTATTTATTTTAATCAACATAAAATCAATTAAAAAGAAAAACCACAAAAATATTAGGCTAGTTTTTTCTATTAAATTAACTTTGTTAATTAATCATTTAATTATCTTAACATTTTCTCAAAACTAAAATTAAGAAGATTTAGATCATTTTCCCAAAATAAAATAAAACAACAAAAAGATTTTATTCTTAGGATTTTTAGAAGTTATGTTCAGATTCGCGCGCGTTTATTTTATTGTAACTGCCTACTGGTTTGTGATAGCTTAACTAAGACTTTTACACTTTACTGCTTTATTCCCCCAATTTTGGACATGTAAATAATCCCCCTCCCCGAAGCCTTGTAATAGCGTAGGATTTACAATTCCCGAACTTTAAATTCCTATACATATATTAACTGTTTAGATGTATGCTAACTAGGATTGCATGACAAGATCTGAAAACAAACGGTAGAACACCTAAATATACAAAGATAATGTAACTGAAAAACAATACACTCGCACATGCCACTCTTAGGGTACACCTCACTTGGTTGCCTCGAACGTGGTCATTGAGTATATGAAGTTTTAGAGGTCGTCCTTTTGTCCAAAAATCATAAGTTGCCTCGAAAAGGTTGCCTCGGAAAAATGATCTAGGACATTAGGGTTACCGCTAAGGTGTCCTAACATTGCTTTAGTGACCACACGTCCCTTAAATCGAATTGACCCGAAAACTCCAACGACGGTGCTACCTACTCCTCAATAGTGGGATGGCACTGTCTAAAGGACATTTTCACAGTTTAATTCCTTTTTGAGTAGGTAGATGTTCTTAAGTACTTGCTCCTCTTAAAACAAAACAAAACTTTTCGCACTTATACCCCTTTTAAAACAAAAACTCTTTTCAAACCCACAAACACAAAGAAAAGCAAACTTTTGAAAACATAGTGAGCAAGTACCTAAGAGCCCGTGGATAACCACGGATAGAAAGGGTGCTAACACCTTCCCTTTCTATAATCTACCTCCCGAACCCGAGAAACATCTCGAAAAGGAACTTTTTTGTGCTTTTGTCCTTTCCTTATTGGATAAAATAAAAGACGGTGGCGACTCTTGCTTACCGCGATATTTTACAAAAACAAACACAAATGCGAACCAGCATTCCAAAACAGTCAGTTCTCATTCCCACCGATCACAGACATGTTAGCCATCATGTCATCCATGTTTAAACTCATGTGGGGTAACGAGGCTCCCCAGATCACCATTGAGCGGATGGACGGACCAGCTTACTGTCACGAGATCAATACTGAAGAATTAGTGGACCAACCTTGGTTCCATGAAGTCAAGAGGTATCTCGAGGCCCAAGAGTATCCGGAGGGAGCTTCAGTCAATGATAAGAAGTTCTTGAGGAGATTCTCTGCTAAGTTCTTCCTCAGTAATGGCATCCTTTACAAGCACAACCACGACTCTGTTTTGCTTCGTTGCATAGACAAGGCTGAGGCAGAAAAGATCATGGCTGATCTACATGAAGGCACTTTTGGCACCCATTCTAGTGGGCATACGATGGCTAAAAAGATTCTACGGGAAGGGTATTACTGGTCTACCATGGAAGCAGATTTCTATCAGCATTCATGAACCTGTCACAAGTTCCAGATCTACGCTGACAAAGTGCATGTACCTCCAGTGCCTCTAAACATCCTGACTGCTCCCTGGCCATTCGCGATGTGGGGCATCGATATGATTGGAGAAATCAAACCTACAGCTTCTAATGGACACCGCTTCATCTTGGTGGCCATTGACTACTTCATAAAATGGGTTGAGGCAGCTTCTTTCGCTTCCGTTACCAAGAATGTTCTGGCCCGATTCACCAAACAGAATATCATCTGTCGGTACGGTATCCCAGAGAGAATCATCACATAAAATGGTACAAATCTCAACAATATTATGATCACCGTACTATGCGCGCAGTTCAAGATCCAACACCATAATTCTTCTCCTTACCAGCCAAAGATGAATGGTGTTGTCTAAGCCGCAAATAAAAACATCAAGAAGATCATACAAAAAATGAAAGTGACCTACAAGGAATGGCATGAGATGTTACCATTCTCTCTCCACGGTTACCATACCACAGCGTGCACATCAACAGGGGCAACTCACTTCTCCTTGGTATACGGCATGGAAGTTGTTCTACCAATTGAAGTCCAAATACCTTCTCTGAGAATCATAAAGGATGCAGGGCTGAATGAAGATGAATGGATTCAAACTCAGCTTAACCAGTTGAATTTAATTCATGAGAAGAGGCTTACGGATGTTTGTCATGGCCAAATGTACCAAAAAGCGTATGATCAAAGCTTTTAACAAGAAGGTCAAACGTCAGGTATATCAGGTCGGTGATTTGGTAATCAAGCGTATCATATTTCTACAAGGTGATCCCAGGGGCAAATGGACTCCTACATACAAAGGATCATTTGTGATCAAAAGCATATTCTCTGGTGGAGCAATGATCTTAACCACTATGGATGGCGATGACCTTCCGCACCCTGTGAACGCGGACATAGTCAAAAGATACTACGCATAAGAGACCCGCTTGGTTGACACACCTAGGAAAAACAAGGGCATCCCGGCGAACCACAAAGGTTCGAGCAAAAATTAGCGATACAATAAAAAAATCTGTACACCCGACAAGCTGAAAAACTGAAAAGGCGGCTTGGGAAAAAAAGGGTATCCCGGTGGACTGATAACCTAAAAGGGCGGTCCAGGAAAAAGTTAGGGAGTTAAAGCGTATGACTATGTCCCGTTGGATCACCTTACAGACAACCTTTAGCATCGACTGACAAACTCAATGGTTCTAATTAATCCAATCAACTTCAGACAAGGCAGCAAGTGGATGAGACGCTCAAAGGCACAAAGGCTATAGCAGAATGGGAACCCCATGGGATTATTTCACATAGCTATATTTTCTTTGTATCAAATTTTCATTTTCTACGACGAAATTATCTTACTATAATGTTCGTCTCATTGTACAAAAATACTTATTCAAGTTAATACAAAGATATACCTTTGAAAGTGCAAAACTATCTATTTTTCTTTTATTTTCTTGTTTTGTTTGCGAAAATGTCCAATGATTATTTTTGAACATATGCATTTGAACGTGACTACTGTTTACAAATGAACAAAAAAAAGGGAACAAAAAATAGAAAGACAATTGCTAATGGCTTTAAGAAATAGGATAATATCTTTAGACTATTCCATAAAATCCCCCGCAGGTACCTTTTCCAGCAAGAACAGAAATTAGGGCATCCCACTACAGGATCACTAACATATCTCCAGTATACAGCCCAATGGTATCAAGCTCTCTCACATCCCCGATAGAACAAAACTTCCAGTTACCGCTCCTAAGTTTCCCCAGTGAAAGTCGCCCAGTTTCTCAGGATTCCCCAACAGGATTTCACAAGGTCTACAAGCAATACACGACGTTTACCCTTACACAACAAAGTTTATTTCTCTAATTGGAAACTCATCCATCAACACTTCAATTTCAAAACATAAAGACTTGCACTCCTCATTCTCAGCAATACTCAGGGATTTATTTTCCCCGACTCCAGCAACACTGTGACATAACAATTAACGTGCCCATACATTACATCCATACCTCATAGCATTTCCAACACAGATACATACGACACAATCTCATTTATTTTGAGAACATCATTGCACCATGCATTTTATACATCATGACATTGCATGCAACTAACCTTTCATATTTTCAAGAAAGATCAATCAAACAGAAAATCACCGTCAAATTTTCAAAAAGTTAACTATAGATCAATTCCCAAGAAAGGGTTGGTTAATCATCCACATAACAGATATTTTCTTCCAGATCCCTGCCAGTTCAGATTAAATCTCTCAACGGTTTATTCTGATTCTTTCCCGCATATGTCTTCCCTGGTTCAAATAAATCTCTCAATAATTTGTTCTGATTCTTCTCCAGATCCCTGCTGGTTCAAATAAATCTCTCAAACGGTTTATCCTGATTCTTCTCCAGATCCCTGCCGGTTCAGCTTAAATCTCTCAACGGTTTATTCTTATTCTTTCCTGCAGACGTCTTCTCTGGTTCAGATAAATCACTCAATGATTTGTTCTGATGCTTCTCCAGATCCCTGTCGGTTCAGGTTAAATCTCTCAATGGTTTATTTTGATTCTTTCCCACAGATGTTTCCTCTAGTTCAGATAAATCTCTCAACGGTTTATTCCGATTCTTCTTTAGATCCCTGCCAGTTCAGCTTAAATCTCTCAACGGTTTATTTTGATTCTTTCCCATAGATGTTTCCTATGGTTCAGATAAATCTCTCAATGATTTATTCTGATTCTTCTCTAGATCCCTTCCAGTTCAGTTTAAATCTCTCAGTGGTTTATTCTGATTTATTCCCGCCGACGCTTTCTCTGGTTCAGATAAATCACCCAAAGATTTACTCTGATTCTTTCCAGTTAAAGAATATTCAAGATCTCTTTTGGTTCAGTTTAAACCCCTCAATGGTTTGTCCTGATACTTTCCAAAGGAACACTTTTGTTTTAGATAAATCTCTCCAAGATTTATTCTGATTCTTCCCAGTCAAACAACATACAAGATTTCTTCTGGTTCATATAAGTCTCTCCAAAGATTTATTCTGATTCTTTTCCAGTTGAAATCAAGTTCAGACTTAGTCCATTTTCTGTTAACAGTCACCCTTGTATGGCATTTACAAGCCCATCTCCAGCAAATCTCCACCATTCCTCCAAATGGCATCTATAAGCCCATTCACAATCCATCTTCGAGTGCAAATTTTTGGGTGCTCTAGTGTCCAATCATCTTCCACCTTCAAGTCACGAATGGCGGATCCGCCAATCTAATTCTTCAAGTTTAAGAAGATTGAACAGGGGCAGCTGTTGTACCCCAAAATTTGCCCTCTCATTTATTAATTATTTTCTCACAAGATCTCATTTGGTTCAAGACTGCACAAGGGTTGATCAGCTCAAGACACCTCCTTAAGCATTGATGATTGAAATTAGGGTTTAAGATTGCACAAGGGTATTTGAACTTTTAATGCCTCATATGACTTTCATGGATCATTATGGACCCTGTTGTACCCCAAAATTTTCCCTCCCTTTTCATCAACATTTTCTCATCACAAGACTCTTGGAACTCAAGATCAAGTTAGGGTTTGCTCTACTCAAGACCCCTCCTTGCACTATTGACCCAAATTAGGGTTTGAGTTTGCACAGGGATGTTTTGACCCAAAATGCCCAAAGTGACTTTCATGCTTCATGTTGGGCTTACAAGTTTATCCATACCAAGTTTCAAGCCTTGAGTCCAATCTTTGCCCAGTCAATTGGACAGTTGACCTAGAAATCAGTTGTATTGGGGAAAAAGTCAACTGTGGCCAATTGACAGTCAAACCTCATGATTTTTGACCCACATCAACATAATGAACTCACATGAACCATTTTGTCAAGTCTGGATCATAATTCCACAAGAAATTTGATCAGATCACCAAAAGGGCAAAATGGTCATTTTTAGGGTTTTGACTGCACAAAGGCAATTTTTGACTGTTTGACCTAACCAATGGCAAATAAAGCTCACATATGGACTCAAGGAATCAATGGCATTGTCTTGACCCATTCAACAAGTTCAAAAGATCTCAAGTGCATATGATTGACAGATGAATTTTTCAGTCAATTGATCAAAATTTGACTGTATACTAAAAAGTCAAACTTTGACTTTTTGGTCAAAATCAAGTGCCAAGATTCATTTTTCATCAAGACATGTCAAATTATGAAGCTTGTTCATCAAGAAATCCAAAATTGCAAATTAGGGTTTAAAATGAAAAAATTTCATAACTTAGAAATTTTCTAAGTTAAGAAATTTTCTTATTTTTTCCTAACTTTGTCCCATTTTTTCACCAAGATGCAAATGGATTCAAACAAAACTTGAAACATGAATGTTGTAGTCCATTGCAAAATCTACAACTTTGATTCATAAAGTTTTCTCAAGGGAAGCTTGTATCTCAAGTTATAATTTTTGGAACAAGGGTGCAAAACATTTTTAACTTAGAGAAATTTTGCCCTATTCTAGGCAGGATTTTTGTCCAACTTCTTGGCCATTTTTCACATGGTTCCACTTGGAGTTTCAATTTGCATTACAAATATGGATTGTAGTACACATTCCAAGCTTTCCAAATTGTCCAAGAACTTCTAAAACACCCTTGTGGTTAGAGAGAATCGAATTTCCAAAGTTGGCAAAAACTCACTTTTGTTCATGGCCAAGGCATGTTCATCACAACTTGCATTTTCAAATCAGCTTGTACAATGCTAGCTTGCAGGCCTCAAAACCAGTTTTACACACCATAATTAAATGCCTAACCATTGTGTTAAGGTGTTATTTTGTTCATTTGGACAATACATGCAAGACTAACCCTTAATTGAAAAAAGCAAACTTGCCATTTTGGAAAAGAGTTACTTTATGTCAATACATGATCTTTGGGCATAGGGGGGCCAGATCTTGGAGCCAAATCAAGTCCACAAATTTGTGTTACCAAGAGAAAATGCTGCAGCATGCTTGGGAGGCTTGGACAGGTCTATAACATCAACACACTATCTTTGCTTCAAGTAGAAGAAACATTGCAAAAACTCTCCATCTTTCATTCCTGTAAACACCAGCCAAGACAAACTTTGTAAACAACTTCCACACATCAAAACAAGCCTAAAGCACGACTCATCCACCCCCAAGACCTGCTCATACTCAGAATCCCTGTTTTGCTGCAAAACAGGGCAAGTTCTGCAACTTGACCTCCATAACCATATCCACTCGTGCACTTTGGCTAAAAACCTTTCAAACACCTTCCATACCATCCACTGAAACTATCCCAAGGCCTAAACACAAGTTGTAACACCCCTAACCACGTTTGCCATTTTTACTTTCAAGATGTGCAGGTGAACTTCTACAGCACGACACAGGCAGTTTCAAAGCAAGCTAGGTACTTGGGAAGCATCCTTGGACTTCAGGCAAGCTCAACCAAAGCTCAAACTCCATTAAAGATACCTACATTGCTCTGTTCGAGTCAAGCTGAAACAGGTAAAACCATGGACTTCTATCTCTCAATCTAGGAAGAGTTAGGCTTAGGTTTATGAATGAAACATGCTCTACTCATAGCCCTGAAGCCATACATATGATTACTTTTCACTTATGTTAAGCGTGCTGTGAGAATTTAGGCATGAACATTGAAGAAAAATTAGTTCATAAATTGGGGGTGAAGAAATTCTCCCTGGTCTCTTAGAGTTAAGTCAAGAATTTTATATGTTTGAATTCGTCTTTTGATGCTCTACAATGTTTGTGTTATGAGTTTTGGCTAAAAATCAAGGAATCAGGAGATGGTAGTTGCACAAGGAAATGCGCGTTTTTGTTTCAAACAGGTTGCTGGAGGTTGAAGACAGAGTTGACTTGGGCTGGGCCTGAGTCAACTTGCTTTTTACACCCCTTTTTTCCATTTGCACCCCCTGGCCCATTGTGTGAAATATTTGATATTTTTGTATTTTTCTTTTTTATTTTGACTTGATATTTTTTGTCCAAACATAAAAAAACACCAAAAATATTTTTCCACCTTTTTTTTGCATTTATTTGACATTTATTTGTTTTATTTAACATATGTATGTAAATAAATATATATACTTTTTACTAAAACCCTAAAAAATAATACAAAAATATTTATTTTTCAGTTATTATTTTTTGTTTACATTTTGAATTTTTTTTCTAAAATATACATTTTTTGTAAATAATTAATATTTTATTTTTGTACATGTTTAGTATATTTAATATATAATATATAAATACTTGTATATTTTATTAGATAATTAGGGCAAAAATATAAAAAACAATACATTTTTATTTTTATTAATATATGACACTAAAAATACTTTTTTTACAATATACTTCTTATTTTTTGTATATAATTAACAAATATTGTATATAATTAATAAATAAATACTATTTATTTAAAAACTAGGGTTTTGCCCTAAATGACAAAAATATTCAAAATTTGACCTTTTTATTTTTGTTCATATTTTACATTGAAAAATACTTTTACATACATAAAAAATCATTTTGTGCGTAATACATTTTGCATATTTATTGTATTTATTTAAATATTGTACAATTAAATATTTGTATATTCGATATGGATGTAATAGCTTAGAATTTAATTTCTTGTCAAATATCCCCCAATGCAAACTTGTATCCCCATCCCCATAATCATTGTTGTAATAGCTTAGCATTTAAATTCTCGCATTTAAAAGCTTTCAATTATGCCATGATTAGAGACTTAGGGCTTGTATGCAAAAATCAATTAACAAGTAGCTTGACCTAAATTCAAGATAAATGCATGAAAAAACAAACAATGCACACTTGCACCCTTAGGGTTACTCCACTTGTTGCCTTCAAAAATGGGCCATGGTTGCATGTTAAGTGTCTTTGGCAAAACAAAAACAAGTCAAATGATCATAGTCCCTCGATGACACTATCTTGTTTCCTAAACAAAAATGATCAAGTCCCTTAAGAAAAATGCCAAAGATACTTGACACTATTGCATTCATGGTCTAAACGATGACCCGCGCCCGTCCCGTTAACATCCTAACACAAGGTTGTTCACCAAATACAATGGTGAAACAACACTGTTAAAAGGGTTAAAACATGAGAAAGATCTTTGAGAAATTTAGGGTAGATAGCTCTTGGTTACTTGACCAAACTTGCAAAACAATCCTTGCGATTTTTCAAAACACACATCACAACACAACTTCAAAACAAACTTTCAAAAAACATTGAAACATCTTTTCAAAAAGATAAACACCCTTGTAAAACATTCAAACAAGAATTGTTACAATGGTTTCCTAGACAAGGCATCTTTTTCAAGACATTTTCAAAAACCACACACACAAAGCACCATTTCAAACAATTGAAAAGCAAAGGCAAGTGATCTAAGCAAGTAACTAAGATCCCATGGATAACCATGGATAGAAATGGTGCTAATACCTTCCCTTTCTATAATCTACTCCCCGAACCCAATAAAACATCTCAAGGGTCTTTCCTGTGCTTTTTGACCTTTCCTTAGGATAAAATAAAAAGTCGGTGGCGACTCTTGCTCAACCGAAACATTTGCGAAAACAAACGCAAAACCTCAAGTCAGTTCTCCCACCGTATCATAGACCCCCAACATTGCTCATGTCAAGTTTCAAGTCTTGGATCACATTTTTGCCCAGTCAATTGATCAGTTAACCTAAACAACAACTGTATTGGGGAAAAAGTCAACTATGGCCAATTTACAGTATAACTTCATAATTCTTGATCCATATCAAAATTGTGAACTTATATATGTCATTTGGTCAACTTTGGACCACAATTCCTCAAGAAATTTGATCAGATCATCAAAAGGGCAAAATTGTCAAAATTAGGGTTTTGATTGAGAAAGGGAAATTTCTGATTTTTGACATAGCAAATGGTTAATTGGTTTGAGGCATGATCTAAAGATTTCAATTGCATCATTTTTACCTAATGTAATGAATCAAAACATTGCTCAAGGTCATTTAATTGATAGTTGATTTTTCAGTCAACTGATCAAAAGTCAATTGTACATTGAAAAGTCAAACTTTGACTTTTTGGTCAAAATCAAGTGTCAAAGATCACAATTCATTAAAACATGTCAAAATATGAAACTTGTTCATCAATAAATCAAAAAGTCAAGATTTCATTTTGAAAAGTCAATGTTTTCAAACTTAAAAATTTTTAAGTGTTGAAAACTTCATGTTTTTTCACAACTTTGAGCCATATTTTCACCATGATGCAAGAAGATTCAAAGGAAACTTTCAACATGAAAGTTATAGATATCCATGAGATATAAAAAATTTCTTTACACAAATTCTCCTAGAAATTCATGGATTTCAAGTTATGATTTTGTGAATACATGTTCATGAAACTAAACACTTAGTGAAAATTTTGCCATAGTTTAGGCAGGATTTTGACCTAACTTCATGGCAATTTTTCATATAGTTTCAAGGGGAATTTTCAAAAGTGATTCAAAGAGGGGTTGTAGAGCACATTACAAGCTTTATAAAATGTCCAAGAACTTCTTGAGATCATGTTTGAGCAAGGAGAATCGAATGCATGAAGTTGGCATTTCATTCTTGAATTATAGGTCATTTTCATGACGAACAAGAATGCAATTTCAATGTTAGGCTGCATAATCTTGCTTTACAGGCCTTCTAACTTGTGTATCTATCCATCATTAATGGATTACACAAACTTTTGAGCTATAATCCAAGTGGTTTAAGCTTTATCTAATTCACATTGCCATTTTGGGAAGAAAGTGAAGAATACCATTCTTGAAAAGCAAGCTTTATGCACAAAGTCAATTCTTGAGCATCTAACTTGTTCCCTCTGATCACACTCCATCTACAAAGTCAGAAACTAGTGTGTTTAAAGTATAACCACTCTTAGGGATGTCAATGGGGCGGGGCGGGGCCGGGGGGACACTTCCCCATCTTTTTCCCCGCCATCAAATTCATTCCCCGTCCCCGTCCCCGATCTCCGTCACGGGGGAATTTCTATCCCCATCCCCGTTCCCCGCGGATCCCCGTTCCCCGCGGGGATCCCCATAGATCCTACATTTATTCATTAATATTTTATTTTTTTAAAATGTTTATATTTTCTATAAAAATAAAAAGCACAAAGAATTCACATATTTATTATGTTATTAAAAAATACTAGTATTTGACATTTATTATTTTTTATTAAAAATACTAATGGAACACAAAATAATAATATTTTTTTTATAAATTTCTATAAAATGCTATAAAATTCAACAAAATGAACTATAATACTTTTTAAAGTAACAATATGCCTAAACAACTAAAAAAATCCAACAACATAATTATGCTTAAAAAACTATACTTCATCAAAACTAATAAGGGATAATTATAAAATTTAGCATCATGAGTATGCTTGAAAAGCTAAAAAATACTTCATAATAAGTCAACTAAAAGCAAAAGTCAACATATCTCTATTTGCTCAATTGATAACTATATTAAAATAATAGGCGGGGCGGGGTCCCCGCGGGGCGGGGGGTGTATTCCCCGTCCCCGTCCCCGAAATGCTCTCGGGGGAATTTTTCTCCCCATCCCCGCCCCCACGGGGGAAAATTCCCCATCTTTGGGGCCCCGAACGGGGCGTTCCCCGCGGGGATCCCCATTAACAGGTCCAAACTGACATCCCTAACCACTCTATCTTAGTAAGTACACAAGACTTTGAAACTTGGATTTCTAAAAAATCACATGTTATGCTTAAACTTGTGATTTTGAATTCTGATCAACAACAAGCTTCCAAGTTTGTTGCTTACAAATAGAGGCACTATTTGTAAGCTAACGGACGAGCTTAAGCACCCTGAAACTCTCTCAAACTCCCTCATGCCAGATATTTCCCAAAAACACCATTGTTGCACAGTTTCTGACTTTGAACTTGTAAATGCCATTTCCCTCGTGCATTTCTTGGCCTTTCACTTCCAAAAGCTCCTACATATCAAATATAGTCCATCCCCATCCTTATTCCAGAACTGTAACACCATTTACATCAACTTCCATAACCAAAAAACAGAGTTTGTACATTGACTTCTCCAAGCCATTTCAGCCATCCATTGCTCAAGCTAATCATTACATTAGCTTCCTGGAAACTTGAGGAAGCTAACCTGATCATTGCAGCACCTTGAATCAAGCTCATTTGCATTTCACGATTTCCAGTTTTGAGGTATTTTTCTTGAAATTTTATCTCATTACTTAGGCATTATTAGGCTTGTATTTGTGAAGATAAAATGTAGATATCATTGTCCTGAAGCTGTTCATATCCATAGATTTCATTTATATTGATTGAGCTAAGAGAATTTTAGGTTTGAATCTCTGATGATATTTAGGTCAAAATTTGGTACTTTTAGAAATTCCCATTCTTCTTTGATTTATAGCTCATGATATTTATATGGTTGGATTTGTATGAAAAAATGGAGCAACTTTCATGTTTGCATCTTTTATTTTCGTTGTGAAATGAGCAAGTTACATGAGTTATGGCTGGAGGTTGAAGATGAAGTTCATTATGGAACTTGTTTTGTGTTATTTAGTTATTTTTTTAGTTATATCAACTGATGTATAGCCACCCAAGCGGTAAGGCAGCAACTGTTAACCAAGAGGGCGTTGATTCAACACCCAGCGCACTGCCTTTTTCTCTTTTTCACATTTTACACTTTTTTTTGATTTTTTTTGCAGCGCCTGGGCCAGTAGAACATTGGGCCCTTGTTCCCTTTTACTATTGTTAATTAACAAATATTGTATATAATTAATAAATAAATACTATTTATTTAAAAACTAGGGTTTTTCCCTAAATGACAAAAATATTCAAAATTTGACCTTTTTATTTTTGTTCATATTTTACATTGAAAAATACTTTTACATACATAAAAAATCATTTTGTGCGTAATACATTTTGCATATTTATTGTATTTATTTAAATATTGTACAATTAAATATTTGTATATTCGATATGGATGTAATAGCTTAGAATTTAATTTCTTGTCAAATATCCCCCAATGCAAACTTGTATCCCCATCCCCATAATCATTGTTGTAATTGCTTAGCATTTAAATTCTCGCATTTAAAAGCTTTCAATTATGCCATGATTAGAGACTTAGGGCTTGTATGCAAAAATCAATTAACAAGTAGCTTGACCTAAATTCAAGATAAATGCATGAAAAAACAAACAATGCACACTTGCATCCTTAGGGTTACTCCACTTGTTGCCTTCAAAAATGGGCCATGGTTGCATGTTAAGTGTCTTTGGCAAAACAAAAACAAGTCAAATGATCATAGTCCCTCGATGACACTATCTTGTTGCCTAAACAAAAATGATCAAGTCCCTTAAGAAAAATGCCAAAGTTACTTGACATTATTGCATTCATGGTCTAAACGATGACCCGCGCCCGTCCCGTTAACATCCTAACACAAGGTTGTTCACCAAATACAATGGTGAAACAACACTGTTAAAAGGGTTAAAACATTAGAAAGATCTTTGAGAAATTTAGGGTATATAGCTCTTGGTTACTTGACCAAACTTGCAAAGCAATCCTTGCCATTTTTCAAAACACACATCACAACAAAACTTCAAAACAAACTTTCAAAAAACATTGAAACATCTTTTCAAAAAGACAAACACCCTTGTAAAACATTCAAACAAGAATTGTTACAATGGTTGCCTAGACAAGGCATCTTTTTCAAGACATTTTCAAAAACCACACACACAAAGCACCATTTCAAACAATTGAAAAGCAAAGGCAAGTGATCTAAGCAAGTAACTAAGAGCCCATGGATAACCATGGATATAAAGGGTGCTAATACCTTCCCTTTCTATAATCTACTCCCCGAACCCAAGAAAACATCTCAAAGGTCTTTCCTGTGCTTTTTGACCTTTCCTTAGGATAAAATAAAAAGTCGGTGGCGACTCTTGATCAACCGAAACATTTGTGAAAACAAACTCAAAACCTCAAGTCAGTTCTCCCACCGTATCACAGAACTGGCGACTCTGCTGGGGAGAAAAATCTAAAAATGGGGTAACCTTAGGGCTTAGATCACCCTTTTGCATGACTAATTGTTTGCTTTGATTACTTTACATTTTTGTTCTCTTGTTTGGGCTTGAAATCCTACACCCGGATTTGGGAAACATTCATAGATAGCAATAAGTTATGGAAACTGTGCGGGGTATACCGACACGGTTGAAGCAATAGCTATATTAGTGCGACATATTTGTGAGTACCGGTAACCCTTGAGTTCAATCAAGGAGAGTACGGGGCCGCTGAGTGATGTCACCAAGAACTAATGACCTAGAACCTTACTTGACCATCTTGGCCTTTTATTAGGGGTAGTGAGATGACCGACTTTGGTGCAATCCGAAGTTGGTAGATACTCGATACTACACTCATTGAGGGTTGTTTTCTTGGAATATTTTGGTCTCTAGTTAAGTGGCTAAACCAAAACAATGAACATGGAAAACAATCCAATGATATTGAGCTCCTTAGAACCCGGTTACTATTTATAGGACAGGTTTTTTAAGCCAACTACACTCAAGAGGGTACTTACCTATGAAACCCCATGCAAGCCTGAAACTAGGGTTTTGTGTGACTTGCTTGTACATGTGTTTGTGCATACATCATGAACATTATAAAGCATCATATGCATCCACTAACCATTTCAAGGGTTTGGATCTTCATCTTTGTTCTTGTTTTGTAGGTCATGGAAATTCTTCGCAGGAAAACTATCCAAGTCAACCTTGTGAGAATCCCTCCTCAACTCAAGGAGCTTACATCCAGAATTCCGGAAAGTTCTCTCTTCAGTGAAAGACATGGTAGACTGCTCAGCCTAGTCAACACCAGCATTGAAGAAGACATGGTGAAAGTGTTGTTCCAGTTCTTTGACCCCCTTCACCACTGTTTCACATTCCCCGACTACCAATTGGTGCCTACTTTGGAGGAATTTTCTCAACTCCTGAGAATTCCTATTCTTAATCAACTACCCTACAACGGTACGGAAAAAGAACCAAAGCCTGAAGATGTTGCTCAAGCACTACACTTGCAACCATCTGACATCAAGGGGAATTGGGAAACTAGAAGTGGTGTCAAAGGCTTCTTGGAAAAATTATTGTTTGAGAAGGCACAAGAGTGTTGGAATTCTTTGGATCTACAAGCCTTTGAAGAGATTGTGGCACTCCTCATTTATGGGTTGGTCTTGTTCCCAAATCCTGACCAACTTATAGATGTGAATGCTGTCAAGATTTTCCTATCCAGGAACCCCATACCTACATTGCTTGGGGACATACTCCACTCATTTTACACATGAACAATGAGGAAGAGAGGTGTTCTCATGTGCTGTACTCCTCTCCTTGCAAGGTGGTTTATTTCTCACCTTCCACAATCTGTTTTGAAGAATGAGCAAGGTTCAAGGAGGTCACAACGATTGATGACCCTCATACATTCTGATTTACATTTGTGTTCTCGGTCCAGAGAAAATGTCATCATCATCGATCACTGTGGTGAGTTCCCTAATGTTCCATTACTTGGCATTAGGGGAGGCATTACCTACAACCCTTGTCTAGCTTTGAGACAATTTGGATATGCACGGAGGGATGGCCCTCATGACATGATGATTCCTGACCTAGTTTTTGACTTCGACAACGATGCACAAGGACTTCGCCAAAGATTCATCAGAGCTTGGAGGATGCCTAACAAGGTAGACAGTAAGACACTGGGGCACAAGAACTCCATCCCTCTTGAGCCTTATCTCAAGTGGGTACGAACCCGCGCCCAGAGTCTTATGATGCCTTACCCTCATATTCTCCCTTTGATTAAAGAGCCTGTTAAGGAAGGAGAGGTTCCATACACCATCCTACATCCCGACATGCCAACGTCATGGGAGGAGATGCAGAAGAGTTGGATCCAACTCAAGGAAGAAAGGGATACTTTTGAAGCCAACTTCTACGCCAGTGAGAAGAAGGTTTTGGAGCTTACCCGCCGACTTCACGAGGAGGAGACCCTCAACACTTACATCGCACCAAAGAGGATGCGCAACGTCTTTTTACCTTAAGAAGTTTTTGTAATATTTGGCCCATGGGGCATTTATGTACTGACAAAATTTCTTCTTATTAATATGACGTGTGTTCTTTTTTTCTACGACAACTTTGAATTTCTAAATCCTTGAATGCATTGCATGAATAAACATATCATTCATCATATGCATAAACAGGTCTTCACACCAGGTTTCCTTATCTTTCTGCTGTTTATTTCAGTAAGATGGATATTGAGCAGACGGTCAAAGATCTGCAGGCACAAAACTCGCAGTTTCAACAGCTCCTTATGACCTTGGCAAAGGGCCAGGAGGATTTTAAAGCACTGTTAGGGAATAAAGAGCAAGAAAAAGGAAAAAAGAAGAATAAAAGAGTTAGGGTAGCTACACTGGGAAGAAGATTTGAGAATGAAGCTAGGAGAGTTCTTGAATTCCCCTCCACATCTGATGAGGGGACCGGTAAAGGAAAAGGGGCTGCATTACCTTCTGAATCCGAGGCTGAAGAGGAAGAGGTTGAGGAAGATGAGGATTATTCAGAGCAGTAATACCCGCCAGCGAACGACAAATACAAAAACCTGGAGGATAGACTGGCAGCTATGGAGCTGCAAAGGGTTCTCGGGCTAGATTTTGAAGAATTTGGATTGATTGCTGGGATTGTGATCCCTCCAAAGTTTAAGGTGCCAACTTTTGCAAAATATGACGGTCTGTCTTGCCCAAAGATGCACCTGAGGTCGTATGTCAGAAAAATTCAACCTCATTCATCCGATAGAAATCTTTGGGTACACTTCTTCCAGGATAGCCTGTCTGGTACACAGCTAGATTGGTTTTACCATCTTGAGAGGTCAGAAGTGCATAGTTGGGAGGATTTGGCAGCTGCCTTTTATCGCCAGTATCAATACAATGCTGACTTGGCGCCGACCCGTACTCAGTTACAAAGTATGGGGATGGCCTCAAATGAGGGATTCAAAGAATACGCCCAGAAATGGCGCGACTTGGCCGGAAGAGTGAAGCCACCTCTTTCAGATAGGGAACTAGTTGATATGTTCTTAGGGACCTTATATGGCCCTTTCTTCAACCATTTGATCGGGAGCTCTTCCGCAGGGTTTACTGAATTGATTCTGACTGGCGAACGGGTGGAAGCTGGTATTAAGAGTGGGAAGATTCAAAGGGATGCCTCTGCCTCCACAACTGTTAACAAATCATTTCCGGCCAAGAAGGAAGCAGCTGTTATATACTCTCAGAAAGGATCGGGAAGAACTGAGCGCTGGCCGACTGTAGGGGCCGTGATGATTCAAAATTCGTCAAATGATCAGCCTCGTAACAATCAGTCCAGACCTAAACAGCAATGGGGAGAACGACCACAACGGCAGTTCACCCGCATCAACATGACGCCTGCACAAGTTCTTCCCCATTTGTTGAAGCTGAATCTCACCAATATTAAGGAAGCGCCAAAGAATGTGAACACCACTTCCCCACATTATCATCCCAATGCTAAATGTGCCTATCATTCTGACAGCGTCGGGCATGACACCAACGATTGCTGGGCGCTTAAGAATAAAATTCAAGATTTGATAGACGCAAAAGAGGTTGAGTTCGACGCCCCTGAGAAACCGAATGTAATCTCCGCTCCAATGCCAAAGCATGGTCGCAATGTCCATGTTGTTGAAGAAGATCTGTTTGTTTCTACTGTTGATGATCTGATAACTCAACTACTGACAATCAAGTTGAATCTGTTGAAGGATGGGATTTTCCCAGGTTGTAAAGAAGATTGCTACCTTTGTTCCTACCTACCAATCGACTGTCCATTGCTGAAGATAGGCATCCAACGCCTAATGGACAACCAACAAATTCTTTTCGAAAAGATTCCTGTTACTCCAACTCCTATCAATGAAGTTTCAATAATAACCATTTCCGCCAATATTTCCAAGGTCCCCAAAAGGCTTGTTAAGATTACATCCGCTCCGAAGACTGTACCGTTGAAGATAACCATGCCTGGGCCCGTCCCCTACAAATCTGACAAATCAATACCGTGGAATTATGGTGGAGAGATCTACTACCACGGTGTTAAACAAATTGAGATAACTGAAGAGAGCTCTGACGAAGAAACTACCGACATTGGAAACATTGCCGATACGAGCAAAATTACCCGAAGTGGAAGAATTTTCTCTCCAGAGATTGCCCCTCCAAAGGCAATCTTTGGACCCTAAGTTGTTCCCAAGGTTACCCCTGCACCGGTAAAACTATCTGCAAGAACGCCAATGATTGAAGAAGTTGTTACTCCTGTGGTTGTCCCTTCTCCTTCTGATGCCGATAAGGGGAAAGGGATCCAAGAAGAGCTCGTCGGGACGAGGGCTCAGCCATTGATCATCCCCGAAACCTCTAAGAAAGAAATGGAGGAGATTCTGAAAATAATTAAGAAGAGTGATTACGATGTGGTGGAGAAACTGGGGCAAACCCCCTCGAAGATCTCCATGTTAGCTTTGCTGCTTTGTTCGGAGGCTCATGCCAAAGCTTTGGTAAGGTTTTTGAAGATAACCCATGTGCCCCAAGAAACCTCAGCCGATCAATTCCAGGATTGTGTAGACAGCCTTACCGCCGACAACGGCCTGGGTTTCTCTGATGTTGACCTGACTCCGAAGGGAAGAAAGCACCATGACGCATTGCATGTGTCAGTTGAATGCCGAGGAACCACTCTCGCCCATGTCTTGGTCGATACTGGTTCTTCTCTAAACGTGCTGCCTAAGAAAGCTCTGGACCGATTGGATTGTGAAGGCTTGGAGTTGAAACCAAGTAATATCATTGTCAGGGCCTTTGACGGGTCTAAAAAAATGGTGCATGGGGAGGTCGACATTCCCATCAAGGTAGGCACTGAAGTATTCCACTCCACATTCTATGTGATGGACATCCGCCCATCTTACTCTTGCTTGCTAGGAAGACCGTGGATACATAATGCTAGGGCAGTCACTTCCACCCTACATCAGATGCTGAAATACCCTGTCAAGGGTAAAATCATAATTGTACACGGTGAGGAGGAGTATATGATCAGTCATCTGAACTCCTTTCGGTATGTGGAGGTGGATGGCGAATTCATCGAAACACTGTTCCAACACTTCGAGGAAGTTTCTCCCGAGGTTGCTGTAGCAAAAGCAGTAGCTGAGGTACCCAAGCAGGTGGCCAGGATGGCATCTCTGAAAGATGCAAAGGCTGCAATGAAGGAGGGGAAGAGCTCAACATGGGGACAGTTTCCTGACTTTCCTCACAAGACAGACAAGTTTGGGTTGGGATTTACGGCTGCGGGGCAAAAGGCTATGCGTCGCTCAAAAATTGAAAAGACACCCATCAAGATTTCTCTTCATGGAATCAATGCTTTGGAAGACGAAGACGAAGAGGCTAACATTGAAGATTAGATCTTTCCAACCATTGAAGGGGGACTGCACAACTGGGAGGCGAAAGACTTCGTTCCCATTACTTTTATCAATCAGTAATTTATCTTTTGAACATTTTCTATTGGTCTGTAATAATTACTCTTAAACAATCTGCACACTATTTTTCACCTCATGCCTTACCCGGGGCATGTAGGTCCATTTGTAAGGGTTTTGATTCTTTTCATAACCACATGCCATGTTTAATGAATCATTGGACATTTTTCATTTATAAACTGCTGTGTTCATTTTCTTTCCTTTTGCATTTTTGTTTGTTTAAGGATGGATATCCCTTACACATAACCACACTCACAAATGCAGGTACCCATCCACTCCGGATTCCATGGGTGACTATTCTGTTGTATCCTTCAATAACTCTGAAGATTTGGTCAATCAGGCTGAGTACGAAGATGACGAAGATTGTGAGGTACCGGGAGAGCTAGCCAGACTTACACAACAAGAAGAAAGGTCCATCTTGCCTCATGAAGAGTTGTTGGAAACCGTCAACTTAGGAATAGAGGAAGACAGGAAAGAAGTCAAAGTGGGTGCCAATCTGGAACCAAGTGTCAAGGAGCGCTTAATACAGCTGTTGAATGAATACGTTGAAATCTTCGCCTGGTCTTATGAAGACATGCCAGGGTTAGACACAGACATCGTGATTCACCGTCTCCCTACAAGAGAAGACTGTCCACTGATCAAGCAAAAAGTCCACCGAATGAGGCCTGACATGTCTGAGAAGATTAAAGCTGAAGTAATGAAGCAATTCAACGCTGGCTTTCTGGCTGTTACATCCTATCCGCAATGGGTTGCTAACATTGTGCCCGTTCCCAAAAAAGACGGCAAGGTCAGAATGTGTGTGGACTACCGGGATTTAAACAGGGCTAGCCCTAAAGATGATTTTCCGCTACCACATATTGACATCTTGATTGACAACACAGCTCAACACAAGGTATTTTCCTTCATGGACGGATTCTCGGGCTACAACCAGATTAAAATGGCCCCCGAGGACATGGAGAAAACAACCTTTGTTACACAATGGGGTACCTTCTGCTACAAGGTGATGCCGTTCGGACTGAAGAACGCATGGGCAACTTATCAACGCGCCATGGTAGCTTTGTTTCATGATATGATACATCATGAGATCGAAGTTTACGTATAAGATATGATAGCTCGATCACAAACAGAGGAAGAACACCTTGAACATTTGCAGAAGCTGTTTGCCAGGTTGAAGGAATACAAACTCAGGCTGAATCCAAGTAAGTGCACTTTTGGAGTTAGGTCTGGTAAATTTCTGGGATTTATTGTCAGCAACAAAGGCATTGAGGTCGATCCAGCAAAAGTAAGGGCTATACAAGAAATGCCTGCCCCCCGTACTGAAAAGGAGGTTAGAGGATTCTTGGGACGCTTGAACTATATTGCCAGATTCATCTCTCATCTGACGTCTACCTGTGAGCCAATTTTCAAACTATTGAAGAAAGATCAGGTAGTTGAATGGAACGATGATTGTCAAACTGCTTTTGATAAGATCAAGGAGTATTCTCTAGAACCTCCTATTCTGATGCCACCCGTCGAAGGAAGGGCGCTGATCATGTATCTGACTATTTTGGACAACTCAATGGGGTGTGTACTGGGCCAGCATGACGAGTCTGGTCGAAAAGAGCATGTCATTTATTACCTTAGCAAAAAGTTTACCGACTGTGAGACCCGCTACTCACTGCTCGAGAAAACTTGCTGCGCTTTGGTATGGGCTGCTCGCCGACTAAGGCAGTATATGTTGACTCATACCACTTTGCTGATTTCCAAAATGGACCCGATCAAGTATATCTTCGAGAAGCCTGCTTTATCTGGAAGAATCGCTAGATGGCAAATGATCCTGACTGAGTATGACATCCAGTATACTACCCAAAAAGCTATAAAAGGGAGTGTACTAGTTGACCATCTAGCTCATCAAGCTATCGAAGATTATCAATCCATGAGATTCGACTTCCAGGACGAGGACATCATGACTTTGGACAACATTAAAGGTAACAGACCGTATGACGAACCTGAAAATGGATCACGATGGACCCTGTACTCTGATGGTGCTTCAAATGCACTTGGAAACGGTATCAGTGCGGTACTCATTTCTCCAGAAGGTTGCCATACACCTTTCACAGCCCGACTTTGTTTCAGCTGTACCAACAACATGGCCGAATATGAAGCTTGCATCTTTGGTCTCAAGGCTGCTATAGAACTGGGGATCAAATCTTTGATCGTATTTGGGGACTCGGCTTTGGTTATTAGTCAAATCAAAGGAGAGTGGGACACCAAACATCCTAATCTTATCCCATACAAAGAACATGTCCTGACGTTGCTGCCTCATTTCGAGCAGATCACCTTCGAGCATTTCTCGCGAGAAGAAAATCAGCTAGCAGATGCTATGGCTACAATGTATTCCATGTTTAAACTCAACTGGGATAACAAGGCTCCCCAAATCACCATCGAGCGAATGGATAAACCTGCGCATTGTCATGAGATTAATACCGAAGAAGTAGTGGAACAACCCTGGTTCCATGAAATCAAAAGGTATCTCCAGACTAGAGAGTATCCTGAAGGAGCTTCCGTCAATGACAAAAAGTTCTTAAGGAGATTTGCAGCCAAGTTCTTCCTGAGCAATGGCATCCTTTATAAACGCAACCATGATTGTGTTTTACTTCGTTGTATGGACAAAGCTGAAGCAGAGTTAATTATGACTGAGATACACAGTGGCACATTTGGCACCCACTTGAGTGGACATACGATGGCTAAGAAGATCCTAAGGGCAGGCTATTACTGGTCTACCATGGAAGCTGATTGCCATCAACATTCCCGTACTTGCCACAAATGTCAAGTCTACGCTGACAAGATTAATATTCCTCCTGTTCCTCTCAACGTTCTGACAGCTCCTTGGCCATTCGCAATGTGGGGCATTGACATGATTGGAGAGATCAAGCCCACAACGTCCAATGGACATCGCTTCATCTTGGTCGCTATTGACTATTTTACCAAGTGGGTTGACCGCGGCATGCTGGAAATGTGGTTGCCCACTTCATCAACCACATAGAACCTCATATAGTCATTTCCGGCATTTCCGGCATATGTGGAGCATTTCCCGCTTCATCAAGCAGAACCTCATATGCCGGTATGGTGTCCCCGACAGGATCATCACAGACAACGGTACAAATCTGAACAATACTATGATCACCGCTCTATGCGAACAGTTCAAGATTTATCATCACAATTCATCTCCCTATCGACCAAATATGAACGGTGCTGTTGAAGCTGCGAACAAAAACATCAAGAAGATCATTCAGAAAATGATAGTTACCTACAAGGACTGGCATGAGATGTTACCGTTTGCTCTGCATGGATACCGTACCACGGCACGTACTTCAACAGGGGCAACCCCATTTTCTTTGGTATATGGCATGGAAGCTGTCCTACCCATGGAAGTTCAAATTCCTTCTTTAAGGATTATGAAGGACTCTGGTTTGAATGAAGACGATTGGATTCAGACCCGACTTGATCAACTCAATTTGATCGACGAGAAGCGACTCACTGCTGTTTTCCATGGTCAGACGTACCAGAAATGGATGATCAAGGATTTCAACAAGAAAGTCAGACGTCAAGTATATCAAGTCGGAGATCTTGTAATCAAGCAGATCATCTTGCCGCAAAGTGATCCCAGGGGAAAATGGACTCCTACTTACGAAGGACCATTTGTAATCAAGAGCATCTTTTCTGGTGGTGCAATGATTCTGACCACCATGGACGGCGACGATTTGCCACACCCTGCGAACGCAGACATAGTCAAAAGATACTACGCATAAAATCACCCGACAAGTCGAAAACCCGAAAGGGCGGTTCAGGCAAAAATTAGGGATAAAACAAAAAAAATCTGTACACCCGGCAAGTTGAAAACCCGAAAGGGCGGCTTGGGCAAAAAAGGGTTTCCCGGTGGATCGAAAACCCGAAAGGGCGATTCAGGCAAAAGTTAGGGAATTAAAGCGTATGACTATGTCTCATCGGACCACTTTAAAGAACAATCTCTTCATCAACAAGCTCCGAACTTCTGATCAATCCAATCATCGGCGGACGAAGCATTGAATGGACAAGATATTCAGAGTTGTGAAGGCTATAACAGAATGGAATCCCATGGAATTGTTACACATAACCATCTTTCTTTTGTATAAAATTTTCAATTTTTTACGACAACATCCTATTACTAGGATGTCTGTCTCATTTGTACAAAGATACTCATAAAAAGTTAATACAAACACTTTTCCAAATACAAAAATTATGCTTTGTCTTCCTTTTGCTTTTTACATGTTTTATTTGAGAAACGTCCAATGTTTTGTTAGATAGGCATATGCATTTGAACATAATCATTCTCTTACAAATAAAGAAAGATGATTGCTGATAGGTTGAAGGTACAGATAGATATCTTGATGCCCTTTCAGAAGGAATCTCCAGCGGAATTAAAATTCCAAATTCCTCAACAAAGTTAAAATCCAGAACTTAATTCCCCAAACAGAGTTAAACTTCAGGATCCTCAGCAGAACAAAAAGCTTTCTCAAAGCTATTTTCCCCAGCTAAGAGAGCCTTCCAGAACTTAATTCCCCTCAGAAGTAAGTTTCAAGATCCCCAGTGGAGCCAAAACTGTTAATCCCCTGCGAAGCTAAAACTTCCAACTGTCAATCCCCAGCAGAACCGAATTAGTAAACATTCTCCCCACAGAGATACTTCCTATCAGATTGAAGATTCTCAGTCTCACTCCTCCAGCATGAGCCTCCCAGATTTTGAACTCCCCAGTAGAGATCATCAGAATTCTCATTCCCCACAGGTCACTAAGGATTTTAAATCCCCAGCAGTGGTCCTAAGATCCCTCAACAACTGAAGATATTGTTCCCCAAGCAGTCAGCAGTCAACAAGGATATCTCAGCTTCAACAATCAAAGATTCTTGCAATCCCATGCAGCAGTCAAGGATTCACTTTCCCCGGCAACAATCAAGATTCTATTATCTCCGGCTATCCAGGATTCATCCATCCTCAGCAAGACAGCTCATCAGCTTACATGCACATTCATTACATTCATATCATAAACATTGATATAACATATATTGCATCATACATTTCATGCAACATAACTTTGTGTTTTAGCTAATATTTTACCCTTTTCAGGATAAGATTAATAAGCTTCAACCTCAACTTCTGAAAACAGTTCACGGATTCTCCAGACACTGATGTTAATCTATCGCTTGTTCAGACTCAACTTTTGAAAACAGTTTACGGACGCTTCCCAGCATGGATGCTGATCTATTGCTTATTCAACTTCAAGACTTCTGAAAACAGTTCACGGATTCTCCAGACACGGATGTTAATCTATCGCTTGTTCAGACTCAACTTTTGAAAACAGTTTACGGACGCTTCCCAGCATGGATGCTGATCTATTGCTTATTCAACTTCAAGACTTCTGAAAATAGTTCACGGGTTCTCCAGATACGGATGTTAACCTATCGCTTGTTCAGATTCAACACTTCTGAAAACAGTTTACGGATTCTCCAAACACGGATGTTAATCTATCGCTTGTTCAGACTCAACTTTTGAAAACAGTTTATGGACGCTTCCCAGCATGGATGCTGATCTATTGCTTATTCAACTTCAAGACTTCTAAAAACAGTTCACGGGTTCTCCAGATGCGGATGTTAACCTATCACTTGTTCAGATTCTCCACTTCTGAAAACAGTTTACGGATTCTCCAAACACGGATGTTAATCTATCGCTTGTTCAGACTCAACTTTTGAAAACAGTTTACGGACGCTTCCCAACATGGATGCTGATCTATTGCTTATTCAACTCCAAGACTTCTGAAAACAGTTCACGGGTTCTCCAGATGCGGATGTTAACCTATCACTTGTTCAGATTCAACACTTATGAAAACAGTTTACAGATTCTCCAAACACGGATGTTAATCTATCGCTTGTTCAGACTCGAATTTTGAAAACAGTTTACGGACGCTTCCCAGCATGGATGCTGATCTATTGCTTATTCAACTTCAACTTCTAAAAATAGTTTACGGATTCTCCAAACATGGATGTCAATCTATTGCTTGTTCAGACCCCCCAGTCCAGAGATGTTCCAAACATGGACACCTTTCTGATAATCATAACAGTTCAACATACATTCCAGATGGCATCTTTAAGCCCATCCCCCGACAAGATATTGTCGCTCTCCATATGGCATCTCTAAGCCCATCTCCAGCAAGATTCTGTCACATCTCCAAATGGCATCTTTAAGCCCATTCCCTCAAACTACACTTTGACGAGTGCAAATTTACGGGCACTCTAGTGTCCAATCTCCTTTTACCTTCGAGACGCGAAAGGCAAACTTGCCAATCTAACTCTTCAGGTTCAAGAAGATTGAACAGGGGCAACTGTTGTACCCCAAAATTTTCCCTCCCTTTTCATCAACATTTTCTCATCACAAGACTCTTGGAACTCAAGATCAAGTTAGGGTTTGCTCTGCTCAAGACCCCTCCTTGCACTATTGACCCAAATTAGGGTTTGAGTTTGCATAGGGATGTTTTGACCCAAAATGCCCAAAGTGACTTTCATGCTTCATGTTGGACTTACAAGTTTATCCATACCAAGTTTCAAGCCTTGATTCCAATCTTTGCCCAGTCAATTGGACAGTTGACCTAAAAATCAGATGTATTGGGGAAAAAGTCAATTATGGCCAATTGATAGTCAAACCTCATTATTTTTGACCCACGTCAACATAATGAACTCACATGAACCATTTGGTCAAGTTTGGATCACAATTCCACAAGAAATTTGATCAGATCACCAAAAGGGCAAAATGGTCATTTTTAGGGTTTTGACTGCACAAAGGCAATTTTTGACTGTTTGACCTAACCAATGGCAAATCAAGCTCACATATGGACTCAAGGACTCAATGGCATTGTCTTGACCCATTCAACAAGTTCAAAAGATCTCAAGTGCATAGGATTGACAGATGAATTTTTCAGTCAATTGATCAAAATTTGACTGTATACTGAAAAGTCAAACTTTGACTTTTTGGTCAAAATCAAGTGCCAAGATTCATTTTTCATCAAGACGTGTCAAATTATGAAGCTTGTTCATCAAGAAATCCAAAATTGCAAATTAGGGTTTAAAATGAAAAATTTTCATAACTTTGAAATTTTCTAAGTTAAGAAATTTTCTTATTTTTTCCTAACTTTGTCTCATTTTTTCACCAAGATGCAAATGGATTCAAACAAAACTTGAAACATGAAAGTTGTAGTCCATTGCAAAATATACAACTTTGATTCACAAAGTTTTCTCAAGGGAAGCTTGTATCTCAAGTTATGATTTTTGGAACAAGGGTGCAAAACATTTTTAACTTAGAGAAATTTTGCCCTATTCTAGGCAGGATTTTTGTCCAACTTCTTGGCCATTTTTCACATGGTTCCACTTGGAGTTTCAATTTGCATTACGAAGATGGATTCTATTACACATTCCAAGCTTTCCAAATTGTCCAAGAACTTCTCAAACACCCTTGTGGTTAGAGAGAATCAAATTTACAAAGTTGGCCAAAACTCACTTTTGTTCATGGCCAAGGCATGTTCATCACAACTTGCATTTTCAAATCAGCTTGTACAATGCTAGCTTGCAGGCCTCAAAACCAGTTTTACACACCATAATTAAATGCCTAACCATTGTGTTAAGGTGTTATTTTGTTCATTTGGACAATACATGCAAGACTAACCCTTAATTGGAAAAAGCAAACTTGCCATTTTGGAAAAGAGTTACTTTATGTCAATACATGATCTTTGGGCATAGGGGGGCCATATCTTGGAGCCAAATCAAGTCCACAAATTTGTGTTACCAAGAGAAAATGATGCAGCATGCTTGAGAGGCTTGGACAGGTCTATAACATCAACACACTATCTTTGCTTCAAGTAGAAGAAACATTGCAAAAACTCTCCATCTCTCATTCCTGTAAACACCAGCCAAGACAAACTTTGTAAACATCTTCCACATATTAAAACAAGCCTAAAGCACGACTCATCCACCCCTAAGACCTGCTCATACTCAGAATCCCTGTTTTGCTGCAAAACAGGGCAAGTTCTGCAACTTGACCTCCATAACCATATCCACTCGTGCACTTTGGCTAAAAACCTTTCAAACACCTTCCATACCATCCACTGAAACTATCCCAAGCCCTAAACACAAGTTGTAACACCCCTAACCACGTTTTCCATTTTTACTTTCAAGCTGTGCAGGTGAACTTCTACAGCACGACACAGGCAGTTTCAAAGCAAGCTAGGTACTTGGGAAGCATCCTTGGACTTCAGGCAAGCTCAACCAAAGCTCAAACTCCATTGAAGATACCTACATTGCTCTGTTCGAGTCAAGCTGAAACAAGTAAAACCATGGACTTCTATCTCTCAATCTAGGAAGAGTTAGACTTAGGTTTGTGAATGAAACATGCTCTACTCATAGCCCTGAAGCCATACATATGATTACTTTTCATTTATGTTAAGCGTGCTGTGAGAATTTTAGCCATGAACATTGAAGAAAAATTAGGTCAGAAATTGGGGGTGAAGAAATTCTCCCTGGTTTCTTAGAGTTAGGTCAAGAATTTTATATGTTTGAATTCGTCTTTTGATGCTCTACAATATTTGTGTTATGAGTTTTGGCTAAAAATCAAGGAATCAGGAGATGGTAGTTGCACAAGGAAATGCGCGTTTTTGTTTCAAACAAGTTGCTGGAGGTTGAAGACAGAGTTGACTTGGGCTGGGCCTGAGTCAACTTGCTTTTTACACCCCTTATTTCCATTTGCACCCCCCTGGCCCATTGTGTGAAATATTTGATATTTTTGTATTTTTCTTTTTTATTTTGACTTGATATTTTTTGTCCAAACATAAAAAAACACCAAAAATATTTTTCCACCTTTTTTTTTGCATTTATTTGGCATTTATTTGTTTTATTTAACATATGTATGTAAATAAATATATATACTTTTTACTAAAACCCTAAAAAATAATACAAAAATATTTATTTTTCAGTTATTATTTTTTGTTTACATTTTGAATTTTTTTTTTAAAATATACATTTTTTGTAAATAATTAATATTTTATTTTTGTACATGTTTAGTATATTTAATATATAATATATAAATACTTGTATATTTTATTAGATAATTAGGGCAAAAATATAAAAAACAATACATTTTTATTTTTATTAATATATGACACTAAAAATACTTTTTTTATAATATACTTCTTATTTTTTGTATATAATTAACAAATATTGTATATAATTAATAAATAAATACTCCCTCCGGTCTCATTTATAAGAAAAAATTAACTTTTTATATACATTGAATAAGTAATGTATTTGGACAATATATTGTCCAAATACATTACTTATTTAATATATCTAAAAAGTTAATTTTTTCTTATAAATGAGACCGGAGGGAGTACTATTTATTTAAAAACTAGGGTTTTGCCCTAAATGACAAAAATATTCAAAATTTGACCTTTTTATTTTTGTTCATATTTTACATTGAAAAATACTTTTACATACATAAAAAATCATTTTGTGCATAATACATTTTGCATATTTATCGTATTTATTTAAATATTGTACAATTAAATATTTGTATATTCGATATGGATGTAATAGCTTAGAATTTAATTTCTTGTCAAATATCCCCCAATGCAAACTTGTATCCCCATCCCCATAATCATTGTTGTAATAGCTTCGCATTTAAATTCTCGCATTTAAAAGCTTTCAATTATGCCATGATTAGAGACTTAGGGCTTGTATGCAAAAATCAATTAACAAGTAGCTTGACCTAAATTCAAGATGAATGCATGAAAAAACAAACAATGCACACTTGCACCCTTAGGGTTACTCCACTTGTTGCCTTCAAAAATAGGACATGGTTGCATGTTAAGTGTCTTTGGCAAAACAAAAACAAGTCAAATGATCATAGTCCCTCGATGACACTATCTTGTTGCCTAAACAAAAATGATCAAGTCCCTTAAGAAAAATGCCAAAGATACTTGACACTATTGCATTCATGGTCTAAACGATGACCCGCACCCGTCCTGTTAACATCCTAACACAAGGTTGTTCACCAAATACAATGGTGAAACAACACTGTTAAAAGGGTTAAAACATGAGAAAGATCTTTGAGAAATTTAGGGTAGATAGCTCTTGGTTACTTGACCAAACTTGCAAAACAATCCTTGCCATTTTTCAAAACACACATCACAACACAACTTCAAAACAAACTTTCAAAAAACATTGAAACATCTTTTCAAAAAGACAAACACCCTTGTAAAACATTCAAACAAGAATTGTTACAATGGTTTCCTAGACAAGGCATCTTTTTCAAGACATTTTCAAAAACCACACACACAAAGCACCATTTCAAACAATTGAAAAGCAAAGGCAAGTGATCTAAGCAAGTAACTAAGATCCCATGGATAACCATGGATAGAAAGGGTGCTAATACCTTCCCTTTCTATAATCTACTCCCCGAACCCAATAAAACATCTCAAAGGTCTTTCCTGTGCTTTTTGACCTTTCCTTAGGATAAAATAAAAAGTCGGTGGCGACTCTTGCTCAACTGAAACATTTGCGAAAACAAACGCAAAACCTCAAGTCAGTTATCCCACCGTATCACAGACCCCCAACATTGTTCATGTCAAGTTTCATGTCTTGGATCACATTTTTGCCCAGTCAATTGATCAGTTGACCTAAACAACAACTGTATTGGGGAAAAAGTCAACTATGGCCAATTTACAGTAAAACTTCATAATTCTTGATCCATATCAACATTGTGAACTTATATATGTCATTTGGTCAACTTTGGACCACAATTCCTCAAGAAATTTGATCAGATCATCAAAAGGGCAAAATTGTCAAAATTAGGGTTTTGATTGAGAAAGGGAAATTTCTGATTTTTGACATAGCAAATGGTTAATTGGTTTGAGGCATGATCTAAATATTTCAATTGCATCATTTTTACCTAATGGAATGACTCAAAACATTGCTCAAGGTCATTTAATTGATAGTTGATTTTTCAGTCAACTGATCAAAAGTCTATTGTACATTGAAAAGTCAAACTTTGACTTTTTGGTCAAAATCAAGTGTCAAAGATCACAATTCATTAAAACATGTCAAAATATGAAACTTGTTCATCAATAAATCAAAAAGTCAAGATTTCATTTTGAAAAGTCAAATTTTTCAAACTTAAAAATTTTTAAGTGTTGAAAACTTCATGTTTTTTCACAACTTTGAGCCATATTTTCACCATGATGCAAGAAGATTCAAAGGAAACTTTCAACATGAAAGTTGTAGATATCCATGAGATATAAAACATTTCTTTACACAACTTCTCCTAGAAATTCATAGATTTCAAGTTATGATTTTGTGAATACATGTTCATGAAACTAAACACTTAGTGAAAATTTTGCCATAGTTTAGGCAGGATTTTGACCTAACTTCATAGCAATTTTTCATATAGTTTCAAGGGGAATTTTCAAAAGTGATTCAAAGAGGGGTTGTAGAGCACATTACAAGCTTTATAAAATGTCCAAGAACTTCTTGAGATCATGTTTGAGCAAGGAGAATCGAAGGCATGAAGTTGGCATTTCATTCTTGAATTATAGGTCATTTTCATGACGAACAAGAATGCAATTTCAATGTTAGGCTGCATAATCTTGCTTTACAGGCCTTCTAACTTGTGTATATATCCATCATTAATGGATTACACAAACTTTTGAGCTATAATCCAAGTGGTTTAAGCTTTATCCAATTCACATTGCCATTTTGGGAAGAAAGTGAAGAATACCATTCTTGAAAAGCAAGCTTTATGCACAAAGTCAATTCTTGAGCATCTAACTTGTTCCCTATGATCACACTCCATCTACAAAGTCAGAAACTAGTGTGTTTAAAGTATAACCACTCTATCTTAGTAAGTACACAAGACTTTGAAACTTGGATTTCTAAAAAATCACATGTTATGCTTAAACTTGTGATTTTGAATTCTGATCAACAACAAGCTTCCAAGTTTGTTGCTTACAAATAGAGGCACTATTTGTAAGCTAACGGACGAGCTTAAGCACCCTGAAACTCTCTCAAGTCAAAAATTTCCCAAAAACACCATTGTTGCACAGTTTCTGACTTTGAACTTGTAAATGCCATTTCCCTCGTGCATTTCTTGGCCTTTCACTTCCAAAAGCTCCTACATATCAAATATAGTCCATCCCCATCCTTATTCCAGAACTGTAACACCATTTACATCAACTTCCATAACCAAAAAATAGAGTTTGTACATTGACTTCTCCAAGCCATTTCAGCCATCCATTGCTCAAGCTAATCATTACATTAGCTTCCTGGAAACTTGAGGAAGCTAACCTGATCATTGCAGCACCTTGAATCAAGCTCATTTGCATTTCACGATTTCCAGTTTTGAGGTATTTTTCTTGAACTTTTATCTCATTACTTAGGCATTATTAGGCTTGTATTTGTGAAGATAAAATGTAGATATCATTGTCCTGAAGTTGTTCATATCCATAGATTTCATTTATATTGATTGAGCTAAGAGAATTTTAGGTTTGAATCTCTGATGATATTTAGGTCAAAATTTGGTACTTTTAGAAATTCCCATTCTTCTTTGATTTATAGCTCATGATATTTATATGGTTGGATTTGTATGAAAAAATGGAGCAACTTTCATGTTTGCATCTTTTATTTTCGTTGTGAAATGAGCAAGTTACAGGACTTATGGCTGGAGGTTGAAGATGAAGTTCATTATGGAACTTGTTTTGTGTTATTTTGTTATTGTTTTAGTTATATCAACTGATGTATAGCCACCCAAGCGGTAAGGCAGCACACTGTTAACCAAGAGGGCCTGGATTCAACACCCAGCGCACTGCCTTTTTCTCTTTTTCACATTTTACACTCTTTTTTTTGATTTTTTTTGCAGCGCCTGGGCCAGTAGAACATTGGGCCCTTGTTCCCTTTTACTATTGTTAACCCCATTTTCATTTTTTAACCCCCTAACTTTAATTTTATATTTTTATTTTATTTCATCTTTTATTATTATTATTAATATTATTATTATTATTAATATTATTATTATTAATATTATTATTTTCATTAATTAAAAATCCAAAAATATTTATATTTTATTATTTATATTTATTTAGTTTATTTTTCTTCATAAAAACTAAAAGAACAAAAAACATTTCCTTTAATAAATTAATTTCTCTTTTTTAAATACTTAGATAATTAGTCTTAATTATTATTATATTATTTTCTTGTAAATTAAAATCAATTTAGAACTTAGGAGTTTTATTTAATTAATTTTATTTACTAATTTAATTAAATTCACAAAAACCCTAAAAAAAATTGTTTTCTTTAATAAATTAACTTCTTTTATTAACTTAGTTTTAATTTTCTTATTCTATTCAATTATTATACTTTAATTTAATTAGGTCAAAACTTTTAATACAAAAATAAGAATCCCTTCCCTTACCTATTCATACTTGTACATTATATTTATTTATTTTTGTACATTTATTCAAATTCAATATGGTTGTAAAAGATAATTAGGTTTTTTTTTTTTAATTTCTTACAATTCCCCATTTGTAATTTGTACACCCCTCCCCTAATGATTGCAATAGCGTAGTAATTTTAATTTCCATAATTTATCACTTTATATACAAATGCTAGTAAATTAGGGTTTGTATGGAAAGATAAAATCAAAGCTTAGAAAACCCTAATCAAGACAAATCAAGCATGTAAACCAATACACTTGCACACATACACCCTTAGGGTAAATCCACTTTGTTGCTTTATAAAATGGCCATATTATGCATGTGAGGTATCTTAGCAAAAACAATAAAAAAATACAAGATCGTAGTCCCTCGATGACGCTATCCATGTTGCTTTTCAAAATGATCTTAGCCCCTAAAGAAAATTCGAAGATATCTTACAACATTGCTAATCATGGCTATGCGATGACCCTTGCCCGTCCCTTTTACATTTAAAGATAGGGTTACTTACCAAATCAATGGTAAGATAACAATGTCAAAGGAAAGAGGAAATAAACATGAAAGAATTTTGAGTAGGTAGATCGTTCCTAGTTGCTTGCTCAATTTCAAAACCAAAACATCCTTGCTGTTGTACCCCAAAATTTGCCCTTCCTTTTTCACAAGAAATCACAACCCTAGGGTTTTCTCTGATTTTTAAGATTGGCTCAGGAATCGACCAAACAGACTTTTCTTTGGCTATAAATCAAGAATCAGGTTTTCTCTCGCATTTCTCATAAGAAATTGAATCCACAGAAATTCAGTTTGCTGTTACATTATTTTCACACTTTTTCAAGTTTGCTGAAAGGTTAACTGATTGTTCTCAAGGCCTGATTATCTGGGATAAGAAATAGGAGCTGAGACTGTTATTTGGAATATCAAGACATCCGCTTGTTAATGGAGTGAAAGGTTTTTCGGTTAATGGAATGTTTGTTTGTTTATTATACAATGTGTATTGTGATTGGAATACTGATGCAAGGTTACGAGACTGCAAAGTTTTTGATTATTTGGAATTTAAGTTATCTGGATTAGAATTGTTGAAACGCAGTTTCAATTATTTTGATTTGAGAATCTTAAATAATTAAGTGAACATGCAAGGAAGAAGTGCCAGATATTTGACAGTAGAAGATTTCTTTTGGATAAAGACCTTTTTATTCATTTCAAATATTGGTACAAAAATAATTTATTATTTTTGAATATTGTAAGTTTTTACAACTTATAGTATTTAAAAAATAATAATAAATGTTTACAATAAATGGAAAATAAATCTAAGTCTAAAGCCTAAACTCCATTGCCCCATGCTCAAGGTCTCCGGCTTCTACTACTTCCTCTATCGTCCAATTGGTGTTCATCTGAAAAAGACAAAGGAAAAGAAAATTAGCACAGATAATTGAAAAGAATTTTCAAATGAAAAAAAGAAAGAAAAAAATCATCATTAAAAATTGTCGTCCGGAATCAGAGTGCTATTTCTTCATCATATTTTTATTTTTCTCTTTGCAAATTACAAGAAGATTGCTCTTCTTGGTTCACAAAGAGAAAATTAAAAAATACAAATTGAAAAATGCTAGCATACAAGGCAAACATAGGCACCCATTGTACTGCATTGCAAACCAAGCTGTCAAACTAAGCAAACCAAACATTGCAGCCAAACTAAACTGAGTTACAAAATTCAAAAGGGCAAACAGGCGCCAAAATTGCCAAAGCATAGGTCAAACTGCACAAGCAAAGAACCTGTTATAATAAACAGCAAGCAAAGTCTCAAATTGAGTTATAAAGCAATTGCCCAAACTGAGTTACAAAACAAATTGGATAAATGTAGCAATGCAGCATGGAAACAGAAAAATGCAGCAGGCAAAAGTAAACAGCAGGAAAACCAATTCACAAGCCAAAGGCTTGTCATAGTTATTTTTCATCATTTTCCAGACAAGGCAATTTTTTCAGAATATAATAAACAAAGCAAAAGTGCTTGTTTTTATGGAGAGAGAAAGAGGAAAAGATATCACCTTGGGTGAGGTTTGACAGTTTGGCAAAAAGAGCAGGCTGTCACAAGTCAAATAGCAAGAGGATATAAAACAAAGCAAACTGCATAACAGTTAAAAAAAGAACAAAAACACTTTGTGAAAAAACCACAAGCTTGCTCAAAACACCATAAACCTGCATAACAAAACACAGTCCAGCCCGAAAACACCACAAAACACAAACTAAACAACAACCAAACTGCTCAAACCACAAGCCAAGCTTACTCAAATCACCTAACCTGTTAACAAAAACTACAAAGTCTCAAAACCTGCACAAACTACAGGAAGCCTGTAAACAGATCATAAAACCCTCCAAATTACATATCAACATAGCAAAAATCACAGGCCTATGCAAACAAACTCAACAAGCCAAGCTTTCTCAAACCACAATCCAAGCTCCAAACCTGTCAAACCAAACTACTCAAACCACAAAGCCAACCAACCTGCATAACTTGCCAAACTTTTTGGCCAAACTATGAAACCACAAAACCTGCATAACAGGCCAGCAATTTCAAAACCAACAAAACACAGTCCAACCACAAAGCCAACCAACCTGCATAACTTGCTAAACTGTTTGGCCAAACTGTGAAACAACAAAACAAACCACAAACTGTAACCAGCTTGCCAAAATAAACTACAAAACTGCATAAACTGTAAACTTAGTTTAACCATCATCACCAATATTCAAGGTAGAGGAAAAGATCACAAGCTTCAGATCATCATCACTAACAAACATAAAAAAAAGCACAGTTTCAGAAAATCATCATTAGCATTCCAAGAGAGAAAATAAGAGAGATTCAGAAGCAAAGAAAACACAGTTTCAGAATCGTATCCATCATCAACAACTATCAACAAAAACAAAGTTTCAGAACATAATTCATCATCAACATTCAGAAAAAGGAAGAGAGGTTCAGAAGCAAATCAAGAACAACAGTTTCAGAAACATATTCATCATCAACAATCAATAACAAACAACCAAGTTTTCAGAAGTTTATCATCATCAAACATCAACATTCAGAAAAGAAAGAGAGATTCAGAAGCATATCAAGAACCACAAAGTTTCAGAACAGTCTCATCATTAACAATCAAGAACAACAAAAAGAGATACCAGAAGTGTTCATCATATCTTCCCTCCGCCCCAGCCACCAAGGAGGCGCCACCAATCCAATCTCTCTCCCTCCATTTTCCAGAAACAAATCTCTCAAGGTATGATTTTCTCAAACCTTTACTGCATATCAAACACATAAACACCATGGATTAAAACAAAGTAACATGAATATAAAACAAACAAAAGCAAACTGTAAAACCCAAAAGATGGCAAATCGTACCATTTTAGAACCAAAGTCGTGGACCACTGTGAGAGGATGAGAGAGTGGGAGGGGGCGGCGCTCCGATAGCTAGGTTTAGGGAGAGAATCAGAGCGTCATGGCCTGAGAAGGATGAAGATGAAGAAGAGAGTGGGAGAGCGGCGCCGCTGTTGAAACCAAACACACAAACCCTAATGCTGAGACCCCTAACCAAACGTTATACAAACTCATCCTTGGGCCTGATCGCCCAAACAACCAAAGCCCATTTGAATTGCTGGCTAACACCCCATTTGGCCATTCTGACCCTTTTACTTTCCCCTTAGTTTTTGTTCTAGGCCAAGTCTGGCCCCAACCCATCAAAGCCCATGTTTTTTTGTTAACACCCCCCCCCCCCCATCTCTATTCTGACCCCCCTTTCTGCCTTCTTTCTTTTCTTTATATTGGGCCCAAGTCCTCAAGCCTTAAGCCCAATCTCCTTATTTTCTTTTCTTTAAATTAACAAACACTTTTTTTACTATTTAATTTTAACTAATTTGTTTTCTTTCTAGTTAATAAAAACACTAAATAAACTTTGTTTTATTTTCTTTTAAGTTAGTTTTATTTTATTATTAATTAATCTTGTTTAATATAATGAAAATACCAAAAAAGAACATTTAGTTTGATTTAAATAATCTTGGTTTTCTTTAACCCTTTTTATTGATAATAAAAATACAAAAATAACAGAAACATTAATTTAAGTAGTTTTTCTTTCTTTAAACCATTTATTTACACAATTCATAAAACACAAAAAATAATAATAATACTTGATCTTTCCTTTTTTAGAATAGATTTTTATTTACACATGCATCTCATAATTTATTGATTTTCCTTATTTTATAATTTGTTATAATTTATGTTGAATTGCGATAATTCGATTTGGTTGTAACATATAATATTTGGACTTTATTATCCTTTTGAGATTCATCCCCATTTGTAAATAATTTGTACCCCCATCCCTGGATACTTTTGTAATAGCTTAGAATTTAATTCTCGCACTTTATGCTTTCAATTATGCCATGATTAGAGATTAGGGTTTGTATGCAAAAATCTAAAATCAATCGCTAGATGACCTAATACAAGATCCAAATGCATGAAAATGACAAACACAATTCACACGTGCACCTCTAGGGTAACCTTGCTTGTTGCCTCGGAAAATGCAATCATGTCCCTCGAATATGAGACACTTTAGCAAATGCCCCTTTGATAAACAAAGATCATAGTCCCTCGATGACCCTCGATGTTGCCTTCGATAAAACGACCTCGTCCCTTACAAAATTGCTAGAGCATCTCACAAGTTGCTTTCAATGATTGTATGCGATGACCCGCGCCTGTCCCGTTTAACATCCTAACACAAGGTTGTTCATCAAATGCAATGGTGAAATAACACTGTCAAAAGGGTTAAAACCTAGGAAAGATCTTTGAGTAAAATAGGGTAGACAACTCTTAGTTACTTGATCAAAAGCTTGCAAAACATCCTTGTTACTTTCAAACACACATCACAACACAATTTCAAAACAAACTTTCAAAATATTGAAATATCTTTTCAAAAAGACAAACACCTTTGTATATATTCAAACAAGAGTCATTACAAAGGTTTCCTAGACAAGGCCTCTTTTTCAAAGCATTTTCAAAACCATACACACAAAGCACTATTTCAAACAATTGAAAAGCAAAGGCAAGTGATCTAAAAATAAGTAACTAAGAGCCCATGGGTAACCATGGATGAAAAGGGTGCTTGCACCTTACCTTTTCATAATCTACCCCCCGAACCCAAGAAAACATCTCAAAGGTCTTTTCTGTGCTTTTTGACCTTTCCTTAGGATAAAATAAAAAGTCGATGGCGACTCTTGCTAAACAGCACAATTGCGAACATAAACGCAAAACCTCTAGTCAGTTCTCCCACTGTATCACAGAACTGGAGACTCTGCTGGGGACAAATTCTAAAAGTGGGGTTACCTTAGGGTTTTAGATCATCTTTGCATGCTTATATTGTTTGCCTTGATTGCTTTACATTTGGTTCTATTGTTTGGGCTTGAAATCCTATACCCGGATTTGGGAAACATTCATAGGTAAATAGCAATACGTTGTGGAAACTGTGTGGGGTATACCGACATGGTTGAAGCAATAGCTATATTAGTGCGACATATTTGTGGGTACCGGTAGCCTTTGAGTCAATCAAAGAGAATACGGGGCCGCTGAGTGATGTCATGAAGCACTAATGAACTCTTAGAACCTTACTTGACCATCTTGGCCTTTTTTAGGGGTAATGAGATGACCGGCTTTGGTGCAGTCCGAAGTTGGTAGATACTCGATACTACACTCATTGAGGGTTGTTTTCTTGGAATATTTCGGTCGCCAGTTAAGTGGCTAAACTGAAACAATGAACACAGAAAAAAATCCAGTGACATTGAGCTCCTTAGAACCCGGTTACTATTTATAGGACAGGTTGAGCCAACTAACTTCAAGAGGGTACTTACCTATGAAACCCCATGCAAGCCTGAAACTAGGATCTTGTGTGATTTGCTTGTACATATGCTTGTGCATACATCATGAACATCATGAAGCATCATTTGCATCCACTAACCATTTTAAGGGTATGGATCTTCATCTTTGTTCCTGTTTTGTAGGTCACGGAATCTCTTCGTAGGAAAACAATTCAAGTCAACCTTGTAAGAATCCCTCCTCAACTCAATGAGCTTACTTCCAAAATTCTAGAGAATTCTCCCTTCAGTGGAAGATATGGTAGACTTCTCAACTTGGTCAACTCCAACATTGAAGAAGACACGGTGAAAGTTCTCTTCCAATTCTTTGACCCCCTTCACCACTGTTTCACATTCCCTGATTACCAACTAGTACCTACTTTGGAGGAATTTTCTCAACTCCTGAGGATTCCTATTCTCCATCGACTACCCTACAACGTTATGAAAAGAGAACCAAAGCCTGAAGATGTTGCTCAAGCCTTACACTTGCAACCATCTAATATCAAAGGTCATTGGGAAACCAGAAGCGGTGTCAAGGGTTTCTTGGCAAAGTTTCTGATTGAGAAGGCACAAGACTGCTGGAATTCTCTAGATCTGCAAGCTTTTGAGGAGATTGTATCACTTCTCATCTATGGGTTGGTCTTGTTCCCAAACCCTGATCAGCTTATAGATGTGAATGCTGTCAAGATTTTCATATCTCAGAATCCTGTGCCTACATTGCTTGGGGACATCCTACACTCATTTTACACACAAACAATGAGGAAAAGAGGTGTTCTCATGTGTTGTACTCCTCTTCTAGCAAGGTGGTTTATTTCGCACCTTCCCCAGTCAGTCTTGAAGAATGAACAAGGCTTGAGGTGGTCACAACGGTTGATGACTCTCACACACTCCGATGTTCATTGGTGTTCTCGGTCCAGAGAAAATGTCATCATCATCGATCGTTGTGGGGAATTCCCTAATGTCCCAACACTTGGCATTAGGGGAGGCATTACCTACAACCCCTGTTTAGCTCTGAGGAAATTTGGGTATGCCCAAAGAGATGGCCCTCATGATATGCTGATTCCTGACTTGGTTTTTGACTTCGACAATGACGCTCAAGGACTTCGACAAAGGTTTATCCGAGCATGGAGGATGCCCAACAAAGTGGACAGTAAGACACTGGGGCACAAGAATTCCATCCCTCTTGAGCCTTACCTCAAGTGGGTACGAACACGCGCCCATAGTCTTATGATGCCTTACCCCCACATTCTCCCCGTGATTAAAGAGCCTGTTATGGAAGGAGAGGTTCCATACACCCTTCTACATCTAGACATGCCAACATCATTGGAAGAATTGCAAAAGAGTTGGATACAACTCAAGGAAGAGCAGAACACTTTTGAAGCCAGCTTCTATGCCAGTGAGAAGAAGGTTTTGGAGCTTACCCGCCGACTTCATGAAGAGGAGACTCTTAACACTTACATCGCGCCTAAAAGGATACGCAACGTCTTTTTACCTTAAGAAACTTTGTAATATTTTGCCCATGGGGCATTTATGTACTGACAAATTTCTTCATATTAATATGACGTGTGTTCTTTTTGTCTGCAACAACTTTGAATTTCTGAATCCTTGGATGCATTACATGAATAAACATATCATTCATTGTTGTACCCCAAAATTTGCCCTCCCATTTCCTCAACATTTTCTCATCACAAGACCCTTGGAGCTCAAGATCCAGCTAGGGTTTCCTCTGCTCAAACTTCTACTTGCACTGTTGACCCAAATTAGGGTTTGAGTTTGCACAGAGATGTTTTGACCTAAAATGCCTAAAGTGACTTTCATGCTTCATGTTGGACTCCCAAGTTTATCCATACCAAGTTTCAAGTCTTGATTCCAAACTTTGCCCAGTCAATTGGGCAGTTGACCTAGAAATCAGCTGTATTGGGGAAAAAGTCAACTGTGGCCAATTGACAGTCAAACCTCATGATTTTTGACCCACATCAACATATTGAACTCATATAAACCATTTGGTCAAGTTTGGATCACAATTCCACAAGAAATTTGATCAGATCACCAAAAGGGCAAAATGGTCATTTTTAGGGTTTTGACTGCACAAAGGCAATTTTTGACTGTTTGACCTAGCCAATGGCAAACCAAGCTCACATATGGACTCAAGGACCTCATGGAATTGTCTTGACATGTTCAACAAGTTCAAAAGATCCCAAATGCACAAGATTGACAAATGAATTTTCCAGTCAATTGATCAATTTTTGACTGTATACTGAAAAGTCAAACTTTGACTTTTTGGTCAAAATCAAGTGTCAAGATTCATTTTTCATCAAAACATGCCAAATCATGAAACTTGTTCATCAAGAAATCAAAAATCACAAATTAGGGTTTGAAATGAAGAATTTTCATAACTTAGAATTTTTCTAAGTTATGAAAATCCCTAATTTTTTCCTAACTTTGTCCCATTTTTTCATCAAGATGCATTTGGATTCAAACAAAAGTCAAAACATAAAAGTTATAGTCCATTGAAAAATCTACAAATTTGATTCACAAAGTTTCCTGAAAAGAAGCTTGTATCTCAAGTTATGATTTTTGGAACAAGGGTGCAAAACATTCTTAACTTTGAAAAATTTTGACCTATTTTAGGCAGGATTTCTGCCTAACTTCATGGCTACTTTTCACATGCTTCCACTTGGAATTTCAATTTTCATTACAAAGATGGATTGTAGTACACATTCCAAGCTTTCCAAAATGTCTAAGAACTCATCAAACAACCTTGTGGTTAGGGAGAATCGAATTTGGCAATATGAGTAAAACTCACTTTGTTCATGGCCAATTTACATGTCCATAACTTTGGATTTTTGAACTCAGCATTCTCTAAGCTAGATTACAGGTCCTTTATCTCATCCACACTCAATAATTTAATGCAAACCCCTTGTGTTCAAGCCTTATCTTATGTGTTTAAACATTGCATACAAGATTGAGCCATAATTAGAAAAAACAATATATCCATTTTTGAAAAGTTGAACTTTATGTCAAATTTGCAAATCAAGAAGTACAAGGCAAATCTCTTTGGCACAAGTTCAGGAGCATGTCACACTGATCAAGAGGGATGGTTGCAGCACAATTGAGGGGCCTGCACAAGTCTATAAACCAAGTTGACATTTTGTTGCTTAAGTGTGAAGAAACTTGGCATAACACACAACAACTTTCATTTTCTGCCAACACAAGTTAAGACAAACTTATTGTACACCTTCTAAACATCAAACCTAAGCTAAGGCACGAGCAAAACACCTTCCAAACATCATCAAACCTCAAAACACCATCCTACTGCAGAAAACAGAGTCACCTCTGCAGTGGGACTTCCATAGCTCAATCCACTCGTGCATTCTTGCTAAAACCAGTTCATACACATTCCATACCACATATACAAGCTACCTCAAGCATTAGACACGACCTGTAACATCCCTAACACCATTTGCCATTTTCACTTTTTCTGTTTTGCAGGTTGATTGCCATAGCTCGTTTCACTTGGTTTCAAAGCAAGCTAAAGGTTGGAATAGCATCCCTGAACTTCAAGCAAGCTGTACCAATCCTCACCTTGCCTTGAAAGTGCCTCCATTGCCAGACACGATCCAAGCTGAACAGGTAAGTTCATGGACTTCTATCTCTAAATATAGGAAGAGTTAGCTTTAAGTTTATGAATGAAAAATGTTCTACTCATGCCCCTGAAGCTATACATATCTTCACTTTCCATTTATATTGCATGTGCTGAGAGAGTTTAAGACCTGAACATTGACAAAAACTTAGGTTAAGAATTAGGGATGGAGAAATTCTCTTTCATTTCTGAGAGTTAAGTTGAGTTTTTTATATGTATTGAATCGTGGCTTGATGCTTGACATCTTTCATGTTATAAGTTTTTGCTAAAAGTCCAGGAATCAGGAGATAGCAGGAATCACGTGTTGCTCTGTTTGTTGTTCAGAGGTTGAAGACAACCTTTCATGGGCTGGGCCTGTGATATTTTTCCTTTTTACACCATGATTTTACATTTGCACCTCCTTGGCCCATTGCATTTTATTTTCATTATTTTTTACTTTTGATTTTTGTTTCTGACTTATTTATTTTTGACAAAGCATAAAAAATATTAAAATTATTTTTTCACCTTTTTTTTTGCATTTTTTAGGCATTTATTTGTTCTAACTTGATATATGTAAATAAATAAATATAGATACTTTTATTTTAAAATACAAAAAAATAATAGAAACACATTTTATTTCTGATTTTTTAATTTTATGTTATCTCTTGAAAACATTTTATATAAAAAAATATACTTTTTATATATATATTAAATAGTTTATTTTTGTACATATAATATATATTTAATAAATAATGTAAATACTTATTTATTTATTAGTATATTTAGGTTAAAAACACAAAAATAATACATTTTATTTTTTATTAATATTTAACTTAAAAAAATAACTTTTTGATAATATATTTCCTTTTTATTTATTTTTTGTACATAATTGATAAATATTGCATATATTATATAATTAATACATTTTATTTAGCAAAATTAGGGTTTTGCCCTAAATACCAAAAATACCAAAAATTAATTCATTTTATTTTTGTTTATTTGACATATGAAATTTTTGTTACATACATATGAAAACCATTTTTGCATTTTTGCATATTCATTTTATTTTATTTAATTATTGTGCAATTAAATAATTTGTGTAATTCAATTTGGATGTAATAGTTAGGTTTTAATTTCTTGCTAAAATATCCCCATTTGATTATTTGTACCCCCATCCCATAATTTGTGTTGTAATAACCTAGGACCTTTTATTTTTTTGCATTTAAAAGCTTTCTAATTATGCCATGTTAGAATTAGGGTTTTGTATGCAAAAATCAAAAACAATAAATAGTTTGACCTAAATTCAAGATAAACAAGCATGAAAATGAACAAACACAAAATCACACTTGCACCCCTAGGGTACTCCACTTGTTGCCTTCAATAATGGGCCATATCGCATGTTAGGTATCTTTGGCAAAAAAACAAAACAATTCAAATGATCATAGTCCCTCGATGACGCTTTCAAAAGTTGCCTAAAAAATGATGAAGTCCCTTAAAGGAAAAATTGCCCAAAGATACTTGGCACCATTGCAATCATGGTCCAAACGATGACCCGCGCCCGTCCCGTTCACATCCTAACACAAGATTGTCCACCAAATACAATGGTGGAACAAAATTGTTAAAAGGGTTAAAAACATAGTAAAGATCTTTGAGTAAAATTTTGGAGTAGACAACTCTTGGTTACTTGCCAACTTGCAAATCAAAAACACTTGCCTATTTTTCAAAACACACATCACAACACACTTTCAAAACAACTTTCAAAACATTGAAAACTTTTCAAAAGATATACACCTTTGTACACATCCCAACATGGATCATTACAAAGGTTGCCACCACATTGGCCTCTTTTCAAAACATTTTTCAAACACACACACAAAGCACCATTTCAAACAATTGAAAATCAAGGCAAGTTGATCTAAGCAAGTAACTAAGAGCCCATGGATAACCATGGATAGAAAGGGTGCTAATACCTTCCCTTTCTATAATCTACTCCCCGAACCCAAGAAAACATCTCAAAGGTTTTTGCTGTGCTTTTTAACCTTTCCTTATGATAAAATAAAAAGTCGGTGGCGACTCTTGCTCAACCGAAACATTTGCGAAAACAAACGCAAAACCCCAAGTCAGTTCTCCCACCGTATCACAGAACTGGCGACTCTGCTGGGGACAATTTTAAAGTGGAGTAACCTTAGGGCTTAGATCACCCTCTTGCATGACTAAATTGTTTGTTTTGATTGCTTTATATCTTGGCTCTCTTGTTTGGGTTTGCAATCCTACACCCGGATTTGGGGAAACATTCATAGATAGCAATACGTTGTGGAAACTGTGCGGGGTATACCGACACGGTTGAAGCAATAGCTATATTTGTGCGACATATTTGTGAGTACCGGTAACCCTTGAGTTCAATCAAGGAGAGTACGGGGCCGCTGAGTGATGTCACTAAGCACTAATGACCTATAACCTTACTTGACCATCTTGGCCTTTCATTAGGGGTAGTGAGATGACCGGCTTTGGTGTAGTCCGAAGTTGGTAGATACTCGATACTACACTCATTGAGGGACGTTTTCTTGGAATATTTTGGTCGCTAGTTAAGTGGCTAAACCAAAACAATGAACAATGAAAACAATCTAATGATATTGAGCTCCTTAGAACCCGATTACTATTTATAGGACAGGATTTTAAGCCAACTACACTCAAGAGGGTACTTACCTATGAAACCCCATGCAAGCCTGAAACTAGGGTTTGGTGTGAATTGCTTGTACATATGTTTTGTGCATACATCATGAACATCATAAAGCATCATATGCATTCACTAACCATTTCAAGGGTTTAGATCTTCATCTTTGTTCTTGTTTTGTAGGTCATGGAAATTCCTCACAGGAAAACCATCCAAGTCAACCTTGTGAGAATCCCTCCTCAACTCAAGGAGCTCACATCAAGAATTCCGGAAAGCTCTCCCTTCAGTGAAAGACACGGTAGACTGCTCAGCTTAGTCAACACCAACATTTAAGAAGACATGATGAAGGTGCTGTTCCAGTTCTTTGACCCTCTTCACCACTGTTTCACTTTCCCCGACTACCAGTTGGTGCCCACTTTGGAGGAATTTTCTCAACTCCTGAGAATTCCTATCCTTAATCAACTACCCTACAACGGTACGGAAAAGGAACCAAATCCTGAAGATGTTGCTCGAGCACTACACCTACAGCCATCTGACATCAAGGGGCATTGGGAAACTAGAAGCGGTGTCAAAGGTTTCTTAGCAAAATTCTTGTTTGAGAAGGCACACGAATGTTGGAATTCATTGGACCTACAAGCCTTTGAAGAAATTGTGGCCCTACTCATCTATGGTTTGGTTTTGTTCCCAAATACTGACCAGCTTGTAGATGTCAACGCCGTCAAAATCTTCTTATCCAGGAATCCAATACCAACATTGCTTGGGGACATTCTTCACTCATTTTACACACGAACAATGAGAAAGAGGGGTGTTCTCATGTGCTGTACTCCTCTCCTTGCAAGGTGGTTTATTTCGCACCTTCCACAATCTGTCTTGAAGAATGACCAAGGATTAAGGTGGTCACAACGGTTGATGACCCTTACTCACTCTGATGTACATTGGTGTTCTCGGTCCAGAGAAAATGTCATCATCGTCGATCATTGTGGAGAGTTCCCTAATGTTCCATTACTTGGCATTAGGGGAGGCATTACCTACAACCCTTGTCTAGCCTTGAGACAATTTGGATATGCACGAAGAGATGGCCCTCACGACATGTTGATTCCAGACCTAGTCTTCGACTTCGATAACGATGCGCAAGGACTTCGCCAAAGATTCATCAGAGCTTGGAGGATGCCTAACAAGGTTGACAGCAAGACACTGGGGCACAAGAACTCCATCCCTCTTGAGCCTTACCTCAAATGGGTACGAGCCCGAGCCCAGAGTCTAATGATGCCTTATCCTCATGTTCTCCCTGTGATTAAAGAGCCCGTTACGGAAGGGGAGGTTCCCTACACCATCCTATACCCTGACATGCCTACATCGTGGGAGGAGATGCAGAAGAGTTGGATCCAACTTAAGGAGGAACAGAACACTTTTGAAGCCAGCTTCTACGCCTGTGAGAAGAAGGTTCTAGAGCTTACCCACCGACTCCATGAGGAAGAGACCCTCAACACCTACATCGCACCAAAGAGGATGTGCAATGTCTTTTTACCTTGAGAAGTTTTTTGTAATATTTGGCCCATGGGGCATTTATGTACTGACAAATTTCTTCTTATTAATATGACGTGCGTTCTTTTTGTTTGCAACAATTTTGAACTTTCTAAATCCTTGAATGCATTGCATACATAAGCATACCATTCATCATGTGCATAAGCAGGTCTCCACACCAGGTTTCCTTATCTTTCTGCTGTTTATTTCAGTAAGATGGATCTCGAACAGACGGTCAAGGACTTGCAATCTCAGAACTCACAGTTTCAACAACTCCTGATGACCTTGGCTAAGGGTCAGGAAGATCTGAAGGCCCTGCTGGGGAACAAAGACCAAGTGAAAAAGAAGAAGAAGAGAATCAGGGTGGCTTCCCTAGGAAGAAGGTTTGAAGGTGAAGCCAGAAGAGTGCTTGAATTTCCCCCTACTTCTGAGGAGGGAACCAGTAAAGGGAATCCGGTTGCAGTACCTTCCGAATCCGAGGTTGAAGAAGAGGAGGCTGAAGAGGACGAAGACTACTCTGATCAACAATACCCGCCCACTGATGATAAGTATAAAGGCTTGGAAGACAAGTTGGCAGCTATGGAGCTGCAGAGAGTTCCCGGCTTAGATTTCGAAGACTTGGGATTAGTTGCTGGAATTGTGATCCCCCCGAAGTTCAAAGTGCTAGTTTTTGTAAGGTATGACGGGCTGTCCTGCCCGAAAATGCATCTCAGATCATATGTAAAGAAGATCCAACCTTACACTATAGACAAGAACCTTTGGATCCATTTCTTTCAGGATAGCCTTTCTGGGGCTCAACTCGAGTGGTTCTATCAGTTGGATGGAGCCAGTATCCGAAACTGGGAAGACTTGGCTACGGCATTTTATAAACAGTATAAGTATAATTATGACCTCGCTCCTACGCGTACCCAACTCCAGGGTATGTCACTAGGGACGGGAGAAGGATTCAAAGAGTATGCGCAAAAGTGGAGAGACCTGGCTGGCAGGGTGCAGCCACCACTGACTGACCGTGAACTTGTTGACATGTTCCTTGGGACCCTGTCTGGTCCGTTCTTTAATCATTTGATTGGTAATTCCTCTACCGGATTTACAGATTTGATTTTGACTGGTGAGAGAATAGAATATGGTATTAAGTCAGGGAAGATACAGAAAGGTGCCACTGCTAGTACGGAAAAGAAGCCTTTCAAAAAGGAAGCTAGTGCTGTTTATGGTCCTAGAAGACAAGTTAAGCCGGAACGCCGCCAAGCTGTCAATGCATTGGTAATTTCAAAGCCTGCTGCTGCTCCTCAGCAGTATACTCAACAAAAGGGTGAGAGACCCAAGAGGCAGTACACTCGGCTCAGTATGACCCTGTCTCAGATTTTGCCGCAGCTACTGTCAACCAACCTGGTGACTGTCAAAGAAGCTCCGAAGGTAGTAAACACAGCTTCTCCGAAGTACAACCCCAATGCCCGTTGCGCTTATCACTCTGATAGCCCCGGGCACACTACGGACGATTGCTGGGCTCTGAGGAATAAGGTTCAAGACCTTATTGATGCTAAGGAAATACAGTTTGAGGCGCCTGAAAGGCCCAATGTTGTGACTGCTCCCATGCCCCAGCATGGAGTGAACGCTGTGGAAGAAGACTGATATGTAGCCTCTGTGGAAGAGATTTTTACTCCATTATCGACTGTTAAAAGGAATCTGTTGCTAGCCGGTTTATTTCCGGGATGTCGCGAAGATTGCCTTCTATGTGCTGTTTCGCCTTTTGGTTGTCCTTTGCTGAAATTAGGTATCCAAAGCCTGATGGATAGCAAAGAAATCTTGTTCGAGAAGATTGTTGTTCCTGCTGTCCCCGCCGAAGAAGTTTCTATTGTCACTATTTTCAATAAACCTCCCAAGGCTCCTTCAAAGAAGCCTGTCAAAATCATGTCCACTCAAAAGATTGCTCCTATCATAATTACTGTTCCGGGGCCTCTCCCTTATACATCCGACAAAGCTGTCCCATGGCACTATGGGGCAGATGTTTATGTGCTTGGAGTGAAGCAAAAGTTTGATACAAGTACCGGTGTTAGCAACATCACCGGGCCTGCCAAGATTACTCGCAGTGGTAGGCTGTTTTCACCAGATATTTCGCCACCAGTTATTCAGAAACCTCTCATTATCACACCCGCAAGTGTGCATGTTCCACTTCCAAATCAAGTTCCTGTTTCTACCCCTGCTGCTGAGTCCTCTGATGCTCGGGGCAAAGGGATTTCTATTGATTTGCCTGCCTTGACGGAGGCGCCGAAGACAACCACTGTTGAAGCCTCTCAGCAAGAGATGGAGGAGATCCTCAAGATTATCAAGAAAAGTGATTTCAATGTTGTTGAGCAGTTGGGGCACACCCCATCAAAAATTTCTATGCTATCACTGCTGTTGTGTTCAGAGGCCCATGCAAAGGCTCTGATATCCTTCCTAAAGACGGCCCATGTGCCACAAGAAACGTCTGCTGATCAATTTACTGATTGTGTGGCCAACTTGACTGCCGATAATGGTCTGGGCTTTTCTGACGCCGATCTGACTGCAAAAGGAAAGAACCATAATGACGCCCTGCATGTCTCCATTGAATGCAGGGGCACTACTCTTGCACATGTGTTGGTGGACACCGGTTCTTCATTGAATGTATTGCCTAGGAAAGCCTTAGACAGGTTAGATTGTGAGGGTTTGGAGCTTAAGCCTAGTAACATTGTTGTCCGAGCCTTTGACGGTTCGAAGAGGATGGTGCATGGCGAAGTTGACATCCCAATCAGGGTTGGTTCTCAGTTGTTTGATTCTACTTTCTATGTGATGGACATACATCCATCCTACTCTTGTTTGCTGCGTCGTCCATGGATTCACAAGGCCGGAGCTGTAACCTCCACACTACATCAAAAGCTTAAGTACCCGGTTAGGGGGAAAATTGTTACAGTTCAAGGGGAAGAAGAGTATATGGTCAGCCACTTAAACTCGTTCCGATACATAGAAATGGATGGGGAATTCATTGAAACCCCCTTTCAACACTTTGAAGAGGTGCCTCAGACACTGGCGTCAGCTGAAACTGTGATTGAAGACCCTCCTTTGAAGATGGCTTCCTTAAAGGATGCCCGGGCTGTGATTGAGAAGGGTGAGTGCACAAACTGGGGCCGACTTCCTGACTTCACTCCAAAGACCGACAAGTTTGGTTTGGGCTTCACTGCAGAGGCTCAGAGGGCTGTTCGTAAAGCAAGAGTTGGAAGACCTCCTGTGTTCATCACCAATCCAGGAGTGAATGCTATTGAGGATGACGCGGAGGAATCGGAATTTGACAGTTGGATCTACCCAACAACCGACAGTGGACCAAGCAACTGGACTGCCAAAGACTTCACACCTATTTCTTTTGTCACTCAGTAATGAACTCTTTTGTTTTCAATTTGTAACAAACAATATGTTGAAACTTTTATGGCTCGGTGTCCTACCCGGGGCACCGTGGCTCCATTTGTGAGGGCTTTTTGTATGACATTTTCATATATCATTAATCAAAACATTGGACGTTTGTTGCATTTCAAATCTTGTGCTCCTTTTCTTTCTTTATCATATATTGCAAAACAGCTATATTTACACACACTCACTTATACAGGTTCCAATCCACTCTGGATCTCACTGGTAACGACTCTGCTACTGCCAGTTATGACTTCGAAAATCCGATCAACTTAGCCGAAGACGAAAGTGAAGATGATTGCGAAGTGCCTGGGGAACTTGCAAGACTGCTACTCCAGGAAGAGAGGGCCATTCAGCCACATGAAGAGCCAGTGGAAACGGTAAATCTAGGTACTGAGACAGACATAAAGGAAGTCAAGATCGGTGCCAATCTAGAGTTCAGTGTGAAACAACAGTTGATTCAGATGCTGCATGACTACATGGAAATCTTTGCTTGGTCTTACGAAGACATGCCTGGTTTGGATGCCGACATTGTGGTTCATCACCTGCCTACCAAGGAAGACTGCCCTCCGGTAAAATAAAAGGTCCGCCGTATGCGTCTAGTGATGTCCGAGAAAATCAAAGCTGAGGTTATGAAACAATTTGATGTCGGGTTTCTAGCAGTGACTTCTTACCCTCAGTGGGTTTCCAACGTGGTTCCAGTGCCGAAGAAAGATGGTAAGGTCCGAATGTGTGTTGATTACAAGGATTTGAACAGGGCCAGCCCCAAGGATGATTTCCCTCTGCCTCATATCGACGTTCTGGTTGATAATACTGCTCAGCATAAAGTTTTCTCCATCATGGACGGCTTCTCCGGTTATAATCAGATCAAGATGGCTCCTGAAGATATGGAGAAGGCCACTTTCGTTACTCAGTGGGGCACCTTTTGCTACAAGGTCATGCCATTTGGATTAAAAAATGCTGGGGCAACTTACCAACGTGCCATGGTTGCTTTATTTCATGATATGATCCATCATGAAATAAAAGTGTATGTCGATGATATGATTGCAAGGTCCCAAACTGAGGAGGAACACCTTGACCATCTATGGAAGCTGTTTGACTGTATGAAGTTGTACAAGCTAAGGTTGAACCCAAACAAGTGCACCTTTGGGGTGAGATCTGGAAAATTGCTAGGCTTCATCGTAAGCGACAAAGGTATTCAAGTGGACCCTGCCAAGGTAAAAGCCATACAAGAGATGCCAGCTCCCAAGTCAGAGAAAGAGGTCAGAGGCTTTCTAGGACGGTTGAACTACATTGCCCGATTAATCTCACATCTAACTGCTACCTGTGAACCAATCTTCAAGCTGCTGAAGAAAGATCAAGTAGTACGTTGGAATGATGAATGTCAGGCCGCTTTCGAAAAGATCAAAGAGTATCTCCAAGAACCACCCATTCTTATGCCACCGGTTGAAGGGAGACCTCTAATCTTATACTTGACGGTACTTGACAATTCAATGGGGTGTGTGCTGGGGCAGCATGACGAGTCTGGCCGAAAAGAGCACGCTATTTATTACTTGAGCTAAAAGTTTACCGACTGTGAGACTCGGTACTCACTGCTCGAGAAAACTTGCTGCACTCTGGTATGGGCTGCTCGCCGGCTGAGACAGTATATGTTGACTCACACTACTCTGTTGATTTCAAAAATGGATCCAATCAAGTACATATTCGAAAAGCCTGCTCTGTCCGGAAGAATAGCAAGATGGCAAATGATCTTGACAGAATATGACATCCAGTACACGACTCAAAAAGCAATCAAGGGAAGTGTATTGGCAGACCATTTGGCACACCAACCTGTGGACGATTACCAGTCGCTGAACTTTGAATTTCCAGACGAAGATATCATGGTAGTAACTGATTGTGAAGTACCTGGACCGGATGAAGGACCTGAGGAAGGATCCCGATGGTCCATGCATTTTGACGGAGCCTCAAACGCTTTGGGTAATGGTATCGGCGCTGTGATCATATCCCCCAAAGGCACTCATACTCCACTCACCGCTCGGTTATGTTTCAACTGCACCAACAACATGGTGGAGTATGAGGCATGTATCATGGGTATTCAAGCTGCAATTGACCTAAGGATCAAGTTTCTGAGTGTCTTCGGAGATTCCGCTCTCGTGATCAATCAGGTCAAAGGCGAGTGGGATACGAAACACCCGAACCTTATTCCTTACAAGGAGTATGTGCTGACATTGCTTCCCCACTTCGAAGAGATAACTTTTGAACACTTCCCAAGAGAGGAAAATCAGTTGGCGGACGCGTTAGCTACGATGTCTTCAATGTTCAAAGTCTAATGGGACAACGAGGCACCCCGGATCATCATTTGGAAGTTGGACGAGCCTGCATATTGTTGTGATCTTGAGGCTGAGGAGGTAACAGAAAAACCTTGGTATCATGAAGTGAAAAGGTACTTGGAAGCTCAAGAATACCCCGAGGGTGCATCCGTTAACAACAAGAAGTTTCTGAGAAGATCCGCAGCAAAGTTCTTCCTCAGTAATGGTATTCTCTACAAGCGAAACCATGACTCAACCTTACTGCGTTGTGTGGATAAGACTGAAGCAGAAAGGATCATGGCAGAGATTCATGAAGGTACATTCGGAACACATTCCAGTGGACATACCATGGCAAAGAAAATCCTTCGGGCAGGATATTTCTGGTCCACAATGGAAGCCGACTGTTACCAACACTCGCGAACTTGTCATAAATGCCAGATCTATGTTGATAAGGTGCATATTCCTCCGGTTCCCCTGAACGTCCTGACGGCACCTTGGCCTTTTGCAAGGTGGGGCATTGATATGATCGGCGAGATCCGACCTACGGCATCCAACGGGCATCGCTTCATCCTAGTCGCGATTGATTACATCACGAAGTGGGTTGAAGCAGCTTCCTACGCCACCGTAACCAAGAGCGTCGTGGCACAGTTCATTCGGCATAACCTGATCTGTCGATACGGTGTACCTGAGAGGATCATTACGGATAACGGTACCAATCTTAACAACAAGATGATCACTGAGCTCTGCGAGCAATTCAAGATACAGCACCACAACTCTTCTCCTTACCGGCCGAAGAAGAATGGGGCTGTAGAAGCAGCAAATAAGAACATCAAGAAAATTGTGCAGAAGATGACAGTGACCTACAAATATTGGCACGAAATGTTACCGTTTGCTCTTCATGGGTACCGTACCTCAGCAAGGACGTCAACCGGGGCAACACCCTTTTCCTTGGTCTATGGCATGGAGGCAGTCTTGCCTATCGAAGTCCAGATACCCTCTCTCCGGATAATGAAGGATGCAAACTTGAGCGAAGATGACTGGATCCAGACTCGGCTCGATCAATTAAACCTAATTGACGAAAAGAGGCTCACTGCTATTTGTCATGGTCAGACGTACCAAAACCGGATGATCAGGGCATTTAACAAGAAAGTCAGACGACAAGAGTATCAAGTCGGAGACCTAGTAATCAAGCGCATCATTCTTCCTCAAAGTGATCCCCGGGGAAAATGGACCCCTACGTACGAAAGGCCATTTGTGGTTAAACATAACTTCTCAGGAGGAGCTATGATTCTAACCACCATGGATGGTGACGACCTTCCTCACCCCGCCAATGCAGACATAGTAAAAAGATACTACGCGTAAATCAAAGACCCGCTAGATTGACACACCTAGGCAAAAATAAGGGCTTCCCGGCGAACCAAAAGGGTTCGGGCAAAAATAAGGGATGAAATGAAAAAAAATCTGTACACCCGGCAAGTCGAAAATCTAAAAAGGCGGCTTGGGCAAAAATGGGTATCCCGGTGGACTGAAAACCCGAAAGGGAGGTCTAGGAAAAAGTTAGGGATAAAGCGTAACACTATGTCTCATTGGATCACCTTGCATCCAGAATTCAGGCTCAGACTTCGACATCGATCAATCAGCTTCATCTTCAACTAAGCAGCAAAGTGATGAGACGCTTGAAGACATAAAGGCAATAGCAGAGTTGGAACCCAGTGGGATTATTTTTCACATAGCTGTTTTGTTTCCTTTTCACAAAATTGTATAAACTCTATTTTACTCGGCGGCGTTCTCTTACTAGGACGTCAACCTCTTGTATAAAAACGCCTATCAACAGGCAAATTCAAAAATCAATACAAGTTCAATTTTTCAGACAAATTATCCATTGTTTTTCCTTTTTCTGTTTTGTTTTGCGAAGAACGTCCAATGTTCATTTTTGATATATGCATTTGACATTAATTGCTAATCATGAATGGTTGCATGTGAAACAAAAAAACTAATTACAGATGAGATCAGAAACAGGGGCAGTTTAGAATTGTCCAAGCGGTCTAGTTGCTTTGTCCACCAAGGTACCAAGGTAGGTTCGGCTGAAGAACATAACCAAGTCACTTCAACTCCCCGCAGAGTAAGACAAGATTCAGCAATACTTTCCCCAAGCAGAGTTGGTTTCCTATCAGCCCTGGAAAGGCACAATATTCCCCTAGCGAGTCAGCAATACTCTCCAAGCAGGATCAGTCTACTGTCAACCTTAAGGAAGTTGGGTATCCCCAGAAGATCTCAACAATCCCCAGCGAAGTATAGACATTCCTCAACAAGCGTCCCCGACAGTCTTAATATGAGATTGTTCCCCGGCGGAATACCAACACCCCAGTACAGTCTGAAAAGTTTCCCCAGGAAAGTGGAATCCATATCCCCAGCAGGTCTTGAAGCTTATCCCCTGCAGAGTATGAACGTCTCTCCCCGACTTGGTTCAAAGGTTATTTTCCTCACCAGGGTATAACTGGGTTATCCTCAGCTAATTACCACGGAAAGTCCGTCCTCGGCGAAATTCTTCCTATCCCCAGTGGAGTTCATCAAAGTTCCCCAACATAACTTATCAGCGAAATCCCCAGCGGAGTTTATCGTTGAAATCCCCAGCGGAGCTCTCATCAAAACCTCAGCAAGGTATCTCTTCCCGCAGAGTAATTCCCCTCAAAGTAATCTCTCCAACAAGTTTATTCCCCAATGAAGTCATCTTCTTCTACCAGTTTATTCTTGCAACCATCATCCCCAGTGGAAACGAAGAACTCTACTCTTCAACATCAGCCCAGGATTTGATTCCCCGGCCGGTCATCAAGGATTTATTTTCCTAGAAGAAAATACATTCATAGACATTTCACATTTCATACATCCTACTTACATACATGATAAAGTGTATACAACACTATATCATTTTGAGCATCATGACATCATGCATCTCATACATCATGACATTGCATACAGCTGATGTTTTGCCTTTTCAGGAAAAGTCAATCCAAAGATGATTACTATCAACTATCATATTTCCAGATTCGATTCCTGTATCTAGCCAGGGTATATCTGTGAGCAACTGATTGTAGATTAACACCTGTAACAAGCCAGGAAATTATCTACGTGAAGAGATTTGGAGATCAATCCCTGTAACAGGCCAGGAAGTTATCTTTCATTCTCAGGTCAGAGGTCTACACCTGTATCCAGCCAGGAAAGCTATCTTTACCAACCTTTTGCAATCCCAGATTCGATTCCTGTATCCAGCCAGGGCACATCTGTGAGCAACTAATTCCAGATTCGATACCTGTATCCAGCCAGGGCACATCTGTCGACAACATTTCCAGATTCGATTCCTGTATCTAGCCAGGGCACATCTGTGAGCAACCAATTGTAGATTCGATACCTGTATCCATCCAGGGCACATCTGCATGAAGAGACTGAAGATCAACACCTGTAACAAGCCAGGAAAACATCTTTCTTTCTCAAAGCATGCAAGTTCTCGCTAAGGAATCTCTTACGTCATCAACACTTCCAAATGGCATCTATAAGCCCATTCCCGACAAGATTCTGTCACGTCTCCAGATGGCATCTATAAGCCCATCTCCCTATCCACCATCTCTCCAAATGGCATCTATAAGCCCATTCCCGCCATCACATTGCTGATACTCCAGCATGCGAGTGCAAATTTTCGGGCACTCTAGTGTCCAATCTCCTTTTACCCTCGAGTCGCGAAAGGCAAACTTGCCAATCTAACTCTTCAGGTCTAAGAAGATTGAATAGGGGAAACTATTGTACCCCAAAATTTTCCCTCCCATTTCCTCAACATTTTCTCATCACAAGACCCTTGGAGCTCAAGATCCAGCTAGGGTTTCCTCTGCTCAAGACTTCTCCTTACACTGTTGACCCAAATTAGGGTTTGAGTTTGCACAAAGATGTTTTGACCTAAAATGTCTAAAGTGACTTTCATGCTTCATGTTAGACTCCCAAGTTTATCCATACCAAGTTTCAAGTCTTGATTCCAAACTTTGCCCAGTCAATTGGGCAGTTGACCTAGAAATCAGCTGTATTGGGGAAAAAGTCAACTGTGGCCAATTGACAGTCAAACCTCATGATTTTTGACCCACATCAACATATTGAACTCATATAAACCATTTGGTCAAGTTTGGATCACAATTCCACAAGAAATTTGATCAGATCACCAAAAGGGCAAAATGGTCATTTTTAGGGTTTTGACTGCACAAAGGCAATTTTTGACTGTTTGACCTAGCCAATGGCAAACCAAGCTCACATATGGACTCAAGGACCTCGTGGAATTGTCTTGACATGTTCAACAAGTTCAAAAGATCCCAAATGCACAAGATTGACAAATGAATTTTCCAGTCAATTGATCAATTTTTGACTGTATAGTGAAAAGTCAAACTTTGACTTTTTGGTCAAAATCAAGTGTCAAGATTCATTTTTCATCAAAACATGCCAAATCATGAAACTTGTTCATCAAGAAATCAAAAATCACAAATTAGGGTTTGAAATGAAGAATTTTCATAACTTAGAATTTTTCTAAGTTATGAAAATCCCTAATTTTTTCCTAACTTTGTCCCATTTTTTCATCAAGATGCATTTGGATTCAAACAAAAGTCAAAACATAAAAGTTATATTTCATTGCAAAATATACAAATTTGATTCACAAAGTTTCCTGAAAAGAAGCTTGTAGCTCAAGTTATGATTTTTGGAACAAGGGTGCAAAACATTCTTAACTTAGAAAAATTTTGACCTATTTTAGGCAGGATTTTTTCCTAACTTCATGGCTACTTTTCACATGCTTCCACTTGGAATTTAAATTTTCATTTCAAAGATGGATTATAGTACACATTCCAAGCTTTCCAAAATGTCCAAGAACTCATCAAACAACCTTGTGGTTAAGGAGAATCGAATTTGGCAATATGAGTAAAACTCACTTTGTTCGTGGCCAATTTACATGTCCATAACTTTGGATTTTTGAACTCAACATGCTCTAAGATAGATTACAGGTCCTTTATCTCATCCACACTCAATAATTTAATGCAAACCCCTTGTGTTCAAGCCTTATCTTATGTGTTTAAACATTGCATACAAGATTGAGCCATAATTAGAAAAAGCAATATATCCATTTTTGAAAAGTTGAACTTTATGTCAAATTTGCAAATCAAGAAGTACAAGGAAAATCTCTTTGGCACAAGTTCAGGAGCATGTCACACTGATCAAGAGGGATGGTTGCAGCACAATTGAGGGGCCTGCACAAGTCTAGAAACCAAGTTGACATTTTGTTGCTTAAGTGTGAAGAAACTTGGCATAACACACAACAACTTTCATTTTCTGCCAACACAAGTTAAGACAAACTTGTTGTACACCTTCTAAACATCAAACCTAAGATAAGGCACGAGCAAAACACCTTATAAACATCATCAAACCTCAAAACACCATCCTACTGCAGAAAACAGAGTCACCTCTGCAGTGGGACTTCCATAGCTCAATCCACTCATGCATTCTTGCTAAAACCAGTTCATACACATTCCATACCACATATACAAGCTACCTCAAGCATTAGACACGACCTGTAACATCCCTAACACCATTTGCCATTTTCACTTTTTCTGTTTTGCAGGTTGATTGCCATAGCTCGTTTCACTTAGTTTCAAAGCAAGCTAAAGGTTGGAATAGCATCCCTGAACTTCAAGAAAGTTGTACCAATCCTCACCTTGCCTTGAAAGTGCCTCCATTGCCAGACACGATCCAAGCTGAACAGGTAAGTTCATGGACTTCTATCTCTCAATATAGGAAGAGTTAGCTTTAAGTTTATGAATGAAAAATGTTCTACTCATGCCCCTGAAGCTATACATATCTTCACTTTCCATTTATATTGCATGTGCTGAGAGAGTTTAAGACCTGAACATTGACAAAAACTTAGGTTAAGAATTAGGGATGGAGAAATTCTCTCTCATTTCTGAGAGTTAAGTTGAGTTTTTTATATGTATGGAATCGTGGCTTGATGCTTGACATCTTTCATGTTATAAGTTTTTGCTAAAAGTCCAGGAATCAGGAGATAGCAGGAATCACGTGTTGCTCTATTTGTTGTTCAGAGGTTGAAGACAACCTTTCATGGGCTGGGCCTGTGATATTTTTCCTTTTTACACCATGATTTTACATTTGCACCTCCTTGGCCCATTGCATTTTATTTTCATTATTTTTGACTTTTGATTTTTGTTTCTGACTTATTTATTTTTGACAAAGTATAAAATATATTAAAATTATTTTTCACCTTTTTTTTGCATTTTTTAGGCATTTATTTGTTCTAACTTGATATATGTAAATAAATAAATATAGATACTTTTATTTTAAAATACAAAAAAATAATAGAAACACATTTTATTTCTGATTTTTTTATTTTATGTTATCTCTTGAAAACATTTTATATAAAAAAATATACTTTTTTTATATATATTAAATATTTTATTTTTGTACATATAATATATATTTAATAAATAATGTAAATACTTATTTATTTATTAGTATATTTAGGTTAAAAACACAAAAATAATACATTTTATTTTTTATTAATATTTAACTTAAAAAAATCACTTTTTGATAATATATTTCCTTTTTATTTATTTTTTGTACATAATTGATAAATATTGCATATATTATATAATTAATACATTTTATTTAGCAAAATTAGGGTTTTGCCCTAAATACCAAAAATACCAAAAATTAATTCATTTTATTTTTGTTTATTTGACATATGAAATTTTTGTTACATACATATGAAAACCATTTTTGCATTTTTGCATATTCATTTTATTTTATTTAATTATTGTGCAATTAAATAATTTGTGTAATTCAATTTGGATGTAATAGTTAGGTTTTAATTTCTTGCTAAAATATCCCCATTTGATTATTTGTACCCCCATCCCATAATTTGTGTTGGAATAACCTAGGACCTTTTATTTTTTTGCATTTAAAAGCTTTCTAATTATGCCATGTTAGAATTAGGGTTTTGTATGCAAAAATCAAAAACAATAAATAGTTTGACCTAAATTCAAGATAAACAAGCATGAAAATGAACAAACACAAAATCACACTTGCACCCCTAGGGTACTCCACTTGTTGCCTTCAATAATGGGCCATATCGCATGTTAGGTATCTTTGGCAAAAAACAAAACAATTCAAATGATCATAGTCCCTCGATGACGCTTTCAAAAGTTGCCTAAAAAATGATCAAGTACCTTAAAGGAAAAATTGCCCAAAGATACTTGGCACCATTGCAATCATGGTCCAAACGATGACCCGCGCTCGTCCCGTTCACATCCTAACACAAGATTGTCCACCAAATACAATGGTGGAACAAAATTGTTAAAAGAGTTAAAAACATAGTAAAGATCTTTGAGTAAAATTTAGGAGTAGACAACTCTTGGTTACTTGCCAACTTGCAAATTAAAAACACTTGCCTATTTTTCAAAACACACATCACAACACACTTTCAAAACAACTTTCAAAACATTGAAAACTTTTCAAAAGATATACACATTTGTACACATCCCAACATGGATCATTACAAAGGTTGCCACCACATTGGCCTCTTTTCAAAACATTTTTCAAACACACACACAAAGCACCATTTCAAACAATTGAAAATCAAGGCAAGTTGATCTAAGCAAGTAACTAAGAGCCCATGGATAACCATGGATAGAAAGGGTGCTAATACCTTCCCTTTCTATAATCTACTCCCCGAACCCAAGAAAACATCTCAAAGGTTTTTGCTGTGCTTTTTAACCTTTCCTTAGGATAAAATAAAAAGTCGGTGACGACTCTTGCTCAACCGAAACATTTGCGAAAACAAACGCAAAACCCCAAGTCAGTTCTCCCACTGTATCACATTCATCATATGCATAAACAGGTCTTCACACCAGGTTTCCTTATCTTTCTGCTGTTTATTTCAGCAAGATGGATATAGAGCAGACGGTCAAAGATCTGCAAGCACAGAATTCGCAATTCCAAAAACTCCTCATGACCTTGGCAAAGGGTCAAGAGGACCTTAAAGCACTGTTAGAGAAGAAAGAAAAGGAAAAAGGAAAAAAGAAAAAGAAAAGAGTCGGAGTAGCTACTTTGGGAAGAAGATTTGAGAATGAAGCTAGGAGAGTCCTAGAGTTCCCCTCGACGTCTGACGAAGGGACCGGCAAAGGAAAAGGAGATGCAGTACCTTCCGAGTCTGAGGCTGAAGAGGAAGAAGCTGAAGTGGATGAAGATTACTCCGAGCAGCAGTACCCTCCTGCGGACGACAGGTATAAAAATCTGGAAGAGCGGTTGGCAGCCATGGAGGTACAAAGGGTACCATGGAAGTGGATTTCAAAGAGCTGGGATTGGTTGCTGGGATCGTCATTCCCCCTAAATTCAAAGTGCCTACATTAGCTAAATACGAAGGTCTGTCTTGCCCAAAGATGCATCTGCGTTCTTATGTCAGAAAGATCTAACCTCACTCTTCTGATAAGGATCTGTGGGTCCACTTTTTTCAAGATAGTTTGTCGGGTACACAATTAGACTGGTTCTACCAGCTTGAGAGGTCTGATGTACATAAATGGGAGGACTTGGCTGCTGCTTTCTACCGAAAATATCAATACAATGCAGATTTAGCACCTACTCGTACTCAACTACAAAGCATGAGTATGGTTTCTAACGAGGGCTTTAAAGAGTATGCTTAGAACTGGCGGGATTTGGCTGGAAGGGTGCAACCACCATTATCTGAAAGGGAACTTGTTGATATGTTTTTGGGGACCCTGTCTGGTCTGTTCTTCAATCACCTAATAGGGAGCTCATCTGCAGGGTTCACTGAATTAATTCTGACAGGGGAAAGGGTCGAAGCTGGTATTAAGAGTGGTAAAATTCAGAAGGATACATCTCCTTCAGCCGCTATAAAGAAGACCTTCCCAGCCAAGAAGGAAAGTTCTGCTGTTTACACCTAGAGAAATCGGGAAAGAGAAGAACATCGGCCAACAGTGGGGGCCGTGTTAATTCAGAAGTCCGCATCAGATCAGCCTAGAAACAGTCAACCGAGGAATGATCATCCCAGAACCTATCAGCAAAGGGTAGAAAGGCCACAATGGCAATATACCCCAATAAATATGACACCCGCTCAGATCCTTCCACATCTCCTGAAATTAAACCTTGCTAATTTGAGAGAGGCACCAAAGAATACAAATACCACTTCTCCGTATTATCATCCCAACGCAAAATGTGCTTATCATTCAGATAGCATAGGGCACAACACCAACAATTATTGGGCCCTTAAAAACAAGATCCAAGACTTGATAGATGCCAAGGAGGTAGAATTCGATGCGCCCGAAAAGCCGAATATGATTTCTGCCCCAATGCCCAAGCATGGTCACAATGTCCATGCTATTGAAGAGGATTTGTATGTTGCTGTTGTTGATGAATTAAGGACTCTGTTGCCAATGATTAAATTGAATCTGTTGAAAGCTGGGATATTCCCAGGCTGTGGAAAAGACTGTTAGTTCTGTTCAACCTTGCAAACCGACTGCCCACTATTGAAATCAGGCATCCAATGCCTGATGGATACTCAAGAGATCCTCTTTCAGAAAAATCCTGTTGCTACTATCACGCGTGTTACTTCTGTTACCTTTACTCCAATCAATGACGTTTCAATAATCACCATTTCCGATAATCTTTCCAAGACCTGCAAAAGGCCTGTTAAGATTACGCCTGATCCAAAGCTTGTACCGCTGAAGATTACCATGCCGGGGCCTATCCCGTATAAATCTAACAAGACGATACCATGGAATTACGGAGGAGAGATCTTCTACCATGGTGTCAATCAGATCGAATCAGCCGAAGAGAATTCCGAGTAAGAAACCCTTGATATAGGGAATATTGCGGGAACGAGTAAGATAACTCGTAGTGGAAGAATCTTCTCTCTGGAGATTGCTCCTCCAAGGGCAGTCTTCGGACCCTCAAGTGCTCGTGTGCCAGTAAAGATATCTACGCGAGGTCCAATAATTGAAGAAATTGTTACTCCTGAGGTTGTACCCTCTGCTATTACCATTGATAAAGGTAAGGGGATCCAAGAAGCGCCTGTCAGGACGAAGGCTCAGACATTGGTTATCCCCGAGACCACCCAAAAAGAGATGGAAGAAATATTAAAGATAATCAAGAAGAGAGACTACGATGTCATAGAGCAGCTGGGGCAAACCCCTTCCAAAATATCTATGCTGGCTCTCTTACTCTGCTCTGAGGCTCATGCCAAAGCCTTGATCAAATTTTTAAAGACAACACACGTACCTCAAGAAACTTCTGCAGATTAGTTTCAAGAGTGCATGGCTAGCCTTACCGCCGATAATGGTCTGGGCTTTTCTGATGCTGATCTAACCTCTAAGGGAAGAAAGCACAATGATGCGCTGCATGTCTCGGTAGAGTGCAGAGGGACCACACTTTCTCATGTTCTGGTTGACACCAGGTCATCTTTAAATGTCCTACCAAAGAAGGCATTGGACAGATTGGACTGTGAAGGTTTGACCCTAAAGCCCAGTAATATCATTGTTAGAGCCTTCGACAGTTCTAAGAGGATGGTTCACGGAGAAGTGGACATCCCAATCAAAGTGGGTACAGAAATTTTCAACTCTACTTTTTATGTGATGGACATCCGTCCTTCATATTCATGCTTGTTGGGAAGGCCATAGATCCACAATGCTGGGGCAGTCACTTCTTCTCTACATCAAATGCTCAAGTACCTGGTTCATGGTAAGATCATAACGGTTCATGGTGAGGAGGAATACATTATAAGTCACCTTAACTCTTTCCGCTATGTGGAGTTAGATGGTGAATTCATATAAACACCTTTACAACACTTTGAAGAGGTTTCTCCTGAAGTCGCAGTAGCAAAGACAATGACTGATGTGCCTATCATTACCAAGCCTGTGTCCCGGATGTCATCTCTTAGAGATGCGGAGGCTATAATCAAAGAAGGAGGAAGTACAGTGTGGGGGCAACTGCCAGATTTTCCTCACAAGACGGACAAATTCGGATTGGGTTTCACTGCTGTTGGCTAGAAAGCTATGCGTCGCTCTCGGGCTGGAGGACCACCTTTAAAGATCACTCCCCATGGATTTCATGCTTTGGAAGATGCTGAAGACGAGGGTAATTTTGAATACTGGATCTTTCCAACCGTTGAAGGAGGATTAAACAACTGGGAGGCGAAAGACTTTGTTCCCATCACTTTCATCAATCGGTAATTTATCTTTGAACATTTCTTTTTTGGTCTCTAATAATTAAACATTCTGTGCACTCTTTTTGCCTTGTGCCTTACCCGGGGCATATAGGTTCATTTGTAAGGGCTTGATTTCTTCATTATCATATGCCATTTTTAATGAATCATGGACGTTTTCATCTATAAACTTTTGTGTTTATTTTCTTTCTTTTTACATTTTATTTTGTTTAAAGGTGGCTATCCCTTACACACACCCACACTCATAAAATGCAGGTACCCATCCACTCCGGATTCCATGGGTAACAATTCTTCTATGGCCTTCAGTGAATCTGAAGATCTGGTCAATCATGCCGAATACGAAGGTGATGAAGACTGTGAAGTGCCTGGAGAGTTGGCTAGACTTCTACAACAGGAAGAGAGGGCTATTCTGCCCCATGAAGAGTTGTTAGAGACTATCAACTTGGGTACTTCTGAAGACAGGAGAGAGGTTAAAATGGGTGCCAACCTAGAGCCAAGTGTCAAGGAGCGCTTAGTTCAGCTGTTGAATGAATATGTTGAGATCTTTTCCTGGTCCTATGAAGACATGTCGGGACTCGACACAGATATTGTGGTTCACCGTCTCCCTACAAGAGAAGACTGTCCACCAATAAAACAAAAAGTTCGTCGAATGAGGCCCGATATGTCTGAAAATATCAAAGCCGAAGTGATGAAGCAACTCAATGTCGGGTTTCTTGCTGTTACTTCCTATCCATAATGGGTCGCTAACATTGTGTCCGTGCCTAAGAAAGATGGCAAAGTAAGAATGTGCATGGATTACCGAGATTTAAACAGGGCTAGACATGGAAAAGACTACTTTTGTTACACAGTGGGGTACGTTCTGTTACAAAGTGATGCCATTCGGACTGAAGAATGTCGGGGCAACCTATCAGCGCGCCATGGTAGCTTTGTTTCATGACATGATACATCATGAGATAGAGGTCTACGTAGACGACATGATATCCCGTTCACAAACAGAAGAAGAACACCTCGACCATCTGCAAAAGCTGTTTGTCAGATTGAAGGAATATAAGCTCAGACTGAACCCTAGCAAGTGCACTTTCGAAGTCAGGTCTGGTAAACTCTTGGGATTCATCATCAGCAACAAAGGCATTGAAGTTGATCCTGCTAAATTTGAAGCTATACGAGAAATGCCTACCCCCCGCACTGAAAAGGAGGTCAGAGGTTTCTTAGGACGCCTAAACTACATCGCAAGGTTCATTTCTCACCTAACATCTACCTGTGAACCAATCTTCAAGTTGTTGAAGAAAGATCAGGTGGTTGAATGGAATGATGACTGTCAAGCTGCTTTTGATAAAATCAAGGAGTATTTGCTAGAACCTCCTATCTTGATGCCACTCGTTGAAGGAAGGCCGTTAATCATGTATCTGACTGTTTTGGATAATTCAATGGGGTGCGTACTAGGCCAACATGACGAGTCTGGTCAAAAAGAGCATGCCATTTATTACCTTAGCAAAAAGTTTACCGACTGTGAGACTCGCTACTCAGTGCTCGAGAAAACTTGTTGCGCTTTGGTATGGGCTGCTCGCTGACTAAGGAAGTATATGTTGACACATACCACTCTGCTGATTTCTAAAATGGATCCGATCAAGTATATCTTCGAAAAGCCTGCTTTATCTGGAAGAATCGCTAGATGGAAAATGATCCTGACTGAGTATGATATCCAGTACACAACCCAAAAAGCTATAAAGAGGAGTGTACTAGCTGACCATCTAGCTCATCAAGCGGTCGAAGATTACCAATCCATGAAATTCGACTTTCTCGACGAGGACATTATGACATTGGACAACATTGAAGGTAACAGACCGTATGACGGACCTGAACAAGGATTCCTATGGACCCTGTACTTTGATGGTGCTTCAAATGCACTCAGCAACGGTATCGGCGTGGTACTTATCTCTCCAGAAGGTTGCCATACACCTTTCACTGCTAGACTCTGCTTCAACTGCACCAACAACATGGCCGAGTACGAAGCTTGTATCTTTGGTCTTAAGGCTGCAATTGACTTGGGAATCAAATCTTTGGTTGTATTTGGAGACTCAGCTTTGGTTATCAATCAAATCAAAGGAGAGTGGGACACTAAACATCCTAACCTCATCCCATACAAAGAACATGTCCTGACATTGTTACCTCATTTCGAGCAGATTACCTTCGAGCACTTCCCGCGAGAAGAAAATAAGCTATCAGATGCTCTAGCCACAATGTCTTCCATGTTTAAACTTAACTGGGATAATGAGGCTCCCCAAATCACCATCGAGCGAATGGATGAACCTGCACATTTTCATGAGATTAATACCGAAGAAGTAGTGGAACAACCCTGGTTTCATGAAATCAAAAGGTATCTCGAGATTCTAGAATACCCAGAAGGAGCTTCAGTCAATGACAGAAAGTTCTTAAGGAGATTTGCTGCCAAGTTCTTCTTGAGCAATGGCATCCTATACAAATGCAACCATGATTGTGTTCTGCTTCGTTGTATGGACAAGGTTGAAGCTGAGCAGATCATGACTGAACTGCATAGTGGCACATTCGGCACCCATTTGAGCGGACATACAATGGCTAAGAAGATCCTAAGGGCAGGCTACTACTGGTCTACCATGGAAGATGACTGTCATCAATACGCCCGTACTTGTCACAAATGCCAAGTCTATGCAGACAAAGTGCATATTCCTCCGGTTCCTCTCAATGTCCTAACAGCTCCTTGGCCATTCGCCATGTGGGGAATCGACATGATTGGAGAGATCAAGCCTACGACATCTAATGGACATCGCTTCATCCTGGTGGCTATTGATTACTTTACCAAGTGGGTCGAAGCAGCTTCCTTCGCCTCTGTTACAAAGAACGTGGTTGCCCGCTTCATCAAGCAGAACCTCATCTGCCGGTACGGTATTCCTGACCGAATCATTACGGACAACGACACAAACCTGAACAACACTATGATCACCTCTCTGTGCGAGCAGTTCAAGATTCAACATCACAATTCATCTCCCTATCGGCCAAAGATGAACGGTGTTGTCGAAGCTGCGAACAAAAATATCAAGAAGATCATTCAAAAGATGACAGTCACCTACAAGGACTGGCATGAGATATTACCGTTTTCTCTACACGGGTACCGTACCACGGCACGAACATCAACTGGGGAAACACCCTTTTCTTTGGTATACGACATGGAAGCTGTTTTACCCATAGAGGTTCAGATTCCTTCCCTGAGAATCATGAAGGACGCTGGTTTGAGTGAAGACGATTGGATTCAGACCCGGCTTGATCAACTTAACTTGATTGATGAGAAGCGACTTACTGCTGTTTTTCATGGCCAGACGTATCAAAAATGTATGATCAAGGCCTTCAATAAAAAAGTCAGACGTCAAGTATATAAAGTCGGGGATCTTGTAATCAAGCGAATTATCTTTCCGCAAAGTGATCCCAGGGGCAAGTGGACTCCTACTTACGAAGGACCATTTGTGATCAAAAACATCTTTTCTGGCGGGGCAATGATCCTGACCACCATGGACGGTGATGACCTTCCGCACCCTGCGAACACAGACATAGTCAAAAGATACTACGCATAAACGACCCGGCAAGTTGAAAACCCGAAAGGGAGACTTGGGCAAAAATGGGCATCCCAGCGAATCGAAAACCCGAAAGGGAGGTTCGAGAAAAAGATTAGGGATAAACAAAAAAATTTGTACACCCGGCAAGTTGAAAACCCGAAAGGGCGACTTGGGCAAAAAGGGGTTTCCCGGTGGATCGAAAACTTGAAAGGGCGATCCAGGCAAAAGTTAGGGAATTAAAGCGTATGACTATGTCTCGTCAGATCACTTTAAGGACAATCTCTTCACGGACAAGCTCCAGGCTTCTGATCTACCCAATCATCTGTGAATGAAGCGGCGAATGGACAAGATACTCAGAGTTGCAAAGGCTATGACAGAATGGGAACCCCATGGAATTGTTACACATAGCCATCTTTCTTTGTATAAAATTTTTTCTCAACTTTATGACAACATTCTCTTACTAGGATGTCTGTCTCCTTTGTACAAATACTTACACAAAGTTAATACAAAGTTACTTCAAAGTACAGAAAACTGTTTGCCTTTTCTTTCTTTTTTACACTTGTGCTTTATTTGAAAACGTCAAATGATTTATTAAATGAGCATATGCATTTGAATATAATCACTGCTTACAAATAAAACAAAATGAGAAAGAATAATTACTGATAGGATGGAAGTGTAGGAAAGTATCTTTAGGCTATTCCAGGAGAAATCCCCTGCAAATATATCATCCAGATCCTAGGCGGAACTAAAGCTTTGAAAGGCATATCCCCAGCGTAGTTAAGTTTCAAGATTCCTCATCAAGTTTGAGTATTCAAATTCTCAACCAACAGCGGAGCATAACTTTGAACTACAAACCATCAGTAAGAATGAAACTTTCTTCCCCAAGCATAGTCAAACCTTCAACCTGTGAACACCAGTGAAGACCGTCCAGTTTCCTCCCTTCTCCCGGTGAGCTGCTTTTAAACTAGATAATTCATCAGAAAGTTATTGTTAAACTTTTTCCCAGTGAAGTCGCCGATCAAATCAGCACGTCACTAGGACCCCCAGCGGAGTGGAAACTTTGAGCTACCAATCCCCAGTGGAAACCATTCAGTTTGCCCCTGATATCCTAAAGAGAACGGAGTTACTCATTCTTGCCTCCCCAGCAGATTGACATACAACCTAAACTCCTGAATTTCTTCCAAGCGGGAATAAGCTTTATTCAGAGTCCCGAGCTTACCCTCCAGCAGTATGGCTATTCCCCACAAAATTTTTAATCCCCTGCAGATCGAAGATTCTCGTTCTTGGTTCCTCAGCACCAATTCCCCTAGCAGAATGAAGATTCTCATTCTCAATTCCCCATGGAGTTTTCAGATATTCCCCAGCGGAGTTCTCCTCAAACAACAAAACGGAAATCCCCAGCAGATTGGCATATAATCCAAACTCCTGATTTCCCCAGCAGTATAACTGCTCCCCGCAGAGATTGTCAAAAAGCTTGAAGACATACATACTCTTCAACAGTGGTCCATGATTTATTTTCCCCGACAGCGCTCAAAGATTTTATTATCTCTAGCTATCCAGGATTTATCTTCCTCAGAAAGACAGCTTATCAGCTTACATGCGCATACATTGCATTCATATATCATAAACATGGATGCTAACCTATCGCTTGTTCATATTCAACTTTTGAAAACAGTTTACGGATGCTTCTCCAAACAGGGTTGTTAATCTATTGCTTATTCAGACCCCCAGCTCAGAGACGTTCCTGACCCGGATACCTTTCTGATACTCATTCTTTCGCCTACAACATACAGTTCAATAAATATTCTTGGATGGCATCTTTTAAGCCCATCTCCGACAAGATTCTATCACATCTCCAAATGGAATCTTTAAGCCCATTCCCTCAACTATTCTTTGACGAGTGCAAATTTATGGGCACTCTAGTGTCCAATCATCTTTTACCTTCGAGTCGCGAACGGAAAAATTGCCAATCTAACTCTTCAGGTTCAAGAAAATTGAACAGGGGCAGCTGTTGTACCCCAAAATTTTCCCTCCCTTTTTCACAAGAAATCACAACCCTAGGGTTTTCTCTGATTTTTAAGATTGGCTCAGGAATCAATCAAACAGACTTTTCTTTGGCAGTAAATCAAGAATCAGGTTTTCTCTCGCATTTCTCAGAAGAAATTGAATCCACAGAAATTTAGTTTGCTGTTACATTATTTTCACACTTTTTCAAGTTTGCTGAAAGGTTAACTGATTGTTCTCAAGGCCTGATTATTTGGGATAAGAAATAGGAGCTAAGACTATTATTTGGAATATCAAGACATCTGCTTGTTAATGGAGTGAAAGGTTTGTCGCTTAATGGAATGTTTGTTTGTTTATTATACAATGTGTATTGTGATTGGAATACTAATGCAAGGTTACGAGACTGCAAAGTTTTTTATTATTTGGAATTTAAGTTATCTGGATTAGAATTGTTGAAACACAGTTTCAATTATTTTGATTTGAGAATCTTAAACAATTAAGTGAACATGCAAGGAAGAAGGGCCAGATATTTGACAGTAGAAGATTTCTTTTGGATAAAGACCTTTTTATTCATTTCAAATATTGGTACAAAAATAATTTATTATTTTTGAATATTGTAAGTTTTTACAACTTATAGTATTTAAAAAAAAATAATAAATGTTTACAATAAATGGAAAATAAATCTAAGTCTAAAGCCTAAACTCCATTGCCCCATGCTCAAGGTCTCCGGCTTCTACTGCTTCCTCTATCATCCAATTGGTGTTCATCTGAAAAAGACAAAGTAAAGAAAATTAGCACAGATAATTGAAAAGAATTTTCAAATGAAAAAAAAGAAAGAAAAAAAATCATCATTAAAAATTGCCGTCCGAAATCAGAGTGTTATTTGTTCATCATATTTTTATTTTTCTCTTTGCAAATCACAAGAAGATGCTCTTCTTGGTTCACAAAGAGAAAATTAAAAAATACAAATTGAAAAATGCTAGCATACAAGGCAAACATATGCGCCCATTGTACTGCATTGCAAACCAAACTGTCAAACTAAGCAAACCAAACATGGTAGCCAAACCAAACTGAGTTACGAAATTCAAAAGGGCAAACAGGCGCCAAAACTGCCAAAGCATAGGTCAAACTGCACAAGCAAAGAACCTGCTGTAACAAACAGCAAGCAAAGTCCCAAACTGAGTTATAAAGCAATTTCCCAAACTGAGTTACAAAACAAATTGGATAAATGTAGCAATGCAGCATGGAAACAGAAAAATGCAGTAGGCAAAAGTAAACAGCAGGAAAACCAATTCACAAGCCAAAGGCTTGTCATAGTTATTTTTCATCATTTTCCAGACAGGGCAATTTTTTTCAGAATATAATAAACAAAGCAGAAGTGCTTGTTTTCATGGAGAGAGAAAGAGGAAAAGATATCACCTTGGGTGAGGTTTGACAGTTTGGCAAAAAGAGCAGGCTGTCACAAGTCAAATAGCAAGAGGATATAAAACAAAGCAAACTGCATAACATATAAAAAAAAGAACAAAAACACTGAAAAAACCACAAGCTTGCTCAAAACACCATAAACCTGCATAACAAAACACAGTCCAGCCAGAAAACACCACAAACCACAAACTAAACAACAACCAAACTGCTCAAACCACAAGCCAAGCTTGCTCAAATCACCCAACCTGTTAACAAAAACTACAAAGTCTCAAAACCTGCACAAACTACAGGAAGCCTGTAAACAGATCATAAAACCCTCCAAATTGCATATCAACATAGCAAAAATCCCAGGCCTATGCAAACAAACTCAACAAGCCAAGCTTGCTCAAACCACAAGCCAAGCTCCAAACCTGTCAAACCAAACTGCTCAAACCACAAAGCCAACCAACCTGCATAACTTGCCAAACTGTTTGGCCAAACTGTGAAACCACAAAACATGCATAATAGGCCAGCAATTCCAAAACCAACAAAACACAGTCCAACCACAAAGCCAACCAACCTGCATAACTTGCCAAACTATTAAACAACAAAACAAACCACAAACTGTAACCAGCTTGCCAAAACAAACTACAAAACTGCATAAACTGTAAACCCAGTTTAACCATCATCACCAATATTCAAGGTAGAGGAAAAGATCAAAAGCTTTAGATCATCATCATTAACAAACATCAATAAAAAAAACACAGTTTTAGAAAATCATCATTAGCATTCCAAGAGAGAAAAGAAGAGAGATTCAGAAGCAAAGCAAACACAATTTCAAAATCGTATCCATCATCAACAACTATCAACAAAAACACAATTTCAGAACATAATTCATCATCAACATTCAGAAAAAGGAAGAGAGGTTCAGAATCAAATCAAGAACAACAGTTTCAGAAACATATTCATCATCAACAATCAATAAAAAACAACCATGTTTTCAGAAGTTTATCATCATCAAACATCAACATTCAGAAAAGAAAGAGAGATTCAGAAGCAAATCAAGAACCACAAAGTTTCAAAACGGTGTCATCATTAACAATCAAGAACAACAAAAAGAGATACCAGAAGCGTTCATCACATCTTCCCTCCGCCCCGGCCACCAAGGAGGCGCCACCAATCCAATCTCTCTCCCTCCATTTTCCAGAAACAAATCTCTCAAGGTATGATTTTCTCAAACCTTTACTTCATATCAAACACATAAACACCATGGATTAAAACAATGTAACATGAATATAAAACAAACAAAAGCAAACTGTAAAACTCAAAAGATGACAAATCGTACCATTTTAGAACCAAAGCCGTGGACCACTGTGAGAGGATGAGAGAGTGGGGGGGGGGGGGGGGGCGCTCCAGTAGCTAGGTTTAGGGAGAGAATCGGAGCGTCATGGCCTGAGAAGGATGAAGATGAATAAGAGAGTGGGAGAGCGGTGCCGCTTTTGAAACCAAACACACAAACCCTAATGCTGAGACCCCTAACCAAACGTTATATAAACTCATCCTTGGGCCTGATCGCCCAAATAACCAAAGCCCATTTGAATTGCTGGCTAACACCCCATTTTTCCATTCTGACCCTTTTACTTTCCCCTTAGTTTTTGTTCTGGGCCAAGTCTGGCCCCAACCCATCAAAGCCCACGCTTTTTTTGTTAACACACCCCCCATCTCTATTCTGACCCCCCTTTCTGCCTTCTTTCTTTTCTTTATATTGGGCCCAACTCCTCAAGCCTTAAGCCCAATCTCCTTATTTTCTTTTCTTTAAATTAACAAACACTTTTTTACTATTTAATTTTAACTAATTTGTTTTCTTTCTAGTTAATAAAAACACTAAATAAAATTTGTTTTATTTTCTTTTAAGTTAGTTTTATTTTATTATTAATTAATCTTGTTTAATATAATGAAAATACCAAAAAAGAACATTTAGTTTGATTTAAATAATCTTGGTTTTCTTTAACCCTTTTTATTGCTTAATAACAATACAAAAATAATAGAAACATTAACTTAAGTAGTTTTTCTTTCTTTAAACCTTTAATTTACATAATTCATAAAACACAAAAAAATAATAATAATACTTGATCTTTCCTTTTTTAGAATATATTTTTATTTACACATGCATCTCATAATTTATTGATTTTCCTTATTTTATAATTTGTTATAATTTATGTTGAGTTGCGATAATTCGATTTGGTTGTAACACATAATATTTGGACTTTATTATCCTTGTGAGATTCATCCCCATTTGTAAATAATTTGTACCCCCATCCCTGGATACTTTTGTAATAGCTTAGAATTTAATTCTCGCACTTTATGCTTTCAATTATGCCATGATTAAAGATTAGGGTTTGTATGCGAAAATCTAAAATCAATCGCTAGATGACCTAATACAAGATCCAAATGCATGAAAATGACAAACACAATTCATACGTGCACCTCTAGGGTAACCTCGCTTGTTGCCTCGGAAAATGTAATCATGTCCCTCGAATATGAGACACTCTAGCAAATGCCCCTTCGATAAACAAAGATCGTAGTCCCTCGATGACCCTCGACGTTGCCTTTGATAAAACGATCTCGTCTCTTACAAAATTGCTAGAGCGTCTCACAAGTTGCTTTCAATGATTGTATGCGATGACCCGCGCCTGTCCCGTTTAACATCCTAACACAAGGTTGTTCACCAAACGCAATGGTGAAATAACAATGTCAAAAGGGTTAAAACATAGGAAAGATCTTTAAGTAAAATAGGGTAGAGAACTCTTAGTTACTTGATCAAAAGCTTGCAAAACATCCTTGCTACTTTCAAACACACATCACAACACAATTTCAAAACAAACTTTCAAAATATTGAAATATCTTTTCAAAAAGACAAACACCTTTGTATATATTCAAACAAGAGTCATTACAAAGGTTTCCTAGACAAGGCCTCTTTTCCAAAGCATTTTCAAAACCATACACACAAAGCACCCTTTCAAACAATTGAAAAGCAAATGCAAGTGATCTAAAAACAAGTAACTAAGAGCCCATGGATAACCATGGATGAAAAGGGTGCTTGCACCTTCCCTTTTCATAATTTACCCCCCGAACCCAAGAAAACATCTCAAAGGTCTTTTCTGTGCTATTTGACCTTTCCTTAGGATAAAATAAAAAGTCGGTGGCGACTCTTGCTAAACCGCACAATTGCGAATACAAACGCAAAACCTCTAGTCAGTTCTGCCACCGTATCACTCTTGCTATTTTCAAAACAAACACCAACACTTTCAAAACATCTTACAAACTTGAAACATTTACAAAAGATAAACACTTTGTACGCGTTATTATAGAAACAAGAGCCATTACAAAGAAAACCCTTTTCAAAATCACTTTCAAAAAACACACTCCACAAACACCTTTGTGAACTACTTTCAAAACAACACTTTGTACGCGTTCATATAGAAACGAGAACCATTACAAATATATTTTCAAAATACTTTCAAAAAAACCACACAAAGCACCTTTTAAAACAAAAGCAAGTGATCAAGCAAGCAACTAAGAGCCCGTGTAAAACCATGGATGAAAAGGGTGCTAATACCTTCCATTTTCATAATCTACCCCCCTGTGATGCGGTGGGAGAACTGACTTGAGGTTTTGCGTTTGTGTTTGCAAATGTTTCAGTTTAGCAAGAGTCGCCACCGACTTTTTATTTTATCCAAAGGAAAGGTCAAAAAGCACAGGAAAGACCTTTGAGATGTTTTCTTGGGTTCGGGGGGTAGATTATGAAAAGGGAAGGTGCTAGCACCCTTTTCATCCATGGTTTTCCATGGGCTCTTAGTTACTTGTTTAGATCACTTGCTTTTGCTTTTTAATTGTTTGAAAAGGTGCTTTTGTGTGTGGTTTTGCAAGTATTTTGAAAAGAGGCCTTTGTTTAGGAAACCTTTGTAATGATTCTTGTTTGAATGTATACAAAGGTGTTTTGTCTTTTGAAAAATGTTTCAATGTTTGAAAGTTTGTTCAGAAATTGTTTTGAAATTGTGTGATAGTTTGAAAATAGCAAGGATGGTTTGCAATTTTGATCAAGTAACTAGGAGTTGTCTACCCTACTCAAAGGTCTTTCCTACACATTTTTAACCATTTGACATTGTTGTTTTACCATTGCATTTGGTAAACAACCTTGTCTTTGGATGTTAAATGGGACGGGCATGGGTCATCGTATGACCAAGATAGCAATAATGCTAAGTATCTTTAGCAAGTGTTATGAGGGACTAGGTCATTTTTGTTTAGGCAACCAAGATAGCATCATCGAGGGACTATGATCTTTTTGTTTTGTTTTTGTTTTACCAAGATACCTAGCATGCATACCATGGCCATTTTTAAGGAAACAAGTGGATGAAACCCTAGGGGTGCTTGTGTGCATTGTGTTGTCATTTTTCATGCATTTTTGTCTTGTGCTTAGTCATGCTATTTGTTTTGATTTTGGTCTTTGCATACAAACCCTAATTTACTATCATGGCATTTGAAAGCGATAAAATGCGTAAAAGTAAATCTAAGACTATTACAACATTATTATGGGAAGGGGGATACAAGTTTGAATAGGGGGATATTGCTAAAAAATAAAACCCTAAAACTATTATTACAACCAAATTGAAATATTGCACAAATAAATAAATAGACAAGTATTTAAATGTACAAATAAATATGAATATGCAAAATGTTTTTGTATTTATTTTTATATATGTAAAAATAAGTTTATTCATGTCTTAAAAATAAGAAAAGAAAAATGATTATTTTTGGAAAGGAGTGGAAACCCTAAATTTTGGTTTTAAAAGAAAATATATTATATTATTTATTTATTCATTTTTATGTACAAGATAATAAATAAAAATAATATATACAAAATGTTAAAAAATAAAATATGTAAGAAAATATTATTTTTATATGTATAATATAATAAAATAAAATATGTAAGTATTTTAATATTATTTACAAATTTATTTAAGAAAATAAAAGTATTTAACCTAATAAACTATTTTTTGTCATAAAAAATAATAAAAATAATAAAATAAAAATGTAAAAATTAAGAAAATATTTTTGGTGATTTTTAATATTTAGAAAAAGATAAAAAAGTCAAAAAACAAAAAAAAATGAAATGAAAAATATGCAAAAATAAAGAAATGGGCCAAGGGGGTGCAAAAAGCAGAATGAGGGTGTCAAAAGCAGAAGCAAGCCGGGTCCAACCCACGTTCCACTTCATGCCTGTCCTTGAAACAAAAACGCACGCGCCATGGTTCAAATCCTGTTCTCTCTTGTTCTTGCAAGAAATCAAAAACTCACAACATAAAAGTTATAGCATTTTCAATCACGATTTCAATGATATAAAAAACTTGATCTAACTCTCAAAGACCAGAGAGAATTTCCTTGGCCCTAAATTTTAACCTAGTTTTTTCAGCATGTTCATCATCCAAATTCTCCTAGCTCAGTTAATATAAATACAAGCTATGCATATGTACAGCTCAAGGACATTAAGGGCTACATTTTTGCTTCAAAAACCTAAGCCTAATGATTCCTAAATAAGGAGATAGAAGTTTGACAAATACATGTTTCAACCAAGTTTGGATATGGCAATGTAGGAGTTTTGGATGAGGCCTGAAGGTCGTGTTAGCTTGCCTGAAGTTCACCTTTCCCAATGCTTGGCTTGCCTTGAACTTGCCTGAATGTGCTTGTAGAACTCAACCTGCAAAGCTTCAAAGTAAAAATGGTGAAGTGTGAAAATGGAGTTACAGTGGATGTACAGGGACTTGGGTAGCTTGGATGGGATGTATGCAATGTGTTTGAAGTGGTTTGGGACAAGACGCACGAGTGGAACTGGTTTTGACTTGGTGTTTGCAGAAAATGTCCTGTTTTGGGCAGAAGTTGGTGTTTTGGTGTATTAGGGTGTTTGAGAGGCTTGTAACTCGTGTATTCTACTTGCTACAATGTGTTGAACTTGTTTGAAATGAACACAAGACTTGTTTTTATCAGATGCCAAAGTTGTGGACTTTTTACACACTTGCTTGTTTTTGTAGTAAAAGTTAAAGTTGACAATGCCAAGGCCTGTACAGGCCTGTATTCTAGCTGCACATAGTTGGTGAACTTTGCCTGATATTAGTGAACTTTGTTTGTAGCAAAAGGCTTGGTCCAATGCTCAAGATAAACAATTTGACATAAAGCAAGTTTTATCAAAGTGGCAACGTTACCTTTATGCCATTTTTGGATTAAACCTTTGTACAAAGCTTCCAAGACAAAAACAATGCCATTAACCATTATATTTGCATTCAATTTTTGAGTGTAGACGAGATTAGAACCTGTAAACCAAGTACAAGCATGCTTTGGGCAGATTTGCAAGTTGTAGCATGGTGTAAAATGCCTTAGACAAAAGTGATGATTTGCCACTTTCAAACTTTCGATTCTCCCTAACCACAAATGATTTTGGAGAGTTCTTGGACATTTTGTAAAGCTTGTAACATGCTCTACAATCCATATTTGAAATGAATTTTGAGATTCCACTTGGAACTAGGTGAAAAGTTTCCATGAAGATAGGTCAAAATCCTGCCTAAACTAGGGCAAAATTTCACTAAGTTAGAAAGTTTTTGGACCCTTATTCACAAAATCATAACTTGAGATCCAAGCATCTTTTGGGAAAACTTTGTGAATCAAAGTTGTATATTTTGTGGTGGACTACAACTTTCATGTTGGAACTTTTCTTTGAATCCAATTGCATCATGGTGAAAAAGTTGGGAAAAATAAGAAATTTTCATAACTTAGAAAATTTCTAAGTTATGAAAATTTTCCATTTTAAACCCTAATTTTCAAAATTAGGTTTCTTGGTGAACAAGTTTCATGTTTTGACACATCTTGATGAAAAATGACCCTTGTCACTTGATTTTGACCAAAAAGTTAAAGTTTGACTTTTCAATGTACAGTTGATTTTTGATCAGTTGACTAGAAAATTCATTTGTCAATCCAATGCTTTTGAGATCTTTTGAACCTTGTGATTAGGTCAAGATGGTGCCATTGAGTCCTTGAAACCATGCTTGAACCTAATTTTCCATTGGCTAGGTGAAAAATCAGAAATTGCCCTTCTACAGTCAAAACCCTAAAAATGACCATTTTGCCCTTTTGATGATCTGATCAAATTTCTTGAGGAGTTGTGGTCCAAACTTGATCAAATGGTTCATATGAGTCTATAATGTTGGTGTGGATAAAAAATTATGAGGTTTGACTGTAAATTGGCCACAGTTGACTTTTTCCCTAATACAATTGATTTTTAGGTCAACTGTCTAATTGACTGGGCAAAAATTTGATTCAAAGCTTGAAACTTGGTATGAGAAATCTTATAGGTCCAACATGAAGCATGAAAGTCACATGAGGCATTGGAAGTCCAAAAATCCCTGTGCAAACTCAAACCCTAATTTCAGGTCAACAGTGCAAGGAGATGTCTTGAGCTGAGCAAACCCTAATCTGGTCTTGAGTCCAAAGAGTCTTGTGAGGAAAATGTTGATAAAATGAGAGGGAAAATTTTGGGGTACAACACCTGCCCCTGTTCAATCTTCTTGAACCGGAAGAGTTAGATTGGTGAATTTGTCATTCGTGACTCGAAGGTAAAAGATGATTGGACACTAGAGTGCCCGTAAATTTGCACTCGTCAAAATGTAGTTGAGGGAATAGGCTTAAAGATGCCATTTGGAGAGGTGACAGAATCTTGTCGGAGATGGGCTTAAAGATGCCATCCAATAATGTTTGTTGAAAATCAAGAGAATGAACATCAGAATGGTATCTGTATCTGGAACGTATCTGAGTTGTATCTGGAGATTGGATCTGTATGAGCAAGGGAATGGCGTCCGTACCTGGAGCGTATCCGAGTTGTAACTGTACTTGAATCTAAATGAATAACAGAATGACTTCCGTGTCTGGAGTGTATCTGTATTATATTTGAGTATGAATAAGCGATAGAATAGCATCTGTGTCTGGAGCATCTCTGGGCTGGGAATTAAGTCAGAATGAGTGACAGAATGGCTTCCGTGTCTAGAGCGTATCTGGACTGTATCTTGAAGTTGAGATTTATATGAGTAGCAGAATGACTTCCGTGTCTGGAGTGTATCCGTGCTGTAACTGGGATCTGAATAAGTGACAGAATGACTTCCGTGTCTGGAGTGTATCTGAACTTGAAATTGATAGTTGAATCTGAATGAGAAATAGAATGGCTTCTGTGTATTGAGCGTATCTAATCTGTATCTGATTGTTGAAGTCTAAATGAGTGATAGAATGACTTCTGCGTCTGGAGCGTATCTGAACTGTATCTTGACTTGAAATTCTGAATGAGTAATAGAATGACCTCCTTGTTGGGGGTGTATCCATACTGTATCTGAATAAGAGATTTGAATGAGTGACAGAATGACTTCCGCGTCTGGAGAGTATCCATACTGTATCTAAAATCTTTGAATATTTATTAAAGATAGCTTTTAATCTTATCCTGAAAAAGGGTAAAATGTTAGCTGAAACACAGAGTTATGTTGCATGAAATGTATGATGCAATAAATGTGTTTTGTCAATGTTTATGATATATGAATATAATGTATGCGCATGTAAGCTGATTTGCTGTATTGCTGAGGAAATAAATCCTTGATGGCTGGAGATAAAGAAATCCTTGACTGCTGCTAGGGACAATAAATCCTTGACTGCTGCTGGAGATTCAAAATCTTTGATTGCTGAGGATGAGAAATCCTTGGACCACTGTTGGGGATAAATAATACTTGGCAACTCGCGGGGATTATCAAAAAACTTTGACAACTTCTATGGGGATGTGAGAATCCTTCACGACTTTCCTGGGGATATAGAGATCCTTCAAGTCTTTGGGAGTTGGAGGATGATAAACATTCTGCTGTGAGAGTAATGCCAAGTGTTACTTGAGAAACTTGCTTGGGGAATCCCGAGAACTTTGATGACTATGGGTGGGAATTACACAATGGGAATCCTTACTCGGCTGGGGAATAGGGAAAAATTTGACGATCTCTACCGGGGATCAAACAAAGGAAAACCTTGATCTGCTGGAGAATAAGGAAGAATATGATGGCTTCTGTGGGGAATTAAGAATGAGAATCTTCAATCTACTAGGGGAATTTGAATCCTTGGGATCTTCATGCTGAGGAGTCAAGAATGAGAATCTTCGATCTGCAAGGGATTAAAAATTCTGACAAATTCATGTTGGGAGTAATGAAGACTCTGGAAACTTCACTGGGGAATCGAGAATGAGAATCTTGATTCTGTTAGGGAGTAAAAACTCTATGGAGAATAGCTATACTGGTGGGGAGTAGCTATCCTGCTGGAGGTTAAGTTCAAGACTCTGGGGGAAAAGGCTTATTCCTGTTTGGAAAAAGTTCAAGAGTTTGGGTTGTATGCCACTCTACTGGGGAGTTATCCTAAGTTGGGGATAAAAGTTAACTGTTATCTGGTTGATTCTCAGATTTTAAGACAACTTGTTGGGGGATTTGGGGAAAACTGAATGGTTTTCGCTGTAGATTGATAGTTGGAAATTTGACTCCGTTGGGGAAGAAGGTTTCATATCTGCTGAGGGTCTGTAGTTCAGAGTTTTTGCTCCGCTGTGGATTAGGAGTTTGAAGTTTTGACTCTAGCGGGGATTTTGAAATTTAATTCCGCTGGGGATATGTATTTCAAGGTTTTAGCTCCGCTGAGGATCTAGATGATGTACTGCAGGGGGTTTCTCTTGGAATAGCCTAAATACATTTTCCTATCCGTTCAACCTGTCAGTAATTATTCTTTCACATTTCGTTTATTTGTAAACAGTGATTATACTCAAATGCATATGCTCATTTAATAAACTATTAGACGTTTTCAAATAAAACACAAGTGTAAAAACGAAGAAAAGGCAAATAGTCTTCTGCACTTTGAAGTATCTTTGTATTAACTTTGTGTAAGTATTTTGTACAAAGGAGAAAGACATCCTAGTAAGAGAAAGTTGTCATAAAAAATGAGAAATATTTATACAAAGAAATATGGCTATGTGTAAAAATTCCATGGGGTTCCCATTCTGCTATAACATTCGTAACTCTGGATATCTTGTCCATTCGTTGTTTCGTCTGAAGATGATTGAGTTGATCAGAAGCCCGGAGCTTGTCTATGAAGAGATTATCCTTAAAGTGATCCAACGAGACTTAGTCATACGCTTTAATTCCCTAATTTTTTCCTGGACCTCCCTTTCAGGTTTTCGATCCACCGGGAAACCCTTTTTTGCCCAAGTCGCCCTTTCGGGTTTTCAACTTGCCAGGTGTACAAATTTTTTTTATTTATCCCTAACTTTTGCCTGAACCGCCCTTTCGGGTTTTCGATTCACCGGGATGCCATTTTTTTGCTCAAGTCGCCCTTTCGGGTTTTTAACTTGCCAGGTCATTTATGCGTAGTATCTTTTGACTATGTCTGCGTTCGCAGGGTGCAGCAGGTCATCGCCGTCCATGGTGGTTAATATCATTGCCCCACCAGAAAAGATGTTTTTGATCACAAATGGTCCTTCGTAGGTAGGACTCCATTTGCCCCTGGGATCACTTTGCGGAGAGATGATCCGCTTGATTACCAAATCCCCGACTTGATATACCTGGAGCCTGACTTTCTTGTTGAAAGCCTTGATCATCCGTTTTTGATACGTCTGACCATGACAAACAACAGTAAGTCTCTTTTCATCAAACAAGTTAAGTTGATCAAGACGGGTCTGAATCCAATCGTCTTCACTCAAACCAACATCTTTCATGATTCTCAAGGAGGGAATCTGAACCTCAATAGGTAAAACAACTTCCATGTCGTATACCAAAGAAAAGGGTGTTCCCCCAGTTGAAGTACGCGCTGTGGTACGGTACCCGTGCAGAGCAAACAGTAACATCTCATGCCAGTCCTTGTAGGTGACTGTCACCTTTTGTATGATCCTCTTGATATTTTTGTTCGCAGCTTCGACAACACCGTTCATCTTTGGTCGATAGGGAGATGAATTGTGATGTTGAATCTGGAATTGCTCGCACAGAGCGGTGATCATAGTGTTATTAAGGTTTGTACCATTGTCAGTGATGATCCTTTCGGGGATACGATACCGGCAAATGAGGTTCTTCTTGATGAAGCAGGCAACAACATTCTTTGTAACAGATGCAAAGGAAGCAGCTTCGACCCACTTGGTGAAGTAATCAATGGCCACCAGGATGAAACGGTGTCCATTGGATGCTGTAGGCTTGATCTCTCCAATCATGTCGATTCCCCACATAGCGAATGGCCATGGAGCTGTTAAGACATTGAGAGGAACTGGAGGTATATGTACCTTATCCACATAGATTTGGCATTTATGACAAGTCTTGGAAAATTGATAGCAGTCAGCTTCCATGGTAGAACAGTAATAGCCTGCCCGTAGAGTCTTCTTAGCCATTGTATATCCGCTAGAGTGAGTGCCAAAGGTACCATTGTGCAGTTCAACCATGATCTTCTCAGCTTCAACTTTGTCCATACAACGGAGAAGAATGCAATCATGATTGCGCTTGTATAGGATACCATTTATCAAGAAGAACTTAGCTGAGAATCTCCTTAAGAACTTTTTGTCGTTAACTGAAGCTCTTTCAGGGTATTCTTGCGCCTCGAGATACCTTTTGACTTCATGAAACCAAGGTCGGTCCACTACTTCTTCGGTATTAATCTCGTGACAATGTGCAGGTTCGTCCATCCGCTCAATGGTGATTTGGGGAGCCTCATTATCCCACCAGTTAAGTTTAAACATGGATGACATTGTAGCTAGAGCATCTGCTAGCTGATTTTCTTCTCGCGGGAAGTGCTCGAAGGTGATCTGCTCAAAATGTGGTAACAATGTCATAACATGTTCTTTGCAAGGGATGAGGTTTGAATTTTTAGTATCCCACTCTCCTTTGATCTGACTGATGACCAAAGCTGAGTCCCCAAACACAACCAAAGATTTGATTCCCAAGTCTATTGCAGCCTTGAGACTAAAGATGCAAGCTTCATACTCGGCCATGTTGTTGGTGTAGCTGAAGCAGAGTCTGGAAGTGAAAGGTGTATGGCAACCTTCTGGAGAGATAAGTACCGCGCCGATACCGTTGCCAAGTGCATTGGAGGCACCGTCAAAGTATAGGGTCCATCGGGATCCTTGTTCAGGTCTGTCATATAGTCTGTTTTCTTCAATGTTGTCCAATGTCATGATATCCTCGTTGGGGAAGTCAAACCTCATGGATTGGTAATCTTCGACAGCTTGATGGGCCAAATGATCGGCTAGCACACTCCCCTTTATAGCTTTTTGGGTTATGTACTGTATATCGTATTCCATTAGGATCATCTATGTTGTACCCCAAAATTTGCCCTCCCATTTCCTCAACATTTTCTCATCACAAGACCTTTGAAGATCAAGATCCAGTTAGGGTTTCCTCTGCTCAAGACTTCTCCTTGCACTGTGGACTCAAATTAGGGTTTGTGTTTGCCCAAGGATGTTTTGACCTAAAATGCCTAAGATGACTTTCATGTCTCATGTTTGACTCCCAAGATTACCCATACCAAGTTTCAAGTCCTAATTCCAAGTTTTGCCCAGTCAATTAGACATATGACCTAGAAATCAGCTGTATTGGGGAAAAAGTCAACTGTGGCCAATTGACAGTCAAACCTCATGAAATTTGACCCACATCAACATTATGAACTCATATGAACCATTTGATCAAGTTTGGATCATAATTCCACAAGAAATTTGATCAGATCACCAAAAGGGCAAAATGGTCATTTTTAGGGTTTTGACTGCACAAAGGCAATTTTTGACTGTTTGACCTAGCCAATGGCAAATCAATTTCACATATGGACTCAAGGACTCAATGAAATGGTCTTGACACATTCATCAAGCTCAAAAGATCCCAAGTACACAAGATTGACAGTTGAATTTCCCAGTCAATTGATCAATTTTGACTGTATACTGAAAAGTCAAACTTTGACTTTTTGGTCAAAATCAAGAGTCAAGATTCATTTTTCATCAAAACATGCCAAATCATGAAACTTGTTCACCAAGAAATCACAAAATGCAAATTAGGGTTAGAAAATGGAATTTTTCATAACTTAGAATTTTTCTAAGTTATGAAAAACCCTAATTTTTTCCCAACTTTGCCCCATCTTTTCACCAAGATCCATTTGGATTCAAACAAAAGTCAAAACATGAAAGTTGTAGCTTGTTGCATAATCTACAACTTTGATTCACAAAGTTTTCTCATTTGAAGCTTGTATCTCAAGTTACAATTTTTTGAATAAGGGCACTAAACCATTTTTAACTTAGTGGAATTTTAACCTATTTTGACAAGGTTTTCTACCCCACTTCAAGGCCATTTTTCATACCCTTCCACTTGGAATTTCAATTTTCATTTCAAATATGGATTGTAGTACACATTCCAAGGTTTCCAAAATGTCCAAGAACTTCTCAAACAACCTCATAACTTGAGAGATTCGAATTTCACAAGTTGGCAAAAATTCACTTTTGTTCTTAACCAAGACATGTTCATAATCTTGCAAATTTGAACTCAGCTTGCTTTATGCTTAATTACAGGTCCTTGAACCATTCCATACTCAATAATTTAATGCATATTCAATGTGTTAAAGTGTTGTTCTTTGAGTGCAAGCATTGTATGCAAGATTAATCCTAAACTAGATAAAGTGAACTTTCCATTTTTGAAAAGATAAGCTTTATGTCAATTTAGAAATCCAACAAGTACAAGCTAAATCCTTTTGGCACATGATTATGGACAAGTTGCTCTGATCAAGAGAAGATTATGCAGCACATTAGGAGGCCCCCTACTGACCTAAACCATCAACTTGCCTTTGTTGCTTAAGAGAGAAGAAAAGTGCATAACTTGAACCAACTCTCTTCTCAGCATAGAAACACAACACAAAAGCTATCAAACACATTCCAAAGAACATATCCAAGCTTTGGCACGAGCCCTTGACCTCCAAAGCACCCTCCATCTCAGAATCATCCTCAAACTGCAAAAACAGAGTTGCCTCTGCAGTTTGAGTGCCAACTCCCATTTCCCTCGAGCATTCTTACCAAAATCAATTTATACACATTCCCTAGCATATGTGCAAGCTAACCATGGCCTAAAACCTGACCTGTAATCTCTCTAACAGCTTCCACCATTTTCATTTTTTCCTTTTGCAGTTGAAGTTCCACAGCTCGATACAAGAAGTTTCAAGACAAAGTAAGCATTGAAAAAGCATCCCTGGACCTCAAGGAAGCTTTTCCAATCATTACCTTGCACTAGAAGTTCCTCATTCTCCAGATAGAAGTTCAACTGCACAGGTAAAACTTTGAACTCGTATCTCTCTTATCATGCATCTTTAGTCTTAAGTTTGTGAAGAAACAAGGTTCTACTCATAGCCCTGAACATGTACATATCTTTACATTTCATTTCTTTTGCCTGAGTAGAGAGAATTTGGAGTTTGAAAATGGCAGAAAAGCTAGGTTAGGATTTGGGGGAGGAGAAATTCTCCCTCATCTTAGAGAGTTAGGTCAAGTTCTATACATGGTTGGAATCGTCTCTTCATGCTGAGCATTTTTTATGTTATGAGTTTTTGTTAAAAAGCCAGGAATCGAGAGTTAGACATTGAAGAACAGGGGCGCGCGTTTTTTTCAAATGTTGTTGCTGGAGGTTGAAGACAGTGATCTTTGGGCTGGGCCTGTGCATTTTTTCTTATTCACACCACTTAATTGCTATTACACCCCCTGAGCCCATTTGCTTATTTATTTGACTTTTTTGACTTTTTCTTTTTTGATTGACTTTGTTTATTTTTTCTCATGATATAAAAAACATAAAAATATTTTTTCCATCCTTTTTTGAATTTATGGCATATTTATTTGATTTATTTCTTTTGTTTATACATAAATATATACATACTTTTATTTAGAATAAATACAAAAATAGTGTAAATACATTTTTCTATTTTTTACCTTCTGAAAATATTTCACATAAAAAATACCTTTTTTATTGATTTTATTAAAAAAATTAATTATTATTATTATTTGTATATAAGGCATATTTAGAACTTAATATATGTATATATATATATATATGTTTATTAATATATTTAGGTTAGAATATAAAAATATTTGAATTTTTTATTAATATTTGATACAAAAAATACTTTTTCATAATATACTTCATTATTTTTATTTTTTTTTGTACATAATAAATAAATGTTAGTTTTAAATTAAACAATAATACATTTTCCTTAATAAAATTAGGGTTTTTGCCCTAAATTCAAAATACTCCAAAAAAAATAATATATTTTTATTTTCTTTTCTCTTTTACATAAATAATATTTTTTTCATACATATACAAAACATTTCTTTTGCATCTTGCATTCTTATTTAATTTTTGAACATTGATTAAATTGCAAATATTCAAAAATGATGTAATAATTTAGATTTAAATTTTTGTCAATATCCCCATTTGAACATTTGTACCCCCCTTCCCATATTTGGTTTTGTAATAGCTTAGTAAATTTATTTTCGCACTTTATTGCTTTCTAATGATAACATGTTAGAATTAGGGTTTGTATGCGAAAAAAACGATAAAAAATAGTTGGACCTAATACAAGATGAATGAGCATGAAAATGGACACACAAATCACACTTGCACCCCTAGGGTACTCCACTTTGTTGCCTTCAAATAAATGGGCCATATTGTATGTTGAACTTCTTTGGGCAAAGCAAACAATTTGAATGATCATAGTCCCTCGATAAAACTTTTCAAAAATAAATGATCAAGTCCCTTAAAGAAAATTGCCCAAAGACATTTAACGCCGTTGCAATTATGGTCTAAACGATGACCCGCGCCTGTCCCTTTCACATCCTAACATAAGTTTGTCCACCAAATTCAATGGTGGGACAAACTTGTTAAAAGGGTTAAAACATAGCAATAATCTTTTGAGAAATTTAGGAGTAGATAACCTCTTAGTTACTTGAATCAAACTTGCAAAACAAAACACTTGCCTAATTTCAAAACCACACCTCACAACACTTTCAAAACAACTTTCAAAAACAAATGAAAACCTTTTCAAAAGACATACATCTTTGTATACATCCCCACATGGATCATTACAAAGGTTGCCACCACATTGGCCTCTTTTCAAAACATTTTCAAACCCACACACTCAAGCACCATTTAAAACAATTGAAAACAAAAGGCAAATGATCTAAGCAAGTAACTAAGAGCCCATGGATAACCATGGATAGAAAGGGTGCTAATACCTTCCCTTTCTATAATCTACTCCCCAAACCCAAGAAAACATCTCAAAAAGGTTTTTGCTGTGCTTTTTAACCTTTCCTTAGGATAAAATAAAAAGTCGGTGGCGACTCTTGCTCAACCGAAACATTTGCGAAAACAAACGCAAAACCTCAAGTCAGTTCTCCCACCGTATCACAGAACTGGCGACTCTGCTGGGGACTTCTTTAAAAGTGGAGTAACCTTAGGGCTTAGATCACCTTTGTTTTCAATTGATTGCTTTGTTTGCTTTACATTTTGTGGGCTTTGTATCGGAGATTCATAGATCCTAACCCGGATCTAGGAAATACCCTTTTTTAGGTAGCATAATCTGTGAGGGGCCTGTCCGGCGTAGACCGACATGGGTGAAGCAGTGGCTACGTTGGTGTGGCATCTTAGTCTGTACCTATATCCCTTGTGTTGCAACGGGGAGAATATAGGTCTTCTAAGGGGTCATTAAACACCAACCAACCTTAGAACCCTAAATTGACCAACTTGGCTATTAGGACAGTAGCAGTATGCTACACTCATTGAGGCTAAACTCTCGAGATGGTTCTGGCCGCGAGAAAAGATTGCGATGCTGGAGTTATAACCGATTGAGGGTAGCCAATGATTTGAGATCCTCTAGAACCCGGTTACTTTTGATAGGACAGGTTTTAACCAACAAAACCAAAAGAGGGTAATACCTGAAACTCATGCTGGCCTGAAACCTAAGGGTGTCTTGTGTGACTTGTGTGCCTTATTTGCCTATGTGAATACTTGTGGTGTGCTTCATCATAGCATCATGCCATCATACCATTGCATGCATCCTGTATAAAGGGCTAACCCATTTCAAAGACAAAAAAGGTTTCATCTTTGCTCTGTTTTGTAGGACATCATGATGCCCGTGCGTAGGAATACTGTCCGGCTCAACTTTGTTCAACCACCAGTGTTACTCAAGGATTTGGTTGGAAGGATTCCGAACACTTCTTCCTTCATCAACAGACATGGTTCTCTCCTTGGCTTGGTCACTGCAAAGTGGGACCAACAACTGATAAGTGTTCTGACCCAGTTTTATGACCCTCTGTACCATTGTTTCACCTTTCAAGACTTCCAGCTGGTTCCTACCCTGGAAGAATTTTCTTATTTGCTTGGGATCCCTGTCTTGGAACAAACTCCATTCACTGGTTTGGAAAAGACTCCTAGGCCTGAAGAGATTGCTGCAATTCTCCCCTTGACCAAAGAAGAGGTATTGTCCAACTGGGAAACTAGAAATGGGATCAAGGGCTTTTTGGTCAAATTTCTGGTTGGCAAGGCTAATGATTTCTGGAATGACTTGGACTTCAAGGCGTACGAGGATATTCTGGCTCTTTTGATCTATGGTCTGGTATTGTTTCCCAACCCCGACACCTTTATCAGTATCCATGTCTTAAGGATCTTCATGTCTCGGAATCCGGTACCCACTCTTTTGGGTGATATTCTACAACAACTCTATGCTCGTACTGCTCAAAAACGGGGAACTCCGTGGTGTTGTGCTCCTTTGCTAGTAAGGTGGTTTATTTCGCACCTTCCTAAGTTCGTGCTGAAGAATGAGGAAGGAAAAGGCTGGGCTAGGAGGTTAATGGCTCTCACTGATAATGACATCACCTGGACTCTCAGAGGGTTGGATGAGGTAGCTGTTATTGACCGTTGCGGAGAATACCCTAATGTTCCGTTGATTGGTATCCAAGGAGGAATCTCTTACAATCCATGCTTAGCTCTCCGTCAGTATGGAAGAGCCAGAGGAGATGGGCCTCATGAAATGCTGGTTCCTCACTTCCATTTTGAGTTTCAGGCAGACAATGACAAACTACGCCATGGATTCATTAGAGCTTGGGACAGAATCCACAAGGCCAACCCACATGAGTTGGGACCAAAGACTTCTCTGCCATTGAAGCCCTATTGCAAATGGGTCCGCATCCGTGCTCAAAGGTTAGGTATGCCCTACGAAGCTGTTAGACCTCTCATTCTTGAGTCTCCTGTTGAAGATGGGGTTCCACCAACTGTCCTCCCTCCTCAGATACCTACTGATTTTGACACGATGAAGAGATCTTGGGCACAGCTAAAGGAAGAACGGGATTTCTATCGGGAGAAGTTCAACGAGCAGGAACGGAAGATTCAGAGGCTGACTAAGCAATTGGAAGAAGAACGGGTCCTGAACAACTACATCAGCACTGAAAAGAGGAGGCCATGGGAGCATTGATGAGCTTTGGATGTTTCCTTTTATAGTTTTATTTCCTTTCCAGTATCTTTTTTCATTCCTGTAATGCCTAAGGGCAAATTGTTGAACAATGGAAAATTTTAATCTAATGAAGTGTGTTTCCCTTTTTTGTCTACAAAGTTGAATCTTGTTTGTCTTTGAAAACATAAAACATGCGCATTCCATTGCACCATATGCATAGCAGGTACCCTATTTCACAGGTTGCTTAATCTCCTTCGCTGTTTATTTTGCACAGTCATCATGAATCCAGACTCCTCCAGTGAGCAAGCAATCAAGGCCCTTCAGGCCCAAAATGCACAGTTTCAAGAAATGGTCCTAAGCCTAGCCCAAGGTCAGCAAGAGTTGAAGACTCTACTCCTGAAGAAGAAGAAGAAAAAGAGGACTGCGTTGTTCAACACTGGACGCATATTTGGGAACACCCTCCACAATGAAGCTGATCCAACTACTTCTTATGCTGAGAAGAACAGTCCCCAAGGGGGAGGAGCTCCTAGTCCCGCAGTCTCCGACAACGAGACGGACTATAACGACGAACAATACCCACCTGCTGCTGACAGATACAAGCAATTGGAGGACCGCTTAAGCGCCATGGAAATTCAGAATGTGCCGGGGCTGGATTTCGGAGATTTGGGGTTATCTTCTGGGGTAGTAATTCCACACAAGTTCAAGGCGCCTGCCTTCGCCAAGTATGATGGGGTCTCCTGCCCAAAGCTGCATCTGAGGTCGTACGTAAGGAAAATCCAACCTTACACGGCAGATAAGAACCTCTGGATTCACTTCTTCCAAGATAGCCTCTCGGGGTCACAGCTTGAATGGTTCTACCAATTGGATGGAACTAGCATCCGACACTGGGAAGATTTGGCAACCGCATTCTACAGACAATACCAATACAATTCTGATCTCGCTCCTACGCGTACCCAACTTCAGGGTATGTCTCTAGGAACGGGTGAAGGGTTCAAAGAGTACGCTCAAAAATGGAGAGATTTGACTGGCAGGGTGCAGCCTCCATTAACTGATCGAGAGCTGGTTGATATGTTCCTAGGGACATTGTCTGGTCCGTTTTTCAATCATTTGGTTGGTAACTCCTCCGCTGGGTTTACAGATTTGATATTGACGGGAGAGAGAATTGAAGCTGGCATCAGGTCAGGCAAGATACAAAAGGCTGCCTCCACAAGTGCTGAGAAGAGGCCGTTTAAGAAGGAAGCAAGTGCCGTCTATGGTGCTAGAAGACAAGTCAAGCCCGAAAGTCGCCAAGCCGTCAATGCTTTGGTCATCTCAAAACCTGTTGCTGCTCCTCAGCAGTACAATCAACAAAGAAGCGAAAGGCCCAAGAGGCAGTATACTCGACTGGGTATGACCTTATCTCAAATTTTACCCCAACTGTTATCCACCAACCTGGTGACCCTCAAAGAAGCTCCTAAGGTCGTCAACACTGCGTCTCCTAAGTATAACCCAAATGCCCGGTGTGCTTATCATTCTGATAGTCCCGGGCACACTATTGATGATTGCTGGGCCTTGAGAAACAAAGTGCAAGATCTGATCGACGCAAAGGAAATTCAGTTTGAAGCGCCGGAGAGACCAAATGTTGTAACTGCTCCTATGCCCCAGCATAGAGTAAATGCCATTGAGGAAGAATTGTATGCTGTTTCGGTAAATGAAGTTGTTACCCCTCTGAAGACCGTCAAGAAGAACCTACTGCGGGCCGGTTTATTTCCGGGTTGCAGTGAGGGTTGCCTGTTCTGTGTTGTTTCCCTATCTGGTTGTCCCTTGCTGAGGATAGGCGTCCAAAGCCTAATGGATAGCAAGGAGATTCTGTTTAAGAAGTCTGCTGTTCAATTGGTTCCGGTAAAAGAAGTTTCTGTGGTTACCATCTTCAATAATCCAATCAAGGCTCCCCCGAAGAAGCCTGTTCAAATCATGACTGTTGCACCTGTGGTTATTACTGTCCCGGGGCCTCTCCCCTACGTATCTGATAAAGCTGTCCCCTGGCATTATGGGGCAGACGTATATGTGAATGGAATCAAACAAGAATTCGACACTGGTGCTAGTATCTGCGATATCACTGGTCCAGCCAAGGTCACCCGCAGTGGCAGGCTCTTCTCGCCTGACATTGCACCGCCCGCTACTCGAAGACCCCTCCTTATAAAACCTACAAGTTTACCTGTTCCTGCTACTGATCAAGTTGTTTCCCCTGCCGCCGAGTCATCTAATGCTCGGGGAAAAGAGATTGAAGAGGAGCCTGCCCGGGTGGAGGCACCGATACCTATAAATGCTGAGGCCTCCCAACAAGAAGTGGAGGAGATCCTGAAAATAATAAAGAAGAGTGATTCCAATGTTGTCGAGCAGCTGGGGCATACGCCCTCCAAGATCTCCATGCTCTCCTTATTGCTATGCTCCGAGGCCCATGCTAAAGCCTTGATTTCATTTCTCAAGACGGCCCATGTGCCACAGGAGACATCTGTAGTCCAATTCACTGATTGCGTAGCAAATCTGACAGCAGACAATGGCTTGGGTTTTTCAGATGCTGACCTGACTGCGAAGGGAAGAGACCACAATGATGCCCTGCATGTCTCTATCGAATGCAGAGGCACTACTCTGGCGCATGTATTGGTGGATACTGGTTCTTCTTTGAATGTCCTACCGAAAAAGGCTTTAGACCGTTTGGATTATGAAGGCCTAGAACTGAAGCCCATCAATATCATCGTCAGGGCCTTTGACGGTTCAAAAAGGATGGTTCATGGAGAGGTTAACATCCCTATTCGTGTGGGCTCTCAGGTGTTTGACTCTACTTTTTATGTGATGGATATACGTCCATCGTACTCTTGTCTACTGGGTCGACCTTGGATCCATAAAGCTGGGGCAGTGACCTCCACCTTGCACCAGAAGCTGAAGTATCCCGTCAGGGGGAAGATCGTCACTGTGAAAGGAGAAGAGGAGTATATGGTGAGCCATTTGAATTCCTTCAGATACATTGAGATGGATGGGGAGTTTATTGAAACCCCCTTTCAGCATTTCGAGGAGGTGCATCCAATTTCAGCAGCAGCAGAAACAACAGTCGAAGAGAATGTTTCCTTGAAGATGGCTTCCCTAAGGGATGCCCGGGCTGTGGTTCAGAAAGGCAATTGTGCAAACTGGGGTCAGCTTCCTGACTTCGCTCAAAAGAATGACAAGTTTGGGCTGGGCTTTACTGCAGAGGCTCAGAGGGCTGTGCGCAAGGAAAAGATCAGAAAGGCTCCGGTGTTTATCTCCAGCTCAAGGGTGAACGCTATCGAGGAGGATGTGGAGGAAGCAGAGTTTGACAGTTGGATCTACCCGACTACCAGCGACGGACCAAGCAACTGGACGGCAAAGGATTTTACCCCTATCACATTTGTCACGCAGTAATTGATTTCTTTTGATTTCCAAATTTGTAACAAACAATATGTTAAAACTTTGTTGGCTCGGTGTCCTACCCGGGGCATCGTAGCTCCATTTGTGAGGGCTTTTCTGTATGACATTTTCATATATCATCAATCAAAACATTGGACGTTTGTTGCATTTCAAATCTTGTGCTCTTTTCCTTTCTGTGTTATATATATTGCAAAACAGCTATATTTACACACACTCACTTATACAGGTTTCAATCCACTCTGGATCTCGCTGGTAACAGCTCTGCTACCGCCAGTTATGACTTCGAAAATCCGATCAACTTGGCCGAAGACGAAGGTGAAGATGATTGCGAAGTGCCTGGTGAACTCGCAAGACTGCTGCTCCAGGAAGAGAGAGCTATTCAGCCACATGAAGAGCCGGTGGAGACAATTAACTTGGGTACTGAGACAGATAGGAAAGAGGTCAAGATTGGTGCCAATCTAGAGCTCAGCGTGAAGCAACGATTGATCCAGATGCTACAAGACTACATGGAGATTTTTGCTTGGTCCTATGAAGATATGCCTGGTTTGGATGCCGACATTGTAGTTCACCACCTACCAACCAAGGAAGATTGCCCTCCGGTAAAGCAAAAAGCCCGACGGATGCGTCTAGAGATGTCTGAAAAGATCAAGGCCGAGGTTATGAAACAGTTTGATGCCGGGTTCCTTGCAGTGACTTCTTACCCTCAGTGGGTTGCCAATGTGGTGCCAGTACCAAAGAAGGACGGTAAAGTCAGAATGTGTGTTGATTACAGGGATCTGAACAGGGCCAGCCCCAAGGATGACTTCCCCCTACCTCACATTGATGTCCTTGTTGACAATACAGCTCAACACAAGGTGTTCTCCTTCATGGATGGTTTTTCAAGGTATAATCAGATCAAGATGGCTCCAGAAGATATGGAGAAGACTACCTTTGTGACTCAGTGGGGCACCTTCTGTTATAAGGTCATGCCATTCGGATTGAAAAATGCTGGGGCAACCTATCAACGTGCCATGGTTGTTTTATTTCATGATATGATCCATCATGAGATTGAGGTATACGTTGATGACATGATTGCAAGGTCTCAAACTGAGGAGGAGCACCTTGACCATCTGAGGAAGTTATTTGACCGACTCAAGTTGTACAAGCTGAGATTGAATCCCAACAAATGCACCTTTGGGGTAAGATCCGGAAAATTGCTAGGTTTCATTGTGAGTGATAAGGGTATTCAGGTGGACCCTGCCAAGGTAAAAGCCATACAAGAGATGCCGACTCCAAAAACAGAGAAAGAAGTCAGAGGCTTCCTGGGACGACTGAATTACATTGCCCGATTCATCTCACATCTGACTGCTACTTGTGAGCCAATCTTCAAATTACTGAAGAAAGATCAAGTAGTACGCTGGAATGATGAATGTCAGGCCGCCTTTGAAAGGATAAAGGAATATCTCCAAGAGCCACCCATTCTTATGCCACCGGTGGAAGGAAGACCTCTGATACTATACTTGACAGTACTTGACAATTCAATGGGGTGTGTGCTGGGGCAGCATGACGAGTCTGGCCGAAAAGAGCACGCTATTTATTACTTGAGCAAAAAGTTTACCGACTGTGAGTCTCGTTACTCACTGCTTGAGAAAACTTGCTGCGCTCTTGTATGGGCTGCTCGCCGGCTGAGACAGTATATGCTGACTCACACTACTTTATTGATTTCAAAAATGGATCCCATCAAGTACATATTTGAAAAGCCCGCTCTGTCTGGAAGAATAGCGAGATGGAAAATGATCTTAACAGAATATGACATCCAGTATACAACTCAGAAAGCAATTAAGGGAAGTGTACTGGCGGATCATTTGGCACACCAACCTGTGGACGATTACCAATCATTGAACTTCGATTTTCCGGACGAAGACATCATGGTGGTAACTGACTGTGAAGTACCTGGACCGGATGAAGGACCTGAGGAAGGATCCCGATGGTCTATGCATTTTGATGGAGCCTCCAATGCTTTGGGCAACGGCGTCGGCGCTGTAATCATATCTCCCAAAGGAACTCATACTCCCCTCACCGCCCGATTATGTTTCAGCTGCACCAACAATATGGCAGAATATGAGGCATGTATCATGGGTTTACAAGCTGCAATCGACTTAAGGATCAAATTTCTAAGTGTCTTCGGAGATTCCGCTCTCGTGATCAATCAGATCAAAGGCGAGTGGGATACGAAACACCCGAATCTTATTCCTTACAAGGAGTATGTGTCGACCTTGCTCCCCCACTTTGAAGAGATAACTTTTGAGCACTTCCCTAGAGAGGAGAATCAGCTAGCGGGCGCACTAGCCACGATGTCTTCAATGTTCAAAGTTAAATGGGACAATGAGGCTCCCCGAATCATTATCTGGAAGTTGGATGAACCGGCATACTGCTGCGAGCTCGAGGCTGAGAAGGTTATTGAAAAACCCTGGTATCATGAGGTGAAGAGGTACTTGGAAGCTCAGGAATACCCTGAAGGTGCATCTGTCAATGATAAGAAGTTCATGAGAAGGTTTGCCGCAAAATTCTTCCTCAGCAACGGCATTCTCTACAAACGGAATCATGATTCGACTCTGCTACGTTGCGTGGATAAGGCTGAGGCAGAGAAAATTATGGTAGAACTGCATGAAGGTACATTTGGAACACACTCCAGTGGACACACCATGGCTAAGAAAATCCTTCGGGCAGGATATTTCTGGTCCACGATGGAAGCCGATTGTTACCAACACTCCCGAACTTGTCATAAATGCCAGATCTATGCTGACAAGGTGCATATCCCTCCGGTTCCTTTGAATTTCCTGACGGCACCTTGGCCTTTTGCAATGTGGGGCATCGATATGATCGGTGAGATCCGACCAACGGCATCCAATGGGCATCGCTTCATCTTGGTGGCGATCGATTACTTCACGAAGTGGGTTGAGGCAGCTTCCTACGCCACAGTAATCAAGAGCGTCGTGGCATGTTTCATCCGGCATAATCTGATCTGTCGGTACGGTGTCCCGGAAAGAATCATTACGGACAATGGTACCAATCTCAATAACAAAATGATCACTGAACTCTGTGAACAATTCAAGATACAGCACCACAATTCTTCTCCCTACCGGCCGAAGATGAATGGGGCTGTAGAGGCAGCCAATAAAAATATCAAGAAAATTGTGCAGAAGATGACAGTGACCTATAAAGATTGGCGCGAGATGTTACCGTTCGCTCTTCATGGGTACCGCGCCTCAGCAAGAACGTCAACCGGGGCAACTCCCTTCTCCTTAGTCTATGGCATGGAGGCAGTCTTGCCAATTGAAATTCAGATACCCTCTCTCCGGATAATGAAGGATGCAGACTTGAATGAAGATGACTGGATCCAGACTCGACTTGATCAATTAAATTTGATTGACGAAAAGAGGCTCACTGCTATCTGTCATGGTCAAACGTATCAAAAACGGATGATCAGGGCATTTAACAAGAAAGTCAGACCACAAGAGTATCAAGTTGGGGACCTGGTAATCAAACGCATCATCCTTCCTCAAAGTGATCCCCGGGGCAAATGGACCCCTACATACGAAGGGCCATTTGTGGTTAAACGTGTGTTCTCAGGAGGAGCCATGATCCTGACCACCATGGATGGTGACGACCTTCCTCACCCCGCCAATGCAGACATAGTGAAAAAATACTACGCATGAATAAAAGACCCGCTAGGTTGACATACCTAGGCAAAAATAAGGGCTTCCCGGCGAACCAAAAGGGTTCGGGCAAGAATAAGGGATGAAATGAATAAAAATCTGTACACCCGGCAAGTCGAAAACCTGAAAAGGCGGCTTGGGCAAAAATGGGTATCCCGGTGGACTGAAAACCCGAAAGGGCGGTCCAGGAAAAAGTTAGGGATAAAAGCGTAACACTATGTCTCATTGGATCACTTCGCATCCGGAATTCGGCATCAACTATCTGGTTCCAGGTTTCGGCATTGACCAATCAGCTTCATCTTCGACCAGGCAGCAAAGCGATGAGACGCTCGAAGACATAAAGGCGATAGCAGAGTTGGAACCCAGTAGGATTGTTCACATAGCTGTTTTGTTTTTCAAATTGTAAACTCTACGTTATTTGGCGGCGTCCTCTTACTAGGATGTCAGCCTCTTGTACAAAAACGCCTATTCACAGGCAAAGTTTAAATCAATACAAATTCACTTGCCCATACAAATTACCATTGTTTCCCTTTTTCTGTTTTGTCTTGCGAAGAACGTCCAATGTTCGTGTTTGATATATGCATTTGACATTAAATTGCTGATTCATAAATATTTACATATGAAACAAGAGATTGATTACAGGTGACATCAGAGACAGGGGCAATGTGGAGTTGTCTGATGAAGTCTGGTTGTTTTGTCCGCCAAGGTACCAAGGTAGGATCAACTAAAGAAGGTAGCCAGATCATCTCAATTCCCCCGCAGAGTAAAACAAGATTCAGCAATACTTTCCTCAAGCAGAGTTGACTCCCCGTCAATCCTGAAAAGGCACAACATTCCCCGGTAGGCCTTAAAGCTCATCTCCAGTAGGTCCTGGAAGCTTATCCCCTGCAAACTAAAAACCACGGAAGATCGCCCTCGGCAAGTTCCTTCAATCCCCAGCGGAGTTTATCATCATTATCCTCAGCAGAATCCATCATTAAAGTCCTCAACAGGCCTCTCAGCAAAACCTCGGCCAAGTATCTCTTCCACGGAGCAACTCCCCGGCCGTTCGTCAAGGATTTATTTTCCTAAGGCGAAATTACATTCATAAACATTTTACATTTTCGCACATCTTGCTTACATATATGATAAAGTGCATACAACACCGTCTCATGTTGAACATCATGACATCGTGCATATCATACATCATGTCATTGCATACAACTTATGTTTTTGCCTTTTCAGGAAAAAGACAATCCCAAAAAACAACTACCTTCAACTGTCACAATTCCAGATTCGATACCTGTATCTAGCCAGGGCACATCTGAGAGTGATCAGTTTCCAGACTCGATTCCTGTATCTAGCCAGGGCACGTCTGAAGAGTTCGAAGATTCGATTCCTGTATCCAGCCAGGGCATATCTAGCAACTATCGCAACGCCAGATTCGATTCCTGTATCCAGCCAGGGCACATCTATCAACTACAACATCTCCAGATTCGATTCCTGTATCCAGCCAGGGCATATCTGTTGACCACGTTTCCAGACTCGATTCCTGTATCTAGCCAGGGCACGTCTGAAGAGTTCGAAGATTCGATTCCTGTATCCAGCCAGGGCATATCTGTTGACCACATTTCCAGACTCGATTCCTGTATCTAGCCAGGGCACGTCTGAAGAGTTCGAAGATTCGATTCCTGTATCCAGCCAGGGCACATCTATTAACGACTATTTCCAGATTCGACTCCTGTATCCAGCCAGGGCACATTTGTGACCAACCAATTGTAGATTCGATACCTGTATCTAGCCAGGGCATATCTGCATAAGGAGACTGAAGATCAAACACCTGTAACAAGCCAGGAAAACATCCGTCTTTCTCAAATACACAAGTTCTCGCTAAGGAATCTCTTATGCGATCGACACTTCCAAATGGCATCTATAAGCCCATTCCCGACAAGGTTCTGTCACGTCTCCATATGGCATCTATAAGCCCATCTCCTTATCCACCACCTCTCCAAATGGCATCTGCAAGCCCATTCCTGACATCACATTGCTGAGACTCCAGCATGCGAGTGCAAATTTCCGGGCACTCTAGTGTCCAATCTCCATTTACCCTCGAGTCACGAAAGGCAAATTTGCCAATCTAACTCTTCAGGTCCAAGAAGATTGAACAGGGGCAACTGTTGTACCCCAAAATTTGCCCTCCCATTTCCTCAACATTTTCTCATCACAAGACCTTTGAAGATCAAGATCCAGTTAGGGTTTCCTCTGCTCAAGACTTCTCCTTGCACTGTGGACTCAAATTAGGGTTTGTGTTTGCCCAAGGATGTTTTGACCTAAAATGCCTAAGATGACTTTCATGTCTCATGTTTGACTCCCAAGATTACCCATACCAAGTTTCAAGTCCTAATTCCAAGTTTTGCCCAGTCAATTAGACATATGACCTAGAAATCAGCTGTATTGGGGAAAAAGTCAACTGTGGCCAATTGACAGTCAAACCTCATGAAATTTGACCCACATCAACATTATGAACTCATATGAACCATTTGATCAAGTTTGGATCATAATTCCACAAGAAATTTGATCAGATCACCAAAAGGGCAAAATGGTCATTTTTAGGGTTTTGACTGCACAAAGGCAATTTTTGACTGTTTGACCTAGCCAATGGCAAATCAATTTCACATATGGACTCAAGGACTCAATGAAATGGTCTTGACACATTCATCAAGCTCAAAAGATCCCAAGTACACAAGATTGACAGTTGAATTTCCCAGTCAATTGATCAATTTTGACTGTATACTGAAAAGTCAAACTTTGACTTTTTGGTCAAAATCAAGAGTCAAGATTCATTTTTCATCAAAACATGCCAAATCATGAAACTTGTTCACCAAGAAATCACAAAATGCAAATTAGGGTTAGAAAATGGAATTTTTCATAACTTAGAATTTTTCTAAGTTATGAAAAACCCTAATTTTTTCCCAACTTTGCCCCATCTTTTCACCAAGATCCATTTGGATTCAAACAAAAGTCAAAACATGAAAGTTGTAGCTTGTTGCATAATCTACAACTTTGATTCACAAAGTTTTCTCATTTGAAGCTTGTATCTCAAGTTACAATTTTTTGAATAAGGGCACTAAACCATTTTTAACTTAGTGGAATTTTAACCTATTTTGACAAGGTTTTCTACCCCACTTCAAGGCCATTTTTCATACCCTTCCACTTGGAATTTCAATTTGCATTTCAAAGATGGATTGTAGTACACATTCCAAGCTTTCCAAAATGTCCAAGAACTTCTCAAACAACCTCATAACTTGAGAGATTCTAATTTCACAAGTTGGCAAAAATTCACTTTTGTTCTTAACCAAGACATGTTCATAATCTTGCAAATTTGAACTCAGCTTGCTTTATGCTTAATTACAGGTCCTTGAACCATTCCATACTCAATAATTTAATGCATATTCAATGTGTTAAAGTGTTGTTCTTTGAGTGCAAGCATTGTATGCAAGATTAATCCTAAACTAGATAAAGTGAACTTTCCATTTTTGAAAAGATAAGCTTTATGTCAATTTAGAAATCCAACAAGTACAAGCTAAATCCTTTTGGCACATGATTATGGACAAGTTGCTCTGATCAAGAGAAGATTATGTAGCACATTAGGAGGCCCCCTACTGACCTAAACCATCAACTTGCCTTTGTTGCTTAAGAGAGAAGAAAAGTGCATAACTTGAACCAACTCTCTTCTCAGCATAGAAACACAACACAAAAGCTATCAAACACATTCCAAAGAACATATCCAAGCTTTGGCACGAGCCCTTGACCTCCAAAGCACCCTCCATCTCAGAATCATCCTCAAACTGCAAAAACAGAGTTGCCTCTGCAGTTTGAGTGCCAACTCCCATTTCCCTCGAGCATTCTTACCAAAATCAATTCATACACATTCCCTAGCATATGTGCAAGCTAACCATGGCCTAAAACCTGACCTGTAATCTCTCTAACAGCTTCCACCATTTTCATTTTTTCCTTTTGCAGTTGAAGTTCCACAGCTCGATACAAGAAGTTTCAAGACAAAGTAAGCATTGAAAAAGCATCCCTGGACCTCAAGGAAGCTTTTCCAATCATTACCTTGCACTAGAAGTTCCTCATTCTCCAGATAGAAGTTCAACTGCACAGGTAAAACTTTGAACTCGTATCTCTCTTATCATGCATCTTTAGTCTTAAGTTTGTGAAGAAACAAGGTTCTACTCATAGCCCTGAACATGTACATATCTTTACATTTCATTTCTTTTGCCTGAGTAGAGAGAATTTGGAGTTTGAAAATGGCAGAAAAGCTAGGTTAGGATTTGGGGGAGGAGAAATTCTCCCTCATCTTAGAGAGTTAGGTCAAGTTCTATACATGGTTGGAATCGTCTCTTCATGCTGAACATTTTTTATGTTATGAGTTTTTGTTAAAAAGTCAGGAATCGAGAGTTAGACATTGAAGAACAGGGGCGCGCGTTTTTTTCAAATGTTGTTGCTGGAGGTTGAAGACAGTGATCTTTGGGCTGGGCCTGTGCATTTTTTCTTATTCACACCACTTAATTGCTATTACACCCCCTGAGCCCATTTGCTTATTTATTTGACTTTTTTGACTTTTTCTTTTTTGATTGACTTTGTTTATTTTTTCTCATGATATAAAAAACATAAAAATATTTTTTCCATCCTTTTTTGAATTTATGGCATATTTATTTGATTTATTTCTTTTGTTTATACATAAATATATACATACTTTTATTTAGAATAAATACAAAAATAGTGTAAATACATTTTTCTATTTTTTACCTTCTGAAAATATTTCACATAAAAAATACCTTTTTTATTGATTTTATTAAAAAAATTAATTATTATTATTATTTGTATATAAGGCATATTTAGAACTTAATATATGTATATATATATATATATATGTTTATTAATATATTTAGGTTAGAATATAAAAATATTTGAATTTTTTATTAATATTTGATACAAAAAATACTTTTTCATAATATACTTCATTATTTTTATTTTTTTTGTACATAATAAATAAATGTTAGTTTTAAATTAAACAATAATACATTTTCCTTAATAAAATTAGGGTTTTTGCCCTAAATTCAAAATACTCCAAAAAAAATAATATATTTTTATTTTCTTTTCTCTTTTACATAAATAATATTTTTTTCATACATATACAAAACATTTCTTTTGCATCTTGCATTCTTATTTAATTTTTGAACATTGATTAAATTGCAAATATTCAAAAATGATGTAATAATTTAGATTTAAATTTTTGTCAATATCCCCATTTGAACATTTGTACCCCCCTTCCCATATTTGGTTTTGTAATAGCTTAGTAAATTTATTTTCGCACTTTATTGCTTTCTAATGATAACATGTTAGAATTAGGGTTTGTATGCGAAAAAAACGATAAAAAATAGTTGGACCTAATACAAGATGAATGAGCATGAAAATGGACACACAAATCACACTTGCACCCCTAGGGTACTCCACTTTGTTGCCTTCAAATAAATGGGCCATATTGTATGTTGAACTTCTTTGGGCAAAGCAAACAATTTGAATGATCATAGTCCCTCGATAAAACTTTTCAAAAATAAATGATCAAGTCCTTTAAAGAAAATTGCCCAAAGACATTTAACGCCGTTGCAATTATGGTCTAAACGATGACCCGCGTCTGTCCCTTTCACATCCTAACATAAGTTTGTCCACCAAATTCAATGGTGGGACAAACTTGTTAAAAGGGTTAAAACATAGCAATAATCTTTTGAGAAATTTAGGAGTAGATAACCTCTTAGTTACTTGAATCAAACTTTCAAAACAAAACACTTGCCTAATTTCAAAACCACACCTCACAACACTTTCAAAACAACTTTCAAAAACAAATGAAAACCTTTTCAAAAGACATACATCTTTGTATACATCCCCACATGGATCATTACAAAGGTTGCCACCACATTGGCCTCTTTTCAAAACATTTTCAAACCCACACACTCAAGCACCATTTAAAACAATTGAAAACAAAAGGCAAATGATCTAAGCAAGTAACTAAGAGCCCATAGATAACCATGGATAGAAAGGGTGCTAATACCTTCCCTTTCTATAATCTACTCCCCGAACCCAAGAAAACATCTCAAAAAGGTTTTTGCTGTGCTTTTTAACCTTTCCTTAGGATAAAATAAAAAGTCGGTGGCGACTCTTGCTCAACCGAAACATTTGCGAAAACAAACACAAAACCTCAAGTCAGTTCTCCCACCGTATCACAGAACTGGCGACTCTGCTGGGGACTTCTTTAAAAGTGGAGTAACCTTAGGGCTTAGATCACCTTTGTTTTCAATTGATTGCTTTGTTTGCTTTACATTTTGTGGGCTTTGTATCGGAGATTCATAGATCCTAACCCGGATCTAGGAAATAGCCTTTTTTAGGTAGCATAATCTGTGAGGGACCTGTCCGGCGTAGACCGACATGGGTGAAGCAGTGGCTACGTTGGTGTGGCATCTTAGTCTGTACCTATATCCCTTGTGTTGCAACGGGGAGAATATAGGTCTTCTAAGGGGTCATTAAACACCAACCAACCTTAGAACCCTAAATTGACCAACTTGGCTATTAGGACAGTAGCAGTATGCTACACTCATTGAGGCTAAACTCTCGAGATGGTTCTGGCCGCGAGAAAAGATTGCGATGCTGGAGTTATAACCGATTGAGGGTAGCCAATGATTTGAGATCCTCTAGAACCCGGTTACTTTTGATAGGACAGGTTTTAACCAACAAAACCAAAAGAGGGTAATACCTGAAACTCATGCTGGCCTGAAACCTAAGGGTGTCTTGTGTGACTTGTGTGCCTTATTTTCCTATGTGAATACTTGTGGTGTGCTTCATCATAGCATCATGCCATCATACCATTGCATGCATCCTGTATAAAGGGCTAACCCATTTCAAAGACAAAAAAGGTTTCATCTTTGCTCTGTTTTGTAGGACATCATGATGCCCGTGCGTAGGAATACTGTCCGGCTCAACTTTGTTCAACCACCAGTGTTACTCAAGGATTTGGTTGGAAGGATTCCGAACACTTCTTCCTTCATCAACAGACATGGTTCTCTCCTTGGCTTGGTCACTGCAAAGTGGGACCAACAACTGATAAGTGTTCTGACCCAGTTTTATGACCCTCTGTACCATTGTTTCACCTTTCAAGACTTCCAGCTGGTTCCTACCCTGGAAGAATTTTCTTATTTGCTTGGGATCCCTGTCTTGGAACAAACTCCATTCACTGGTTTGGAAAAGACTCCTAGGCCTGAAGAGATTGCTGCAATTCTCCCCTTGACCAAAGAAGAGGTATTGTCCAACTGGGAAACTAGAAATGGGATCAAGGGCTTTTTGGTCAAATTTCTGGTTGGCAAGGCTAATGATTTCTGGAATGACTTGGACTTCAAGGCGTACGAGGATATTCTGGCTCTTTTGATCTATGGTCTAGTATTGTTTCCCAACCCCGACACCTTTATCAGTATCCATGTCTTAAGTATCTTCATGTCTCGGAATCCGGTACCCACTCTTTTGGGTGATATTCTACAACAACTTTATGCTCGTACTGCTCAAAAACGGGGAACTCCGTGGTGTTGTGCTCCTTTGCTAGTAAGGTGGTTTATTTCGCACCTTCCTAAGTTCGTGCTGAAGAATGAGGAAGGAAAAGGCTGGGCTAGGAGGTTAATGGCTCTCACTGATAATGACATCACCTGGACTCTCAGAGGGTTGGATGAGGTAGCTGTTATTGACCGTTGCGGAGAATACCCTAATGTTCCGTTGATTGGTATCCAAGGAGGAATCTCTTACAATCCATGCTTAGCTCTCCGTCAGTATGGAAGAGCCAGAGGAGATGGGCCTCATGAAATGCTGGTTCCTCACTTCCATTTTGAGTTTCAGGCAGACAATGACAAACTACGCCATGGATTCATTAGAGCTTGGGACAGAATCCACAAGGCCAACCCACATGAGTTGGGACCAAAGACTTCTCTGCCATTGAAGCCCTATTGCAAATGGGTCCGCATCCGTGCTCAAAGGTTAGGTATGCCCTACGAAGCTGTTAGACCTCTCATTCTTGAGTCTCCTGTTGAAGATGGGGTTCCACCAACTGTCCTCCCTCCTCAGATACCTACTGATTTTGACACGATGAAGAGATCTTGGGCACAGCTAAAGGAAGAATGGGATTTCTATCGGGAGAAGTTCAACGAGCAGGAACGGAAGATTCAGAGGCTGACTAAGCAATTGGAAGAAGAACGGGTCCTGAACAACTACATCAGCACTGAAAAGAGGAGGCCATGGGAGCATTGATGAGCTTTGGATGTTTCCTTTTATAGTTTTATTTCCTTTCCAGTATCTTTTTTCATTCCTGTAATGCCTAAGGGCAAATTGTTGAACAATGGAAAATTTTAATCTAATGAAGTGTGTTTCCCTTTTTTGTCTACAAAGTTGAATCTTGTTTGTCTTTGAAAACATAAAACATGCGCATTCCATTGCACCATATGCATAGCAGGTACCCTATTTCACAGGTTGCTTAATCTCCTTCGCTGTTTATTTTGCACAGTCATCATGAATCCAGACTCCTCCAGTGAGCAAGCAATCAAGGCCCTTCAGGCCCAAAATGCACAGTTTCAAGAAATGGTCCTAAGCCTAGCCCAAGGTCAACAAGAGTTGAAGACTCTACTCCTGAAGAAGAAGAAGAAAAAGAGGACTGCGTTGTTCAACACTGGACGCATATTTGGGAACACCCTCCACAATGAAGCTAATCCAACTACTTCTTATGCTGAGAAGAACAGTCCCCAAGGGGGAGGAGCTCCTAGTCCCGCAGTCTCCGACAACGAGACGGACTATAACGACGAACAATACCCACCTGCTGCTGACAGATACAAGCAATTGGAGGACCGCTTAAGCGCCATGGAAATTCAGAATGTGCCGGGGCTGGATTTCGGAGATTTGGGGTTATCTTCTGGGGTAGTAATTCCACACAAGTTCAAGGCGCCTGCCTTCGCCAAGTATGATGGGGTCTCCTGCCCAAAGCTGCATCTGAGGTCGTACGTAAGGAAAATCCAACCTTACATGGCAGATAAGAACCTCTGGATTCACTTCTTCCAAGATAGCCTCTCGGGGTCACAGCTTGAATGGTTCTACCAATTGGATGGAACTAGCATCCGACACTGGGAAGATTTGGCAACCGCATTCTACAGACAATACCAATACAATTCTGATCTCGCTCCTACGCGTACCCAACTTCAGGGTATGTCTCTAGGAACGGGTGAAGGGTTCAAAGAGTACGCTCAAAAATGGAGAGATTTGGCTGGCAGGGTGCAGCCTCCATTAACTGATCGAGAGCTGGTTGATATGTTCCTAGGGACATTGTCTGGTCCGTTTTTTAATCATTTGGTTGGTAACTTCTCCGTTGGGTTTACAGATTTGATATTGACGGGAGAGAGAATTGAAGCTGGCATCAGGTCAGGCAAGATACAAAAGGCTGCCTCCACAAGTGCTGAGAAGAGGCCGTTTAAGAAGGAAGCAAGTGCCGTCTATGGTGCTAGAAGACAAGTCAAGCCCGAAAGTCGCCAAGCCGTCAATGCTTTGGTCATCTCAAAACCTGTTGCTGCTCCTCAGCAGTACAATCAACAAAGAAGCGAAAGGCCCAAGAGGCAGTATACTCGACTGAGTATGACCTTATCTCAAATTTTACCCCAACTGTTATCCACCAACCTGGTGACCCTCAAAGAAGCTCCTAAGGTCGTCAACACTGCGTCTCCTAAGTATAACCCAAATGCCCGGTGTGCTTATCATTCTGATAGTCCCGGGCACACTACTGATGATTGCTGGGCCTTGAGAAACAAAGTGCAAGATCTGATCGACGCAAAGGAAATTCAGTTTGAAGCGCCGGAGAGACCAAATGTTGTAACTGCTCCTATGCCCCAGCATAGAGTAAATGCCATTGAGGAAGAATTGTATGTTGTTTCGGTAAATGAAGTTGTTACCCCTCTGAAGACCGTCAAGAAGAACCTACTGCGGGCCGGTTTATTTCCGGGTTGCAGTGAGGGTTGCCTGTTCTGTGTTGTTTCCCTATCTGGTTGTCCCTTGCTGAGGATAGGCGTCCAAAGCCTAATGGATAGCAAGGAGATTCTGTTTAAGAAGTCTGCTGTTCAATTGGTTCCGGTAAAAGAAGTTTCTGTGGTTACCATCTTCAATAATCCAATCAAGGCTCCCCCGAAGAAGCCTGTTCAAATCATGACTGTTGCACCTGTGGTTATTACTGTCCCGGGGCCTCTCCCCTACGTATCTGATAAAGCTGTCCCCTGGCATTATGGGGCATACGTATATGTGAATGGAATCAAACAAGAATTCGACACTAGTGCTAGTATCTGCGATATCACTGGTCCAGCCAAGGTCACCCGCAGTGGCAGGCTCTTCTCGCCTGACATTGCACCGCCCGCTACTCGAAGACCCCTCCTTATAAAACCTACAAGTTTACCTGTTCCTGCTACTGATCAAGTTGTTTCCCCTGCCGCCGAGTCATCTAATGCTCGGGGCAAAGAGATTGAAGAGGAGCCTGCCCGGATGGAGGCACCGATACCTATAAATGCTGAGGCTTCTCAAAGATCCATCTTAGAGATCAGCAAAGTGGTATGAGTTAACATATACTGCCTTAGCCGGCGAGCAGCCCATACCAAAGCGCAACAAGTTTTCTCGAGCAGTGAGTATCGAGTCTCACAGTCGGTAAACTTTTTGCTAAGGTAATAAATGGCATGCTCTTTTCGGACAGACTCGTCATGTTGGCCTAGTACGCACCCCATTGAATTCTCTAGGACAGTCAGATACATGATTAGCGACCTTCCTTCAACGGGTGGCATCAAGATAGGAGGTTATAGCAAATACTCCTTGATTTTATCGAAAGAAACTTAACAGTCATCATTCCATTTAACCACCTGATCTTTCTTCAACAGCTTGAAGATTGGTTCACAGGTAGATGTTAGGTGAGAAATGAACCTTGCAATGTAGTTTAGGCGTCCCAAGAAACCAATGACCTCCTTCTCAGTGCGAGGGGCAGGCATTTATTGTATAGCTTTGACTTTGGAAGGATCAACTTCGATGCCTTTGTTGCTGACAATGAAACCCAAGAGTTTACCAGACTCTGAAAGTGCACTTGTTAGGGTTCAGTCTGAGCTTGTACTCCTTCAACCTGACAAACAGCTTTTGTAGATGGTCGAGGTGTTCTTCTTCAGTTTATGAACGGGCTATCATGTCGTCTACGTAAACCTCTATCTCATGATGTATCATGTCATGAAACAAAGCTACCATGGCGCGCTGATAGGTTGCCTCGACATTCTTCAGTCCGAATGGCATCACTTTGTAACAGAACGTACCCCACTGTGTAACAAAAGTAGTTTTATCCATGTCCTCAGGGGCCATTTTGATATGGTTATAGCCTGAGAATCCGTCCATGAAAGAAAATAGCTTGTGCTGAGCTGTGTTGTCAACCAAGATGTCAATGTGCGATAGTGGAAAGTCATCTTTAGGGCTAGCCCTGTTTAAGTCTCTGTAATCCACACACATTTTGACTTTGCCATCCTTCTTAGGCACATGCACATTGTTAGAAACCCATTATGGATAGGAAGTAACAGCAAGAAATCCAGCATTAAACTGCTTCATAACTTCTGCTTTGATCTTTTCGGACATGTCGGGCCTCATGCGGCGAACTTTCTGTTTGACTGGTGGACAATCTTCTCTTGTGGGTAGACGGTGTACCACAATGTCTGTATCAAGTCCTGGCATGTCTTCGTAAGACCAGGCGAAGATCTCAACATATTCATTCAACAGCTGAACTAAGCGCTCCTTGACACTTGGCTCTAGGTTGGCACCCACTCTAACTTCTTTTCTGTTTTCCTTAGTTCCCAAGTTGATTGTCTCCAACAACTCCTCGTGAGGTAGAATAGCCCTTTCTTCCTGTTGTAGCAGTCTAGCCAATTCTCCCGGCACTTCACAGTCTTCCTCACCTTCGTATTTGGCATGGTAGACCATATCTTCAGAGTCACTGAAGGTCATAGAAGAATTGTTACCCATGGAATCCGGAATGGATGGGTACCTGCATTTGTAAGTGTGGGTGTGTGTAAGGGATAGCCACCTTTAAACAAATAAAAATGTAAAAAGAAGGAAAATGAACACAAAAGTTTATATGTGAAAACGTCCATGATTCATTAAAATGGCATATGAAGATGAAAAATCAAACCCTTACAAATGGACCTATGTACCTCGAATAAGGCACAAGGCTAAAAGTGTACGAATTGTTCAAGAATTATTACAAACTGTTGTACCCCAAAATTTGCCCTCTCATGTTTCCCAAAGTCTTCCCCCTGCATGGTTCATCACAAACTCTTGCCTAAGGAAAAGGAAAATTTGAGTGGTGCTTTAAGTATATTTCGATTGGCATTCTGAAAGACCCTTCAATTGGTGTTCTGAAGGAGCCTTTCGATTGGCATTCTGTCAAGCTCTTCGATTGGCATTATGTCAAGGCTTTCGATTGGCATTCTGAAGGACCCTTTGATTGGTATTCTGAAGGAGCCTTTCGATTGGCATTATGGACAAGTACTTCGATTGGCATTATAATAGTGTCATTCGATTGGAATTCCAAAAAGGTCCATTCGAAGAAGCATTCAAAGGGTCCATTCGAAGAAGCTTTCGAAAAGCATTCGAAGGAGGCCATCAGCCCATTCGAAAGGGAGCATTCGAAGGAGGCCATCAGCCCATTCGAAAGGGAGCATTCGAAGGCCAGTTAGATGTCATTCAAAATTCAAAAAGGGACAAGATCCCATGTGTTTAGCCAACGTTACGAACTCTCATTCATGGCTTTCAAACACATAATCAACGTTACAAATTCTCATTCATGGCTGTCAAACACATAATCAAGGTCATTTAAACCTTTGTCTTCCTGTCCCCTCCACCCCCTCTATATAAAGAGATCACAAGTGTTGCAAAAAAGGGACGAAAATATACAGAAAAAATAGAGAAAAGAAACAGGGAGAACTTGGAGATACGCTGTCAAAAATCATCAACACTTCCAGGAAGCCATACAAAATCCTTGAACCAGCCATTCCACACTCAGAATCATAGATCAAAGCACTTCTGTTTGGTAAAAAGAAATCTAATCTCAAACTCATTTCGATCTCTGATTGCATATTCACGTTATTACTGTTGTTTGTGAATGATTTAATGTGCTATATATAAGCTACAATGCAGAGATGAGATTGTGCCATTGCTTGGGCACAATCTGAGTTTCTCCTTCGAATCCCAGGATAAAATAAACCCAGACCCAGATTCAGCAGGTGCTAATATGGAGGAGATTCGAATCAGGGGGGTAAAGTCCCCCCTGGACCTTTAACATGTGTTTCGTTTCTTGTAGGAAATATATTCTCAGGATTCTGTTCAGAGTTTCGAAGCTTAGCAGTTTAGCTTCGAACTGGATCCAGGATTTCCAGATCGAAGGATGACATATCCAGATCGAACACCCTCATGCACCTTCGATCAAGACTCTTCACTGGGTCAAAAGACAGCCTGCACCTCTTTCGATCAAGGCCTCCAGAATTATATTTTTTCTTGTTTTACTGCCTGACCCATTTGTACTTTGTTTACTTTGTTTTTGTTTATTTCTTTTAGTTTTTTTTTAATCAACATAAAAACCATAAAAATAAATAACTTAGAATTAGGATTTAATTTAGATAATTATTTTAACTTATTTTCTTCAATTTTAAAATCAGTAGACTTAGGATTTATTTGAATTCAATCCTTTTCATAAACAAAAAATGCAAAAAATATTAAGTATGTTTTGGAGTTAATTTTAATCAGTTTTTTTTAATTAATTAAATTTGACTTAATTGAACATTTAGCATTTTCCCAAAAATAAAATAAAACAACAAAAGTTCTTATTCTTAGGATTTTTCAGATTCACACGTGTTTATTTTATTGTAACTGTTTACTGGTTTGTGGTAGCTTAAATTAAGACTTTTACTTTACTGCTTTTATTCCCCCAATTTTTGGACATGTAAATAATCCCCCGAAGCCTTGTAATAGCATAGGATTTACAATTTCTGCACTTTAAATTCCTGTACATATATTAACTGCTTAGATGTATGCTAACTAGGATTGTATGACAAGATTAACTCTTAAACTTAAAATCAACAGTAGCTCACCATGACATGCAAAGATAATATAACTGAAAAAACAATACACTCGCACATGCCACTCTTAGGGTATACCTCACTTGGTTTCCTCGAACGTGGTCATTAAGTATAGGATGTTTTAGAGGTCGTCCTTTTGTCTCAAGATCATAAGTTTCCTCGAAACGGTTGCCTCGGAAAAATGATCTAAGACATTAGGATTACCGCTAAGGCGTCCTAACGTTGCTTTAGTGACCACACGTCCCTTAAACCGAATTGACCCGAAAACTCCAACGACGGTGCTACCTACTCCTTAATAGTGGGATAGCACTGTCTAAAGGACATTTGTACAATCTAATTCCTTTTTAAGTAGGTAGAGGTTCTTAAGTACTTGCTCCTTTTAAAACAAAACAAAACTTTTCACACTTACACTTTTCGAACAAAGTTTTCAAAACACTTCATTACATTCTTGAGGACAGAAGCAAGAGTTAAATCGAAGTTTCAAACAAAAAACTCTTTTCAAAACCCACAAACACAAAGAAAAGCAAACTTTTGAAAACATAGTGAGCAAGTACCTAAGAACCCGTGGATAACCACGGATAGAAAGGGTGCTAACACCTTCCCTTTCTATAATCTACCTCCCGAACCCGAGAAACAATCTCGAAAAGGAATTTTTCTGTGCTTTTGTCCTTTCCTTGTTGGATAAAATAAAAGACGGTGGCGACTCTTGCTTACCGCGACATTTTGCAAAAACAAACGCAAACGCGAACCAGCATTCCAAAACAGTCAGTTCTCATTCCCACCGATCACAGAACTGGCGAATCTGCTGGGGAGATTCTAATAAGTGAGGTGTACCTTAGGATTAGATCACTTGTGTTTTCAATTGTATTGCTTTTTATGCTTTTAATTTTGTGGGCTTGTATCAGAGTTCTATAGATCCTAACCCAGATTTGGGAAACATTCATAGATAGCAATACATTGTGGAAACTATGCAGGGTATACCGACACGGTTGAAGCAATAGCTATATTAGTGCGACATATTTGTGAGTACCAGTAGCCTTTGAGTCAATCAAAGAGAATATGGGTCCGCTGAGTGATGTCACTAAGCACTAATGACCTAGAACCTTACTTGACCATCTTGGCCTTTTTAGGGGTAGTGAGATGACCGACTTTGGTGCAGTCCGAAGTTGGTAGATACTCGATACTACACTCATTGAGGATTGTTTTCTTGGAATATTTTGGTCGCGAGTAAGTGGCTAAACCAAAACGATGAACATAGAAAACAATCCAATGATATTGAGCTCCTTAGAACCCGGTTACTATTTATAGGACAGGTTTTGAGCCAACTACACTCAGGAGGTTACTTACCTATGAAACCTCGTGCAAGCCTGAAATCTAAGGGCTCTTTTTGTGTGACTTGTGTGCCTTCAAACTTGAACTACTTGCACGTTCTTGTTATCTGACAACATGAGTTCCTTGTAGGTTTTGTTTATAGTCCTTATCCAATAATTTGGACTTATTGCAGGGATTACTTACATCACCTCACACTTCTGCTTAAATGCATAGCATACACATCATAGCATCATGACTTAGCATTTCTTTAACCATTTCAAGGATCTCAAGGGTCTGTGATGCAGGTTATGGTAAATCAAATAGCTAGCAAGGGGCAAAGGGGATTTATTTTCCTCTAGCCAAGGTTGTCTAGAAATCCAAGCATGATAACTTGAGTCAGGGGCTATGACCCACTCGATATGGTGAGCTTGACTCTTGAAGAAGGACTCTCAACAACATGAAGTTCCTTCAATCAAGCTACCATATTCAAATTCTAACAGTTTCTTGTTTACCCCGCGAGATCCTTGAAAACATTTCATACATATATCATACATATCATTGCATAACAGGTCTCCCAGTATAGGTCTCTCATCTTCTTCGCTGTTTATTTCAGCAATCATCATGTCTACTGAACCTTCCCCTGAGCAAGCTATCAAGGCCCTCCAGGCCCAAAATGCCCAATTTCAAGAGTTGGTCATGAGCCTAGCTAAGGGTCAGCAAGACCTGAAGACCCTAATTCTTAAAGAGAGGAAGAAGAAGAAAAAGAGGACCATCATGTTCAACACTGGACGCAGATTTGGAAACGGGCTGCAGAATGAAGTTGATGTGACCACCCCATTTGAAGGGAAATATAGTCCACAAGAAAGGAGGGCTCCTAGCCCTATAGTCTCCGACAACGAGACAGACTATGATGAAGAACAGTATCCTCCTACTGAGGATAAGTACAAACAACTGGAAGACCGTTTGAATGCCATGGAAATACAGAAGGTGCCCAGTCTGGACTTCGGAGATCTAGGTCTATCCTCTGGGGTGGTGATTCCCCATAAGTTCAAGGCACCTGCCTTTGCCAAGTATGACGGAGCTTCCTGTCCCAAGCTACACCTCCGGTCATATGTGAGGAAGATTCAACCCTATACTGCTGATAGAAATCTCTGGGTTCATTTCTTTCAAGATAGCCTGTCAGGGACTCAACTTGAATGGTTCTGTCAACTGGAAGGAGCTAACATCCGCAACTGGGAGGACCTTGTTGCTGCTTTTTACAAGCAATACCAGTATAATGCCGACCTTGCTCCCACGCGTACTCAGCTTCAGGGTATGTCTATGGGTACAGGCGAAGGCTTTAAGGACTACGCTCAGAAGTGGAGAGATCTTTCTAGAAGAGTCCAACCCCCTCTGTCTGATAGGGAGTTGGTGGATATGTTTCTTGGGACTTTGTCTGGTCCCTATTTCAAACACTTGATCGGAAACTCTTCAGCCGGATTCACCGAGCTAATACTGACCGGCGAAAGGGTCGAAACTGGCATCAAAAGTGGGAAGATTCAAGAAGAAACACCTTCTGATGCTCAGGAAAATCCCTACAATGGGAAGAAAGAGTCCAATGCTGTGTATAGTCAAAAGGGTCATCATGACCAATACGTGGGGGAAATCTTGATCTCTAATCCTACGCCTGCTCAACAAAGACAGGGGCATCAGCGTAAGGAGGTCATGCCTAAAAGAAAATTCACTAGGATCAACATGTCACTGGGTCAAGCGCTACAACGCCTGTTGGAGGCAGAGCTGATTACATTAAAGGCTCCTCTCCGGAACCCAAATACTTCCGCTCTTACCTATCCTCCCAATGAAAGGTGTGCATACCACTCTGACAATCCGGGACATGACACGAACAACTGTTAGGCTTTGAAGAACAAGATCCAAGACATGATTGATGCCAAGGAGATCAAGTTTGACCCTCCGGAGACTCCAAACATAATCACTGCTCCTATGACGAATCATTGAAAGTTTTTGTTCATTTGAATTTTCAAGTTGTAATCTCTTTGTTATTCAAACAATTATCTATTAATGCCAAACTTTGTTTCATTAATGCATTGCATATGTTTGTCTTGATTTGATCCAATTATTTTCATTACAGTTAAACTATGCTTTTTACTTGCTTTATGACATTCAACTCTTGCTAAAAGTTACAAGCCTTTAGAGGTAGGATGAAGAAACAATGCCATAATCTCATACAATATTCTTTTGGACAGACCTTGCTGACGATGTATAGGCGTTTCTTTCAAATCCTAAACACTGGAGTTATAAGGAAGATAATCCCTAGTCAACCCCTTTGAGCCAAAGAAGTAGGAGTTTTCTGTTTTAAACACAAATTGAAACCTTTAATTTAAACCTGAGGCAGGGTAGTCTCTCAGTTAATTCAAAATATGCGCATTGAAGTCGCAAAACTCTCAGTTCATAATACAACGAACGACATCAAAAGCATTCCTCTGGAATCAAAAGACAGTGGTGGTTCCTTATCTCATAGGCAGTCAATCTCTCAAAAGAAAAAAGCCCACTGAGCCAAAACCTATAAAGGAGGCTTAAGAAAGCTGGGGCATCCCGCTGACTGTAATCTCGAAAACAGAAACAGGCAGGCAAAAGTTAGGGATAACAAATCAAAAGAACGAGGTCATTACAAATCCTTGACAACATGAAAAATGTTGCAAAAATGACTGCCTTCCAACAAATTCAACTTGTGTGAACCATCACCCAAAACATCGTTCCAAATTCGAATAGAGTTCAACGCATAACTAACTGAGTTTAGGATTGAAGAACATCACGAAGAGCGGGTGGGTACAAATATACTTTGAGCCTTTATCCTTTGTTTCTTAAACCGTGAACCAAGCCACGTTACAACCCTTCAAAAGTCCTAACAGAAGCATGGGTTAGTTCAAAAAGCACACTGTTACAAAAGGTATCCTGACTCCTGTAAGGCTTTGCCCTAAATCTTGTGTTGAATTTGTCTTAAAAAAAGTTTTCTGCTAAAAAACGCATTTTTCAAACAAAAAAAAACTTTGAGACAAGCATAAACTTTGCATTATCTGAATATCATTGTTTGCATTTGGCTATTTGTTTGACAGCGGAGAAATTCACACAACGAATATCCGATGAACGAAAGCCCTCTCAGTGAACAAAATCATTTCAAAAAGGATGACACTTCCATTGACAAATCTCCTTCCAATCAAGGGGCATAACATGATCATTGTCCATCACCTGGGGCAGTCTAGTCAAGATTTCAAGAAATCTCTGAAGGAGTGTAGAGTAACCAGGGGCAAGTCTCCATCTCCGTCACTTGGAGCATTGAACATCAATCTCAGTGAAGGGTTACGTACAATTACACATTTTCTGGAAATGTCACAAACACTTGCAACTAGGGGCAATGAAAAATCTCCCCAAAATCCTTCTCATAGGATGACTCCCGGCAAGGGTTTAATCTTTGAAAACCTTTCCCCAGTTGAATCAACCTCAAGAATCCTCGAGGACTTCCCCCAACGAAGATGTCACCTCTCTAGCAGACTGACGACAGGGTTTATTTCCCCAATAGCATCAGGACTCCCCATCTTGAGTTTGCCTCTCTGACTACTACAAATCAAAGGACCACAACTCCTCTTCCCCAATAGACTACTCCACAATCCCCAGCAAGTCACTGCGAAACCTGGACACGACCAGATATCAGTTCAACTTCGACTCCCCAGTAGAGAAACGGACGACTAAGACTCCTAAACTCTTTTCCCAAGCAGAAATAAACATACTCCCCAAAGAGTTTTCAATATCCCCCAGCGGAGTTCTCCTCAAACAATAAAGCAGGGATCCCCGGTGGAAGCATTTCAAGCAAAGTCCAAGACAAAATTACTCTTCAACAACATTCATAACATATGCATACAAAATACATATGACACAAATCTCATTTTACTTTGAGAACATCATTACACAATGCATACATCATACATCATGACATTGCATACAACTAACTCTTTACCTTTTCAGGAAAGATCAATCAACAGGCAAAGATCATCATCTTCCAAATTCCTTCTAGAAACAATTCAGATGCGACCCAGATATGGCTGACATTCTGATACTTATTCCAGACCCCTTCTAGAAACAGTTCAGATGCGACCCAGATATGGCTGACATTCTGATACTTATTCCAGATTCCTTCTAGAGACAGTTCAGATGCGACCCAGATATGGCTGACATTCTGATACTTATTCCAGATTCCTTCTAGAGATAGTTCAGATGCGACCCAGATATGGCTGACATTCTGATACTTATTCCAGATTCCTTCTAGAGACAGTTCAGATGCGACCCAGATATGGCTGACATTCTGATACTTATTCCAGATTCCTTCTAGAGACAGTTCAGATGCGACCCAGATATGGCTGACATTCTGATACTTATTCCAGATTCCTTCTAGAAACAGTTCAGATGCAACCCAGATATGGCTGACATTCTGATACTTATTCCAGACCCCTTCTAGAAACAGTTCAGATGCAACCCAGATATGGCTGACATTCTGATACTTATTCCAGATTCCTTCTAGAGACAGTTCTGATGCGACCCAGATATGGCTGACATTCTGATACTTATTCCAGATTCCTTCTAGAGACAGTTCAGATGCGACCCAGATATGGCTGACATTCTGATACTTATTCTAGATTCCTTCTAGAGACAGTTCAGATGCGACCCAGATATGGCTGACATTCTGATACTTATTCCAGATTCCTTCTAGAGATAGTTCAGATGCGACCCATATATGGCTGACATTCTGATACTTATTCCAAACCCCTTCTAGAAACAGTTCAGATGCGACCCAGATATGGCTGACATTCTAATACTTATTCCAGATTCCTTCTAGAGACAGTTCAGATGTGACCCAGATATGGCTGACATTCTAATACTTATTCCAGATTCCTTCTAGAGATAGTTCAGATGCGACCCAGATATGACTGACATTCTGATACTTATTTCAGATTCCTTCTAGAGACAGTTCAGATGCGACCCAGATATGGCTGACATTATGATACTTATTGCAGACTCCTTCTAGAGACAGTTCAGATGCGACCCAGATATGGCTGACATTCTGATACTTATTCCAGATTCCTTTTAGAGATAGTTCAGATGCGACCCAGATATGGTTGACATTCTGATACTTATTCCATATTCCTTCTAGAGACAGTTCAGATGCGACCTAGATATGGCTGACATTCTGATACTTATTCCAGATTCCTTCTAGAGATAGTTCAGATGCGACCCATATATGGCTGACATTCTGAAACTTATTCCAGACTCTTTCTAGAGATAGTTCAGATGCGACCCAGATATGGCTGACATTCTGATACTTATTCCAGATTCCTTCTAGAGATAGTTCAGATGCGACCCAGATATGGCTGACATTCTGATACTTATTCCAGATTCATTCAAATTACAGTCCAGATACGATCCTGATTCGGATGTCATTCTGTTACTCATTTCAAATTACAGTCCAAATACGATCCAGATTCGGATGTAATTCTGTCACTCATTTCAAATTACAGTCCAGATACGATCCCAATTCGGATGTCATTCTGTCACTCATTCAAAATACAGTCCAGATACGATCCAGATTCGGATGTCATTCTGTCACTCATTCAAAATACAGTCCAGATACAATCCAAATTCGGATGTCATTCTGCCACTCATTCAAATTACAGTCCAGATACGATCCATATTCGGATTTCATTCTGTCACTCATTTCAAATTACAGTCCAGATACGATCCAGATTCGGATGTCATTCTGTCACTCATTCAAGTTACATTCCAGATACGATCCAGATTCAGATGTCATTTTGTCACTCATTCAAATACATTTCAGATACGCTCCAGAGGCAGACGCAATTCTGACAATCATCCAGACTCAACTCTATTCTCCAGCAGCTCCGAGATTTATTTTCCCAGCTAAAACATCACACTTCCCTACGTCATAGTGTGGACAAGTTCTATAACATCAACGGTATACTCCCGGTGGGCACGAGACAGTTCCTAGATCTTGATGAAGATGTTTCCCTATGTCATAGTGTGGACGAGTACTATAACCTCAACGGTATACCCCCGGTGAGCACGAGTCAGTTCCTATATCTTGATGTTCTCCTCCGTCATAGTGGGAACAAGTTCTATAACCTCAACGGTATACTCCATTTAGCACGAGACAGTTCCTAGATCTTGATGAAGATGCTTCCCCCCAATTGAATTATGGACAGGTTCTTAAAACTCAGATGAAGCATTCTCTCAGTTGAAGTACAGGCAGGTTCCTAAATCTCAACAAGGTTAGACTTCCCCAGCGGAATCTTCTACAATAACAGGTATGCAAGTTCTCGCTAAGGAATCTCTTATGCGATCGACACTCCTGCAGATGGCATCTATAAGAACATCCTCCTACCAACAATCTCCAAATGGCATCTGTAAGCCCATTCCCGACATCACAATGCTGATACTTCACCAGGCGAGTGCAAATTTATGGGCACTCTAGTGTTCAATTATCTTCCACCTTTGGATCACGAAAGGATCGAAAGCCAATCTATATCCTCAGGTTTAAGAAAATTGAACAGGGGCAACTGTTATACCCCAAAATTTTCCCTCTCATGTTTCCCAAAGTCTTCCCCCTGCATGGTTGATCACAAACTCTTGCCTAAGGAAAAGGAAAATTTTTGAGTGGTGCTTTAAGTATATTTCGATTGGCATTCTGAAAGACCCTTCGATTGGTGTTCTGAAGGAGCCTTTCGATTGGCATTCTGCCAAGCTCTTCGATTGGCATTATGTCAAGGCTTTCGATTGGCATTCTGAAGGACCCTTCGATTGGTATTCTGAAGGAGCCTTTCGATTGGCATTATGGACAAGTACTTCGATTGGCATTATAATAGTGTCCTTCGATTGGAATTCCAAAAAGGTCCATTCGAAGAAGAATTCAAAGGGTCCATTCGAAGAAGCTTTCGAAAAGCATTCGAAGGAGGCCATCAGCCCATTCGAAAGGGAGCATTCGAAGGAGGCCATCAGCCCATTCAAAAGGGAGCATTTGAAGGCCAGTTACATGTCATTCAAAAATCACAAAGGGACAAGATCCCATGTGTTTAGCCAACGTTACGAACTCTCATTCATGGCTTTCAAACACATAATAAATGTTACAAATTCTCATTCATGGCTGTCAAACACATAATCAAGGTCATTTAAACCTTTGTCTTCCTGTCCCCTCCACCCCCTCTATATAAAGAGATCACAAGTGTTGCAAAAAAGGGACGAAAATATACAGAAAAAATAGAGAAAAGAAACAGGGAGAACTTGGAGATACGCTGCCAAAAATCATCAGCACTTCCAGGAAGCCATATCCAATCCTTGCACCAGCCATTCCACACTCAGAATCATAGATCAAAGCACTTCTGTTTGGTAAAAAGAAATCTAATCTCAAACTCATTTCGATCTCTGATTGCATATTCACGTTATTACTGTTGTTTGTGAATGATTTAATGTGCTACATATAAGCTACAACGCAGAGATGAGATTGTGCCATTGCTTGGGCACAATCTGAGTTTCTCCTTCGAATCCCAGAATAAAATAAACCCAGACCCAGATTCAGCAGGTGCGAATAGGGAGGAGATTCGAATCAGGGGGGTAAAGTCCCCCTAGACCTTTAACATGTGTTTCGTTTCTTGCAGGAAATATATTCTCAGGATCCTGTTCAGAGTTTCGAAGCTTAGCAGTTTAGCTTCGAACTGGATCCAGGATTTCCAGATCGAAGGATGACATATCCAAATCGAACACCCTCATGCACCTTCGATCAAGACTCTTCACTGGGTCGAAAGACAGCCTGCACCTCTTTCGACCCAGGCCTCCAGAATTATATTTTTTCTTGTTTTGCTGCCTGGCCCATTTGTACTTTGTTTACTTTGTTTTTGTTTATTTCTTTTAGTTTATTTTTTTTAATCAACATAAAAATCATAAAAATAAATAACTTAGAATTAGGATTTAATTTAGTTAATTATTTTAACTTATTTTCTTCAATTTTAAAATCAGTAGACTTAGGATTTATTTGAATTCAATCCTTTTCATAAACAAAAAATGCAAAAAATATTAAGTATGTTTTGGAGTTAATTTTAATCAGTTTTTTTAATTAATTAAATTTGACTTAATTGAATATTTAGCATTTTCCCTAAAATAAAATAAAACAACAAAAGTTCTTATTCTTAGGATTTTTCAGATTCACGCGCATTTATTTTATTGTAACTGCTTACTGGTTTGTGGTAGCTTAAATTAAGACTTTTACTTTACTGCTTTTATTCCCCCAATTTTTGGACATGTAAATAATCCCCCGAAGCCTTGTAATAGCGTAGGATTTACAATTTCTGCACTTTAAATTCCTGTACATATATTAACTGCTTAGATGTATGCTAACTAGGATTGTATGACAAGATTAACTCTTAAACTTAAAATCAACAGTAGCTCACCATGACATGCAAAGATAATATAACTGAAAAAACAATACACTCGCACATGCCACTCTTAGGGTATACCTCACTTGGTTGCCTCGAACGTGGTCATTAAGTATAGGATGTTTTAGAGGTCGTCCTTTTGTCTCAAGATCATAAGTTGCCTCGAAACGGTTGCCTCGGAAAAATGATCTATGACATTAGGATTACCGCTAAGGCGTCCTAACGTTGCTTTAGTGACCACACGTCCCTTAAACCGAATTGACCCGAAAACTCCAACAACGGTGCTACCTACTCCTCAATATTGGGATAGCACTGTCTAAAGGACATTTGTACAATCTAATTCCTTTTTGAGTAGGTAGAGGTTCTTAAGTACTTGCTCCTTTTAAAACAAAACAAAACTTTTCACACTTACACTTTTCGAACAAAGTTTTCAAAACACTTCATTACACTCTTGAGGACAGAAGCAAGAGTTAAATCGAAGTTTCAAACAAAAAACTCTTTTCAAAACCCACAAACATAAAGAAAAGCAAACTTTTGAAAACATAGTGAGCAAGTACCTAAGAGCCCATGGATAACCACTGATAGAAAGGGTGTTAACACCTTCCCTTTCTATAATCTACCTCCCGAACCCGAGAAATAATCTCGAAAAGGAATTTTTCTGTGCTTTTGTCCTTTCCTTGTTGGATAAAATAAAAGACGGTGGCGACTCTTGCTTACCGCGACACTTTGCGAAAACAAACGCAAACGCGAACCAACATTCCAAAACAGTCAGTTCTCATTCCCACCGATCACACAAACCAACAGAAATGTTTGAAAGATAAATTATTGATTGATGAAAGTAATGGGAATAAAGTCCTTTGCCTCCCAATTGCATAGCCCTCCATCAACAGTAGGGAAAATCCAATCTCCTAGGTTGCTCTCCTATTCACTATCTTCCAAATCATTGACTCCATGATGGGTGATCTTCACTGGTGGCCCTCCAGCCCGGGAGCGACGCACAGCCTTTTGAGCAGAAGCAGTGAAACCCAAGCCGAACTTATCAGACTTGAAAGGAAAATAGGGAAGCTGCCCCCAGATTGTGCTTCCTCCTTCTACAATCACAGGCTTTGCATCTTTGAGAGACGACATCCAAGGCGGAGGTCGGGTAATCATGGGTACAGAAGACACTGTCTTGGTTGCCACAATCTCCTGAGCTACCTCTTTAAAATGCTGAAAGGGGGTTTCGATGAATTCGCCCTCTAATTCCATATAGCGGAAAGAATTAAGATGGCTTATCATGTATTCCTCTTTGCCATGAACAGTTACAATTTTCCCCTGGACAGGGTACTTGAGCTTTTGATGCAGAGTAGAAGTGACGGCTCCAGCATGGTGAATCCAGGGTCTTCCCAACAAGCAAGAATAGGAAGGACGGATGTCCATCACGTAGAATGTGGAGTTGAAGATTTCAGTTCCCACTTTAATCGAGATGTCCACGTCCCCGTGGACCATCCTCTTAGAACCATCAAAGGCTCTGAGGATGATGTTGCTGGGTTTCAGGGTTAGGCCTTCATAATCCAACTTATCCAAGGCCTTCTTCAGCAAGACATTCAGCGAAGAACCAGTGTCTACCAGTACGTGTGCTAGAGTAGTCCCTCTGCATTCCACTGAGACATGCAAAGCGTCATTATGTTTTCTCCCTTTGATTGTTAGATCAGAATCGGAGAATCCTAGACAATTGTTTGCTGTTAGGCTAGCTACACATTCCTGGAATTGATTCACGGAGGTTTCCTGGGGCACATGGGCCGTCTTCAAGAACCTGATCAGAGCTTTAGCATGAGCTTCTGAACAAAGCAGCAAGGCCAACATTGAGATCTTTGAGGGGGTTTGCCCCAGTTGTTCCACGACATCATAATCGCTTTTCTTGATTAGTTTCAAAATCTCTTCCATTTCTTTTTGAGAGGTTTCAGGGATGATCAACGGCTGAGCCCTCGTCTTGACAGGCTCTTCTTGGATCCCTTTCCCTCTATCATCAGCAGCAGCAGAGGGGACAACCACAGGAGTCACAACTTCTTCAATAATCAGAGTTCTTGCATATATGTTGACCGGTACAGGGGTAACCTTAGGAGCAGCTGAGGGTCCAAAGATTGCCTTTGGAGGGGCAATCTTCGGAGAGAAAATTCTTCCACTGCGGGTGATTTTACTCGTTCCGGCAATGTTTCCAATGTAGGAAGTCTCTTCATCAGAACTCTCTTCAGTTGATTCAATTTGTTTAATACCGTGGTAAAAGATCTCTCCCCCATAGTTCCACGGTATTGATTTGTTGGACTTGTACGGGATGGGCCCCGTCATGGTTATCTTCAAAGGTGCAATCTTCGGATCGGATGTAATCTTAACAGGTCTTTTGGAGACCTTGGAAAGATTGGCGGATATGGTAATTATTGAAATATCATTGACAGGAGTCGGTGTAACAAGAGTCTTCTCAAAAAGGATTTCTTGATTATCCATTAAGCGTTGCATGCCTAACTTCAACAATGGACAGTCGGTCGGTAAGGATGAGCAAAGGTAGCAATCTTCTTCACAACCTGGGAAAATCCTAGCCTTCAGCAAATTCAGCTTAATTATCGGTAGCGGAGTCCTCAAATCATCAACGGTAGCAACAAAAAGATCCTCTTCAACAGCATGGGCATGGTGGCCATGCTTTGGCATTGGAGCAGAGATCACATTCGGCTTTTCATGGGCGTCGAATTCAACTTCTTTAGCATCTATTAAATCCTGAATCTTATTCTTGAGGGCCCAACAATGGTTGGTGTCATGCCCCAGGTTGTCTGAATGATAAGCACACTTGGCATTTGCATGGTAGTAAGGAGAAGTTGTATTCGGATTCTAGGGGCCTCTTTCAAACTTTCAAGGTTTAACTTCAAGAGATGGGGTAGAACCTGAGCGGGAGTCATGTTTATCCGGGTGAATTGCCGTGCAGGCCTTTCCACCCTTGCTTGGTTGGTTCTGGGTTGATTGTTTCTAGGCTGATCAGCTGCAGACTTCTGAATCATTACGGCCCCCACCGCTGGCCGGTGCTCAACTCTTCCTAGACCTCTTTGGGATTAGACAGTTGAGACTTCTTTCTTTGCTGGAAAAGTATTTTTGATGGTAGCGGAAGCAGATGCATCCTTTTGAATTTTCCCGCTTTTGATGTCGGCTTTAACTCTCTCACCAGTTAGAATCAACTCGGTGAACCCCGCAGACGAACTTCTAATCAGGTGATTAAAAAAGGGGCCTGACAGTGTTCCCAAGAACATATCTACCAACTCCCTCTCAGATAGAGGTGGTTGTACTCGTCCTGCCAAGTCTCTCCATTTCTAGGCATACTCTTTGAAACCTTCATTTGAGACCATGCCCATACTCTGTAATTGAGTACGGGTTGGTGCTAAGTCCGCATTATATTGATACTGTTTGTAGAAGGAAGTTGCCAAATCTTCCCAATTATGCACATCAGACCTCTCTAGCTGGTAGAACCAATCCAACTGTGTTCCCGAAAGACTATCCTGGAAGAAATGTACCCACATGTCTTTGTTAGAAGAATATGGTTGAGTTTTTCTAACATAAGACCGTAGGTGCATCTTGGGACAAGACAACCCATCGTATTTAGCAAAAAGAGGCACCTTAAACTTAGGGGGAATGACAATTCCAGAAACCAAACCTCTCTATACCTCCATAGCTGCCAGACGTTCTTCCAAGTTCTTGTATTTGTCATCTGCAGGAGGGTACTGCTGTTCAGAATAGTCTTCATCCTCCTCTTCTTCTTCTTCCTCAGACTCAGATGGCACTGCAGCTCCCTTTCCTTTTCCTACCCCTTCATTAGATGTTGAGGGGAAATCCAGGACCCTTCTAGCTTGACCTTCAAATCTTCTACCCAAGGTAGCTACACCAACTCTTTTCTTTTTCTTTTTCTCTTTTTCCTTTTCCAGCAAAGTTTTGAGCTCCTCCTGCCCCTTAACCAAGGTCATGAGTAGTTGTTGGAACTGTGAATTCTGCCCTTGTAAGTCTTTGACCGTCTGCTCTATATCTGTTGTACCCCAAAATTTGCCCTCCCATATTCTTCAAAGTTTTGACAAGCATCATCTCAATTTGCTCAAAGTCTACTCAAGGGCTACACAATTCAAACACCTTCCTAAGCCAGTCAAATTAGGGTTTTGGTTCTTGCAAGGAAGTTGAGGTTTTCAAGGGCTCAATCAAGTCCCATATGCTCATATACATTGTCAAGCACCTACATGTCAAGTTTCAAGGCTCACAAGGTCAAGTTGCACAGTCAAAAACCTCATTTGCTCAACAATCAACTGTAGAGGCAAAATGGTCATTTGGCAGTCAAAAGTCAAAATTTTTGGTCAACATCTTATTTTGAAGCCACAATCATCATTTGGTCAAATCTTGACCATGATTTCACAAGAATGGCTCAAAAATCATCAAGATGCAAAAGTTTCTATTTTTGGACAGTTGAAAAGTCAACTGTAACTTGACCAGGGCATAACTTTTTCATGGTTCATCAGAAAAATCCCATCCAATGCTCATTTTGAAGGGGATGACATTTCCTACAACTCATATTCACATTCCAAGTCCAAGAAATGCTCTCACAAAAAGTTATCAATTTCAACATTATAGGTCATTTTCAAAAGTCAACAAAAAGGCATTTTAAGTCAAAGACCATAACTTGAGATTGGTAAATTCAAATGACATGGGACCAAAGGAATTGGTTAGAGGACTTCAAGACCTTTCCAAAATGTCCAAGAACATGTTCATATGATCAAAATTGAGCAAGATATGCATTGGATAAGTTGGGAAATTTTTGTGAAATGGCAAAAGTCAACTAGCCTTGAAACTTCAATTTTTGACAAAAGGGCCCACTTTTTTCCACTTGATTCATCCTTGTCATGCCACCCACGTGTCCCATGATTTATTTCAAGATTAAACATTAATTTTTCTATTTTTATTTAATTTAATTTGATTTAATTCATTTTAAATCCATAAAATTCAAATAAAAAATCAAAAAATTAATCAAAGGATATCTTGTGGTTTGAATGACCTTGATGCATCATAATACACATGCCAAATTCGTGTAAGGTCCATTTTAAGCATAAAATTCAAATTTTGAACAAAAATGGCAAGTTTCTTTAATGGTGGTTATGGAAATCTCAAAACATAATTGCATTGGTTAAGAGCTCATAATAGTGACTGATTCTCATTCAAGCATATATGTATAAGCCTTGCATACAGGAAGCACGACCTAGAAACCTCTGAAACGGCAACCCTAATTCTCTCAAATTTTCCAAAGTTGACAAATTCGAATTCGTTTTTTTAGCAAGTTTCAAGGAGTTTTAAGCATTCAATCGTGTTCCTGGGCATAGCAGCAATCATTCCCAACTCCTACACGAAGTAAAACCATCCCAGGTCGTGCTCCCTAGCTCTCACTAGTTTGGTAAATTTTTGGAATTCGGTTTGCGTATTTCATGTAGCATTAACTGTTTTTGGTTGTTTGTGTGAACTCATGATGCCTATTAGAATGTATTTGATGCATAACATGTAAGCTTTAACGCAGGAGTAAGGACTTGCCATTGTTAGAGAAGTTTTTGTTATCCTCTTCGAAACTCACCGTACAGTCGTTTTCAGGTCAAAACAATGGCACCATTGAATCCGCAAGGGTCGAATTAGGGTGATAAGGTTTTTCTTTTGCTTTGATTTTGCATATTTTGCAGGATCGGCCATTGTGCTTGCCGGAGAAGACGACCGCAACTAGGGCTCCGGCGTCGTTGACTAGATTGGACTCCGGCGTGGCTGGCGTGGCACAATAACGCATTCTGATTCGCTCCCATGTTACACCTGGACCCCACGCGCATTGACTGTGTTTGAAAATTCAAAATATGCCACGTTTTCCACTTGTAACCCTTGATTGTAGATTACAAACACCAAAGACAGCTAGCTCAGTTGGCAACGTGTTGATTGATTTCTCCAGAGGGCATGAGTTCGATTCTTGGCCCTGTCATTTTCTTTTTTACCACTTTTCATAGTTAACATGTTTTCTCTATTTTCTTTTTAATATTTTCATCCTAATTTAATTTATCTTTAAATAATTTTCTCATGCATTTAAAAAATCACAAAAATATTTTCCTTTTGCATTTTAATCAGAAAAATGTTTATTTAATTTTTGACATTAAAATTAATATTTTTGCATGCATATTTTAATTAATTGTTAAATAATCATTACATTGACTTTTAATTGCTTTTAATTATCAATAAAACCAAAAAAAAAACCAAAAAATGTAAATACTTTATTAATTTCATTTAGGTAATTATTTTGTTAAAAAAATATATTAATAAATTGAATTAGTTTTAATTAGGCAACTTTAACCTTTTTTTCTTAATAAATAAAATAAATTTAGAATTAGGTTTTTATTAACTTTTAATTTTAATTCATTTTATTTTATTTCATTAAAAACATAAAAACACAAAAAATATTTTCTTAATTAATTAATTAATTGGATATTAATTTTAATTTCATTTAATCACAAAAAAGGACAAAAAAATTCATTTCTTTTCTTAAAAGGGTCAAAACCCTTAGGACGTTCCCGATTAAATTTCCATTCGCGCATTTTCATTTCTTTTGATTATATTTTTGTATCTGTACAAAGGATGTAATAGTAATTAGGATTTTATTGCTTTCTTTAATTTTCTCGCACTTTATTTTACAAAACGGGTCTTTGTTTTTTTGGCGATGTATAGACCCGCGCCTTGTAATAGCGTAGAATTTATCTTTCTGCAATTTATTTTCTGCATTCCTAACTGTTAAATGCATGAAAGAATGTATGTAAATAAAATTAATCCGTAGCTCACAAATAACATGTACAAAGACAATTAACTGAAAAACAACACACAAAGCACATGCCACTTCTAGGGTACGCCTCGCTGGTTGCATCGAAACGTGGTCATCAAGTATAGGGTGTCTTAGAGGTCGCCCTTCTGTCCAAAAGATCCAGTTGCCTCGAAACGGTTAACTCGGATAAAAGGATCTAGGACATTAGGGTTATTTCTAAGATGTCCTACCATTGCTTCGGTGACCATACTGTCCCGATAATCGAATTGACTCGAACAACTCCAACGATGGTGCTACCTACCTCTCAATGGTGGGATAGCACTATCTAAAGGACTCTTACACAGCTTAATTCCTTAGGGTAGGTAGATGACTCATGGGTACTTGCTCTTTTCAAAACAAACAAAATACTTTTCACACCTTACACTTTTAAAAAGTTTTCAAATAATACTTCATACACTCTTGAGGACTGATACAAGAGTTACCTAGAAGTTTTCAAACGAACTTTTTCAAAACCCACACACACTTGAAAAGCAAACAAATTTTGAAAACATAAGAGAAAGTACCTAAGACCCCGTGGATAACCACGAATAGAAAGGGTGCTAACACCTTCCCTTTCTATAAATCTACCTCCCGAACCGAGAGACATTCTCGAATAAGGAATTTTGCTGTGCTTTTGTCCTTTCCATGTTGGAGAACATAAAAGACGGTGGCGACTCTTGCTTACCGCGACATTTCGCGAAACCAGCTTAAAAACAGTCAGTTCTATTTCCACCGATCGCCAGAACTGGCGACTCTGCTGGGGAATATATATAAGTGAGGTGTACCTTAGGAATAGTTCATCATCTTATTTTCAATTGCTTGATTTGTTTGCTTTAAAATTGTGGGCATGTCTTGGAAGTTTCATAGATCCTAACCCGGATCTGGGGAATACCCTTTTAGGTAGCATAAGCTGTGAGGGACCTGTCAGGCATAGACCGACACGGGTGAAGCAGTGGCTACGTTGGTGTGGCACTTTGGTCTGTACCGATATCCCTTGTGTTGCAACGAGGAGAATATGGGTCTTCCGAGGAGTCATTAAGCACCAACCGACCTTAGAACCCTAATGTGACCCAACTTGGCCATAGAACAGTAGCAGTATGCTACACCCGTTGAGGCTAAACTCTCGCGATGGTTCTGGCCGCAAGAAAAGATTGCGACGCTGGAGTTATGACCGATTGAGGGTAGTCAGTGATATTGGGATCCTCTAGAACCTGGTTACTTTTGATAGGACAGGTCTTAACCAACGAAACTGAAAGAGGGTAGTACCTGAACTTCATGCTGGCCTAAACCCTAAGGGCTGTCTTGTGTGACTTGTGTGCCTTATCATGTTTGCCTTTGTGAATATTTGTGGTGTGCTTTATCATAACATCATACCATTATACCATTGCATGCATCCTGCATAAGGACTGACCTATTTCAAAGACAAGAGGGTTTCACCTTTGCTCTGTTTTGTAGGACATCATGATGCCAGTGCGAAGGAATACTATTCGGCTCAACTTTGTTCACCCACCTGATTTGCTTAAAGAGTTGGTTAACAGAATTCTAAGCACTGCTTCCTTCATTCGGAGGCATGGTTCTCTTCTCGGTTTAGTCACTTCAAAGTGGGACCAACAACTGATGAGTGTCTTGACCCAGTTTTATGATCCCTTGTGCAATTGCTTCACCTTTCAAGACTTCCAGCTGGTCCCTACCCTGGAAGAATTCTCTGATTTGCTTGGTATCCCTATCTTGGATCAGGCCCCATTCACTGGTTGGGAAAAGACTCTTAGGCTTGAGGAGATTGCTGCAGCTCTTCCCTTGACCAACGAGGAGGTAATGGATAACTGGGTAACTAGAAGCGGAGTTAAGGGCTTCTTGGCTAAGTTTTTGATTGGTAAAGCTAACAGTTTCTGGAATGACTTAGACTTCAGGGCGTACGAGGACATTCTGGCTCTCTTAATCTATGGTCTAGTATTGTTTCCAAATCCTGATAACTTTGTCAATATCAATGCCATAAGGATCTTCATGTCTCGGAACCCTGTACCCACTCTCTTGGGTGATATCCTGCAACAACTCTATGCTCGTACTGCCCGAAGACGAGGAACTCTGTGGTGTTGTACTCCTTTGTTAGTGAGGTGGTTTATTTCGCACCTCCCCAAGTTCGTGCTGAAGAACTAGGAAGGAAGAGGCTGGGCCCATAGGTTAATGTCTCTCACTGATAATGACATCATTTGGACTCTCAGAGGTTTAGATGAGGTGGCTGTTATTGATCGTTGCAGAGAATATCCTAATGTTCCATTGATTGGTACTCAGGGCGAAATCTCTTATAATCCATGTTTAGCTCTCCGTCAATTTGGAAGAGCCAGAAGAGCAGGGCCTCATAAGATGTTGGTACCTCACATCAGTTTTGAGTTTCAGGTAGATAGCGACAAACTGCGTCGTAGATTCATCAAAGCTTGGGATGGAGTTCACAAAGCTGACCCACATGAGTTGGGACCGAAGACTTCTCTACCAATGGAACCCTATTACAGATGGGTCCGCATCCGTGCTCAGAAGTTAGGTATGCCATATGAAGCTGTCAGGCCTATCATTCTTGAAATTCCTGATAGAGACGGGGTTCCTCCAACCATACTCCCTCCTCAGATACCCACTGATGTTGATACACTAAAGAGGTCTTTGGCGTAACTACAGGAAGAGCGGGATTATTATCGGGAAAAGTTCAACGAACAGGAACAGAAGATCCAGAAGCTGACCAAGCAATTGGAGAAAGAGCGAATCATGAATGACTACATCCGTACTGAGAAGAGGAGGCCATGGGAGCTATGATGGGCTTTGGATGTTTCCTTTACATCTTTTATTTCCTTTTCAGTATTTTCATTCTTGTAACGCCTAAGGGCAATTTGTTGAACAATTCCAAAGTTTAAATCTAATAAAGTGTGTTCCTTTTGTCTACAAAGTTGATTCCCGATTGTCTTTGAAAACATAATTCATACGCATTTCATTCATCATATGCATCATAGGTACCCTTTTTCTACAGGTTGCTTAATCTTCTTCGATGTTTATTTCAGCACTCAATCATCATGAATCCTGAATCAACTACTGAACAAGCTATCAAGGCCCTCCAGGCCCAGAACACCCAGTTTCAGGAGATGGTCATGAACTTGGCCCAGGGACAACAGGAGTTGAAGGCTTTGCTCCTGAAGAAGAAGAAGAAGAAGAGGACTGTGCTATTCAACACTGGACGCAGACTCGGGAATACACTGCAGAATGAAGCTGAGAGGACTACTCCATATGTGGGGGAAGGCAGTCACCAAGGGAGAGAGGTTCCTAGTCCTGTGGTCTCTGACACCAAGACAGACTTCAACGATGAACAGTACCCTCCTGCTGAGGAACGGTACAAACAACTAGAGGACATGTTAAATGCTATGGAGATCCAACGAGTGCCTAGGTTGGATTTTGGAGACTTAGGGTTATCTTCTGGGGTGGTGATCCCACACAAGTTCAAGGCACCTGCCTTTGTGAAGTACGACGGGGCTTCCTGTCCTAAAATGCACTTCCGCTCTTATGTAAGGAAGATCCAGCCTTACACTGCAGACAAGAACTTATGGATCCATTTCTTCCAGAAGAGTCTTTCAGGGACTCATCTCGAATGGTTCTATCAGCTGGATGGGACCAACATTCGTAACTGGAAGGATTTGGCTACTGCTTTTTATAAGCAGTATCAATATAATTCCGACCTTGCTCCCACGCGTACCCAACTCCAGGGTATGTCACTGGGAACGGGTGAAGGTTTTAAGGAGTACGCATATAAATGGAGAGACTTGGCTGGCAGGGTGCAGCCACCGTTGACGGATCGTGAACTAGTGGACATGTTCTTGGGGACTCTATCTGGTCCATTCTTCAACCATCTCATTGGTAATTCCTTTGTTGGGTTTACAGACCTGATCCTGACTGGTGAGAGGATCGAAGCTGGTATCAAATCGGGAAAGATACAGAAGGGTGCCTCCTCAAATACTGAAAAGAAGCCCTTCAAGAAGGAAGCTAGTGTTGTGTATGGTCCCAGGAGACAGAACAAACCGGAACGCCGCCAAGCTGTCAACGCGGTGGTAATTTCTAAGCTTGCTGCTGCTCCTCAACAATATAACCAGCCAAGAGTTGAGAGGCCCAAAAGACAGTACACTCGGCTCAGCATGACTCTCTCTCAGATCCTGTCGCAACTGTTGTCAACCAGCCTGGTAACTGTCAAGGAAGCTCCGAAGATGGTAAACACAGCATCTCCGAAGTACAACCCCAACGCCCATTGCGCTTACCACTCTGATAGCCCGGGGCATTCTACTGATGATTGTTGGGCTCTGAGGAATAAGGTTCAGGACCTTATTGACGCTAAGGAAATACAGTTCGAGGCGCCCAAAAGGCCCAATGTTGTGACTGCTCCCATGCCCCAGCATGGAGTGAATGCTGTAGAAGAAGATCTGTATGTGGCTTCTGTGGATGATATTGCTACTCCGCTGTTGACCGTCAAGAGGAACTTGTTGCTAGCCGGTTTATTTCCGGGATGTAGTAAAGGTTGCCATCTATGTGTTGCTTCACCTGTTGGTTGTCCTTTGCTGAAGTCAGGCGTCCAAAACCTGATGGATAGCAAAGAGATCTTGTTCAAGAAGATTGCTATTCCTGCTGTTCCTGCTAAAGAAGTGTCAATTGTCACCATTTTCAACAACCCCCCTAAGGCCCCGTCAAAGAAGCCTGTCAAAATCATGCCTGTTCACAAGATTGCACCCATAACCATTACTGTTCTGGGGCCCATCCCCTATAAGTCTGACAAGGCTGTCCCGTGGCACTATGGGGCAGATGTTTATGTTCTGGGAGTGAAACAAGAGTTCAATGCTAGTACCGGTGTCACCAACATCACCGGGCCTGCTAAAGTCACTCGTTGTGGAAGACTGTTCTCACCATACATTGCACCTCCAGCAATTCAGAGACCTCTTGTCATCACACCTGCCAGTGTGCCTGTTTCCCCTCCTGATCAAGTTTCTACCCCTGCTGCCGAGTCATATGATGCTCAGGGCAAGGGGATTGCTACTGATGTGCCTGCTCGAACGGAGGCACCGAAGACCACTGTTGAGGCTTCCAAGCAAGAGATGGAAGAGATCCTCAAAATTATCAAGAAGAGTGATTTCAACGTCGTTGAACAGCTGGGGCACACCCCCTCTAAAATCTATATGCTATCACTGTTGTTGTGTTCAGAGGCCCATGCCAAGGCCCTGATTGCTTTCCTGAAGACGGCTCACGTGCCACAAGAAACGTCTGTTGATCAATTCACCGACTGTGTGGCCAACTTAATTGCTGATAATGGTCTGGGTTTCTCTGACGCTGATCTGACGGCCAAGGGGAAGAACCATAATGATGCCCTGCATGTCTCCATTGAATGCAGGGGCACTACTCTTGCCCATGTGCTGGTTGACACTGGTTCTTCATTAAACGTACTACCCAAGAAAGCTCTAGACAGGCTGGACTGTGAGGGTTTAGAGCTCAAACCAAGTAACATTGTGGTCCGGGCCTTTGACGGGTCCAAAAGGATGGTACATGGCGAGGTTGACATCCCAATCAGGGTTGGTTCACAAGTCTTTGATTCAAAATTCTATGTGATGGATATCCAACCATCCTACTCTTGTTTGCTGGGTCGTCCTTGGATCCACAAGGCAGGAGTTGTGACCTTTACATTGCATCAGAAGCTTAAGTACCCGGTCAGGGGGAAGATCGTAACAGTGCAAGGGGAAGAGGAATACATGGTCAGCCACCTCAACTCGTTCCGGTACGTGGAAATGGATGGGGAATTCACTGAGACCCCTTTCCAACACTTCGAAGAGGTGCCTCAGACATTGGCAGCAGCAGAGACAATGACTGAAGAGAGTTCTCCTTTGAAGATGGCCTCCTTAAAGGACGCCCGGGCTGTGATCAAGAAGGGTGAGTGTGCAAACTGGGGAAAACTTCCTAATTTCACTCCAAAGACTGACAAATTTGGCTTGGGTTTCACTGCAGAAGCTCAGAAGGCTGTGCGTAAGGCAAGGATTGGAAGACCTCCCGTATTCATCACCAACCCGGGAGTGAATGCTATTGAGGACGAAGCGGACGAATCTGAATTTGACAGCTGGATCTACCCAACGACCAACGGTGGACCAAGAAACTAGACTGCAAAAGATTTTATACCTATTACTTTTGTCACTCAGTAATGAACTCTTTTGTTTTAAATTTGTAACAAACAATGATTTGAAACTTTATGGCCCGGTGTCTTATCCGGGGCATCGTGGCTTCATTTGTGAGGGCTTTTGTGTGTCACTTCCATATATCATTAATAAAAGCATTGGACGTTTTTCACATTTCAAATCTTGTGCTCCCTTTCTTTCTTTACATATTGCAAAATAGCTATATTTACATACACTCACTCATACAGGTTCCAATCCACTCTGGATCTCACTGGTAACGACTCTGCTACTGCCAGTTATGACTTCGAAAATCCGATCAACTTAGCCGAAGACGAAGGTGAAGATGATTGCGAAGTGCCTGGTGAGCTTGCAAGACTGCTACTCCAGGAAGAGAGGGCCATTCAGCCACATGAAGAGCCAGTGGAAACGGTAAATCTGGGTAATGAGACAGACAGAAAGGAAGTCAAGATTGGTGCTAATCTAGAGCTCAGCGTGAAACAACGGTTGATTCAGATGCTGCATGACTATGTGGAAATCTTCGCCTGGTCTTACGAAGACATGCCTGGGTTGGATACCGACATTGTGGTTCATCACCTGCCTACCAAGGAAGATTGCCCGCCAGTAAAATAGAAGGTCTGCCGTATGCGTCCAGAGATGTCCGAGAAAATCAAAGAGGAGGTTATGAAACAATTTTATGTCGGGTTTCTAGCAGTGACTTCTTACCCTCAGTGGGTTGCCAACGTGGTTCCCGTATCGAAGAAAGATGGTAAGGTCCGAATGTGTGTTAACTACATGGATTTGAACAGGGCAAGCCCCAAGGATGATTTCCCTCTGCCTCACATTGACGTCCTGGTTGACAATACTGCTCAGCATAAGGTATTCTCCTTCATGGATGGGTTCTCAGGTTATAATCAAATCAAGATGGCTCCTGAAGATATGGAGAAGACCACTTTTGTTACTCAGTGGGGCACCTTTTGCTACAAGGTCATGCCTTTTGGGTTGAAAAATGTTGGAGCAACCTACCAACGTGCCATGGTTGCTTTGTTTAATGACATGATCCATTACGAGATCGAAGTATATGTCGACGATATGATTGCAAGGTCCCAAACTGAGGAGGAACACCTTTACCATCTACAGAAACTGTTTGACCGTCTGAAGTTGTACAAGCTGAGGTTGAACCCGAACAAGTGCACCTTTAGGGTGAGGTCTGGAAAATTGCTAGGCTTCGTCGTGAGCGACAAAGGTATTCAAGTGGACCCTGCCAAGGTAAAAGCCATACAAGAGATGCCAGCTCCCAAGATAGAGAAAGAAGTCAGAGGCTTTCTAGGACGGCTGAACTACATTGCCCGATTCATCTCACATCTAACTGCTACCTGTAAACCAATCTTCAAGTTACTGAAGAAAGATCAAGTGGTACGTTGGAACGATGAATGTCAGGCCGCTTTCGAAAGAATCAAAGAGTATCTCCAAGAACCACCCATTCTTATGCCACCGGTTGAAGGGAGACCTCTAATACTATACTTGACAGTACTGGAAAACTCAATAGGGTGTGTGTTGGGGCAGCATGACGAGTCTGGCCGAAAAGAGCACGCTATTTATTACCTTAGCAAAAAGTTTACCGACTGTGAGACTCGATTTTCACTGCTCGAGAAAACTTGTTGCGCTTTGGTATGGGCTGCTCGCCGGCTGAGACAGTATATGTTGACTCACACTACCCTGTTAATTTCAAAAATGGATCCAATCAAGTACATATTCGAAAAGCCTGCCTTGTCTGGAAGAATAGCAAGGTGGCAGATGATCTTGACAGAATACGACATCCAGTACACGACTCAGAAAGCAATTAAGGGAAGTGTATTTGCAGACCATTTGGCACACCAAGCAGTGGACGACTACCAATCTATGAACTTTGAATTTCCAGACGAGGATATCATGGTAGTAACTGATTGTGAAGTACCTGGGCTGGATGAAGGACCTGAGGAAGGATCCCGATGGTCTATGCACTTTGACGGAGCCTCAAACGCTTTGGGTAACGGTATTGGCGCTGTGATCATATCCCTAAAAGGCACTCATACTCCACTCAATGTCCGGCTATGTTTCAACTGCACCAACAACATGGCGGAGTATGAAGCATGTATCATGGGTCTTCAAGCTGCAATTGACTTAAGGATTAATTTTCTAAGTGTCTTCGGAGATTCCGCTCTCGTGATCAATCAGATCAAAGGCGAGTGGGATACGAAACACCCAAATCTTATTCCTTACAAAGAGTATGTGTTGACATTAATTCCCCACTTCGAGGAGATAACTTTTGAACACTTCCCAAGAGAGGAGAATCAGTTGGCGGACGCGTTAGCTACGATGTCTTCCATGTTCAAAGTCAAATGGGATAATGAGGCTCCCCGGATCATTATCTGGAAACTGGATGAACCTGCATATTACTGTGATCTTGAGGCTGAAGAGGTAACTGAAAAACCTTGGTATCATGAAGTAAAAAGGTATCTTGAAGCTCAAGAATACCCCGAGGGTGCATCTGTCAACGATAAGAAGTTCCTAAGAAGATTCGCTGCAAAGTTCTTCCTCAGCAATGGCATTCTCTACAAACGAAACCATGATTCGACCTTACTGCGTTGTGTGGATAAGACTGAAGCAGAAAGGATCATGGCAGAGCTACACGAAGGTACCTTCGGAACACATTCCAGTGGACATACCATGGCAAAGAAAATCCTTCGGGCAGGATATTTCTGGTCCACAATGGAAGCCGATTGTTACCAACATTCTCGGACGTGTCACAAATGCCAGATCTATGCTGATAAGATGCACGTTCCTCCAGTTCCTCTGAACGTCTTGACAACACCTTGGCCTTTTGCAATGTGGGGCATAGATATGATCGGCGAGATCAGACCTACGGCATCCAACGGGCATCGCTTCATCCTGGTAGCGATTGATTACTTCACAAAGTGGGTTGAAGCAGCTTCCTATGCTACGGTAACCAAGAACGTCGTGGCACGGTTCATTCGACATAACTTGATATGTCAATACGGTGTACCTGAGAGGATCATTACGGACAATGGTACCAATCTTAACAACAAGATGATCACTGAGCTCTGCGAGCAATTCAAGATACAGCACCACAACTCTTCTCCTTACCGGCCGAAGATGAACGGGGCTGTAGAAGCAGCAAATAAGAATATCAAGAAGATTGTGCAGAAGATGACAGTGACCTACAAAGATTGGCACGAAATGTTACCGTTTGCTCTTCATGGGTACCGCACCTCAACACGAACGTCAACAGGGGCAACCCCCTTTTCCTTGGTATATGGCATGGAGGCAGTCTTGCCTATTGAAGTCCAGATACCCTCTCTCCGGATAATGAAGGATGCAGGTTTGAGCGAAGACGACTGGATCCAGACTCGGCTTAATCAATTAAACCTAATTGACGAAAAGAGACTCACCGCTATTTATCATGGTCAAACGTACCAAAAACGGATGATCAGGGCATTTAACAAGAAAGTCAGACGCCAAGAGTATCAAGTCGGAGACTTGGTAATCAAGCGCATCATTCTTCCTCAAAGTGATCCCAGGGGAAATGGACCCCCACGTACGAAGGGCCATTTGTGGTTAAGAATATCTTCTCAGGAGGAGCTATGATTCTAACCATCATGGATGGTGACGACCTTCCTCACCCCGCCAATGCAGACATAGTAAAAAGATACTACGCATGAACTAAAGACCCGCTAGGTTGACACACCTAGGCAAAAATAAGGGCTTCCCGGTGAACCAAAAGGGTTCGGGCAAAAATAAGGGATGAAATAAAAAGAAAAATCTGTACACCCGGCAAGTCGAAAACCTGAAAAGGCGGCTTGGGCAAAAATGGGTATCCCGGTGGACTGAAAACCCGAAAGGGCGGTCCAGGCAAAAGTTAGGGATAAAGCGTAATACTATGTCTCATTGGATCACCTCGCATCCAGAATTCGGTATCAACTATCAGGCCCAGACGGCATCGATCAATCAACTTCAGCTTCAACTAAGCAGCAAAGTGATGAGACGCTTGAAGACATAAAGGCGATAGCAGAGTTGGAACCCAGTGGGATTTTTCACATAGCTGTTCTGTTTTCCTTTGTACAAATTGTAAACTCTATGTTGTTCGGCGGCGTTATCTTACTAGGACGTCAGCCCCTTGTACATAAACGCCTATTTACAGGAAAATTCAAAAATCAATACAAATTCACTTTTCAGACCAATTGCCAATTGTTTTCCTTTTTCTGTTTTGTTTTTTAAAGAACGTCCAATGTTCATTTTTTATATATGCACTTGACACTAATTGCTAACTCATAAATGCTTGCATGCGAAACAAAGGATTAATTACAGGTGACATCAGAAACAGGGGCAATAATGAGTTGTCTAAGCAATCTAGTTGCTCTGTCCACCAAGGTACCAAGGTAAGTTCGGCTGAAGAATGAAACCAGGATACCTTCACTCCCCGCAGAGTAAGACAAGAATCAGCAATACTCTCCTCAAGCAGAGTTGGTCTCCCATAAGCCCTACAAGGCACAGTATCTCCAGCAAGTCAGCAATACTCTCCCCAAGAAGAGTTAGCCTACTGTCAGCCTTAAGGAAGATGGGTATCCCCAGAAATCTCAATATTCCCCAGCGGAGTATACAGTTGTTCCTAAGCAAGCATCCCCGACAGTCTTGATCTAAGATTGTTCCCCGGCGGAATACCAGACACCCCAGTGGAGCCACTTCCCCCAGTACAGTCTCAAAAGTTTCCCCAGGAGAGTTGTATCAACCTCCCCAGTAGATTCTGGAAGCTTATCCCCAGTAGATTCTGGAAGCTTATCCCCTGCAGAGCATGAACGCGTCTCCCCGGCTTTATTCAAAGGTTATTCCCCACCAGGGTATAACTGGGTTATCCTCAGCTAATTGCCACGGAAAGATCGTCCTCGGCGAAGTTCTTCCTATTCCCCAGCGGAGTATACAGTTGTTCCTAAGCAAGCATCCCCGACAGTCTTGATCTAAGATTGTTCCCCGGCGGAATACCAGACACCCCAGTGGAGCCACTTCCCCCAGTACAGTCTCAAAAGTTTCCCTAGGAGAGTTGTATCAACCTCCCCAGTAGATTCTGGAAGCTTATCCCCTGCAGAGCACGAACGTGTTTCCCCGGCTTTATTCAAAGGTTATTCCCCACCAGGGTATAACTGGGTTATCCTCAGCTAATTGCCACGGAAAGATCGTCCTCGGCGAAGTTCTTCCTATCCCCCAACAGAGTTCACCAAATCTTCCAACATAGCTTATCAACAGGAATCCTCAGCGGAGTTATCATCAATCCTCAGCGAAGTATCTCTTCCCACAGAGTATTCCCCGCAGAGTAATCTCTCCAACAAGTTTATTCCCCAACGGAGTCATCTTCTCCTACCGGATTATTCTTGCAACCATCATCCCCAGCGGAAATGAAGAACTTCACTCTTCAACATCAGCCCAGGATTCAGCTTCCCGGCATTCGTCAAGGATTTATTTTCCTAGACGAAAATACATTCATAAACATTACATTATCATACACCACAATGCATGCACATACGCATCATATCACACAATCTTATTTATTTTTGAGAACATCATGACATCATGCATTTCATACATCATGACATTGCATACAACTGACGTTTTGCCTTTTCAGGAAAAAGGTCAATCCAAAGATAATTATTATCAACTGTCGCAATTCCAGATTCGATACCTATATCCAACCACGGCATATCTGTTGACGACTAATTCCAGATTCGATTCCTGTATCCAGCCAGGGCATATCTAAAGAGTTTGAAGATTCGATTCCTGTATCCAGCCAGGGCATATTTGTTGACGACTAATTCCAGATTCGATTCCTGTATCCAGCCAGGGCACGTCTGAAGAGTTTAAAGATTCGATTCCTGTATCCAGCCAGGGCATATCTGTCGACGACTAATTCCAGATTCGATTCCTGTATCTAGCCAGGGCATATCTGAAGAGTTTGAAGATTCGATACCTGTATCCAGCCAGGGCATATCTGTAGATGACTAATTCCAGATTCGATTCCTGTATCTAGCCAGGGCATATCTGAAGAGTTTGAAGATTCGATACCTGTATCCAGCCAGGGCATATCTGTGAGTAACTGATTGTAGATTCGACGCCTGTATCCGGCCAGGGCATGTCTGCATGAAGAGTTTAGAGATTCGACTCCTCTATCCAGCCAGGGCACGTCTGTAAGCAACCTTTTGAAGTTCCAGATTCGATACCTGTATCTAGCCAGGGCATGTCTGTGAGCGACTGAGTGAAGATCAACACCTGTAACAGGCCAGGAAATTATCTTTCTCAGGTACGCAGGTTCTTGCTAAGGAATCTCTTACGCGATCGACACCTAGATGGCATCTATAAGCCTATCCTCCTATTACAGTTCCAAATGGAATCTATAAGCCCATTCCCGACAAGGTTCTGTCACATCTCCAGATGGCATCTATAAGCCCATCCCCTATCCACCATCTCTCCAAATGGCATCTGTAAGCCCATTCCCGCCATCACACCGCTGATACTCTACTATGCGAGTGCAAATTTCTGGGCACTCTAGTGTTCAATCATCTTCCACCCTCGGATCACGAAAGGCACACAAGCCAATCTACATCCTCAGGTCTAAGAAGATTGAACAGGGGAAACTGTTGTACCCCAAAATTTTCCCTCCCATATTCTTCAATGTTTTGACAAGCATCATCTCAATTTGCTCAAAGTCTACTCAAGGGCTACACAATTCAAACACCTTCCTAAGCCAGTCAAATTAGGGTTTTGGTTCTTGCAAGGAAGTTGAGGTTTTCAAGGGCTCAATCAAGTCCCATATGCTCATATACATTTTCAAGCACCTACATGTCAAGTTTCAAGGCTCACAAGGTCAAGTTGCACAGTCAAAAACCCCATTTGCTCAACAATCAACAGTAGGGGCAAAATGGTCATTTGGTAGTCAAAAGTCAAAATTTTTTGTCAACATCTTATTTTGAAGCCACAATCATCATTTGGTCAAATCTTGACCATGATTTCACAAGAATGGCTCAAAAATCATCAAGATGCAAAAGTTTCTATTTTTGGACAGCTGAAAAGTAAACTGTAACTTGACCAAGGCATAACTTTTTCATGGTTCATCATAAAAATCCCATCCAATGCTCATTTTGAAGGGGATGACATTTCCTACAACTCATATTCACATTCCAAGTCCAAGAAATGCTCTCACAAAAAGTTATCAATTTCAACATTATAGGTCATTTTCAAAAGTCAACAAAAAGGCATTTTAAGTCAAAGACCATACCTTGAGATTGGTAAATTCAAATGACATGGGACCAAAGGCATTGGTTAGAGGACTTCAAGACCTTTCCAAAATGTCCAAGAACATGTTCATATGATCAAAATTGAGCAAGATATGCATTGGATAAGTTGGGAAATTTTTGTGAAATGGCAAAAGTCAACTAGCCTTGAAACTTCAATTTTTGACAAAAGGGTCCACTTTTTTCCACTTGATTCATCCTTGCCATGCCACCCACGTGTCCCATGATTTATTTCAAGATTAAACATTAATTTTTCAATTTTTATTTAATTTTATTTGATTTAATTCATTTTAAATCCATAAAATTCAAATAAAAAATCAAAAAATTAATCAAAGGATATCTTGTGGTTTGAATGACCTTGATGCATCATAATACACATGCCAAATTCGTGTAAGGTCCATTTTAAGCATAAAATTCATTCTTTGAACAAAAATGGCAAGTTTCTTTAATGGTGGTTATGGAAATCTCAAAACATAATTGCATTGGTTAAGAGCTCATAATAGTGACTGATTCTCATTCAAGCATATATGTATAAGCCTTGCATACAGGAAGCACGACCTAGAAACCTCTGAAACAGCAACCCTAATTCTCTCAAATTTTCCAAAGTTGACAAATTCGAATTCGTTTTTTTAGCAAGTTTCAAGGAGTTTTAAGCATTCAATCGTGTTCCTGGGCATAACAGCAATCATTCCCAACTCTTACACGAAGCAAAACCATCCCAGATCGTGCTCCCTAGCTCTCACTAGTTTGGTAAATTTCTGGAATTCGGTTTGCGTATTTCATGCAACATTAACTGTTTTTGGTTGTTTGTGTGAACTCAGGATGCCTATTAGAATGTATTTGATGCATAACATGTAAGCTTTAACGCAGGAGTAAGGACTTGCCATTGTTAGGGCAGTTTTTGTTATCTTTTTCGAAACTCACCGTACAGTCGTTTTCAGGTCAAAACAATGGCACCATTGAATCCGCAAGGGTCGAATTAGGGTGATAAGGTTTTTCTTTTGCTTTGATTTTGCCTATTTTGCAGGATCGACCATTGTGCTTGCTGGAGAAGACGACCGGAGATAGGGCTCCGGCGTCGTTGACTGGATTGGACTCCGGCGTGGCTGGCGTGGCATGATAACGCATTTTGATTCGCTCCCATGTTACACCTGGACCCCACGCGCATTGACTGTGTTTGAAAATTCAAAATATGCCACGTTTTCCACTTGTAACCCTTGATTGTAGATTACAAACACCAAAGACAGCTAGCTCAGTTGGCAACGTGTTGATTGATTTCTCCAGAGGGCATGAGTTCGATTCTTGGCCCTGTCATTTTCTTTTTTACCACTTTTCATAGTTAACATGTTTTCTCTATTTTCTTTTTAATATTTTCATCCTAATTTAATTTATCTTTAAATAATTTTCTCATGCATTTAAAAAATCACAAAAATATTTTCCTTTTGCATTTTAATCAGAAAAATGTTTATTTAATTTTTGACATTATAATTAATATTTTTGCATGCATATTTTAATTAATTGTTAAATAATCATTAAATTGACTTTTAATTGCTTTTTATTATCAATAAAACCAAAAAAAAAAACCAAAAAATGTAAATACTTTATTAATTTCATTTAGGTAATTATTTTGTAAAAAAAATATATTAATAAATTGAATTAGTTTTAATTAGGCAACTTTAACCTTTTTTTCTTAATAACTAAAATAAATTTAGAATTAGGTTTTTATTAACTTTTAATTTTAATTCATTTTATTTTATTTCATTAAAAACATAAAAACACAAAAAATATTTTCTTAATTAATTAATTAATTAATTGGATATTAATTTTAATTTCATTTAATCACAAAAAAGGACAAAAAAAATTCATTTCTTTTCTTAAAAGGGTTAAAACCCTTAGGACGTTCCCGATTAAATTTCCATTCGCGCATTTTCATTTCTTTTGATTATATTTTTGTATCTGTACAGAGGATGTAATAGTAATTAGGATTTTATTGCTTTCTTTAATTTTCTCGCACTTTATTTTACAAAACGGGTCTTTGTTTTTTTGGCGATGTATAGACCCGCGCCTTGTAATAGCGTAGAATTTATCTTTCTGCAATTTATTTTCCGCATTCCTAACTGTTAAATGCATGAAAGAATGTATGTAAATAAAATTAATCCGTAGCTCACAAATAACATGTACAAAGACAATTAACTGAAAAACAACACACAAAGCACATGCCACTTCTAGGGTACGCCTCGCTGGTTGCCTCGAAACGTGGTCATCAAGTATAGGGTGTCTTAGAGGTCGCCCTTCTGTCCAAAAGATCCAGTTGCCTCGAAACGGTTGCCTCGGATAAAAGGATCTAGGACATTAGGGTTATTTCTAAGATGTCCTACCATTGCTTCGGTGACCACATTGTCCCGATAATCGAATTGACCCGAACAACTCCAACGATGGTGCTACCTACCTCTCAATGGTGGGATAGCACTATCTAAAGGACTCTTACACAGCTTAATTCCTTAGGGTAGGTAGATGACTCATGGGTACTTGCTCTTTTCAAAACAAACAAAATACTTTTCACACCTTACACTTTCAAAAAGTTTTCAAACAATACTTTATACACTCTTGAGGACTGATACAAGAGTTACCTAGAAGTTTTCAAACGAACTTTTTCAAAACCCACACACACTTGAAAAGCAAACAAATTTTGAAAACATAAGAGCAAGTACCTAAGAGCCCGTGGATAACCACGGATAGAAAGGGTGCTAACACCTTCCCTTTCTATAAATCTACCTCCCGAACCGAGATACATTCTAGAATAAGGAATTTTGTTGTGCTTTTGTCCTTTCCATGTTGGAGAACATAAAATATGGTGGCGACTCTTGCTTACCGCGACATTTCGCGAAACCAGCTTAAAAACAGTCAGTTCTATTTCCACCGATCACAATATCCATCTTGCTGAAATAAACAGCAGAGAGATAAGGAAACCTGGTGTAAAGACCTGCTTATGCATATGATGAATGGTATGTATTCATGTAATGCATTAAAGGATTCAGAAATTCAAATTTGTTTTAAACAAAAAAGAATACACGTCATATTAATAAGATAGAATTTGTTAGTACATCAATGCCCCATGGGCAAAATAATACAAAATTCTAATGTAAAAAGACATTGTGCATCCTCTTTGGTGCAATGTAGGTGTTGAGAGTCTTCTCTTCATGAAGTTGACGAGTAAGTTCTAAAACCTTCTTCTCACTTGCTTAAAATTGGGCTTCAAAAGTATCGCGCTCTCCCTTGAGATGTATCCAACTCCTTTGTAAATATTTTAGTGATGTTGGCATGTCAGGATGTAGGAGGGTGTATGGAACCTCTCCTTCCATAACACGCTCTTTGATCACAGGGAGAATGTAGGGGTAAGGCATCATAAGACTTTGGGTGTGGATTCGTACCCACTTGAGGTAAGGCTCAAGAGGGATGGAATTCTTGTGTCCCAAGGTCTTACTGTCCACCTTGTTGGGCATTCTCCAAGCTCGGATAAACCTTTGTCGAAGTCCTTGATCATCGTTGTCGAAGTCAAAAACCAAGTCTAGAATCACCATGTCATGTGGGCCATCCCTTCGGGCATACCCAAATTGCCTCAGAGCCAAGCAGGGGTTGTAGGTAATGCCTCCCCTAATGCCAAGTAGAGGGACATTAGGGAATTCCCCACAATGATCAATGATGATAACATTTTCTCTGGATCGAGAACACCAATGAACATCTGAATGTGTAAGAGTCATCAATCGTTGTGACCACCTCAAACCTTTCTCATTCTTCAAAACTGATTGGGGAAGATGAGAAATAAACCATCTTGCCAGTAGAGGAGTACAACACATGAGAACACCTCTTTTCCTCATTGTTCGAGTGTGAAAAGAGTGGAGGATATCCCCAAGCAATATAGGCACCAGGTTGCGAGCCATGAAAATTTTGACAGCACTCACATCTATGAGTTGGTCAGGGTTTGGGAACAAGACCAACCCATAGATGAGAAGAGATACAATCTCCTCAAAAGCTTGTAAGTCCAATGAATTCCAGCAGCTTTGGGCCTTCTCAAACATAAATTTTGACAAGAAACCTTTGACACCACTTCTAGTTTCCCAATGGCCTATGATATCATATGGTTGCAAGTGTAGGGCTTGAGCAATATCTTCAGGCTTTAGATCTCTTTCCGTACCGTTGTAGGGTAGTTGATTGAGAATAGGAATCCTCAAGAGTTGAGAAAATTCCTCCAAAGTAGGAACAAGTTGGTAATCAGGGAATGTGAAGCAGTGGTGTAGGGGGTCAAAGAACTGGAAGAGAACTTTTAGCATATCCTCCTCAGTATGGATAGTGACTAAGTTGAGAAGACGACCATGCCTCTCGGTGAATGGAGAATTCTCAGGAATCCTTGAAGCTAGTCCTTGAGTTGAGGAGGAATTCTCACAAGGTTGACTTGGATTGTTTTCCTGTGAAGTGAATCCATTACCTACAAAACAGGAACAAAGATGAAGATCAAAATCCTTGAAATGGTTAGTGGATGCATATGATGCTTCATGATGTCCATGATGTTATGAACAAGTATATATGTACAAACAAATCACACAAGATCCTAGTTTCAGGCTTGCATGGGGTTTCATAGGTGAGTACCCTCTTGAAGTTTAGTTAGCTCAACCTGTCCTAGAAATAGTAACCAGGTTCTAAGGAGCTCAATATCACTGGATTATTTTCTGTGTTCATTGTTTTAGTTTAGCCACTTTACTGGAGACCGAAATATTCCAAGAAAACAACCCTCAATGAGTGTAGTATCGAGTATCTACCAACTTCGGACTACACCAAAGTCGGTCATCTCACTACTCCTAAAAAGGCCAAGTTGGTCAAGTAAAGGTTCTAAAAGTCCATTAGTGTTTCATGACATCACTCAGTGGCCCCGTATTCTCTTTGATTAACTCAAAGGCTACCGGTATCCACAAATATGTCGCACTAATATAGTTATTGCTTCAACCATGTCGGTATACCCCGCACAGTTTCCACAATGTATTGCTATTTACCTATGAATGTTTCCCAAATCCAGGTAGAGGATTCAAACCCAAACAATAGAACCAAATGTAAAGAAATCAAGTCAAGCAAGATAAGCATGTAAAGGTGATCTAAAACCCTAAGGTAACCCCACTTTTCTATTTTTCCCCAGCAGAGTCGCCAGTTCTGTGATGCGGTGGGAGAACTGACTTGAGGTTTTGCGTTTGTGTTTGCAAATGTTTCGGTTTAGCAAGAGTCGCCACCGACTTTTTATTTTATCCAAAGGAAAGGTCAAAAAGCACAGGAAAGACCTTTGAGATGTTTTCTTGGGTTCAGGGGGTAGATTATGAAAAGGGAAGGTGCTAGCACCCTTTTCATCCATGGTTTTCCATGGGCTCTTAGTTACTTGTTTAGATCACTTGCTTTTGCTTTTCAATTGTTTGAAATGGTGCTTTTGTGTGTGGTTTTGAAAGTATTTTGAAAAGAGGCCTTTGTTTAGGCAACCTTTGTAATGATTCTTGTTTGAATGTATACAAAGGTGTTTTGTCTTTTGAAAAATGTTTCAATGTTTGAAAGTTTGTTTATAAATTGTTTTGAAATTGTGTGATAGTTTGAAAATAGCAAGGATGGTTTGAAATTTTGATCAAGTAACTAGGAGTTGTCTACCTTACTCAAAGATCTTTCCTACACATTTTTAACCCTTTGACATTGTTGTTTTACCATTGCATTTGGTAAACAACCTTGTCTTTGGATGTTAAACGGGACGGGCGTGGATCATCATATGACCATGATAGCAATAGTGCTAAGTATCTTTAGCAAGTGTTTTGAGGGACTAGATCATTTTTGTTTAGGCAACCAAGATAGCGTCATCGAGGGACTATGATCTTTTTGTTTTGTTTTTGTTTTGCCAAGATACCTAGCATGCATACCATGGCCAATTTTAAGGCAACAAGTGGATGAAACCCTAGGGGTGCTTGTGTGCATTGTGTTGTCATTTTTCATGCATTTTTGTCTTGTGTTTAGTCATGCTATTTGTTTTGATTTTGGTCTTTGCATACAAACCCTAATTTACTATCATGGCATTTGAAAGCGATAAAATGCGTAAAAGTAAATCTAAGACTATTACAACATTATTATGGGAAGGGGGATACAAGTTTGAATAGGGGGATATTGCTCAAAAATAAAACCCTAAAACTATTATTACAACCAAATTGAAATATTGCACAAATAAATAAATAGACAAGTATTTAAATGTACAAATAAATATGAATATGCAAAATGTTTTTGTATTTATTTTTATATATGTAAAAATAAGTTTATTCATGTCTTAAAAATAAGAAAATAAAAATGATTATTTTTGGAAAGGGGTGGAAACCCTAAATTTTGGTTTTAAAAGATAATATATTATATTATTTATTTATTCATTTTTATGTACAAGATAATAAATAAAAATAATATATACAAAATGTTAAAAAATAAAATATGTAATAAAATATTATTTTTATATGTATAATATAATAAAATAAAATATGTAAGTATTTTAATATTATTTATAAATTTATTTAAGAAAATAAAAGTATTTAACCTAATAAACTATTTTTTGTCATAAAAAATGATAAAAATAATAAAATAAAAATGTAAAAATTAAGAAAAGATTTTTGGTGATTTTTAATATTTAGAAAAAGATAATAAAGTCAGAAAACAAAAAAAAAGAAATGAAAAATATGCAAAAATAAAGAAATGGGCCAAGGGGGTGCAAAAAGCAGAATTGGGGTGTCAAAAGCAGAAGCAAGCCAGGCCCAGCTCACGTTCCACTTCATCCCTGTCCTTGGAACAAAAACGCGTGCGCCATGGTTCAAATCCTGTTCTCTCTTGTTCTTGCATGAAATAAAAAACTCACAACATAAAAGTTATAGCATTTTCAATCACGATTTCAATGATATAAGAAACTTGATCTAACTCTCAAATACCAAAGAGAATTTCCTTGGCCCTAAATTCTAACCTAGTTTTTTCAGCATGTTCATCATCCAAATTCTCCTAGCTCAGTTAATATAAATACAAGCTATGTATATGTACAGCTCAAAGACATTAAGGGCTACATTTTTGCTTCACAAACCTAAGCCTAATTATTCCTAAATAAGGAGATAGAAGTTTGACAAATACCTGTTTCAGCCAAGTTTGGATATGGCAATGTAGGAGTTTTGGATGAGGCCTGAAGGTCGTGTTAGCTTGCCTGAAGTTCACTCAACCTTTCCCAATGCTTGGCTTGCCTTGAATTTGCCTGAATGTGCTTGTAGAACTCAACCTGCAAAGCTTCAAAGTAAAAATGGTGAAGTGTGAAAATGGAGTTACAGTGGCTGGACAGGGACTTGGGTAGTTTGGATGGGATGCATGCAATGTCTTTAAAGTGGTTTGGGACAAAACGCACGAGTGGAACTGGTTTTGACTTGGTGTTTGCAGAAAATGCCCTGTTTTGGGCAGAAGTTGGTGTTTTGGTGTATTAGGGTGTTTGAGAGGCTTGTAAATCGTGTATTCTGCTTGCTACAATGTGTTGAACTTGTTTGAAATGAACACAAGACTTGTTTTTATCAGATACCAAAGTTGTGGACTTTTTGCACACTTGCTTGTTTTTGAGTAAAAGTTGAAGTTAACAATGCCAAGGCCTGTACAGGCCTGTATTCTAGCTGCACATAGTTGGTGAACTTTTCCTGATATTAGTGAACTTTGTTTTCAGCAAAAGGCTTGGTCCAATGCTCAAGATAAACAATTTGACATAAAGCAAGCTTTATCAAAGTGGCAATGTTACCTTTATGCCATTTTTGGATTAAACCTTTGTACAAAGCTTCCAAGACAAAAACAATGCCATTAACCATTATATTTGCATTCAATTTTTGAGTGTAGAAGAGATTAAAACCTGTATACAATCATGCTTTGGGAAGATTTGCAAGTTGTAGCATGGTGTAAAATGCCTTGGACAAAATTGATGATTTTCCATTTTCAAACTTTCGATTCTCCCTAACCACAAATGATTTTGGATAGTTCTTGGACATTTTGAAAAGCTTGTAACATTCTCTACAATCCATATATGAAATTTATTTTGAGATTCCACTTAGAACTAGGTGAAAAGTTGCCATGAAGATAGGTCAAAATCCTGCCTAAACTAGGGCAAAATTTCACTAAGTTAGAAAGTTTTTGGACCCTTATTCACAAAATCATAACTTGATATCCAAGCATCTTTTGGTAAAACTTTGTGAATAAAAGTTGTATATTTTGTGGAGGACTATAACTTTCATGTTGGAAGTTTTCTTTGAATCCAATTGCATCATGGTGAAAAAGTTGGGAAAAAATAAGAAATTTTCATAATTAAAAAATATCTAAGTTATGAAAAATTTCCATTTTAAACCCTAATTTTCAAAATTAGGTTTCTTGGTGAACAAGTTTCATGTTTTGACACATATTGATGAAAAATGACCCTTGGCACTTGATTTTGACCAAAAAGTCAAAGTTTGACTTTTCAGTGTACAATTGATTTTTGATCAGTTAACTAGAAAATTCATCTGTCAATCTAATGCTTTTGAGATCTTTTGAACCTTGTGATTAGGTCAAGATGGTGCCATTGAGTCCTTGAAACCATTCTTGAACCTAATTTGCCATTGGCTAGGTGAAAAATCAGAAATTGCCCTTCTATAGTCAAAACCCTAAAAATGACCATTTTGCCCTTTTGATGATCTGATCAAATTTCTTGAGGAGTTATGGTCCAAACTTGATCAAATGGTTGATATGAGTCTATAATGTTGGTGTGGATAAAAAATTATGAGGTTTGACTGTAAATTGGCCACAATTGACTTTTCCCCAATACAGTTGATTTTTAGGTCAATTGTCCAATTGACTGGGCACAAATTTGATTCAAAGCTTGAAACTTGGTATGAGAAATATTAGAGATCCAACATGAAGCATGAAAGTCACATGAGGCAATGGAAGTCCAAAAATACCTGTGCAAACTCAAACCCTAATTTCAGTTCAACAGTGCAAAGAGATGTCTTGAGCTGAGCAAACCCTAATCTGGTCTTGAGTCCAAAGAGTCTTGTGAGGAAAATGTTGATAAAATGAGAGGGAAAATTTTGGGGTACAACACCCCCGAACTCAAGAAAACATCTCAAAGGTCTTTCCTGTTCTTTTCAGCCTTTCCTTTTGGATAAAAGAATAGTCAGTGGCGACTCTTGCTAAACCGCAACATTTGCGATAAAACGCAAAACAACCAAGTCAATTCTCCCGCCGCGTTACACTTTGTAATATATGTTTATGTTTTTGCTTCTAATACCAGATGTATAGCCACCCCAGTGGTAGAGAGCGTGCGCATAAGACATTAGTGTTAAGTGCCTGAGTTCTAGTCCCAAAAACACCTTTTTTATGTTTATTTCCTGACATTTTTCCCCATCCTGGCCAAGAACTTCTAGACATTGCCATCCAACAACATTGACACCTCACATACCCATTATCAGAACTTCTAGCTTGCCAGTGACACTAGAACTTCTAGGATTCCAGCTACATCAGAACTTCCAGACTTTCTCAACAAACAGAACTTATGACCTTCCGGTAACCCAGAACTTCTGACCTTCCCCTTTTCTGCTAACATTTTCCTTCTGATGAGCAGTATACTGGAGTCATAACTTCTACTCCCTCTTATTTCAGCAACGCGCTAATTCTGCGCCTTTTCCTCTTATTATTTTTATCATTTTATTTTCAATAATCAAAAATACCAAAAATATTTTTATATTCACATACTTTATTTTATTTCTTTTAAAATTGAAAGACTAAAAAATATTTTCTTAAGTAAACTTATTTTCTTCTCTTAACAAAAACAAAACAAATCCATTTTACATTTCTTGTACATTATTTCAATATGGTTGTAATAGATAATTAGGACTTTAATTTCTTGCAATCCTCATTTGAAAATTTGTACACCCACCCCCCTAATGATTGTAATAGCGTATAATATTTATTTTCCGCAATTTATCACTTTCATATAAATGCTAGTAATTAGGATTTGTATGGGAAGATAAAATCAACAAGTAAACAACCCTAATCAAATACTAAATGCATGCAAATCAAACACTTTCACACATGCACCCTTAGGGTAATTCACTTGTCGCCTTATAAAAATGGTCATGTTATACACGTGAGACGTCTTAGCAAAAACAATCGAAATACAAGATCATAGTCCCTCGATGACCCTATGAATGTTGCCTTAAAAATGATCTTAGTCCCTCAAAGAGAAATGCTAAGATATCTCACAACATTGTTATCATGACTATACGATGACCCATGTCGTCCCTTTACATCCAAAGATAAGGCTTCTTGCCAATCAATGGTAAGATAGCAATATCAAAGGAAAGGAGAGAAATGAACAAAAGACTTTTTGAGTAGGTAGAAACGTTCTTAGTTGCTTGCTGACTTCCAAAACAAACACAACAAACACTTTCAAAAACAAACACACACCAAACAAAACATGAAATATTTTCAAAAAGTCCAACACTTTGTATACATTTTCGCCGAAACGAGAATCATTACAAAGTTCTCCTAAACGAAGGCGCCTTTTCAAAAATACTTTCAAAAACCACCACAAAGAATATTTTCAAACAAAGCAAGTGATCTAGCAAGCAACTAAGAGCCCATATATAACTATGAATGAAAAGGGTGCTAACACCTTCCCTTTTCATAATCTACCCCCCGAACTCAAGAAATAATCTCAAAGGTCTTTCCTGTTCTTTTCACCCTTTCCTTCATTGGATAAAATAAAAGTCAGTGGCGACTCTTGTTAACCGCAACAATTACGATCAAACACAAAACACCCCCAAGTCAGTTCTCCCACCGTATTACAGAACTGGCGACTCTGCTGGGGAAATACTTAAAAGTGGGGTTACCTTAGGGATAGATCACCTTTATTTGATTTCATTGTTTGACTTGCTTGCTTTACATTTTTGGTTCCTTGTTTGGACTTGTTTTAATCCTCTACTCATATCTAGGATACCTTATAGGTAAGTAGCAATACGTTATGGAAATTGTGCAGGGTATACCGACATGGTCTAAGAAATAGCTACGTTAGCATGACACATTTGTTGGTACCAGTAGCCCTTGAGTAGTCAAGGAGAATACGGGGCCACTGTGTGGTGTCATGAAGCACTAACTGACTTTAGAACCTTTACTTGACCAACTTGGCCATTAGGAAGTAGTGAGGTAGTCGGCTTTGGTGCAGTCTGAAGTTGGTTGATACTCGATACTACACTCAATGAGATCGGACTTCTCGGGATATTTCGGTCGCCATTAAAGAGGCTTGCGCTGAAACAATGCCCGATGAGAAAGATCAGTGATTTTGAGATCCCTTAGAACCCGGTTACTATTACTAGGACAGGTTGAGCCAACTAACTTCAAGAGGGTACTTACCTATAAAACTCCATGAAAGCCTAAACCTAAGGACTTGTATGCTTTGTGTGTACATAACAACTTGCTTACTTGTACATAACATCATAAACATCATAACATCATAAGCATTCTCACTAACCATTTCAAGGATTATTGGGATTTATCTTTGTTCTGTTTTGTAGGACATGGCTTCCACTCGCAGGAATACTATCCAATTCAATCTTGTGAGAATTCCTTCTCAACTCAAAGTGTTAGCATCAAAGGTTCCTGAGAGTTCTTCATTCACTGAAAGACATGGTCGCCTCTTAAACTTGGTTACCTCGAGCATTGATGAAGACATAACTGTGATACGGTTGGAGAACTGACTTGGTGTTTTGCATTTAATCGCAAATGTTATGGTTAGCAAGAGCTGCCATCGGCTTTTCTTTTATCAAAAGGAAAGGTGAAAAAGCACAGGAAAGACCTTCGAGATTATTTCTTGAGTTCGGGGGGTAGATTATGAAAAAGGAAGGTATTAGAACCCTTTTCATCCATGGTTTTCCATGGGCTCTTAGTTACTTGCTAGATCACTTGATTTTGTTTTAAAATGTGCTTTATGTGGTTTTTGAAAGTATTTTGTAAAGGAGCCATCGTTTAGGCAAACTTTATAATGATTCTCGTTCGTAAGAATGTATACAAAGTGTTTGATCTTTTGAAAATGTTTTCAAGTTTTGAAAGATGTTTTTTTGAAAGTGTTGGTGTTTGTTTTGAAAATAGCAAGGATGTTTTGGTTTTGAAATTGAGCAAGTAACTAAGAACATTCTACCTAATTAAAAGTCTTTCATATTCATTTCCTCTTTCTTTTGATATTGTTATCTTACCATTGATTTGATAAGTAACCCTATCTTTGGATGTAAAAGGGACGGGTGTGGGTCATCGTATAACCATGATTAGCAATGTTGCAAGGTATCTTAGCATTTTTCTTTTAGGGACTAAGATCATTTGAAAGGCAACTTTTGATAACGTCATCGAGGGACTATGATCTTGTATTTTGCTTGTCTTTGCTAAGATACCTCACATGCATAATATGGTCATTTTTGTAAGGCAACCAAGTGGATTTACCCTAGGGGTGCTTGTGTGAAAGTGTATTGATTTACACGCATTGTTTTTGTCTTTGATTAGGGTTTGCTATTTTGTTGGTTTTAGTCTTTCCATACACACCCTAATTACTAACAATATATGAAAGCAAATAAAAGTGCGGGAAAAGTAAAGTCCTACACTATTACATCATTAAGAGGATGGGGTGTACAAATTTACAAATTGGGATTTCAAGAAATTAAAGTCCTAATTATCTATTACAACCATATTGAAATAATGTACAAGAATTGAAATGGACGTGTTTTGTTTTTGTTAAGAAATAAGTTTACTTAGGGAAATATTTTTATCTTTTTGGTCTAAAAGAAATAAAGTAAAACATGTGAATATGAAATATTTTTGGTGTTTTTGGTTATTAAAAGCAAAAAAAATAAGATAAATAAGAGAAAAAGAAGTCAGAATCAGCATATTGCTGAAAACAAGGAGGAACAGAAGTTCTGACTCTGATACACTGCAAGAGAGAAAATGTTAGTGAGAAAGTGGTGGGTCAGAAGTTCTGGGCCTTGGTACACCAAGTTCTGAGGTTGATGGGTTCAGAAGCTATAGCGCAGCTGGGAACCTAGAAGTTTATATATCTCTGGCCAGTCAAAAGTTCCGATTGTTTGAGAGAGTGAAATGATTATGCTGTTAGGTGAGGATATCTAGAAGTTATGATTTAGGAGTATCGTCTGACAAACGAATGAGTAAAAACATCTATAAATAAACCTAAAAAAGATGCTTTTGGGGATAGAACCCAGGACCTTTAGCACTAATGTCTTATGCGCACACATTGTATCCCACTGGGGTGGTTGTACATCTGATATTATAAGCAAAAGCATAAACATGTATCACAAAGTAAACCCTGACGATGAACTCCAATTCTCTCTTCATGCTAATCACAACATCTGCAACTTAGTTAAATCTCAACAGAACAGGAAACACAGACATAGAAATTATGGCAATTTTTCGTCATGGCTTCAGAAGCATAAAAAATGACAAGACTATAAATCAGAAACGAGCATGTATTTGCTAGTCCTAGTTTCCTTAAGAAGTTCTGAACTGATGTTCTTCCTATTTAGGAAGGTAAATACATGAAACCTCATAACATGTACAACATCAGAATCAGGATGTCTACATTGTGTTTTGAACATGCAAGTCTAATAACGCTTAAGTGATATGATGAGTGTTAGCAGAAGCTTACCTTGCAGCTGAAAAATGTCCTGTGAGCTGGAGTCTGGTTTTGACTGCTTGTAATGTTCTGATCAGCTTCCTCACGTATTCAGCAGGCTGGAACAACCTTTAACTTGGGTTATGAATGGTGAATGGAAGATTCAGAAGCTGTATGAATGGTCTGGTCAAAAAACATTTGAGGGAAGTTGGAGTTTGAATGCAAGAATCAAAAACTAGCAGGTTTTGTATTTTTGTTTACAGTTTTGGATTTCTGGAATTTTAACAAGGTTTTAAAGCTTTTCCTTTCAATTTTTATGACCGTCCCCCACTTAGTTGTAAATGAAGTTCAATTTATAGGCAAGAACTTTGTAGCTTGGAGAAGTCAAAAGTAACAACATCATGATAGCGTGCTGGCTTATTCTTGAGGCAAGTTAAACAAGTATGGTGGTTAGCAGGTTTTAGCTGTGCCTAAGCTAGATTTGTAAGCCTGAATTAAGGAAAAGTACCCTCAGGGGAAAAAGCAAAGCATGGGCCCAGCATAAACTTGTACAAAAGTTTGCTTTTCAAGGACAACAATGGTACTTCTATCTCACACGTGGGGAAATCCTTTGGATAAAAACTCAAAAGTGGTTGTGAGCATTAAATGATGATGAGATTTATCAAACCAGAAATACTGCACTATGAGATTGTGCATTATAGCTTAGATCTGGGCCAGAAGTTCAGCATCAGCGTAACTTAGAATAAACATCCAACGTCTGATCTTGAAATCTCTCTGCTCCAATATGTTCTGAAGGTGTTCTCAGACTTTTCCGAAAGCTTGTAACACGCTTTGTAGACTTTCTTTGAATCACTTTTGCAAACTCTGGCTGAACCTTCGTGAAAACTGGCCCAGAAGTTCTAACCAAACTCTGTCTTGAAAATGTCCAGAATTTGCTGAGTGCTTCAGTTTCATGGACGTGTCTTTGGACATTTATAACTTGAAATTCCAGCATTTCCAGGAGAAGTTCTGTTCTGCATAATTTTAGGTCTTATTGAGATCTAAAACTCTTGTGTTAGAAGTTCTTCCAGAATCAACTTGCATCATGGTGATAATCTAATCAGAAGTTCTGAGCTTGTCATACTTCTTAAACACTTAGAAAAATTCTAAGTACTTTAGAATTTTGAATTTTTAACTTCTTGATGAAACAAACTTCATATTTCAACATGTCTTGATTAAATATGATTCTTGAAACTTGATTTAGATCAAAAGTCAAAGTTTGACTTTTCAATGTGCAAATGACCATTTTATCTTTGTGCCAATTCCAAGCCTAAATTGATGTATCAATGCTGCAAACTTGACGTCATAGAAGATCTTGCGAGAGAATCCTTGAGAAATGAGAGGGCAAATTTTGGGGTACAACAATGACAAAAGTGCTTTTTCAGTTCTTCGACCCATTGCACCACTGCTTCACCTTTCCTGATTACCAGCTTGTACCTACTATGGAAGAATTCACTCAACTCTTGAGGATTCCTATTCTCAACCAACTACCCTTCAACGGTACAGAAAGAGATCCAAGCCCTGAAGAGATTTCCCGAGCACTACACTTGCAACAATCCGATGTCACGACTAATTGGGAAACAAGAAATGGTGTCAGAGGATTCTTAGCCAAGTTCTTGTTTGAAAAAGATCAAGATTGTTGGAACTCTTTGGATTTACAAGCTTTTGAAGAAATCTTGGCCCTTCTCACCTATGGGATGGTTTTATTTCTAAACCCTGGCCAACTTATAGATGTAAATGCTGTCAAAATCTTCATGTCTCGCAATCCGGTGCCTACTTTGTTGGGAGATATCCTACATTCTCTCCACTCTCGCACTATGAGGAAGAGAGGGACCCTCATGTGTTGCACTCCTCTTTTGGATATATGGTTTGCCTCGCATCTCCCCCGGTCTATGTTGAAGAACGAGCAAGGTTTGAGATGGTCCCATAGGCTGGTGTCGCTCAGACATTCGGATATTCACTGGTGTTCTCGATCCCTAGAGAACGTTACTATCATCGACCATTGTGGAGAATTTCCTAATGTTCCTTTGCTTGGCATTAGGGGAGGTATCACTTACAACCCTTGTTTAACTTTGCGAAAGTTTAGGTATGCTCGAAGAGATGGCCCGTATGATATGCTTATCCAAGGAGTAATATTCGACTACGAGAGCGACAATCAAGGCTTCCGTCAGAGGTTTATACGAGCTTGGAGGATGGTAAACAAAGTGGACAGTAAAACAATGGAACACAAGAATTCCATTCCCCTTGAGCCTTACCTTAGGTGGGTACGAGCTCGTGCTCAGAAGCTGGTAATGCCTTACCCCTCCATCCTACTAGTTATCGTGGAGCCTATGGCTGAAGGAGAAGTCCCGGATACTGTCTTCCATCCTGATATGCCTACTTCCCTTGAAGACTTGCAAAAGGGTTGGATTCAGTTAAAGGAAGAACAAGGCACCTTCGAAGCTCAATTCTACGCTAGCGAGGAAAGGGTTTTAGAGCTTACAAAGCTACTCCATGAATAAAAAAGCTTGAATGCCTACATTTCACCGAAGAGGATGCGTTCGACCTTTTTGTCTTAGAGATTTATTTTGTAAGCCCAAGAGGCACGATGTAATAATTTTGAGCTAATTAATGAAAATTGAAGTTTGTTCATTCTTTGTCTAGACAAATTTAAATTTCATAAATCCTTGAAAACATTGCATCCATATAACATGCATCATATCATGACAGGTTTCTCCCATGCATATCTCCTTATCTTCTTACTGTTTATTTCAGTAAGGATGGCCTTAGAACAGACCATCAAGAGCATTCAGATTCAAAACGCTCAAATTCAAGAGATGTTCTTGAACCTATCTAGTGGAAAACAAGAGGTGAAGGCGCTCCTCACTAGGGGCATGATCATGGGAAGTCCTGAGGACGACAAGGATAACCAGTTGGAGCGGCTACAAATCGAGATAGCCATAATCAAGGTCCAAATGATGGGACAATTGGTGGGCCAAATGTCTCTTATCCAAAACCTGGTTCAAGGACAAGAAGAGATGAAATCCCTTGTCAACCAACTTCATCAAGACGGTTGCAACCGTATGAAACAAATGGTCAAGATTGGGGATCAAGTCGTTACTCAGCCACCCATGAGACAAGAAGCTGGTTCAGGGGAGAACAAACCTTTCTGAATTACTGCCACATCATGAACCCAACAACGACCTCGTCAACATCAACAGGAAAATTAGCAAAGGCAAAATAAGCCCGAGAGACAGTTTACTAACATCAACATGTCATTAGCTCAATTATTGCAACACATGTTGAAGATGGAGTTGATTACGTTAAAGGATCCTCCTCGAAATCCCAATACCTCTTCTCCTAATTATCATCCTGATATAATGTGTGCATACCATTCCAATAGTCCTAGACATGATACGAATAGCTATTTGGAATTGAAAAATAAGATCCAAGATTTGATCGACGAAGGAGTGCTGGAGTTCACACAAGTTGGTCAGACTGAACTCTTCTACCACCCCTCAAAGGCTAACCACTCGAAATGACAAGTCCAGACAAAGAGGCTTTTGTTCATTTTAATTTTCAGTTGTAATTTCTTTGTTTATTCAAACATTTATCTATTAATGTCAAAACTTTGTTTCATTAATGCATTGCATATGTTTGTCTTGAATTGGTCCATTCATTTTCACTACATTTAAACTATGTTGTTTACTCCCTTTATGATACTCAGCTCTTGTTTTTAAAAAGTTACAAGCCTTTAGAGGGAGGATAACGAAAACCATGCCTTAATCTCATTTAGTATGCTTTTGGATAGACCTTGCTGACGATGTACAGGCGTTCTTTCAAATCCTAAACACTGGAGTTATAAGGAAGATAATCCCTAGTCAACCCCTTTGAGCCAAAGAAGTAGGAGTTTCCTTTTTACACAAATTGAAACCTTTAATCAAAACCTAGGGAAGGGTAGTCTCTCAGTTAATTCAAATGCGCGTCAGTCGCAAACTTTCACTTTGTAATACAACAAATGACATCAAAATCATTCCTCTGGAATCAAAAGGTGGTGATGGTTCCCTATCACACCGGCAGTCATTATCCCTCAAAAAAAAGGAAGGCTCGCTAAGTCAAAACCTACAAAGGAGACTTAAGAAAAACTGGGGCATCCCACTGACTGTAATCTCAAAAACAAGAACAGTCAGGCAAAATAAAGGACAATAAACCAAAAAAGAGGTCACTACAGATCCTCGGCCAACATGAAAAATTTTGCAAAAAATTACTGCCTCCCGATAAATTAAACTTGTCTGAACCATCACCAAACCATCATTGGAGTTTGAACGCACAATTAACTGAGTTTGGGACTGAAGAACATCACGAAGAACGGGAGAGTACAAATAAATTTTGAGACTTTATCCTTTGTTTCTTAAACCATGAACCAAGCCACATTACAACTCTTCAAAAGTCCTAATTGAAGCATGGGTTAATTCGAAAGCATACTGTTACAAAAGGTATCCTGACTCCTGTAAGGCTTTACTCCAAATCCTGAGTTGAATTTTCCTAAAAAAATTCTTTATCTTCTAAAACTCATTTTCAAAACTTCAAAAGACAAGCATAAACTTTTCATTATTTGAACGTCGCTGTTTGTATATGGCTATTTGTTTGACAGCAGAGAAATTTGCACGAAGAATATCTAGTGCACAAAAACCCTCTCATTGAACAAAATCACTTCAAGTAGGAAGACACTTCCCATTACAGACCTCCTTTAAAGTAAGGTGTACGACATGATCATTTCTAGCATACCTGGGGCAGTCCAGTCAAGATTCCAAGAAATCTCTCAAGAAATGCTGAATAACCAGGAGGCAGATCTTTATCTGAACCACTTGGAGAATTGAACGTGAATCCCAATAAAGGGTTACATGTTTGTTTCTGATTTATAGTCTTGACATTTATTATCCTTCTGAAACCATGAGGGAAACCTGCCATAATTGTTATGTTTTTGTTTTCTGTTTTGTTGAGAAATGATCAAGTTGCAGATGTTCTTATTAGCGGAGAAAGAGATAAAGCTCATCATCAGAATTTACTTTATATTTTGTGTTTATGCTTTTGCCTCTAATACCGGATGTACATCCATCCCAGTGGTAGAAAGCGTGCGCATAAGAAATTAGTGCTAAGGGTCCTGGGTTCTAGCCCTAGAAGCATCTTTTTTAGGTTTATTTATTGACATTTTTTACCCATTTATCTGTCAGACGATACTCCTAAATCAGAACTTCTAGATATCCTCACCTAACAACATAATCACTTCACTCACTCAAACGATCAGAACCTCTGACTTTCCAGAGATACATAAACTTCTAGGTTCCCAGCTACGCTATAGCCTCTGAACCCTCCAACCTCAGAATTTGGTGTACCTAGGCCCAGAACTTCTGACCCTCCACTTTCTCACTAACACTTTCTCTTTTGCAGCGTATCAGAGTCAAAACCTCTGTCCCCCCCCCCCCCCTCGTTTCAGTAATGTGCTGATTCTGATTCCTTTTTCTCTCACTTGTCTTATTTTTTCTTTTAATAACCAAAAACACCAAAAATATTTCATATTCACATGTTTTATTTTATATCTTTTAGAATAAAAAATATCAAAATGTTTTCTTAAGTAAACTTATTTCTTAACAAAAACAAAACAAGTCCATTTCAATTCTTGTACATTATTTCAATATAGTTGTAATAGATAATTAGGACTTTAATTTCTTGAAATCCCCATTCATAAATTTGTACCTCCATCCCCTAAATGATGTAATAGCGTAGTAATTTTAATTTCCGCAATTTATCGATTTATATACAAATGCTAGTAATTAGGGTTTTGTATGGAAAGACTAAAACCAACAAATAGCAAACCCTAATCAAAGATAAATCAAGCATGAAAATCAATCCACTTGCACACAAACACCCCTAGGGTAAATCCACTTGGTTTCCTTATAAAAATGGTCATATTATGCATGTGAGGTATCTTAGCAAAAATAAGCAAAAGTACAAGATCACAGTCCCTCGATGACGCTACCTATGTTGCCTTTCAAAATGATCTTAGTCCCTAAAGAAAAAATGCTAGGATATCTTGCAAACATTGCTAATCATGGTTATACGATGACCCACGCCCTTCCATTTTACATCCAAAGGTTGGGTTACTTACCAAATCAATGGTAAGATGACAATGTCAAAGGAAAAAGGAAATGAACATGAAAGACTTTTGAGTAGGTAGATTGTTCCTAGTTACTTGCTCAATTTCAAAACAAAAACATCCTTGATATTTTCAAAACAAACACCAACATTTTTAAAACATCTTACAAACTTGAAAACATTTTCAAAAGATCAACACCTTTGTATACATTCTTACGAACGAGAATAATTACAAAGTTTTCCTAAACAATGGCCTCTTTTCAAAATACTTTCAAAAAACCACACAAAGCACATTTTCAAACAAAAGCAAGTGATCTATCAAGTAACTAAGAGCCCATGGAAAACCATGGATGAAAAGTGTGCTAATACTTTCCCTTTTCATAATCTACCCCCCGAACTCAAGAAAACATCTCAAAGGTCTTTCTTGTGCTTTTTCACATTTCCTTTTGGGTAAAAGAAAAGTCAGTGGCAACTCTTGCTAACTGCAACATTTGGGATCAAACGCAAAACACCCAAGTCAGTTCTCTCACCGTGTCACAGAACTGGCGACTCTGCTGGGGAAAATTTTACAAGTGGGGTTACCTTAGGGATAGATCACATTTATTTGCTTTCATTGCTTGACTTGTATGCTTTACATTATGGTTCTTTGTTTGGGTTTGAATCCTCTACCCGGATTTGGGATACCTTATAGGTAAGTAGCAATACGTTGTGGAAACTGTGTGGGGTATACCGACATGGTCTAAACAATAACTACATTAGTGTGACATATTTATGGGTACCGGTAGCCCTTGAGTAGTCAAGGAGAATACGGGGCCGCTGAGTGATGTCATGAAGCACTAACGATGTTTTAGAACCTTTAATTGACCAACTTGGCCATTAGGGTTGTAGTGAGATGACCAGATTTGGTGCAGTCCGAAGTTGGTAGATACTTGATACTACACTCATTGAGGTTTGGTTTTTTGGGATATTTTGGTCGCCATTAAAGAGTCTTACGCTGAAACGATGCCCAAGGAAACAAACCAGTGATATTGAGCTCCTTAGAACCCGGTTACTATTACTATGACAAGTTTGAGCCAACTAAACTTCAAGAGGGTACTTGTCTATGAGACTTCACGCAAGCCTAAACCTAAGGACTTGTTTGCTTTGTTTATATATATATATATATATATATATATATATATATATATATATATATATATATATATATATATATATATATATATATATATATATATATATATATATATATATATATATATATATATATATATATATATATATATATATATATATATATATATATATATATATATATATATATATATATATATATATATATATATATATATATATATATATATATATATATATATATATGTATGTATATATATATATATATATAACATCATAAACATCATAACATCATACTCATGTTCACTAAACCATTTCAAGGATCTTGGGATTTATCTTTGTTCTGTTTTATAGGACATGGATTCTATTTGCAGGAAAACCATTCAAGTCAATCTTGTAAGTATCCCTCCCCAACTTAAACAACTAGCATCAAGAATTCCTGAAAACTCTCCATTTACCGAAAGACATGGTCGCCTACTAAACTTGGTCACCTCCAACACTGATGAGGACATGATAAAGGTACTCTTCCAGTTCTTTGATCCTTTACACCATTGCTTCACATTTCTTGATTATCAACTTGTGCCAACTTTGGAAGAATTCTCCCAACTCTTGAGGATTCCCATTCTCAATCAACTACCTTTCAACGGTACGGAAAGATACCCAAATCCAGAAGAGATTTCTCAAGCTCTACACTTGCAACCTTCTGATATCACGACTAATTGGGAGACAAGAAGTGGTGTCAAAGGTTTCCTAGCAAAGTTCTTGTTTAAGAAAGCCTAAAACTGTTGGAATTATTTGGATTTGTAAGCTTTTGAGGAAATTATGGCTCTCCTCATCTATGGGATGGTTTTGTTTCCAAATCCTGACCAAATCATAGATGTGAACACCGTCAAAATCTTCATGTCTCGTAACCCAGTGCCTACTTTGCTAGGAGAAATCGTACATTATTTTCACACTCGCACTATGAGGAAAAGAGGTATCCTGATGTGTTGTACTCCTCTTTTAGAAAGATGGTTTATTTTGCATCTTCCCCAATCTGTATTGAGGAAAGGTTCAAGGTGGTCACATAGGTTGATGACACTCAAACATTCAGATATTCATTGGTGTTCACGATCTATAGAGAATGTTACTATTGTCGACCATTATGGAGAATTCCCTAATGTCCCTTTACTTGGCATTAGATGAGGTATCACCTACAACCCCTACTTAGCCTTAAGACAGTTTGGTTACACCCGAAGGGATGGCCCACATGAGATGCTCGTTCAAGGTTTGGTATTTGACTAAGAGAACGACGATCAAGGTCACTGCCAGAGATTTATCCAAGCTTGGAGGATGGCCCACATGAGATGCTCGTGCTCAAAGTCTTATAATGCCTTACCCCTCCATTCTCCCGGTGATCATAGAGCCTGTTGTGGAAGGAGATGTTCCATACACTACCATGCATCGTGACATGCCCACCTCTCTTGAAGACATACAAAGGGATTGGATACAACTTAAGAGGGAGCGAGACACTTTCAAGGCCCAATTTTACGCCAGCGAGAAGAAGGTTTTGGAACTCACTAAGCAACTTCATGAAGAGCGAAGCCTGAACGCCTACATCACACCAAAGAGGATGCGTACAACTTTTTTATCTTAGAATTTTTGTATTTCTTTGTAAACCCAAAAGAGGCATGATGTACTCAAGCTTTGATTTATTAATATAACGTGTGTTCCTTTTTGGTCTAAAGCAAATTTAAATCTCGAATTTCCTTGAAATAATTGCATATGCATCTACCATTCATCATAACATAAGCAGGTTTCTTACAACAAGTCTCCTCCTCTTTCTACTGTTTATCTCAGTAAGATGGATCTCAAGCAGACAGTGAAAGACCTCCAGGCGCAAAATGCTCAGTTTCAACAGATGTTCTTGACTCTAGCCAAAGGACAAGAGGATTTGAAAACTTTGTTGGTTGAAGAAAAGAAGAAGAAAGCAAAGAAAATAACCGGAGTTCTGAAAATGGGAAGAAGGTTCCAAGGACAAGCTAGACATACCCTAGACTTTGCAACATCATCTGGTGAAAAAGATAATCAAGAAGGGAAAGGCAAGGAAGCGGTTGTCCAACCAGAATCTGAAGAGGAAGAAGAAGAGGATTACTCTGAAGAGCAGTATCCCTCAACCGACGACAAATACAAACATTGGAAGAACGTCTAAGTGCAATGGAAATTCAGAAAGTGCCTGGGTTGGACTTTGAAGAGCTGGGTTTGGTATCTAGAATTGTCATTCCACCAAAATTCAAGGCACCAGTATTTGCTAAATACGATGGAGTTTCGTGTCCCAAGATGCATCTCTGATCCTATGTGAGGAAGATACAGCCTCACACTACAGACAGAGATTTGTGGGTCCACTTCTTTCAAGACAGTCTATCTGGGACTCATCTGGATTGGTTCTATCAACTGGAAAGGGCCAATATTCATAATTGGGAAGATCTTGCCGCTGCTTTTTATAAACAGTATCAGTACACCGCAGACCTTGCTCCTACCTGTACTCAACTCCATAGTATGGCTATGGTTTCAAGTGAAGGTTTCAAAGACTACGCTCAGAAACAGAGGGACTTAGCAGGAAGAGTCCAGCCTCCCCTGTCCGAAAGAGAGCTAGTAGACATGTTTTTGGGTACCTTGTCCGATCCTTTCTTTAATCATCTAATTGGAAGCTCTTCAGCAGGCTTCACTGAATTAATCTTGACCGGAGAAAGAGTGGAAGCTGGGATTAAGAGTGGGAAGATCCAAAAAGACGCATCCTCTACCGCTGTAAGAAAACCATTTATTGGGAAGAAAGAAGTTGGTGATGTGTATCCTCAAAGGAATCAAGATAGAGCTGAACACCGTCCAATGGTGGGGGCTATCATGATCTATAAGCCTGCACCTACTCAACAAAGAAGCAATCAACCTAGAACAGAGAGACCGGTAAGACAGTTTACCCGGATTAATATGACACTATCTCAAGTCCTGCCACATTTGTTGAGATCAAATCTGGTAACTTTGAAGGAAGCTACGAAGAATCCTAACACAACCTCTCCTCACTACCATCCTAATGCTCGTTGCGCTTACCATTCAGAAAGCCCAGGCCATGATACCAACAACTATTGGGATTATAAAAACAAGGCTCAAGACCTTCTTGAAGCAAAAGAAATTGAGTTTGATGCTCCTGAGATCCCAAATGTTATCACCACTCCTATGCCCAAGCATGGCCATGGTGTTAACATTGTTGAAGATGATATGTTTGTTACTGCTATTGATGAAATTGTTACTCCTATCCTGACCGTCAAGAAGAACCTATTGAATGTCAGTTTATTTTCGGGCTATGATGAAGGCTGCCACTTATGTTTATCCCTACCAACTAGTTGTCATTTACTGAAAGCAGGTGTCTAACGCCTAATAGATGACAAAGAGATTTTGTTTGAAAAGACTCTCGTTCCAACCATTTCTTACAAAGATGTTTCAATAGTAACCATTTCCGCCAATCCTTCCAGGGTCTCCACCAAAAGACCCGTTAGGATTACATTTGGCTCCACTGATAATTACTATGCCAGGTCCAATCCCGTACTCATCAGATAAAACTGTCCCATGGAACTATGGGGGAAACATCTACTATCACAGTGTCAAGCAAGATTGGCTGGCTGATGAAGACTCAATTTTTGAGAAGGCTGACCCTAACATCGACAATATTGCGGGAACCAACAAGATAACCCGAAGTGGAAGAATATTCTCCCCAGAGATTGCTCCTCCGAAGACTGTTACCGGTCCTGTGATCATCCCTGTTTCAGTTCTAGTTGTCACTACTACTACTACAATCCATATGGTTACCCCTGCTGACACTCCTACCACTGAGTCGACCGAGACTCGGGGAAAAGGAATTATGGTTGAGCTTGTCTGGATGAAGGCGTAATCAGTATCTACCCCGGAAGCCTCCCAAAAGGAGATGGAAGAAATTCTGAAAATTATAAAGAGAAGCGACTACAACGTAGTCGAACAGCTAGGGTAGATTGTGTCAAAGATTTCCATGTTGGCTTTATTGTTATGCTTTGAGGCTCATGAGAAGGCCTTGGTGAAATTTCTTAAAACTTCCCATGTACCAAAAGAAACCTCTGTTGATCAGTTCCAAGACTGCGTGGCCAGTTTAACTGCTGACAATGGTTTAGGCTTTTCCGACACTGACTTGACACCTAAAGGGAGGAAACACAACGAGGCATTGCATGTCTATGTTGAATGTCGGGGCACAACTTTGGACCATGTTTTGGTTGATACCGATTCGTCTTTGAATATGCTGCCTAAGAAGGCTCTTGATAGACTTGACTGTGAAGGTTTGACCTTAAAACCCAATAACATAGTGGTAAGGGCCTTCCACATTTCAAAGAGAATGGTGCATGGGGAGGTAGACATCCCCATAAAAGTTGGAACTCAAACCTTTGATTCAACTTTTTACGTGATGGACATTCTACCTTCCTATTTTTTCTTATTGGGCCGGCCATAGATTCACAATGTCGGTGCTGTTACCTCTACATTACATTAAATACTTAAATACCCAACCAAGGGGAAAATCATTATTTTCCATGGAGAAGATGAATATATGGTCAGTCACTTAAACTCCTTCAGATACGTGGAATTGGATGGTGAATTCATTGAAACTCCGTTTCAGCATTTCGAGGAAGTCCCACCAACCATGTCAGTAACCAAGGCTATTCCCCAAGTCCCAAAGATTACAAGACCTCCGTTAAAGATGTCTTCTCTTAAAGATGCTAAGGCAGTGATCGAAGAAGGTGGGTGTACTATTTGGGGCCAACTCCCAGATATTCCTTACAAATATGACAAATTTGGTTTGGGTTTCACTTCAGGAGCCCAGAAAGTTGTACGCCATGCTCGTGCTGGGGAACCATCTTTGAAGATCAGCAACCACAGAGTCAACACAGTGGAGGATGACGAGGACAGCTACGATCTGGAGGAATGGATTTTCCGAACTGTCAACGGAGGACTCAACAACTGGGAAGCTAAAGACTTTGTCCCAATTACTTTTATCCAACAATAGTTGTCTTTAACTTTTTGTCGGACCTGTAATAATTAAACAAATTCAGACTTTTAAAACCTTGGGTCTTACCCGAGGCACAACGGTCCATTTGTAAGGGTTGTTACCTCATTTTCATATGTCATCAATGAATCATGAACGCTTTTTGCATACAAACTTTGTGCTCTCTGTCTTTCTTTTTCTACATTTTTATTTCTTTCAAATATAGCTATACTCTTACACACATTCACATTCAAAATGCAGGTCTACATCCATTCGGGATCCCATGGGTAACAATTCTTCTATGGCCTTTTGTGACTCTGAAAATCTAATCTACCAAGCCGAAGACGAAGGTGAGGAAGATTGTGAAGTGCCAAGGGAACTATCTAGGTTACTACAACAAGAAGAAAGAACCATACAACCCCACGAAGAACCAGTGGACACAATTAACCTAGGTACCGAAGAAGACAAGAAAGAAGTCAAGGTGGGTGCCAATCTAGAACCCAGTGTCAAGAAGCGTCTGACTCAGTTGCTACATGATTATGTTGAGGTCTTTGCCTGGTCGTACGAAGACATGCCAGGACTTGATGTTAATATCGTGGTTGTAATACGGTGGGAGAAATGACTTGAGGGTTTTGCATTTTATCGCAAATGTTGCGGTTAGCAAGAGTCGCCACTGACTTTTCTTTTATCTAAAAGGAAAGGTGAAAAAGCACAGGAAAGACCTTTGAGATGTTTTCTTGAGTTCGGGGGGTAGATTATGAAAAGGGAAGGTATTATCACCATTTTCATCCATGGTTTTCCATGGGCTCTTAGTTACTTGCTTAGATCACTTGCTTTTGTTTGTTTGAAATTGTGTTTGGTGTGGTTTTGAAAGTATTTTGTAAATGAGGCCATTCGTTTGGGCAATCTTTGTAATGATTCTCGTTCGTAAGAATGTATACAAAGATGTTTTTCTTTTGAAAATGTTTTCAATGTTTGTAAGATGTTTTGAAATGTGTGTGTTTGTTTTGAAAATAGCAAGGATAGTTGCTTGAAATGGAGCAAGTAACTAGAAGCCATCTACCTATTCAAATGTCTTTATTATGCACTTTCTATTCCTTTGACATTGTTGTCTTACCATTGATTTGGTAAGCAACCCTATCTTTGGATGTAAACGGTACGGGCGTGGGTCATCGTATAATCATGATTAGCAATGTTTGCAAAGTATCTTAGCATTTTTTGAGGGACCAAGATCATTTTGTAAGGCAACTTTTGAATAGCGCCATCGAGGGACTATGATCTTTATACTTGTTTGTTTTGCCAAGATACTTCGCATGCGTAACATGGCCATTTTTGTTTTAGGCAACCAAGTGGAGAAACCCTAAGGATGCTTGTGTTCAAGTGTATCATTTTCATGCTTTGATTTTGTCTTGTATTTAGGGTTTTCTATTTTGCTTTGTTTTGATCTTGTCATACAAACCCTAATACTAATCATGGCATATAAAGCGATAAATTGCGTAATGTAAATATTTCTAAGCTATTACAACAATTTATGGGAGGGGGAATACAAATTTGAATGGGGATTTGCAAAATATAAACCTAAATAAATTATTACAACCAAATCGAGTTTGTACGAATTAGAATAAATACAATACAATATTTAAAAATGCAATATAATGTATATGTAAGAAAATATTTTTTTTTGTGCCTTGTTTTTCATGTAAAAGCAATTTTTATCTAAACCTAAAAATAGAAGGAAAAGGAATTAAATTTTAAAAGGGGTTTAACCCTAATTATTATTTTAAAAGAAAATAAAGTTTTTATATGTATTATTTTATGTATTTTCTTGTATAAAAATAATAAATAATATTGTATAAAAATATAAAATTTTATATGTGCAAAAATAAGTATTTATAAGTATTTATAAGCATGAAACAAGTAAATTAAACTAAATATATTTTTGATTATATTTACAAGTTTATTAAGAAAATAAATGATATCTTATTAAACTAAAATATATTTTTATGTGAGAAATAAACTAAAAATAAAATAAAAGTGCAATATTATTAATTAATATTTTTTGGGATTTTTATGTATTAAAGAAATATTATATATATTAAATATGAAAATAAAACAAATAAAAAATGAAAATATAAAAAGTTGGCAAGGGGGGTGATGTAGCAGATTAGCAGTAGAGTGTTAGTAAAAAAAACTATGGCCCAAAGCACAAAGCCCAAACCTGCAAAAAAATGTCAAAACTGAAAAAATGGCAAAATGAAAAAACAAAAGTAGCGCGCCCAGGTTTGAACCCAGGACATGGGTCTCACCAGCGCGCTACTTTGCCACTGGGGTGACTATACATCCAATGTCTTAAGGGAAACGAAAATAAGTTAACATAAAACAAATCCTTGCCCTATATTTCATCTTCTTCCTCAAGCTTAGCCAGACATCCTGTAACTCTCTCATACTTCCATGAAAATGAAAACTCATAACATGAAAGTTGTAGCGCTTGAACTTACAATTCCAACCATATAAGTTATGTGAACTATCAATCAAAGATCAAATAGAATTTTAACAGCCCTAAATTTTAACCTAATATTTTCAGAAATTTCAAGTTCCAAATTCTCTCAGCTCAAGTAAAATCAATGCAAGATAAAGATATGTACAATTTCGTTATGATGAGGACTACACTTTTTATTCACAAATTGTGGCCTATGGTTGCCTGTACAAATAAATAGAGTTTGAGATTTTACCTCCTTCAGTTGGAATCGTGGATGAAACTGGGATGAGTTTGATGGAGGCTTGATGCTTGCTTGAGCTTCCTTGAACTTCCCTGAATGTATTCCAACCCTTGCCTTTCTCTGAAAGTATCTGAAACTCCTTGGCCAAGTCAAATTGCAAGCTCTGAAATCAACAATGGCAGATGATGGAAAAGTGATTACAGAACAGGGATGAAGGTCTGGATTGTTTTGATATCAAGTATGTAAGATGTTTGAATGATCAAAACTCAAAACGGATGAGCCAAACGGAAGATGAGTATGCTTATGCAAAAACTGTAGGTTTGGACAGGTTTTTGGTGTTTTGCTGGTTCGGAGTGTTTCAGGCCTTTTTCTAATCGTGTCCTAAGTTATATTATCTTTTTATATTAGTATGGAATTGGTTTGATGTCAACCCTCTAACAGTTGTGCCTGTTCTAGCCTTTTTTCCACTTTTCTTGTATTTGAAGTAAAGTGATAAGACAAAGCTTTACATGCTTGTACTGGCTTGCTTAGGATTGGTATCTCTTCTCTACAAGTTGCCTTAGGTTTGTGGTACTTGTATGTGCCAAGGGGACAGGTCCAATGCTCAAGATTGTAAAGTTTGCAAAAGTTGATCTTTTTCAAAATGGCAATGGTCACTTTTTGCCATAAATGGAATTACAAGTTGGATAATGGTTCTAAGGCATGGATCAAAGCTTTGTCAACTGAGTAGGCATTTAATTAAAGAGTGTGGAACAAGTTTGGGACCTGTAAAGCATGGATTTGGCAGCATAGGTACTGATTGCAACTTTGCTCTTCATGAAATGGCTTGGACAAAAAGTGAGAAATTGTCAACTTCATCTCTTCGATTCTCCCTACTCAAAAATGATCTTGAGGATTTCTTGGACATTTTGGAAAGCTTGAAATATTCTCTATAACTCATATTTAAAATGCATTTTAAGATACCTCTTGGAACTAGGTTAAAAGTTGTCATGAAGTTGGGTCCAAAACCTGCCTAAATTAGGGCAAAATTTCACTAAGTTATTTAGTTCATGACCATGTGTTCATAAATTTATATCTTGATATCCAAGCATCTTTAGGGAAAAGTGTGTGAAGAAAAGTTGTATATTTCATGGAGGTCTATAACTTTCATGTTGGGAACTTTCCTTGAATCATTATGCATCATGGTGAAAAAGTGGCCTAAAGTTGAGAAAAAATAAGAAAATTTTCTATACTTAAAAAATTTCTAAGTTAGGAAAATTTTCAAATTCAAATCCTAATTTTTAAATTTGGCTTTCTTGATAAACAAGTTTCACATTTTGACATGTTTTGATGAATTATGACCCTTGGCACTTGATTTTGACCAAAAAATCAAAGTTTGACTTTTTCAATGTACAGTTGACTGCAAATTTCATCTGTCAATCCATTGAAATTGTAATGTTTTGAACCATGCCATTAGGTAAATATGATGCCATTGAATCATTGAAATTATGCTTTAACTCAATTGGTCATTTGCTAGGTTAAAAATCAGAAATTGCCCTTCCTCAGTCAAAACCCTAATTTTGACCATTTTGCCCTTTTGGTGATTTGACCAAATTTCTTGAGGAATTGTGATCCAAACTTGACAAAATCATACATATAAGTTTAAAATGTTGATGTTGATCAAAAATTGTGAAGTTTGACTGTAAATTGGCCATAGTTGACTTTTTCCCCAATACAGTTGATTTTTAGGTCAACTGTCCAATTGACTGATCAAAAATGTGGTTCAAGGCTTGAAACTTGTCATGAGTGATCTTAGGGGTCCAAAATGATGTTTGAAAGTCATATGAAGCATTGATAGTCCAAAAATCCTTGTGCAAACTCAAACCCTAATTTTGGGTTATCAGTGCAAGATGAGATGTCCTGAGCTGACCAAACCCTAATCCAGTCTTGAGTCAAAGAGATCTTGTGAGAAAAGTTTTGATAAATGAGAGGGAAAATTTTGGGGTACAACAGTTGCCCCTGTTCAATCTTCTTAAACCTGAAGAGTTAGATTGGCGAGTTTTGCCATTCGTGACTCGAAGGTGAGAGAATGATTGGACACTAGATTGCCCAGAAATTTGCACTCGACAACGTGTAGTTAAGGGAATGGGCTCAAAGATGCCATTTGGAGAAGCGATAGAATCTTATTGGAGATGGGCTTGTAGATGCCATCCAAGAATGTTTGTTGAATTGTAAGTTGTAAGCTGAAAGAATGGGTTATCAGAATGGTGTCCGCGTCTAGAACGTATCCGAACTGTATCTTAACTTTCAAATTTGAATGAGTATCAGAAAGTTGAATCTGAATGAATAACAGAATGGCATCCGTGTCTGGAGCATATCCGTACTGTATCTGAATGGGTATCATAATGGCTTCCGTGTCTGAAGCATATTTGTACTGCATCTGAAGTCTGAATCTGAATGAGTATCAGAACGACATCCGTATTTGGAGCGTATCTGAACTGTATTTGAAGTCTGAATCTGAATGAGTATCAGAACGACATCTGTATCTAGAGCGTATCTGAACTGTATATGAAGTCTGAATCTGAATGAGTATCAGAATGGCATCCGTATCTGGAGCGTATCTGAACTGTATCTGAAGTCTGAATCTGAATGAGTATCAGAACAACATCCGTATCTGGAGCGTATCTGAACTGTATCTGAACTTGAAATCTGAATGAGTATCAGAATGACATCTGTGTCTGGAGCATATCTGTACTGTATCATGATTGCATATTGTTAATGGTAGTTGTTAATCTTATCCTGAAAAGGGTAAAATGTTAGCCGAAACAAAAATTATGTTGCATGAAATGTATGATGCAATATATGTGTTTTATCAATGTTTATGGTGTATGGATGTAATGTATGCGCATGTAAGCTGATTTGATGTATTGTTGTATGATTGAGGAAAATAAATTCTTGTCTGCTGTTGAGGATATGTGGATTCTTCATATCTTGAAATTGAAGTATTGACAAAATTCTATTGTGAGAGCAATGCCATATACTGCTTGAGGAATCTGCTTGGGGAATCCAAAGAATTTTGATGACTTCTACTGGGGATTAATGAATGGGAGTCTTTATTCCGTTGGGGAGTATCAGAAGTCAACTATTATCCGGTTGGATTTCAGGCTCCAAAATAACTTGCTGGGGAATTTGGAGAAACTGGAAGGTTTCCATCGGGGATTAATAGTTTGAAATTTTAGTTCCGTTGGGGATCTAAATGACGTACTGTAGGGATTTCTCATGGAATAGCCTAAAGACGTTTTCCTATTTTTTTCAACCTGTCAGTAATTGTCTTTTTTCATTTTGTTTATTTGTAAACAGTAATTATGTTCAATTGCATATGTTCATTAATGAATCATTGGACGTTTTTGCAAATAAAAACACAAGTGTAAAGAAAGAGGTAAATAGTTTTCTGTACTTTAAAGATATATCTTTGTATTTACTTTGAATAAGTATTTTGTATAAAGGAGACAGACATCCTAGTAAGAGGATGGCGCCATAAAAGTAAGAAAAAATTTATACAAAGAAAGACAGCTATGTGTGATAATCCCATGGGGTTCCCATTCTGCTATAGTCTTCGTGTCTTCGAGTATCCTGTCTATTTGTTGCTTCGTCTGAAGATGATTGAATTGATAAGAAACTCTGAGTTTATCAGTGAAGAGATTTTCCTCAAAGTGATCCAACAGGACATAGTCATACGCTTTAATTCCCTAACTTTTGCCTGGACCGCCCTTTCGGGTTTTCAGTCCACCGGGAAACCCTTTCTTGCCCAAGTCGCCCTTTCGGGTTTTCAACTTGCCGAGTGTACATATTTTTTAAATATTTTATCCCTAATTTTTGCCCGAACCTTTTGGTTCGCCAGGATGCCCTTTTTTTGCCTAGGTGTGTCAACCTAGCGGGTCTCTTATGCGTAGTATCTTTTGACTATGTCCGCGTTCGCAGGGTGTGGCAAGTCATCACCGTCCATGGTGGTTAAGATCATTGCCCCACCGGAGAAGATATTCTTGATTATAAATGGTCCTTCATAGATAGGAGTCCATTTGCCCCTGGGATCACTTTGTGGCAAGATAATGCATTTGATCACTAGATCTCCAACTTGATATACCTGGCGCCTAACTTTCTTGTCAAAAGCCTTGATCATCCGTTTTTGATACATCTGACCATGGCAAACAGCAGTAAGTCTCTTTTCATCAATTAAGTTTAGTTGATCAAGTCGAGTCTGGATCCAATCGTCCTCACTTAAACCTGCATCCCTCATAATTCTCAAAGAGGGGATCTGGACCTCAATAGGCAAGACAACCTCTATGCCATAAACCATGAATAAGGTGTTGCCCCAGCTGACGTACGAGCTGTGGTACGATACCCGTGGAGAGCAAATGGTAACATCTCATGCCAGTCCTTGTAGGTGACTGTCATTTTCTGTTTGATCTTTTTAATGTTTTTATTTGCAGCTTCAACGACACCATTCATATTTTGCCGATAGGGGGATGAATTGTGATACTGAATCTTGAACTGTTTGCACAAGGCGGTGATCATATTATTGTTAAGGTTTATACCATTATCAGTGATGATCCTTTTTGGGATACCGTACCGGAAAATGAGATTCTGCTTGATGAAGCGGGCAACAACATTCTTAGTAACGGATGCGAAGGAAGCTGCTTCGACCCACTTTGTAAAATAGTCAATGGCCACTAGAATGAAACAGTGTCCATTGGAGGCTGTAGGCTTGATCTCCCCAATCATATCGATTCCCCACATAGAAAAGGGCCAAGGAGCCGTCAAGACATTCAGAGGAACCGGAGGTACGTGCACCTTGTTTGCATAGATTTGACACTTATGACAGGTCTGAGAGTGTTGATAGCAGTCTGCTTCCATGGTAGACCAATAATAGCCTTCCCGTAGGATTTTCTTCGCCATCGTATGCCCACTGAAGTGGGTGCCAAAAGTACCTTCATGTAGTTCAGCCATGATCTTTTCAGCCTCAATCTTATCCACACAACGGAGTAGAATAGATTCATGATTACGTTTGTATAGGATGCCATTACTCAGGAAGAACTTAGCAGAGAATCTCCTTAAGAACTTTTTATCATTGATTGAAGCTCCTTCTGGATATTCTTGAACCTCGAGATACCTCTTGACTTCGTGAAACTAAGGCTGGTCCACTACTTCTTCAGTATTAATCTCGTGATAGTGTGTTGGTTTTTCCATTAGTTCAATGGTGATCTAGGGAGCCTTGGTATCCCAATTAAGTTTAAACATAGATGACATTGTGGCTAGAGCATTGGCTAGCTGATTTTCTTCTCGCGGGAAGTGCTCGAAGGTAATCTGCTCAAAATGTGGTAGCAATGTTAAGACATGTTCTTTGTAAGGGATAACGTTTGGGTGCTTGGTGTCCCATTCTCCTTTAATATGACTGATGACCAAAGCTGAATCTCCAAACACATCTAAAGATTTGATTCCCAAGTCTATGGCAGCCTTGAGACCAAAGATGCATGCTTCGTATTCCGCCATGTTGTTCGTACAGTTGAAGCAAAGTCTAGCAGTAAAGGGAGTGTGACACCCTTCCGGAGATATGAGCACAACGCCGATACCATTACCAAGTGCATTGGATGCCCCATCAAAGAACAGGGTCCATCGGGATCCATGTTCAGGTCCGTCATATGGTCTGATCTCTTCACAGTCGTCTAACATCATGATGTCTTCATCTGGGAATTCAAACTTCATCGACTGATAATCTTCTACAGCTTGATGAGCAAGATGATCAGCTAGCACACTCCCCTTTATAGCTTTTTGGGTAGTGTATTGTATGTCATATTCTGTTAGGATCATCTGCCATCTAGCTATCCTCCCAAACAGAGCAGGATTTTCGAAGATGTACTTTATCGGATCCATCTTAGATATCAACAAAGTGGTATGAGTCAAAATATACTGTCTTAGCCGGAGAGCAGCCCATGCCAGAGCGCAGCAAGTTTTCTCGAGCAGTGAATATCTGGTTTCACAGTCGGTAAACTTTTTGCTCAGGTAGTAAATAACGTGCTCTTTTCGGCCAGACTCGTCATGCTGCCCCAATACACACCCCATTGAGTTCTCTAAAATGGTAAGATACATGATTAGCGGTCTTCCCTCGACTGGTGGAATCAAAACAGGAGGCTCTTTTAAGTACTCTTTGATCTTGTCAAAAGAAAACTGTCATTCATCATTCCATCTGACTAATAGATCTTTCTTCAATAGTTTGAAGATTGGCTCACAAGTAGCTGTTAGGTGAGAAATGAATCTGGAAATATAGTTCGGGCGTCCCAAGAATCCTCTGACTTCCTTCTCAGTACGAGGAGCAGGCATTTCTTGTATCGCTTTAACCTTGGCAGGATCGACCTCGATGCCTTTGTTGCTGACAACGAAACCTAAGAGTTTACCGGACCGGACTCCGAATGTACACTTGTTTGGATTCAATCTTAACTTGTACTCCTTCAATCTCACAAACAATTTTGCAAGTGATCAATGTGATCCTCTTCAGTTTGTGATCGGGCTATCATGTCGTCTACATAGACCTATATCTCATGATGTATCATATCATGAAATAAGGCTACCATGGCGCGTTGATAGGTTGCCCCAGCATTCTTCAGTCCGAATGGAATCACTTTGTAGCATAACGTGCCCCACTGTGTGACAAATGTAGTTTTCTCCATGTCCTCAGGTGCCATTTTGATTTGGTTATAGCCTGAGAATCCGTCCATGAAGGAAAACACTTTGTGTTGGGCTGTATTGTTGACCAGGATATCGATGTGGGGAAGTGGAAAATCATCTTTAGGGCTGGCCCTATTTAAATCTCTATAATCCATGCATATTCGTACTTTACCGTCCTTTTTAGGCATGGGAACAATGTTGGCAACCCATTGAGGATAGGAAGTGATAGCCAGAAATCCAGCATTGAACTGTTTCATGACTTCCGCTTTGATCTTCTCTGACATGTCAGGTCTCATGCGGTAGACTTTTTGTTTCACTGGTGGACAGTCTTCTCTTGTGGGTAGACGATGTACCACGATGTTTGTATCAAGTCCTGGCATGTCTTCGTATGACCAGGAAAAGATCTCAACATAGTCATGCAATAGCTGAATTAGACGCTCCTTGACACTCGGCTCTAGATTGGCACCCACCTTGATTTCCTTTTTATCTTCCTCGGTGCCCAAGTTGATTGTATCCAACGGTTCCTCATGAGGTTGAATAGCTCTTTCCTCTTGTTGTAGTAGTCTGGCCAATTCCCCTGGTACTTCAAAATCTTCCTCACCTTCGTATTCCGCTTGGTAGATTAGATCTTCAGAGTCACTAAAGGCTATAGCAGTATCGTTACCCATGGGATCCGGAATGGAGGGGTACCTGCATTTGTGAGTGTGGGTGTGTGTAAAGGTATAGACATCTTTAAACAATAAAATGTAAAAGAAAGACAATGAGCACAAAAGGTTTGTATGTGAAAAAGCATCCATGATTCATTGAATGTCATATGAAGATGAAATAAAAACCCTAACAAATGGACCATTGTGCCTCGGGTAAGACACAAGGTTTTTAAAGTGCGAATTGTTTGTGAATATTACAAGTCCAACAGAAATGTAAAAGATAAATTACTGAGAGATGAAAGTTATTGGGACAAAGTCTCTGGCTTCCCAATTGCGAAGTCCTCCATTGACAGTAGGAAATATCGAATCTTCCAAGCTGCCATCTTCTTCACCATCTTCCACTGTGTTGACCACCCGGTTACTAATCTTCAGAGGTGGCCCTCCAGCACGGGCATGACACACAGCCTTCTGAGCAGTTGAAGTAAATCCCAAGCCAAACTTGTCTGATTTATACGGGATGACCGAAAGCTGCCCCCAGATGGTGCATCCACCCTCTTCTACTACAGCCTTGGTGTCCTTTAGATATGACATCCAAAGCGGAGGTCTTGTGATCTTGGGAATCGGGGATACCGCCTTGGTTACCGCTACTTCTTGAGAGACCTCCTTGAAATGTTGAAAAGGAGTTTCAATGAACTCGCCATACAAATCCACATATCGGAAAGAATTTAGATGACTAATCATGTACTCCTCCTCTTCGTGGACAGTGATAATCTTTCCATGGACTAGGTACTTCAGCATCTGGTGTAGCATAGAGGTGACAGCACTGACATTATGGATCCAGGGCCATCCTAACAGACAAGAGTAAGAGGGACAGATGTCCATTACATAGAAGGTTGAGCTGAAAGTATGAGTTCCCACCTTTATGGGGATGTCCACCTCCCCGTGGACCATCCTCTTTGAGCCATCAAAAGCTCTCACAACTATGCTACTGGGTTTCAATGTTAGCCCTTCGCAATCCAATCTGTCAAGAGATTTCTTTGGTAAGATGTTCAAAGATGAGCCTGTGTCCACCAAGACATGGTCCAGAGTCGTTCCTCTACACTCCACAGAGACATGTAATGCCTTGTTGTGCTTTCTCCCTCTGGGTGTCAAATCAGCATCAGAGAAGCCTAGGCCGTTATCAGCTGTAAAACTGGCCACACAGTCTTGGAACTGGTCAGCAGACGTCTCTTGTGGCACATGGGTTGTCTTCAAATATTTTACCAGAGCTTTCGCATGTGCCTCAGAGCACAGCAGCAAGGCTAACATGGATATCTTGGAGGGAGTTTGCCCCAACTGTTCAACCACGTCATATTCACTCTTCTTTATTATCCTCAGGATCTCTTCCATTTCCTTCTTGGATATTTCGGGGATAGCTAGTGGTTGAGCCTTCATCCGGACAGGCTCCTCTTGAATGCTTTTTCCTCGATTTTCAGCAGTAGAAGTGTTGGTAGGGATAACAACAGGGATCGTGTCGTCTTTGTCGGTAGGTGCACTTGTAGGTATGATTATTGGTACAGAGGTAATCTTTGGAATGACCACGGGTCCAAAAACTGCCTTTGGAGGGGCAATCTCTGGAGAGAAGATTCTACCGCTACGGGTAATCTTACTAGTTCCGTCAATATTGCTAATGTCAGAATCTTCTTCTTCGGGGCTCACTTCTTCGGCGGTCAGCCCGTTTTGTTTAATACCATGGCAGTAGATTTCTCCACCATAATTCCATGGTACTGTTTTATCTGATTCATATGGGACCGGCCCGGGCATTGTAATTATGAGAGGAGTAGTCTTTGGAACTGATGTAATCCTAACGGGTCTTTTAGGGACCCTGGAAGGATTGGCGGAGATGGTAATGATTGAAACGTATTTAATAGGAATGGGTGAAACAAGGGCATTTTCAAATAGAATTTCTTGGTTGTCTATCAGGTGTTGAATGCCTGTCTTCAACAGAGGATAATCAGTTGACGAGGATAAGCAAATATGGAAGTCTTTATTACAACCTGGGAATATACTAGCTTTCAACAAGTTCATCTTAATGATCGGGAGTGGTGTCAAGAGTTCATCCACTGTAGCAACAAACAAATCTTCCTCGATAGCATTAGCGTTGTGACCATGTCTAGGCATAGGAGCGGAAATGACATTTGGTTTCTCGGGCGCCTCAAACTCAATCTCTTTTTCATCTACAAGGTCTTGAATTTTGTTTTTCAAAGCCCAACAGTTGTTGGTGTCGTGGCCCGGACTTTCGGAATGGTATGCGCATCTGGCATTCGGGTGATAATGAGGGGACGCCGTGTTGGGATTCTTTGGAGCTTCCTTCAAAGTTGCCAAATTAGATTTCAGAAGATGTGGTAAGACCTGGGCTAGAGTCATATTAATTCTGGTGAATTGTCGGACCGGCCTTTCCACCCTCGGTTGGTTACTCCTTGGTTGATCAGATGTAGATTTTGGGATCATAACGGCCCATACCATTGGTCGACGTTCAGGTCTCCCTTGGTTCCTTTATGGATAAACAACAGATACCTCCTTTTTCCCGGTGAAAGGCTTTCTCACAGCTGTAGTGGCAGATGAATCTTTCCGAATCTTTCCACTTTTTATGCCAACTTCCACCCTCTCTCTGGTTAATATTAACTCAGTAAATCCAGCAGATGAGCTCCCGATCAAATGGTTGAAGAAAGGGCCTGATAGAGTGCCTAAGAACATATCTACCAACTCCCTTTCAGACAGAGGGGGTTGCACTCTCCCAGCTAGATCTCTCCATTTTTGCGCGTAATCTTTAAAACCCTCATTTGAAGCCATAGCCATACTCTGAAGCTGAGTACGGGTAGGCGCCAAATCTGCATTATACTGGTATTGTTTATAGAAAGCTGCGGCAAGGTCTTCCCAGTTGTGGATGTCGGCCATTTCTAATTGGTAAAACCAATCGAGTTGTGTTCCGGATAAACTATCTTGGAAAAAATGCACCCACAGTTCTTTATCGGTAGAGTGAGGCTGAATCTTTCTCACGTATGATCGGAGGTGCATTTTAGGACATGACACCCCATCATATTTTGCAAACAACGACACTTTGAACTTTGGTGGGATTACAATTCCTGACACTAGCCCCAATTCTTCAAAGTATAGACCTGGTACCCTTTGTATTTCCATAGCGTTCAAACGCTCTTCAAGATGTCTGTACTTATCATCAACCGGAGGGTATTTTTCCTCAGAGTAGTCTTCCTCTTCTTCCTCCTCTTTAGATTCTGATGAAACTGCTGTTTCTTTTCCTTTCCCTTCTCCTTCCCCGGAAGTAGTTGCAAAATTCAAGGTCCTTCTAGTCTGTCCCTGAAATCTTCTCCCCATATTCAAAACCCCAGTGGCTTTCTTTGCTTTCTTCTTTTTTCTTCAGCTAACAGAGTCTTCAACTTATCTTGCCCCTTGGCTAGGGTCATGAGTAGCTGTTGAAACTGCGTGTTTTGAGCTTGAAGATCTTTGACCGTCTGTTCGAGATCCATCTTACTGAAATAAACAGTTAGAGAGATGAGGAAACTTGTTGCAAAAGACCTGTTTATGTTATGATGAATGATATGTGCATATGTAATGTTTTCAAGGATTTTAAAAGATTCAAGTTTGTTTTAAACAAAAAGAAACACACTTTATATTAATAAGATAGAGTTTGAGTACATCAATGCCCCTTGGGCAAAATAATACAATACTCTAAGATAAAAAAGTAGTGTGCATCCTCTTTGGTTCTATATAGGTATTTAGAGTCTGCTCCTCATGAAGTAGCCTAGTGAGTTCCAAAACCTTCTTCTCGCTTGCGTAGAATTGGGCTTCGAAAGTATCTCGCTCTCCTTTGAGTGATGTTGGCATGTCAGGATGTAGGACAGTGTATGGAACTTCTCTTTCCTTAACAGGCTCAATAATCACTGGGAGAATGGAAGGATAAGGCATCATAAGACTTTGAATGCGGGTTCGTACCCACTTGAGGTAAGGCTCAAGAGGGATGGAGTTCTTGTGTCCCAAAGTCTTGCTATCCACCTTGTTTAGCATCCTCCAAGCTCGGATAAATCTCTGGCGAAGACCTTGATCGTTATTGTTGTAGTCGAATACCAAGCCTTGAATCAGCATATCATGTGGGCCATCCCTTCGGGCATAACCAAACTGTCTTAGAGCTAAACATGGGTTGTACGTGATGCCTCCCCTAATGCCAAGTAGAGGGACATTAGGGAATTCCCCACAACGGTCAACAATGATAACATTCTCTTTGGATCGAGAGCACCAATGAATATCTGAATGTTTGAGCGTCATTAACCTTTGTGACCACCTTAATCCTTGCTCATTCTTTAAGACTGATTGGGGAAGATGAGAAATAAACCATCTTGCCAGGAGGGGAGTGCAACACATAAGGACCCCTCTCTTCCTCATTGTACGAGTGTGAAAAGAGTGTAGGATATCCCCTAGTAATGTAGGCACCGGATTGCGTGACATGAAGATTTTGACGGCACTCACATCTATGAGTTGGTTAGGATTGGGGAACAAGACCATACCATAGATAAGAAGAGCCACAATCTCCTCAAAAGCTTGCAAGTCTAAGGAATTCCAACAGCTTTGGGCTTTCTCAAACAGAAACTTTGCTAAGAAACCTTTGACACCACTTCTAGTTTCCCAATGAGTTATGACATCAGATGAGTGCAAGTTCAGGGCTTTAGCAATCTCTTCTGGCTTTGGATCTCTTTCTGTACCGTTGAAAGGTAGTTGATTGAGAATAGGAATCCTCAAGAGTTGAGAGAATTCTTCCAAAGTAGGCACAAGCTGATAGTCAGGAAATGTGAAGCAATGATGCAAAGGGTCAAAGAACTGGAAGAGAACCTTCATCATATCCTCCCCTGTGGTGGAGGTGACCAAGTTGAGTAGACGACCATGCCTCTCAGTGAATGGAGAGTTCTCAGGGATCTTTGAAGCTAGCTCCTTGAGTTGTGGAGGAATTCTTACAAGGTTGATTTGGATAGTTTCCCTACAGAGTGAATCCATATCCTACAAAACAGGGACAAAGATGAATCTCAAAAAATCCTTGAAATGGTTAGTGAATGCATATGATGTTCATGATTTCCATGATGTTATGTACAAGTATGCATATACAATCAAATCAAACAAGTTCTTAGTTTAGGCTTGCATGAGGTTTTATAGGTAAGTACCCTCTTGAAGTTTAGTTGGATCAACCTGTCCTAACAATAGTAACCGGGTTCTAAGGAGCTCAATATCACTGGATTGTTTCCTTGGTCATTGTTTTAGCTCAAGCCTCTTTAATGGCGACCGAAATATCCCAAGAAGCCAACCCTCAATGAGTGTAGTATCGAGTATCTACCAACTTCGGACTTCACCAAAGCCGTTCATCTCACTACATCCTAAAGGCCAAGTTGGTCAAGTAAAGGGTTCTAGAAGTTCATTAGTGCTTCATGACATCACTCAGCGGCCCTGTATTCTCTTTGATTAACTCAAAGGCTACCGGTACCCACAAATATGTCACACTAACATAGCTATTTCTTAGACCATGTCGGTATACCCCGCACAGTTTCCATAACGTATTGCTATTTACCTATAATGTTTCCCAAATCCGGGTGGAGGATTCAAACCCAAACAAAGAACCATAATGTAAAGCAAACAAGTCAAACAAATGTAAGCAAATAAATGTGATCTAAACCCTAAGGTAACCCCACTTTTATAATGTTCCCCAGCAGAGCCGCAAGTTCTGTGATACGGTGGGAGAACTGAATTGAGGGTTTTGCATTTTATTGCAAAAGTTGCGGTTAGCAAGAGTCGCCACCGACTTTTATTTTATCCAAAAGGAAAGGTGAAAAAGCACAGGAAAGACCTTTGAGATGTTTTCTTGAGTTCGGGGGGTAGATTATGAAAAGGGAAGGTATTAGCACCCTTTTCATCCATGGTTTTCCATGGGCTCTTAGTTATTTGCTTAGATCACTTGCTTTTGTTTGTTTGAAATTGTGTTTGGTGTGGTTTTGAAAGTATTTTGTAAAAGAGGCCATTCGTTTGGGCAATCTTTGTAATGATTCTCGTTCGTAAGAATGTATACAAAGATGTTTGTCTTTTGAAAATGTTTTCAATGTTTGTAAGATGTTTTGAAATGTGTGTGTTTGTTTTGAAAATAGCAAGGATAGTTGTTTAAAATGGAGCAAGTAACTAGAAGCCATCTACCTACTCAAATGTCTTTCTTATGCACTTTCTATTCCATTGACATTGTTGTCTTACCATTGATTTGGTAAGAAACCCTATCTTTGGATGTAAACGGGACGGGCGTGGGTCATCGTATAACCATGATTAGCAATGTTTGCAAAGTATCTTAGCATTTTTTGAGGGACCAAGATCATTTTGTAAGGCAACTTTTGAATAGCGTCATCGAGGGAATATGATCTTTATACTTGTTTGTTTTGTCAAGATACTTCGCATGCGTAACATGGCCATTTTTGTTTTAGGCAACCAAGTGGAGAAACCCTAAGGATGCTTGTGTGCAAGTGTATCATTTTCATGCTTTGATTTTGTCTTGTATTTAGGGTTTTCCATTTTGCTTTGTTTTGATATTGTCATACAAACCCTAATTACTAATCATGGCATATAAAGCGATAAATTGCGTAATGTAAATATTCCTAAGCTATTACAAAAATTTAGGGGAGTGGGGAATACAAATTTGAATGGGGATTTGCAAAATATAAACCTAAATAAATTATTACAACCAAATCGAGTTTGTACGAATTAGAATAAATACAATACAATATTTAAAAATGCAATATAATGTATATGTAAGAAAATATTTTTTTTTGTGCCTTGTTTTTCATGTAAAAGCAATTTTTATCTAAACCTAAAAATAGAAGGAAAAGGAATTAAATTTTAAAAGGGGTTTAACCCTAATTATTATTTTAAAAGAAAATAAAGTTTTTATATGTATTATTTTATGTATTTTCTTGTATAAAAATAATAAATAATATTGTATAAAAATATAAAATTTTATATGTGCAAAAATAAGTATTTATAAGTATGAAATAAGTAAATTAAACTAAATATATTTTTGATTATATTTACAAGTTTATTAAGAAAATAAATGGTATCTTATTAAACTAAAATATATTTTTATGTGAGAAATAAACTAAAAATAAAATAAAAGTGCAATATTATTAATTTATATTTTTTTGGGATTTTTATGTATTAAAGAAATATTATATATATTAAATATGAAAATAAAACAAATAAAAAATTAAAAATATAAAAAGTTGGCAAGGGGGGTGATGTAGCAGATTGGCAGTAGAGTGTTAGTAAAAAAAACTATGGCCCAAAGCACAAAGCCCAAACCTGCAAAAAATGTCAAAACTGAAAAATGGCAAAATGAAAAAACAAAAGTAGCGCGCCCAGGTTCGAACTCAAGACATGGGTCTCACCAGCGCGCTACTTTGCCAATGGGGTGGCTATACATCCAATGTCATAAGGGAAACGAAAATAAGATAACATAAAACAAATCCTTGCCCTGTATTTCATCTTCTTCCTCAAGCTTGGCCAGACATCCTGTAACTCTCTTATACTTCCATGAAAATGAAAACTCATAACATGAAAGTTGTAGTGCTTGAACTCACGATTCCAACCATATAAGTTATGTGAACTATTAATCAAAGATCAAAGATAATTTTAATAGCCCTAAATTTTAACCTAATATTTTCAGAAATTTCAAGTTCCAAATTCTCTCAGCTCAAGTAAAATCAATGCAAGATAAAGATATGTACAGTTTCGTTATGATGAGGACTACACTTTTTATTCACAAATCGTGGCATATGGTTGCCTGTACAAAGAAATAGAGTTTGAGATTTTACCTCCTTCAGTTGGAATCGTGGATGAAACTGGGATGAGTTTGATGGAGGCTTGATGCTTGCTTGAGCTTCCTTGAACTTCCCTGAATGTATTCCAACCCTTGCCTTGCTCTGAAAGTATCTGAAACTCCTTGGCCAAGTCAAACTGCAAGCTCTGAAATCAACAATGGCAGATGATGGAAAAGTGATTACATAACAGGGATGAATGTCTGGATTGGTTTGATATCAAGTATGTAAGATGTTTGAATGATCAAAACTCAAAACGCACGAGCCAAATGGAAGATGAGTATGCTTATGCAAAAACTGTAGGTTTGGACAGGTTTTTTGTGTTTTGCTGGTTGAGAGTGTTTCAGGCCTTTTTCTAATTGTGTCCTAAGTTATATTATCTTTTTATATTAGTATGGAATTGGTTTGATGTCAACCCTCTAACAGTTGTGCCTGTTCTAGCCTTTTCCCCACGTTTCTTGTATTTGAAGTAAAGTGATAAGACAAAGCTTAACATGCTTGTACTGGCTTGCTTAGGGTTGGTATCTCTTCTCTACAAGTTGCCTTAGGTCTGTGGTACTTGTATGTGCCAAGGGGACAGGTCCAATGCTCAAGATTGTAAAGTTTGCAAAAGTTGATCTTTTTCAAAATGGCAATGGTCACTTTTTGCCATAAATGGAATTGCAAGTTGGATAATGGTTCTAAGGCATGGATCAATGCTTTGTCAACTGAGTAGGCATTTAATTAAGGAGTGTGGAACAATTTTGGGACCTACAAAGCATGGATTAGGCAGCATAGGTACTGATTGCAACTTTGCTCTTCGTGAAATGGCTTGGACAAAAAGTGAGAAATTTCCAACTTCATCTCTTCGATTCTCCCTACTCAAAAATGATCTTGAGGAGTTCTTGGAAATTTTGGAAATCTTGCAATGTGCTATATAACTCATCTTTGAAATGAATTTTAAGATACCTCTTGGAACTAGGTGAAAAGTTGTCATGAAGTTGGGTCCAAAACCTGCCTAAATTAGGGCAAAATTTCACTAAGTTATTTAGTTCATGACCATGTGTTCATAAATTTATATCTTGAGATCCAAGAATCTTTAGGGAAAAGTGTGTGAAGAAAATTTGTATATTTCATGGAGGTCTACAACTTTCATGTTGGGAACTTTCCTTGAATCATTATGTATCATGGTGAAAAAGTGGCCTAAAGTTGAGAAAAAATAAGAAAATTTTCTATACTTAGAAAATTTCTAAGTTAGGAAAATTTTCAAATTCAAATCCTAATTTTTAAATTTGGCTTTCTTGATAAACAAGTTTCACATTTTGACATGTTTTGATGAATTATGACCCTTGGCACTTGATTTTGACCAAAATGTCAAGGTTTTACTTTTTCAGTGTACAGTTGACTGCAAATTTCATCTGTCAATCCATTGAAATTGCAATGTTTTGAACCACGCCATTAGGTCAAGATTATGCCATTGAATCCTTGAAATTATGCTTTAACTCAATTGGTCATTTGCTAGGTTAAAAATCATAAATTGCCCTTCCTCAGTCAAAACCCTAATTTTGACCATTTTGCCCTTTTGGTGATTTGACCAAATTTCTTGAGGAATTGTGATCCAAACTTGACCAAATGATACATATAAGTTTAAAATGTTGATGTTGATCAAAAATTGTGAAGTTTGACTGTAAATTGGCCATGGTTGACTTTTTCCCCAATACAGTTGATTTTTAGGTCAACTGTCCAATTGACTGATCAAAAATGTGGTTCAAGGCTTGAAACTTGTCATGAGTGATCTTAGGGGTCCAAAATGATGTTTGAAAGTCATATGAAGCATTGATAGTCCAAAAATCCTTGTGCAAACTCAAACCCTAATTTTGGGTTATCAGTGCAAGATGAGATGTCCTGAGCTGACCAAACCTTAATCCAGTCTTGAGTTAAAGAGATCTTGTGAGAAAAGTTTTGATAAATGAGAGGGCAAATTTTGGGGTACAACAGTGGTACATCGTCTACCGACAAAAGAAGATTGTCCTCCAGTAAAACAGAAAGTCCATCGCATGCGACCAGACATGTCAGAGAAGATTAAGGTTGAAGTCATGAAACAATTCAACACCAGTTTCTTAGCCATTACCTCCTATCCACAATGGGTAGCCAATGTTGTTCCAATGCCTAAAAAGGACGGCAAAGTGCGCATGTGCGTATACTACAGAGATTTGAATAGGGAAAGCCCTAAGGATGATTTCCCACTTCCCCACATCGATATTCTGGTTAACAATACAGCACAACATAAGGTGTTTTCCTTCATGGATGGTTTCTCAGGCTACAACCAAATCAAAATGGCGCCTGAGGACATGGAGAAAACGACCTTTGTCACACAGTGGGGCATATTCTGGTACAAGGTTATGCCATTCGGGTTGAAGAATGATGGGGAAACCTATTAACGTGCCATGGTAGTTTTATTTTACGACATGATACATCACGAAATAGAGGACTATGTGGACGACATGATAGCCAGATCTCAAACCGAAGAGGAACGTCTTGACCATTTGCAGAAACTATTTGAGAGACTGAAGAAATACAAGCTGAGGTTGAACCCGAATAAATGCACATTTGGGGTGAGGTCCGGTAAACTCCTAGGCTTTGTCGTCAGCGGTAAAGGTATCGAAGTGGATCCCGCCAAGGTAAAAGAAATACAAGAAATTCCTGCTCCTCGTACTGAGAAGGAAGTTAGAGGAATCTTAGGACGGATAAACTACATTGCCCGATTCATTTCTCACCTGACCGCTACTTGTGAACCAATCTTCAAATTACCGAAGAAAGATCAAGTAGTCAAATGGAATGATGAGTGCCAAATTGCATTCGACAAGATCAAAGAGTACCTATAAGAGCCTCCTTTTTTGATGTCACCAGTCGAGGGAAGACACTTGATCATATATCTAACTGTTTTGGAAAATTCAATGGGGTATGTGCTGAGGCAGCATGACGAGTCTGGCCGAAAAGAGCATGCTATTTACTACCTAAGCAAAAAGTTTACCGACTGTGAAACAAGATATTCACTGCTCGAGAAAACTTGTTGTGCTCTGGCATGGGCTGCTCGCCGGCTAAGACAGTATATGCTGACCCATACTACCTTATTGATATCCAAGATGGATCCAATAAAATACATATTCGAGAAGCCTGCCCTCTCTAGGAGAATAACGAGATGGAAGATGATCCTAATGGAGTATGACACTCAGTACACTACCCAGAAAGAAATAAAGGGCAGTGTGCTAGACGATCACCTTGCTCATCAAGCTGTGGATGACTACCAGTCCATGAAGTGGATCCCGCCAAGGTAAAAGAAATACAAGAAATTCCTGCTCCTCGTACTGAGAAGGAAGTTAGAGGAATCTTAGGACGGATAAACTACATTGCCCGATTCATTTCTCACCTGACCGCTACTTGTGAACCAATCTTCAAATTACCGAAGAAAGATCAAGTAGTCAAATGGAATGATGAGTGCCAAATTGCATTCGACAAGATCAAAGAGTACCTATAAGAGCCTCCTTTTTTGATGTCACCAGTCGAGGGAAGACACTTGATCATATATCTAACTGTTTTGGAAAATTCAATGGGGTATGTGCTGAGGCAGCATGACGAGTCTGGCCGAAAAGAGCATGCTATTTACTACCTAAGCAAAAAGTTTACCGACTGTGAAACAAGATATTCACTGCTCGAGAAAACTTGTTGTGCTCTGGCATGGGCTGCTCGCCGGCTAAGACAGTATATGCTGACCCATACTACCTTATTGATATCCAAGATGGATCCAATAAAATACATATTCGAGAAGCCTGCCCTCTCTAGGAGAATAACGAGATGGAAGATGATCCTAATGGAGTATGACACTCAGTACACTACCCAGAAAGAAATAAAGGGCAGTGTGCTAGACGATCACCTTGCTCATCAAGCTGTGGATGACTACCAGTCCATGAAGTTTGAATTCCCAGATGAAGACATCATGATGGTAAACAACTGTGAAGAACTCATGCCATATGACTGACCTGAACAAGGATCCCGATGGACCCTGGTTTTTGATGGGGCGTCTAACACACTCAACAATGCCATCGGTGTTGTACTCATATCTCCGGAAGGATGTCATACTCCCTTTACTGCAAGACTCTGTTTCAACTGTACAAATAACATGGTAGAGTACAAACCGTGCATTTTTGGTCTCAAAGCTGCCATAGATTTGGGGATCAAGTCCTTAAGTGTATTCGGAGATTCAGCTTTGGTCATCAGTTAGATCAAAGGAGAGTGGGACACGAAGCACCCTAACCTTATCCCCTACAAAGAACATGTGTTGACATTAATCCCTACTTTGAAGAAATTACCTTCGAGCATTTTCCACAAGAGTAAAATCAACTAGCTGACGCGCTAGCCACAATGTCATCCATGTTTAAACTCAAATGGGGTAACGGGGCTCCTCAGATCACCATTGAACGGATGGATGAACCAGCTAATTGTCACAAGATCAATACTGAAGAAGTAGTGGACCAGCCTTGGTTCCATGAAGTCAAGAGGTATCTCGAGGCTCAAGAGTATCCGGAAGGAGCTTCAGTCAATGATAAGAAGTTCTTAAGGAGATTCTCTGTTAAGTTCTTCATCAGTAATGGCATCCTCTACAAACGCAACCACGACCTTGTTTTGCTTCGTTGCATAGAAAAGGTTGAGGCAGAAAAGATTATGGATGATTTGCATAAGGGAACTTTTGGCACCCATTCCAGTGGACATACAATGGCAAAGAAGATCTTGCAGGAAGGGTATTACTGGTCTACCACGGAAGCAGATTGCTATCAACATTCACGAACTTGTCATAAATTCCAGATCTATGCTGACAAAGTACATGTACCTCCAGTTCCTCTGAATGTCCTGACTGCTCCCTGGCCATTCGCGATGTGGGGCATTGATATAATTGGAGAAATCAAGCCCACAGCCTCTAATGGACACCGTTTCATCTTGGTGGCCATTGACTATTTCATAAAGTGGGTTGAGGCAGCTTCTTTCGCTTCCGTTACCAAGAATGTTGTCACCCGGTTCATCAAGCAGAATCTCATCTGTCGGTACGGTATCCCAAAGAGGATCATCATAGACAATGGTACGAATGTCAACAATACTATGATCACCGTATTGTGCGTGCAATTCAAAATCCAGCACCATAATTCTTGCCCTTACCGGCCAAAGATGAATGGTGTTGTCGAAGCCGCAAACAAGAACATCTAAAATATCATACAAAAAATGAAAGTAACCTATAAGGACTAGCATGAGATGCTACCATTCACTCTCCACTGTTACTGTACCACGGAGTGCATATCAATCGGGGAAACACCTTACTCTCTTGTATACGGCATGGAAGTTGTCTTGCCTATTGAGGTCCAGATCCCTTCTTTGAGAATCATGAAGGATACAGGGCTGAATGAAGAGGATTGGATCTAAACTCGACTTGATCAATTGAACTTGATTAACGAGAAAAGGCTTATTGTTGTATGTCATGGTTAAATGTATCAAAAATGGATGATCAAGGCTTTCAACAAAAAGGTCAGACGCCAAGTGTATCAAGTCAGGGATCTGGTGATCAAGCGCATCATACTGCCGCAGGGTGACCCCAGGGGCAAATGGACTTCTACATATGAAGGACCGTTTGTAATCAAAAGCATATTCTCTGGTGGAGCAATGATCTTAACCACTATGGATCAACGACCTTCCACACCCTATGAACGCAGACATAGTCAAAAGATATTACGCATAAGAGACCCTCTAGGTTGACACACCTAGGAAAAACAAGGGCATCCCAGCGGACCATAAAGGTTCGGGCAAAAATTAGGGATAAAACAAAAAAAATATGTACACTCGGCAAGTTGAAAACCCGAAATGGTGACTTGGGAAAAAAAGGGTATCCCGGTGGACTGAAAACCCGAAAGGGCGGTCCAGGCAAAAGTTATGGAATTAAAGTGTATGACTATGTCCTGTTGGATCATCTTACAGACAACCTTTGGCTTCGACTGACAAACTCAACAGGTCTAATCAACCCAATCAACTTCGGACAAGGAAACAAGTGGATAAGACGCTCAGAGACACGAAGGCTATAGCGGAATGGGAACCCCATGAGATTATTTCACATAGCTATCTTTTCTTTGTATCAAATTTCCATTTTTTTACGACGATATTCTCTTACTAGAATGATCGTCTCATTGTACAAAAATACTTATTCAAAGCTAATACAAAAATATTCCTTTGAAAGTGCTAAACTATCTATTTTTCCTTATTTCTATGTTTTGTTTACAAAAACGTCCAATGATTTATTTTTGAACATATGTATTTGAACGTAACTACTGTTTGCAAATGAACAAAAAAAGGGGAACAAGAAAAATAGAAAGACAATTACTAATGGCTTTAAGAAATAGGATAATATATTTAGACTATAAAATCCCCCACAATGTGCAGCTTATTGATATCAAGCTCCCTCACATCCCCGGCGGAACAAAAATTCCAATTATCACTCCCCAGTAGAAGTTGCCCAATTTCTCAGGATTCCCCAATAGGATTTCACAGGAAATACACGGCGTTTCCCTTACAACAGAGTTTATTTCTCTAACAAATAGAAGCTCATCAACTCATTAGCACTTCAAAACATGAAGACTTACACTCCACAGTCTAACACGGGTTCCTTCTCATACAGTCTAACACAGGCCCATCTTGAAGTAGCCCTACACAGGCTCTTTCTAATACATCTCCAGGTAACGGTAAATTCCATTATCCCCAGCAAATCACTGGAAACCTAGACTCCAACCAGAATACAGTAAACTGTTATCTCTCCAGAGATAACCCTTCAACAGAGCGTTGGACAACTGAAGTTCCTAGACTCTATTCCCCACAGAGTTTTCCTCAAACAGGAGAACAACAAAAACTCACATTCCCCAATTAAATCCTCCTCAGACAGCAGGAACAAGAACCCCAAAAGGACCATATGTAAATCAACATCTGTTTTGGATGGCATCTTTAAGCCCATCTCTGACGAATCTGTGTCATCTCCTCCAAATGGAATTTGTAAGCCCATTCCCTGCATCATCAATCATCAGTGTTATTTCATGCGAGTGCAAATTTCTGGGCACTCTAGTGTTCAATCATCTTCCACCTTCAGATCACGAAAGGCAGACAAGCCAATCTAAATCCTCAAGTTTAAGAAGATTGAACAGGGGCAGTTGTTGTACCCCAAAATTTTCCCTCTCATATTTTCCCAAGATCTTTCTCTTACTTGGTGGTCACAAGCATTTAATTAAAGGAAAAATAATTTTTTTTTGAAGATAAACAAGGAGTCTTCGATTTGCATTTTGACAAAATCTTTCGATTGACATGTTAAAAGGCCTTTCGATTGGTATTTGGACATGCTTCGATTGAGCGCCTAACCTCCTCCAAGTTTGCCTCAAATTTCTAAGCTTCGACTGAAGCCTTGGTCTTTTTCTTTGTTTTCTCCACACCAGCTTCGACTGGGAATGTTTTCCCTTTAAAACAACCTCCTTCGATCCAAAGGGGAAGGGCTTCTTGTTAGTGCTCCTTTGATTACAACATTGTCTTTGCATGCTGGCTTGACTTATAAATGCAATGGCTACCTGAATGAAAGCTGGATCCCTGCTTCGATTGGGCATTTGTTTTCCTTGGAGCAAGTTTGTTTCCTGCTTCTACTAGGAAAATTATCCCTCTGGGCGTGCCTTCAACGCACAAAGTAAGAACTTCTCCAAATTAGCCTTTGATTCACAAAGCTCCCACTGGGAAAAAGACCCCTCAGCGTGTCACCAGCGCACGTATGCCTCTTCAGCTTTCCTTCAGCACACAAGGCCAAGACTCCTTCAGGGTTGCCTTTGTTCCACTAGGCAAAAAGCTTCTTTTGATGCACCAGGAAAAAAAGTTGCCTTCAACCACAAGGCACTGGCCACCTTTGTGCCAACTTCGCCTAGGCAATGGCCTCCTTTATGCCTGACTAGACTTACTTCATGCTGGCATCCACAAGGCATAGGCTACCTTTGTGCTAGTTTCGACTGGGCGCTGCCCCTTTTGAAACAATTGTATACATTTCAACACGCATAAAGGCCCAGTCGAAGGGTACACAAAAAGGACCATCTAAAGACCCATTCAAAGGAAGTAATACTAGAGTCAGTCGAAGGGTACACAAGAAGTACATTTGAAGAAGCATGTTGAAGGCCCAGTCGAAGGATACAAAAGAGGTCCAGTCGAAAGAGGCAACTTGAGGCCAGTCGAAGAGCAACACTAGAGGGCATTCGAAGGAGCCAAAATATCCACATACATTCAAATTTCAAAAAAAGGACAAGATCCCATGTTTTTGGCCAACGTTACAAAACTTCAATCATGGCCTTGACAACATTTGTTTAAGGCAGTTTAAACTATTTTCTTCTTGTCCCCTCCCTTCTACTCTATATAAGCAATGTGTTGGCAAGCCATAGACAATTACACACACATTGGAGATACGCTGCCCCATAAACTCACCAAAGTTATCAAAGAATCTCATAAGTGATCCAAATCAAAGCAACCCTAAAACAAAGGCACCCACGTCCAGAAGCCAAATCAAAGAAATCATCAAACAAGGGTATCCACACCCATCATCACATATTCATCCATCAATCATTGGTATGAATTGGTAAAAAAGATCAACCTCTACATTTGCATAATACATCAACATTTGTAGTCTCATTCGTTTTGTTGTTCAAGACTAAAGACTTGGGTTCGACCCCAGGTCTGCCTTTGTTTTTCTTCTAATGCTTGTTGCAGATCCAGCATAAATAAGGCCAGTGCGTACAGAATCGAAGGACCTGGGCTTGGTACCCAGGTCATGCTTTTCGTTTTGGCTAACATACCTTTGTAGATTCAGTTCCCTCACAGTATTTACCCCTGGATCAAAAGACAATTATCTCTCCCTGGGTCGAAGGACAAACATCCTTCCTTGGATCGAAGGCAACCTTTTTTCCTCTGGGCCGAAAGCCACTTTCTTCTGAATCGAAGGCAATTTTTTTCATATAAATCGAAGCCATGATTCTCCTTGGATCGAAAGATCCCCTCGCTCCTTCATATTTTATTTTTGTTCTTTTTGTTATTTCTTTATTGATTATTTTTTATTTTTAAATTAATCTTAAATAAAAATCACAAAAAATATTAGGGTAGTTTTTTTTTTGTTAATCAAATTAATTTATAAATTAGTTAATTAATTATTTTAACATCTTTCTTAAAATTAAAATTAAAAATATTTAGGCTTTATTTTCTTTTATACATAAAAAACAAAACAAAAAGATTTTTATTTCTTAGGATATTTTTAGACGTTATTTTCAATTTCACACGCGTTTATTTAGTTTCACATTTTTATTATTAATGTACCTGCTCATTGATTGTAATAGGTTGAAACTAGGATATTTATTTCTTTATCCTCCTCATTTTTAGACATGTAAATATCCCCCTCCCGAAAGCATTGTAATAACATAAATTTAAATTCCTGCACTTTAATTTCTACAAAATATTAACTGCTAGTAACTAGGCGTGTATGAAAAGACTAATAATCAAACGTTAGCAAACTTAACAAAAAGACAAAAAATAACTGAACATAACACACTTGCACCTATACACCTCTAGGGTACCTCACTTTGGTTGCCTTCAGAAATATAAAACAGTCATGAGACAGGAACACTTTAGAAAAGACCCATAAATCAAAAGATCATAGTCCATCGATGACCCTACAGTTGCCTTTCGATAAATGATCTAGTCCCTAAACGAAATTGCTAAAGCGTCTCCATAAGTTGCCTTTGTGACTGTAATGTCCCTTTTGAATGTCCCTCATACATCTAATGATAGAGCTACCTACTCACTAATAGTAGGATATCACTGTCTAAAGGATAGGAGGAAAAGAACGACCCTTTTCGAGTACAAAGTAGATAGCTGTTAGAAGTTTGCTCAAAACATCTTTGCACTTACACAAAAAACTACTTTTCAAAAACATTTTCAAGACACTTTATATACTTTCTCCACATTCCCGAGAAACATTACAAAGTCTGCCGCACTAAGGAATTTCAAAACATTTTCAAACACACAAAGCATAAAGGTATTTCAAAATGAGAAAACCTCTAAGAGCCCATAGATAACTATGAATGGAAAGGATGCTAACAACTTCCCTTTCCATAATCTACCCCCCCTTACTCAGAATATCTTGAAAAGGTCTTTTTCTGTTCTTTTCACCCTTTCCTTAATTTAGATAAAATAAAAGTCGGTGGAGACTCTTGCTTACTGTAATATTTGCGAACACAAACACAAAACCAGTATTATTAAACAGTCGGCTCTGCCACCGTATAACACTTTCCTTTTCAAGTGTTTCACGACCTTTTTGAATTTGTTGGTCTTTTGAATCAAGCTCACATTGCATCTGTCTTTTATCCTTAGAAAGGTAATGAAGGCTAAGCTCCAATTCCTCTTTCTCCTTTTGAGCTTGATCCAAGGCCTTCTTCAAGTTGTCTATCTCTTCTAAAGACATAGGAAGAGGATCTGGGACATCTGGCTTGTATTCAGGATCAACGTCAAATGGTAGTTTAGAAACTTGCACCCTATCCAAAACCCATTGAGTGTAAGGTTCTTTCGCCATAGCATTCTTCCTTTCGGCCTTTCTTTTGTTAACCCTACCCCAAGCTCTAATGATCTTGTTGAGCAACTCTCGGTCATTTTTTCCCCTGTCATGAATGATCAATTATTGAAGTTGTTCATCGGAGGGTTTATCCTCCAAAGGGTAACCAAGTTGTCACAAATCCAAAGTAGGGTTATAATTAATGGAACCATGTGACCCAATCAACAGAATATTCAAAAAATCTCCACAATTGTAAGTGATATCTCCAATGTTTAGCTTCCTTGCATACCACAACACAGAATCAGCATTAAGAGACCTTAATTTTTGAGGCCACTCCTATCTTGTCAGATTTGGAACCATGTAGTCTTCCTTATAAATATGATATATAAACCAAGAGTATAAGAGCAGAATACAGCAGTTCAGCGTACCCCCCCTCCTCTTTCATAAGAGTGTGAAGAACATAGTAAACATCGACAAGTAGAGCAAGAGTTGGGTCCGTATTTAAAGCTTTCGCATCCCAAAACACACTAATAGCTGCAAGGTAAATATAGTCCAAAGTCCATGGAAACATAATTACACCAAAGACAAGAAGTACCAAACAATCAACACAAGAATCCCATTCTTTCTTATTGGAAAAAGAAAGGGCTTTAGCTTCCAAATATTGCCTTTTGATCCCTTGTACATCACCATCTCTTTTTGTAATTAGGTGACAAATCAGAAAAGGGTATCCATAAACCTCTTGCTAAGTCTTTAACATCAATAGTCTGTCCAATTCCCACATAAACTTTTTCTTTAGAAAAATTCAAGAACCTATCAAATTCTTCCAAAGTCAGCGCTAGTTGGAAATTTTGAAAGGTGAAACACCTTAATGGAGGATCGTAGAACTGAACCAAGGCATATATAGCATCCAATTGTACATCCACTTTTGTCAACTCAAGGGTATCTGCATAACAACGAACAAACATCTTCATAGCTCTTTCTGACAATTTCCCCTTGATGATTTTTATCTTTGTCATATCTTACTTGACGATGTTAACACGGACAAGTTGCTTCCCATCCATTTTTAGGACTCACCAAAAACCTTTGATTATTATTTTTTTAATCATGTGAATAAGACAACAAAAAAAATGCAAAATAATGAATATTTGAAATGCAAGATGTTTGAATGCATGATGATGCGACATAGTAACGAGATTTATGAAAAATATCCTTAGTTGGTAGGTTCCTAGTTCTGGCCTACGAATATTATACCCTCCCCAAAATGTAGCTTCCTTAAGGGTGTCATAGATTACACTAGAGCGAAAGGCACAAGGGCCTATGTGATACGGTGGAAGAACCGACTGTTAATACTGGTTTTGCATTTTGTATTTGCAAATGTGTGGTAAGAAAGAGTCGCCACTGACCTTTCTTTTATCCAAATTAAGGAAAGGGTGAAAAGAATAAAAAAAGACATTTTTCAAGATTTTTTGAGTAAGAGGGGTAGATTATGGAAAGGGAAGGTGTTAGCACCCTTTTCATCCGTGGTTTTCCACGGGCTCTTAGGTACTTGCTCATTTTTGAAAATTTCTTTCGTATGTGCTTTGAAAAGTTATGTTTACTTTATGATAACTCTTGTTCCAGTCCTCAAGAGTGTGATAAAGCATTTTTGAAAAGGTTTTGAAAGTGTGGTGTAAAAAGGAATTAGTTTGGAGCAAGTACTTAACAGCTATCTACCTACTCGAAAAAGGCGTTATTTTCCTCCTTTCCTTCAGATAGTGCTATCCTACTATTAGTGAGTATGTAGCCATATCGTTGGATGTTTGAGGGACTATCGAAAGGGACATTTATGGTCACTAAGGCAACTGGGCAAGAATTCTTAGTAACTGTCCTAAAGTTCTAAGATCACATTTTTTAACAGAGGAAATAGTCGAGAGGGTCATCGAGGGACTTGTGATCTCTTGAACTAAAGGACAGTCACTAAAAATCCTCACGTTTCGAGAATTGTGATTGTTTCGAAGGCAACCGAAGTGGGAGATACCCTAGGGGTGAGCATGTGCAAGTGTGCTTGATTTAGATATATTATCTTTGACTTAAGTTATGCTATGTTCAATTAATCGTTATCTTTCCATACAATCCTATTAACCATTCACCTAAGCAGTTTATAGTGCGGAAAATAAATTGCAGAAAATAAAAACTCCTATGCTATTACATGGCCTCGGGGCAATTACATAATCAGATGCGAAAATTTAAACCCTAATTAAACAATTACAAACCAGGAAACAATTACATAATTAAAAAAAAATAATCAAACAAAAAACAACAAGCGCGCGGAGATTAAAATGTGAGCAAGTTTGAAAACCTAAGAATCTAATTACTCAATAAAAAAATTGGTATTTTATATGAAAAATGTTTGAGATTTAACCTAATTTATAATTAATTTTAAATTAAAGAAAACAAGTTAAAATCAATTAAGTTAAATTAATTTGCAAGAGTTAATTTTGAATTAAAAAACCAAAATCTATTTTTTGTGATTTTTGTTTATTTCATGATTAAAATAAAAATGAACTTTAAAAACATAAAATAATTAAATAAATAAAATAAAGTAAAAAAAAGAATAAAATGGACCTGGAGTAAGAAGCAAATTGGGGGTGTGAAACTGAATTTGTTGGGCCCATATGTTGTTGGCCCAATGATTGTGCCTGATCCAATAGGGGATGTGTTTGAGGGTTCACCATGAGGATTGATTGCTGGATGCTGGATCTGACTTTGTTGTGATCTAATGGATGAGACCTGGAGATCCATGGTGGAAGCACTAGAATCCAAAGCATAAGATATGCATGAAATATTCAGAAAAATAATGTGCAAGAGGCAGGGATCGAACCCCTGCCCTTGCACCTTGTAATGCCTTAACACCATTCATTCTCACCACTGGACCATGTTGTTCATTCGTGAATATAAATGAAACAAAATAATATAATATAAAAGCAACATAATTACTGAGTTATCAACATGCACCTCTTTAGTGGGTCCCTGGTAATTTGAATGGACTAATCAAACATTGCTATTCAGACACGCCAGCGCAGGGAGAGTCAAACCACCCCTCACGGTGGTTGACCACCATCGTCTCCGGCGTCTTTAAAACCCTAACCTGCAAAATAGCACGTTTCCAATCTAGAAATTTAACCTACCCCCCCCCCCCCTAAATTATAGGCTACGATCATGATAGTGGCGTTCTTTTTAACTGAAACGGCTTGCAAGTCCAGATACGAAGATAGGGGATCTTCGTGCCCTAACAATGGCATGTTTCTGTTTCTACGTCCAAAATTGATAAAGATGGTCTAAAATCTTGCAAACATGATGTTAAACACAAATATATGCAAAGATAACATTTACATGCCATGAATTAAAAGTTTGAAGTTTGAGAAATTTACCAAATTGTGCGTTGTTGTAGAACGAGTTATGGGATCGTTTGGACTTCAAGAATGGGTTGGTTCAATCCCTGGGATCCTTAGAAGGATGATGGAATGCTTGGATCATACTGAGGCTGACTGGATCGAATATTTTTGAATTGCACTAATCTTTGAAAATTTGGACTTTTGGCTAGGTTTTTTTGTGACTGGTCGCGTCCTCCTCCTGGTTCTGAATGGTTATACATATATAGTGTATCACATTAGGTCAATAAAAAGAGCAAGGATCCATGGCATTGAGTAAAAGATTTGTTTTAAATGTTCACTTGAAAATCTTTCTTATTTTGGATATCCTTTCCCCTCTTGGCTTGCACGTTTTTACCTTGATATGCCAGCACATTTTGCCCATTATTTGATGAGAAAAAGATTCCAAATCAAATATTCCATTATTTCTATTATTTATTTATTTAATTTAGAATTTTAATGAATAAAACAGCAAAATAAATAGTATAAATAATATAATAATGCATGGGTGGGCCTAGAGGTCGTGGACCATGCTAGAAACAAGTTTCAAACATGAAAAGATGGGCCCATTTGGAAAAATTCAAGTTTGGTCAATATTGGCTTCATGCACTTTTCCAAAAATTGGTCAACTTTAGCAATGCATATCTCTATCATTTTTAACCCTAAGAGGGTGTTCTTGGACTTTTTAGAGAGCTTAGGATGTCCTCTAAACAACCCTTTTGGTTTCATTTCAATTGTATCTTCCATGTTCATATAAGGAGCTTTGACCCAAAAAGTGTTTTTGTTAACTTTTTGAAAGGACCTATAATGTCTGAGCTTATATATTTAGCTGGGGCATTTCTTGACCTTGAGGGATGAAGAGAAGTTGTAGGTAATTGTATTATATTCAAAATTAGATTTGGTGGAAAAATTTCTAATAAAGTATGAGAAAGTTTGGTCAATATTTACTTCATGCACTTTTCCAAAAATTGGTCAATTTTAGCAATGCATATCTCTCTCATTTTTAACCCTAAGAGGGTGTTCTTGGACTTTTTAGAGAGATTAGGGTGTCCTATAAATAACCCTTTTGGTTTCATTTCAATTGGATCTTCCATGTTCATGTAAGAAGCTTTGACCCAAAAAGTGTTTTTATTGACTTTATGAAAGGACCTATAATGTTTGAGCTTATATCTTTTAGATGGGGAATTTATTGAACTTTAGGGATGAAGATAAGTTGTAGGGAATTGGATTCTCTTCAGAATGAGCTTTGGTTAAAAAAATTCTGATAAAGTATGACAAAGTTATGCCTGGTCAAAGTTTGGTTGACTTTTCCTATAGAAACCCTAACTAGCAATTTTTGGCTTTTGATGAATTAGGAACGTTTCTTGAGGAATAATGATCAACCCTTGATCAAATGATGGATATTAATTAAAATGTTGATGTTGACCAAAAATATTGAAGTTTGACTGTATATAGGCCACCGTTGACTTTTGACCTAGTATGGTTGATTTTCAGGCATTTGAGCAGTTGACTGAGAAAACTTGTTGTGCAAGGCATGAGTTTTTGCATGGATAATCTTGAGGACATATTAGGGCCATGGAAAACATTTGAGACCATTGGAGCTCAACCATCTTGATGAAAATTGAAACCCTAGTTTGAGGTTCATTGCCTTTAGGAGGAGAATTTGTCTGGTCAATTCTTTGTCATCTATGGGAAAGTTGGGGACCTCAATGGGCATGTGTTGAGTAAAATGAGAGGGAAAATTTTGGGGTACAATAGCTGCCCCTGTTCAATATTCTTAAACCTGAGGATGTAGATTGGCTGGTCTGCCTTTCTTGATCTGAAGATGGAAGATGATTGAACACTAGAGTGCCCAGAAATTTGCACTCGTCTGAAGTGATAATGTTGGTGGATAATATCAGGAATGGGCTTATAGATTGCATTTGGAAAATATGACGGAAGATCGTCGGAGATGGTCTTAAATATGCCATCCAGAGAATATGATGGAGATTCGTCAGAGATGGGCTTAAAGATGCCATCTAGAGAACAATGTTGACTTTATAAGAGGTCTCTTTGTGGGGATTCTTGTTCCTGTTGTCTGAGGAGGAGTCCACTGGGGGATGTTGATTTATGTTGTTTTCTTGTTTGAGAAAAACTCTATGGGGAATAGAGTCTAGGAACTTCATTTGTCCATGGCTCTACTAGGGGGGTTATCTCTAGATTAGAGAGATGAAAATTTGTTGTTTTCTGGTTGAAATCCAGGCTTCGCAGTAATTTGCTGGGAAGAATGAAATTAACTGCTATCTGGAAATATATCAGAAGAAACCTGTGTAGGGCTGTTTCAGGATGAGTCTGGGTAAGACTTCATCTGGAAGTGTATGAAAAGGAACCTGGGTATGGCTGTTTTAGGAGATATATGAGAGGGAGCCTGGGTAAGGCATATTCAGGATGAGTCTAGGTAAAACTGCATCTGGAAATTGTAAGAAGGAACCTGGGTAGGTGTTGTACCCAAAAATTTGCCCTCCCATTTTCTCAACATTTCTCATCACCAAGCGCTTGGAGATCAAGATCCAGTTAGGGTTTCATCTGCTCAAGACTTCTCCTTGCACTGTTGACCCAAATTAGGATTTGTGTTTGCACAAAGATGTTTTGACCTAAAATGCCTAAGATGACTTTCTTGCTTCATATTGGACTCTCAAGTTTATCCATATCAAGTTTCAAGCCTTGATTCCAAGTTTTGCCCAGTCAATTGGGCAGTTGACCTAAAAATCAACTGTATTGGGGAAAAAGTCAACTGTGGCCAATTGACAGTAAAATCTCATGAAAATTGACCCACATCAACATTATAAACTCACATGGACCATTTGATCAAGTTTGGATCACAATTCCACAGGAAATTTGATCAGATCACCAAAAGGGCAAAATGGTCATTTTTAGGGTTTTAACTGCACAAAGGCAATTTTTGACTGTTTGACCTAGCCAATGGAAAACCAAGCTCACATATGGACTCAAGGACCCCATGGAATTATCTTGACATGCTCAACAAGTTCAAAAGATCCCAAATGCACAAGATTGACAGTTGAATTTCCCAGTCAATTGATCAATTTTGACTGTATACTGAAAAGTCAAACTTTGACTTTTTGGTCAAAATCAAGAGTCAAGATTCATTTTTCATCAAAACATGCCAAATCATGAAACTTGTTCACCAAGAAATCAAAAATTGCAAATTAGGGTTTGAAATGAGAATTTTTCATAACTTCGAATTTTTCTAAGTTATGAAAAACCCTAATTTTTTCCCAACTTTGCCCCACTTTCTCACCAAGATTCATTTGGATTCAAGCAAAAGTCAAAACATGAAAGTTGTAGCCTATTGCATAATCTACAACTTTGATTAACAAAGTTTTCCCAAAAGAAGCTTGTATCTCAAGTTACAATTTTTGGAACAAGGGTACCAAACCATTCTTAACTTAGTGAAATTTTGACCTTTTTAGGCAAGGTTTTTACCTAATTTCAAGACCATTTTTCACATACTTCCACTTGGAATTTCAATTTTCATTTCTAATATGGATTGTAGTACACATTCCAAGCTTTCCAAAATGTCCAAGAACTCATCAAACAACCTCATGACTTGAGAGAATCGAATTTTGCAATATGACAAAAACTCACTTTTGAATTGGCCAATTTCCATGTTCATAACTTGTGCAATTTTTCAAATCAGCATGCTTCCCTTGATTACAGGCCTCTAAACCATCCAACACTCATAAATTTAATGCAAACTCTTTGTGCCAAGACCATGTTCTATGTGTTCAAGCATTTCATGATGGATTAACCCCAAAATAGATAAAGCACTTTAACCATTTTTGCAAAAGTAAGTTTTATGTCAAAATGAAAATCCAAGAAGTACAGATCAAATCCCCTTGGCATAAGTTTAGGGACTAATCACACTGATCAATGCCAAGGTTTGCAGCATGTTATGGGGGCCTCTACCTGTCTAAACACCAACTTGGCTTTTGGTTGCTTAAAGTGTAAGAAATATGGCATAACTGAACACAACTTTGATCTCAGCAATAGAACCCTTAAGCAAATATTTTGTACACATTCAAGACATCCTAACTGAGCTAGCACAGGACTCCAACACCTCCATTGCCCTCTAGAATACAGAACCACCCTCAAACTTCCCAAACAGAGCTCCCACTGCAGTTTGAGTGCCAACTCTCATCCCTTTCATTCATTCTTGCTAAAAGCTCATCAAACACATTCCCTAGCATCACTTGAAGCTAACCAAAGTCTCAAACACGACCTATAACTCCTCTAATCAGTTCCACCATTTTCACTTTCTTGTTTTACAGTTGAAGTTCCATAGCTCAATTCAAAGTGTTTCGAAGCAAAGTAAAACTTGGAATAGCATCCATGGACATCAAGGAAGTTGTACTAATCATCACCTTGCTCTGAAAGTACCTCCATCATCAGATACAATTCCAACTGAGAAGGTATATTCATGAACTTCAAACTCTTAGTGTAGGCATCATTAGCTCTAAGTTTGTGAATAAGAAGTGTTCTACTCATGCCCCTGAATCTGTACATACTTTTACTTTCCATTTTTTTTGCCTGAGCTATGAGAATTTAAGGTCTGAATGTTGATAAAAAGTTAGGTCAGGATTTGGGAATGTTAAAATTCTCTCTCATTTCTGAGAGTTAGGATGAGTTCTTTATATATTTAGAATCGTGGCTTGATGATTAACATTTCTTATGTTGAAAGTTTGTGCAAAAAGTCAAGGAATCCAGATGTTTGAATTAGAGTATAGGCGCGCATTTTGGAACATTTTTCTGCCTGGAGGTGGAAGAAACACTTGGTGGGCTGAGCCTGCTTTGTTATTTCTTTTCACACCACATTTTCACTTTGACACCCCCTGAGCCCATTTTGTTTGTTTTAATGACTTTTTGATTTTTCTTTTTTTATTCTAACTTATTTATTTTTGCTAATAATACTAAAAACATAAAAAACATTTTTTACACCATTTTTATATTTTTTAGGCATTTATTTGTTTATATGGACATTTGTACATAAATAATATATATATACTATTATTTAGAAAAACTAGAAAAATAATGCAAATATATTTTATTTCTGATTTTTATTTCATTTTTTCTTTTGAAAATATTTTATACAAAATATACTTTTTTTTATAAATATTAAATATTATTATTCTTGTATATATAATATATATTTAGTAAATAATAAAGATATATATATATATATATATATATATATATATATATATATATATATATATATATATATATATATATATATATATATATATATATATATATATATATATATATATATATATATATATATATATATATATATATATATATATATATATATATATATATATATATATATATATATATATATATATATATATATATATATATATATATATATATATATATATATATATATATATATATATATATATAAATATATATATATATATATATATATTAGTATATTTAGGTTAAAATACAAAAATATATACATTTTTTATTCTATTAATATTTGACATAAAAAATACTCTTTTATAAATATACTTCATTTTTATTTTATTTTTGTATATAATTATTAATTATGGTACATATTAAATAAATAGTATCTTTTACCTAATAAATTGGGGTTTTACCCTTAAAACACAAAAACTCCAAAAAATAATATTTTTTTATTTTTGTTTATTTGACATAAGAAATACTTTTCTTCATACATATAAAAACTCTTTTTGCATCTTGCATATTTGTTTTATTTCTATTTAATTTGTGCAAATTATTTATCTTGTAAATAATTCCAAATTGATGTAATAGCTAGGTTTAAATTACTTGTCTAAATATCCCCCCATTTGAACATTTGTACCCCCCTTCCCATATTATGTTGTAATAGCTTAGGAAATTTAAATTTCGCACTTTATTGCTTTCTAATTATACCATGTTAGAATTAGGGTTTGTATGCAAATAAAAAACAACAACATAGTTTGACCTAATTTCAAGATAATCAAGCATGAAAATGGACAACACATATCACACTTGCACCCCTAGGGTATTCCACTTGTTGCCTTCAATAAATGGGCCATATTGCATGCTAGGTCTCTTTGGGCAAAAACAAAACAAACAATCAAATGATCATAGTCCCTCGATGACGCTTTCGAAAAGTTGCCTAAAATGATCAAGTCCCTTTCAAAGAAAAAATTGCTCAAAGATACTTAGCACTATTGCAATCATGGTCTAAACGATGACCCGTGCCCGTCCCTTTCACATCCTAACACAAGATTGTCCACCAAATACAATGGTGGAACAAAATTGTTAAAAGGGTTAAAACATAGCATAAATCTTTGAGAACTTTAGGGTAGATAGCTCTTAAGTACTTGTCAACTTGCAAAAGAAAACACTTGCCTATTTTCAAACCACACTTCACAAACACTTTCAAAACAAACTTTCAAAAAAAAAACCTTGAAACATCTTTTCAAAAAGACAAAACACCTTTTGTAAAACATTCGAGTAAAGAATTGTTACAAGGGTAGCCTAGACAAGGCATATTTTTCAAAACATTTTCAAAACCACGCACAAAGCACCATTTCAAACAATTGAAAACCAAGGCAAATTTATCTAAGCAAGTACCTAAGAGCCCATGGATAACCATGGATAAAAAGGGTGCTAATACCTTCCCTTTCTATAATCTACTCCCCGAACCCAAGAAAAATCTCAGAGGTTTTTTCTGTGCTTTTTAAACCTTTCCTTAGGATAAAATAAAAAGTCGGTGGCGACTCTTGCTCAACCGAAACATTTGCGAAAACAAACGCAAAACCACAGTCAGTTCTCCCACCGTATCACAGAACTGGCGACTCTGCTGGGGAGATACTTAAAAGTGGAGTAACCTTAGGGCTTAGATCACCCTCTTGCATGACTAATTGTTTGAATTGATTGCTTTATATCTTGGCTCTATTGTTTGGGTTTGCAATCCTACACCCGGATTTTGGGAAACATTCATAGATAGCAATACGTTGTGGAAACTGTGCGGGGTATACCGACACGGTCGAAGCAATAGCTATATTAGTGCGACATATTTGTGAGTACCGGTAACCCTTGAGTTCAATCAAGGAGAGTACGGGGCCGCTGAGTGATGTCACTAAGCACTAATGACCTAGAACCTTACTTGACCATCTTGGCCTTACATTAGGGGTAGTGAGATGACCGGCTTTGGTGCAGTCCGAAGTTGGTAGATACTCGATACTGCACTCATTGAGGGTTGTTTTCTTGGAATATTTTGGTCGCTAGTTAAGTGGCTAAACCAAAACAATGAACAATGAAAACAGTCCAGTGATATTGAGCTCCTTAGAACCCGGCTACTATTTATAGGACAGGTTTTTAAGCCAACTACACTCAAGAGGGTACTTACCTATGAAACCCCATGTAAGCCTGAAACTAGGGTTTGGTGTGAATTGCTTGTACATATGTTTTGTGCATACATCATAAGCATCATAAAGCATCATATGCATTCACTAACCATTTCAAGGGTTTGGATCTTCATCTTTGTTCTTGTTTTGTAGGTCATGGAAATTCCTCGCAGAAAAACCATCCAAGTCAACCTTGTGAGAATCTCTCCTCAACTCAAGGAGCTCACCTCAAGAATTCCGGAAAGCTCATCCTTCAGTGAAAGACATGGTAGACTGCTCAGCTTAGTCAACACCAACATTGAAGAAGACATGATGAAAGTGCTATTCCAGTTCTTTGACCCTCTTCACCACTGTTTCACTTTCCCTGATTACCAGTTGGTGCCCACTTTGGAGGAGTTTTCTCAACTCCTGAGAATTCCTATCCTTAATCAACTACCCTTCAACGGTACGGAAAAGGAACCAAAGCCGGAATATGTTGCTCGAACATTACATCTACAACCATCCGACATCAAGGGGCATTGGGAAACCAGAAGCGGCGTCAAAGGATTCTTAGCAAAATTCTTATTTGAGAAGGCACAAGAATGTTGGAATTCATTGGACCTACAAGCCTTTGAAGAAATTGTGGCACTCCTTATCTATGGGTTGGTCTTGTTCCCAAATTCTGATCAATTGGTAGATGTCAATGCCGTCAAAATCTTTTTGTCCAGAAATCCAATACCAACATTGCTTGGGGACATTCTTCACTCATTTTACACACGAACAATGAGAAATAGGGGTGTTCTCATGTGTTGTACTCCTCTCCTTGCAAGGTGGTTTATTTCGCACCTTCCACAATCTGTCTTGAAGAATGACCAAGGCTCAAGGTGGTCCCAACGGTTGATGACTCTTACTCACTCTGATGTACATTGGTGTTCTCGGTCCAGAGAAAATGTCATCATCGTCGATCGTTGCGGAGAGTTTCCTAATGTTCCTTTACTTGGAATCAGAGGAGGTATCACCTACAACCCTTGCATAGCTTTGAGGCAATTTGGATATGCACGGAGGGATGGCCCTCACGACATGTTGATTCCTGACCTAGTTTTTGACTTCGACAACGATGCGAAAGGACTTCGCCAAAGATTCATCAGAGCTTGGGGAAGGCCCAACAAGGTTGATAGCAAGACGTTGGGACACAAGAACTCCATCCCTCTTGAGCCTTATCTCAAGTGGGAACGAGCCCGAGCCCAAAGTATAATGATGCCTTATCCTCATGTACTCCCGGTGATTAAAGAGCCCGTCAAGGAAGGAGAGGTTCCCTACACCATCCTACATCCTGACATGCCTACATCGTGGGAGGAAATGCAGAAATGTTGGATTCAGCTCAAGGAGGAACAGAACACTTTTGAAGCCAGCTTCTACGCTAGTGAGAAGAAGGTTCTAGAGCTTACCCGCCGACTCCATGAGCAAGAGGCCCTCAACACCTACATCACACCAAAGAGGATGCGCAATGTCTTTTTACCTTGAGAAGTTGTTTTTGTAATATTTGGCCCATGGGGCATTTATGTACTAACAAATTTCTTCTTATTAATATGACGTGCGTTCTTCTTTGTCTGCAACAATTTTGAAAGTTCTAAATCCTTGAATGCATTGCATACATAAGCATACCATTCATCATGTGCATAAGCAGGTCTCACTCCAGGTTTCCTTATTTGTCTGCTGTTTATTTCAGTAGGATGGATCTCGAGCAAACAGTCAAAGACCTACAAGCTCAAAATGCACAGTTCCAGCAACTCCTGACAACCTTGGCTAAAGGTCAGGAGGATCTCAAGACCTTGCTGGGGAATAAAGACCCAGTGAAAAAGAAGAAAAAGAGACTCGGGGTGGCTACTTTAGGGAGAAGATTTGACGGAGAAGCTCAGAGAGTGCTTGAATTTCCTCCTACTTCTGATGAAGGAACCAGCAAAGGAGGTGGGGCTGCGGTACCTTCCGAGTCTGATGTGGAAGAAGAGGAGGTCGAAGAGGATGAAGATTATTCTGATCAACAATACCCTCCAGCTGATGATAAATACAAGGGTTTAGAAGACAGGTTGGCCGCCATGGAGCTACAAAGAATACCGGGTTTGGACTTTGAAGACTTGGGTTTGGTTGTCGGGATTGTGATTCCCCCAAAGTTCAAGGTGCCAGTGTTTGTGAGGTATGATAGGCTGTCCTGTCCAAAAATGCATCTCAGGTCCTACGTAAGAAAGATCCAACCCTATACGGCAGATAAAAACCTTTGGATTCATTTCTTTCAAGACAGCCTTTCTGGGGCTCAATTGGAGTGGTTTTATCAGCTAGAGGGAACCAGCGTCCGAAATTGGGAAGATTTGGCCACCGCTTTTTACAAACAATATCAGTACAATTCTGACCTTGCTCCTACTCGTACCCAACTTCAGGGTATGTCACTAGGAACAGGCGAAGGATTCAAAGAATATGCACAAAAATGGAGGGATTTGGCTGGAAGGGTGCAGCCTCCTTTAACCGACCGTGAACTTGTTGATATGTTTCTAGGGACCCTATCTGGGCCATTTTTCAATCATCTGATTGGTAACTCTTCCGCGGGGTTTACCGACTTGATCTTAACAGGCGAAAGAATAGAAGCTGGCATCAAGTCAGGAAAAATTCAGAAGGGTGTTGCTGCAAGTGTTGAGAAGAAGCCTTTTAAGAAGGAAACAGTTGTGGTATACTCCCAGAGAAGAGCAGGGAAGACTGAACGCCGGCCAACTGTGGGGGCCGTAATGATTCAAAACCCTTCAAGTGAACAGCCTCGCTATAACCAGTCCAGACCAAATCAACAACGGGTGGAACGGCCACAACGGCAGTTCACCCGCATTAATATGACTCCAGCGCAAGTGCTTCCCCATCTGTTGAAGTTGAATCTCGCCACTATCAAGGAGGCACCAAAAAATGTGAATACGTCCTCTCCGCATTATCATCCTAATGCTAAATGCGCCTACCATTCTGACAGTGTCGGGCACGACACCAATGATTGTTGGGCACTCAAGCATAAAATCCAAGACCTGATAGAGGCGAAGGAGGTGGAGTTTGACGCTCCAGAGAAGCCTAATGTGATATCTGCTCCCATGCCGAAGCACGGCCGAAATGTCAATGCCATTGAAGAAGATTTGTATGTTGCTGATGTCAATGATCTGATAACCCCATTGTTAACCATCAAGTTGAATCTGTTAAGGGCCGGGATCTTCCCGGGATGTAAAGAAGACTGCTATTGTTGTTATTCTCTGCCGTTTGATTGTCCGTTACTGAAGAAAGGCATCCAAGGCCTAATGGATAGTCGACAAATTTTGTTTGAAAAAGTTTCTGCTGTTCCAACCCATACTGAAGATGTCTCAATCATAACCATTCACGCCAATCTTTCCAAGGCCGTCAAAAAGCCTGTTAAGATTACACCAGCTACGAAATCTGTTCCTTTGAAGATAACAATGCCAGGGCATGTCCCCTATGTTTCTGAGAAGTCAATACCATAGAACTATGGCGGTGACGTCTACTACCATGGTATTAAACAAATCGAAATAATTGAAGAAAGTTCGGATGATGAAGAAGCCAACATTGGTAACATTGCAGGCACGAGTAAAATCACCCGGAGCGGGAGAATATTTTATCCAGAGATTTCCCCTCCAAGAGCAATCTTTGGACCCTCATCAGCTGAAAAAGTTATCCCTGCACCAATAAAACTCTCCGCTAGAACCCCATTGATTGAAGATGTTGTTGTTCCTAGTATTATCCCTCCTACCGCTGTTGATAAAGGTAAGGGAATCCAAGATGAGCTCGTCAGGACGAGGGCTCAACCCTTGGTCGTCCCGGAGACCTCCAAGAAGGAAATGGATGAGATCTTGAAGATAATCCAAAGGAGTGATTACGATGTGGTAGAACAACTGGGGCAAACCCCCTCAAAGATCTCCATGCTAGCACTACTACTTTGCTTGGAAGCGCACGCTAAAGCTCTGATAAAATTCCTGAAGGCAGCCCATGTGCCCCAGGAAACCTCTGCAGATCAATTTCAAAATTACGTGGCTAGCCTTACTGCGGACAATGGATTAGGTTTCTCTGATGCCGACCTAACTCCTAAAGGTAGAAACCACAATGACGCTTTGCACATTTCAGTCGAGTGCCGAGGAACTACTCTCGCACATGTCTTGGTCGACACTGGTTCGTCGCTGAATGTACTGCCTAAGAAGGCCTTAGACCGACTAGATTGTGAAGGGTTGGAGTTGAAACCGATTGATATTGTGGTCAGAGCTTTCGATGGTTCAAAGAGAATGGCCCATGGGGAGGTTGAAATTCCCATCAAGATAGGCACTGAGGTGTTTAAGTCTACTTTCTATGTGATGGACATCCGTTCGTCATACTCTTGCTTGTTGGGTAGGCCTTGGATACACCATGTCGAGGCAGTCACCTCCTCCTTACATCAGATGTTGAAGTATTCTGTCAAGGGAAAGATCATTATTGTCCATGGTGAAGAGGAGTACATGATTAGCCACTTGAATTCTTTCCGGTATGTGGAGGTAGAAGGGGAGTTCATTGAAACGCCTTTTCAGCATTTCGAAGAAGTCCTTCCTGAAATAGCAGTAGCAAAGTTGGCAGCTGAGACACCGAGGCAGATGGCCAGGATGGCATCTCTAGAGGACGCAAGGGCCGCAATAAAGGAGGGGAAGAATTCAGCATGGGGGCAGTTGCCTGATATTCAACATAAGACAGACAAATTTGGTTTAGGGTTCACTACCGCAGGCCAGAAAGCTATGCGCCGTTCGAAGATTGAAAGAGCGCCAGTCAAAATTTCTCCCTACGGAATCAACGCTTTGGAGGATGAAGACAAAGAGAGCAACATCGAAGAGTGGATTTACCCAACTGCCAAAGGAGGATTATGCAACTGGGAGGCAAAATACTTTGTCCCCATCACTTTTATTCATCAGTAATTTATCTGTCAAACATTTCCTATTTGGTCTGTAATATTTATTTTCAAACAATCCGTACACTATCTTTTCACCTCATGCCTTGCCCGGGGCATGTAGGTCCATTTGTAAGGGTTTTGATTATTTTTCATATCCATATGCCATGTTTAATGATTCATTGGACGTTTTTCATTTGATAAACTGCTGTGTTCATTTTCTTTCCTTTTGCATTTTTGTTTAAGGATGGCTATCCCTTACACACACCCACACTCACAAATGCAGGTACCCATCCATTACGGATTCCATGGGTGACGATTCTGCTATATCCTTCAATAACTCTGAAGATCTGGTCAATCAAGCCGAGTATGAGGATGACGAAGGTTGTGAAGTACCAGGGGAACTAGCCAGACTTCTACAGCAAGAGGAAAGGGCCATCTTACCTCACGAAGAGTCATTGGAAACTGTCAACTTAGGGACCGAGGAAGACCGAAAGGAGGTGCAAGTGGGTGCCAATCTGGAACCGAGTGTCAAGGAACGCCTGATACAGTTGTTGAATGAGTATGTTGAAATCTTCGCTTGGTCTTACGAAGACATGTCGGGTTTAGACACGGACATCGTGGTTCACCGTCTCCCCACAAGAGAGGATTGTCCACCGATCAAGCAAAAAGTCTGCCGAATGAGGCCTGACATGTCTGAAAAGATCAAAGAAGAAGTGATGAAGCAATTCGACGCTGGCTTTCTGGCTGTTACATCCTATCCTTAATAGGTCGCTAACATCGTGCCAGTACCTAAGAAAGATGGCAAAGTCAGAATGTGTGTGGACTACCGAGATTTGAACAGGGCCATCCCCAAAGATGATTTTCTGCTACCACACATTGACATTTTAATCGACAATACAGCTCAGCACAAAGTGTTTTCTTTCATGGATGGATTCTCGGGCTATAATCAAATCAAAATGGCCCCCGAGGATATGGAGAAAACAACTTTTGTCACACAATGGGGCACTTTCTGTTACAAGGTGATGCCGTTCGGGCTGAAGAACACGGGGGCAACTTATCAACGCGCCATGGTAGCTTTGTTTCATGATATGATACATCATGAGATTGAAGTTTACATAGACGATATGATAGCTCGGTCACAAACAGAGGAAGAACACCTTGAACATCTAGAAAAGCTGTTCGCTAGATTAAAAGAATACAAACTCAGGCTGAATCCAAGTAAGTGCACTTTTGGAGTTAGGTCTGGTAAACTTCTAGGATTCATTATAAGCAACAAAGGCATTAAAGTTGATCCAGCAAAAGTGAAAGCAATACAAGAGATGCCTGCTCCCCGTACTGAAAAGGAGGTTAGAGGGTTCTTGGGGCGCTTGAACTATATTGCCAGATTCATCTCCCATCTGACTTCTACCTGTGAGCCAATTTTCAAACTCTTGAAGAAAGATCAGGTAGTTGAATGGAACGACGATTGCCAAGCTGCTTTTGATAAAATCAAGGAGTATTTGTTAGAACCTCCTATTCTGATGCCACCCGTCGAAGAAAGACCATTGATCATGTATCTGACCGTCTTGGATAACTCAATGGGGTGTGTTTTGGGCCAGCATGACGAGTCTGGTCGAAAAGAGCATGCTATTTATTACCTTAGAAAAAAGTTTACCGACTGTGAGACTCGCTACTCACTGCTCGAGAAAACTTGTTGCACTTTGGTATGGGATGCTCGTCGACTAAGGCAGTATATGTTGACTCATACTACCTTGTTGATTTCCAAAATGGATCCTATCAAGTATATCTTCGAAAAGCCTGCTTTATCTGGAAGAATAGCCAGATGGCAGATGATCCTGACTGAGTATGACATCCAGTACACTACTCAAAAAGCTATAAAAGGGAGTGTACTAGCTGACCATCTGGCTCATCAAGCTATCGAAGATTATCAACCCATGAGATTTGACTTCCCAGACGAGGACATCTTGAACTTGGACAACATTGAAGGTAACGGACCGTATGACGGACCCGAAAAGGGATCCCGATGGACCCTGTACTTTGATGGTGCTTCAAATGCACTTGGAAATGGTATTGGCGCAGTACTTATTTCTCCGGAAGGTTGTCACACACCTTTCACGGCCCGACTTTGCTTCAGCTGCACAAACAACATGGCTGAATACGAAGCTTGCATCTTTGGTCTCAAGGCTGCCATAGACTTGGGGATCAAATCTTTGGTCGTATTTGGGGACTCGGATTTGGTTATCAGTCAAATCAAAGGAGAGTGGGATACCAAACATCCTAATCTTATCCCATACAAAGAACATGTCCTGACATTTTTGCCTCATTTCGAGCAAATTACCTTCGAGCATTTTCCGCGAGAAGAGAATCAGCTAGAAGATGCTCTAGCTACAATGTCCTCCATGTTTAAACTCAATTGGGATAACGAGGCTCCCCAAATCACCATCGAGCGAATGGATGAACCTGCGCATTGCCACGAGATTAATACCGAAGAAGTAGTGGAACAACCCTGGTTCCATGAAATCAAGAGGTATCTCGAGACCAGAGATTATCCCGAAGGAGCTTCCGTAAATGACAAGAAGTTCTTAAGGAAATTTGCTGCCAAATTCTTCCTGAGCAACGACATCCTTTACAAAAGAAGCCATGATTGTGTATTACTCCGATGCGTAGACAAAGCTGAAGCAGAGTTGATCATGACTGAGATACACAGCGGCACATTTGGCACTCACTTGAGCGGGCATACAATGGCTAAGAAGATCCTAAGGGCAGGTTATTACTGGTCTACCATGGAAGCTGACTGCCATCAACATTCCCGTACTTGCCACAAATGCCAAGTCTACGCTGACAAAGTTCATATCCCTCCGGTTCCCCTCAATGTTCTGACTGCTCCGTGGCCATTTGCAATGTGGGGCATTGACATGATTGGAGAGATCAAGCCCACGGCTTCCAACAGACATCGCTTCATCCTGGTTGCCATTGACTATTTCACCAAATGGGTCGAAGCAGCTTCCTTCGCCTCTGTTACTAAAAATGTGGTTGCCCGCTTCATCAAGCAAAATCTCATATGCCGGTATGGTGTTCCAGACAGGATCATCACAGACAACGGTACGAATCTGAACAACACAATGATCACCGCTTTGTGCGAACAGTTCAAGATTTATCATCACAATTCATCTCCCTATCGGCCGAAGATGAACGGTGTTGTTGAAGCTGCGAACAAAAACATTAAGAAGATCATTCAGAAAATGACAGTCACTTACAAAGACTGGCATGAGATGTTACCGTTTGCTCTGCATGGATACCGTACGATGGCACGTACTTCAACTGGGGCAACCCCATTTTCTTTGGTATATGGCATGGAAGCTGTCCTGCCTATGGAGGTTCAGATTCCTTCTCTAAGGATTATGAAGGACACAGGTTTGAATGAAGATGATTGGATGCAGACCCGACTTGATCAACTCAATTTGATCAACGAGAAGCAACTCGCTGCTATATGCCATGGTCAGACGTATCAAAACGGATGATCAAGGCCTTCAATAAGAAAGTCATACGTCAAGTGTATCAAGTTGGAGATCTCGTAATCAAGCGGATTATCTTGCCGCAAAGTGATCCCAGGGGCAAATGGACTCCTACATATGAAGGACCATTTGTGATCAAGAGCATATTTTCTGGTGGTACAATGATTCTGACCACCATGGACGGCGACGATTTGCCGCACCCTGCGAACGCAGACATAGTCAAAAGATACTACGCATAAAATAACCCGACAAGTCGAAAACCCGAAAGGGCGGCTTGGGCAAAAATGGGCATCCCGGTGGACCGAAAACCCGAAAGGGCGGTTCAGGCAAAAGTTAGGGATAAAAATAAAAAATCTGTACACCCGGCAAGTTGAAAACCCGAAAGGGCGGCTTGGGCAAAAAGGGGTTTCCCGGTGGATCGAAAACCCGAAAGGGCGATTCAGGCAAAAGTTAGGGAATTAAAGCGTATGACTGTGTCTCGTCGGATCACTGCAAAGACAATCTCTTCATCAACCAGTTCCAGGTTTCCGATCAATCCAGTCATCAGCAAACGAAGCATTGAATGGACAGATATTCAGAGTTGTGAAAGCTATAGCGGAATGGAATCCTATGGAATTATTTCACATAGCCATATTTATTTTGTATAAATTTTTCAATATTTACGACGAAACCCTCTTACTAGGGTGGTTGTCTCCTTTGTACAAATATACTCATGAAAAAGTTAATACAAATACTTTTCCCAGAAATTTGTGTCATTTCCCTTTTTTTTTTCCTCTTGCACTAATTGTTTTATTTTGAGAAACGTCCAACGTTTTGTTAAATAGGCATATGCATTTGAACATAATCATTTCCTTATGAATCAAGAAAGAGGATTACTGATAGGTTGGATATCTTGATACCCTTTCAAAGGAAGTTCCCAGGAGCTTTGGAATCCATATCCCACTTCTGACACCAGCAAGTTTTGAAGCTTATCCCCAGTAGGTTCTAGAAGCTTATCCCTTACAGAGTACAGACGTCTCTCCCGAGTTTTATTCAAAGTTATTTCTCCCAAGGGCTTATAACTGGGTTATCCTCAGCTTATTGTCACGGAAGATCACACTCGGCAAATTTATTCCTATCCCCAACGGATTTCATCAAAGTTCCCCAACATAACTTATCAATACAATCCCCAGAGGAGTTTATCTTTGTTATCCCCAGCCAGAGAATCCTCCAGAACTCAATTCCCCTCAGAATTTAAGTTTCAGTATCCCCAGCTGAGCTAAAACTTCAAATTATCAATCCCCAGCGGAGCCAGACTAGTGAACTTTCTCCCCACAGAGATACTTCCCACCAAACTGAAGATTCTCAGTCTTACCTCCCCAGCATGAGTCTATTAGATTGGAACTCCCTAGTAGAAGTCATCAGGAATTCCCCAGAAGATTGGTATACAACCCAAGCTCCTTTTTCTCCAGCAACAACCAGGAATTATTCTTCCTGGCAGCAGTCAAGATATTGTTATCTTCAGCCATCTCGGATTCATCTATCCTTTGCAAGACAGCTCTCCAGCTTACATGCGCATTCATTTACATTCATATCACATAACATACATTGTATCATGCATCATGACATTGCATATAACTAACTCTTTACCTTTTCAGGTAAGATCAGTCGAAAGACTAAAATCATTATCTTCCGAGATTTCTTTCCAGGAATAGTTCGGATGTGACCCAGACACGGCAACATTCTAATGCTTATTCCAGATTTATCCAGATGCAGTTTTACACGAGCTCATCATCAGGGAACCCTACACCGGTTCTTCCTCCAAATTCAAGACTTCTGAAAACAGTTCATGGGTTCTCCAAGTAACGGATGTTAACCTATCACTTATTCAGTTTCTTCTCAAGACTTCTGAAAATAGTTTATGGATTCTTCCCAACAACAGATGTTAATCTATCGCTTGTTCAGATGCGACCTTTGAAAACAGTTTACGGACGCTTCCCAACAACGGATGCTGCTCTATTGCTTATTCAACTCCAAGATCTCTGAAAACAGTTCACGGGTTCTCCAAGTAACAGATGTTAACCTATCACTTGTTCAGTTTCTTCTCAAGACTTCTGAAAACAGTTTATGAATTCTTCCCAACAACGGATCTTAATCTATCGCTTGTTCAGATGCGACTTTTGAAAACATTTTACGGACGCTTCCCAACAATGGATGCTGCACTATTGCTTATTCAACTTCAAGACTTCTGAAAACAGTTCACGGGTTCTCCAAGTAACGGATGTTAACCTATCGCTTGTTCAGATTCTTCTCCAGACTTCTGAAAACAGTTTACGGATTCTTCCCAACAATGGATGTTAATCTATCGCTTGTTCAGACTCTTCTCAACCTCTGAAAACAGTTTACGGATGCCTCCAGATACGGATGTCAGTCTATTGCTTATTCAGACCCCAGTTCAAAGATGGTCCTAAACATGGACACCTTTCTGATACTCATTCCAGATGGCATCTTTAAGCCCATCCCCGACAAGTTTCTGTCACTCCTCCCGATGGCATCGTTAAGCCCATCTCCAAATGGCATCTCTAAGCCCATTCCCGCATCCATTTCTTTGACGAGTGCAAATTTAAGGGCACTCTAGTGTCCAATCTCCTTTTACCCTCGAGTCACGAAAGGCAAACTTGCCAATCTAACTCTTCAGGTTAAAGAAGATTGAACAGGGGCAACTGTTGTACCCCAAAATTCGCCCTCCCATTTTCTCAACATTTCTCATCACCAAGCCCTTGGAGATCAAGATCCAGTTAGGGTTTCATCTGCTCAAGACTTCTCCTTGCACTGTTGACCCAAATTAGGGTTTGTGTTTGCACAAAGATGTTTTGACCTAAAATGCCTAAGATGACTTTCTTGCTTCATATTGGACTCCCAAGTTTATCCATATCAAGTTTCAAGCCTTGATTCCAAGTTTTGCCCAGTCAATTGGGCAGTTGACCTAAAAATCAACTGTATTGGGGAAAAAGTCAACTGTGGCCAATTGACAGTCAAATCTCATGAAAATTGACCCACATCAACATTATAAACTCACATGGACCATTTGATCAAGTTTTGATCACAATTCCACAGAAAATTTGATCAGATCACCAAAAGGGCAAAATGGTTATTTTTAGGGTTTTGACTGCACAAAGGCAATTTTTGACTGTTTGACCTAGCCAATGGCAAACCAAGCTCACATATGGACTCAAGGACCCCATGGAATTATCTTGACATGCTCAACAAGTTCAAAAGATCCCAAATGCACAAGATTGACAGTTGAATTTCCCAGTCAATTGATCAATTTTGACTGTATACTGAAAAGTCAAACTTTGACTTTTTGGTCAAAATCAAGAGTCAAGATTCATTTTTCATCAAAACATGCCAAATCATGAAACTTGTTCACCAAGAAATCAAAAATTGCAAATTAGGGTTTGAAATGAGAATTTTTCATAACTTAGAATTTTTCTAAGTTATGAAAAACCCTAATTTTTTCCCAACTTTGCCCCACTTTCTCACCAAGATTCATTTGGATTCAAGCAAAAGTCAAAACATGAAAGTTGTAGCCTATTGCATAATCTACAACTTTGATTCACAAAGTTTTCCCAAAAGAAGCTTGTATCTCAAGTTACAATTTTTGGAACAAGGGTACCAAACCATTCTTAACTTAGTGAAATTTTGACCTTTTTAGGCAAGGTTTTTACCTAATTTCAAGACCATTTTTCACATACTTCCACTTGGAATTTCAATTTTCATTTCTAATATGGATTGTAGTACACATTCCAAGCTTTCCAAAATGTCCAAGAACTCATCAAACAACCTCATGACTTGAGAGAATCGAATTTTGCAATATGACAAAAACTCACTTTTGAATTGGCCAATTTCCATGTTCATAACTTGTGCAATTTTTCAAATCAGCATGCTTCCCTTGATTACAGGCCTCTAAACCATCCAACACTCATAAATTTAATGCAAACTCTTTGTGCCAAGACCATGTTCTATGTGTTCAAGCATTGCATGATGGATTAATCCCAAAATAGATAAAGCACTTTAACCATTTTTGCAAAAGTAAGCTTTATGTCAAAATGAAAATCCAAGAAGTACAGATCAAATCCCCTTGGCACAAGTTTAGGGACTAATCACACTGATCAATGCCAAGGTTTGCAGCATGTTATGGGGGCCTCTACCTGTCTAAACACCAACTTGGCTTTTGGTTGCTTAAAGTGTAAGAAATATGGCATAACTGAACACAACTTTGATCTCAGCAATAGAACCCTTAAGCAAATATTTTGTACACATTCAAGACATCCTAAATGAGCTAGCACACGACTCCAATACCTCTATTGCCCTCTAGAATACAGAACCACCCTCAAACTGCCCAAACAGAGCTCCTACTGCAGTTTGAGTGCCAACTCTCATCCCTTTCATGCATTCTTACTAAAAGCTCATCAAACACATTCCCTAGCATCACTTGAAGCTAACCAAAGTCTCAAACACGACCTGTAACTCCTCTAATCAGTTCCACCATTTTCACTTTCTTGTTTTGCAGTTGAAGTTCCATAGCTCGATTCAAAGTGTTTTAAAGCAAAGTAAAACTTGGAATAGCATCCCTGGACATCAAGGAAGCTGTAGCAATCATCACCTTGCTCTGAAAGTACCTCCATCATCAGATACAATTCCAACTGAGAAGGTATATTCATGAACTTCTAACTCTTAGTGTAGGCATCATTAGCTCTAAGTTTGTGAATAAGAAGTGTTCTACTCATGCCCCTGAATCTGTACATACTTTTACTTTCCATTTATTTTGCCTGAGCTATGAGAATTTAAGGTCTGAATGTTGATAAAAAGTTAGGTCAGGATTTGGGAATGTTAAAATTCTCTCTCATTTCTGAGAGTTAGGATGAGTTCTTTACATATTTAGAATCATGGCTTGATGATTAACATTTCTTATGTTGAAAGTTTGTGCAAAAAGTCAAGGAATCCAGATGTTTGAATTAGAGTACAGGCGCGCGTTTTGGAAAATTTTTCTGGCTGGAGGTTGAAGAAACACTTGGTGGGCTGGGCCTGCTTTGTTATTTCTTTTCACACCACATTTTCACTTTGACACCCCCTGAGCCCATTTTGTTTGTTTTAATGACTTTTTGATTTTTCTTTTTTTATTCTAACTTATTTATTTTTGCTAATAATATTAAAAACATAAAAAACATTTTTTACACCATTTTTATATTTTTTAGGCATTTATTTGTTTATATGGACATTTGTACATAAATAATATATATATATATACTATTATTTAGAAAAACTAGAAAAATAATGCAAATATATTTTATTTCTGATTTTTATTTCATTTTTTCTTTTGAAAATATTTTATACAAAATATACTTTTTTTTATAAATATTAAATATTATTATTCTTGTATATATAATATATATTTAGTAAATAATAAAGATATATATATATATATATATATATATATATATATATATATATATATATATATATATATATATATATATATATATATATATATATATATATATATATATATATATATATATATATATATATATATATATATATATATATATATATATATATATATATATATATATATATATATATATATATATATATATATATATATATAGGTTAAAATACAAAAATATATACATTTTTTATTCTATTAATATTTGACATAAAAAATACTCTTTTATAAATATACTTCATTTTTATTTTATTTTTGTATATAATTATTAATTATGGTACATATTAAATAAATAGTATCTTTTACCTAATAAATTGGGGTTTTACCCTTAAAACACAAAAACTCCAAAAAATAATATTTTTTTATTTTTGTTTATTTGACATAAGAAATACTTTTCTTCATACATATAAAAACTCTTTTTGCATCTTGCATATTTGTTTTATTTCTATTTAATTTGTGCAAATTATTTATCTTGTAAATAATTCCAAATTGATGTAATAGCTAGGTTTAAATTCCTTGTCTAAATATCCCCCCATTTGAACATTTGTACCCCCCTTCCCATATTGTGTTGTAATAGCTTAGGAAATTTAAATTTCGCACTTTATTGCTTTCTAATTATACCATGTTAGAATTAGGGTTTGTATGCAAATAAAAAACAACAACATAGTTTGACCTAATTTCAAGATAATCAAGCATGAAAATGGACAACACATATCACACTTGCACCCCTAGGGTATTCCACTTATTGCCTTCAATAAATGGGCCATATTGCATGCTAGGTCTCTTTGGGCAAAAACAAAACAAACAATCAAATGATCATAGTCCCTCGATGACGCTTTCGAAAAGTTGCCTAAAATGATCAAGTCCCTTTCAAAGAAAAAATTGCTCAAAGATACTTAGCACTATTGCAATCATGGTCTAAACGATGACCCGTGCCCGTCCCTTTCACATCCTAACACAAGATTGTCCACCAAATACAATGGTGGAACAAAATTGTTAAAAGGGTTAAAACATAGCATAAATCTTTGAGAACTTTAGGGTAGATAGCTCTTAAGTACTTGTCAACTTGCAAAAGAAAACACTTGCCTATTTTCAAACCACACTTCACAAACACTTTCAAAACAAACTTTCAAAAAAAAACCTTGAAACATCTTTTCAAAAAGACAAAACACCTTTTGTAAAACATTAGAGTAAAGAATTGTTACAAGGGTAGCCTAGACAAGGCATCTTTTTCAAAACATTTTCAAAACCACGCACAAAGCACCATTTCAAACAATTGAAAACCAAGGCAAATTGATCTAAGCAAGTACCTAAGAGCCCATGGATAACCATGGATAAAAAGGGTGCTAATACCTTCCCTTTCTATAATCTACTCCCCGAACCCAAGAAAAATCTCAGAGGTTTTTTCTGTGCTTTTTAAACCTTTCCTTAGGATAAAATAAAAAGTCGGTGGTGACTCTTGCTCAACCGAAACATTTGCGAAAACAAACGCAAAACCACAGTCAGTTCTCCCACCGTATCACAGTAGGGTTGCCTCAGGATGAGTCCGTGTAAAACTGCATCTGGAAATTATGAGAAGGAACCTGGGTAGGGTTGCCTCAGGATGAGTCTGTGTAAAACTGCATCTGAAGATTGTGAGAAGGAACCTGGGTAGGGTTGCTTCAGGATGAGTCCGTGTAAAACTGCATCTGGAAATTCAAGAGAAGGAACCTGGGTAGGGTTGGCTCAGGATGAGTCTGTGTAAAACTGCATCTGGAAATTCAAGAGAAGGAACCTGGGTAAGGTTACCTCAGGATGAGTCCGTGTAAAACTGCATCTGGAAATTCAAGAGAAGGAACTTGGGTAGGGTTACCTCAGGATGAGTCTGTGTAAAACTGCATCTGAAAATTCAAGAGAATGAACCTGGGTAGGGTTGCCTCAGGATGAATCTGTGTAAAATTGCATCTGGAGATTGTGAGAAGGAACCTGGGTAGGGTTTGTTGTACCCCAAAATTTGCCCTCCCATATTCTTCAAGGATCATCTCCAAATGGTTCAAGAATTGCTCAAGGATTGCACAGTTAGACCACCTCCTAAGACAGTCAAAATTAGGGTTTTGGTTCTTTCAAGGAATTTGGGGTTTTCAATGGTTCAATCAAGTCCCATAGGCCTATACATATCCTCAAGCACCTACATGCCAAGTTTCAAGACTCACAGTGCCAATTTGCACAGTCAAAAGTCCTATTTAATCCACAGTCAACTGCAAGGGCAAAATGGTCATTTTGCAGTCAAAAGTCAGAATTTTTGGTCAACATCTTATTTTGAGTCCACAATCATCATTTGATCAATTCTTGATCATGATTCCACAAGGGTAGCTCAAAAATCATCAAGATGCAAAAAGTTACTATTTTTGGACAGTAGAAAAGCCAACTGTATCTTGACCAGGGCATAACTTTTTCATGGTTCATCAGAAAAATCTCATCCAATGCTCCTTTTTAACGGTATGACATTTCCTACAATCCATCTTCACATTCCAAGTCCAAGAAATGCTCTCACAAAAAGTTATCAATTTCTACATTATAGGTCAATTTCAAAAGTCAACAAAAATGCACTTTAAGTCAAAGACCATAACTTGAGATTGGTAAATCCAAATGACATGGGACCAAAGGAATTAGTTAGAGGACCTCAAGACCTTTCCAAAATGTCCAAGAACATGTTCATATGATCAAAATTGAGCAAGATATGCATTGGAGAAGTTGGGAAATTTTTGTGAATTTTCAAAAGTCAACTTTCCTCAAAACACCTTGTTTTTGCTAATGGGCCTCAAATTTCTTCTTGAAACTTTATCCAAGGCCTATGCACGACCCATCAAGCCTAATTAAATTTATTTTCTTATTTTTTATTAATTAATTGGATTTTTAATCAATATTAATTCATTTAATTAATTTAAATTGTAGGAAAATACAAAGATTTGATTTTTCAATCTTTTGTGAAGCAAACATGGTCAAGATATGTTGGCAATTTCGTGTACAAATCAAAGAGACAAAAATCTCCAAAATTGGCAACTTTTTCCAATCATGAAGATTCAAAAAATATATGATTTCCAATCAAATATTCAAATCATCATTCCATGGATTTCTTTGCAAGATTCTGACCTAATTCTATTCCTTTATAAATACATAAGCTAACCCTAATCATGGATACGTGAAAATTGCTGCAAACAAAGCCATAAGCATATTGAAAAAACTCAAGAAACTTGAAAACTGATTTCTATATTTTAGCACGATTCAAAGGCTTTTATTGATTCTAATCTATTGCAGGGGTTCCCAGAGACGTATTGCAATCAAAACCAAGCCTTAAAGCTACAAGAATCATCAAGAACAGTTTAACGGTTTGCGTTTTTTTTTCAGAATCGAATTGCTTATTTCATGCATCATTAACATGATTTTGTGTTTGTTTTGTATTGCTTGAACTCATATGAAGCTGATGGTATAGTTTAATTGGATTGAAATGCACAGAATCGTAAAACGCCATTGATGAATTCTAGGGTTCTTGAACTCTAAAATTGGGAATTTACAGTACAGGAAAAATTAGGCCTTATAAGACCCATGATTGAATTCAGGAGACTCAGACGAACGTAACTGGACCATCGCGAAATATTTATGTAGCCTGTAGGGCTAATCGCTATTTTTCGTCATCATGTTTTGTGGGGGTTAAAAACCCCCGCTATCTGATTTCCTTTTGCAGGTACAAACGAGGAAGACGAAGGACGTGTAAGCATATCATTGGTTCATTCAAAAAAGGGCGCGCGTGTTTTGTTTTACAGCATATGAGTTGATTTGTATATATTATAATTGATTGTTATTATATTATCAAACGCGTGCAAATGGCTTGGTGGTTGATGCGCTGGCTGGTGATCGTTGGGACCTGGGTTCGATTCCCAGGTCCCCCAAAACTCCTATATTATTTTTCTTAACATGATTGTGTGCAGATTTCCAAAAGGAGTGTACCATGTGCCTCAATCACCCACGCGCCATGTGGCTGCCAGCATAGATCCAAAGGCCAGGATGGAGTGATCACCATATTCCCAGTCAAAGCACGCGTGGACAATCTCCAAAGTCAACAAGGGCTTGTGTGCAAATGGGCCAGAATTTCCAAAGGAACCTCCTTAATGGGCCAACACCCCCTGGTTCATTCATTCTTTTCTTTTTATTTTCTTTTACTAATTATTATTATTAATTATTATTATTATTATTTAATTAACTTAACTAATATTTTTTCACAATAAAAATTCAGAAAACTAAAAAACTAAAATATTTTTATTATTATTGATTTCACCTTTAATATTATTATTTTTGTAAATAAATGTAATTAATTAATTTAGTCTTTTTTAATTAGGTCAACTTTAATTATTTTCATAACAAATAAAATAAATTAGAATTAGGGTTTTTCTTGACAATTTTAATTTTTTTCTTTTATTTCATTAAAACATTAAAAAACTTAAAAAAATAATATTTCTTTTAATTAATTAATTAATTAGTTTTAGGTTTAATATTAATTAAATGCAAAAAGGACCAAAATTCATTCTTTTCTCAAAAAGGGTCAAAACCCTAAGGACTTCTCCGATTCAACTTTATCGCGCACATATAATTTTTGATCATATTTATGTAATTGCTCCGAGGATGTAATAGCATAATTAGGACCTTTTTATCGCTTTCTTTTAATTTCTCGCATTTACTTTTCCAAAGGGTTATGTTTTTGGCGATGTAAATACCCGACGCCTTGTAATAGCGTAGATTTACTTTCCGCAATTTATTTTCTGCAATTATTAACTGTATGTTAACTATGCATGACAAGACTTGCCTGAAAATTAAAATCAATCTGTAGCTCACCTTAACATATGCAAAGATAACTTAATTGAATCCTAACACACTCACACATGCCACTCCTAGGGTACGCCTCACTTGGTTGCCTCGACGTGGTCATTGAGTATAGGGTGTTTTAGAGGTCGCCCTCCTGTCTAAAAGATCCAAGTTGCCTCGAAACGGTTGCCTTAGATAAAAAAGGATCTAGGACATTAGGGTTACCGCTAAGGCGTCCTACTATTGCTTTGGTGACCATACATGTCCCTATAATCGAATTGACCCGAAACTCCAACGACGGTGCTGCCTACTTCTCAATAGTGGGATAGTACTGTCTAAAGGACATTTACACAGCTTAATTTCTTTTGAGTAGGTAGAGGTTCTAAGGTACTTGCTCTTTCAAAACAAAAATACTTTTCGCACCTACACTTTTCTGACAAAAGTTTTCAAACAAACACTTCATACACTCTTGAGGATAGATACAAGAGTTAAATCGAAGTTTTCAAACAAACTTTTTTTCAAAACCCACAAACACAAGAAAAGCAAACATTTTTGAAAATATAGTGAGCAAGTACCTAAGAGCCCGTGGATAACCACGGATAGAAAAGGTGCTAACACCTTCCCTTTCTATAATCTACCTCCCGAACCGAGAAACATCTCGAAAAGGAATTTTTCTATGCTTTTGTCCTTTCCTTGTTGGAGAAAATAAAAGACGGTGGCGACTCTTGCTTACCGTGACATTTCGCGAACCAACATTCCAAAACAGTCAGTTCTATTCCCACCGATCACAGAACTGGCGACTCTGCTGGGGACTATAATAAGTGAGGTGTACCTTAGGATTAGATCATTCTATGTTTTCAATTGTATGCCTTGTTTGCTTTAATATTATGGGCTTGTATCGGAGTTTCATAGATCCTAACCCGGATTTGGGGAATACCCTTTAGGTAGCAATAAACTGTGAGGGACCTGTCCGGCGTAGACCGACACGGGTGAAGCGGTAGCTACGTTGGTGTGACACCTTGGTCTGTACCGATATCCCTTGTGTTGGAACGAGGAGAATATGGGTCTTCTGAGGAGTCATTAAGCACCAGCTGACCTTAGAACCTTAAATTGACCTAACTTGGCCATAGAACAGTAGCAGTATGCTACACTCATTGAGGCTAAACTCTCGCGATGGTTCCGACCGCAAGAAAAGATTGCGAAGCTGGAGTTATGACCGATTGAGGGTAGTCAGTGATATTGAGATCCTCTAGAACCCGATTACTATTTTCTAGGACAGGTCTTAACCAACTGAAACTGAAAAAGGGTAGTACCTAAACTTCATGCTGGCCTAAACTCTAAGGGCTGTCTTGTGTGACTTGTGTGCCTTATCATGTTTGCCTTTTGTGAATATTTGTGGTGTGCTTTATCATAACATCATACAATCATATCATTGCATACATCTTGCATAAGAACTAACCCATTTCAAGGATCTCAAGGGTTTGTGATGCAGGTCATGATGAACCAAATGTCTAGTAAGGGGCAAAGGGGATTTATTTTCCTCTAGCCAAGGTTGTCTGGAGATCAAAACATGATAACTTAAGTCAGGGGCTATGACCCACTCGATATGGTGAGCCTGACTCTTGAAGAAGGACTCTTAATAACCGGAAGTTCCTTCAATCAAGCTGCAAAAATTCAAATTCTAACAGTTTCCTGTTTACCCCGCGAGATCCTTGAAAACATTGCATACATATATCATACATATCATTGCATCACAGGTCACCCTTTACAGGTCTCTCATGTTTTCGCTGTTTATTTCAGTAATGGCTTTCCAACAAGACAACCAGGATCTTCATACTCAAGAGACTCAGTTCAGGGAAATCTTCCTAAGCCTATCCAAGGGGCAGGAAGAGTTGAGAACACTCCTCATGGGGAATTTGGTCAAGAAGAGTCCTGAAGACAGTAAGGACGAACGGCTGAAACATCTGCAAGCTGAGGTAGATGCAATGAAAACCCAGATGCTGGGACAGATGGCTCTTATCCAAGGCTTAGCTCGGGAGCAAGAAGAGTTGAGAACCGTGATCAACCAGCTTCATCAAGACAGATACAACAGTATGAAGCAAATAGTCAAGGCTGGGGATCAAGTCATTAATCAACTTCCGAGAAGTCAAAGTTTGGTTTGATGAAGAATGGATCTCTCCAGGGTGCCACTACCTCACAGGTCCAACAACAACCTGACCATAAGCAACGGGTTACTCCGAGGCCGTTTACCAAGCTCAACATGCCGTTGTCCCAAGCTTTGCAACACCTGTTGAATTTGAATCTGGTGATGTTGGTAGGACCTCACCCGAATCCTAAGACTTCTTCACCCAACTATAATCCTGATGCCAGGTGTGCATACCATTCTAACAGCCCGGGGCATGATACTGACGACTGTTGGAAGTTGAGGTACAAAATCCAAAACCTGATTGATGAAGGAGCATTGGAGTTTGCACAAGATGGTCAGGCTGAGTTCTTCTACTATCCCTCCAAGGTTCACAATTTGAAGTGACAAGTCCTGAGACGAGAAGACTTTTTGTTCATTAGAATTTTCAATTTGTAATTTTCTTTTGATTGTTCAAACATTTATTCCTGTCAAACTTTATTACTTTATCAATGCATCGCATATGTCTGTTTAGAATCAATCCATTTGTATCCACTATATTCAAATTTCTTTCATTCTTTGTGATGTTCAACTCTTGATTAAAAAAAATTCTAAACCGTTTGAGGGAGGATGACGATAACGATACCACGATCTTCACAGTATGCTTTTGAACAGACCCCGCTGATGAGGTACAGGCATTGTTTCAAACCCTAAATAGTGGATTTATAAGGAAGATAGTCCCTCGTCAACCCCTTTGAGCCAAAGAAGTCTGAGTTTTTCTTTTCACAAATTAAAACCCTTAATCACAACCCGGGGCAGGGTAGTTTTCTCAGTTGATCCAGGTGCACAATGAATGGCATCAAAGGAGTCCTTCCAAAACAAAAGACAATGATGGTTCCGAATAATCATAAAGACAGGCAGACATTATCTCTCAGAAATAAAAGCCCATTAAGTCAAAACCTATGAAGGAGACTTACAAAACTGTGGCATCCCGCTGACTATAATCACAAAAGAAACAGTTCAGGCAAAAAACAGGGATAATGAAATCAAAAAGAAAGAGGTCCTACATACTCTCAACAAAAAAATAATTGACTGCCTATTCAAAATAAACTATCAGCATCCGAACCATCACCGGAATATCAGAGCAAGGATTCAAACAAGATCTAACGCACGATTAGTTGAGTTTAGGATCGAAGAACATCACGAAGAGCGGGTGGGTACAAATAAAATTTGAGCCTTTATCCTTTGTTTCTTAAACCGTGAACCGGGCCACGTTATAACCCTTAAAAAGTCCTAGCTGAAGCATGGGTTAGTTCGAAAGCATATTGTTACAAAGGGTATCCTGACTCCTGTAGGGCTTGCTGTAAAATCCTTAGTTGACATCACATTTTACAAAAATTCACTTGTTTTATTGAAAACTGCATTTTCAAAAAAAAAACTTCAAAACAGACATAAGCTTTGCATTCTTAAAATAACATTGTTTGCATATGACTATTTGTTCAAACAGCAGAGAAATTTGCACGACGAATATCTAGTGAACAAAAACCTTCTCAACAAAAAGGATCACATCAAGTGGAAAAACACTTCCGATCCAAGGGGCGGACATGATCATTCCCCATCATCTGGGGCAGTCAAGTCAAGATTCAAGGAATCTCTCAATATGCCAAATAGCCAGGGGCAAATCTCTGTCTGAATCACTTGGGGCATTGGACATGAATTCCAGCAACGAATCTTGCATGATCAAACATCTTCTGGTAGTACGGCGACACAACACTACTGACAGTGACAACTCCCTGCGCTCTGAGAACGTGGACATAGTCAAAAAATACTACGCATAATCAAAGACCCGCTAGGTCGACTGGCCTGGGCAAAAATAAGGGCTTCCCGGTGAACCAAAAGGGTTCGGGCAAAAATAAGGGATGAAAATGAAAAATCTGGACACCCGGCAAGTCGACAACCTGAAAAGGCGGCTTGGGCAAAAAGGGGTATCCCGATAGACTGAAAACCCGAAAGGGCGGTCTAGGCAAAAATTAGGGATCAAAGCGTACGACTATGTCTCGTCATCTCGTCACTTGCCTACCAGAAGAAAATTTGTCAATCAGCAGTTATCAAGCACCTCCACAGGTATCTTCTCCCACAGAAGTTGGGGCAATAAGAATTGTCTAAGCAATCAAGCTGCGATGTCCTCCAGGTACAAGGTGGATTTAGTTGAAGAATATAACCAAGATACCGTCACCCCCCGCAGAGTAAAACAACAATGGTAGCTATTCCCACTGAGACCTGTAACCATGAACGAATCAGCAATACTCTTCCCAAGCAGAGTTAGTCTACCATCAAGTTGGGTATCCCCAGTAGGTCTTAATATTCCTCAGCGGAGTATAAAGATATTCCTCAGCAAGCATCCCTGGCGTTCTTAATATTCCTCAGCAGAGTATAAGAATGTTCCCCGGCAGAATACAAGATACCCTCAGTAGAGCCATTTCCCAGTGCAGTCTAAAAAGCTTCCCCGCCAGAGTTGAATCATATTCCCCAGTAGATTCTGGAAGCTTGTCCACTGCAGAATACAAAAGCATCCCCAGCCATATTCAGAGGTTATCCCCACAAGAGTCTAACTGGGTTATCCTCAGCAAGTGCAACTAAAGATCATCCCCAGCGAAGTTCTTTCTATCCCCAGCGGAGTTCATCATCGAAGTCCTAACAGAGCTTATAAACGGAGTCCCCAGCGGAGTTATCGTTAAAATCTCAGCGAAGTATCTCTTCCCCACAGAGTAATTCCCCGCAGAGTAATCTCTTCGCCATGTTTATCCCTCAATGGAGTCATCTTCTCCTACAGGTTTATTCTGGCAATCAGCTTCGTTCATCATCCCCAGCAGAAATGAAGAACTCAACACTATTCTCCAGCAGCTCCGGGATTTATTTTCCCCAGCTGAAACACCACATCTTCATACATCATGACAGGTATACGCATCATACGACACAATCTCAGTTATTTTTAAGAACATCATAACATCATGCATCTCATACATCATGATATTGCATACAACTAACTCTTTACCTTTTCAGGAAAGAACGATCAACAGATAAAAGTCATTACCTTTTGGAGTAGAAGTCATCAAGATTTCTTCATCATCCTGCTGAGGTAGAAGTCATCAAGATTCCTTCATCATCCCGTTGAGGTAGAAGTCATCAAGATTCCTTCATCATCCTGCTGAGGTAGTAATCGTCCTCGATTCCTTCATCATCCTGCTGAGGTAGTAATCATCCCTGATTCCTTCATCATCCTACTGAGGTAGTAATCGTCCCTGATTCCTTCATCATCCTGCCGAGGTAGTAATCGTCCCTGATTCCTTCATCATCCTGCTGAGGTAGTAATCGTCCCTGATTCCTTCATCATCCTGCTGAGGTAGTAATCGTCCCTGATTCCTTCATCATCCTGCTGAGGTAGTAATCGTCCCTGATTCCTTCATCATCCTGCTGAGGTAGTAATCTTCCAAGATTCCTTCATCATCCTGTTGAGGTAGTAATCGTCCCTGATTCCTTCATCATCCTGTTGAGGTAGCAATCGTCTCAGATTCCTTCATCATATCATTACCATCAACCTTTCTCAAGTTCCAGATCAACACCTGTATCTAGCCAGGAAATATCTGTGGACGATTGATTGTAGATTAGATACCTGTATCTAGCCAGGAAAGTTATCTACATGAAGAGATTGAAGATCAACACATGTATCTAGCCAGGAAATTATCTTTCATTCTCAAAGATCTACACCTGTATCCAGCCAGGAAAGCTATCTCGACCAAATTTTTTTAAGTTCCGGATTAATACCTGTATCTAGCCAGGAAATATCTGTGGACGACGGATTGTAGATTAATACCTGAAACCAGATAGGACAACTATCTACTCGACCATCATCAGACAACCCTACACAGGTTCCTTCTTTCAACCTACCAAGTTACAATTCAACAAACAATCCCCTGGATGGCATCTATAAGCCCATCTCCACAACTATCCATTACATCTCCAGATGGCATCTATAAGCCCATCCTCCTATCCATCATCTCTCCAAATGGCATATGTAAGCCCATTCCTGACATCACATTGCTGATACTACACTATGCGAGTGCAAATTTCTGGGCACTCTAGTGTTCAATCATCTTCCACCTTCGGATCACGAAAGGCACACAAGCCAATCTACATCCTCAGGTTTAAGAAGATTGAACAGGGGCAACTGTTGTACCCCAAAATTTGCCCTCCCATATTCTTCAAGGATCATCTCCAAATGGTTCAAGAATTGCTCAAGGATTGCACAGTTAGACCACCTCCTAAGACAGTCAAAATTAGGGTTTTGGTTCTTTCAAGGAATTTGGGGTTTTCAATGGTTCAATCAAGTCCCATAGGCCTATACATATCCTCAAGCACCTACATGCCAAGTTTTAAGACTCACAGTGCCAATTTGCACAGTCAAAAGTCCTATTTGATCCACAGTCAACTGCAGGGGCAAAATGGTCATTTTGCAGTCAAAAGTCATAATTTTTGGTCAACATCTTATTTTGAGTCCACAATCATCATTTGATCAATTCTTGATCATGATTCCACAAGGGTAGCTCAAAAATCATCAAGATGCAAAAAGTTACTATTTTTGGACAGTAGAAAAGTCAACTGTATCTTGACCAGGGCATAACTTTTTCATGGTTCATCAGAAAAATCCCATCCAATGCTCATTTTTAAGGGGATGACATTTCCTACAATCCATCTTCACATTCCAAGTCCAAGAAATCTCTCACAAAAAGTTATCAATTTCTACATTATAGGTCAATTTCAAAAGTCAACAAAAATGCACTTTAAGTCAAAGACCATAACTTGATATTGGTAAATCCAAATGACATGGGACCAAAGGCATTGGTTAGAGGACCTCAAGACCTTTCCAAAATGTCCAAGAACATGTTCATATGATCAAAATTGAGCAAGATATGCATTGGAGAAGTTGGGAAATTTTTGTGAATTTTCAAAAGTCAACTTTGCTCAAAACACCTTGTTTTTGCTAATGGGCCTCAAATTTCTTCTTGAAACTTTATCCAAGGCCTATGCACGACCCATCAAAGCCTAATTGAATTTATTTTCTTATTTTTTATTAATTAATTGGATTTTTAATCAATATTAATTCATTTAATTAATTTAAATTGTAGGAAAATACAAAGATTTGATTTTTCAATCTTTTGTGAAGCAAACATGGTCAAGATATGCTGGCAATTTCGTGTACAAATCAAAGAGACAAAAATCTCCAAAATTGGCAACTTTTTCCAATCATGAAGATTCAAAAAATATATGATTTCCAATCAAATATTCAAATCATCATTCCATGGATTTCTTTGCAAGATTCTGACCTAATTCTATTCCTTTATAAATACATAAGCTAACCCTAATCATGGATACGTGAAAATTGCTGCAAACAAAGCCATAAGCATATTGAAAAAACTCAAGAAACTTGAAAACTGATTTCTATATTTTAGCACGATTCCAAGGCTTTTATTGATTCTAATCTATTGCAGGGGTTCCCAGAGACGTATTGCAATCAAAACCAAGCCTTAAAGCTACAAGAATCATCAAGAACAGTTTAACGGTTTGTGTTTTTTTTCCAGAATCAAATTGCTTATTTCATGCATCATTAACATGATTTTGTGTTTGTTTTGTATTGCTTGAACTCATATGAAGCTGATGGTATAGTTTAATTGGATTGAAATGCACAGAATCGTAAAACGCCATTGATGAATTCTAGGGTTCTTGAACTCTAAAATTGGGGATTTACAGTACAGGAAAATTAGGCCTTATAAGACCCATGATTGAATTCGGGAGACTCAGACGAACGTAACTGGACCATCGCGAAATATTTATGTAGCCTGTAGGGCTAATCGCTATTTTTCGCCATCATGTTTTGTGGGGGTTAAAAACCCCCGCTATCTGATTTCCTTTTGCAGGTACAAACGAGGAAGACGAAGGACATGTAAGCATATCATTGGTTCATTCAAAAAAGGGCGCGCGTGTTTTGTTTTACAGCATATGAGTTGATTTGTATATATTATAATTGATTGCTATTATATTATCAAACGCGTGCAAATGGCTTGGTGGTTGATGCGCTGGCTGGTGATCATTGGGACCTGGGTTCGATTCCCAGGTCCCCCAAAACTCCTATATTATTTTTCTTAACATGATTGTGTGCAGATTTCTAAAAGGAGTGCACCATGTGCCTCAATCACCCACGCGCCATGTGGCTGCCAGCATAGATCCAAAGGCCAGGATGGAGTGATCACCATATTCCCAGTCAAAGCACGCGTGGACAATCTCCAAAGTCAACAAGGGCTTGTGTGCAAATTGGCCAGAATTTCCAAAGGAACCTCCTTAATGGGCCAGCACCCCCTGGTTCATTCATTCTTTTCTTTTTATTTTCTTTTACTAATTATTATTATTAATTATTATTATTATTATTATTTAATTAACTTAACTAATATTTTTTCACAATATAAATTCAGAAAACTAAAAAACTAAAATATTTTTTATTATTATTGATTTCACCTTTAATATTATTATTTTTGTAAATAAATGTAATTAATTAATTTAGTCTTTTTTAATTAGGTCAACTTTAATTATTTTCATAACAAATAAAATAAATTAGAATTAGGGTTTTTCTTGACAATTTTAATTTCTTTTATTTCATTAAAACATTAAAAAACTTAAAAAAAATATTTCTTTTAATTAATTAATTAATTAGTTTTAGGTTTAATATTAATTAAATGCAAAAAGGACCAAAATTCATTCTTTTCTCAAAAAGGGTCAAAACCCTAAGGACTTCTCCGATTCAACTTTATCGCGCGCATATAATTTTTGATCATATTTATGTAATTGCTCCGAGGATGTAATAGCATAATTAGGACCTTTTTATCGCTTTCTTTTAATTTCTCGCATTTACTTTTCAAAAGGGTTATGTTTTTGGCGATGTAAATACCCGACGCCTTGTAATAGCGTAGATTTACTTTCAGCAATTTATTTTCCGCAATTATTAATTGTATGTTAACTATGCATGACAAGACTTGCCTGAAAATTAAAATCAATCTGTAGCTCACCTTAACATATGCAAAGATAACTTAATTGAATCCTGACACACTCGCACATGCCACTCCTAGGGTACGCCTCACTTGGTTGCCTCGATGTGGTCATTGAGTATAGGGTGTTTTAGAGGTCTCCCTCCTGTCTAAAAGATCCAAGTTGCCTCGAAACGGTTGTCTCATATAAAAAAGGATCTAGGATATTAGGGTTACCGCTAAGGCGTCCTACTATTGCTTTGGTGACCACACATGTCCCTATAATCGAATTGACCTGAAACTTCAACGACGGTGCTGCCTACTTCTCAATAGTGGGATAGTACTATCTAAAGGACATTTACACAGCTTAATTTCTTTTGAGTAGGTAGAGGTTCTAAGGTACTTGCTCTTTCAAAACAAAAATACTTTTCGCACCTACACTTTTCTGACAAAAGTTTTCAAACAAACACTTCATACACTCTTGAGGACAGATACAAGAGTTAAATCAAAGTTTTCAAACAAACTTTTTTTCAAAACCCACAAACACAAGAAAAGAAAACATTTTTGAAAATATAGTGAGCAAGTACCTAAGAGCCCGTGGATAACTACAGATAGAAAGGGTGCTAACACCTTCCCTTTCTATAATCTACCTCCCGAACCGAGAAACATCTCGAAAAGGAATTTTGCTGTGCTTTTGTCCTTTCCTTGTTGGAGAAAATAAAAGACAGTGGCGACTCTTGCTTACCACGACATTTCGCGAACCAGCATTCCAAAACAGTCAGTTCTATTTCCATCGATCACAGGGTTGCTTCAGGATGATTCCATGTAAAAATTCAGAAGGAAGGAGAAGGAACCCGTGTAAGATTGCTTTATGAAGAGCCCGTATAAAGCTATATTTGGAAGTCAGAAGAAACCCGTGTAAGATTGCTTCATGAAGAGCCCGTGTAAAGCTGTATTTGGAAGTCAGAAGAAACTCATGTAAGATTTCTTCATGATGAGCCCGTGTAAAGCTGTATTTGGAAGTCAGAAGAAACCCGTGTAAGATTTCTTCATGTTGAGCCCATGTAAAGCTGTATTTGGAAGTCAGAAGAAACCCGTGTAAGATTGCTTCATGATGAGCCCGTGTAAAGCTGTATTTGGTCGCACATATAATTACTCTGTTTTGTTTCAGGAGCTAATCATGGACCTGTTGAAAATTGTTGATGATAAATATTTGTTGATTGATCTTTCCTGAAAAGGTAAAGCATTAGTTGTATGCAATGTCATGATGTATGAAATACATTGTGTAATGGTGTTCTCAAAATAAATGAGATTGGGATGTATGCATTTGTACTGCAGATGCTATGATGTTTGTAGAATGATGTATGAATGCAATGTATGAATGCAATGTATGAATATATCAGCTGTTCTATTGTAGTATTGTTGAACCAGGGAAAATAAATCCCTTATTGTTACTGGGGGTGAAGAATGTAGGTCTTCAAATATGTTGAAGTTAAAACACTGGGAGATAAACTTCCGTTGTTAGAGAAATAAACTTTGTTGGGGAAGGTAAACTCTGTGAACTGAACTGTTGCTAGAAGATAGTCTGGAATAAGTATCAGGATGACATATGTTTTTGGATCGTACCTGAACCGTTTCTAGATGAGAATCTGAAATAAGTGTCAGGATGACATCCGTCTCTGGATCGTACCTGAACCGTTTCTAGATGAGAATCTCGAGTAAGTGTCAGAATGACATCCGTCTCTAGATCGTATCTGCACCGTTTCTAGATGAGAATCTGGAGTAAGTGTCAGAATGACATCCGCCTCTGGATCGTATATGCACCGTTTCTATATGAGAATCTGTTGTAAGTTTCAGAATGACACCCGTCTCTGGATAATATCTGCACCGTTTCTAGATGAGAATCTAAAATAAGTGTCAGGATGGCATCCGCCCTTGGATCGTACCTGAATCGTTTCTAGAGGATAATCTGCTTTATTCAGAATTTTTCCGTTTGGGAAGGGAAACTCTGTAATCCGCTTGGGAAATCCCGAGAAGCTTGGTGACTTCATTGGGGAATTTTCGTTGGAGCAGTAATTTGGAGATTTTGCTCTGCCGAGGGTATGAGAACACCTGACATCAATAGGCTGCATGCTAAGAACATGGAAGTGACCTTGTAGTAGAATGCCCTTGCCTCTGTACCTGCTGGAGAAGGTATCTGCTGGAGAACACCTGACATCAATAGGCTGCATGCTAAGAATATTTGTTGATTGATCTTTCCTGAAAAGGTAAAGCATTAGTTGTATGCAATGTCATGATGTATGAAATACATTGTGTAATGGTGTTCTCAAAATAAATGAGATTGGGATGTATGCATTTGTACTGCAGATGCTATGATGTTTGTAGAATGATGTATGAATGCAATGTATGAATGCAATGTATGAATATATCAGCTGTTCTATTGTAGTATTGTTGAACCAGGGAAAATAAATCCCTGATTGTTACTGGGGGTGAAGAATGTAGGTCTTCAAATATGTTGAAGTTAAAACGCTGGGAGATAAACTTCCGTTGTTAGAGAAATAAACTTTGTTGGGGAAGGTAAACTCTGTGAACTGAACTGTTGCTAGAAGATAGTCTGGAATAAGTATCAGGATGACATATGTTTTTGGATCGTACCTGAACCGTTTCTAGATGAGAATCTGAAATAAGTGTCAGGATGACATCCGTCTCTGGATCGTACCTGAACCGTTTCTAGATGAGAATCTCGAGTAAGTGTCAGAATGACATCCGTCTCTAGATCGTATCTGCACCGTTTCTAGATGAGAATCTGGAGTAAGTGTCAGAATGACATCCGCCTCTAGATCGTATATGCACCGTTTCTATATGAGAATCTGTTGTAAGTTTCAGAATGACACCCGTCTCTGGATAATATCTGCACCGTTTCTAGATGAGAATCTAAAATAAGTGTCAGGATGGCATCCGCCCTTGGATCGTACCTGAATCGTTTCTAGAGGATAATCTGCTTTATTCAGAATTTTTCCGTTTGGGAAGGGAAACTCTGTAATCCGCTTGGGAAATCCCGAGAAGCTTGGTGACTTCATTGGGGAATTTTCGTTGGAGCAGTAATTTGGAGATTTTGCTCTGCCGAGGGTATGAGAACACCTGACATCAATAGGCTGCATGCTAAGAACATGGAAGTGACCTTGTAGTAGAATGCCCTTGCCTCTGTACCTGCTGGAGAAGGTATCTGCTGGGATTTTGTAGATGGTTTGACTGTTATCCCAACTCCTGGGGTTTTGAGTAGATGCAGGTCAGGATAATAAACCTTCTACTGATAGACAAGTGATGAGATGACGGGACATAGTCGTACGCTTTAATCCCTAACTTTTTCCTGGACTGTCCTTTCAGATTTCCAGTCCATCGGGATAACCTTTTTTGCCCAAGCCACCTTTTCAGGTTTTTGACTTGTCGGGTGTACATTTTTTTCCATATGTATATCCCTAATTTTTGCCTGAACCCTTTTGGTTCGCCGGAATGCCCTTATTTTTGCCTAGGCCAGTCAACCTAGCGGGTCTTTGTTCATGTGTAGTATTTTCCGACTATGTCCATGTTCACCGGGTACGGAGAATTGTCATTGTCCATAGTAAAAAGTGTTGCCACACTTCCCAAAGATGTTTGTTTGATCGTACATGATTCGTTGCTGAAATTCATGTCCAATGCCCCAAGTGATTCAGATGGAGTTATGCCCCTAGCTATTTGGCATTTTTGAGAGATTCTTTGCATATTGGGTTGACTGCCCCAGATTAATTAGACACCATGTCATGCCCCTTGATTATGAAAGGCTTGTTATTGGGAATGTTTTTTCCTTAGGTGATTATGTCCATTGAGGGGGTCTTCGTTCACTGAATATTCGTTATGTGAATTTCTCTTCCATTTGAACAATTACCCTTATGCAAACAATGTCATTTAAAGAATACAAATCTTATGTCTGTCTTGAAATGTTTTTGAAAATGCATTTTTTGTAGTAAAACAAAATTTGCAAGAATTTGATATCAATTCATGATTTATAGCAAACCTTACAGGAGTCAGATACCTTTGTAACAGTATGCTCTCGAACTAACCCATGATTCATCTAGGACTTTTAAGGGTTGTAACATGGTCTGGTTCACGGTTTAATAAACAAATGATAAATGCTCAAAATTTATTTGCACTTAACCCGTTCTTCGTGATGTTCTTCAGTCCTATACTCCGTTAATTGTGCGTTTAACTCCCGCTTGAGTTTTTGCCCTGATATTTCGGTGATGGTTCGGAAATTGAATGTTTATTTTGGAAAGGCAGTCATTTTTGTAACCTTTATTTTTTGTTGAGGATTTGTAAGACCTCTTTTTTTTATTTTGTTATCCCTTCTTTTGCCTGGACTGTTTCTTTTGCGATTGCAGTCACCGGGATGCCCCATTTTTTTTTCTTAAGTCTCCTTCATAGGTTTTGAATTAATGGACTTTTATTTTGAGAGATAATGACTTCTTGTTCTTAATGATTATGTAGAACCATCAGCATCATCTACACTATTTATCGTGTATGAAGGGAAAGCTTGCGACTGAATGCACATCTGAATTAACTGAGAAAACTACCCAGCCCCAGGTTATGATTAAGGGTTTTAATTTGTGTGAAAAGAAAACTCCTACTTCTTAGGCTCAAAGGGGTTGACTAGGGATTATCTTCCTTATAACTCCATTGTTTAGGATTTGAAACAACGCCTGTACATCGTCAGCGGGGTCTGTCCAAAAGCATATTGTAGAGATTGTGGTATCGTTCTCGTCATCCTCCCTCTAAAGGCTTAGAGCTTTTAATAAAGAGTTGAATATCACAAAAAGGAAGTGAGAAAGCAGTTTAAGCATAATGAAAACAAATTAATTCAAGACAAACATGTGCAATGCATTAATGAAATAACAAAGTTTGACATGACAATAATTGTTTGAACAAACAAAGAAAATACAACTTGAGAATTCAAATGAACAAAAATGTTCTCAATCCTGGCCATGATTTGGCATGGGAGCAGTGATCACGTTGGGAGCCTCACGAGGGTAGAACTCAATCTCCTTGACGTCAATCATATTTTGAATCTTGTATTTCAGTGCCCAACAATCGTTAGTATCGTGCCCAGGACTACCAGAATGATAGGCGCACCTTGCATTAGGATTTTATTTAGGAGAAGGAGTCTTAGGGTTTAGATGAGGTCCTATCAACGTAATCAAATTCATCCTCAACATATGTTGTAATGCTTGAGACAGCGGCATGTTGATCTTGGTAAACTGTGTCTTAGGCTTGTCTTGCCTTCGCTGATTACCCTGTTGTTATGGTCGTTGTTATGGTCGTTGCATGCGTGCCGAATTAAAGACCAGCACTGCCCCTACAGATTGGTGGCAGTCTGCCTTATTACGACCCTTTTGGCCATACACAACATTGGCTTCCCTCTTACCAGCAAATGGCTTCTTCTCAGCATTAGAAGATGCAGCCATCGAGATCTCCACACTCTTGATACCACTTTCGATCCTTTCTCCAGTCAGAACCATCTCTGTGAACCCGAATGAGGAACTCCCAATCAGCAGATTAAAGAATGGGTCTGTTTGAGCGCCCATGAACATGTCTACCATTTCCCGATCATTCAGAGGAGGTTGTACCCTACCAGTTAGATCCCTCCATTTCTGGGCATATTCCTTGAAGCCTTCGCTAGAACCCATAGACATGCATTGAAGTTGTGTACGACTTAGAGCGAGGTCAGCATTGTATTGGTACTGCTTGTAGAAAGCAGCAACCAATTCTTCCCAGATATGAATGTCTGTTCTTTGTAGCTGATAGAACCATTCCAGTTGCGTGCCAGCTAAATTTCTTGGAATAAATGGATCCATAACTTTCGGTCAGCCGTGTGAGGCTGGATCTTTTTTACATAGGACCTTAAGTGCAACTTAGGGCAGGAGACATCATCATACTTAGAGAATATGGGGACCTTGAATTTTGTTGGGATGATCACGCCAGAAACCATCGCTAATTCTTCAAAGTCCAAGCCAGGTATCTTCCGAATCTCCAGAGCATTGAGACGATCCTCCAGTTGTTTGTATTTATCATCAGCAGGAGGATATTGCTCCTCAGAATAATCAGCTTCGTCGTCATCAGTCCCCGGGTTGTTATCTTCTTCATGATTATCCCCCTCATTTGATGGAGTTGAAAGATCTAGAACTCCTTTAACCGATCCTTTGAGTCTTCTTCCCATATTCAGGATGTCAGCCGGTTTCTTTGCCTTCTTCTTCTTCTCTTTGATGATTAGAGCTTTCAGGTCTTATTGCCCCTGGGTCAGAGCCAGGAACATTTGTTGGAACTGAGTGTTTTAAGCTTGAAGGTATTTGATTGTTTATTCAAGATCCATTTCTTCTTGCTGAAATAAACAACGAAGGGATAAGAAGCTTGTACCTGGAATACCTGTTATGCAATGACATGTATGATATGCAAATGTTTCCAAGGATCTCGCGGGGTAAACAAAAAAATGTCAGAAGTTAAAAATTGCAGTTTTAAGTGAATAACTTTGTATCGTTGAGTGTCCTTCTACGAGAGTCAAGCTCACCATATCAAGTGGGTCATAGCCACTGACTCAAGTTGTTGAGTTTTAATCTTTTGACGGCATTGGCTAGAGGAAAATAAATCCCCTTGCCCCTTGCCCCTTGCTAAACGTCTGATTTATCATAACCTGCATCACAAACTCTTGAGATCCTTGAAATGGTTAAGGAAATGTTGTGGCATGATGTTATGATGTGTATGTTATGCGTTAAGAAAAAGTGTAAGGTGATGAAGACAAGTGAGTCTAAGAAGTCCAGGTTACTGGATAATGACTGTAAACAAATCCTGCAATGAGATCATGTTGTTAGATAAGAACCTTGCAAGTAGCTCAAGTTGAAAGCAAACAAATCACACAAGCAGCCTTAGGTTTAGGCTTGCATGAGGTTTGTAGGTAAGTACCCTCTTGAAGTTTAGTTGGTTAAACCTATCTTCAAAAAGTAACCAGGTTCTAAGGAGTCTCAATATCACTGTTCTTTCTTTATCGAGCATTATTTCAGCTTAGAAATCTTTTCTTGCGGCCAAAACATCTCGAAAGTCCGATCTCAATGAGTGTAGCATCGAGTATCAACCAATCACCAGCTTTACACCGAGGCCGGCTATCTCACTACTTTCTAATGGCCAAGTTTGTTCAACTAAGGTTCTAAGGTTCGTTAGTGCATCAGGACACCATGTGGCGGCCCTGTATTCTCCTCGATTCAACACAAGGGATACCAGTACCAACCAAAGTGTCACACCAACACAGCTACTGCTTCAACCATATCGGTCTACGCCGTACAGTCTCCATGATCTATTGTTATTTACCTAAAAAGATGCCCCAGATCCGGGTATAGGATCTATAGTATTCCAAGCAAACCTTTAAAAGTAAATCAATCAAAACAAACAAGGAAAGCAATTTAGAAATGAACTAGACCCTAAGGTAAACCCCACTTTTTAAAAGATCCCCAGCAGAGTCACCAGTTCTGTGATACGGTGGTAGAACCGACTGTTAATACTGTTTTTGCATTTTGTATTCGCAAATATGCGGTAAGCAAGAGTCACCACCGACTTTTCTTTTATCCAAATTAAGGAAAGGGTGAAAAGAATAGAAAGATACCTTTTTCGAGATTTTCTGAGTGAGGGGGTAGATTATGGAAAAGGAAGGTGTTAGCACCCTTTCCATCTGTGGTTTCCACGGGCTCTTAGGTACTTGCTCATTTTTGAAAATTGCTTTCGTGTGTGCTTTGAAATTTTTTGTTTGCTTTATGATAACTCTTGTATCAGTCCTTAAGAGTGTGATGAAGCGTTTTTGAAAAGGTTTTAAAAGTGTGGTGTAAAAAGGAATTAGTTTTGAGCAAGTACTTAATAGCTATCTACCTACTCGAAAAAGGCGTTATTTTCCTCCTCTCCTTTAGATAGTGCTATCCTACTATTAGTGAGTAGGTAGCCCTATCGTTGGATGTTTGAGGGACTATCGAAAGCTACGTTTATGGTCACTAAGGAAACTGGGCAAGAACTCTTAGTAACTATCCTAAAATTCTAAGATCACTTTTTTAACCGAGGTAACAGTCGAGAGGGCCATCGAGGGACTTGTGATCTCTTGAACTAAAGGACATTCACTAAAAATACTCACGTTTCGAGAATTGTGACCGTTTTGAAGGCAACCGAAGTAGGAGATACCCTAGGGGTGAGCATGTGCAAGTGTGCTTGATTCAGATATATTATCTTTGACTTAAGTTATGCTATGTTCAATTAATCGTTATCTTTCCATACAATCCTATTAACCATTCATCTAAGCAGTTTATAGTGCGGAAAATAAATTGCAGAAAATAAAAACTCCTAAGTTATTACATGGCCTCGGAGCAATTACATAATCAGATGCAGAAATTTAAACCTTAATTAAACTATTACAAACCGGGAAATAGTTACATAATTTAAAAAAATAATCAAACAAAAAACAATAAGTGCACGGAGATTAAAATGTGAGGAAGTTTGAAATCCTAAGAATCTAATTAATTAATAAAAATATTTTTTAGTATTTTATATGAAAAGTGTTTGAGATTTAACCTAATTTCTAATTAATTTTAAATTAAAGAAAACAAGTTAAAATCAATTAAATTAAATTAATTTGTAAGAGTTAATTTTAATTAAAAAACATAAATCTATTTTTTATGATTTTTGTTAATTTCATGATTAAAATAAAAATGAATTTTAAAAACATAAACTAATTAAAAAAATAAAGTAAAAAAAAGAATAAAATGGGCCTGGAGTAAGAAGCAAATTGGAGGGTGTGAAACTGAATCTGCTGGGCCCATATGCTGCTGGCCCAATGATTGCGCATGATCCAATGGGGGGATGTGTTTGAGGGTCCACCATGAGGATTGATTGTTGGACACTGGATCTGACCTTGTTGTGATCTAATGGATGAGACCTAGAGATGCACGGTGGACGCGGTAGAACCCAAAGCACAAGATCTGCATGAAATATTCAAAAAAAAATATGCAAGAGGCAGGGATCAAACCCCTGCCCTTGCACCTTGTAATGCCTTAACACCCTTCATTCTCACCATTGGACCATGTTGTTCATTCGTGAATATAAATGAAACAAAATAATATAATATAAAAACAACATAATTGTTGAGTTATCAATGTGCGCCTCTCAATGGGTCCTTGGGAATTTGAATGGACCAATCAAACATTGCTATTCAGCCACGCCAGCGCATGGAGAGTCAAACCACCCCTCACGGTGATTGACCACCATCGTCTCCGGCGTCTTCAAAACCCTAACCTGCAAAATAGCATGTTTCTGATCTAAAAATTTAACCTACCCCCCCCCCCTAAATCAAAGGTTGCGATCATGATGGTGGTGTTCTTTTTGACTGAAACGGCCTGCAAGTCCAGATACGAAGATAGGGGACCTACGTGCCCTAACAATGGCATGTTTCTGTTTCTACATCCAAACTTGATAATGATGGTCTAAAACTCTTGCAAACATGATGTTAAACATAAATATATGCAGAGATAACATTTACATGCCATGAATTAAAAGTTTGAAGTTTGAGAAATTTACCAAACTGTGCATTGTTATAGAACAAGTTTTGGGATCGTTTGGCCTTCAGGAATGGGTTGGTTTAATCCCTGGGATCCTCAGAAGGATGATGGAATGCTTGGATCATACTGAGGCTGGCTGGATCGAATGTTTTTGAATTGGACTAATCTTTGAAAATTTGAAATTTTGGCTAGGGTTTTTTTTGTGACTGGCTTCGTCCTCCTCCTGGTTCTGAATGGTTATGCATATATAGTGTATCACATTAGGTCAACAAAAAGAGCAAGGATCAATGGCATTGAGTACAAGATTTATTTCAAATATTCACTTGAAAATCTTTCTTATTTTGGATATCCTTTCCCCTCTTGGCTTGCACGTTTTTACCTTGATATGCGAGCACATTTTGCCCATTATTTGATAAGAAAAAGATTCCAAATCAAATCTTCCATTATTTCTATTATTTATTTATTTATTTAATTTTGAATTTTAATGAATAAAATATCAAAAATAAATAGCATATATATTATAATAATGCATGGGTGGGCCTACAGGTCGTGGACCATGCTAGAAACAAGTTTCAAACATGAAAAGATGGGACCATTTGGAAATAATTAAAGCTTGGTCAATATTGGCTTCATGCACTTTTCCAAAAATTGGTCAACTTTAGCAATGCATATCTCTATCATTTTTAACCCTAAGAGGGTGTTCTTGGACTTTTTAGAGAGCTTAGGGTGTCCTCTAAACAACCCTTTTAGTTTCATTTCAATTGTATCTTCCATGTTCATGTAAAGAGTTGTGACCCAAAAAGTGTTTTTGTTGACTTTTTGAAAGGACCTATAATGTCCGAGCTTATATATTTTAATTGGGGAATTTCTTGAACTTGAAGGCTGAAGAGAAGTTGTAGGGAATTGGATTCTCTTCAAAATGAGATTTGGTGGAAAATTTTCTAATAAAGTATGAGAAAGTTATGTCTGGTCAAAGTTTGGTTGACTTTTCCTATAAAAACCCTAATTAGCATTTTTTGGCTTTTGATGAATTAGGAGCGTTTCTTGAGGAATCATGAACAACCCTTGATAAAATGATTGATATTACTTTAAAATGTTAATGTTGACAAAAAATCTTGAAGTTTGACTTTATATAGGCCACAGTTGACTTTTGATCTAGTATAGTTAATTTTCAGGCATTTGAGCAGTTGACTGAGCAAACTTGTTATGCAAGGCATGAATTTTGGCATGGATAACCTTGAGAACATATTAGGGCCATGGAAAATATTTGAGACCATTTGAGCTCAACCATTTTGGTAAAAATTGAAACCCTAGTTTGAGGTTCATTGCCTTTAGGAGGAGAATTTATCTGGTCAATTCTTGTTCATCTATGGGCAAGTTGAGGACCTCAATGGGCTTGTGTTGAGTAAAATGAGAGGGCAAATTTTGGGGTACAACAGCTTCCCTTAAGCGGAGCCTCTTTGTAGATCGAAACTTTTGTCTCTAAGGTCGTAAAAGGTCTCACCATGTGACTTTGGTTTAGGGTTATACAAAAAGTCATAGGTTTCATTCCAAAGTCCTATACCCCAAGAAGATACCTCTTGAGACATATTCCTTTTTTGTAATTCCACCGACTCTAGGCGAAGTCGTCATAAAAACTCATAGAAATGATATATCCCCTTGGCCAATAAACGAATCTTCTTTCTAAGGTTTTTTGAAAATATTTTTTTTTGAAATAAAATACCGCCATAATATGATAATAATATAATGAAAATAAAAATAAATAAATAGACAAAATAATAAATAAAAAAAATATGGAAAGTAAAAAAACAAAACCATAACCAATAACCTAAAACTAAAAAGGAGAGGCTTCTAAACCCTAGGGTTGGAGTCTCGGGCAGAGTCGCCAGCTGTAATAACCGGCTAAAAATATAGAGTCGCCACCATTAATTTTATCCCAAGGACAGGAAAAAAACAGATAGCCCAAATTGATTATACATAGATTCTAAGTCTTCACTCGCTTTAGACGAAGATAAGGTGTTAGGCACCCTTCATCTACCTTGTTCACAAGGATACTAGGGTTAAGGTTTAAGGTTTAGGAATATGGTTTTAGCTTTTTAATTAGGGGAACTCACCATGTTTTTTAAGTCATATGCCTATGTATCCACTTATGAGGAATCAGAGTCCAAATTCGTAGTTCGTAGTCGTTTGGTTAGTTTTTTTATGGATTATGGAAATTTTTTGAATTAATCCTTGAGCCAAGTCTGGGTTGAAAATAGCGGAATCGTAGACGCAGTTCGCAGTTGATAAAGAAAATCTCCACAATCCTTTTTTAAAATATCTTGAGTTTTAAATTATGTTAGTAGAGAAAAATGTTAGTATTTGATTGGTTAGATGTTTTCGAGTATACGATGCAATATGAGAAAAATAGATTTTAATGCATGAGAAAAATATTTAATGCAAATATAAAAAAGGATTAGTATTTTAGAAAATATTTGAACTAATAAAACTATTATAATTTATTATAAATAAATTAAAAAATATTACAATTATTTATTAATTATGCAAAATTATATGTTAATGTGATAAATCAAAAAATGATGATAAATAAATAAACAAATGAATAGATAAATGAAATTATGAAAATAAATTAAGTTTATTCTAAAAACACAAGGGGTGCAAATTATTTAGGCATAGTAATTCTGGGGGGTGTGGATATTAGGGTCCTAAATTCAGATATTGGATTTAGGCCCAATTGTGTGGGGGTATGGATTTGAATTGAGGAAGTGATTATGGAGGGGGCTATAATACGGTGGGAGAACTGACTTTTGGTTTTGTGTTTTATCGCAAATGTTGCGGATAGCAAGAGTCACCATCGACTTTTCTTTTATCCAAAAAGGAAAGGGTGAAAAGAACAGGAAAGACCTTTGAGAATTTTCTGAGTTCGGGGGGGTAGGTTATGAAAAGGGAAGGTGTTAACGCCCTTTTCATCTGTAGTTATCTACGGGCTCTTAATTGCTAGCTCACTTTTTAAATGCTTTGTGTGTGTTTGAAAACATTTTTAAAAAAATGCCTAAGTATGGCAACTTTGTAATGATTCTTGTATCGGTTAAGAATACGTACAAAGTGTTTGTTTTTTTGAAAATATTTTAGAAGAAAGTGTTTTGTGAAAAAAGATGTTTTGTGTTACCAAGCAATTAATAGCTGTCTACCTACTCAAAAAAATTTCGTGTTATTTTCCTCCTCCTTTAGATAGTGCTATCCTACCATTAGTTAGCAGGAAGCCCTATCATTAGATATGAAGGGACAAGCGCATGTCGTTGTTATGGTCATAGAAGGCAACATATATGGGTACCTTAGCAGTTCGAAGGTACTGTCATCATATATTCATAGGCAACATTGAGGGACACGATCATTTCTCGTAGGCAACTCGAGGGACATCGTGGGACTATGATCTTTATGATGATTCTAACTGAGGGTCTTTGCTAAGGGTATCCCTATGTTTGAGGGACATGACCACCTAAGCTATTACAGGGCTCCGGAGAAGGGGGTACAAAACCATAAAATTGGGGAAAATGAGTAAAACCCTAATTTAAACTATTACAAACCGTAACAATTACATAATTGGGAAAAACTAATGTGAAAATAATACGCGAAGCGGTAAAATAAAGGAAAAAGAAAATTGTTTTATGATTTTGATAAGAAAATGATTTGATGATTAATCTAAAAAACCTAATTAGTTTTAATTAAGAAAGAGAATTAATTGATTAAAAAAACCTAAGTTGATTTTAATTAATTAAACCCTAAAAAAACTAAGCGAAATTAATAATAAATAATAAAAACAAGTCAATTAATTTAATTAATTAAAAAAAGGAAAATTAATTTAGTTAACTTAATTAAAAAACCTAAGTCTAAATTTATGTTAATTTAAAAAAGTTTATTAAATTTTGTTATAAAAAAAGTTAAAGTAAAATTAAAAAAATTGAGATTGGGCCCGAAAGTAGAAAATCTAGGGGGTGCAAATTTGAAGTTTGCTAGGCCCAAAACGTCCAAGCCCAATACACCTACAGAGAATCCAGTGTGACTTCCCAGTGAGAGTTCACCATAGGCGTTTAGATCTGAGGTGTCAGATCTGAACCTGTGGAGATCTAATGGTGATGAGATGAGGCGCACGATGGACACATAAACTGGCTCGCATATGATCTGTAAACATAAGAAAATATGAAGAAAAAAAATGGTTTCACGCCAGGATCGAACTCGCGTATGGGCATAATAATATCTTAGAGGAAAGCATGCTACCATTGAGGTGGCCATACATCCATTAACCTAACTAAAATAATTAATATATAATATAAAACAAATTCTAAAAAGTTAGACAACAAAAGCGCGCGCCTGAGTAGGGCCCTTATGTTTTGAATGGACCAATCATAACATCACATTATGCCACGCATTTTCAAATGCTAGTCAAACCACCTTGGATGGTGGTTCTGGTCACCTTCTCCGATGGTACCAAAATTGAAAACTGCAAAAATCAATCAAAACGCAGAAGAAAATAACTCTAATTGACTAATTAAGGTCATGCGATTCCAATGGGCATGTTAGCTTGGTCTAAAACAATGGGGTTTCAAAGAAATATTATCTCAGTTCCCTAGCCATGGCGAATCTTCATTCCTGCACTAAACCTCACAGGTAACACGTCAAAATGATTCCAAACATTAATATGAACATGAATGTATGCATCGAATTCATTTAAATCATATGCATTAAGAGTTTGAATTCAAGGAATACTACCCAACCGGTGCAACCTTGATGGCACGTTCTGAATGCGTTTTGGCTTAACAAAGGATCTGGATGAACTCCTGAAAGTCTCAGGAGGAGGATTGGTCGTTGGCTTTGAATGAGAAAGGTTGCATCTGGGGTTTTGAGCTTGCCCTAATCTTTGGAATTTTGAGAATTTTTAGGAGTGTGTTTGAGGTAGCTTTTTGTGTCCTTTGTATCTGGTATTGTTAAGTATATATAAGACATGAGATTAGATCAACAAAGTGAAGGAAATCTTGCATGATTAGGAGAACGAGATTTGATTTAGAATTGGGTGAAACTTGCTATTTTTGGCTCAATCGTGCACCAATCAGCCTTGCATGAATTTGACAGCTTGTAAATGTAATCTTGGGCCTTAAATATGATCCATAGCAAAGCCAACATGCCTTGGTCCATTGATCTTATATTTTATTTAATTTATTTTGGATTTAATTGAACAAAAATAAATAAATAATAAAAAAATTAAAGATAATGCATGAATGGACTTATGGGTCTTTAAACATGTCATGAACACGTTTGGACCTGAAAACTTAGGCCCAATAGCCCAAAACTACAAATTTGCTCAATTTGGAATTCATGCATTCTCTCAAAATTTCCCAACTTGCATTGGTTATAACTCTCTCAATTTTCATCTTTTGAAGGTGATATTTTACTTTTTGGAAATATCAAGATGTCCTCTACAACTTCTATTTTGATCATTTTTGAATTTGGAGTCTTTATCTTGATGTAAGTTGCCTTGACAAAAACTGTCTTTTTGTTGACTTTTAAAATGACCTGTAATGTATTGCCTTATATCTCTCAAATGATGCACTTTTTGGACTTGAGCACAGAGATGCGAAGTTGTAGAGAATTAAATTTCCTTCAAGATGGGATTTGGTTGGGGAAAAGTTGATGAAGCATGTGAAAGTTATGTTTGGTCAAAGTTCAATTGACTTCTCCTAAGGAAACCCTAATTTGACAACTTTTGACTTTTAGTGATTTGAGGGTTTTTCTTGACGAATCATGATCAACCCTTGATAAAATGATGAATGTGACTTTAAAAACTTGATGTTGACCAAAAATCTTGAGGTTTGACTCTATGTTGACCATAATTGACTTTTTACCCAATATAGTTGATTTTCCATCATCTGAGCCATTGATTGAGCAAACTTGTGATGCAAGGCTTGAAACTTGTCATGTGAATTCTTAGGGACATATGAAGAACCATGAAAACCACTTTATACCTTGCAAACTCAAAATTATTTGTTAAAATAGAAACCCTAGTTGCGGACCCATTGCTTAGGAGGAGAATTTATCTGATCAATTCTTGAGCCACCTTAAGCATTTGAGAACCTTAGTAGCATGTTTTGAAGAACACGGGAGGGAAAATTTCAGGGTACAACAGCTGCCCCTATTCAATCTTCTTAAACCTGAAGATTTAGATTGGCATGTCTTCCATTCGTGATCTGAAGGTATAAGATGATTGAACACTTAAGTGCCCAGAAATTTGCACTCGCCTGTGCAAAGAGTAACACTGTTGATTGATAATATTGCTTGAATGGGCTTAAAGATTCCATTCGGAGTGGTGACAGAGAGTCGTCGAAGATGGGCTTATAGATTCCATCCAAAGTAACTGTAGATAAAAGTAGCAGAATGATCCTACACTTGACTCTATTTGAGGAATGCTTTTACGAACGAATTTATCCGATCCTATATGAAGGAGATGCTTTTCAGAATGAATTTCTGAAGGAAATGCTTTTTCAGAATAAATCTTCTAAAGGAAAGTGTTCATCATGTAGATAGTCGCCTCGTCAAGTTTCGAGAATTGATCTACAATCTGTGTTTGTTGGTAAATGTGTCATGTTTCGGGAGTTCATACCATTTGGTGATAAAGATAGTCACCTCGTCATGTTTCGAGAATTGATCTTCATCTGTTTTTTTGGTAAACTCGTCCTGTTTCGGGAGTTCATACCACTTGGTGATAAAGATAGTCGCCCCGTCCTGTTTCGGGAATTGATCTTTAACACGTTCATGTAGATAGTCGCTCCTTCCTATTTCGAGAATTGATCTATAAATTTTTCCACATATAGTTTCCCTGTCTTGTTTCAGGAATTAATGTGTGTCTGTTCATACAGATAGCTACCCTGTCTTATTTCAGGAATTAATATGCAACCTATTTGAAAGTTGTTGATGATATTCGTCTATTTGTAGACTTTACTTGAAAATATAAGGAATTATATGCAATGTCATGATGTTTGAAATGCATTGTGTAATGAGGTTCTTAAAGTAAATGAGAGTGTTATATGTGTTTCATATGCATATGCTATGATATTTGTAAATGATGTATGAATGTGAACTGTCATTGAAGTGTATCAGTAGCTTCATATAACGTCTCTGACTGGGAAAATAAACCCCTCACTGTTGTTGGGGATGAAGAATATGTGTAATCTTAAATCTTGTCTAGAATGTCTCTGTTGGGGATTCCTGCATTATGTTTGAGGAAACTCTGATGGGGAATTTGATTTCTGCTTGGGGAGAAGAGTTCTGGCACATTAGTCGTTCATCGCTCTACTGGGGAATTTAATTCTTATATACCCTGACTGGGGATAAAAGAGATGGATACCCTCCCGGGGTGTTGTACGACCGAGTTTCTGATATGGATGTTAACTCGTCTGGGGAGAATAAGGTTAACGGATATCTGGTCCGATTTCACATTCTATAGCAACTCTCTAGGGATGGAAATCTGGGCTACCCTTTGTTGGAGAGAGAAATTTTTTTGGTGATTTGCAGTAGTCAAAGGAATAGACTCAAGCTGAGGGAGAATGGATTTTGTTGGGGAAATAAACCTTGCTGAAGAAATACTATGCTGAGGAAATGCTCTGTTGAGGAATATTTTGCAGGGGATTTTATAGTGTTGGAGAAATAAACTCAGATGGGGGAGAGAATTCCTATGAATTGTGTTGGTGACATAATCTCTAATGAAGATTAGGACTCTGTAGGTTGGCGATATTACCGGGGGAAAGATTATACTTCTTTATCTGCTAGGGGATCTGCTAGTGTGTATGATTAAGGCAATTCAGACTTGTGGCGAATGTATCTTTGTTGAAGATGGGCTGGTGAAGATGACTCTATGGGGATAATCTTATTGAAGTTTCTCTGTGGGGATTTGTGGACGACTCGAACATTATACCAACTCCTGGAGTCTTGAGTAAATTCTTATTTATATTTTTATGCATATATTTGTTCATTCAATTTAGTCATTGGATGTTTTTGTGAACAAAACAGGAAAAGTAAAACAAAAATTTGAATTTTGAAATGGTATTTGTATTGGCAGTTTGCCTATAAATAGGCGATTGTTATACAAAGAGACAAAAATCCTAGTAAAAGGAAATCGTCGTGAATGAAAAAAAAGAGATTACAAAGTGAAAATAAAACATATAGCTATGTGTAAACAATCTCGTCGGGTTCCAACTCTGTTATTGCCCCTATGTCTTCAAGCATCTCATCCCTCGTTGTTGGAAGAAGTTGACTGAATTGTTCTGCACCATTATAACTTGACATTGATAATAAAGATGGCTGTAAGTGATCAAACGGGACATAGTCGTACGCTTTAATCCCTAATTTTTGCCTGGACCACCTTTTTAGGTTTTCAGTCCACCGGGATACCCTTTTTTTCCCAAGCCGCCTTTTCAGGTTTTCGACTTGGCGGGTGTACAATTTATATATATATATATATATATATATATATATATATATATATATATATATATATATATATATATATATATATATATATATATATATATATATATATATATATATATATATATATATATATATATATATATATCCCTAATTTTTGCCTGAACCCTTTTGGTTCACCGGGATGCCCTTACTTTTTCCTAGGCCAGTCAACCTAGCGGGTCATTTTCATGCGTAGTATCTTTTGACTATGTCCGCGTTCACATGGTGCGGAAAATATTCAATGTCCATAGTGGTAAGTATCATAGTACCGCCAAAAATATTTTCTTGACTATGAGTGGCCTTTCATAGGTGGGAATCCATTTTAGAGATCAATAAAGTAGTATGGGTCAACATATACTGTCTTAGTCGACGAGCAACCCATTCCAAAGCGCAACAAGTTTTCTCGAGCAGTGAATATCTTGTTTCACAGTCAGGAAACTTTTTTCTAACGTAGTATATTGCATGCTCTTTTCGACCAGACTCGTCATGTTGTCCCAATACACACCCCATTAAATTTTCTAGCACTGTTAGGTACATGATTAGAGGTATTCCTTCAACTGGTGGCATCAGAATCGGAGGTTCTTGGAGATATTCTTTGGTTTTGTCAAAGGCTATCTGGAAAACATCATTCTATTTTACTACCTGATCTTTCTTCAACAACTTGAATATCGGCTCACAAGTAGCGGTCAAATGAGAAATGAATCGGACAATGTAATTCAGTCGACCCAAGAAAGACTTCCTTCTCAGTATGCGGAGCAGGGATTTCTTGAATAGCTTTCACTTTGGCGGGATCAACTTCAATACCTTTACAACTGACAATGAAACCCAAGAGCTTACCGGATCTCACCCCAAAGGTGCACTTGTTCAGATTCAACCTCAGCTTGTATTTCTTCAGTCTCTCAAACAACTTGTGTAGATGATCAAGATGCTCTTATTTAGTCTGAGATCTGGCTATCATATCTTCGATGTAGACCTCTATCTCGTGATGAATAATGTCATGGAATAAGGCTACCATGGCACGCTGATAAGTTGTGATGGCGTTCTTCAACCCAAAAGGCATAACCTTGTAGCCAAAAGTTCCCCACTGTGTGACAATGGTTGTTTTCTCTATGTCTTTAGGTGCCATCTTGATCTGATTATAACTTGAGAAATCGTCCATGAAGGAGAACACCCTGTGATAAGTGGTGTTGTTGTATAAAACATCAATATGTGGAAGTGGGAAGTCATCTTTGGGGCTCGCCCTGTTCAGATCCCTATAATTTACAAACATGTGTACCTTGGCATCTTTCTTTGCTACCGGAACCACGTTTTCAACCCATTGAGGATATGATGTCGCTGCTAAGAAACCTGTATTGAATTGCTTTATAACCTCGGTGTTGTACCCCAAAATTTTCCCTCTCATGTTTTCCAAGGTCTTCCCTTACATGGTTGGTCACAAACCCTTTCCTAAGGAAAAAGAAAATTTTTGAGTGGTGTTTTAAGTACCTTTCGATTGGAATTCTGAAAGACCCTTCGATTGGTATTCTGAAGGAGCCTTTCGATTGGCATTATGGCCAAGCATTTCGATTGACATTCCAAAAAATGCTTCGATTGGCATTATGGCCAATCCCTTCGATTGGCATGGAAACAAGGCCTTTCGATTGGCCTCATGACAAGCCTTTCGATTGGCATGGTGTCAAGGCCTTCGATTGGCATTCTGAAAGACCCTTTCGTTTGGCACCCTGGGCCAGGCCTTTCGATTGGCATGGCAAGGAATCCTTCGATTTAGCATCTCAAACAAGGCAGCTTTGATAGGCATGTTAACCAAGTACCCTTCGATTGGCCTTTTGGCGAGGCCCTTTGTTGTACCCCAAAATTTTCCCTCCCATATTCTTCAAGAATTGCAAAGTCAAAGCTTCAAAATTCCCCAAGGGTTGCACAGTGTAAGAGCCTCCTAAACAGTCAAAATTAGGGTTTTGGTTCTGATCAAGAAAATGAAGTTTCCAAGGGTCCAATCAAGTTCCACATGCCTATAAATATGGTCAAGCATCCTCATACCAAGTTTCAAGACTTTCAGCACAAAATTGCACAGTCAAAAACCCTAATTGCACTACAGTCAACTGTAGGGGCAAAATGGTCATTTGACAGTCAAAAGTTCAAATTTTTGGTCAACATATCATTTTGAAGCCACAAACATCATTTGATCAATTCTTGATCATGATTCTCAAAGCTTGGCTCAAAAATCATCAAGATGCAAAAGTTTCCTTATTTGGACAGTTGAAAAAGTCAACTGTAAATTGACCAGGGCATAACTTTCACATGGATTATCAGAAAAATTCCATACAAAGCTCATTTTGAAGAGAAAGACATTTCCTACAAACCATCTTCATACTTCAAGTCCAAGAAATGCTCTCACAAAAAGTTATCAATTTCAACATTATAGGTCATTTTCAAAAGTCAACAAAAAGGGACTTTAAGTCAAAGGCCATAACTTGAGATTGGTAAATCAAAATGACATGGGACCAAAGGCATTGGTAAGAGGACTCAAAGACCTTTCCAAAATGTCCAAGAACATGAGCAAAGCTTAAACATTGAGCAAGTTATGCCTTGTGGAAGTTGGGAAATTTTTGGATATTTTGAAAAGTCAACATTGATTCAAATGACCTAAAATTGCTAATGGGCCTCTTTTTCTTCCACAATTCATTATTCAAGGCATGTGCACGACCATTTGGCCCAAAGGGAAGTTTTTCTTCATTTTTTATTTATTTATTTGGATTTTTATTATTAATAATTCATTTAAATTAATTAAAATACATGAAAAATATTAAACCTAATGTTTCAAATCTTTTTATGCATATAATATCTCCAAGATTTTGTGTAAGTCAGATTAGGAAAGAGTTGAAGCTAATTGGACATGATTTGGTAGCAAAAACATGTGAAAAAGATTGCAAAATAATGGCTTGAAAATCAAATATTGCATAATCAATTCCTTGATTCTTTTGATCAGATTCTTGACCTAAATCATTCTCCTATACATACACAAGCAAACCCTCATGCCCATTACCAAAAAAGCTGCGCAGAAGAGCCATAAGAAAACTCACACTTTTTCCTAAAAAACTCAAATCTGAAAACCAAGTTCTAGGACGATTCAAGGCAAAAAATTTATCCCATTAGCTTCCTGAGGCTTCAAGGAAAGTTTTCCAATCGAAATCAATCATCCTAACGCCCTAAATTGGTAACACGATCGCAACCTGTACAGAAAAGTTTTCATATTCTTGCATCTCAATTCATGCATATTTAGCAATTTTTAATATGTGATTTGTGTTCATTATTCCATTCTGAAGCTAACTGTATGGTTTGATTTTGTTTTCGTGCACTATGGAAGGATTCACCATTAACAATATTTAGGGTTTTGCAAGCTTTGAATTGGGCGTTTCCAAACGCTGTAAAATTAGAACCTTACAGTGCCATAACTAGATTCAGCGTGCTTGGACGGTTTGGACGCAACCCTCGCGCCTAATTTATGAGGCCCCAGGGGCTAATCGCTATTTTTCAATAGGGTGTCTATGGGGACGTTTAAAAAACCGTTGCTGATTGTGTTTTGTTTCAGGAAAAGAATAAAGCCATGAAGAAGATGACTCGGTGGCAAGCTATGAATGGTTGATTCAAATTTCGCGCAAAAAGCGCCCCACTAACGTTTGCTTATTTTATATTGTTTGTTAGTTATCATACTTACAAAACGCGTTGAGTGCTTCAGTGGCAAGGCTTGTTAGTGGTAATCTCTAGGACCTGGGTTCGAGCCCCAGGTCCCTCACCCTTCCCATGTTATTTTTCAATTAATGTTTCTATGCAGATTATGTCTTGAAGACTACCATGCATCTCTCAAATCAAGCCGTCCACGCATATGCCAGGACCAATCAAAGGGTCACGATTGCAGGACTATGATGAACATCAGTCAACGCCCGGGCACGCTAGTGGAAAAGGTCAAAGAGGCCAAAGCTATTGGGCCCAAATTGATGGACTTCACCCTCCACATTAGGGGGCAGACCCCCTAGGTTTGCAATGTTCTTCTCACTATTTTTTTATTTTATTTTGATTCAATTTGTTTTCTTTTATTTATTAATTCCTCTTAATTTAATTATTTTTTTTTCATAAAAACACAAAAACAATAAAAATCAGAAAAGAGACAAAAATTAATATTTTTATTTAATGTTATATTTTTTGTAAATAAAGCCTTATTAATTAATTAGTTTTAATTTAGGAATAAAATCTTAATATTTTCTTAATTAATTTAAAATTGGTAGAATTAGTTTTAATTAATTTTTATCCTTCTTTTTTCTTTTCTTTTCACTAGTAATTAAATATTTATTTTTATGAATTAAATCGCATTAATTAATTAGGGTTAATTTTAGGTTAAACTTTAATATGTTTTCATAATAAAATAAAAATTGTAGAATTAGGTTTAATTGCATTAAATTCTCCTAAATACCAAAAAAATACCAAAAACAATTTCTTTTCTTTTTAATTTTAATTAATTTAATCATTTAATTTAATTTTGCAAAAAGGGTCCAACGCCCTCGTTTTTAATTCTTATTCAATTCGCATATTTATTTCTTTTTTCTTTTAATATTTATGTATCTCTCCCAAGGCCATGTAATATTTATCTTTCGCATTTTTAATTCTTTATTTTCTGTCAAATCGGGTCCTGGAAATTTTCGCGATGTGAACCCGCGCCTTTTATAATAGCGTAGGAACTTTTAATTCCGCACTTTTTTAACTGTTAACTAAATGGCATGCAAGAATGAATGGACAAAAAATAAAAACAAACGCATAGATCGCCTTTAACATGAACAAGATAAAATATCCGAATCTGACGCACAAATCACACACCACCCCTAGGGTACGCCTCACTGTTGCCTTGCCTCGAAAGGTGATCGGCGAGTAGAGGATGTCTTAGTAAGTCCTCATGATCCGGGAACCTGGCATGAGGGTGGCTTCTAAGGTGTCTTCCCATTGCTCTGGTGATCACCATGTCCCGAACCTCGAATTGACCCGAACACCTCCAACGGTGGTGCTACCTACCTCTCAATGGTGGGATGGCACTACTTTAAAGGACATTTACACAGACGAATTCCTTAGGGTAGGTAGGTTCTCGTAGATACTTGCTCTAATTTCAAAACAAATCCAAAAATACTTTTCACACCGACACACTTTTCAAAAAGCTTTCGAAAGCAATTTTTCAAACACTCTTGAGGACCGATACAAGAGTCGAACTGGAATTTTCAAAGAAACTTTTTTAAAACCCACATTGAAAAGCAAACAAACCATTTTTGAAAACACAATGAGCAAGTATCTAAGAGCCCATGGATAACCATGGATAGAAAGGGTGCTAACACCTTCCCTTTCTATAATCTACCTCCCGAACCGAGAGCAATCTCTATAAGGAATTTTTCTGTGCTTTTGTCCTTTCCCTTTGGAGAAAATAAAAGACGGTGGCGACTCTTGCTTCCGCGACATTTCGCGAACCAGCGTTAAACAGTCAGTTCCAGATCCACCGATCACAGAACTGGCAACTCTGCTGGGGACATTATTTATAAAGTGAGGTGTACCTTTGGGTTAGTTCATAACTGTGTTTTCAATTGTATTGACTTGTCTGCTTTAAATTTGTGGGTTGCATGGGAGTTACATAGATCCTAACCCGGATCTGGGGATACCCTGTTTAGGTAGCATAAGCTGTGAGGGACCTGTCCGGCGTAGACCGACACGGGTGAAACAGTGGCTACGTTGGTGTGGCACCTTGGTCTGTACCGATATCCCTTGCGTCGCAACGAGGAGAATATGGGTCTTCTAAGGAGTCATTAAGCACCAACAACCTTAGAACCTTAAATGACACAACTTGGCCATTAGAACAGTAGCAGTATGCTACGCCCATTGAGGCTAAACTCTCGTGATGGTTCTGGCTGCAAGAAAAGATTGCGATGCTGGAGTTATGACCGATTGAGGGTAGTCAATGATATTGGGATCCTCTAAGAACCCGGTTACTTTGATAGGACAGGTATGAACCAACAAACTGAAAGAGGGTAGTACCTAGACCTCATGTTGGCCTAAACTTTAGGGGCTTGCCTTGTGTGACTTGTGTGCCTTACCATGTTTGCCTTTGTATCTATTTGTGGTGTGCTTTATCATAACATCATAACATCATGAGCATTGCATGCATCCTGCATAAGGACTGACCATTTCAAAGACAAGAGGGTTTCACCTTTGCTCTGTTTTGTAGGACATCATGATGCCTGTGCGAAGGAATACTATCCGGTTCAACTTTGTTCATTCACCTGAGTTGCTTGAGGAGTTGGTTAGCAGAATCCCAAATACCACTTCCTTCATCCAGAGGCATGGTTCTCTTCTCAGTTTAGTCACTGCAAAGCGGGATCAACAGTTGATGAGTGTTCTGACCCAGTTCTATGACCCTATGTACCAGTGCTTCACCTTTTAAGACTTCCAGCTGGTCCCTACCCTGGAAGAGTTCTCTGATTTGCTTGGTATCCCTATCTTGGATCAGACTCCCTTTACTGGTTGGGAAAAGAACCTCAGGCTTGAGGATGTTGCTGCAGCTCTTCCCCTGACACATCAAGAGGTAATGGACAACTGGGTGACTAGAAGCGGAGTTAAGGATTTCTTGGCCAAGTTTCTGATTGGTAAAGCTAACAGTTTCTGGAATGACCTGGACTTTAGGGCATATGAAGACATCTTGGCTCTCCTAATCTATGGGTTAGTCTTGTTTCCTAATCCTGACAACTTCATCAATGTCACTGCCATAAGGATCTTTATGTCTCAGAATCCCGTGCCCACTCTCTTGGGTGACATCTTGCAACAACTTCATGCTCGTACTACTCGAAGACGGGGAACCTTGTGGTGTTGTATCCCTTTGTTGGTGAGGTGGTTTATTTCGCACCTCCCCAAGTTCGTACTGAAGAACCAAGAAGGAAGAGGTTGGGCTCATAGGTTAATGTCTCTCACCAATAAAGACATCATTTGGACTTGCAGAGGTTTGGATGAGATAGCTATTATTGATCGATGCGGGGAATAACCTAATGTTCCTCTAATTGGTATCCAAGGAGGAATCTCTTACAATCCATGTCTAGCGCTCCGTCAGTTTGGAAGAGCAAGAAGAGCAGGCCCCCATGAGATGTTGGTGCCTCACATCAGTTTTGAGTTTCAGGTGGATAGTGACGAGCTGCGTCGTAGGTTCATCAAGGCTTGGGACAAAGTTCATAAAGCTGACCTACAAGAGTTAGGGCCAAAGACTTCTTTACCTATGGAAGCCTACTACAAATGGGTTCGCATCCGTGCTCAGAAGTTAGGCATGCCGTATGAAGCTGTCAGACCCGTCATTCTTGAGTGTCCTGACAAAGATGGTGTTCCTCCAACTGTCCTTCCTCCTCAGATACCTACTGATTATGAGACATTGAAGAGATCTTGGTCACAACTGCAAGAAGAGCGGGATTCTTACCGGGAAAAGTTCAACGAGCAGGAATTGAAGATCCAAAAGCTGACAAAGCAGTTGGAGAATGAGCGAGCTCTGAATGCTTACATCCGTACTGAGAAGAAGAGACCATGGGATCAATAAGGAGCTCTGGATGTTCTTTTACAGTTTTATTTCCCTTTTCAGTATTTCCTTTCATGTAACACCTAAGGGCAACCTGTTGAATAATTTCAGTTTCAAAGTTGAATCTAATGAAGTGTGTTCCTTTTTGTTTACAAAGTTGATTCCCGATTGTCTTTGAAAACATAAATCATACGCATTCCATTCATCATGTGCATAGCAGGTTTTCTTCTTTTCAGGTTGCTTACCATTCTTCGCTGTTTATTTCAGCATCATGAATCCTGACTCGTCCTCAACTGAGATGTCCATCAAGGCTCTTCAGGCGCAGAACGCGCAATTTCAGGAATTAATCATGGGTTTGGCTCAGGGCCAAGAGGAGCTGAAGGCTCTGCTCCTGAAGAAGGAAAAGAAGAAGAAGAGAAGAACTGTTTTGTTCAGCTCGGGCCGAAGGTTTGGCAACACTCTGCAAAATGAAGAGGCTGGGTCTTCCATTGGCAAGGGTACTCCTCAAGCGGAAAAAGGTCCTAGTCCGGTAGTCTCTGACAACGAGACTGATTTTGATGAAGAGCAATATCCTCCGGCAGAAGACCGTTACAAGCAGTTGGAGGACAGGCTGAATGCTATGGAGATACAACAGGTACCTGGGCTGGATTTTGGAGATCTGGGTTTGTCAACTGGTGTGATCATTCCTCGTAAATTCAAAGCACCATCTTTCACTAAGTACGACGGGGCGTCTTGTCCCAAGCTACATCTCAGGTCCTATGTTCGGAAGATTCAATCGTACTCAGCGGATAAGAATTTGTGGATCCACTTCTTCCAGGAGAGTCTTTCAGGGACTCATCTCGAATGGTTCTATCAGCTGGATGGGACCAAGGTTCGTAACTGGGAGGAGTTGGCTACTGCTTTCTATAAGCAGTATCAATATAATGCCGACCTTGCCCCTACACGTACCCAACTCCAGGGTATGTCGTTAGGTTCAAGTGAAGGTTTTAAGGAGTACGCTCAGAAGTGGAGGGATCTGGCTGGCAGGGTGCAGCCTCCATTGACTGATCGGGAGTTGGTAGACATGTTCTTGGGGACCCTATCTGGGCCATTTTTCAACCATCTTATCGGGAATTCGTCTGCAGGGTTCACTGATCTGATTCAGACTGGAGAGAGAATTGAGGCTGGGTTGAAGTCTGGAAAGATTCCGAAGGGTGTATCGTCTAGTTCTGAGAAGAAACCCTTCAAGAAGGAGGCTAGTGCTGTATATGGTTCCAGGAGACAGGAGAAATCTGAGCGCCGTCAATCGGTCAGTGCGGTAATGATTGCCAAGCCTGCTGCCGCTCCTCGGCCAACCAATCCTCAAAGGGCTGAAAGACCCCGGAGAGAGTTTACCCGTTTGAGCATGACCCTATCCCAAATCTTGCCGCAGTTGCTATCCACCAATCTAGTGACTGTCAGAGAGGCCCCCAAAGGTGTAAACACTGCCTCTCCCAAATACAACCCAAATGCCCGCTGTGCGTACCATTCTGATAGCCCGGGGCATTCCACTGATGACTGTTGGGCATTAAGGAATAAGGTGCAAGACCTTATTGACGCGAAGGAGATACAGTTTGAAGCGCCTGAGAGGCTGAATGTGGTTACTGCTCTTATGCCTCAGCATGGGATAAATGCTGTTGATGAAGATGTTTACGCTGTTTCTGTAGATGATCTAGCCACTCCTCTGAAGACTGTCAAGAGGAACCTGTTGCTGGCCGGTTTATTTCCGGGTTGCAGTGAGGGTTGCCTGTTCTGTGTTGTTTCCCTATCTGGTTGTCCCTTGCTGAAGTTAGGCATCCAAAGCCTAATGGATAGCAAGGAGATTCTGTTTAAGAAGTCTGCTGTTCAGTTGGTTCCGGTAGAAGAAGTTTATGTGGTTACCATCTTCAATAATCCAATCAAGGCTCTCCCGAAGAAGCCTGTTCAAATCATGACTGTTGCACCTGTGGTTATTACTGTTCCGGGGCCTCTTCCCTACGTATCTGATAAAGCCGTCCCCTGGCATTATGGGGCAGACGTATATGTGAACGGAATCAAACAAGAATTCAACATTGGCGCCAGTATCTGTGACATCACTGGCCCAGCCAAGGTTACCCGCAGTGGCAGGCTCTTCTCGCCTGACATTGCACCGCCCGCTACTCGAAGACCCCTCCTTATAACACCTACAAGTGTACCTATTCCTGTTACTGACCAAGTTGTTTCTCCTGCTGCCGAGTCATTCAATGCTCGGGGCAAAGGGATTAAAGTTGAGCCTGCCCGGATGGAGGCACCAATACCTATAACTGCTGAAGCCTCCCAACAAGAAATGGAGGAGATTCTAAAGATAATAAAAAAGAGTGACTTCAATGTCGTGGAACAGCTGGGGCATACGCCCTCCAAGATCTCCATGCTCTCTTTATTGCTGTGCTCTGAGGCCCATGCTAAGGCCTTGATCTCATTTCTCAAGACGGCCCATGTGCCACAGGAGACATCTGCAGTCCAGTTCACTGATTGTGTAGCAAATCTGACAGCGGACAATGGCTTGGGTTTCTCAGATGCTGACCTGACTGCAAAAGGAAGAGACCACAATGATGCTCTGCATGTCTCTATCGAATGCAGGGGCACTACTCTGGCGCATGTATTGGTGGATACTGGTTCTTCCTTAAATGTTCTACCAAAGAAGGCTTTAGACCGTTTGGATTGTGAAGGCCTGGAATTAAAACCCAGCAATATCATCGTCAGGGCCTTTGACGGTTCAAAAAGGATGGTTCATGGAGAGGTTGACATTCCTATTCGTGTGGGCTCTCAGGTGTTTGACTCTACTTTTTATGTGATGGATATCCGTCCATCATACTCTTCTCTACTGGGTCGACCTTGGATCCATAAAGCTGGGGCAGTGACCTCTACCTTGCACCAGAAGCTGAAGTACCCCGTCAGAGGGAAGATCGTCACTGTACAGGGAGAGGAGGAGTACATGGTGAGTCATTTGAATTCTTTCAGATACATTGAGATGGACGGGGAGTTTATTGAAACCCCCTTTCAGCATTTCGAGGAGGTGCTTCCAATTTCAGCAGCAGCAGAAACAGCGGTCGAAGAGGATGTTCCCTTGAAGATGGCTTCCCTAAAGGATGCCCGGGCTGTGGTTCAGAAAGGTGAATGTGCTAACTGGGGCAGGCTTCCCGACTTTACACAGAAAACTGACAAATTTGGACTGGGTTTTACTGCAGAGGGTCAGAAAGCTATGCGGAAGGCGAAGACCAGAAGACCTCCTGTGCTCATTACAAATCCAGGAGTGAATGTTGTTGAGGAAGACAATGAAGTGGATGAAGCAGAATTCAATAGCTGGATCTACCTGACGACCGAAGGCGGATTGACCAATTGGATTGTCAAAGACCATACTCCTGTTACTTTTGTTACGCAGTAATAAACTTCTTTGTTTTATTATTTGTAATAAACAATAAATAAACTCTATGGCCCGGTGTCTTACCCGAGGCACCGTGGTTTCATTTGTGAGGGCATATAAATTGTCATTTCATATATCATAAATGAAAATCTTGGACGTTTTCTCGCATTTCAAATCTTATGCTCCTTTTCTGTCTTTCCTTCCTTTATATATTTCAAAAACAGTTGTATTTACACACACACTCACTCATACAGGTTTCAATCCACTCTGGATCTCACTGGTAACGACTCTGGTACTTCCAGTTATGACTTCGAAAATCCGATCAACTTAGCCGAAGACGAAGGTGAAGATGATTGCGAAGTGCCTGGCGAGCTTGCAAGACTGTTACTTCAGGAAGAGAGGGCAATTCAACCACATGAAGAGCCAGTGGAAATAATAAACTTGGGTACTGAGGCAGACAGGAAAGAGGTAAAGATTGGTGTCAACCTAGAGCTCAACGTAAAGCAACGGTTGATTAAGATGCTACATGATTATATGGAGATATTCGCCTGGTCCTACGAAGACATGCCCGGGTTGGATACCGATATTGTGGTCCATCACTTGCCAACTAAGGAAGACTGCCCTCCGGTTAAGCAAAAGGTCCGTCGTATGTGTCCAGAAATGTCTGAGAAGATAAAGGCCGAGGTTATGAAACAGTTTGATGCTGGGTTCCTTGCAGTGATTTCTTACCCTCAGTGGGTTGCTAATGTGGTGCCGGTACCAAAGAAAGACGGTAAGGTCAGAATGTGTGTTGATTACAGGGATCTGAACAGGGCCAGCCCCAAGGATGACTTCCCCTTACCTCACATTGATGTCCTTGTTGACAATACAGCTCAACACAAGGTATTCTCTTTCATGGATGGCTTTTCAGGTTACAATCAGATCAAGACGGCACCTGAAGACATGGAAAAGACTACGTTTGTTACTCAGTGGGGCACCTTCTGCTACAAGGTCATGCCTTTTGGACTGAAGAACGCTGGGGCAACCTACCAACGTGCCATGGTTGCTTTATTTCATGACATGATCCATCATGAGATAGAAGTATATGTGGACGACATGATCGCAAGGTCCCAGACTGAGGAAGAGCACCTAGATCATCTGCAGAAGTTGTTTGACCGTTTGAAACTATACAAGCTGAGGTTGAACCCGAACAAGTGCACCTTCGGGGTAAGATCTGGGAAGTTGCTAGGCTTCGTTGTAAGTGATAAGGGTATTCAAGTGGACCCTGCTAAAGTTAAAGCTATTCAAGAGATGCCAGTTCCTAAGACAGAGAAGGAAGTCAGAGGCTTTTTAGGACGCCTGAATTACATTGCTCGATTCATCTCGCATCTGACTGCCACCTGTGAACCAATCTTCAAGCTGCTGAAGAAAGATCAGGTAGTACGTTGGAATGATGAATGACAGGCTGCTTTTGACAGAATCAAAGAGTATCTCCAAGAACCACCCATCCTTATGCCACCGGTTGAAGGGAGACCTCTAATATTATACCTGACAGTACTTGACAACTCAATGGGGTGTGTGCTGGGGCAGCATGACGAGTCTGGCCGAAAAGAGCATGCCATTTATTACCTTAGCAAAAAGTTTACCGACTGTGAGACCCGATACTCACTGCTCGAGAAAACTTGCTGCGCTTTGGTATGGGCTGCTCGCCGGCTGAGACAGTATATGCTGACTCACACTACCTTGTTGATCTCAAAGATGGATCCTATAAAGTACATATTTGAAAAGCCTGCTCTGTCTGGGAGAATTGCAAGATGGCAAATGATCTTGACAGAATACGACATTCAGTACACGACCCAGAAAGCCATCAAGGGAAGTGTATTGGCAGACCACTTGGCACATCAGGCAGTAGATGACTATCAGTCAATGAACTTCGAGTTTCCGGACGAAAGCATCATGATAGTGACTGATTGTGAAGTACCTGGACCGGATGAAGGACCTGAGGAAGGATCTCGATGGTCTATGCACTTTGACGGAGCCTCCAACGCTTTGGGAAACGGTATCGGCGCTGTAATCATATCACCTCAAGGCACTCATACTCCACTCACTGCCCGGCTATGTTTCAACTGTACCAACAACATGGCGGAGTATGAGGCGTGCATCATGGGTCTTCAAGCTGCGATCGACCTAAGGATCAAGTTTCTGAGTGTCTTCGGAGATTCTGCTCTCGTGATCAATCAGATCAAAGGAGAGTGGGATACGAAACATCCGAATCTTATTCCTTACAGAGAATGTGTGTTGACCTTGATCCCTCACTTCACGAAGATAACCTTTGAACACTTTCCAAGAGAAGAAAATCAGTTGGCGGACACGTTAGCTACAATGTCTTCTATGTTCAAGGTCAAATGGGATAATGAGGCTCCCCGGATCATCATCTGGAAACTGGATGAACCGGCATACTGTTGTGATCTCGAGACTGAGTTGGTGACTGAGAAGCCTTGGTACCATGAGGTAAAGAGATATTTGGAAGCTCAGGAATACCCGGAAGGTGCATCTGTCAATGATAAGAAGTTCCTGAGGAGGTTCGCGGCAAAGTTCTTCCTTAGCAACGGCATCTTGTACAAGCGAAACCATGATTCAACCTTACTGCGTTGTGTGGATAAGACTGAAGCAGAAAGGATCATGGAAGAGCTACATGAGGGGACCTTTGGTACACATTCCAGTGGACATACAATGGCAAAGAAGATCCTTCGGGCAGGGTATTACTGGTCCACAATGGAAGCTGACTGCTACCAACATTCTAGGACATGCCATAAGTGCCAGATTTATGCAGACAAGGTGCATGTTCCCCCAGTTCCTCTGAATGTTCTGACTGCGCCTTGGCCGTTTGCAATGTGGGGCATAGACATGATTGGTGAGATTAAACCTACGGCATATAATGGGCATTGCTTCATCCTAGTGGCGATTGATTATTTTACAAAATGGGTTGAAGCAGCCTCCTACGCTACGGTAACCAAGACTGTTGTGGCACGGTTCATTCGGCATAATCTGATCTGTCGATACAGCGTCCCAGAAAGAATTATTACAGATAACGGTACCAATCTGAATAACAAGATGATCACTGAGCTCTGCGAGCAGTTCAAGATACATCACCACAATTCTTCTCCTTACAGACCGAAGATGAATGGGGCTGTAGAAGCCGCAAATAAAAATATCAAGAAAATCGTGCAGAAGATGACAGTAACTTATAAAGATTGGCACGAGATGTTACCGTTCGCTCTACATGGGTACCGTACCTCAGCCAGGACGTCAACCGGGGCAACTCCTTTCTCTCTGGTTTATGGTATGGAGGCAGTCTTACCGATCGAAGTGCAAATACCCTCTCTCCGGATAATGAAGGATGCAAATCTGAAGGAAGATGATTGGATCCAGACACGACTTGATCAGTTAAACCTTATTGATGAGAAGAGACTTGCTGCTATCTGCCATGGTCAGACGTATCAGAAACGGATGATCAGGGCATTTAACAAAAAGGTCAGACCACAGGAATATCAAGTTGGGGATCTGGTAATCAAGCGAATCATCCTTCCTCAGAGTGATCCAAGGGGCAAATGGACCCCTACGTACGAAGGGCCATTTGTGGTTAAACATGTGTTCTCAGGAGGAGCCATGATTCTAACCAATATGGATGGTGACGACCTTCCTCACCCTGCCAATGCAGACATAGTAAAAAGATACTACGCATAAAAAGACCCGCTAGGCTGACATGCCTAGGCAAAAATTAGGGCTTCCCGGCGAACCAAAAGGGTTCGGGCAAAATGAAGGGATGAAATGAAAAATCTGTACACCCAGAAAGTCGAAAACCTGAAAAGGCGGCTTGGGCAAAAATGGGTATCCCGGTGGAATGAAAACCCGAAAGGGCGGTCCAGGAAAAAATTAGGGATAAAAGCGTAATACTATGTCTCATTGGATCACCTTGCGTCCGGAATCCGGTATCTACATCAAATTCAGACGGCATCGATCAGTCAGCTTCATCTTCATTTAGGTCATCAAGTGATGAGACGCTCGGAGTTATAAAGGCAATAGAAAAATTGAAACCCAGTGGGATCGTTCATTTCACACAGCTATTTATTTTCTCTTGTACAAATTTGTATGAACTCTTCTGTTCGGCGGCGTTCTCTTACTAGGACGTCAGCCTCTTGTACACAAAACGCCTATTTTCAAGCCATTCAAAAATCAATACAAATATATTTTTCAGTTAAAAGTGCCAATTGTTTTTCTTTTTCTGTTTTGTCTTGCGAAGAACGTCCAAGGTTCAATTTGTGATATATGCATTAACAATAATTTGCTAACTCATAAATATTTGCATACGAAACAAAGAATTAACTACAGGTAACATTAGAAACAGGGGCAATAAAAGAGTTGTCTAAGCAATCTAATTGTTCTGTCCTCCAAGGTACCAAGGTAGGATTAGCTAAAGAACATAACCAGGTATCTCAATCCCCCAGAGAGTGAGCCAGCAAGTCAGTGCACTCTCCCCAAGCGAAGCTATAGTATCAAACTTAAGGAAGTTGGGTGTCCTCCAAGCAGATCTCAACATTCCCCAACACATCATTCTTAAACAAGCATCCCCGGTAGTCTTGTTCCTCGGCGGTATATCAAGCATTCAGTGGAGTTACTTCCGATACAGCTCAAAACTTCCCCAGGAGAGTCCAATCCAGTTTCCCCAGGGAAGTTGGAATTCATCTCCCCAAGCAGTAAGCTTATCCCCAGTAGATTCTGGAAGCTTATCCTCGCAGAGCACGAACGCGTCGCCCGGATTTATTCAAAGAGTTATTTCCTTACCAGGATATAACTGGGTTATCCTCAGCTAAAAGCAACGGAAAGAGCGTCCTCGACGAAGTCTTCTTATCCCCAGCGAAGTCTATTAACACTGCCAACACAACAAGGGTATCCCCAGCAAGTTATTATCAACAACTCAACAAGGTATCCTTCTCCCCACAGAGTATTTGTTTCTCAGCAAGATCATTAGAGTACTTTCCTCCCCACAGAGTTTTTCCATTCGCCAAGTTTATTCCCCAACGGAGTCATCTTCTCCTACCGGTATTCTTGCAATTATCATCCTCAGCGGAAGCAAAATCTATTCTACAACATCAGCCCAGGAGTGACTTCCCGGCACCCGTCAAGGATTTACTTTCCTAGACGAAAAATACATTCATAAACATCGCACTTCCATACATCATTATAGCATGCATAGACGCATCATAAAAATCTCATTTATGTTGAGAACATCATTGCTTGGTCCATATCATGCATTGCATATGATTGACCTTTACCTTTCAGGAAAGATTCAGTTAAATTCTCAATCATATTTCAAGACTCTAAGACCTTATCTGGTTCAATTAAATAGACTCCAAAGATTTCTCTGGTTATTATCCAGTCAAAGGCCTTCTCTGGTTCGGTCAGATCGACTCCAAAGATCTCCCTGTTTCTTATCCAGTTGAAGACATTCAAGACCTAGACCGGTTCAGGTAATCGACTCCAAAGATTTCTTATCCAGTCCAAGGCCTTCTCTAGTCCAGCTAAATCGACCCCAAACAGATTTTCCTGATAAAGACTCAGTAGAAGTTATCCAAGGTTTTCTCAATGATTGCTATTGAGATTGTAATTGCCTATGGTTCTCTCCCCGATCCTACGGAGACGATAATTCCATCCAAGGTTTTCTCAATGATTGCTATTGAGGTTGTAATCGCCTATGGTTCTCTCCCCGATACTGCAGAGATGATAATTCCATCCAAGGTTTTCTCAATGATTGCTATTGAGTTGTAATCGCCTATGGTTCTCTCCCCGATCCTGCGGAGACGATAATTCCATCCAAGGTTTTCTCAATGATTGCTATTGAGATTGTAATCGCCTATGGTTCTCTCCCCAATGCTGCGGAGATGATAATTCCATCCAAGGTTTTCTCAATGATTGCTATTGAGATTGTAATCGCCTATGGTTCTCTCCCCGATACTGCGGAGATGATAATTCCCACCAAGATTCTCTCAATGTTTGGTGTTGAGGTTATAGTCGCCTATGGTTCTCTCCCCGATCCTGCGGAGGTGGTAATCCCAAGATTTTCTCAACGATTGCTGTTGAGGTTAAAGTCATCCAAGGTTCTCTCACCGTTCCTGTTGAGGTAGTAACCATCCCTGGTTCATTCATCACCATTTGAAGCTCCAGATTCAGCTCCTGTAACCAGTCAGGACGCATCTATACCAAGCATCTGAACACCAGCTCCTGCAACCTGTCAGGTACTCATTTTTCTTTTGCAGGTATACAGGTTCTCGCTAAGGAATCTCTTATGCGATCAACATCCAGATGGCATCCATAAGCCCATCCAACTTCCGTCATCTCTTAGAATGGCATCCATAAGCCCATCATCCTATCCAGCAATCTCTAAATGGCATCTATAAGCCCCTTCCACCATCACACTGCTACTATGTGAGCGCAAATTTCTGGGCACTCTAGTGTTCAATCATCTTCCACCCTCGGATTACGAAAGGCATGTCAGCCAATCTGCATCCTCAGGTCTAAGAAGATTGAACAGGGGCAACTGTTGTACCCCAAAATTTGCCCTCCCATATTCTTCAAGAATTGCAAAGTCAAAGCTTCAAAATTCCCCAAGGGTTGCACAGTGTAAGAGCCTCCTAAACAGTCAAAATTAGGGTTTTGGTTCTGATCAAGAAAATGAAGTTTCCAAGGGTCCAATCAAGTTCCACATGCCTATAAATATGGTCAAGCATCCTCATACCAAGTTTCAAGACTTTCAGCACAAAATTGCACAGCCAAAAACCCTAATTGCACTACAGTCAACTGTAGGGGCAAAATGGTCATTTGACAGTCAAAAGCTCAAATTTTTGGTCAACATATCATTTTGAAGCCACAAACATCATTTGATCAATGCTTGATCATGATTCTCAAAGCTTGGCTCAAAAATCATCAAGATGCAAAAGTTTCCTTATTTGGACAGTTGAAAAAGTCAACTGTAAATTGACCAGGGCATAACTTTCACATGGATTATCAGAAAAATTCCATCCAAAGCTCATTTTTAAGAGAAAGACATTTCCTACAACCCATCTTCATACTTCAAGTCCAAGAAATGTTCTCACAAAAAGTTATCAATTTCAACATTATAGGTCATACTTTTATTAAATGAAAATATGTTTATGAAATGAAAACCCTTAACAAATGGACCATTGTGCCCCGGGTAAGGCACAAGACTTAGAGTCATTGTTTAAAAATTACATAACCAAAACTTTTTAAAGAAATAAAATAGAAAATGGCATTTACTCCTGTTTGAAGGAGATTGAAATAACATCTTCAGTCTTCTAATTATTGAGCCCGTTGCTAGTGGTGGGAAAGATCCAATTGTCGAGGTCATAATCATTGTTGGCATCTTCTATTATGTTGACTCTGTTGTTGCTGAAGCAAAATGGAGGTCTCCCAGCATGAGCATGACGTACAACCCTTTGACCCTTTGTAGTAAAACCCAAACCAAATTTGTCAGATTTATACGGAATGTCAGGAAGATGACCCCAGATAGTACAACCACCTTCTTCTACAGCAACTTTAGCATCCTTTAAAGAATCCATCTTGGGCGGAACCCTGGTAACCTTTGAGATTGCAGAAACGTCTTCAGTGGCGGTATGGGAAATCACTTCAAAAGTCTGGCAGGGAGTCTCAATGAATTCTTCGTACATCTCTACGTACCAGAATGAATTCATATGGCTAACCATATACTCTTCTTCACCGCAGACAGTAACAATCTTTCTGTTCACAGGATATTTTAACTTCTGGTGTAGGGTTGAGGTAACAGATCCTGCCTCATGGATCCAGGGACGTCCCAGTAAGCAAGAATAAGCTGGTCAAATATCCATTACATAGAAGGTGGATTCAAATATTTGTGAACCTACCTTGATCGGAAGATCCACTTCTCCGTGTACTATCCTCTTTGATCTGTCAAAGGCTCGAACTATAATATCTCTAGATTTTAGTATAACCCATTCATAATCAAGCTTGTCAAGGGCTCATTTTGGTAGAACATTCAGCGAAGAACCAATATCAACTAACACATGAGCTAAAGTTGTGCACCTGTATTCAATGGAGACATATAGGGATTTATTGTGGTTTCTTCCCTCCGGAGTCAAAATAGCATCAGAGAAACCTAATCAATTTCCAGTCGTTAAGCTAGCAACGTAACTTCTAAATTGATCGGCAGAAATATCTTGTGGCACATGGACAGTCTTTAAAAATTTCACTAAAGCCTGTGTATGGGCCTCAAAGCACAGTAATAGGGATAACATGGAGATTTTGGATGGGGTATGCCCCAGCTGTTCAACAATTTTGTAGTCGCTCTTGCGGATGATTTTCAATACCTCTTCCAACTCATGTTTAGAGGTGTCTTCAACTGTAACATCTTTAGGCGCCTCCATCTGGGTCGGCTCTTTTATTGGCTCTTTACCCCGAGCCTCAGTAGTTGACTCGGTAGCGGTAACTCTAACAGGTGTAGAAACTGTCTTCGTAGAGATTTTCAGAGAGAAAATGCTTCTTCTTCTAGTAACTTTTTTGGTCCCCGCAATATTGTCAATGTCAGGATCAACAACTTCAGTAACTTTATCTTCAGTAGTTGGTAACTCTTGCTTAACACCATTGTAGTAGACGTCAGATCCATAATTCCATGGGATAACTTTATTCGAAGAATATGGGATAGGTCCGGGTGTAGTGATAATCAATGGATCAGCTTTCAGGTTGGAAGTAATTCTTACAGGACCTTTGGAGGTGATCCTGATAGGAGTGCCAGAAATTACGGATAAGTCTTGACACATATTCTCAGTATACGGAACCTTTTCGATCAGAATTATATGATTATACATTAGGTGTTGAATGACTTCCTTTAGTAACTTGTATCCATTGGGTTGGGCCACGCAGCAGTAACATTTTTCAACACAACCAGGAAAAAAACTGGCTTGTATCAGATTCTTCTTGATGATTGGGAGAGGAGTATCCAATTCACTTACAGTAGTCACATAAAGAACATCTTCAATTGCACTTATGCCTTTGTTATGCTTCGACATAGGCACAATAATCATATTTTGGGTCTTTGGAGAATCAAACTCAACTTCCTTGTTGTTGATCGTGTCCCAAATTTTGTTTTTCAGGGCCCAACAATTGTTGGTGTCGTGCCCAGGACTGTTGGAATGGTAGGCACACTTCACATTTGGGCTGTAGCCATGAGAGGGTGTATTGGGGTTCTGAAGAGGATCCCTTAATGTTATCAACTTCACTTTTAGTAAGTGATGTAATGCTAGAGACAATGGTATACTAATCTTGGTAAACTGCCTTATCGAAGCGTCTGTCCTACGTTGATTGCCCTGTTGTTGTTGTTGTTGAACATGCACAAGATTAGAAATCAACACCGCTCCCACTGACTGATTGTTATCCTTTTTTACCATAACCCTTCTGGCCATAAACATCATTGGTCTCCTTCTTACCACTGAACTTCTTCTTTACATCACTTGAAGATGCAACCACTGGAACTTTTCTGCTCTTGATACCATATTCGACATGTTCCCCAGTTAGAATTATCTCAATAAAACCAAATTAAGAACTCTCAATCAGATGATTAAAGAATGGACCTATCAGAGTGCCTATGAACATATCAACTAGCTCCCGGTCAGAAAAGGGAGGTTGCATCCTTCCAGCCAAATCTCTCCACTTCTGGGCATATTCTTTGAACCCTTCATTCGATCCCATAGTCATGTTTTGTAATTGCACACGAGTCAGTGCAAGGCCAGCATTATATTGATAAGACTTATAAAAAGCAACAACCAGGTCTTCCCAAGTACGAATGTTGGTTCCTTTCAACTGATAGAACCACTCGAGTTGTGTACCAGACAAACTTTCCTGAAAGAAGTGAACCCATAATTTTCTGTCGGTAATATGGGGCTGGATCTTCCGAACATAAGATCTTAGATGAAGTTTCAGACAAGACACTCCATCATATTTAGAAAAAGAGGGGACCTTGAACTTGTGAGGGATAACTACCCCTGGAATAAGACCCAGCTCTTCAAAATCCAATCCATGCACTTTCTGTATTTCCATGGCCTTGAGGTGATCCTCCAACTATTTGTATCTATCATCCGCAGGAGGGTACTATTCATCGGAATAGTCTTCATCCTCAAGAATCTTCCCAGAACCCTAGTTGCTTCCACCTTCAGCCCTGACACTTCTACCATCTTCCTCTTGATTGTCGTCTTCATCAGAGGAGATATCAGCAGTTTGAACTGGTTTGGGAAGTTTTTGAACCTTCTCCCCATGTTGAGAATAACAAATGGCTTCTGAGTCTTCTTCTTTTTGGTGATGAGCGCCAACATGTCTTTCTGCCTCTGAGCTAAGTTCAAGAGTGTTTCCTGGAATTGGGTATGCTAAGCTCGGAGTTCCTTAACAATCTGTTCTAGAGCCATCTTTTACTGAAATAAATAGCAAGAAGATGAGAAAACATGTATGGGAAAGCATGTTATGTAATGATGCATGATATGTGGATGGAATATTTTCAAGGATCTCGTGGGATAAGCAAAAGTGAAATGTTAGAAATTGAGTTTGACTCTAGCTTTGATTGAAGAACTTCGTGTCGTTGAAAGTCCTTCTATGAGAATCAAGCTCACCATGTCGAGTGTGTCCTAGCCTTTGACTCAAGATAACGTACTTCGGCCTTTCACGGTATTGGTTAGAGGAAAATAAATCCTCTTGCCCCTTGCTAGACGTCTGTTTCATCAAAACCTACACCACAGGCCCTCGAGATCCTTGAAATGGTCAGTGAAAATGATATGGAATGATGTCATTATGTCATGGTGTTATGTTCGAACAGATAATCAAACACAAGTAAATCACATAAGGCCTTAGGTTTAGGCTTGCATGGAATTTTTAGGTAAGTATCCTCTTTAAGTTTTAGTTGGCTCAACCTGTCCTAAAATAAGTAATCAGGTTCTAGGAGTATCATATCACCGATCTTTCTCCCATGCATTGTTTCAGTACATCATCTGATTTCCGACCAAAATATCCCGAGAGTCCATTCTCAATGATTGTAGCATCGAGTATCAACCAACTTCAGTCTGCATCAAAGCCAGCCATCTCACTACCTTCTAATGGCTAAGTTGGGCTTATTAAGGCTCTAAGGTCAGTTAGTGCTTATGACACCACACGGCAGCCCAACATTTTCCTTGACTGACTCAAGGGACACTGACACAAACCAATGTGTCACACTAACGTAGCCATTGTTTCAACCATATCGGTCTACGCCGTACAGTTTCCACGATCTATTGCTACTTACCTAAAATGCCTCCAGATCTGGGTATAGGATCTTTACAAGAAGTAAACCCAAACAACCCCGAATTATAAAGCAAACAAAACAACCAAAGAAAGCATTTAAAAGTGACCTAACTCTAAAGGTAACCCCACTTTTAGGAATCCCCGGCAGATTCGCCAGTTCTATAATACGGTGGAAGAACTGACTTTTGGTTTTGCATTTTATCGCAAATGTTGCGGATAGCAAGAGTCGCCACCGACTTTTCTTTTATCTAAAAAGGAAAGGGTGAAAAGAACAGGAAATACCTTTGAGAATTTTATGAGTTCGGGGGGGTAGGTTATGAAAAGGGAAGGTGTTAGCACCCTTTTCATCTGTAGTTATCTACGGGCTCTTAACGCTAGCTCACTTTTGAAATGCTTTGTGTGTGTTTGAAAATATTTTGAAAAAAATTCCTAAGTATGGCAACTTTGTAATGATTCTTGTATCAGTTAAGAATGCGTACAACGTGTTTGTTTTTTTTGAAAATATTTCAGAAGAAAGTGTTTTGTGAAAAAAAGATGTTTTGTGTGAGCAAGCGATTAATAGCTATCTACCTAATCAAAAGTCTTTCGTGTTATTTTCCTCCTCCTTTAGATAGTGTTATCCTACCATTAGTTAGAAGGAAGACCTATCATTGGATGTGAAGGGACAAGCGCAGGTCGCTATTATGGTCATAGAAGGCAACATATAGGGATACCTTATCAGTTCGAAGGGACTATCATCATATATTCGTAGGCAACATCGAGGTGCAAGATCATTTCTCGTAGGCAACTCAAGGGACATCGCGGGACTATAATCTTTATGATGATTTTAACCAAGGATCTTTGCTAAGGGTATCCCTACGTTTGAGGGACATGACCACTTTTATTCAAAGGTAACAAGTAAGGTTACTCTAGAGGTGTGTGTGTGTGTGTGTGTGTGTGTGTGTGTGTGTGTGTGTGTGTGTGTGTGTGTGTGTGTGTGTGTGTGTGTGTGTGTGTGTGTGTGTGTGTGTGTGTGTGTGTGTGTGTGTGTGTGTGTGTGTGTGTGTGTGTGTGTGTGTGTGTGTGTGTGTGTGTGAAAAGTGATTCAATTCAGTTATTTATCTTGTTTTGGGTTATCTATGTTTTCTTTTAGATCTTTCCATACATGCCTATTTACTATACAGTAATAAAGAAAGCGGTAAATGGCGGAAAGTAAAGGTGTGGAAAGTAAACCTAAGCTATTACAGGGATTCGGGGAAGGGGGTACAAAACCATAAAACTGGGGAAAACGAGTAAAACCCTAATTCAACCTATTATAAACTGTAGCAATTACATAATTGGTAAAAATTAATGCGAAAATAATACACGAAGCGGTAAATAAAGGAAAAAGAAAATTGTTTTATGATTTTGATAAGAAAATGATTTGATGATTAATCTAAAAAAACCTAATTAGTTTTAATTAAGAAAAATAATTAATTGATTTTAAAAACCCTAAGTTTATTTTAATTAATTAAACCCTAAAAAAATTAAGTGAAATTAATAATAAATAGTAAAAACAAGTCAATTAATTTAATTAATTAAAAAAAGGAAAATTAATTTAGTTAACTTAATTAAAAAACCTAAGTCTAAATTTTTGTTAATTTAAAAAAGTTAATTAAATTATGTTTAAAAAAAGTTAAAGTAAAATAAAAAAATTGAGATTGGGCCTGAAAGTAGCAAATTCGGGGGTGCGAATATGAAGTTTGCTAGGCCCAAAACGTGCAAGCCCAATACACCTGCAGAGAATCCAATGTGGCTTCCCAGTGAGAGTTCACCATAGACGTGTAGATCTGGGGCGTAATATCTGAACCTGTGGAGATCTGATGGTGATGAGATGATGCGTATGGTGGACGCATGAACTGGCTCGCATATGATCTGCAAACATAAGAAAATATGAAAAAAAAATTGTTTCGCACCAGGATTGAACCCGTGTATGGGCATAGTAATGTCTTAAAGGAAAGCGTGCTACCACTAGAGTGGCCATACATCCATTAACCTAACTAAAATAATTAATATATAATATAAAACAAATTCCCAAAAGTCACACAACAAAAGCTCGCGCCTGAGTGGGGACCTTATGTTTTGAATGGACCAATTATAACATCACATTATGCCACACGTTTTCAAACTCCAGTAAAACCACCCTGGGCGGTGGTTCTGGTCACCTTATCCGATGGTACCAAAATTGAAACCTGTGAAAATCAATCAAAATGTAAAAGAAAATAACCCTAATTGACTAATTAAGGTCCTGCAATTCCAATGGATAAGTTAGTTTGGTCTAAAACAATTGTAGCTAGGGTTTCAAAGAAATCCGATCTCGGTGCCCTAGCCATGGCAAATCTTCATTCCCGCACTAAACCTCACAAGTAATACATCAAAATGATTCCAAACATTAATATGAACATGAATGTATGCATCAAATTCATTAAAATCATATACATTTAGATTTTGAATTCAAGGAATACTATCCAACCTATACAACCTTGATGGCACTTTCTGAATGCATTTTGGCTTAAAAAAGGATTTGGATGAACTCCTAGAAGTCTCAGGAGGATGATTGGATTGTTGGCTTTGAATGAGAAAGGCTGCAGCAGGGGTTTCTAGCTTGCCCTAATCTTTGGAATTTTGAGAATTTTTAGGGGTGTGTTTGAGGCAGCTTTTTCGTGTCCCTTGCATCTAGCATTATTAAGTATATATAAGACATGGGATTAGGTCAACAAAAGTAAAGGAAATCTTACATGATTAGGAGAAAGATATTTAATTTAGAATTATGTGAAACTTGCTATTTTTGGCTCAATCGTGCACCAATCAGCCTTGCACGAATTTGATAGCTTGTACATGTAACCTTGGGCCTTAAATATGATTCATAGCAAAGCCAACATGTCTTGGTCCATTGATCTTATATTTTATTTAATTTATTTTGGATTTAATTGAACAAAAATCAAAATAAAAAATAAAATAAAAGATAATGCATTAATGGACTTATGGGTCTTTAAACATGTCATGAACATGTTTGGACCTGAAAACTTAGGCCCAATAGCCCAAAACTACGAATTTGCTCAATTTGGAATTCATGCATTCTCTCAAAATTTCCCAATTTGCAATGGCTATAACTCTCTTAATTTTCATCTTTTGAAGGTGATCTTAGACTTTTTGGAAAGCTCAAGATGTCATCTACAACTTATATTTTGATCATTTTTGCATTTGGAGATTTTATCTTAATGTAAGTTGCCTTGACAAAAAATGTCTTTTTGTTGACTTTTAAAATGACCTGTAATGTATTGGCTTATATCTCTCAAATGATGCACTTTTTGGACTTGAGCATAGAGATACAAAGTTGTAGAGAATTAAAATTCCTTCAATATTGGATTTAGTTTGGGAAGAGTTGATGAAGCATGTGAAAGTTATGTTTGGTCAAAGTTCAGTTGACTTCTCCAAAGGAAACCCTAATTTGGCAACTTTTGACTTTTGATGATTTGAGGTTTTTCTTGATGAATCATGATCAAACCTTGATCAAACGATGAATGTGACTTTAAAACCTTGATGTTGACCAAAAATCTTGAGGTTTGATTGTATGTTGACCACAATTGACTTTTTGCCCAATACAGTTGATTTTCAATCATCTGAGCCATTGACTGAGCAAACTTGTGATGCAAGGCTTGAAACATGTCATGTGAATTATTAGGGACATATGAAGAACCATGAAAACCACTTGAGACCTTGGAAACTCAAACTTCTTTGTGAAAAGAGAAACCCTACGTGTGGACCCATTTCCTAGGAGGAGAATTTATCTGATTAGTTTTTGAGCCACCTTGAGCATTTGAGAACCTTAGGAGCACGTTTTAAAGAACATGGGAGGGGAAATTTTGGGGTACAATAGGCGCAGATAACGTGGTCCCAAGTTCAGAAATTGAACTTGGCCCAAATAAGCAGGGGTGTTTATTGGGTTATCGTAGTAATACAAAAAGCATTTGGGGTGCAAATAGGGCAGGCCTTGGCCCAAAATAAAAAATTAATATTACCCTGTGATACGGTGGGAGAACTGACTTGAGGGTTTTGCGTTTGATTGCAAATGTTGCGGTTAGCAAGAGTCGCCACCGACTTTTCTTTTATCCAAAGGGAAAGGTGAAAAAGCACAGGAAAAACCTTTGAGATTATTTCTTGAGTTCGGGGGGTAGATTATGAAAAGGGACGGTATTAGAACCCTTTTCATCCATGGTTTTCCATGGGTTCTTAGTTACTTGCTAGATCACTTGCTCTTGTTTGAATTTGTGCTTTGTGTGGTTTTTGAAAGTATTTTGTAAATAGGCCATTGTTTAGGCAATCTTTGTAATGATTCTTATTTGTAAGAATGTATACAGAGATGTTTGATCTTTTGAAAATGTTTTCAATTTTGTAAGATGTTTGAAAGTGTATGTGATTGTTTTGAAAATAGAAAGGATGTTTGTTATGAAATGGAGCAAGTAATTAGGAGAAATCTACCTACTCAAATGTCTTTCTTGTTCATTTTCTTTTCCTTTGACATTGTTGTCTTACCATTGATTTGGTAAGCAGCCCTATCTTTGGATGTAAACGGAACGGGCGTGGGTCATCGTATAACCATGATTAGAAATATTGCAAGGTATCTTAGCATTATTTTTTAGGGACTAAGATCATTTGTAAGGCAACTTAGATAGCGTCATCGAGGGTCTATGATCTTGTATTTGCTTGTTTTTGCTAAGATACCTTACATGCGTAATATGGCCATTTTGTATAAGGCAACCAAGTGGGATAACCCTAGGGGTGCTTGTGTGCAAGTGTATTGTTTTCATGCTTGATTTTGTCTTTGATTAGGGTTTTTTTTAAGTATTGGTTTTAGTTTTTCCATACAAACCCTAATTTACTAACATGTATATATGAAAGCAATAAATTGCGGAATTTTAAAGTTACTATGCTATTACACATTTGTGGGGAGGGGGATGTACAAATTGAATGGGGATTGCAAGAATGTAAGCCTAATTAATCTATTACAACCATATTGAATTGATATCAATGTACAAGGAAATGAATAAATATAAAGTACAAATGCAAATGGAAAGAAACATGATTTTTGTTTGGATTTTTTATGAAAGGGGTTTTAACCTAAACCTAATTAGAGAAAAATAATTAATCAAAATTAAATTAACTTAAACTAATTAAGAAAAGAAATTAATTAAGAAAATATTTTTAGGTTTTCTTAAAGAAAGGGTTTTAAATTAAAAATAATAAAAACTAATTAAAATAAACCTAAGTTCTAAATTAATTTTAATTTACAAGAGGATAATATAGTAATTAAACCTAATTATCTAAATATTATTTAATTAAGAAAAGAAATTAATTGTTAAAAAAATGTTTTTATCTTTTGTTTTTATGAAGAAAATAAAATGAATATATTATTTCCTAAATGATAAATAAATTATTTTTTGGGATTTTTTTATTAATAATAATAATAATTAAATAAATAATAAAAATAATAAAAATAAAATATGAAATGAAATGAAAATAAAAGAAAAAAATGAAATAATAAAAACAAAGAGTCAGGGGGTGCTGAAGCAAGGCCTGGAGTTAGTTAGTAAAAGTAAAAAAATACAAGCCAGGCCTAAAGGGCCTAGCGCCTGCAAAAAAAAACAAATAGAAAGTGAAAAAATATGGAAAATGAAAAGGGTACCACTGGGGCTCGAACCCAGGTCCCATAGGTTAACAAGCGCGCACTTTACCACTGGGGTGGCTATACATCCGTTAACTTGTATGAAATAATAAATACATAACACAAAACGCGCCCTGACTGTACTTCATCTTCAACCTCCAACCAAAGGATTTGTAACTTCCTCATTTCTCAATCATTTGCAAATATGTAAACATGAAAATTGCTCCATTTTGTCACACGAATCCAAACATATAAATATCATAAACTATAAATCAAAGATGAATGAGAATTTTTAACAGTACCAAATTCTGACCTAAATATTTCAGAAAGTTCAAACTCAATTCTCCTAGCTCAATCAAAATAAATGAAATCTATGGACATGTACAGCTTCAAGGCAATGATGTCTATATTTTATCTTCACAAATACAAGCCTAACAATGCCTAAGTAATGAGATAGAAGTTTAAGAAAAATACCTCAAAATTGGAAATCGTGAAATGGATTTGGGCTTGTTTCAAGCAGTGTTGATGATCAGGTTAACTTCCTTGGACCTCTAGGAAACTAATGCAATGGTTGGCTTGAGCTGAGAGTGGTTGAGGAGCTCTGGAGAAGTCAAGTTGCAGACCCCTGTTTTTGAAAATGGAACTTGATGATGGAGGTGTTACAGTTGAGCAAATGGACTTTGGATGGTTTGTATTTGATGTTTATAAGCTTTTGGAAGTGAAAGTCCAAAGAACGCACGAGGGGATTTGGAGTTTGGTATGTAAAGTCAGAACTTGCACAACAATGGTGTTTTGAGACAGTTTCTGGATAGAGGGAGTTTGAGTGAGTTTAAGGGTCTTCAAGCTTGTGTCCTAGCTTACAAATAGTGACTCTATTTATAA